>JAXCHB010000098.1:0-1402500 GCA_036926305.1 Uropetala carovei | reverse complement strand
CGTGCTGTAGTTGCTAAGCTATAAAAAACATACATACAAACACTTTTTTTTTATAGATATATACTATAGATTAAATGATTTTCTGTGCTAATAGATTGCGCTCATGGTAGGCCTACACTTACACCGTGGCGGTCGCAGGGGCCACGAAGCCCCAAACGTAAATCACTCTACCTAGAATTTTTCTACTTCTCACACACCAATAGATTCGTACGTGCATATATTTTGACCTATAACACAATTTATACATTTTTAAATATATCCATTTCCAACTTTTATAACAAATATTTGCCAAATTCGCTTATAAACGTTATTCAAATTATATACGAAGTATTTCAGAATTTATTTCACCCCTAACAGTGATATTGATGAAAGAATGTTTACCCACAGTACATCAATGAAATTAGTTGCTAAATTAATACATGTTATCGGTTTTTCTTAAATAAATCTGGACTTAATTTTTGAAATCTTTCAAATGTAGAAAAAACTCCTTTACCGTACAAGGTTGGAAGATACGTACTATATTGTGATAAATGTTTTAAATTCAACGTATTGTGATGTTCCATTATCTAAGTATTTTCGTTTTACTTTTCCTCGTTTTCGAAGCATTCAATGGACACTTGATGATATTGGCAAAAAAAAATTCAGTGCTCTCAAAATGTGGCACGAATATTTTCTACGTCCGACTATAAGATACAGCGTTTTACGTTGTCGTTATCCGTGTCTCCTGAACTTCTTGTCAGCTGATTAATTCCAATGGGCCATTTATTTGGCAGCTTTTCCGTTATTCCGTGTAACGGTATATCCGTCCAATTTGCGGGTCCTCCTATTCGCTTTCATTTCCCCTTTTTGAAAGACTTCTGCCTCCGATGGCAATTTTTCATTTCCCCATTTTCTTACCCTCTTTCTCTCCCCTCCTCTTTTCCACCTATTTCTTCCTTCTTCTCCCTCTCTCTCTCTCTCTCTGCCGGAATCTCTATCTCTCTCTCCTTTTTTCTTTATCTCTCTCCCATCCAATCACACTAATCTCTCTCTCCCTCTCTCCTATCACTCGCCCCTCTTTTGTTTCATTCTCTCCCTCTTGCTCCTAATATCCGAACTTTCCTCCCAGTCCAACCTCTCTCTCTCTTTATCCTCCCGTCTCTTCCTCATCATCCCTCTCTCTCTTTTCCCGTTCCTTTATCCTTCTCTCTCATCCCTCTTCCTCTCTCTCCCTCTCAGGGGCCGTGTTTGGTCCATTAGAAGAATGAGAGCCTAGTAGCTGGATCCGCAGTGTGTAGGAGGAGGGAGGAGTGAAGGGATAGAGGTGAAGGGAGGGAGTGACCCTGGGGAGGGAAGGGGGTTGGGTTTTGGAGGCCTGGATTTGGATGTGGAGGGGGTGGGGGGCGGGTGGCAATGAATGTTGTTTTCCCCGCAGAGAAAAAGGGGGCGAGCGAAGATGAGAAGAGGGAGGTGAAAATAGAGAGAGAGAGAGAGAGAGAGAGAGAGAGAGAGGAGAGGAATTTCGAGCGAGAGAGGAAATTGGGATGGGAATCTTGGGTTGAGTGCTTCCAGAAGAAGCCTTTAAAGCTCTTCTCTCCCACCCACCTCTCCTCCCTCTTCCTTTTTTCCCCCTCTTTTTCCTCTTTCTGGAAGAATCAAACTCTCGCTGGTGTTTACAGCTGAGGGAAGTCATTATTTTATGGCCGGTAATGTATTACTTTGGGGTAAAGACAAATTGATGCCGCTAATTAGTTCGATAAATCTAATATCTTCTTGAGGTGATAGATCATTATTTAGCCCAACCAGGTCGACTTATTAATTTTTTTGAGAGGAACGAAATCTGCGGATTTCGAAAAATATGGCCAACGTGAAAGCTGAGAATCATCGAGTCGCTTTTAAATTTTTTTGTAGCGTTCATGGTGTTAATGTTTCCTGGCATCTTTTCATGTACCTATCCTATTTTAAATGTATTAAAGCAGTGATGGATAACCGTTTTCTGTAACGTGCTACTGCTTATGTTGAAACTTTGTCATGCGCCATCAACTAATTTCAGCAGATACAGAATAAACTTTGTCAAATAAATCGGAAATAATTTACAGATTTTGTTAATTTTATTTCGTTTTAAAATGTCAGTCAAATTCATTACATTCGCTATTAGAAGTATCTGCTCGCAAGTATATGTTCATCCATAAGTGCAAGAATACCGGTGCGTTTGATCGCATAACTGTGGGCGACAGTTGGAGGGGAAGGCATCAATTATTTAACTGGTTGGAGTACTAATTATTTCGTTAGCAGCGCGAAATCTTTCTAAAGTTTCTGAATTTGACTCTATTTTTGCTGCATAATTGTCTAGATGAAAATTTTAAAAGGATTCGTGAAAAGTTTTATGCCTCTATTTCCTTCTTGAAAGTCAACAAATCCTAACCCAAAGTAATTTAGCAACATTGAAATTGAATTTAATATTTTATTAAGTTTTCAATAATATTACTTTCATTTTTCAATCTTTTCATACGTTTAAATGAGACAAACGTTTTCAGGATAAATAATTCGATAAAAGTTTGTTTGGATAATAACGAGTTGAACATGGTTGGAAACACTTTTTTCGTGACAAGCACGAATTTAGGTTGTTCATGTGACCTTTAATGTGGCCAAAGGAAAGCTAAATCCTAAACTTATTCTTCTCTCTTCAGAACTCTTCTGGCAATTTTACCTTATAAAAATTTCAAAACACTACCTCTCATGTTCCAAAATTTCTCGAGGGCCTTTCCCTTTGACAGCCAACGGACATCACAACAGAGGAGTAACTCATTATCATCTTCCGAATCCGAATTAAAAAGAAACGAGTTTACGAAACTCACGACGGTTGTGTTCCAGAACTCAAATCTTGTTTATGCTACACACTTCAGGATTAATTAATTACATAAGAAAAATCCAAATACTTGGCATCAAGATCCTCCGAAAGAATTATGCTGTCTTACATATCTTGCGTTTTTGGCATTCTGCCAGTATTGCTACACAACCTTTCGATTTTCCTATAATTTTCTGTGCAAATGTTTTTTATTTTTTATCAACAGAAGTTCTCGTTTCTCAATTCTACCTCTTAATTTTTCCAAAAAATGCCTTCCCTTTTAGTATAAACTAGTTGAAGCATACCTAAAAGTTCCTCTATCATGTCGAAACTTTTTTAATGCTGCGCACAGGCACAAAGAGCTGAGCAGTATCAGCATTATCACAACATTTTCGCTCCTTCGGTAATTAAATGGTAGACTTTTCTCTGAGAGTTGTTATAGTTTTAGGGTGATATGAATGGAATAAAAAGCTAAGATTTTTAAACTAACATTGGATTGAGAGTAAAAGTTTTAACAAAAAAATATTTCCAGCAATGCTAATATTCTATACTTTTTAAATTTTTGCATTAATTTTAGGACTGTAATTAAATATTTAGTATACAATATATAGATTGCTTTCTTAGGAATACATATCGTAAAATGAAGTTTTTACAGGATCATAACTATGAATGTTTTCTTGCTTTAGCCTAATATGCTACAATCTATTTCATTTAACTTAAAAACTTTCATTCAGAATCAAGAATAGGCATTGCAGATGTAAAACATTTAAAAAATTAATACTTATCTCTTGTAAGTCCAATATAAATCCAAACTATATAAAAGACAGTATCACTTTTTGAAGCTTAATATCTCGCAAACGATTTGATGAAATTTCAGGATAGCATTACGACATAATAACAAAACGTTTTAATGTATAGAACTCGAGATCAAAGACCCGGGTTCGACTCCAGTGGATAATTTCCATTTCCAATAAGATAACAGGTAATTTAAAGTAAAAATAAACTTTCCGACGCGCAGCTTTTCATTCTCTTTTAGATTAAAATTAGAAAGAATTGACATACGAACTTCGGATGTAAACCATTTTGAAGAAAACATAAAAGTTCTTATTCTATTCGTCTTTTACCGCCTACAGTTCGAAATCGCTCAATTTAAACGCTTAATTCACACAGTTTGAAGGAATCTAGCCATTTTAAGGGGATGTTGCCTTGCCTACCATTTCCATGGTTAAACCTCGATATCATATTGTTATTTCAATCCTTATGGGTGTAAACGTGCTTTGATTGCTTTTAATACGAGAGAGGGAGGGTGAGGGAGGGAGGGTGAGAGAGGGAAGGAGAGGGAGGTAGAAGAAGGGAGACAGAAAGGAGAGAGGGGAAGAGAGTGGAAGAGTGAAGGATGGGGAAATGACTTCCAATACAATATAAGTTTCTGGTGCCAATTTGATATCCATAAATAGCATAAATGATCGAATCTTTACTCCCGTCATTTTTGACGGGCTATAGATAAAAAACAAATACGATGCAGCCGTCTTCAGTGGGTATTCACCGAAAATAGATTCTAAAAGGGATAATTCTCTAATTAATTAAAATTTTTCTTACTAATATTGCATGTGTTTATTTCCAAAAATGACTTCTTTGAAGAATGCGAATGTTCTATATCTTAAGTAACCAGTTTCCATTTTTTATAACATTCAGTTAACTGTGTTCATATTAAATATCCCATTCAATACATCGCTATGACGTTTTCAGTATCAAGCGCAATAATTTTTTTATTTTTTATTATTATTACAAAATATATTACAAAAATAATAAATTACAAAAATTGAATTACAAAAGATAAAATTATACAATCACAAGGGTCATACAAGAAAAATAATAACAGTTATAGTCACGATGCATTATATAATGATTACAGAATATTTTGCATTCATCTAGGTAAAACATAAGATCTCAAGTTATAAAAACATTCATATAACCATAATTTCATAATATAAGTTATAAGCTCATAAGTCAAAAGCCAGGTCTTGCAAAGTCCACATAGGACCTGTCTGCAAGTGCCAATATTGTAACATAGTTGTTGTTACTCTTAGTATTATTAAAAAATACAAAAGAAAATACAGGAAAATAATTTTGACTTTTCCTATAAAACCTTCTAACACACTATTAGTTATCAAAATATATAAGTTTTGACAAAATTGTACTGATAAATTGCACCTATGTGTAAATTTTACTTCAAACCTTACATTTATTACAAAGATAATTAGAACTACGGTTACCTTAATGATTACCTTAAATCAACTTTCAGTTCAATAGTTATAACCAAATTACATAGTTTAAAAACATTTGTATGAAACCTACAACGATTATCACAAAAACATATAATTATATTATAATCATTTGTATACTCTCTTATCAATCAACCATGTTACCAATTCTTTCTTTAAAACACCTAATCTGGTTTCCTTTCTAATATACTCTGGTAACTGATTAAAAATATTTGGTACAATGTAACTAAATTTTCTTTTACCATATTGGTTGTTATATTTAGGAGTTTCAAAGGGTCTAATTGATCTTAAATTTAAATTTTCTCCTTAGTTAACTTTTCTTCTATTTTTTTCCATAAAGAAATTTTCTAAAATAACAGTATAATTAAAAAGATCGTTCAAAAGAAGAATTTTATTCTTTGTACAAAATTTCCAGAAACTTTCGTTTGTTCCATTTGGTAATAGGGTTTTTAGTATTTGCACTTGAAGTTTTTCTAAAGATAATTGATAAGAATTAGCAATTGAACCCCATACTGAGATGCCATATCGTAGAATAGATTCCACTAGAGACTTGTAGGCTATTATTCTTATTTTGCTTGGCAATACATATTGTACAGAGTAAAATTTATATGCAAATGTCCTTAAAGTTTTTTGTAGGTTAACAATATGATGTCCAAACTTAAAAGTATCATCCAAAATTAAACCCAGATATTTTATATGGTCTACTTGGGTTAGTATCTCACAGCTGCATTGTATCCCTATTGTTATTCCTAAGGAATGTAGACATTTATGACTATGGATTTTAATGCTTAATTGTTTGTGTTGTGCCTTAGGATACCTCATATGCATGCACTTTGTTTTAGAATTATTTATGACCAATTCATGATCATGAGACCACCTTTGGATGTTATCAAAATCTTCCTGAATATTTTTCTCTGCAATATCAACATTGTCATGTGCAGATATTAGTACAATGTCATCAGCATATAGGAATATTTCCCCATGTTTAATAGACTTAAAAATACTATTTACATAAATCAGGAACAGTATGGACCCCAAAATGGAGCCTTGAGGTACCCCAAATTTAATATCCCTGAAATTACTAAAGATATTTCCTATCTTAATAGTCATTCTACGGTTTTTGAGGTAATCAATGAACCAATTTAGTAATATTCCTCTTATACCCACCTCTTCCAATTTCTCTATCAATATTATGTGGGAGACGGTATCAAATGCTTTACTATAATCTATAAATAATAAAATAATATGATTATTTCTATCCAAATTATTGTTTATAATGTCCGAGAACGATTCTAGTAGAAGCTTTGTACTTTTGTTCTTTTGGAAACCAAACTGGTTACTATGTATGATATTGTACTTGGAGAAAAAGTTTATTAGAATATTTGCTACAGGTTTTTCCATAATCTTATCAATACTGGGTAAGATTGAGATAGGTCAATAATTAGTTGGATCACTGTGGGACCCCCCTTTGTAAATGGGTCTCACAACTGACATTTTTAAAATTTCTGGTATGCTTCCTGACTCCAAAGTTTTATTTATATGTTTGGACATAATTGGTGTAAATTCTTTGTTTGCTATTATGTCCTTTAGTCTAATATTGTCAATTCCGGGTGCTTTTTTGTGGTTTAAGGATTTAATAATTTTTGCGACCTCATTGTTAGATACTTCTGTTACAACAATAGAATTACCAAGCGTATGTGTAGTTAAGTCACATAATTTTAAGTTGCATTTATGAATTAGTTTTTCAACTGAATTAGTAAATTGGTTTCCAAAGGTGTCAGAGATTTCTTGACTGCTAAGGTTTTTGCCCATATACTTCAATAACGTATAATCTGCATCCATCTTTGAGTTACAACTAAGTAACTTATTTATCTCCTTCCATGTTCCTTTCATATCCCCCTTTAGTAAATCAAATTTGCTATAATAATACTCTTTTTTTGCCTTTCTGATTAAATTATGGACAAAATTCCTTTGTTGTTTATAATTTAACTAGTAGAATTTCCCGTCAAATATGACGGGGATATATGTGCTTTATCATCGGGAAGTGTCCACATGTAAACGTGATTATTTCACGAGAAAATATTCATTTTAGATTTTCAAAACGTTCTCACTACTTTTCCGTCAAATACTTAAATTTTTAGTAAATCTCAAGAAACAGTTCTCGAAAAACCCATTTAAATTTGACTATGACTGGAATGCACTTCATTTACATACATTCCTTCCTTGTTCAAAGAACTTAAGGTTCTCGAGTACAATCAGTATGCTCTTTTTCGTAAGTATCATAAACCTGATATATTGGGAGTACATATGTATACGTGATTTTTAAATCGTATAAATTGAATGAAGTCAAAATTAATTATAATACTTACTTATAAATAAAATGAACTTCAATATGCTCTGTAGCTAGATTTATAACATAAAACTTTCTTTTTATTTCCTTAAATATTACGACGTACGAATTCCGTTTTCCATTTAACGAATTACTCAAAAATGGTGCTTTTACATTCTTTCACTGTAAAGAGTTAAACGAAGCGAGTATTCAAATTTATTAATTAACAACCAACTATATTGTTGTTAATAACTGCAAAAAAGTAGATAAGAAAACATACGTTAGGCTAATAAATATATAATTATCTCGTATACAATAAAGAAAACGTATTTTGCTTTCCTTGTGATCTGTAAGGTATCGACTAAAATTTTATCGGATAGAGGACCATATTTGCTACTGTAAATTCTGCGAGGGCACATATTTACGAATTTTACGAGTATATCCGATGAAGCCTGATTGGCTCCTCGGCAGCCAATCAGATTATCATCAGGGACAAACATAGCTTATTATCATTATCATACAATGTTAAAATTTTTAAATTAAATATTATAAATATAATCATTATAATATTTACTGATTCCTTATCTCGGAGGCTAACTTTTTATATTGTTTTGCTGATTTATACCAATAATCATTATCACGGATGTTATCCAAATTCATTTTATACAGTATTTTTCCTGTTATTTCGCAACGAACGAATTGCCTCTGTTTTTATCAAAATTTTTAAAAGAACGCATGTTATGGCATATAAAAATAATAATGATGAGGAGTAGAGGCAAAAATAATAATTCTCGATGACCTCGATTCGAGATCACACGATTGACAATTAATTGAAGACATAACCGAAACGATGAAATTTATTCATTATTTTCTGGAATCTTTATAACATTAAAAAAATATATTTTGAAATTATGACCGGAAATTCGTAATGATGTCAAACGTATTTTCCTAAACGACGAAAGCACTAATTGGTATTTGGTGCTGTTACCTGAAAGCTTGCGAATTATTAATAGTTCTATCCAACATGTATGCGTATATCGCATACGCTTCAGTTAAATATTCACCAACTCTAACATTTTCAGAAATCACTATCGATCGTAACTGGGTGTCCACAAATGACGACGTGGAGAGAATTTTGTATATAAATATGGCAGCGATCACAGCATCACTATTTATAGTGACTGAAGTACACTTGCTCTACTTGTGCAAATGTCAGCGCTGCTAGCATTTATCTTAGCTAATATCAAAATTGGCTCGTGTTCATTGAAAATTCATATGAGGATTGTGATATTTGCTTCAAATATGACGTTATAATTAACGTAAAAATCGCATTACACGATTTTAATTTTATGTGTAAAAATTACGTTTACTTACTAAATTGAACTTTTATAAATATTGGTACGTTTCAGAAATGAAATTCATGTAGTTGTAATAATTTTTCAATAAACAGTAATACATACGGTTACATATAAGTAATATACGTGTAGATAATTGGTGAGAATGTGTCTCATCGTTAGAGATTCGGACAAGAATTAATAAATTGCATTCAACCAGGACATATTTTTCTCTCTCGTTATTATTAGCATTACAATATTTTCAGATTAGCATGGACTTTTATGATAATGATACAGAATTATTATTTTTTTAATGTTTACTATTTTATTTTACTAAAATATATTCTCAGCCGAAAGAAGCGATTGATTTTTATATTGCAATTTTTAAAGCAATATTCACCTTTCTGAGTGTAAAATAAATTTTTGACTTAACTTGCAAACTGAATGGGAATCTTGTTTTCAGCACGGATAAATTAAACATTCCCAAGCGCATAGTGTGGTCCCCTCTCATCCTCCTCCTATCCTTCATCTTGCTAAAGGTCTCTCTATTGTTTCTCGCCTCCTAGAAACCTTTACTGAGTTATGGAATAGAGATATCCGACGGGATATCCTCTGCCAGAGCGCGAAACTGCAGACTCCGAGGTCTGCATCCTTGCTTTATAGCGCCACGAACAAAGGACGAGAGAAGCAGCGCGCGCGGAAACGTTTTTCGAATCAAATGAAGGGCTGTGGAGGAATTTCCTCATTCTAGGCTGCATTCCACACGTGAATATTTTTGGCATTTGGACAATTTTCGAGGGGAAAACTTCCCTCTTTATTTTTAGGAGTTATTGTGACGATAAAGACAACCTTGTATGTGGAACGGAAATTGTATTCTTCCGACTCCTGGCATTTCTGCTATTTGTGAAACCACGATTATTTTTTAACAAAAATCCTTATCATAACTACTCCAATCATATTCATTTCTGTTACATAAAAATTTAGTCCCACATTTGGAATGCCCAAAGATTTAAAAACAAAGATTTATGATATGCATTATTTGGATGAAGTATAAAATACTTACTAATGTAGGGTGACCAGATGCTTTTGGTAACAATCGGGACGAAACAAGTTTTGAAAGGGAAAAACCGGGACATTTTCTAAAATAAACCGGGACAATGGGTATTTTGATTTTTTTTCTTGAATATTCTAAAAATCAAATAAATATATTTGCAAAAGAATATATAAACTATAATTTATTGAAACAACAATTAAATTACATATTTCGCGATTAATTATGCAGTATTACAATAAAACATATTAGGTGAAATTGGTGTTTTCAATCATATTTTAAAGTACTTCCGATCAAATTTTCATCATTTTTAATCATGTCATAAAAACTTTTACAGGCCATATTAAAGTTGAATTTGCACATCATTATGGAATTGATGGTTTTTATATCTAAGCGGTATCGTTCATCAGGCCATTGAATGTCTATTAGTGAAAATATACTTTCCACATTTCCATTGTGTGTCGGAATAGCAACCAGAAAGTTACATAGTTTCTCCATTTCTGTGGTCTTTTCTAGATATTCAAATTAAAAATAAATGACCATCGGCCGTAGCAAGATCTATTAAGCCACTCATTCCTTTCTTTCATCTCTTTTGAAATCAAATTTTTAAGCAATGAAAATTGATTAAATAATAAACTTTCCTCAACTTGAAAGCCCATGTCAATAACATTTTTACACATACTTTGCACTTCTTCCCAAACTGGGGAACTTTTTATTAGCATCCATTCCATATACGTACTTAAATTTCAATAAGGGTTCAACCCATTTTTTTTAGATAGTCGCAGGTTCTTATGTACATGTCAAATATTTCCTCTTTAAATGATTCTATTTGATCCTTCTGAATATTATTATCCGTTAAAATTCTGAGGGAACACAAAGGAACAAATTTTTCGTTAATGAGTAATGTAATCATGCCAATCGTTTCATGCACATAATTCATTACCTCTATTAAGCAATTTTGCGAACATTCAATTTTTAGAATTTGTTTATTAAATAAATCAAGAATAATATGCATTGCATGGAAGTATGCTTCATTTACTGGTGATTCAAAAAATTTCACAATACATTTTGGGGGCTTTTCTTCTAAAAAGAAATATGCTTTCAGTGCTTCGAACATTTTTAATACTCTATCAACCGCATTGTATAAATTTAACCAGCGATTCAAAAAATTTCACAATACTTTTTGGGGGCTTTTCTTCTAAAAAGAAATATGCTTTCAGTGCTTCGAACATTTTTAATACTCTATCAACCGCATTGTATACACTTAACCAGCGATTCAAAAAATTTCACAATACATTTTGGGGGCTTTTCTTCTGAAAAGAAATATGCTTTCAGTGCTTCGAACATTTTTAATACTCTATCAACCGCATTGTATAAACTTAACCAGCGAATTTTTGAATGGGCCAATAACTTTTCATATTGCAAATCTAATAGAGAACAAACATTTTTCAGTCTCTCGGTACGTACTGCATAAGGTGAAAAGTAAGACAGTATTTTTACCACGACCATTTCTACATCCCAAGATAATCTCTCAGCTCCCAACTGCATAGCGTTATTCAGAATATGCGCCGAACATCCAACATCTAGTAAATTGAGAATAATTTTCTCGCGTAATTTATAAAAGACATAGTTTTTACCTTTTCTCAACAATGAAAGGGTGGGTTGGAGACTACGGCGATATAGTTATTTCAAAAAACGAGAAATTCCTTAACCGCACAAGGTGAATATCTAGAGGCACAAACAACCAGTTAAAAATGGGGGGAGGTAAGAAAAAGAAACACCAAAAAGAAAACCGGGTGAGAACCTAAAAATATATATATAACTACTTACAGGTTTGCGGGGTTTTAATCCTCGCCAGGGACCCAATGTCACTCGTTCATTCACTCTCTCACTCACACAAGAAATAATACAGGGTTTACGGGAAGTTACTCGTCGCCAGTGATCCGGTATCGCACACGATGTCTGCAGGTTTATGTGTCTTCCGACAACGACAGGGACCTGTCATACAAAACACTCACTCTCACACGCATACAAGAAAACAAACGCAACTCTCTAGTAAAACACTATATACGTATTTCGAGAGCAAGGCTCTCTTCATCAGTAGCTGATGTGGAATGACGGTGTGGTACGTGGTTAGGGGTATTTAAACGGTGGCTTGTTTGTGTAGAAGTGAAAGTGAAATGAGGTGGCGGGTGGACAGTTAAACTGTAGAGGGGGGAGTGGGGGAGAGAGAGGACCGCGGTCGTTATTCGTAACGGTTTGTTTATATTTTTCAATAAGCATGCTTTCGTAGACGTCCAGTTTGTTTTCATGATGAACCGATTTAAAAAGTGTTAGGTGATAAAACCCCGCAAACCTGTAAGTAGTTATATATTTTTTTATGTTCTCACCCGTTTTTTTTTGTTTCTTTTTCTTACCTCCCCCCCTTTTTTACTGGTTGTTTGTGCCTCTAGATATTCACATTGTACGGTTAAGGAGTTTCTCCTTTTTTGAAATTTTCTCAACAGTTTGGCACGACATTTTATTTAAGATAAATGGAGTAAGTAAATTGTTGCAAAGTCCATTAGTGAATATGAAAGCTTCAATAAATTCTCTTGAGCAGATTCAGCAATATTTCGGAGCTTGTAGGTCAGAAATAGGGTTAAATAAATAAATTATAGATGCTAGAGAACTGGCAACAGAACTAGAGGCTGAGTCAAAATTTATGCAAGAGACCGAAATTCTTCCACGAAGAAAGAACCCTAATTTTGAATCTGCACAGGTTGATGCAATTTTTCATAATCTCCAAGATTATTTCCGAGTAATTTTTTTATCTTGTGTTGAATCAAACAATTACTTCGCTAAATGAGAGGTTTCAGCGACTCGGAGACCACAGTGAATATTTTAGTTTCTTATATAACTCGAGTGAACTGAAAATCATGGATAAGAAAATTCGTATTTTCTTAGAATCAGCTGTTAGCGAAATACCGTGAGTCTTTGATTTTCCAGCACTTAAAAGCAAATGCTTTTTATAAAATAGTAATTGGAATATCAAGTTTGGTTTTCAAAATAATTTCGTATAAACGGGAATAAAAAAACTACTGCATATACCGTCACTATTACAATAAAAAAAACCGGGACATTAATGCGTCCCGAAAAAAGAAATCGGGACACCGGGACAAAACTCTGAAAACCGGGACGAATCCGGGGAAACTGGGACGCCTGGTCACCTTATACTAATGCATATTTTTCATTGAAATAATTAACGTAACAGAGTAAAATAGAAAGACTTTAAAATTATGGCGAAGAAGTTTATGAGCCTAAGACTTTAAGATATACTACAGTAAAGTTCATGCACAAGGAAATAGATGTCTACAGATATTCTTAAGATATTATGTTTGTGAGAAACTACATATGCTATTTTTTTGTTCGCAAATAATGTAATTACAAAGCGAATTCCGATGAAATACAATGCAAAGCTTTGTATATACTACCTTCAAGGAATGAAAAAATGTACAATATATGAAATTATTTCCTGAAATTACAAACACACACACACATGCATACGTACATAAATCTAATTCTGTGGAGCCTCCCTATAGATTTAATAATAATTTATTACACACATCAAAGTTTCTGTTTATTTTATATTATAATACTTTTATAAAAAGTAGTGCATATAATTAAATCCTTTCTAAGTGTTTAAAGCAGTTTATTCCGCATAAAAGCATCAGAGGGTAATTATTTTTAGTGGAAAGCTACGCATTTGTCACTTTCTAACAAAAAAAGTCGGTCTCTTCGATGAAATGAAGAATTTTCAATTTAGGTTTCCATTTGGGGTTGTGATTAAATCTGGGGTCGTATCAATTTACAAATAAGCTGAGAGAAAGGGAGATTCCAAAAAAGGAATGCCTGCAGAGTGACGTGCGAATTGGTTCATCAAGGTCAATTTGTGCGCGGGATAGGCTCTCTCCACTATTTGGCAAACGTTTGAGTCGTGTAAGGGAGGAGTAGAGAGGAGGGGGGAGGGGGGCACAAATTGATTTTTCGGAAGTGGAGATCATCAGAGGAGGTGGGGAGCGTGTGGAGAGAGAGAGAGAGAAGGAGAGGGAGAGGAAGGAAAGAGAGATAGACCTTTAGAGGGAGAAGCGGAGGAGAGAGTGAGGCGGAGGCAAATCACAGGACATTCGAAAAAGCTCCTCTCGTGGAATGTATGTCCAAGCTAAAAAATGATTCCCTCCGAGCGTCTCTCTCGCTCCTCCAACACCATACTGGACCTCTCTCATTCAAAACGCCAGGCGGCCGATTCCTCTTTTCACCTGGACGTCCAACTCCTGTCTCGCGCCAGCCGGTTACCACCATCTCCTTCTCTACCTTCTTTCCTTCACATGCATGCACGCACGCATGTGTGCGCGCACACACACACGCTGCGACTCCACCCGTCGGAAAATAAACTCCTCTCACGATTTCCAACGAAATCCACGGAGGGATTGGAAAGGCTTTTCATTTATTAATTACCATGCGTAGTGAGGATCAATTAAATTCAATTTGCCCTTTGAGCTGGATCTGCACGCTCCGCAACCCTCTTGGTGTGGGCCACCGGTCTTGCACCCTTCTTGCACTCTCCTCCCCTTCCCTTCCCTCCTCGCCCATCCTTCCCATCTCGTCCACTCCAATCCCTTTCTCTTCGACCTCTCTCATTTCCCTCTTTTTACCCTACGACTTTTCTCCATTTTCCCCTTTCATCCTCCTCCTCCCTCTTTCACAGCCTCTCCCCAACCTCCTGTTAAAAACCAATCATCCAATGAGATTGCCTTGCGTGCATGAGGTGAATTGGAAGAGAGAATTTTGGTTAAGAGGTTAATTAACTCGATTCGCCATAATCGAACCCATTTCTCGATTTTAATGGATGTGATTACATAGGTTTATTAGGCCACTCCTTATCTAGCCATTTTTTATTTCGATTGAGCCTTTATTCCTTAAATGTATTTTGTTAATTTTGAAGTACCTACTTGACGAATGAAACACGCAAAATTGAACTTGGCTGAGTTTTGGTGGATATAATTATATATACGAGTATATATATATATATGTGTGTGTGTGTGTGTGTAATTAAAGTCGAATTAATTACATTATAAATACATATTTTGTCATAAAATAATCTTACGTCATCTTTTTAAATGTATATTAACATTATGGTAAGTGCTTCTCAAGTGACGGCCTGCATTTACATAAAGAATATTTTTGCAGCACGATTTTACATTCAAATATCCATTTCAATTCTGATACCTTATTAACAATAGTTTACTCCTCAAAGTTTTTGATAATGCACCAGAAGAAAGAAACATTGGAGTTTTTCCCTATATGGCAATCAGAGCGATGCGCAGATGTTTTCTTGATACAAAATTCAACCGCGTTCAGCAAAATAGGAATGTTTTTCATGAATTTCATGTTAATAGCGGACATCCTAGCACATTTGAATAGAGCTCGCCATTAACTCCTTGACATCTTGGTACGCAGTGCCAATTAATGACCCCAATTTGTAAAAGAAAATATGGCTTTTCCAGCACTTTGATTAACATTCGCCTTCTAAGTTCGGCTTCTTCCGGAATTTCCACTGACAACTCAAAGTGTTTGGTTTAAGATCCTAGCAGTTAAAACATTAATCGTCATAAGTAACAAATTTGTCAGAAAACGTTGGATCTCGAAGTCTTACCTACAAGTGTTAGTAGGAAGGGAGGTATAAATTTTAGTGACAGTACGAGACAGCGGCCTGATTAATTTAGGCGCCCGGCTCACCGGCCCTACGGCCACTATTAAGTGGTACGGCAGTGTATGGCTTTAAGGGAAAAATAGTGTACTTTGGGTTGTATAAATTCAGTAGGCGTTAAGTATGTCTATGGTGTTATATGTTTTAGAGGCGTATTATTATGAGGCGGGATGCATGAAATTATGGGACATTTGATGCTGTTTTCATTATATACGCTTCAAGCGAATTTACCGGGAATCGAAACTGGGTCTCCTACCTTCTGACAAGTGGGAGCCCCGGGACCGGTCAAGTTCAGCTTACTTAAAATAATGAAATTTTTTATGTATTTAATATTACAGTGTCATAGTAGCACAGGAGTAAAAATAAAGCGGAAACAAAAGAGATTATGCCATAGAAAATTTACCGCCAGAATTTTTCATATATTATTTCGTTATTATAGTCTAAATCAGAGGTCTCAAACTGAAATCGCACGCGAGCCAAAAACGAAAAAAATACACTTCAAAAGGACTAAAAACATTTTTAAATCTTTAAATTAAAAAAATTCTTCGACGCTGACTCGGGCCGAATTATGTAATTAGAATAAGATCAGTGAGAGGGCCGCGAGTTTGAGACCCCTGGTCTAAATTATTTTTAACATTAATGATCTAACTTGAGAAAGTTTTATGCATGCATTTCATTCTTCAGAGACATAACTCAGCGACATGTTTAGTAGTTTATAAGTAAAAAGCACACAAGGGAATAAATTACTTTAAATACTTCTTCCAAAAAGATTGTAAGACGCAATCTTTACATTCCATTTCTTTACGGTATGAAATCCTGTGTTTACTTCGATTATTAACTCGAGCTTCCGCAGACTAATACTTTCTCCCAACTCCTTTCTTAAATTCCCTCAGAGCAGCAGCCTTTCCCCCATTCATTTCCTCCCTCTGCCTCCGCATCCCACCTCCAATCCCCTCCCCCAACACCCCCTTCTTTTCTCCTCTCCATTTCCGCGACACCCGAGTCTCCCCCTCCATTCCACTCCATTCCATCCGACATTCTCTTCTCACCTCCACCTTCGTTTCTCCTCTCTCTCCGTTTTGTAAACTTGGAGCATAAAACATCCCAAATTAGGGAAACTTGAGGACCCTGCCATTCCCAACTCTCTCTCCCTCCCTCCGACCCACTATTTCTCTCCCTTCTGATATCTCCTGCCAGCACTCTCCGTTCCCCAATCCCTCTTAGTTACCCTCCCCCTCCTCCTTTCGACCCTCCATCCCTATTTTTCTCTTTTTTTTCCTTTTTTTCCCAATCCATCACGCACATCACCTCTCTGCCGAGGACTTCCTCTTTTCCCGATCACCCTATACATTCATTCATATCCTGCACCTCCTCTCTCTTTCCCATCACCCTCTCTTTCTTCCTCTCTCTTCTTTCTACCCAACATATAAACCTCCGCATCGCAATCCGGTCCTATTGCTCTGGGAGACCTCCCTTCCTCTCTCTCTCCATCTCCATCTCTCTCTCTAGACATTCTCGTTCCATTTTTTCTCTTTTCCTTCGCAGTTTTGAGCCCGCATGCCTTACTTCATAAATCCCGCATTCTCATATATTCCACATTCTCTTCAGAATTTCTTTCAGCGTCCGTTTTAGGGAAAAACTTTTCTGATCGATAATTGTCCGAACTTTTAACCTTTTGTTATGTCTATTCTCCTGCATTTTAAATCAACTTAATTCAGATTTTAAAAAAGTATTTTTCGATTTTGGAAACTTCTCTTCTACATTATAGATTTCATTTTGTTTCGATACATATTTCCATTACTTTTCACACAGTCCAATTAAATTCAAAATAACACAACTTTTTTTATTATAATTTTGTTTTTTACATTTGTTTAGGAAAATATTTCCATGTTTTGAGCAAAAGCCATACAAAGTTATAATCATTTGGACCAGAAGTTCCGAGTATAAAATATGCTTCCCTAATATATATATATTCAAAGATTAGAATTGAAACCGAGTTATTTCGTTTGGAAGTCTTTTATTTTTTACGATCCTTTGCAAAAAAAAGTCGTAAAAAAGATGCATTAGCTTTACCCGCAGCTCAGTGTTTTATTTTATTCGGTGATAAAATCCAACTTGATCCGTTTAATGCCAAGCTGACAAAAAAACACTGCTTATCCAAGAACAGCAAGTGGGCTTAATCCGAGCACGTGACATAGGAGCCGCCCCTTTTCTCCTCCCCCTTTTACCCATTCCTATTCGCCTTCCTCTCTCTCTCTTTCTCCCTCTTTTTCCTCCTCCTTCCGGGACAGAGTCATAACATGGGCACGCCCCACCACATCCTGCTCCCCGCGTCAAATGAAGAAATGTAAGCAATAAAACCGTTTTCGCATTCGAACATTAACTGAAGAGACAAAATGGCAATACTTGTCATTTTTAACGAGATAACAGTCGGTTGAAGGTGTCAAAAGAGGATTTCATTGCGATTTCAAATCTGCAGAGTAGAAATCATGTGCGTCGTTATTTAAAGAGAACATTATAATAGCAATTTCTGGGTCTAATGAATCAGACGCTACTTTTATATTTGATTTATGGAAATTATTTTGATAATTTTATTAGGTATATCCTGGGGTTAGATCCACGATAATATGTTTCAAGGTAGTTTTAACATGTATATCGTTATATTATAAAAAGGTTGTGAAAAGTCTCCCATAGAAATTAAAATCTTTATTTATTTTATTTGAATTTGTATAATTTGAATCCATTCGTAAACTCTTGCAAGTAATTTTTAAGTTAATAGATGTTTTTATGATATTAAATACTCGTCTACTATTTTGCTTATATTTAGTAATGAGTTAGATTGTTTTAAATAGATTTACTTTGATATGTACTGTTATGTATGAATTTTACCTGTAGTCATGATTGATCTGCATCATTAAATTAACCTTTACTCCGTTTATTTTCCGAAATTTTAATATATTAATTTTAATTCTTTCTCATCGTCATTCTCACGAACACAACTATTACTGAGATTTTTTTAATGAATAACAATACAGAATGATATGGCGATGTTGAGAAATTTTATTTAATGCTCTTGAAAGTGTTTTCTAATTGGAAGGAAAAATCAAATATCAGGATTATACTAATTCATAAATTACTCCTATCCACAGACTAATAAATTGAAAACCAAGCAAACCTGAATCCATGTTTTAATATTTAGCTTCCTAATATCAAATGCTGCACGCGCTCAATTTAGATTGTAAACAAAGCTATGATCAAATTTTTATTTATTTTCCAAAAAATTAATTCTCAGAGATTAAAAACGAAAAAAGCAGATACAATAAATTGTTTCAGTTCTTCTTCGGTGTAAATTTATTGCCACAGCTGGGATTAAAAAAAACAAGCGAAGCTTATCGATCATATTCGAGGAGAAGAGTACCGAGAATCCGGCGATGTAGTCGAGGGGTAGGGTTGCTTTCATAAGTAGGGGAGTTTGTATTAAAGATGTCTTCCGCAGCTCGGAAGCGAGAGGGGAATGCCCGCGAGCAACGAGACTCCGCGTCGCCAAAAATGAAATGCTCTTTAAAAAATAAGCGGTAGAAGTTTTAGTTTAGGAGAAAGAGGAAGAGATTAAGTGAGTTGAGGGGGCAATGGAGGAGAGGGAGGAGTTGGGCCAATAAAGAAGGAGATGGAATGGCGGAGGAGGAGAGGAATGCAGCGATAAGGAGAAGGAAATGGATAAAGGAGAGAAGAAAGCGAGAGGAAGGAATCGTATGACAGAGTGCCAGAGGACGAGAAGAAGACGAGAGAAGAGGAGAGAGGTGTGTGTGTGTGTGGAGTGCGGACAAGGGACCTATTAGGAAGAAGAATACGCGGAAAAAAGACGAAAATTTGCGTGGCAGTAGAGAGAAAGTTCGTGAACCTATACTTTATTTTCAATGGAGAATCTCCCCGTATTGATACTAAAATTAAGAGTTAATGCAAAACTAAATGCTGCGGAACTAGAGGAATCGTAAAGCGAAATGCAGGTTCGAAGTAATCTTGCGGTGTAGGTGAGAATAGGGATTAGGCAATAGAGAAGGAGAAAGAATGGAATGAAAGAGGGAAGAGGCAAGACGAGGGAATGAGTGGAAATCGAAGAAGAAAGAATGGAGAGAGAAAAAGAGATAGTGAAGAAGCAAGAGGATAAAGGATACGAGAGAGAGATACAACGATTGGAACGAGAGGGAGCGAGATTAAGTTGGCGAAGAGTGTGGTATGAGCTGCTGGATTCAGAAGGGTGGGAGCAGAAGAAGCAATAACGTTAAGAGTCCACTCTTTTGCTGAAATTGACTTTGCAGTCTAATGGGACATCCTCCCTCTTCTCCCATTTTCTCCCTCTTTTCGTCCCGTTCCATCGCACTCGTGATTTCCAGCCCTTGCTCTCTCTCTCTCTCTTTATCTCTACCTCCCTCTCTCGCTCTAGTTGTTCCCCTTAAACTCTTTCCCCTCCTCCCTCCCCCCTCTTCCTGCCATGACTCGTTGCTATTTGACCCAATCCCACTTCCCCCGCCGCCCCCTCCTCTGCTTCCTTGCTCGTCCCCATAATCCCTCTACGTCAACACTGCCTGCAACTGCGGCCTTGCGATTCCCTTACCCCGCATTCCTCGTATGGCCGCATTTAAAGCTTTTAAGCGAAGGTGTTATTATGCGTCATTAGCGTATCGAGAGAAAGTCATTTCGCTTTACGGGTGAATGCTGATTATTGGAACGGCATCCGCTTTATGATCGTATTTATTTTTGGTCCTGAATTTCCAGAAAAAGTAACTAAATCCTTTTGATCAGTGTAAAATTTAAGAGAAATCGTTAATCTGATTTGGATTCCATTGTTTTCTGTACTTCAATCGGCAACCAGGAATTTCAGAAAATGTATATTTATTCGTGACGGCAAAAAATAGTCTTTAAAAATACCACTTGCCAATAAAAATATGCTGCATAAACTAAAGAAATAATAAAATAGCTTCTCATTCCTTTCGTTCCCGCGTGTTGTGGGGTGTATCCAGTTGATTCATACAATGATTTTAACATAAGCGTTCTTTTAAATGCATCTAGCGCCAGGCAGTTGTGCTCCGTGAGATCAATGTGAATGTCAAGTAATTCATCGAGTTTCATATGGATTTATGATCCTCAATGGAAATTGATGTGAATTAAATTCGACGACGATAAAAGTTTTCGTTATTATTTTTTAAAGTAATCATGAAGGATGATTACATCGCTCCACTTTTTACGTACAAATTCGAGAATTTTGCTATTAGCAATTTGATTATAAATTAGTTATCACCTTCCACATATTTCATAGAACCTTTCTCCCTCTCCCTCTCCCTCCCTCCCTCTCTCTTTCTCTCTCCCCCCCCCACTCCTCCCTTTGCTTTTCTTGCTTATCGTCTCCACTTACTCTCAGATATTTCCCTTTTATTTCTTCTTTTCTCACATATATTCGAGATTTGCACTCATCCTCTTGTTATCGGTGTCAGATGATGCAATCTATTATTAAAATTGACGTAAATATAGTACTTTATTTCTTTTTACCTACATAGTGTTAATAAATGTCGTAATTAAGCTTAGTTCAATCGAGTATTCATCGATGCGTCTTTATATAACTTAGCGTGATGTGAAAACGCAATCAACTACATTTTAAACATTTTCACCATTTAAGTGCCATTCATAAATAACATTTTGTGTTTTGGCTTACTTTATAGTAGCCACTGGACACTTCACCGAATACGAGATAATATAAATGTAACTTCGTAGTTATATTTCATTGCTAATTTAGAAAGGACATATTTATGCGTTTTAATATTCATCAATATATGTAGATTCAAATAATACTTTTATCTCGCACATCGTAATGAAGAGACGCCATAATGCATTATTTCTGTCTCTTCGGTTTTATCTGAACATTGCAAGTATATTCTACGATTAAACCCAGCCATTTCAGACGTCATCATCTTAATGAATTCAAAACTTCTGGCATTCCTTCTTTTTCCAAGATGCTGCAATTTTTTTTCCATCAACTTCATTAACGACATCGTGGCAGTTTATAAGATAAACTTGCGCTGGGTTTAATAGAATGAATAATCATTAAATACAATTCGTCCTTTTAAAGTATTCCCAAAAGATTACGGATGTATTTTTTCCTGAATATACCGTTAGCGTTCCTATTTCACTCCTTTTTGCCCAAGCTAATTCTTCAACACTCCGCAACTTGTTTTTCTAAGTAAAATGAAAAATATATTGAAATAATAAAAAGTCCGACGGATATTTGAAGCCATGGAAAGCAATTCTAATCCTTTAATAAGATTTTTTTAATTCTACTAGGGGCTCCGCCCCTGGCGACTCCGGCGCCCAACCCCGTGCCACGCTCCGCGCGGCTACTTATCTTTAGTTAAACTTAAAAAAATAAATGCTTCTCTCCTCCCCTTTCTCACCCTCTGTCTGTCTATCTCTCTCTCTCTCACCCTCCCTACCCCTGTCCCCCTCTCCCTCTCTCACCCTCCCTCCCTCTCCTCCTCTCCCTCTCTCACCCTCCCTCCCTCTCCTTCCCACCCTCCTACCTTATAAGAAATAGAAATGCCTACCTTGGAGTCGAACCCAGAACTTTTTCCGAGATTTTTTTCGTCGCCACCTTACAATATATGAGTCGAGCGTTCTTGCTAAATTTAGAGTTTCTATCTCGATTCTTTAGCGAGTTATTAGCATTTTTAACACGGCTTCACGAATAGCAAATTAATATAGCAGAAAGAAGATAATTTGTCTGTGGTAACACATTTATTAATTTTATTAAAGATCCGGCGATTCTATTAGAATTGTCAGGGAGAATCGGCAAGGAAAACTGACAAACTTTTATAAATTGTCCATAATTTAAAAAAGAAGAAATCGATAAATAAAATGTGTGAAGGTAGATTTACCTTGTTGAGAATAAAATTTTTGCGAAGTCTGTCAGAAATCTGCATTTTAAAAGTCATATTAGAGAGGAAATTAATGCTACGCTGTACATAATTGTTCACGAACTTTTATGTTTACAATTTTCTTTGTATCTTATTATTGAAATACATGTCCTTTCTTTTTTATACATATATAACAATCAATATAACCGTTTATTTAGATTAGTTAGGAAGAGAAGATAACCATGTAACTTTCAATATGTTTTTTAAAAGTAACATACGTCCCTATTCTCATCTAATTTTATATATATGCGTGAGCCTATTTGCGTTAATATAAGCATTACAGATGTATAATATAAAGGTTTTACTTACAAAAAGGTAAGTTTTGCGGCATTCAAACGATGAAATGTCATGATTAAATCGTTATAAAAGCTTCCCATACGCAGTCAACGCTGGTCCCGTAGAATCTTCGAAGTAAAGAAAGCTGATATGAAATTCATAAATATCATTTCATGTTGAAATTAAAATTTGTCTCCTCGTAAATTTTGAGAATTGAAGGCATACGAGCGCAAAATCGCTGCCGCTATAAGAAAATCAAATCACGAGATAATAATAAAATAAATCGCTAAATATGCAATAAAAATAGAGGTGCTGAATTAAACAATAAAGGTAAGGCCAAACATTATTTTATTAATACACATTTTATTAATACACATGCAATGAATTCAGACATTAAAAAAATATTTATGCAAAATATAAATAAAGCGTAAATGGAATAACTGCTACAACCAGCTCAAATTGGATGTTATATACATTCATTATAAATGACGTTAAAATGAAAGCGCGTAAATCGAATTGACGTATAACGAGCGTCACCTGCTTACATCAGTAGCTACATTGTTGCGAATTGTAACATTACTGTGTGTCGTATAAAAATAATACATGCTGTGTAAAAAAACTTTTAGTGAAAACAAAGTGGGCAGCATTAACAAGCATATTCAAATCGCGCATAGTGAGTTTAATAGAAAAATTCCTATTGGCAAACATAATGGAGTTGATGAAATCGTTAATCTGAAGGTGAAATTAAAGAAGCATCGCCAACATTTTAAACAATTTCTTTCATCATCCGAGTTAATGACTTTGGCTAGCTATAAAGCTGCGTGGATTCTATCTTCAAAAATCAGATCGAGAGTTAGTGAAAGACATCATCTGTACCAGCGGTTCTCAACCTTTTGTAGTTGAAGGATCCCTTTTCAGCCTCAAAATAATTCACGGACCCCTACCGGGGGTAAGGGTCCGGGGATACATTTTTTAACGATATCATACAAAAAGGCACGCATAAAATAATGAATATTTTTTATTTTCATTTAATTTATTATAATTACTTATTTTTATGTTTTTATACAATAATTTATTATAAGTATTAAATACAACAAAAAACATAGCAAACGATAATTTTTAATTAATGCGCAGGTTGATGCTGTTTTGCTGAAATAAGGTCAGAAATGTTTGGCTCAATTGTGCTAAGCTGCATTTTAAAATCTGGTTCCACATTTAAACGGTTTCTGTATTTTGATTTTGTAAATAAAATTGCAGAGAAAGTCCGTTCGCATAAATATGTGGTAGAAAATGGCATTAAATGTTTCAGCGCCTTATTTGATAGTTCTGCATATTCAGACCTCAAGCGTAACCAAAAATCAGTCAAAATATAGTTATTGAAAATTAATTTCAATGAACTGTCGCATAAATTTCCAGCAATCTATTTTCTTCAATAGCTGTTAAACCTTAACGGTTTTCACATCTACATAGAATGGATCCCTAATCCAATTTTTATCGGAATAAGAAGAAGGAAAATATTTTCTGAAGTTCCTCTTCAATTCCTGCAAATGTTGAATTAAATCATTATGTATTTCATCAGGGAGATTTTCATCCGTTGTTTCCAAAAAAATAAAGTGTCGGAAATTGCAAATACACATGGTTCGAAAGAAGGTGTGACCATAAGCCTAATTTCTTAATAATTGCTTCAATATTATCCTCAACTTTAAATATTGCTACAGATGCACCTTGTAGACTGAAATTAATTTCATTCAAATGTGCGAAAACATCAGCCAAGTATGCCACTGTTACTAACCATTTGAAATCATTGAAACGATCACTCAGAGAAAATGTCGTATTCATTAAAATTAATCGTATTTCCTTACGTAATTCAAAAACCCGGTTCAATACCTTTCCACGCGATAACCAGCGTATTTCTGTATGTAAGAAAAGCTGATCATGATCGCTGCCCATTTCCTGACAATAGTATTGAAGATACGAGAATTTAGTGTTCGACCTTTAATGTAGTTAAGCACTTTAACAACTTCAGTTATCGATCTTTTCCACATAGAGCTTCTTATGAAGGAATAATTATGTCAATATATTATTGCGTACGCCAGGTTGAGAACCGCTGATCTGTACTGTTCTGGAATCTTCGCTAGAAAATTATGAACTGACGACAAAAAAGCGACATAATGCAGAAAGTTCTAAATTTATAGCTAAGTCATCAAACGACTGCTCGTCGAATACAAGATATGTTGCAAGATATTGAAACCCAACTATGCGCTCAGTTAAGGAATTGAACGTCTTTTTCGATAGTCTTGGACGAGTAAACTGATGTTAAGGACACTGTACAACTCTTTTTTAGATTCCTTTTGTGTCAGAAGATTTGAAAATTCATGATGAAATTCTCGCAATTCGTGGTCTGGAAAACCGCACTCGTAGTATCGATATTTTTTACGTTTTCAATAATTTTGCGAAAAAATTTGAATTAGATTTGAAGAAATTGGTTTCAGTAACGACGGATGGAACACTTACGATGGTTGGACGCATATCTGGAATTATCCGTCTATAGAAGCGGCATCTGAAAGGCCTTAATAGCGAAGCTTTGAGCTGGTTGCCATTTGCGCTCAAATGGCGGAGAAAGACATTTTGAAAGATGTAATGATAACTGTGATTAAAATTGTCAATTATATCTGCGCCAGTTCGACAATTTTTAGAGTTATTGAATGAAGTGGATTTTATGCTGAATTTCGTTGCGCTACTTAGACAAATGAACTGTCAACTATCACATTAAAATTTATTGTTTGAATTTAATCATTTATTTGACTAATAAATAATTTAAATCATTATTGTGTATCACTGTGACCTTATATTTGTATAAAGTCCTATATTTAATAATAATGATTTTTTATTATGTGGCGAAAAGTATGATCCGTTCCCCACGTGTGGCGAACCTGAAAATTCTGTTGGACACCTCTACACTAGGACAATGATATTTTCTTTAAAAAATCGAAATTCTTAAGCTTCGATTGCTTTTAAGATTCAATGTTTAGCTCATTTTCATAAACTCATAACTCGTAACTCCAACGCGGGAGGATTTCCGTGAAAAAATATTTTCACATTAATCTTTAACTTTACGCGTATACGTTGACGGAGAGCGAAGATATTATTACCGTCCATGTTTAATTCGAGTTAATTTTCAGAAATTAGTTCCTCTAAATATTCTGTTTGGTCGGAAAAAAATATCATGGAACACTTTTTTTATGGGACACTAAGCTGTTACTTGTACAATTTGGATGTTTGAGCGCAAAATATAAGTCAAGTCATGTCACAATCCGAAGCAGTTTTGAAGCTCATTTTTGTTTGTAATTGAATATGGCATAATGTTTTGTCGATAAAAACCAATAAATTAATATTTGAAGTTACTATATTTTTAACATTGGATAATTAAAATGATTTTATTTTATTATTAAAATCACCGTAAAAAATGTTTGTTTTTATTTAATGATACACAATGGAGAAATAAGCCATGTCACAATCTGAAGCAGCTTTGAAGCTCATTTTTGTTTGTAATTGAATACGGCATAATATTTTGTCGCTAAAACCAATAAATTAATAATATATGAAGTTACTATATTTTTAACATTGGATAATTAAAATGATTTTATTTTATTATTAAAATTACTGTAGAGAATGTTTGTTTTTATTGATACACAATGGAGTAAAAATTTGTGCATATAAATGAAAACTGAAAAACATTAACTTTATCTATTTCACGTAATAATTTAATGCGTAAAAAATTACATTGCTGAAAACTGAAGCGGGCGAATTTTACATTATCTTTGACAGACTTTTTTCATTGTAAAAATAAAAAAACTAAAAAATGCCAGAGAGATTTATAATGATTCATCATTTAAAGTTTTATAAAGTGCCAAAATAATGAAACTTTAAAGGTTTAAATTCATGAAACGATTTATCATAGAGCGTTTTAGAGTCATAACATAATAAAAACATTTTCTTTGAATAAATGTATCGCAACCATCGATTATTTTATGATATTACTATAATTAACATAAACATAAGGCAAGGACTTAATAAGAAATCACGGAATTCCAGTTCGACATAAAATGGTGGATGCCTTTATTCGGCAATGAACCAGAATGCACGTTTTATTTTAAAATCGTTTCTTTGTACTGAATTCTGTAGTAGTTCCTCTAACCTTCATCCATTTCTGCGACAGCATTCTAAAGGTCGTACTATAGTAATTTATTTTACGCGCCGGAATCCTTCTGTTCAGTGTGGTTTCATCCTTCCACGTGCGCCTGTATTATTTCCGGCGACCTCTTAGGGACCAATCCGCAAGTTCTTCCTTTTCCACTGCGGCCTTAAAAATCCTTATTTTTCTATATAGCTGTTCTACGGCATATAAATGAATGCAGACATCGCACGAGGCTGCAGAATGAAATTCGTAGCTGTTCCATTCATTGTATACAGGTTTAACTAGGGTCAGCTATGCTTCTGAGTACCTATTTTGTTCATTACTCAAAAAATATTTAACGAACATTCCTTTCAATAGCAAATCATACAGTTCTCGTAAATCAGAGGTTCTCAACGTGGTGCCCGCCGGGCCGTTTGTAGGTGCCCGCTTTCCTCTGTACACGTGAAGATGCTCGTAATCCCCTATACAATGATGCAAGTCTTGAAAATTTCGTTACTAATATTTTCGTTTGCAATGCTACCGAAAACGTTGTTAATGCTGTAACAAACGATAGAAATAACTTATTTGTTTCATTAAAATAATCGTTACTACCAGCACAGTGCCCAGACATCCTGTCGCCTGTGACGAGGTATTTCTTTCCATCCAACTTCCTCAACTTAAAGTATTAAAATCAATTTGTTGCTTTTCAGTGAATTTAATTGTTTCAAGCATTAATGAAAAACCAACGTATATATGTATATAAATTGAGTAAGAGAAGGTCATGCCCGTTAGTAAATATATTAAATTATATAAGTCATTGTGTCATTTCTCGTGATTTATAACATTTTTGTATGCTTGTGCCCGACTCCATATCTCAGAATTTGTTCAGTGCCCAACGAAGGTAAAAGGTTGAGAACCACTGTCGTAAATCATTCGATTGATTATTTTATATTACAATATATATATATATATATATATATAAATACTTAAGGAAAAGGAAAGGTAATAATAAGGGTAGCAACAAGGTGTTGGAGGAAGCCCAGTGGACACTTACCTAGAATGAAGAGCCGCTGGGGGTGCTGAGGACACACGAAAAACACAAAAGAACAAAAACTACACAAAAATGGAGCTTTCGGGCTGATGCCCTTCTTCAGCGACGGAGAAACATATACCAATGTAGTTTTTGTTCTTTTGTGTTTTTCGTGTGTCCTCAGCACCCCCAGCGGCTCTTCATTCTAGGTAAGTGTCCACTGGGCTTCCTCCAACACCTTGTTGCTACCCTTATATATATATATATATATATATATATATATATATAGTTGTAATGGCTTTTGAAGCAAAAGCTATTATTGATCGAGTTTTACACATCCAGGGACTCCAGCAATTAACGATTCCTGTTATCTTTTAAAATTCTGGAGGTGCTTGTGCATCTCCTTAATGTTCTTCCTTCTAGCTCTAAAATCCCTCCGCAAACGATGTATTCGCTGCTCCACCACTTCCTCCCACATCCTTTTCTTTCTCACCCCCTCCCCCACCCCCTCTCTCTCTTCCTTGCTAAACTTTCTTCCTTTTCCCTGTCGCCTTCTGGCTAAACGCGCTCGCCTCCCTCTTCCGCCCACTCCATCGTACCGACATCATTGCTCCCCTCTCCAACTCCTCCTCTCCCTCAGTAAACTCCTTTCCTACCTGAGAGCAGCCTCCCTTCCCTCTTAACCTCCTCTCCCCCTTCCCACCCACCCCTCCCCTCCGCTTTGGCGATTCTCCTCCTACCTCCAGGCCACAATTATACATTTTCCTTCCTCCATCAACAATATCTCGTCTCTCCACTCCTCTCACAAATCTCCTCTGCTTCTCTTCCTAATTGAACACCTCCCGACATGTTATATACAACCCTTCTCCCTAGCTGGGAAATGCGTCCCCTCCTCCCGCCCCCTCTCTTCCCCTCCCACCAACGTCACTCCCTCCCCCTCCTGCCCCGTCAATTCCCACCCCTCCCGCACCCCTCGACTCTTTCTCTTTTCAAATGAGTTGGCGAGTGAGATTTCAGCCGTATTCGGGACCGCTCGTATGTCTCCGCTGCTAAGAGATGGGGGTAGTGACTCCAAGCAGAAGGCTCAAGTTAGACGTTGCCAACTCTACACCGGAACACACGTAACCACATTTAAAGGGAATTCGCGAATGGAAATATTTTTTACACAATATTCAATTTTGCCACTATATCCTTTATAAAGTATTTTATTATTTACATCATTGTTATATATATTTATTATAATGGGCACGCTAAGGGTTGCGCATCGTCAGCGGCATAACAGGTGGTAACAAAGCACACTCAGTCACGATGTCCCGATAAAGAGTGAGCTCTCGAACGCTTATGCTCCCCCTCCTTCTTATTGGTTCGCTCAGTGCCTCACCCTCGTCCACTTTCTTTTCTACCTTCCCCTCATTCACTAAGTCATTTGAAAAGGACCAAACGAGTCGAGTCAGTAGTCATTTCATTCGTGACTTGACTTGAGATAGTGAACAGACTATAATTTCAACTCTGTGTCAAAATGAAAGTAAATTCTCCAGTTTGTAGCCAGATGTCAAGCAAAATGGACTTGTCGCCTCTAATTGCGATTAATATTGTTATGTGGAACCGGCGTCGTTTCCGAAGAAAAAAGGACTGGATTTGGGTCCACTCAAACATCAAACGTCCAGAATTATATGCGTTTGGTCATTTGTTCCCCGATCTGTTGGGTGATCCAGAATAGTTTTTCAACTATTTTTGAATGAGTACAGAAAATGGATTTGACGGGAATAGCAGTCAGGAAGATGGACACAAATTCTTTGAAGGTTTAAGGTTTAACAAAGTGAAGTTCTTTCGTACATTACACATCTAAGAAAACAGTAATAGAGATATGTATCCGTGTAATAAAGGTTGACGTTACCGTCTGAGGGTGAACATTCGGAGAAGTGCTTGCCTGGTGAGATAGAGGTTTTATTATTATTGAAGAACCTGAGTTGGAATCGGAAGAAAATGCAGACTGAGAGGGGTACGCAAAGCTTTGTTGTTGGTTCCAGTAATTCTGCGGATGGGAAAAAAGTCACCTTCGAAAAGCTTGTTAAATTTCTATTCTAATGTCTATGGTACCAGCAGCCGAAAGTTGTTTCATCAGTACAAACTTATTAAATATATAAGTTTTATACACTTCAAGTAAATATTTACCAGGAGACTTCATTTCTGCTACTGTTTCCCTCCAATAAGTAGAAATTAATTCTCGATCTTTGTGTCCTCTTTCCCTTGGATCATGTATGGTCGGCCTTCTCTCACAAGACGAATTAAATATTCCTCGAAACCCATGCTAATAACCTTATTACACAATTGACTCACGTTGGCTGACGAAAAAATAGGTCCCTTCCTATCCCATGACTCGACTCGACTGGACTCGGTGTCACTCGACTCCTCTGGTGTGAACAGCTGTCAGCCATTTCCATACAACAATGACTGCACTCCGTTGGCGAATCATAGCGAGTCTGGCTCGAGTAATGACTCGTTTGGTGTGAAAGAGGCCTAAGTCCGCCATTTTTCCTCCATTCTTTGACTATCTTATCCATCCAGCTATCCAAACAAACCCCTCCAACTCCTTTCCTTGCGGCACACCCCCCCCCCCCGCCCCCGCTAACCCTTCCCCCCCAAATTCAACCCGCTTTCTCCCTCTGCGTCTGTTTAAAACCACTCTGGTCCACCTAGCCACTCTGGTCCTCTTCCGCTCGCCGACCACACCTCTCTCTCTCTATCTCTCTCCCTCCTGCTTTTCCTCCACACCCTCTCGAACGCTCCTCTCCCCTTCGCCCTCTTGCGCCACCCTCCGTTCATTTGTTCATCTCTCTAGCCTCCCTCTCATCTCCTATTACTCAAACAGAGTGCGCTCGTTCTCTCTGTCTGCTGCAGAAGTTTTCGTACTTTCTTGGAAGCGTCTCCGACTTCCTCTCCCTCCCTCCCTCTCTCCCTCCCTCTCTCCCTCCCTCTCTCCCTCCCTCCCTTCTTTCCTCCCTCCTCCCTCTCTCCCTCCCTCCCTCACGTCTTCCCCCCTTCCCTCCCTCACTTCTTCCCCCTTCCCTCCCTCTCTCCCTCCCTCCCTCTCTCCCTCCCTCTCTCCCTCCCTCTCTCCCTCCTTCCCTCCCTCCTTCCCTCCCTCTCCATCTCTTTCCCCCCATTCTTTCCCCCTCTCTTTCCCCCCTTCTCTCCCCCCCTCTTCCCCCCCCCCCCTCTCCCCCTCTCTCCTTCCCTTTCTCTCTCCATTTCTCCCTCTCCTTCCCTCCCTCTCTCCATTTCTCCCTCTCTCCTTCCATTTCTCTCTCCTTCCCTTTCTCTCCCTCCCTCCCTCTCTCACTCCCCCCTCTCTCTTCTGAGACCTTGACGCACCTCCTCCCCATTTCTCTATTCCTCCGCCTTTATCTCTTAACATTTAGTCAGCCATATTGAGACGGAGGGAGAGAATTTTGCCAAGTTGGACTCTAATTATGAAGTCCCGTGGCACACTTTTGTTTTTCAGCCGAGGAATATTTGAGTGCTTGCGCTTTTTATTTGTCGAAGGAAACTTTTCCTCGGTCGTTTGTTGAAAAAAACTCGAAGAAAAGGCCCTTTTACTCGACGTAATCACATCATGTGGCGTTTTCTTTTGTGTGCAGAGCAGTCTTATTTCAAGCGTCGCTTTCCAAAGGGTAATTTATGGCCCATTTGTGAAGATCTTTAAAATACCCTTCGAATGCATTTTAAAGGCATATTTTGAAGATAAATATTAATCGCATCACTCTCCCGTTGATAAGTTATCAGCCTTAAACCAAATCGATTCTGTAGTAAAATGTTAGTCACGTATTAATCGAATTTAATTTCTATGAGGTCGAATTCTTAATAACGGTGATCATCCGTCGAGAGCACATATTGCATTGCTTATGTTAGCAATCCGTTTTATTATCAATATTTTCGCCCTTAATTACTATTAACCATTGGTAATCAGGAGAGAAACCTTTTTCTCGTGATACGGGGTTATACGATAAAAGCGAATGTGCCGTTGAGAAACTCTACAGATTATCGCATTTCCTCATGGAACTAAGTTTGATGACAAGGATTTGAATACGTCGTCAGGGCAACAAATTTTATCTGTAGTTTGCTAACAAAGAAATAAATCCAACTCCAATTAGAAAAAATTCTGAATTCGGACAAATAATGATTCCGTCCAAACTCGATACGAACAGTATAAGTATCTTCTGCCTCGTTTGTTTATGAATTAGGACGGGCGTTTATTTCACGAAACGATTTCCATTCCTTCCGCCTCTTCCGCGCAGCTTTTTCGTCTCCTGCATCAGCCCTTTCCTCACCGGCTCTTCTGATTTCCATTTTACGAGACTCGCAGAGGTTAGTGACGCAGAAAATGACGGCCCCGAGGCTCGGCTATTTACGGGAAAATGGAGTCACCTTTGCCCGTGTTCTCCGCTCGACCCCTTGACATCCGCCATCAACCCATACCCTCCGACCCTTACGCCTCCCCCTCCTCTCCTTCCTCTTCCGCACTTTCCTCCCATCTTGCGCCGCCCCAGATGATCTGTCCATCTCCCTGCGAAGACGTAAAGCGCCCCCCTCCCCCATCTAAAATCTCTTCATCTGTTCCTATACGATTCTTTCGTTCTCAGAAACCCTTTCGGATCCGTCACTCCCATTTCCCAGGATATCTTCAACCTTTTAGGATTTCGGATTTGCGTCGGGGCGGTAGATAAGCGGCTGGGTCGTATCCCGAGATACACTTCACCCGCCTTTACCGGAATGACCATCTCATTATATGCATCATATTCGTCACTGCCCATTCAAACTAAACGTGCAGTCGATGGCTGACGATACAAAACCACTTGTTCGAGAAAAACTGAATTTAATCACTTGTAAGGTGTCGTTTCCGTTTTACTGGGAATTAAAAAAGTCAATATACTTTCCTCGAGATAGATTAAAACCATTATGTACTAGTTTACGAAAACCTTATATCTAAGAAATAGCCATTTAAGTTAAGACTGTCAAAGTTAAAATTTTTAGCAATGGCTCAAGTCACGACAAAAATCTATATAAACCTACAAAATCCTATCCGCGAAAGTTTTTCTTAAGGACACACCTTTATAAAATTTGCTGTAATGTATTCAGCTTAATTCATTAATTTAGAAAAATCCTCGTAATTCCATCGCGTTGGCCCCGATTAAAAAGTGGCGGGAGATTTGTCCGCAGGCAATAAAGTAAAACAGCGGCGAGAACTCGGAAGAGTAAGAGTTTTTGTAGACTAGAAAATCATTGAAAGTTAGCTTGGTATATTCTAAAGTACGTTGCACCCAATTAAGTCTTAGACTTACCAGACAAAACCTAGTTGTTCCAGCTTTTCATACATTACAAATGATCTTGTAAGGTGATATATATGAGGCCAGCTTCAACGGAGATCTTCTTACTAACTTAAGCGCTTGGATTTTTTATAAAACCGCAAAACTTTTCTAGAGCGTATAAACATAAGAAATGCTGGTCTCAGGTATTTCCAATAGCCAAAACAATGTTATAAAAATAGATGCGTATTTCGGTTACAAAGCAGCCGTCTTCACCACAAATAGATTCTAAATTCTCTGTTGAATTTAGAATATCTTAGGCATGAGTATGAGATAGGTTTCAAGAGATTCATTCCTCAGCCGCATGTTCGATGAAAACGAATCACGATTATGTTTCCTAAACCACTTTGATGCTCTTGTGACACAGAATTGCCAGTAGACAATCAATAATTAGAGAAAAAGTTTTCAGGATACAGTAAGAAGCATATTTCCTATTATATATGGTCCTTCTAAGTGATATATTAGCGAACAAGGATAACTGGAACCACGTTTCTCCCGAATAAATAGTATTTTGTCCCGGTTCTCTCAGAGGTAATATTTTATCTCTAAAGTAGAAATTAAAATCATATGCATTTCCCAGGAAGAGAACCCTTTTAATGCCTAGAGTGGGCTGTGCATCACTTGACGTAAATGTAAACACACAGTTAACTGCGAGAGAGGCCTCCCCGATAATCTAATTACTGGAAACCGTCGGCGGGGAAGCGGCGCATTGCTTATTCAATTGGATGCTTCAATTAATGAATTTCCCGACACGTAAAAAAAAGAAAACTCTAAAAATGCATAGCGAACCCCACGATCGATAGTGCTAACAACACAATCCCACTGCGAAAAGCGCATCGAAAATTGGATTAGGCAGAAAGAATGGCGATAACTTTAATGACGACCGATTCTCTTCTTCTCCGATTCGGATCGATTGAAAAAGAAAAAGCAACTCAAACAATGCTAGCGTAGTTTCCATCTTTAGCGTGCCTTTGCGTCCGTATGGAAGTTATTCATCAAAGAATAGGCAGTGCCAATGTTTCTATAGGTCAAGTCTTCTCCCAGACGTACGATAGTTTACGCACGAGAAGAGGAGCTTCCCACGGGCACGGCGATCGAAACGCGAGTTACCCATCCTGCATCGTACGAAAATTAATCGGTTTTCCCATTCGAATCCGATGCTAGCCGGATTTCCCTCGAGTGTTACACAGGCCAATTTTAGCTCTAGGTTGCTAAAAATTATTATTTAATTTTTGAATAATCTTAGGATATGCTGCGTGTAAGTACAGTTATACTATCGCAGATATATTTACATCGTTATTAATGCAATAAAAACATGAAAATTATCAGCTATACGTTATTTTTATGTGACAAATTACTCTGGAAAGTGGAACGCAAATTCATAGTTCATTTCTATTCACACTGGTATTGTACTACAGTACAGTTCACATATCGGGCGAAAAGGTTCATTTTCTATTGTAAATAATACAGCCAATTCCAAGCATCCATGGAAGCAAAAACTTAAAATAAGTCATAGAACATCATATATGGAGAGCATCGTTGAATTACTGAGAGATTAGACAGTTTTAGAAGACCTTAGCCCGTTTTTCAATTTGACCGCTCCATCTTGCTCGTATGACATACCGCTAGGTCAGCTAAAGGGTTAAATCTAAATTCCAGGGAATCGTACTATTTGATTGTATCATATATACGTTAAGACTTTATTTCAGTTAAGATTCATATCTTTAAAAAGATACTTTTAGTCTTGTTTCAACCTATTTTTCCAGTAGGGGTTTAAAAAAAGATTCCTTTTAATGGAATTAAATAAATCTTTTGTCTTTTAAAGCGCTCCCTAATTTCTGCATCCTCACTGCTTTCATAGAATCATATTGTTGGTGTTATATGCTTTGAATATATATTAAAACGGCGTTAATTGTTATTATTATAAAATATGTTAATATTATTTCACTTCTTATTATAACCAGATGAATTATTAATTTATTCCTCTCAAATTCTCCCATTCATCGGTTTACCTGTAAAAAGTAATATGTATTATGGTTTAAAATATGATATTAGATGAATTCATTTCTCTTAAGAGCGAAATGAGAAAGTTAAATTTGTTTTCAATTTAAATATCAAGATGAGCTGTTACAACTGTCACGTTTTTCTACGGAATGTGAAAGGGAATGAAATCACCTTTCAAGTGTGCTCCATCAACACTTAAAAAGAACCGTTGCTCTTTTTGGTTCGTTAATCCTACAACACGTGTTTTTATCGCCCAATAACATTGACCTTGAGCTGTGAAATCGTCCTACCACCTCCTCCCCCCCTTCCCCTTTACCCCTTCCCCCTCCCCCCCTCCCCACTCAATTCTCATTCTGATTTTACGGAAAGCGTACGAGGTTGAAACTCTCGTGGAGGATTCGGATCTCTCGACGGCGGTTATTAAATGCAGGCTAAACGAGAGGATTTAGATGCATCGCGACGTGCGACAACGACGCATAATGACTCGAGTAATCCGGCGAGACGACGGCCTAGTAGCGTCACTTCGTCACTCGCGTGTTTTTCCGTTCAATGCACCTTGTTACACATCGAGCGTCGAACAAGGGCGAAAAAGGGTTCAGAGATCAAAGTAAGGGAAGGAGAAAGATGGAGGGGGAGGGAGGGAGAGGGAGGAATGGGAGTGGGGAGGCAGACGGGAATGGGGTTCGCAGAGATGAGGAGGGAAGGAATGGCGGGCGTTTGGGGCTAAGAAAAGGGTATATAGGAGGAAGCGGGATGACGCCGAAGGGAGAGCAGGTCGTAAAAAGGAGAAATGGCGGAGCACTCTCTGAAAGAGGCACTCTTGGAAGAAGAGCCACACGAGGGCGCTGCCTAACTCCGATTTGTGTTGAGTGTGAGAGAGAGGAAGGAACTCGGGGGTCACTTCTATCTCTCGCTCACCTCCCCCCCTCCCCCCCCGCCCTCCTCCCATTCGCCGCTTCGGCCGTCTACGTCCTTTCATACCTCTCCGTGCACACCCACTCCACCGCTGTAAACCCTCTCACGTTACCGCACCCCTCCCCCCTCTCTCTCTCCCTATAGCAATGCGCCTTCCCCCCCCCCCCACTTCCCCTCGTGCTCCAATTCCTTTACCCCCACCATCTTTCCTCTCTTTGCGATTGAGCGAGACGAGAAAAGACCTGTCCTTACATCCCCCCCTCCTCCTTTCCTCTCTCCTCTGCCCATTCCCTTTCCTCCCTCGCCACTTCTCCTAACTTTATCGCCCTTCCCGTTTCCTTTCCTTCCTCTCCTTTCCTCCCCCCTCTCTTTCTCTCTCTATTTATTCCCCATCTGTGAATGGACGACAAAAAGAAACCGCCCATAAACTTCAATTCCACGACATCGCAACGGTGATGTTATTACCGAACGAAAATCTTACCTGTATGCTTCCGATTCCTAATGCTGTGTCCTTCTTTTTACAAAAATTTAGTTCAATAGGTTTCGTGTCAGATGTTAAGAATATCATATCGTTAGAACACCCCCGCCCTAGTAAAAGGATGTGATATATGATTTTGCTTCGCAAAACGGTAGAAGTAAAATAAATAATATAAAATATATTTTATAACATAAAACTTTATAATTAAAGTTTCAAATTATCATTTGTCAAGCCCTTACACGTGCTGCATCCTAGCAGGGTGCCTTGCGCATGAGCTTTGCATCTTTGTAACATTCATTAACCAATATATCTGAGCAAATAACACAACGTAGCCTGTCTTCATCCTTGATTTCTGCACAGGTAAAACCGAATTTCGAATATTCCTCCTTATATTTGCGATTATTAATTTTGCACTGTCTGTGATCACTATGATTGTCAATTTCATAGCTTATAAACGGATGCATGAGGGTTTTCTCTTTCGAAATGTTTATTTTCCGGAGGAGATCTTTGCTCCGTTTTATCCATTCATCCGCATTTCTAAGCATCTCATGGGGTAATGGAAATAATAGCGAATCAAATTTGAAATAAATATTCCTCGCGACCAAACGAAAATGTTTAGTGACCCGCAGTTGGCGCGCCATTGATCTAGAATACCAACAAACGTTCCGAAAAGTTCTTACTCTTAAGGTTAGATATATTCCGATACAAATGAAACTCTAGATAAGTTACCTGTAGATAATTCAGGAGATAATACCTGAGGGGAGTATTAAGTTCATCACAGCCAATCACAAACTTATAAGTTGCTTCAAGAGGAAATAGCAATATTAAGACTGGTTCCTTTTTTAATTTCTCTCTAAAATAAAAGTTTCCTCAAAACTTTCAGATTGAGAACACGACTGTGCTTAAAGTCAATGCTCTCCTGAGACATACGCTTCCATGAATTCCAGAATTAAAACACGCTGTGCGTTTGCGAATTAAAATACATAACATATTTTTGAGGTTTCTTATTCAGAGTATCTCTTGAAAATCTTTCGTTTAAAAATAAAACAAACAAGGTCAGAACTTACTCGGCCGCTCCCTCGGCTTGTACATTTTTTTAAAATGAAGAGGAAGAGCAAAGAAATGAAAAAGGAAATGTAGCGGATTATGCGAATGAGATTAGGAGGAGGGAGGGAGGGAGGGAAAGGGAGAGAGTGAGGGAGAGGGGGAGGGGGGGAGGGCAGAGAAGGGGAAACGTGAGGGGTTTGTGAGAAGGGGGAAACGAGAAAGTTGAGAATAGAAAGAAAGGGGAGTGGAGTAGATGGAGAGAGAGAAAGATTTGGAAGAGGGAAAAAAGTCTTCTGATTAAGAGAAAGAGAGCAGCAGCGAGGGGCGGTGTTGAAGGGCGGACGGAAAAAAATAACCAAGCGCACAAAGCAGCGAGGGGCGGCGTCCGGTGCAGAGGAGGGAGCGGGAGGGAGCGGGAGGGGAGTTGGCTGGTTCCAAAACACATCAAAGCTCTCGTCACTGTAACGTGAACATTCATTTTAATTAAAGTAGACACCGAGTGAGCAGTAGCCACTGCCCTGCTTTGCATCTCTCCTCCCAAGCACCTCCCCCAGCGCCCCCTTCTATATCTCGCTCGTCCATCCTCCCCATGAACTTTTTATACGCTTACCCCACTTTTTCTTTCTCTTTTCCTCTTTCTTCCGCTTCCCTCTTTCTCTCCCTCTTTTCAAATTCTCCATGGCCTTTTTCCTACTCATCGTAATTCCCAGTCGCCGTTCTTTATTCTCATTTTTCTTCTCTCTGCATAGCCACGTTTTACTAGTTTATGCTTATGACTTGCCATCCGTATTCTCTCTTCTCCATTTCCTCCTCTCCATCCCTACATCTATTTTCCATCTTTTCCCTAGACGTTTTCCTCTAAATATGTCTACCATTCTCCCTATCATAATCCATTTCACCGTATTCTTTCCCTCCTAACTCTCTCTCCCCTCTCTTTATCTATCTCCCCCTCTCTTTATCTCTCCTTCCCTTCTTCATCCGTTTCACTTCCACCCTTTCCCCGACCCTCTTCTTGTCCCGTCGACGCCATTTTCCCCGTGTCATTTTTTCCCTCCCTGTTTGGCTTTCCTTTTGCGTCGCGCCTCTTCTCCTCTCACGTATATACCACAGCCATCCGAATGCGGACTCCTTGAATTCATCTCGGGGGCTATTCGCCGTGCCCACTGAGTCATTACCCGCTGAAATAAACTTTCGACTATGGAGCCCTCTATCTCTCCATCTCTCTCTCTTTTATACACAAAAAATACTCTTGCTGGCACGGTCTAAAAAAGAATGGAAATTTTCTTCGAGGTGCATGGCTGTTCATTCTCGGCTATTCGTTGCCTCCCCGCGAATAAAAAGCGAATCAAAACTTCTTTAAGTTTTTTTAGAGACTCCTGAAAGTACGCGTTTTTGAGAATGAAGTCGTAATTGAGGTATTGTGTGAGAACCACTTTAGAACGAGTCGAATAAACGGTGCAGAATGGTTTAGTCGAATTCATCTATCGTAAGGCGCTTTTTAGCGTCAAATTACTTTTGTTTATGGTTACAAATGGAATTAGAAACCAGTACGTATCGCGATGGAGATTGCTACAATGTAGGGCAGGGATGGCAAATACGTGGCACGTGTGCCAGAACTGGCACGCAGCTGATTTTACTTGGCACGCGCAGGCTTGTATTTTCTTTATAAAACATGAAGTTTCTTAGAGAAGCAGTAAAATAGTGGCACGCGAAAAAATATTCTCATGGTTCACAGTACTTTATTGGCACGCGACTCAAAAATCATTTGCCATCCCTGACGTAGGGTGTAACAATATTCTGTACAAATGTGCAATGAAATTCTTAATTTGATCCTATATAGTAGGATTTCCCTAACTGTGTTCCGCGGAACCCAAGAGTTTCGCAGAAATATTTGAATTTAAGGGTTCGGTGGTATTAGGGAATCTCTGCTATATAGCAACCAAGTAACATAAAATCCAAAATAATTCATTTCTCTGAATTCTTACGGAGTTAATAGTATATACAATTTATGCTTGTCCAAGTAATTATACATGCAAACAATTTATGAACTTTGTTAACGGTCATTTAATTATTTAATAGATAATATATGCTTAAACTATACTCAGAAAATTAATTCTAAATTATTCTTAGAATAAAGATAAGGCAATGCATAACAAATTTAATAATGGTATGAGTAGCATTAACAGCCCTTATCAGCAAACTACTAAAAGCGAAGCAAAGCCAGGTTTGTGGTTTCCCTACAATGGAAATCAGGAAAACAATTTCAGTTTTTAATTATTCTGATAAAGGAATAAACGACCATACGTCAGAGCACAACACATCTTACTCAATGAAATGATTGTTGTTCAAAAAATTAAAATAGGAATGATAGAAACTGAGGATGTAACTTAATAGCCAATTTTTATCGCCGCTATATATGCGCAACCCTCTTTCTATTTGTTGCTTTCCGTTTTATCATCGATCGTAAATAAAAGAATGGGCTCGTTTACATTGTCGGCATCTCTATTTCTGAAATTGAGTCGGAATGATTAAAAGAGCAGATATAAAGTAACAAGCAGCGGCCTTCGTAATTTTATTGCTCGCCGCGGGGGAGCGCTGCGATCGTTATCGAAGGCCACGTGACCCCTCCCCCCGTGCATCCTGTGCATCTCTCTCCCCAATCGCTACGCATTCCTGCTCTTTTCATCCCCGGAGGCAAATGGCACCCATAAAACACAACCCCAACCCCCTTATTCCCTTCCCTTCCCTTCCCACCTCTCTCTCTTCACATTTTCAAGTCTTTCGACGCTCTCCTCGCATCATATTCCCTCTCTCCTTTTCTCCTCCGCGTCATCTATTCCCTAAAACCCGTTTTACTGCCAACTGCCTCCCTCCCTCACTCACTCCCTCTCTCTCCCTCACTCCTCTAACCCTCCCTCCACCCTCTTTTCTCCTACTCTCTCTCTCTCTCTCTTACAATATTCGTCTCTCGCATTCACTATTTTCTACCATTTCTTTTTCTTTTTACCACGTCTTTTCTTCGCCAAATTCTTTTTCGTCCTTTATACGTATTTCTTATTTTGATATATATATATATATATATAAAATAGATATCTTGTAATTCACCATAATGTACGTGTTTCCCAAATGTTTCCATAAAAAATCTGATGTGGCCAACACATGACTTTCTCCATATTCTCCATATATTTAAATTATTATGAATAGCATTATAAGGCAAAATTATTATTTCGTATCGTAAAAGAATACCATCGTCCTTGTTGCCGTAAATTACGTATATTTTGCATGTTTACAGAATTCTCCGCTACATGGTGTTGGCGCTGTTTACTGGTATTAAGATAAAGCGAAATATATCCGAAATGGATGGTTCTACGAAAATTAGTTTCAAACAAAACTTGGAAGAAATATTATTCTCTACAACTTTGGTCCTTACGAAGATTACCAATAACGATGTTTTTAAGGAGATATTTAACGGAAACCGAAAAACCGGTTATTTATAAATAACTCCTAAACAATAACTCCTATAGAAAATTGTTTCAAATAAAAACTGTAGGAAATTACATTCTCTATAACTTTTGTATAGAATTGTATATGCAATAATGATGTTCTAACGAAGAAATATCGCAAAAACCGAATCGGGTTTCGAATAAACCTCGACTTCCGGTTATCCGTTATTGTCCAAAAACTAATCAGTTCTTTGTGCTCATGTAAGAGTGTTATATATGAAGTTTGGTAACGATATGGCACGTACTTTTTGAGTTAGAGCGCCCACAATAACATACACACACACAGACATCATTCCGAAAATAGTCTAAACGTGTTCTAGGGACCTCAAAACATGTATTTCCGTTGAAATCTCGAAGTCGATATTTTTCATGAATACAATACTTTCCCTATACTACGTATGGAGAAAGTAAAAAGGTACGTTTTCTATCCATCTAAATTTCCCAGCTAAAAAAATGAAAGTTAATTCAATTTTAAATATTTTCCCCGAATTACTGAAGTTGCGTGACCACAATAAGGTCATTTTTGAATCGGTTGTTAAAGAAAAATAGTTCATGTTTACTTCTGTAAACCGTTAAAGATTTACAGAGGTCGTTAAGAGTGGCAGAAAAAAACACTAATTGCTAGTTATATCGTCCAACCACCAAAATCGTCGAATGCTTTTATAAGCATTAAACGGAAGAATAAAAAGCAAAAAAGTCATATTTTTTAAATTAATCATTAAATTAGGAAGATGCTACAGTAGCTGTCGTGTGTTATATCCGAAATGTCTACTTCGCAAAATTCCTTTTGTGTCTTTTCTTTGTTACCTCTTTTATCATCCCATGGAAATTGAAAATTAAATTAATTTTATTTAAAAGCTATGTGTTCAAACGTGGTTTTACGTGTATAGTGTTTAAAGAATTCCGTGGCTGAACAGTAATGTCCCTAAATGGGAACTGACGGATCAAGGACCGGGAAGGTTGTCACATACGTAGCATCTGACCACTCGCTCGTGCGAATAACCCTTTTAATCCTCATTTCCCAAGGACATTTAGGGGTGTGTCATTTTGGGCAGCGGCTATTGAGGAACCTTTTCCATCTTCATTTATGAATTTGGAAACATTTAGTTTATGAAAAAGAATAACCTCTTTTTAGGTGTCTTTCTTTTAAAATTTTTGTGTATATTCGTGGCGTGGTTTCAAATTTTAATCGCATTTCAATCACTATAAGTTCCCGTTTGTTCAATTTATGAATCCAAAATTCTTTTAATTGTAATCTTTTAATGCTATTAATCCGTTGTTTTTCAAACACTCGAAATCCCTGGCGTTACGCAAGATAATATTATTAATATTTAGAAGTTTATTTAAACAATGAAACTTCGAAAAAGGATAAAAATCGGAAACTAGTATAAATAATGTAATGAAAAGAGACCAGCTTCCCAAAGTTAAAATAAACTTAACGATCAAATTTCGTAATTTGGAACTAACTCACTCAAGCAGTCTTATAGTGTTTCAAGACATCTCATTTTTAATTAAAATACACTGTATCAAAAAAGTTTTAATACTTGAAAAAATTTCGAGCGAACGTAACATTTCTGCTTTTCAAAAGTTTGCCAGTAATGTGCTCCACTTCCGCCGTCGTCTCCCATCGCCCATGGGTGTCCGCCCAGAAGAGCGCCGCAAAAAGTTGGTCATAAGAAAAATTGACCGAGGCAAATAAATGCGGACCCAATCAAAAGTTTAGCTCAGGGACTTATCGATTGTCATAACAAATGACCCACTTAAGCGAAACCGCGCTGCTCTTGAAAAAAACGGAAGCGATCGTCCCATCCCCACTAATTCAACACTCCAAATAAACCCATTCCTTCCTTTTTACAACTCCAACGTTTTTATTATTGCCTGGAATTTTATTTTTCGCTGTTAGTCTGTTTCCAATCGCTGTGCTTTTCTTCCATTTATGGAGAACGGTTGTTTCCATAAATTCCTCTTTGCGATTCATCTGATATCTTTTGAAACCGATTCCGACCATGGATTCAGAACAAAAAGATATCACCAGTTAGTTTGATTGCTGGTGCGTTCATTTAGTCTTGTTTGTTTAAAGTTTATATTTTTGAGTATCGGGCTCCGAGTTTCTGTAAGATTTTGAAACGCTATATCTCGTGAACCAACGATGAAACAATATTTTAATAATATTTAAAAAAGCATTTTTCCAAAAATAGTACGCCAACTTTACTAAACGTAATATTATCAACTTGTTACGATACAACAATTTATTTGGCTTTGGTTGTCACTTTATTTAGAGGTTGTGTTTAATAGTAGCGAATGTGGAGTCTTTTAGCACAGTGTTACCAAAATGCAAAATTAGAGTTTCATCGACAACTAAAAGAAAATGCTACAGAATTTTTGCTATTGGGTCCCGTCTTATTTCTTTCACTCTATATTTTAAGTATAGTTATGTTAACATCGTTTTTATGCGCACTTCCATAGAGAATAACTGGATTTTATATTTACACATTCGTATATCTATCCGTCGGTATGTCTGTACGTATATTTATCGCTGAATATAAAGATAATAAGAAATATTTAGTCATTGGAGATATATGCTCCTAAAACAAGAATTTTATTTTTCAATTTTTGTTTTTAGGTGCTTATTCTAGAATTAATTTTCGTTCGTGAATTTTTAAGTAATAGAAAGTAAATTAGTCGAACAACATTATTATTGAAAGAAAATATTTACCGCGGCAAATTTGTGTAATAATTTTGTAGAAGTTTTCTTATATACGCATAAGGGTATGATTTTATATTATATAAGGAATGCATAATATATGATAAATATTAGTGTTTCCAAATAAGATTCACAGACCAGAATAACGTGAAATATATTATGCATTCAACTGCAAAGTAAAAGATTCATAGTACAAAATCTCATGCATTCTAGAAGAATTTTGCGTATTTATCCGTGTTTTGATTTTAGCAGCAAATATAAACAATAAATAACTAAACTTAGCCATAAGCCCTGTTCAGCTCAATGATGGACGGTGTTTTTCATGGATACAACTTCCTGGCTCGTTTTTTTTCGTAATATGAGTACGAGTTTCGCCATTCGCCATGATTACATTCTTTTGACCACCTTCCCTTGTCTTAAAATACACTTCAGTGCCAACTTTATCCAACTTTGTTCTTTTAAACGACGTGTCCTCTATCATACCATCTCATTTATATTTGCGCTCTTCACCTTTTCATCAAACTCCATGGGGCTTTGAGTAATGAGCAGGTTTTGTAAGCCTTCTGCGCTCTATATCAGTGTTTCTCAACCGCCGGTCCGCGACCGATTGTTTGCCGGTCCGCGAAACTTTGGTTAAATTAAGAAATTTTTTTATTGTTTTATAACACTACGAATCTTAGGTCACGTGGATACTGAAGACATAGCGAGTATTATTTTTGAACATCTTGAAACACTTTCTCGAACATTCGATGTTTATTGCCCACCGGAATAAGAACCGCGATCAGTAAAATTTATGGATTATCGACCCGTTTGTAATGAACCAAAACAACAGGCTGGAAAACATTGAAGAGGAACAACAAATTGAACTATCTTCAGGTTTAGGATTAAAATCAGTCTTTTAACTCGATGAGTGTGACTAAATTTTGGATAAATGTCATGTATGAAAATGCAATCAAGTTTTTATTGCCATTTTTAACAACCTGTGCGAAACTGCCTTTTCCGGCATGACTGTATAAAGACAAAAGAGGGAAATTTGCTTGTTATTACTCGTCACTACGAGTAGCGGTTACCTCTTTCATCCCAAGAACAGAAAAATGGTTAGTCAAAAGGAGCAGCAGTAATCTCATTGAAAGAACTACGACTTTATTTAAAAAACTGAATTCTAATAAAAGTCTTTTATTCTTACGTATTATATGTTGTAATGAAATGTCCTTGAAGAAAATAATAAAAATAAATTTTTAATTGAAAGTAGTTAGCAAAATTTTATCGGTCCTAGGTGGAATGTTCATAACATTTTCTGGTCCGCGACAGACCTTCCCTTGAGAACCACTGCTCTATATTATGTACGGTAAACGAATAATAACCTAATGAATTGGTCGAATACTTCACTCCTTAGATATAGGCTACTTCTTTATCTATTCTTTCCAAATACTCTTCATCCGATTCTCTATTCTCTTCCATTCACTCAATATTTTCGTCATTTGGGAATTGCTGGCCGCGTTGTGGAAAATACCTTCCAACTACTCCAGTTCTACGACTATCTATCACCCAAATTATTATCTTAAGGAAGACAGACGTAACATGCTGAAAATTGCTTTTAAAATGGGTGAAATCCCTAAATTTAAATTAATTTGCTTGCACTACTGCTTCTTTATAGATTTGGAATTCATTAAACATTAATTGATTAAAAACAAATAAGAAAACTGATATATAGTATATAAATACGATTTTTAATGGTAAAAATTGCTTTTGAAAGGTATTTCTTTTTTATTTTAATATTTCATATGCTTTGAAATATATAATTCATGTAACTAGCATATGTGCATCATGGTCCAACATTTGAAATAAGTTTTCAAAGCAAGCCACGTAAACTGCTATTAAATCTTAACTAAAGAGATACCCACCTCAGATGTACAAGTTTGTTTTTGCTAAAACTATGAGAGAATTGGGGTAATAAGGGATAGACAAGAAATGGGTGAATCAAAATTTGAAAAAAAGAACGGTTTACTGAAAGAAGTCATTGATGGAAGAATGTTAGGAAAGAGGCAAAGAGGTAGGAATTGGATATGAGAATTTTAAGGGAAAGGCTTTGGATTGGATTTGGTGGCATGTGACTAGAATCTACCGGAGGTAGAATTACTTTGTATTGTATCAGGGAAAAGTTTGGAGAAAAGTCTAAATTGTCAGTGAAACTATACAACCCTTGTCTCTTTTACTATCACCGAGAATTCTATCGAATACTCACTCGACATCTAGTAAAATAAAATTTAAACGATTGATCGTATTTTGAAATATAACTGGTAAAATCGACATAAATATCATTTTAAAACTCTGTTTTCTACAGTTACGTAATTACTTTGCTAAACTCAGTATTTGAGTTTAAGCATAACAAAACGAAAGACCAAAGATTAATATACAAAAGACCTTTTAGCTGAATGACTCTTCAAACGGTAGAAGCATTAAAAAAACTTCCACGCCGTTTTATATGAACCAATGCACCTATTTCAAAAATAAACAATTTTCTTCCACAAAATTTCCAGTTTACTTATAAATGTTTAAATTAGTTAATCAACACAAGTAAATTTGTTAACGAATATTGTTAAAAATTCTTATGAATTCACCATAAAAAAGACAAAAACAAATGGAAAACAGAAACTTTTCACTTGATATTTTCTCTCGCTCTTTCCCTGTTCCTTTCAAAAAAGCTTTAAATATAAAAATAGCCTAAAATCTTATTCATCGTAAAGCGATTGATTTCGTTTTATGTAAGCCATAGGCGGAAATAAAGTTAAAATTTACCATATTTTTTGCCAAGTTTACGCAGTACGTTGATGTCTTCAATGACAGCATAGTATAGTTCGCTTTTATGACGTTTTTACTCAATTGTTCCATAAGTATCTACAATCACGTAATTGTTTCATAGGTGAAGTCGTGTGTTCTCTGGAAGCTCGGCTAGCCGACGCAGTTCTCGTTCTGTAACAGGGAATAAACTAAGTTTCTCTTATATGTAGTACTTTAAATGACGTCATCCATAAGGATCATTATGCGGTACTTTGCACTTTCGCTAGATTTATGAATTCCCAACAGTGCTCTTCAACTGCATTTTGTAGAAGAAAAAGTTCTTCGCCAGAAGGATTTATTTCCTTTCGCTACGTTTTTGCAAACCGAATGTTTCCCAACTATGTCGAACGAACTATCGAAGTTCAATATCTTTACCGCAATGACTTTCCTCGCCCCGTCGGCGCTTTCATTGTTCTTATCTCTCTGAAAGAAAAGGTGATCCCTCTCTTCTTCTCCGGTCAATGGAACTTTTTATTTCCAGTTCGCTGAGACCAACCATGTCGTATTCAATCTCGCTAAGCCCTTCTTCGAGTTCTTATGGCTTCGACTCGTCGGAAAGGGAACTGCAATTGAAAGCAGCTAATTTTATCGTTGATTGGCAGCCCCTTCTTTCATTACAGAGCATATTGGCACTCTCTGCCCCCGTTCTATACTGACAGCTGCCAAGGCCAGGTGCGATCCAGTCTCTAAAGAATGAGGAACATTTGACTTTATATCATTTCGGAAATTCCTAACTCGCCGCAATTGAAAGAATCTCTCTTGCTTCGGTCAGAATAACAGCTCTATGAATCACTAAATGTTTGAATGTAATGAGAGAATTTTAGCGTGCCGAGAGCTTCGGTTACGCCATTGAATCACAACGGGTGACTTGAAGTGATTTAGATACACGCGCCAATACACATACGGACACACATTCAGGCTCGTGGTTCTCGACGTATATGTTTAATCGATATTCCTTAGGTGATGATTCGCCGAACTTTATTTCGAAACAGAATGGGAGAGCTACTTCTAGATTTATTCGGTTACATGAGCTAACGTGTTCGGTTTCATACGCTATTTCGCTTTTACGAAATTAATTCAGAAAGAATTCTTACTTTTGCATATTTGTCGGGCCAAGCATTTTCATTCCAACAATTCTCCTAATATTCATTATGCTCATTTCTGAGTTTGTTAACAATTGAAAACTCTTTTTGTAACTAGGAGTTTGCGCTGAAACGCGCATCTAATATTTTATGATGAATAATATTAAACACAGATGACATAGATATTACCAGAGGGTTGATCTGCTGAATATTATTTTAACAAAGTCTTCCACTGCATATCTCCCATTTCGAATTTGTCCTATATTATTACGGTAAATGACTACATCGAAGTTAATAATTATTTCCGATGCATCAGACCATGACATCTCTGAATCTGTTAGACCAGTTGCGTTACTGGAAATTGAACTCCATCAAAATTACGTAGGTAATGACGAAATAATGTTCATATCAAACGCTGCCGATATCCATGCAGTGCTTAATAGTGGTCGCTGTTTTTAGATGAGTAAACATACAGTTGACGAGTTTAATAAATTTCTAGAACAGAACGCAGAGCATAAAAATTGCAGTGTTTTTCTAAAGAGTAGTTAGATTATAGCGTAAATGAATCTTAAATAAATGTATTTTATACAATTAATTGGTTGGTGAAAATAATGCCTAATGAATCATTCATTTTTTTAATGAATAAATGTAAAAAATTTTATTAATTAACATTCATAAAATAAGAATAATATTTTATTCGGTTTCCTACATTTTATGTTTACCGGTTTCACCATATTTTCGTTACTTTTGTTAACTGCCGAAAAATCAATGACAGAAAAATAAATCAGTTTGGCGAAAATAAAGTTTACCTAGTTTGTGCGACTTATAATATTGGTTACTTCTGCGACATTCAAAACATATAATTGTCATAACAGAATTTCATTTGGTCCTAAGAGGGCGGGTCATTCAGTCACATGATGGAAATAAAAACGCATAAATGAATTTTTTTGAGGAATGTCCTTGTACGAGTGCATGTGAAGCTCTCGTATCCTTAATCCAATACACCTGAAACCACATCCTTCTGATTACTTCAGCCACGGAGGAAAATGAGTGGACATAGAGGGAGGGAAAGAGAGAGAGACTCGTCTGTTTGATAATAATTTCTATCTCGAGTCGCTTTAGCGAGAGCATATTCGGGCGTCGTCTTTCCCCTTGAGATCAAAACGTATCCGGTAACCTAATTAGACCCGACGAATTTTTGACAGAGTTGAACATTTGAAACCCTCGGCACGTATTGAATTTTCGTGGTGGCGCGCAAATCAACTCAGCATCACATTAGACTTTTTTTTTAATTTTCGCTTTTTCGAGGAAAACATGATGCGTATCATTTTAATCTCCTGTATAAGGTAATTCATTGTATTTTCTCTAGCTCGAAATATTATTCTAACCAATTGTTTATCCTTAATGCATTATGATGATATTTTCGTTTTCGTTTTTACTCTACTTGACGAATTTAAAGATTTCTCTCTAAAAAAATCGCAAAGAAATTTATCCTTAAAATAAAATATAAAAATGAAATCTTTAAAAAATAATCCATTCTGTATAGATATAATAAATATATATTAGAATAATATATGATGGGGTTCTCATCCAAACATCAGTATCATTAATTTATGCTTTGCCGTTTATTTAATAGTATGGCGAAGAGGTGGAAGCTAAGACAGATAATTGGGTGAGAGAGGAATAGAATGAGAAAGAGGGCGAACATGAGAAAAAGAGAGGAAGGGAGGGAGAGAGAGGAAGAGAAGGATGCGAAAGAGAGGGGACGACTCTCTCTTTCTCTCGTCTGCCAAAAGCCATACATTTAACCGCGACTTCTGTTTCATACAGAACCCCTCTTTCCCTGGAAATGTCACTTACGTTTCATTTTTTACAGACCTCAATCAAAAGTTTTCCTCCTCGTTTGATCGACAGGGGAATACAAAAAATTTCATCCGGTTCGTTTTGTGGAGGGCCCCTGACGGCACTGGACATATACCGGGCCATCCAAAATCCTCCGAGCGTCCATTTTTCCGTCTTTTTCCATCTTTCGTCCTCCTTTTCCTTCCGTTCTCTCCCTCCCTCTCCCCTTTTGCTCTCCTCCTCCGACCCTCCTGGTACGATCCCCCTCACCTCCTACCCCTTTCCACCCCCTCCCCGCATCTTCTTTCGCTCCTCCGCATCGATCTTCACTTGTTTTCATTCAACATGCTTCTCTACTCTCCGCTCTTTCAAAAAAGAAACTCCTTTCTCGCCATCACCTTTTTTTTTACCCCATTCATCTTTATTACTAAAAATATAATATCCTTACCTCAATCATTGCCTCCTTCCCATACACATATCAGACATAGCGTTTATCCCACCGGTCTTACGGACGTTATTCCATCCTTCGCTTAAAAGTCTAGGTAGTCAATTGCATTCTCATTTCCTGGCGCAGTCCTGCGACGACGCATCGGTTTAACGAAAGTTCCGCCTAACTGGACCAATGTAATAGACTATCTTTTTCAATTAGTTAACGCTAAAGTAATTTTTCGTCAGTTTTTGCTTTGGTCGTTTTATTTTCAATCGCTTAGCCTTATTACTTAATTTTTACTTTCTCATATACGAAGTAGATATATTGAGAAAGTATTATTATCGCGAAAAAATTCGACCTCGAGATTTTGACGGAAATATATCTACGTTTTAGGTGTACCTGAGTCCGAAAAAGTGGTTTTCGCAATGCTGTCTGTCTGTCTGAAATTGGCTCTAGGGCCTAAACGGTAGAACGAAAATGAATGAAATCTCGTACTTAGTCATTTTATCGTACAGAATAGAAGCTATGAAGAAATGATTGACATTGCTCAGTAATTAAGGTTAGTTTATTTTACGCATCTTTAACAACAATGTGATTTTCTTAAAAACTGCTACAATGATTTTGATCAAATTTCGTATAATTACTTTAGTTTACCTCTGAAATAATACTCCATATTTCATATTCCTCAAAGAATGAATATAAGGTAGTTTATTCTTGAACAATTTTATAACAATTGAATTTTCTAAAAAAATGGCTAACACGATTTTCATCAAATTTCATATGGTCATTTAGGTTGATGTTTATAACGATTCTACGTAGTTCATATTTTTCAAAAGATAACTGAACGACGCATTAGTATATGAGAAAATTTGTACAATGTAGATTGTACCGATTTTTCTAAAGGCCACCCTCCACCGGCTTAAAATGTCTTCCTCTGCCAGTGCGAACGGTTTTACTCGCACGCATCCCTTCGACTGCTTCCCTCTGACACTTTCCCACCCGAATATCCCTTCCCTCGGACGCACATATCCCAGACGAAACCCAATCTTCATCTCTGACACGCACCTCTATCTCCCTATCCTGTTATATCCTCACCACTCCCTCTCCTTCCTCTCTCTCCTTCCGCCCTCCCTCCCTCTCCTTACACCCTCCCTCTCCTTCCGCCCTCCCTCCCTCCCTCTCCTTACACCCTCCCTCCCTCCCTCTCCTTACACCCTCCCTCCCTCTCCTTACACCCTCCCTCTCCTTCCGCCCTCCCTCCCTCTCCTTACACCCTCCCTCCCTCTCCTTCCACCCTCCCTCTCCTTCCTCTTTTTCCTTCAACCCTGTGCCTCCCACTCCTTCCCGCCCTTTTTCTCTCTCCGTCTTTCACGTTTCATCTTTCCTGGCCAATATGACGCTTCCGAAGAATGTCTCCTTTTCCAAAGGAGAAGGACTGACCGCTGTGTTTTTTGCCATCCTCTCCCCCACCTACCTCTCCCTCCCTCTTTCTTTTTCTCTGTCTTTTCCCTATTTACACACGTTCTCCCCTTTTTACTTTCTCATACGCGAAGTATATTGAGAAAGTAGTGTAATCGCGAAAAAATTCGACCTCGAGATTTTTACGGGAATATACGTTTTATGGGTACCTGAGTGCGAAAAAGTGGTTTTCGCCATGCCGTCTGTCTGTTACTGGCTGTAGAGCATAAACGGTAGAGAGAAAATGAATGAAATCTCGTTCTTAGGCATTTTATCATACAGAGCAGAGTATATGAAGAAGTGGTTGACATTTCTCAATAATTAAGGGAAGTTTATTCTACGCATTTTGAACAACAATTTGATTTTCTCAAAAACGGCTCTAACGATTTTGATCAAATTTCGTACAGTTACTTGAATTTACGTCTTCAATAATACAAAATAGTTCATATTTCTACAAAATATTAATATAAGGCTAGTTTATTCTAGGCAACTTTAACAATAATTTAATTCTCTCAAAAATGGCTTTAACCACTCAACGACGGAGGAGTTTTTACGAATTCCCTCCTCAGCGGACGGAGGAGTTTTTTGAAAAACCACGAAAAACTTGCGAAAAAATTTAAAAAATCATAACTTTTGATGTTTTCAATCTTTTTTGATGAAAGTTGTTATGTAGTTACATAAAAGATGAAATTTTTTAAATAGTATCACTTATAAAATCATACGTCACACACAAACATTGCTACATGCATTTGCAATGATATTTTCATTTTTTCCCTGAAAAATCGATGCGCCACCACCTTTCATTGTCTATTGACGCAAGGGATATTCGTAAATCTTAATAACCTTTATATATTTTGAAAGAGGAAGCTTTGACCTTTCTAGTAATGCATATCTCATAATTTTAATATAGATTTATAATGCACGTGAAAGTTTGCAATGAAATTTTCGTTTTTGCCCAGAAAAATCGCTAATTACGCAAGGGCGGTTCGTCAATATGAATAAGATATATGTATTTTGATAAAGGAAGCCTCGCCCTCTTCCGTAATGTACGTCCTGTAATTTTAGTATTGTTACACTATTTTATTATCTAGGTGAAAGTTTGCGTTGAAATTTTCCTTTTTGCCCCGAAAATTCGGTGCACCAACACATTCTTTTGTCTAATTACGCAAGGCATATTAGTACATCTGAATAAGCTATACGGATTTTGATAAAGGTAGCTTTGGCCTCTTCGGTAGCGCACGAATTGTAATTTTACTATTGCTCTAACGTTTTATAATCAACGTGAAATTTTGCGTTGAAATTTTCCTTTTTGCCCCTAAAATTCGGTGCACCAACACATACTTTTGTCTAAATAGGCAAGGCATATTCGTCCATCTGAATAAGGTATTCGTACTTTGATAGAGAAACCTTTGGCCTCTTCGGTAATGCACGATTTGTAATTTTACTATTGTTCTAACATTTTATAATCAACGTGAAAATTTGCGTTTAAATTTTCCTTTTTGCTCCGAATATTCGGTGTACCAACATATTCTTTTGTCTAATTTCGCAAGGGATATCGGTACAGCTCAATAAGCTATACGCATTTTGATAAAGGAAGCTTTTGCTTCTTCAGTAATACACGACCTGTAATTTTACTATTATTTTAGCATTTTATAATCAACGTGAAATTTTGCGTTGAAATTTTCGTTTTTCCGCCGAAAATTTGGAGCGCAACCACAAACTTTTGTCTAAATAGGCAAGGCATATTCGTCAATCTTAATTAGGTATTCGTACTTTGATAGAGGAAGCCTTGCCCTCTTCAGTAATACACGACCTGTAATTTTACTATTGTTCTAGCATTTTATAATCAACATGAAAATTTGCGATGAAATTTTCCTTTTTGCTCCGAAAATTCGGTGCACCAACACATACTTCTGTCCAAATAGGCAAGGCATATTCATCCATCGGAATACATTATTCGTAATTTGATAGAGGAATCTATGACCTCTTCAGTAATACACGACCAGTAATTTTACTATTGTTCTAGCATTTTATAATCAACGTGAAAATTTGCGGTGAAATTTTCGTTTCTTCGCCGAAAATTTGTAGCGCAACCACAAACTTTTGTCTAAATAGGCAAGGCATATTCCTTCATCTGAATTAGGTATTCGTACTTTGATAGAGGAAGCTTTGTCCTCTTCGGTAACGCACGATTTGTAATTTTACTATTGTTCTAACATTTTATAATCAACGTGAAAATTTGCGTTGAAATTTTCCTTTTTGCTCCGAATATTCGGTGCACCAACACATACTTTGGTTTAAATAGGCAAGGCATATTCATCCATCTGAATAATCTATTCGGGCTTTGATAGAGGAAGCTTTGGCCTCTTCGGTAACTTAGGACTTGTAATTTTATTATTGTTCTAACATTTTATAATCAACGTGAAATTTTGCCTTGAAATTTTCCTTTTCGCCCCGAAAATTCGGTGCACCAACACATTCTTTTGTCTAATTACGAAAGGCATATCGGTACAGCTCAATAAGCTATACGCATTTTGATACAGGAAGCTTTGTCCTCTTCAGTAATAGACGACCTGTAATTTTACTATTGTTCTAACGTTTTATAATCAACGTGAAAATTTGCGGTGAAATTTTCGTTTCTTCGCCGGAAATTAGGAGCGCAACCACATACTTTTGTCTAAGTAGGCAAGGCATATTCGTCCATCTGATGTAGGTATTCGAACTTCTATAGAGGAAGCTTTGGCCTCTTCAGTAATACACGACCTGTAATTTTGCTATTGTTCTAACGTTTTATAATCAACGTGAAAGTTTTCAATGAAATTGTTATTTTCCCAAAAATTACGTTTTCTCTGCCTTGTGAGAAAGGTGTTCGCCTGCTTGAGTTACGAAAGAAATGTCTCCTATGTGCTATGTACACACAATCTACTTGAAATGCTTCTAAAAATCGCTTTTCAATTCACCAAGAATTCTTTCCTCTTCGGCGATGCTTCAACGACCGATAAAAATATATAAAGGTTATTAAGATTTATGATTATTCCTTGGGTCAATAGACAATTAAAGGTGGTGACGCTCCGTAATTTCTGCGCAAAAATGAAATTTTTATCGCAAACTTTGACGTTGTTTATAAAATATAGAAACAATAGTAAAATTATTTGACATGCATTAAAGGAAAGCCCGAAGTTTCCTCTTTCAAACTGTATTATGCTTTTATAGATGTATGATATATGAAGTGAGTTAAACAGTAAAGAAAGCAAGCACTACCTCGGACGTGCAGGACACGTAGTTCGGCGTTGAGGGGTTAACGATTTTGGTAAAATTTAGTATACGTCTGAAATAATACTACATATTTCATTTTTGTCATTGAATGACTATAAGGTTAGTTTATTCTTGGGCAACTTTAACAAAAATTGGATTTTCTAAAAGCAGGCTGATACGATTTTCATTTTCTAAATAATACTAAACGACGCATTCGTATATGAGAAAGTTTGTACAATGCATGTTGTACCGATATTTATTTCTTCCTATCCGCTTCTCCGCCTATTCTACAAGCAATCTCTCTGATTCCTGAATAGATATTGCTCCATCCTTTTTATAAAATAAATAGTATAACTAAGGGTGTGGCCTAAATTTAACTTAAATATTATATAGCGCTCATAAAACATTCCGGAATCGTTAATTAAAAGTGTACCGTCTTATGGGATCATTTCATCGGATAACAAATCTGTTAGTATTAGGGAAACATATCTAGTCAAGTTAATTATTAGAATCCAAAATCACGGATAAACGTCATCCGTAATTAAATTGGCTGAACTGACTTCCGTGTTTTCTTGTGAGTCCTTCCGTTTGTTTGCGTTAATGAATGCTTTTGAATCCTGATGTTTATGCTTACGAAAGTTTGTTATCCCTCCTTTCCAGCTTTAAGCATTATTATTTCAAATGCAAAGCATTATTCATGGATCCTTAAACACTCTTAAACGTCGTTGATGTGAAATTTTGCAGCAAATTCATTCTTATTATCGTATTAATTTTCATGTGACAAATTTGTTGTCACAATTTTTAGGTGATTTTATTTCTTTCGTTATTTAGATAGATAAAGCAAAGTGTAACTATTCGAAATAGATACAGTTGATAATCACTACGGAGTAACTTCATGAAATAAGAATTAAAATCCATGCGATTTAGATTTCAAAATATTTGAGCGGCGGTGAATCCCTCAGTGGCGCCGCCACAGACTATAGCCAAAAGAACTACTGTTCGACAGCGACATCTACGTGTTTAAAGCAGGACTGTCAAAACCACAAAATCTCTAACGGTTGAAATCAAGAATATGACATCAAAGAAGAAGAATCGCTCTCTGGAGTCTCAGTGATTAGAGCCGATTTCACACGCTAAACCAACCACCGAAAAACCCTTTCCAACCTTCCTCTTTATCACACCTCGCAGCCTTCGCACTTTTCAATTTGCTCCTCGTAGTGTCTCTCTAACACATGCTTCCGCGCCAGAATGTTCTCATTCCCGACCTCCCCGTTGCTAAAAACCCAATTCCCTCTTTCCTCCTTTACATCACGTCTCCCTCTCCTCCCCCCCCCCTCCCCCCCTCCCCCCCACTCTCCCAATCTACCGCACATCTCTTTAGCCCTCCAAGCGCCTCCGTCGCCCTTTCCGCTCACTCTGCGTGAAACTCATCCATAAAGCATCGTCTCTTCTCGCACATCCATTTCCCTCTTAATTCGCTCCAATGCCTCCGCGCTCCTCCCTTACGTTCTCTCCTTTTCTACAAAATAAATATAAGCTCACATTTATATATATATATATATATATACACACACACACGTGGCATTTTTTGAAATGCTACAGAAACTTAGTCTCAAGGATGCTTAATCGAAAAGGATTTCATCCAATTAAAGATTGCAGCTTAAACAATCCTCAAACTGCTCTACCGGCATCTTAAATATTCCTAGTTTTTTAATGTCCATGATAGTAAATAACTATTTTGTCTTTTACTTAACGGTTAATAAAAACTTTCATCCGGCACCATAAAGTATAGAACTCCAGTTCCTTCGATTGCTGTAGTAAATTTGATGTAAATTTATGAATATATATATATGTATATTTTTCTTGTTCACGAAGATATAAAGCCCTAGTGAACTTATAACTTAGCAAAATTCCTAATAAATAAAAGAGATTGACATACAGAAGAAAATGATAGTGCCCAAAACAACTCATTCCCGCATCCGTGAGGTTTTCGCCAAAATTACTTGCATGCATGCATACAAATCAGCATATTAACAGCGAACTGGAATGTCAGACTTCTCGAATGCATTTTATTAGAAACCATAAATTTCACTTTCCTTAATTTCGAATTAAAGGTGTCTTCTTGCGTATTCTATCTTTCAATGTCGTATCTTATATTGGAACACAAGTCGATGAGAACGTCATCGTATGTATTCTGGATTTTTGTGACCTTCAACACACAGTTCAACTGCAAATTTCAGTGTGTAACCTGGAGCAGGGATGGCAAGCCTATGGCAGGCGAAAAGATTTTGTTTGACCCGCAACTGAAAAAATTGTTTATTGGGATATCTGCTCAACGTTTTTTAACTTCAGGCACATCATAAAAGACTATTTAAAACGAGAATGCAATTATTTTTATAAAACAACGGACGAATAATGACTTTTCGACTGAAAACGAGTTTCTTGTTGCTCCATAATTGTCATACGGTTTTAAATGATCTGGGACTGGGCCTTTTAAAGTGATAAATTGAATTTTATAAAACCGATCTATCGTTTTCTGAGTTCTAAATCTGAGAATAAATTATCATAATGAAACCATAAAATAATTTATTTCGAAGTATTTTAATTTGGCACGTAAGATGGAAAATGAGAGCCCATATTTGTAATTTTGCCACGCGAGCAAGAAGAGGATTTCATTCAATATCATAGGGCCTTAATGGTTCCACAATATCTAATGATATCTCTCCTGGAATAATAACATTGTTTAGACGGGCCATATTGTAAAAATATTAAATATACAATAGAACTCGGATATAACGGCCTCGGTTAATACGACAACTCGGATATAACCACATGGTCTTCAGGTGCCATCCCCGTTTCTACAATATTGCATTTGTTATAACGTATTAACGCAATCGGTTGTAGCGACAATAGAAGTTAGTAAGTAACAAATATTTGTATGCGTGTGCACAGGGTCGGCGCAACATATTTTTGTATATTTGAGTGAGAAGAAGGGAACTAATATCATATAAATATCATTAAATGATTCAGGTTTTATTATTAATTTTTGCTGATCGCCAATACATTGAAGTATAAAAGGCAGCCTCTTGAGTACCCGGGTGGTTGGAGAGGGATCCAACAGCGGAAACTTTATTTAGTGTGGTTCGCACGAGCCATTTTCTAAAACCAAGTCAGTAGACGCCAATTTTAATGAAACAACACTAACAGAATGGTTAGCCGAGACCTAGAAAGTTTCAAAAGTTATGAAGATATCAATTCATATGCAGAAATTGACCATGATGTTATAACAACAGAAACTCAAACGGACTTAAACATCGTGAAGGAGGTCATGGAAAGGCAGCATGGAAAGTGTAGCGAAGAAGATGAAGAAATGGTAGAGGATCAATACGAACCAGCTCCAGCTATGCAAGCAATAAAAGTGATATTTTATTACTCGAATGAGACTAATAAAAAGACATTTAGTATTATTTACTGCAATGAGGAGGACCTCTAAAAACATTTCAAGTTGGCACACACGACACAAAAAAATATCAGATTATTATATTAATCATTAAAAATATTTTCATTGTGTTTAATGCACTTATTATATCATAATATAATGTACTATGTATTATGTCATAATATATTATAATGTTTAATGTATTTATTAGATCATAATATATAATTTAGAAATTGGAAAGTAATTCAATGTTCCCATGCACCTCGGTTAGAACGACACTCGGTCATAAAGACAATAAATGTCCAGTCCCTTGAATGCCGTTATAACCGAGCTCTACTGCACTTATTAACCTCAAACTATGTACAGTTGCTCAATAATAGCTTAAACAGTTTTGATTAAAATTCTCAGTCTTTAATATTGATACCATATTTGCATATTATAAAAACCTACTATGTGACAAAAATATCAATACTTAAGCGTGGCGACCAGTGGCAGCATATACGTATATTAAGACCCAAATCTAATGTCCGATTCAATCTCCTTACTCTCCACTCTTAGCTGCAGAGTAATTGAACAGATTACCAAATTGATTGTTAAATTTATTTAGTGATGATTTAGAAAAATCATCAATCTCCTAGCCCTTAGAATTTTAAAGCTGAATTTTAGTGTAAAAATACTTCTATGAGTTATAATGAATTCAAGTTACCTTTATATAAAGTGCTAGTATAAATATGTAGTGTAAAATTTTTACAGCAAATGAAAAAACGGAATATGAACAAAACACTTTGTTAAAAATAAAATGGAAAACAGAAATGTATCATTTTGAAAGTATATTTAAATGCAATTAAAATACATATACATTGCTGCCCTGTATGCCGCCAATAGCGTTTGGCAGGGGGTGCCATTGCATCAAATATAAACTCTAGTTATATATTTGCCTGGCTTATCGTTACGGGGGAAAATGATTTATAGTATCTATCGGTTCTATTTCGACGTATTTTCGCGTTTCTCACTAGCACCGATGCGTAGAAATATGTCCTGCACACTCACAATGTATTCGAGGCTGTCAAACTTTTGGAACGGTTTCCGCTTACATTATATTATTCTGCCTGTCATCTCACGTCTCTCAGATACTCTGATATGCTACCATCATGCCGATAATCTCACTTTAAAAATCTAGCCAATATACGCTGGACCATTTCGAACTCCCTAGCAAGATCCTCTTCGAAAGACTGCTATACTGCTCAGTAGTACGTGTTACAGGATAGGAGTAGAGGAGTTTTGTATGTCCTGGCACCCCCTTCCAATTTCGTCTTAAAAAACTACCCCCCTCCACTTTTATATCCATCAGCATGAACTTCCCCCACCCCTTTCCCTCCAGCATCTACCTACCGCTCTTCATGCGTTATCTTACCTCCCCTCCAACCCCTCCTCACGTAATGAGAGGCAATAAGAATTATTTGGGGAATAAATAACTGTAGCACTAGTACTTTTTCCACTATTTTATTTGCATTTAATAACATGCGACGACCATAGTTTCGCTACACAGTAGCATCGTCAGGTGAATAAGGGAGTAAAGGTGTCGGGAATATATACAGACTGAGGAGTGGGATTGGTGGAGACGGGGAGGGGGTTTATCCTTTAGTCTGCGATAGAGTAGTTTATGTTTAACATAACCAGAGTTCTTCGTGAGAGGAAAACTTTTCATCTTCCATCTTCTTCTAATGTTGAGCCGAGAGTATCTTAAGATATTTTATAAGCGTCGCTTCTAATTTGGTCAATAAATACTCAATTATCTGTGATTTGTCTTTCAATATGATTAAATCATATCGTTAATTTCACGGGAGCGTATTTACGATGAAAGTTTGTCTTCTAAGAGCGTCGCGATATAACTGAGTGCATTCTAATAAGTGCGGCATTCACCCAGCATCCGGTTCAATCAATGCTGATGTTATTGTATTAGTCACCATATGCGCAGTTCGTATATCAAGGACAAGATTCCTCTCTTGCGCATTTTCCGACACTTGCGTTGCCAAGAGACAAGCTGAGTTCACCTAAAATCGAGGAAAGGAATTTACGTTCGTCTAAACCCTTAGCAAATTTTAAAGAATATATTTGAACATTCGCGATCGTTGTCGCAAATAGGGAGCTCTCTTACTAAGAACTTCTTCTCGCAGTCGCGATAGGCTTGAAAATCCACGATGCACTTTTTCAACGGATAATTTCCATTGTTCAGAGTTTGGTTTATGAGAGTAATTACCTCCAACGCCAGGGACCAATTATGAAGCACACACACATACACACACATAATTTTGGTTTGCGAGGTGTTTAAACCCAAACGCCAGCGCCAGGGAGCAACACGTGCAGTTTACAGGAGTTTTAATTCCGCGCCAGTGACTGCTTCACATACAACTTATCAAATATTCTCTGATTGAACAAAGCATGGGAAATTTCAAGCTTCAAACGTTCGTAGTCGATTTTACTTTTATCAGTCTTTTGCACGTTTGTTACATTATTAATACCATCTAAACAGGCCGTGTTCTTATAACTTTTACATTTGAATGTTCGGTAGTTAATCTTTCAACAGTTAATGCTAAAGGTTTTACAAATGCCAGCAATTTATTCCATTCCTTGATATTTAGGATAACCAAGCAATGATCACCTATAATGATTACGTGTTTCGTTAAAAATAATAATTTATCAACCCTACACAAATTCTGTTTTTTATGAAAATACGTTGGTTTTTCTTATAAGAACTTAGTAAAATATTTATAGTATTAACTGTAATATACTGCAAATATGCGCAAACTCAAGTTTAAATGGCTTTTCATAATATAAATGAAATGTTCTACATCATAACCTCTATAAAAACACTTCTTTCTCAAACACTCAGATTTTCTAATCTAGTAATAAATATTTCTTAACAGCAATTCTTCAACATAACAAACTTTCTTCTCTGCTTAGTTGTTGGTTAAGATAACAGATTAAAATCCTTCTAGTAGAAGGGCAGGAGAGTCTATACTCAGCAACTTCTATATTGACACAAAAAACATACAGGAAATATTTATAATACCAAAACTCGTCTGATAAATGCTAGTCGTACTCCATTTTCATATCGATGAAGGTTCTTATGATGATGTTTAAGATAAAGCGTAAATGATGTTAATGTAGTCGGAAATCTTCCCTCACATATAATCCTCGTTTTATCAGATTTTAACTCCTGCGAATAGTTGGGTCATTCGTTTAAATGAGGTTTGAGTTGGGGAAAAATAGGAGAGGATAAGATATTTTGCGAAAAAGTGAAATGAGTGAACGGCATCTCCTCAGTTAATACAAAATCGAATTTATTTTAATTATTACACGTTATACAAGTATCAGATTCAAAAGCCTCTTTCCATTTTATTTTGTTTGTGTTTATTTTCTTATGCCCCTATGCTGAAGTATTTATTCCATCTTGACAAATGTAACGTTTATCATCCTGACTGCTTAACGTAAGTTTATTTAATTCAATAGAATAAATTCGATCCTTGTCGCTTCTTATTAACATCATTTTTATAAATTCCATAGAATTTCTCATTAAACAATTATAATACTCGTCAAAGTTTATATGCTTTTCAATCACGACTTTTTTAACTGCCTTCGCCTTTTTCTTCTCCTTTTTACCTTCAACTTTGAACAAGTATAACTTACTTCTTACTCCTATGAAGTGTGTCATTATATCCTTCACTTTACCTAAAACCTTATTTGTTTCAGAGTAACATGAATGATCTTTTGGATAATCGCTTGTGTCATAATCACAAATGTTTAACAACATATCTTCATAAAAATCGAAAGTCCTAATTTCAAAAATGAAACTGTCGGTGTCTGTGTTGTATAGTTTTAATTTTTCCCCATACTTTGGTCGCATTATTTTATAATGGAAATTATACATTAATGTTTTACTCAAATCGAGTACAGTCATTCCTATGAATATAGGTTTATCGAACGTTATAGAAGATTTCCCTAGATGTACAGATACTAAATTTTCATTAAAAATTGGCTACTATGAATTTCGTTCTGGAAATCAATTTCTTTAGACGTTTTTCGTCCGATACTAATTCCATATTCATGCGTTTTCTGATATTTTCCATCGTTTTTCCAAATATTTAATTATTCATTAGCTTATAGAAATCTTTCTCAAAACTATTGGTTGCTTTTTCCTTTGTCCTGTGTTAAAATTAATGTATCTTTCCAACCATCTCGACTGTTTAAATTCCAGTACATGATGAATTTTAATCAGTTTTAACCCTAAAGAAAGTGCTTGTTTCAAATTAACGTAATGAATTACGTAATTTTTCTTGTCATCAAGGGGCATCAATAGTTTATTACGCTTACCGCCGGAAGGAATTTTATTTTCTGGACACAGAGGGATATCATTATGAAGATCGTGTAAATCTTGGGGTATTCTAAGTCTACCTCGAAAATATATCCTAAGGAACCATCGTCTTCAACTTTCATGACATCAAAGAAATTAATTTCATCTTGCATAAGCCATCTAAAATTTTAAAGAGGGAGAGAACAGCTTATCGCCCATCCGTGTAGATCATTTACATCCAAATACATCAAGTAGTTAGTATCATATTCGGGATTATATTCTTTCATGCGCTGTCTATTTGTTTCTACATATCGTTTACAACCCTGAGTGATACCTCCCCGAATTCCTTTTTCTATCATTAAAATCATATATTAATCAGTTAATAATTCTACCTTTACATCGGTCATTTTAAGCATACTTTGCCACGATAATCCTGGTGCCGTGTAAAACCAACATGCATCGATTTTATACACTTGTTGACACACTATGCGGAACCTTTCAAACACATCAGCTAAAATTAAGGTGTCACTTTTCAGGTACAAATCGGAATATTCTCCAACGTTCTTGATTGGGAAATATCTCCATACTTTTTCTGCATGATCATAATCTGCTTCAGTTGCATGCTCATCATTCAATTTATTATAAAACGCTACCTTAGGAGGCAAGCGTGTTTCATTTAGCTTCACCCAAGAGTTTACTAGTTCAAATGGAAAAATCTCTTTGCGGCATACTAAATCCGCACCTTCACCAAAACAGTGTCTGGCACGAATGAATCTATCTTTGGGGAGGTTATCAGAGAGTTGATTCAAGGAACAGGCCATGAAGCGATATGTATCGATAAATCTTAAGGATAGCTTCTTCGTAATTTGCTTCGAAAATGATACGTACTTTTCCTCAGTATTAGGTATAACTGATATCCTTTTAGAGTCATATCGTAGCTCGTTTACAATAAAATGTTAATCATATCTGGATAAATTATGAATGAGTACTGGTACGAACGCTGGAAGTTTGCAATTTGGCTTACAAGACACGTGGGCCGGTATGCGAAATTATCCGCTCACATGGTCATGGTCTCGAACGCGATCGCTTCCGAGCTCTTTATCGCAAATGTTGCAAACTTTCGAAGCTTCGAAAAAGTACTCTTGTTCAGAGGTTAGCGGTTTCATTGTGCATTATGTTGCTGAACAGTTAATCAATTCTTTCTACTTTAATTTTTTCCATAAAACCCTTAGCGGAGTTTGGTCCCCGATATAAAATCGCTTCGGTCAGAGTAAACAACATAAATGCAAAAAGCTCATCGATTCATGGATTTGCTTTTTAGTTGTGTGCGATAACTCAGACATGGTTTGAACCGTGTCTATTTTTATTGATAAGCATTCAAAATCCACATAAAAAACGACCGGAACAGGAAAACGCGTGCAGAAGTAGGACCCCGTGCTGCTGCTCCCCGAATTCCAAAATTATCAAAAAAAAGGGCCTCAAAAAAGGCTGCGCGCAGGGCCCCACTATCCATAAATCCGCCCCTGCCTAGAAAAAAGGTAGAGCTCGAGCGGATTTAACAATACTCAGACGGCCATACTATTTTTTCATCCGACTCCGATTTTCTTCAATAAGAATGATGTGGAGACTTCCATCCATCCCCTGTCTTCTTCGCTTGCCGCATTGAATTAATAAACTAGTTTCACCTTACTTTATTTTTGATGGCCATTTCCAAGTCATGTTTAAAAGTTTTCATCATTTGCTACGTACATGTGCAATTATCCATGCCTTTCTTTCTCCCTTGTTCCCTATACCCCTCCTCCCTTTCTCCCCCTCTCTCCATCCCTCTCTCCTCCCTTTCTCCACCCCTCTCTCCACCCCTCTCTCCTCCCTCTCTCCACCCCTCTCTCTTCCCTCTCTCCTTCCTCTCTCCTTCCTCTCTCCTCCCTGTCTTCTCCCTCTCTCCTCCCTCTCTCCTCCCTCTCCCCTCCCTCTCTTCTCCCTCTCTCCACCCCTCTCATTTTCTTCTTCTTCAGCATCCTCCTCTTTCGCTTTCTTTCCTTCCAGCTTATCCCTCATCCCCGATTCTTTTTCACAAATCTATCTTCCATCCTCTACGCCCTTAATTCCCTCATTCGCCTCTCTCTATCTCTCTTTCGCAAATCCTCTTTCGTCATTCCCTGCTCTTGACCTCCAACTTCTTTCCCAACCTCTCGTTCGCCTCACATCACTTCCTTTCCTCTTCCCTTCGTGTAATTCCGCATTCGCCGCCTCTCTTCAATTATCTCCCCTGATTCTCCGTCGACTGTCGCGTCCCCCCCTCCCCCCTTCCCCCCTTCTCCCCTCCCCCCCCCCCTTCTCCCCTCCCCCCCTTCTCCCCTCCCCCTTCCTCCCCCTCAGACCACTCGCTTCCCTTGCCTCTCCCGTCTACTCCCCTTAATTCGACGCAGTTTTTCGTTTTCCTCGCTTTTTGTCTCCAAACTCCCTTTAATGTCTATTCGTTATTCTTCAAACCGTTTTTTTTGCGCTCTCGTCTTCCATTACAACTCTCCGTCCGCCATAATTAGAAGTTTTCATTCCTCTCGCTCCTCATCAGTCACTTGTCTTGCAGCAACATCAGATCAAATTTCTCATTAGAGCGTACGAACTGCCGTTTACGTGTTTTGGCCTAGAAGCACGAAAATCGTGCTGTTTGAATACACGCGAGCTTATTTAATGACGCCATGCGTCTACGACAAAATAGCTTTTAAGTAAAGTATTGCTATCTGAAATCCGCACGTTATATTTCTCTCCCTTTTCGTTATATCGTTTTTAAACTGCTAGTTGGGTGATTTTGTAGGTACTTCTATTTTTTCACGTAAATTACTTTATTCTTTGAACATCTTCCACATTTCAAATGACAAAGAAAATGCTTAAAAAGAAACTAAAACAAGGAATTCAAAAACTTCATGTTTCTTTATCTTTGAAAATTAGGAGAGTTTAAATCGATGTCAGACGTATTCTTTGATTCGTACTTATACATATAGAAGATTATTCTTAAAATATGTCTAATAACATTTTATTCAATACTTCTAGTAACTTCTCTAAAGATTGCATTGCCCGCATATTCTTTTGTATGACTATATCCCGGATTCCCACCTCTTCTCATCGGTGTCACTAATCTCGTTATGTCTTTGGGGCTCTCTTTCTGTCCTCGAGTCGACACGCCGCCGAAAAACTGTTGAGTTGAATAAACGAGGACTTCCGCTCCAAATTTTCCACCATAGGTGATAATTTAAGGAAGCAGTTAAATTGACCCTCACATATAATTGATAATGAATTTCCTTTATTACGTCTTAAGCACTAACTCAGAATCAATGCGAATACCTATGCTGTGCTTTCTGCGCTGCCGTTGTCCCCTTGAAATGAGACGATTTTGCGTTAAATCCATATATGTGATCGATTGTTTGATTTTCTTCCCTAAATCCCAATTGAACATCTCTCCGCATCTCCCTGCGTTGTTTAATGACGTCGAGTTGTTCCGACGTACGATATCAACTCTCAATGCGAAAGTTTGTTTACTTTAAACTCAATATAGCATAGGCTTTTAGATGGATGCGTTCAATTACGAATGCGTAGGCAACTTCGAAGTTTGGGAAAATAACTAATTTGTAATGAAATTAGAGTGAGAATTGAAAGAGAGTAGAGCGAACGTAGAGTGAGATAGAGATGACGATGAAAGATTTTGAAAGAATGTTTAAAGTGAGGGAGTGAAGGAGGAGGAGGGATGAATGGGGAATTTTCTGCGTGAATGCGAGGAGAGAGGAAAAAGGGGCGGAGAAGGGGAAAAAAAGGGACGAAATGGAAGGAAGAGAAAGGGTGAGTGGAAGGGGGTGGGAATTAATGCCCTGAAGATGAATAGAGGGTGACGCCACTCGAAACGGATGTCGAAAGGAAAATTCATTGATTGAATGAGACTGGAAATGAGACATTGAATTCGGTTCTGAATGGCGCCAAGTTGAGGTGGAAACAACAATTTGCGAAAACGATTTCCATACCAGCGAATGGATGGATCGGCATTCAGAGGAAAATGGATTAATGTTTCCGTTTGGATTTTTACAGCGTTTCTTAAACGATGCGTTTATTGTTATAACTGCATAAAGGTGAAATTATATCTTCCTTTTGTAATTCTGTGAGCACTGAATGTGCGGAGGCTATTGAATAATAGAGAGCGAGAGGGAGAGACAGACAGACAGGCAAACGACATTATTAGGGAGAAATTGAGACTATATATAATTCTTACATTTAACCCTGCTTCAACAATTACAAATGAGAATAAAATAGTAATAATAATTTAACAGAAAAGAACCAGAAAATAAAATAAATAGAAAAACATACAAGCAATACACCAAATTACAAATTCAGAAAATTTCTATAAAAAGACAGAGTAATTGCGGTAAAAAACTAGGAAAGACCTGAGTTGGCCGTCCTAGTAAAAGGCCACGCAGGAAAACACCCACGAAGGGAAGGAGGGTGGAAAAACTTCGAAAACCCTAGATACATAAAAGAACAATAGTGGAATTATAATAATACATAGAAGTTTAACAAGATAAGATTTACAAATTGTATTTTAATGTTATGAGTAATGAACAAGATAATTAATAAAATAAGATGAAAACATACATATTTAGCAGAAGAAGTGGCGGAAGAAAGGGAGCGAGAGAGAGAATGAAGACTATGGGAAAGGTGAAAGGGAAGATAAAATATTTTATAATTTTAACAGCGATAGAAGAGCGTTTCGGAGCACATCTCGCCAAAAGAAGCAGATGAGAGTAATTGGCCTGAGGGAGACTAAGGTGGACAGAAGAGTAGAATTAATTCAAAAGGATTGTGTAGCGAACGCCGTTTGGTTGGGATTACATTAAAATATTCGTACGGAAAACAACCGTTGTAGATACTATAGCTACTTATAAACTACATTCATAATTTGCAGGAACGCTTCAGCATTCACAGGAAAAACACTCATTAATATAAATTTACTTGCACTTCTTCAGTCCTCGGGAAATGAAAAAAATTCAGTGATGAATCATCACTGGATGATTTACAATTAATTGCACACCGTTTTCCTAACTCGCACCATAACAAAACACAGATCGTCAGGATGAGACAGAATATTTGTTTACACGCGCTTCGGAGGCTACGGGAGCTACAAAGTTAGAATGAGAGAGAACCACCCCTCCCTCCCACTTCCGCTTCGAAGCACTTCCAATGGCGTCTAGCAGTGTCGAGCAGCAAAACTTCAAACTAAAATATAGGCGGACTTGCACGGGCCTGGTTGGGACTGTGGGATGAGAGAAGACAATAATATATGGCTTCCATTCTCATCCATTCTTCTCTCAAATCAACTTCTCCATCTCCAATCATCTTTAAACTTTCCGTTTTTCTCCATTCTACTCCTACCCACCTTTCCGATGCCCACTTTTCCTCCTCACTCACTTTCCTTCCCTTCCCTTCCGTCTCCTCTCATCTGTCCAGTGTTTTCATCATTCTATCTCTGCCTCTGCGTCACGAGCTGAGAGGTGACCAGTGTTGCCAGTTTTTCAATTTTGTAGCAATTTTATGATATTTTCAGCGCTAATCGAAGTTATGTGAATATGGATGTCCTATTAAATCTACTGAAAAACATTGATAGGACTCGTGTTTGTCGCGGATATGTATAATAAAAATATAAACGTGCCCAAGTGATTCTTGAAAATGTTTTTGTTGGACAAAAATTCATCAACGGAATAGCCATTTTATTGCAACAGCAAAAAAAGAGGACACGGCTTCTATCTTAACATTTTGCTCCGTAATCCCGGTTTTACTTTTACTTTCTGATGATGAACACTGTTATTTAATATTTTATAATAGGTACTGTACTGAGGATTAGATTCTTAAAAGTCATTGATAAAAATCCTTATGGAGTGATTTTGTGCTCCATGATATTTAGCGACACTTTGCTTTTCATCACGGTGATTTTATCCACTTCCGACGGCATGAAATGGATCGGTTTGGCAACAGTGTAGGTGGGAGGGTGAAGAGAGGCATTATTCACGTTCCACTGGTTTGCTCCAGCTCACGAGGCTTCTGGGCGAGGAAGAGCCGTTGGATCTGTGTTAGCGCGTTTTATTGGGTTGTTAGAGGAAGCGGGTGGAATGTTTAGTTTTTAGAATGGTTAGCTTTTAAGCATATGGTTTGGCGTGCGATGAAAATTGGCAGTGAGCCTGTCGTGTTTTTACTCAAACATGCCCTTCTATTTGACGTTCGCTTTCCGGAGCTATAGCGCACGCTCAATGACCGCAGTCTTTTGGTACGCTTTTTTTCTGCGGTATCCGATTGCGTAGAATGTGACGGAATTGAGTTGGAAACATTTTCCCTCTAACTTAATTCTTTTGGAAATCTTTCTTCGTAGTTTTCCTTTAAGGTTTACTCTTGGGAGTGTTTTGTGTTTCTTGCGTGTTTCCGTTTCCGAGAAATATTTAATGAATAACGTTCTTAGGAGGGATTCGTAAAACCTTTTTATTTTTTAATTTCGGTGAATGCCACCGAAACCATAAAATGTTCGTTGAGATTTCCTTCGCTCTTCCTCCGATGAATTTTTTTTTCAGTTTTATTCGCCAGATTCTCCGAAATGATCTTGCTAAACGACTTTATTTCTTCATTCTTTTCGGTTTCTAATATAAAAATCCTTAATTAAGAATAAATAAATGTTTTTTTGGATTAACAAAAAAGTATGAGTGTTTAAGGAAACCAACGCAGACATCCTTCACAACATGGACGCTTGGCTACATAAGGAACACCCACGTTGCAGATCTCTCATAATGTTATAGAATGCACAATGCAAAATGCACATTGAAGGTAAAATAAGCGTCTCATAACGGTTTGTTAATTCCATAGAATCCCTTGCCGCCATTTTCCGGTATATCTTCTATGTTTATATTAGTTATATTAGTTTCAAACCGAATATAAATTTGAAAACTATTGTGGTAGGTCACTCAACCTTAACGACGGTGTTAGTCAGATAATAATTAGCGTATTAACACTTTTTAATGTCTTAGTTTACAAGGTGAAAACATAATTTAGCGTCAACAGAAGCTCATATGAAATTTAATATTTCTAAATCCAAGAGGATGCCCGGGGCGAAGTTGTTTTCTACTGGTGCTAATGAACGTGGGATAGGATCACGACGCACATTAATCTAGGCATAAGTGATCAGTGGAATGCGAAAACATTTCTTTTACTTTCTCATATAAGAAGTATATTGAGAAAGTATTGTTATTGCTATAACGATTTTGATAAAATTTGGTACCGTTACTTGAGTATACGTCTGCAATAATACTACATACTTCATATTTCTCAAAAAATATATATAATGGTAGTTTATTCTTGGGCAACTTTAACAAAAATTGAATTTTCTAAAATCCTGCTCATACGATTTTCATTTTCTAAAGATAACTAAACGACGCATTAATATATGAGAAAGTCTGTACAGTGTATGTTGTACCGATTTTTTCCACAGATGTAGTAAGACGGAATAATTGATAGTTTCTCAATAGTGTATTTATGGCGTCATATGATTTTGCGTGTAGAATATTTTTAAAGTAATCGATTAGCTTGCATGTACGTATGTATGTATGTATGCATGCATGCATGTGTATATGTTTTCACCGTTCCATTCCATTCATGTTCCAGTTTTATTTCCATTATTTTTTCGACGCGAAAATACATAAAAGATAAATGTTTTACAAAATTCAGTTTTGAATTTTAAGTTTAAATTTACAAGAGTTTATGGTGAGACCGGCGAGCATTAAATTAAAACGCTGCATAATTAAAATTTCGAATTCCCATTCGTCGGATCAACTGATTGAAGCACCACCAGCTATAAAACTCGTTAACAGGACTTTCTATCTCTCTCTCTCTCTTTCTCTGCATTAATCTCTTCATCTTTCTCTCATTCTATCTCGTCCTACGTTCTTTCTCTCGTTTCGTTCACAGTTTCTCTCACCTCTCCTCGTTTCCATCGTTAACTCCAGCCATCGGCGTACACGCCGTAAAACGAAGCGAAATCTCTTTGAAAACAACATTAAATCCTAAGATACAATCAAGCAAACAATCCTCTCGCTAACTCTCACTGCGTTTTCACTTGTCGGTGATTACACAACGTTAAAAGCAGCATAAACCCAAAAGCCGCTGTTGGGCACCAATTGCAGTGTCTAAGGGATTAGTGCTTTTCGATTACTCCCCCCCCCTCCCCTCCCCCGATCCTCGATACCATTCCCACCCCTCCTTCCCTCTCTCTCTCTCACCCTATATTCCGCCCGCTTCCAATTTCCCTCCTCCTCTGCCACCGCTCTCTTCCATAGTCTTTTTTCCTCCTTCCTTCCCCACTATCATCCTTCCACTTCCTTCCTTATCCTCTCCCTAACTATTTTTCACCTCCCAATTCCCCTCACCACTCCTCTATCCCTCTTTTAATTCCCTCTTTAGCACCTATATCCAACACCCTCCTCCTAATCTCCCTCCTACTTTTATCCGTTCAATTCCCCTCCCTCCCCTCCCAATTCTCCGCCCCTATTCCTGTCCTCCACCACCTCTCTCCCCTCCCAATTCTCCCCTCCCCTCTCCCCGTCCTCCTCGCCATTCTTTAACTCCTAATTCTCCCCTCCCCTCTCTCCACCTATCGCCCCTCCTAATTCCCCTCCCCGCTTCCTGATCTTCACTCCACCTTTCTCCCCTCACCTCTCCCCGTCCTCCTCCCTATTCCTCTCACCTCCCAGTAACCCTTCCCTCTTCCCGTCCTCCGCTCCACCTCAATATCGCCCAAATTCCACTCTTCGCCATCCCTCCCACATTTCTATTTCATCTTTGATAGATCCCCCTCCTTGGACGTCTCCGTGTACGGATTTCCATCTTTTTGCGGCCTTTCCCATCGCTTACGGCTTCCCATTGCAGTCACGTCCGCCACCCTGAATTAAGAGACATGTTCGGAGGCTCGAATAAAATTCTCCTTTCTCCCAATTAAGAAGCGAGGTTCTATTCGCCGACACGGAATTGCGGCATTGTCCCGTGTGCGCAGTCGCTATCTTATTTCTCTCGCTCCGATAACTACCTTCCTAATGATGAATATTGTGCTCAGCCAAAGATCCGCATGCCATAGAAACAAGTGAAATATCGTAGCGTTCCCTAACCCTGATAATCTCGTCGGATGCACGGTAATTTTTTTTGCGAATGATTTGTCGGTGTGCGCAAATAACGATCCTTCGCGAGAAAAGTTTGTTGGAAAGAGAGCACTTTGTCTCAAATTGCCATCCTGTAATGTTTCCGTATGAACGCAGTGGCTGCACTGCGAATGGAAGGCAGCTATTGTGGAGGAGGAAACGCGGAATAAGGGAAGCTTTTATCCTCAAACCCGAAAAATATTATTTCAGACGAGGAAGTCATTAATCACTCCTCGGGGCAAAGGTATGTAGTCTGAGCGCATCCGAGCAAAAGAGGGGGAGATGGAAAGGGGGAGGAGGTCGGGTTTCGAAAAAAATCCTCCGAGCTTTGACCGGATGGTGCATTTTCCTCCTCCCTTTCCACTCTTTATCTCGCCTCGCTCCTCTCGTTATCTCCTTCGTTCCTTCCCCTCGCCTCCTTTCCGAAACCGCGAGACGTCGCGCACGTACTCCCCCGACCCTCTTTTTTTGCCCGCTGACGATCTTCTATTGTTTCTTCCCTTCCCCAGGGTTTCTGCAAGGGGTGGGCGCCGGTCGCCGGCGACGTCTGACCCCCGAGGGACGACAATGAAGTGGCAGGAGGCTGCGACAATGGAGGCGGCAACCGGCCCCCCGCCTCCCCTCCGGGGGACACAGCCTCGCCCGTCGGGGTGGTGAGTCTCCGATGCGAGGGGCAGCAGCCTCCGGGGGAGGAAGTGGAGGCAGAGACGAGAAAAGACAATAGCGACCTTCTTCCGCAGGAGGGCAATAAGGAGCTTCCCGATCTGGATTCGACGTCGCTTTTGACGGGCCATTCCGTACCACGACAGCCCTCCGCCCCGCCCCGCCCCCTCCTCCTTTACTAGAATTTACGCGATCGCTCCCATCCCTCGAACCTTAGTGCGTCGCGAGGTTGATCCGCTTCTCGAGAAATCATCCGTGAGGAGGTTATGACCGAGGAGGCGGGAGACGACAGGAGGGGGCGGAGGGGGAGAGAGGAGAAGAGGGAGGCGGCGAGGGGCGGAAGGAGAGAGGGTCCGGAGGCGGTGCGGCGCGTGGGGGCGGAGATGAGAAAGAAGGGTTACGCCGATGGCGGGATAAATATGGCATTTTACGCAGACGGACCGTCCTTCGATGCCGTGCGAGTCTTCTGCACCCGCAATTTGTTTTCGGGGCATAAGGCCATCTCTCTCGAGGTTCTGCTGGCGACGGCTTGGTCTCCTAGTTCGCGTCTGCTCGGCACTCTTGTTGCCTTCGTTTGTTTTGTATGAAGCCGGCAAGACGAACGACGTTTTTCTAAGTACCCGCTGGGTCCATATGGCGTACTGACCGAGATGACTTTCAAACGATAAAAAAAACATTAGTTGTTAATTTGACGGTCGCCGTGTTCAAGTTCCCGAATTCCTGGTGCTACATTACCAGTGGCTTGAAGAGGCGAAATTTACGTCTAAAGAAAGTTACGAAAGGTGCTGTTTAAGTGGGTGATGTGAACATTAGAATTTGGGAATAAAATGCGTTGCATTGGCACGTTTCAAGTCGACGCTTTGGAACTGTTTCCGGAATGGTGCGGTTAACTAATGGCCGAATTCGTGCTGTCCGTGTTTCTCTGAGTGTACCTTTCGTCCCGTGTGCCTGTTTGCTCATCGGAGGAAGTTTCCACGTGGCGTGACTCTTTGGTTGGACGTGACCGCCTTCCTACTCTCTCGCCCAATTTCGCTTCCCATTGGGACTACCCTCCATTGCTCCTCCCCACCCTCTCTCTCTCACCCTTCTTCTCCGCTTTGCATTCGCAGCCGAATGCCTACTCTTTGACCTTTGCCGCAGAGGGTGGCACTCGACGCCACCATCGTTGACTCACCCCAAATAGCCGCGCACTTCAAAAGAATCCATCTACTCCGGTTTCTCTCCACGTAGCAACTTTTTATTCAAGGCAATCTCCCCAAAATTGCTTTTTTTATACTTCCGACAAAGTAAGCGAAACAGAAAGTTATGATCATTTATTGGCGGATATGACATTACTTGCTCCAAGTTTTTAGATAAAACGGAACAGAAACTAAGGAGTCTGTTTTTATAGCAATCTTGTTCAATTTTGTAATTTGGTGAAGAACTGGAAAGAACTTTTTAATGCTCAAGTGTAGCACAGTGGGCGTGTGCGAGTGGTTATTTATGGATCTGAACGAATCTCCTTATGCTGTGGTCGAAAATGTCATCCGCTTCGGTGGGAAAAAGAAAACGTTTGTGGGTTTGAATAGAAAAATGTTCGTTCCATAGATCGACCGTTTAATCCGAAGATTTCATCTCAGCACAAATCGATGCATCGATCCTGCTAAACCCGCCTGCTGATTTCTTAAAAATTTTATATTGCGTGGAATCTCAAGTCTATCAAAGAGCCGGTTGCGGTGGATAGAGAAACACCGTTTCTCACCGAACACTCGTTTTGTATTTCATATATTAGTTTTATCCAAGAAGAGAGGACGCCAGGCTGTTCGTCCTAGGGAGAAGTGGCTTTCGGATGTTCGCAGTGGAATTTGCGACCCTATTGGCGCGTGAAGGGGGCGGTGGACATGGCGTCTGACGCAGGGATCGGCCCCTTCGTCGTCCCCGCGGCCATGCCTCGCCGCGGCTTCTCTGGCGGCCCCTTCCTCCGCTCGCCCTTCCTCCTCCTCCTCGCCCTCTCCTACCTCGTCCTCCTCCCTCTGCCCTCTCACTCAATTGCCCTCGGAGGGGAAGACGGGGCGTCGGAGGCCCCGCCTGCGCCCTCGCTGCCTCAGAACGTAATCAGGACACGGGTCATCAACACAAAATACGGCAGACTGCAGGTAGGTCACTATTCGGTGTTACGAGGAGTTGGAGAAGGGATGGCGATTTATGTGGTCATAGAAGCAAACGGGCCGTTATTTTTTTAACGATGCTGTAACACTTCTCAAGTTACGACTAATGTTGATTTATTGACTTTTTTGAAGCAACCACGACGTGCAACGTCTGCATTATTCAGTCAATAAGTTTCAGTATTGCTATTCAAAATTCAAACCGGTTTCTAAATGTGTAAATGTCATCCTTCATTCTACTGTTGGCGGTTTAGCCATGGTGGGGTGATCTCAAACCGAAACTTTTATTTTACATATTTGCGTTTTTTCCCAAGAATATGGATTACATTAAATGATATTTTATACTTTAAATTTTATCCTCATGTTCTCATAATATATTATGGCTATGTGACAAGGGGATCCGCGTCAAATGTCCTACCCGACAAGAACACCACCGACAAAAGCCCCTTATACATCTGTTGGTTAGCATTACCAATTCAATTGTTTACACTACTGGTGTAAGTATTTTATGTCAATGGTTTATATAGCTTGTGGAAAAATTTACCCGTTCACTAATATATAAATCTGGTTTCATTCATTATACTAGCGGTGGTTAAATTTTCAGATTGAATTGTTTATAATATGTAAGTTACTTTAAATTGCAATCCGTTTAATTGTTTAAAGAAATTCATGGCGGTAAACATAAGTGAAAAAATGACAAGTGGAACTTTTGTCGCATTTTAATGTGTTGCGGTTTTTGTTGGATGGGGATTTTGTCGGATGGGGATTTTGTCGGATGGGTACTTTAGCCAAAGCTTTATTATTATTTTACAGTTTAAACCTCCGAAATGATAAACTCATACCACGGTGGAATCTAACGTAGTAGTATTACATGTTTGATGCCTTGGGGCTGCATTAGACCTATGTGGTGGAAACATTAAATTTTGATTTAAACTTTAATTAAGGAGGAGAGCTCGATACATAAATAACAGGCAGGAAATCGCGCACAAACATCGTTCCTCCCGCATGGAAACCAAAGATATAATAAAACCCGAGCATCAATTGAAATACGACTCCTCGAATTTCTTCCAGATTGTCACACACACCTAAAGAACGGTAGGGAGGCAAACCAATAGGAATCACGTTGGCTAGAGCTTTTCCAATAAAAGTATATTTTTTCGAGATTTCGCGTTTTAGCGATGAATTGATTGCCTGAAATTCCGACGAACTTAACTTTGGTCGAACGTTGCTTTAAATTTAAAAAAATGTACATACCGTTGAGATATAATTAAGTAAATTAGTGTCGAAGCTATATTTTTTAAAAGAATATTCTTAATCTAAACGTACAAGCTGACACAATAGAATAAACGCAAGCGAAGTTGCTATTCCAACGGCGACCGTGGCCTTTTGCTGGGTACCATTCAGTCGAAGAAGTAAAAATATAAACATTTCGATGGAAAATGCATCTATAACATTTATCAAACTAGGATAGATACATCTTCTGAAAAAAATGTCCCACAACTTACTTCCTTTATTCATTTTATTTTATTTCCAGAATAAAATTATTTTGAATCGTTTCGTAGCAATGGAAATTTCCACTCGTCTTAAAAAGCGCCATCTATAGTCAGATTACTCCACTTCCGAGGTATTATTCGGATTGTTCCACTTTTCAGGGTTTCGTTTCTCACGCCTCTGGTCCGCACGGCGCGATACCCGCCACCACGTCCCCGGGTGCTCAAGATGCGGAGGGTGGCACCAGGCACCGAAAGCCAGTTGACGTGTTTTTGGGAATACCATATGCCACTCCCCCGGTTCGTTCGAATCGCTTCGGCCCCACTCGAACCCCGGTCCCTTGGGACGGACTTCGTCCCGCAGACAGACTGTCCCCGGTGTGTCCCCAACATTTCCCCGACGAAGTCCTCGCCGTGTCCAGGGCGCTGGAAGCCTCGGGGCCGGGGATGGCAGCGTCTGCAGAAGCGGAGGCTCTTAGGAGGATGCCGAGGGGCCGTCTGGAGTCTCTAAAGAGGCTGCTGCCCCACTTGAGGAGACAAAGCGAGGATTGCCTCTACCTCAACGTATATGCACCTGCACAAGGTAAGATGGCATTGCTCTTTAAGATTGTCTTAAGACATTTTCCGAAAACGGAAGAATTTATTAAATCCTGACTTAAGCATACTGATGTCCAATTTTTTCCCGCGATGTGAAATGAGTTTGACACCCCTGTACTACGATTTATTAATACACACGTGCGGATGTAAAATATAGGAGACGTGATATTTGTTAATAATAATTACATCGCGTCAGTATGGCACGCCTATAATCGTCTTATATATGTGTTTTTTTGGAACAACGACTAAAACGTATTTGCTGACCCTTCGAAGTTGTGTGCGTAGTCTCTTCTGATGTTCACGGAGAAGTTTTCGTATGGATTAATCGTTGAGTTCTGCTTCTCACTAGACATAAACGTAGGACGGGAATCCGATGTCAGTATTGACCTAGTCTGGCGGAAGATGCCATCGGGTTCGATGAGAATCTGAACTGTTCTCTCTGAAGGCCAGATTGCTGACTTAAAATATGGGGATTGGATTGACAATCGACCTCAGCCTGTGCACTTCACCTATGTCAAATGTTCAAATAGTTCGCGTATTGTGGTGGAAACAATACTCATTCTAATAATCGATGGATCATAATATAAGATATTGTTACTTTGTCACCTAATAATAATATTAATTGGTTTAAATGTTTGATCAGCGCATAGTTGTTTTCTTCTTTGCTGTCTCAAATCATTGATCCTAAATATATTTCATGCTGAATAGCCCATTTTAGTTTGGGTAATATTGTTTTATAATTCCAAATTTCGGAATTATACAATACTTTCCTCGCTTTGTTCAGGTTTTCGAAATCGCGTAATAATATTAAGAGCACTGATAAAAGGGGTTTAAACATCTTAGTGTTGGCATTCTGATTTTCCTTCCATTCGGAGTTATATCTTCGTTTCCCTTTCGGTGCTAAGGAAAATAGAAAATAGGTGTCTTTGTACATTTGTTGAGATTGCATTTATTTTTGCTTATATGAAGTCTCGCAGCACAGAACTCATTTCTTTTACATTAAATCAAAATGATAGAATAATATAATAGCTAACATTTCAGGATGTGAACATATGAACCACATAAAATACGGCAAACATAAAAGTAACCAGTGGAATTAAAACGAGAGAGGAATAAGTATTTTAACTTAGATTCTACGGATTATAAGACATCCTTATGAGTCGCTCCTCTGAGTATGGTGATTGACTGATAGAGAGTGCTTGGGATTCAGTCCATTGCAGTCATGGCTATATTTTTAGAGTAAAAAGAAAAAAATTATCGCACATTTATCAAAAATTAACTTTTGCTAAGTTTATAAACATGGCGAATTTATTATTACCGCATTTCCTTTGTTTATTGAAGTAATATTGTGGTTGTTTACCGTAATGTTATTGCCCTCCTTTAAGAGCATATCCCGTGGAATCAATCCACGCGATCTCATCATGTGGTTGCACTAACTCATTTTTATCGTCGCCTCCTTATCTTCCAACAGCATCACCAACCTCCAGCCAGTCGAAGTAAATTCAAGCAGCCGGTTCCGTTTTTTCTCATACCTACCTTTTAGCCTGCTCTTTGGGCGTCAACGTGTTAACAGTGACGCTCTGCTGTTTTTCCTCGTGTTCTATCGAGATACTAATTGATAATTCCTGGAGGTGGAAGGAAGAGGTCACCTGCGAGTAATCGATAATGCCTTCGAGGGTGTTTTTCAGTCGTGGGTCTGGGGCAGGGATAGTTATAAAGGGCGCCCGTAAATCACATGCGCGTCCCTCTTCATCTTCTTCGTCCAGTACTAAAACAAATGAACCCACCGCATTTTTATTTTTTCGTGGACATTACTCTTGTCACAAATACGGTTGTATGCGACATAAGGGCTGGAATTTTCAAGAGGTCATATTTTTATGAAATCACTTCTTTTTTATCATTTGAAATACTTTGTTGGTATTTACTTTTATCGTCCAATTAAATACGCAAGAATCTTCGATATTGATTTTGGCGACATATTTTCACGGCCGGGACTATTAAAATATCCTTGTGAGGCTTTTATTTTTCGTATATGAAGTTTGTGGTGAAGTTTAGAACTGTAATATAATTTTGAATCTTAATCCAAAAATGCCAGCTCCTTTATTTTAACAACTCAGCTTTGCCGTGTGATACTTCCACGATTAATTGTAGTCTTCCTCTTTCAATTAAATCACAGTAACATGAATTTGTTTTTGTGGATTTTCGTAACAGCGTTCCAGGATATGGACTAAAATTGCGCTTGCCATGAGTTTTGCTCATTTGAATTTGAGACGATAGCATTAAACGTATCTTGGCATGAAAGTTAAAACTGGCTAAATTTGTTTCAGCTACCATAGATTTCGATGATGATTTAGTTATGAGTATTATTTTAATAGATACAGTTCTTATCGTCTTCTAATTCCAAAAGACTAAGTAAGTCCACCTTGTAACGTCGATTCCATTAGTTGTTTAGTATGATGCATTAAAACACTGATAGTGCTTTCTATTAATAGTAGTTACAATAAATCAGTAATTACGCAAAAAATACTCTTCAAGAAGTCTTGCTTTTATCCCTTAGAATAGGGCCGAAAATAATATTCAATTCTCTGAACAGTGGAATTGGGATTGCGGGGAGGAAGTCTCCGGATGGAATAAGAACGGGAGGGAGAGACGGAGGAAGATATAGTGGGAGAGATGTAGGGAGAGGCGGAGGGAGAGGGGGAGTCGGAGGGGGAGTCGGAGGGAGAGGCGGAGGGAGAGACGGAGGGGGAGAGATGTATGGAGTTCATGAGACCATGTGTGGAACGCAGGGAGTGGATATTAGTCGAGGTGAGCGAAGTGAAGGAGATGGAAAATGTTATAGCTGAGAGGATTGGTCAAATGCAATGGGTTCTAGAGGATGGAACCTCCCGTCGGGCCTTCCGGGATATGAGAAAGTTATGAGGAGAATCGGCAGTAGTGGCCTCGGGGGAACCCTGAAACAGGAAGAATAGTTTTTTTTGCGGTCGGAGAGAGGGAGAGAGAGAGAGAGTGCGAAGGAGAAAATTGAAGTCTCTTGTTCTGGAGCAGTTTCATTCCGCAGTTCTCCAGTAATGCATCGGTTTGTTCTCCCTCGGAGAGTTCTACTACAACTTCGAACTCATTCGCCAATATAAATAGCAGAAAGCCTGTTAATATTCCTATTCTCTCCAAGCCGTTTCCAATTTATTTTTTTAGTGAGCTCCGCTGCACGTGCTCTCCTCCTCCTTCCTGCATTCATATTAAAGTCCCTTCGATGTTCTCTCCTGCAGGAAGAGTTTGGATCCGTTTATTTTTTGGTCTCTGATGCAATCTTACCATCTGCAGATCTTATACATCTCTATACTTATTCCCTGTTAAGTGAGGCTATTTTTTCTTACCGCTAGTTCGAACCAATTTGATCGTTATTATTTCTCGTTTCATTTTATTCTGTTTTCACAAATTCATCCTCTCCTCCTCAATACTGCAACTACCCTTCTCAAATCGTTTTCTTATTACCTAGAAGACCTTTATGGCAGTTTTATTTATGCACCAACACTTTCGTTTAAAATTGTCTTTTCTCCGTACACCAGTTGACCAATATTTTTATTGCTTTTTCCGGAATCGCTTTAACTTACGTCCATACAATTATACCAGATTTTGAGAAACAAGGTTTAATCCGCGAAACATTGGCTGACTTCTTATTCTTATCTCGTATTCTGTCTGTCGTGCTGTTTGCATTCTTCAGAAGTATCTCTTACGCTTTCCTTCGCACTTTGCCGCCTTGAAATTGCATCGACACTATGCACATACGTATGTGACATTTTGGTCGAACGAGAAAAGATAATTAATGAGATTAGAAGTTACGGCTTGTCTTCAATACCGCAACACTAACGGAAAAGACTTTTGCAATTACTTTCTATTGGCATTATTTAGACAAACTACTAATTTGATTAATATTTACCTCTCAGTTCAGCAAAATGGGTCTAGGAGAATTCACCGACCACAATTCACCGAAACACAATTCATCGAAACACAATTCACCGATTCAAAATTCAACGATTCACAATTCACCGAAACCACAATTCACCGAATCACAATTCATCGAAATGTAAATTCACCGAACCACAATTCATCGACTGTACTATTCATCCAAATTTCCAATTCACCTTATGAAAATGGGGGGAGAGGGGAAGTAATATAAACGAAATGTTGGCAACATGGAAGGCGTGGGTATGGGGAGAAAAGAAGGAAGATTAAAAACTATAACAAAACGAAATACTAGTATCATGGATGCCTTTCCACTGCAAATAACTCGTACAGGAATAATAAATAAACAAATTAGGCTCACGGTAGTAGGGGAAGGTTAAACATTTCAAAACGGAATACTGTCATCATGAGTAATTTGTTTATTTATTGTTTATTATTCATCTACGAGTTAATTGCAATCGAATGACACCTATGGTGCCAGTATTCCGTTTTGAAATGTTTAACCTTCCTCCTCTCCTCCCCCTACCATATGCCTTGAGTACGTAAGTTGTTTATTTATTGTTTATTATTCATCTACGAGTTAATGGAAATCGAATGACACCCATGGTGCCAGTATTCCGTTTTGAAATGTTTAACCTTCCACCTCTCCTCCCCCTACTACCGTGAGCCTAATTTGTTTATTTATTATTCATGTACGAGTTATTTGCAGTGGAAAGGCGTCCATGATTTAGTTTTGTTATACTTTTTAATCTTCCTTCTTTTCTCCCCATACCCACGCCTCCTTAAACGTTAATGGTTTATTGTTACTTATTATTTTCCAATTGTTATAATCAGTCAAAAGACTTCCATGTTGCCAACATTTTGTTTGTATTACTTCCCCTCTCCCCCATCTTCATAAGGTGAATTGGAAATTTCGATGAATAATACATTCGAAGAATTGTGGTTCTGTGAATTTACATTTCGATGAATTATTGTGATTCGGTGAATTGCGATCCGGTAAATTGTGGTTTCGGTGAACTGTGAATCGGTGAATTGTGGTCGATGAATTGTGTTTCGGTGAATTTTCCGCAAGCCCAGCAAAATCAACGCTGTTCTGCGTATAGTCAGTTTTCTTAACTATAACATTTATACTTTTCTATTTTTATATGCATTTTCGGGTCTTCAATTTTGAAAATTTATTCGTTACAACGGTAACAAGCACGACGCCAAAACCTTCCGTCGACTACTACCGATAGGAAATGTGTTCAATTATGAAAAGTGTGTAGCGGTAGCAGTAGTTTTCAGTCGTTTCATTGCAAGTTTTTTCCGCAGGAAAGTTTCATGGTTTAACACTAATTCATTTTTCACGGTAACAATTTATGGACATTTTTTCTCCCTCTTCTGTCCTTGCCGTGACCACATGTGGGCCAATAGCCCATATAACCAATCGAAACTTTTTTACGATCATTCTATTAGGCCACGCTCGCTCCTATGATACTGAACGACCATATATACATATACCAGTGGCGGATCCAAGGGGGGGAGGGGCGATCGCCTCCTCCTTGGATAGCTCCATTGCACTCCACTGGGCGCTTTCTTAAATTCATTCCGCGCAAAAATCCTCAATTATACGCCGCAGATTAGGTCTGCATAGCAAGGGAAAGAAGGATTATGATAGGGGTAGGGATTTTCAAAATATAGGGCAGTTGGCAGGGGCGGATTCGATAGGTGGAGGTGCGATCGCCCCCCTTGATAAGTTTCTGGTTCCGCCCCTGACATATACATATGTACATACATATATATATATACACACACACACACACATACATGCATACATAGGGTGTTTCAAAAGGTATGGTCAACCGGCGAGGAGGCGGTAGAGGAGAAAACTTAAAGTTTTTCTCAATTCACTACCGTTTCCCAGTTACAGCGACACTGCATACATTACTGGAGGATGTACCTCTAAATATTTGCGCTATAACACGCCAAAATGAATGAGAATTCTTATTCTTACCATCGAATACTCAATCTCATTCGAATTCGCTCATATTTTGAATTTATGCTCGAGTTTTAGTAAATTTTTTAACATTTCAGTAATAAGATGCCATGGTTACCGATATAGTTGTCCTCGGTAATTTCCGTGCACATGCACTTAAATAAAGGCTTAAAGATCGAAAATAAGATTTAAACTTACTCGAAATGACCGAATATAGGAATTTAATGCAAATAAATCGAACGCAGTATTCATGTTATTTATATTTTTTATCTATATTACTAAAATCCTATATCTGGTTCTCTCTCTCTCTTTAACGCTCTATACATCAGCCATTTGTAATCTCCGGGAATTTCAGCCCTCTAAGTATATTTTTTATCGAGTTATTCAACTAATTTTCTCAATTTGTTATTAAAAGCCAAACACATCCCTTATAAAATACATTCATTAAACTCACATTCAAAACATATTCCCGTTAAACTAATCTAAATCCAATAGGTGCCTAGTAGGAACGAAGAAACAGCGAGCAAAGGGGGGTTGTCGAGCGTCAGCGTGCAGGGGGCTTGCCCCTAGTACATACATACATATGGATTAGATATCTATAGATATATACTGCTGTGTGTTAAACCATCTCCTGACCACGTCTCTTGCCGATAAAATGAAGGCTTTTTCGAAAGAAAGTTGATGTAGCTCTTAGTCTATAATAATATAAATGTTTTCGGTAAAGTCCTTCGGCTTTAATAAAGAACCAGAGGCCATCGTAAGATGTTTGAATAAGGAAAATTTCGAAGGTCAAATCTCCGAGAAATAAATATAAATACAGCAGAAAATACATGAAGGAAAAAGCTTCGAGAATTGAAGGAAGACAATCTACGGTGAGGGGATTCTGAGGATGGGATTGGGAAGTCGGTGATAGGGGAAAGAGAGAGGGGGAAGGACAAGATGGAGGAGAATGGAATGGAAGAGGGGGGGGGGGGGGGGGGGGGGGGGAGAAAGGGAAAAGGGGAGCGGGTGGAGGAGGGGGGGGAAGGTTAGGAAGAGAAAAAAGTCCTGCATCGGTGAAAGGCTTTAAGGAATCCACAGCTGCGACGATATCCTAGACTTGTTCTCTCCTCCTCCTCCTCCTTTCGTCTCTCGTTGAGCACCCTGCTCACCTATTCCGCCATATGCCGCACCTCCCATCTGCCTCCCCCGCCTCTTTTCGCCTCCCTTTTTCCTCGCCAACCACCCCTCTCCTCCTCATTTCCCGCACCGCCGATATCTGCCCTCCTTCCGCCCCTTCCGTGGGGCAACTCTACCTGCTAAGGATTCCATCGCCCCTTCCCACCACGACACCGCCTCCCCCTTCCTCCTCACACGATCGGAATTTTACTCCATTTCTCGACGAAAAAAAATCTCATTTTACAGGAGAACGTGCAGACACGTCTCCCTCGTCTAATCAACCGATTCACGTATTTACTGCTTCGAAGTGTACGTGGTTCTCATGCTGTTCGTTTGTTTTTCGAACGTACGAATGGAACATCTCTCGAAATTTCGTTCTCACCTTCCTAACTCTGGATACGTACAGATAATCGGAATTGAAGTTTTTTTTTGCAATTTGAGTTTTAGATAGCGTTGGTTGACATATAAAATGAAAGCCTAAAACTAAAACGTATTTTTATCTCTTTTTTTATCGAAGATATATGCCGAAGCGTATCTTTCAATCAATGTACTTATCGGTTTTAAGTTCTGATAAGGCATTCTCTACATTTTTAAAGTCGCAGTACGAATTGGAGAATGATTTTTTTTTTAATTTTAGTATCAATTTCCTTAATGTACCATAGCAGTTTGAATTTTCATCTTCTAGGTGAATTTTATTCTATTCTATTTCTTCCTCTAATTCAACATTTAGAGAATCGATTACAATTCCATTCTCCAATCGAAATCGTTTGGATAATATATGTATTTAAACGTCTCTCGAAAAGCAGTCCTACTTGATTTACTGTAACGTTTTCTCAATCATCCTCCTCTTAAGCCATTTTACTCTCTTTCCTGAGTGTCTCAGGTATATTACACGTTAACCTGTGTGATTTTCACATCGAGTAACTAGAGGGGAGAGTAAATTCGCCTCTTACCGGCATTTCAACCAAAGTAAGATACTGTGAAATAGTTACGCATATTATCCTTACAGATTGATATCCGGGAGGCCTTCTGCTTCGCGCCTAACCACTTTAGATAAGGACAGGAGATTAGAAAAATCGTTCCTTCGGAGTACACTAGTTAGGTCATCGGAGATCTACGTCTAATCAGGCCAGCAAGAGCACATTATTCCTTTCTTGCCAGTATAAAGGTGTCTACGCGTGCGCGCGCGGATGTTTCAGAGTGACCATCACGGTTCTGACCACACAGGTTCTGACCACTCACCCTCCCTGCTAAAATCGAACAAGAAATAATTGGTATTAAAGATAAAATCAAAAATTTTATTAAAGATATCGGTATTATACATAGGTACACAAAAATCAATTATTGCTCTTAACGAAATAATTATGACTTATCTCAATATGTATTTCCTAATGTTATGTCTAATTGCTGTATAACGCTATCCGACGAAATATTAAACATATACATACAGAAAAATCCAAGGTCATGCGAATATCAAGTGAAGAAGAAAATTTGAACATAAGTATTGGAGGAAATCCATTAGAACAAGTTTCAGATTATAAATACCTTCAGGCATCATAAAGACAGAAGCAAAATGTACCGATGAAATCAGGACTATAATAATAAAGCAAAAGCCGCTTTCAGAAGAGAGAAACTCCTACTAACGGGAAATATAAAGTAGGATGTCCGCAAGAAGTTGATAAAATGCTATGAATAGAGTATAACTTTGTATGGGGCAGAAACATGGACGCTAAGAAAAAATTATATTAAATACTTGGAAAGCTTCGAAATGTGGGCATGGAGAAGAATGCTGAAGATAAAATGGACAGATAGGGCGAAAAACGAGGAAGTAGTACGAAAAATAGCAGAGAAACGCACGATTATACAGACCATCAAAAAGAGGAGGGTGAACTGGATTGGACATTACCTGAGGAGAGAGTGCATGATTAAAGAAGTGCTAGAAGGAAAACTGGATGGAAAAAGAGAAAGGTTTCAGCTGATAGACGATTTTAAAGGGAAAGAGAGCTATCAAGACATGAAGAAGACTGCGGAATATAGGATAATATGGAGAATCATGTTTAGCCATGATTAATGACGGACCTGTCTACGGACAGACTACCTATGATGATGACATACACGCGCGCAAACCTGAAATCGAGCATATAAATGAATTTATTGGCGAATACTTCTGCACATTAACTGTTAAATTTATGTGTTTCGAACATTTTAAAGTTGAGCGTTCAAACTTCGAAAATGACTTTTGCGCGTTATTCTCGCTTAGTTTCTGACGACAAGTGCCAAACTTTTCTTAAAATATGTTCTTAGTTTTCCGGCAATTGTGTAAAGTAAAGTAAAGCTCTCATTATGAGTTTAATGACGTAACCAGATCAGGAGAAAATACTCCATGACCTTAGAGCGTCCATCCTTTCATTGTTCTGAATTGTTTTATTGGCGTATCGTATCCACAGTTACTTCTCCGCTACTGCCACCTCCTTTCACAGCCTGTCTCATTTCTTCTCCTCACTCTCTCCTCCTCCCTCCTACCACCTGTCTGCCATTCTTCCCAATCTTCCTATATTCCTTCCGTAGCCCTTCTTTCCCCCCATTCTCCTCACACAGCCCCATTTTTCCACTTCTATCCTTCTTCTCTCCCTCTCCCGTCCACGTCACTGTCTGAGCCTTTCCCTTCTGGAATTTTAATATAACTTCTTCGGGGTGAGTGGAGGCTGGCGATGGGGAGAGATGGCAGGCAGGGTCGAGCACGGTGAGGAGTGGGAGGACCCCTCTTTCTCCCCTCCCCCTCCCTCTTTTCTCCCCTCCCTCTTTTCTCCCCCTCCCTCTTTTCTCCCCCTCCATCTTTTCTCCCCCTCCATATTTTCTCCCCCTCCCTCTTTTCTCCCCCTCCTACGCCGTCACCTTCCTTCCAGCTACTCCTTTGTCCTCTCTCCCTCTCCTTTTCTCTTTTCACACCCGCACCATTACCTAGCCTCCCCCTTTCCTCATGCCACGCACTCTTGAAATCCTCTCCCACACTTCCCTGCACTTGCAAATATTCTCCACTCCGCTCCACCAAACTCCCACTCCTGCATTTCTTTCTTCCAACCGACCTACTATTTATATGTTTGCATTGGCCCGCGGTATTTCTTGTGTGTGTGTGTGTCCACAAGTGCGTATCGCTTTAACCCAACAGAAGAAATAACTCGTCCGGAGGGAAAGAAGTATTGTTTTAAACGGCGTTGTCATGTTTACAAATGCTCGCCTTTGCACTCAACGTATCTCAATATTATTGCACGGTCGTGTGGTTCATGTTTGGAAAATAAATGCTGTTTTAGGTAATAAGTGAAACCGTTATTCGGTTTAATTTTAACCATGGAATATCAGGCCGACCAGAAACGCTTTACACTCGGTGTCTTAAATTGCCATCCGTATCTCGGAATAAGACTCGATACTTTTTCGACGCTTGTAGTCCAAATTAGGAGAGTCGATAAATGGATACTTTTCAATAGCGTCAAATCAATGAACGGATGAAGATCTGGATAAATACAAGCCTCGAGCATCTTTACTTCTCTATCCCGGCCGTTGCTACGGTTACCTGTTACGAAAGCCTTTCTCTGCCCCCGGACATTATTTGATATCCCTCCGAGGCAACCAGCTCTCTTCGCTACTTCCTCCTTCCCGTCCCTGACCTCGCCCTACCTCCCCTCCTCCCCTCAGGACCCCTCCCCCACTTCTCCTGCCCCTCCCCCTCCCCCACACCCGCTCCAGCACCACCCACGTACCCAGCGAGCGCCTCAGCAAGGCGAGGGGAGTATAGCTCGTGCCGTGCGATGTGATGCGCGGTATGTTTAACTTTGGCACAGGAAAAAGAGGTGGGAGGGAAGGAGGAGGGAAGGAGGAGGGAAGGAGGAGGGAAGGAGGAGGGAAGGAGGAGGGTGAGAGAGGGAAAAAGCTAGCGAGTGAGCGGGAGAACCCTCCTCCTCCTCCGATGCGTGTATGCAGGTGGCGCGCTCGCAGTTTCTCGATGCGAGAAACTCGGCTGCCGAATCACTCGATCTCGCACACAAACACGCTCCCACTCCTCCACAAATCCACCTCTCTCTCTCTCTCTCTCTCTACTTCCTCCGATTTGCACGATTTTACAGTCGCTGCAGGGCAAAGATGGTCGGCCGTTTCCTGCTTCTCTCACTCTCTCCCTCTCTTCACTCCCCTCTCTTCACTTTGTTCTATTCCCTCCCCTCTCCTCTTTCCGCCCTTCCCTCGTGACGCATCTGCGAAAAGAACCCCCCCTGGTACGCTTGGGAAATTTACATGCTCGAAATGTAGTACCCTTTGCGAGCGAAGGGACGCCCTTCGGACAAGAACTGATGGACGCGTTTGTGCTCGAGAAAAACGCCACGTATGAAGAGTGAGAAACCATTTTATTCGAATCTGCAGAAAATTTAAAAAAAATATTTAACGTTGAAGTGTAACTCTGGCGTAAAGGTGGAATTTATGCGAAATTTTATTAAACTGAATTTGAGGAGAGTTTTATTTCGTGGCGTTGCAGCAGTTTTTTTGTCAGGTGAAGTCACGAATGAAAGTTATTACTCTCTTCGCAGAATAGTGTGACGTTATCTTTGGTTTGGGTGTCACATTCGTGTTTGTGTATTGGTACGGACACTTTTCAGTGTGTGAACGGAATTCATATTTTATTCTATTCCACATATATCAGTTCTTCCATGTGTGAATATTATCTCCGTGTCACCAATATGTTTTAGAAACTGAGATATCAAATACTAAGTGCTATATACGGATCTTATGCTTACTCTTTGTAGGAGGTGTCGCAAACCTGCTTCGCAGAAGGATAACATTTTTTGAAGTCCCTGGTTATATTGAAAACCGCTGTGCTTATATTGGTGCTATAGTTTAATTCACCAATATCTTTGGCTTTACAATTATAAACGTTTAATTAAAGAGATACGATTCATTTCTAATTTAAGTTGATATACACTATGATATTTATTCCTCATTTATCTGAAAATGCTGTTATATCATTTACATTTACATAAATACCCTGCAAGCCGCTAGAAGCGTTTGGCAGGGGGTGTCACAACACCAAGTGAAGTCTAGCTAATTCCTCTGTTGGATTGTCTTATCGCGTCTGGGAAAAAGGATCGGTAGTATTTCTCTGTTCTAGCGGTAATTTCGAGATATTTTCTCCTGCACTGTGATCTAACATTACGTTCACTAACACCGATGGGGACGACTATGCCGCGTACGTCTTCAACGAATTCGGAACTTTCAAATTTTTCAAATAGTTTCCTCTTGTATTCAATTCTTCTACTCTTCAACGTCTGCCATTTCAGATCTCTCAATAACTCTGATACACTCGCATCATACCGATATTCTCCTTTTACAAATCTAGCCGCTCTACGCTGAACCATTTCGAGCTCTCTAGTTAGGCCCTCCTCGAAAGGGTCCCAGACGGCGCTACAGTATTCCACGATGGGTCGTATTATGGAAAAGTATGCGATTTCCTTCACATTCGAGGGGTATCCCCGCAGGACTCTAGAGGAAATCCCTTGAATTCTGTTTGCCGATGCTATAACGGATTTGTTATGCTCTCTACTAGACAAATTGCTACTGAGAATTACTCCTAGGTATTTGTAGCTATTGACGTATTTTAGCTTTAGTTCAGATATTTGGTACGGGTAACGGTTGAAATTCGTGGAGCGCGTGAAGTTCATTGCGGCGCATTTCTTTATATTCAGATCGAGTTGCCAATCTTTACACCATTTCGTAATAGCCTGAAGGTCCTTTTGCAAATTCTCCTGATCGTGTATTGTGTTGATTTCTCCATACACAAGTGTGTCATCCGCGAAGATGTGATGAAAAAATTAAAAAGAGTTGGAGACTACGGCGAGATGGATGTTTTCAAAATTAAGAAAACTCCTTAAAAGCATAACATTTAGAGACAATACAACCGGTAGAAGTTAAAAGGGTAATGAAAAAAAAAGAAAAACAAAATAGGTGTTACACTTACAGGTTTACGGGGATAACTCCTCTCTAGTGACCTGATGTCAATCGCTCAAACACTCATTCACTCCCACAGGAACTAATCCTGTCAGAAGAACACTCGCACTCAAGTAACAAACGGGAATATCTAAATATTCAGTGGAACACTAGATACTTGTTTCGAGAGTAATGCTCTCATTAACAGCAGTTGATGTGTAACACTTTCTTGTTTCTCTTTTTTTCTTTCATTACCCTTTTTAACTTTTACCGGTTGTATTGTCTCCAAATATTCTGCTTTTTACGGTTAAGTTTCTTGATTTTGAAACGTGATGAAAAAATATTGAATTTTCTATATTTTGTTCTTATCAGGTCTTTTGTAAATACCCAATCAACTGAGATATTAACGCACTTGTCTAACTACGCTTACCAAGAGATACTCCTCTTTTCTTAACCATTATCTGCTATAAAATGATGGATTCCTTTTGTAAGCCATTCAAATCCGATAAGCTCAGAACGCGGGTATCCACACGCATATATCACTCGCAGCTTTTCCTAAATTAGCCAAGCCATGATGTGTCAATTTTAACGGCTATGTTTTTGACTGTGCTATTCTGCTCGTGCTCGTCCGTGTCTGAGAATAAACATCTGGGTCCTTTGCGGTTAGGGATGGTGGCGTCGTGCAGAAGACCCTGAGGGGAAAGGAGGGAGAGTGGGGTCGTTCAGGGTGAGGCTGGAGCATTGGCTGTAGTCTGGGATCTGGATTTAGGTCGAGGCTTTGTTGACTTGAATCCATTTGCATGAGTTGACTGAGTGAGGGACTTTTACAGAGGAGGAAGGAAGGGGGGGGGGGTGGAGATTGGAGGAGGAAATGGAGGAGGGGAGATAAGGGTGCAGTGAGTTGGAGGGGAAGCGAATAGGCAGGTTGGAACGAGGAGCAGGTTTCGAGTGATGAGGGAATTCGAGTCTTAGGAATAAATTAGACAGAATTTGGACAGAGAGAGAGAGAGAGAGAGGGAGAGAGGCCGGGCGTGCGTGAATCTGGGGAGCAGAGAGAAGAGATTAGGAGAAAGGAAAACACGAAGGAATGGAAGAAGGCCACATTTCGTGCACCTCTGCATCGAAATGCATTTCACTTTGTGATTTTTGTTCAACTAATCTCCACGACTGACTTAATGAACATACGTTCCTCTTTTAATTAGCTAATTTGGCATAAAGATAATCAATCATTGTGTCAATACGATAATATCATTTTTATGTGTCACGGATATAAGAAAAAATAGTGCTAAATCCTAATGTGATGCAGCAGTTCATTTTCAACTTTTAGTCTGCTAATTTGTTTTTGGTACTGAGCTAGGTTTAAAATTTTATTTTTCAAAATATTTTCCAATTGTTACTATAATTTCTAGGAATTACAGAGAAAATGGAGGACTTTCCAATAGAAACAGCCCTAAAATCCACATCGACACGGTGCTTAATTATTAAATCTAGTTCAAATTTGTTTTCTCTTTCTTAAACACGTCCGTGTTTTGTATTCCATGCCTAAATTTAATTAATTGCAGGCTATAACTGGATGAATTCGTGCGTAATGAATTGAAACGATAAATCGGTGGTCGGCGAATTGCTGGAATCGAATTTAAACGAACGTGCGGGTGGATTTTCGTTTCGATGTTGCATATTCAATTTCGTCCGCTAGATGTCATTGGGGAGGCGTGCGGTCGAAGGAAATTGCGTGAGATGAAGCGCAGGGTTGTAAAACCAATTGGGTTTCTGGTGATGGGCAGGAGTATTGCGCTGAGGTGAGGCATTATCGGATAAATGGCTGCCAATATTGAACGAGGAAACTGATAGTTACGGGCAGACAGTAAACGATCGAATTTCGAGATTTCCTTATTTCTTGTTTATAAGGAACGTGTATGCGAAATACCTAAATTGTATAAATTAAAAAAATAAAAATTGTAATAGGTAATTCATTATTCATATCTATAAATACTTATTCTAATACCGAAGCACGTGTCTAATGGAAATGGTTTCGTTTTAATATAAATTTAGCAAATATATAACTCGTGATTTAATTGTTTATTTATTAGAATATGAAGGTCTAAGGTACCTGAAAAGGTACGAACTTTTATTTATTTAGAAGATGATATTTATGCCTTCAGAAAAAAATGTAGTAACTTTTCATTCTTCGCATGAAAGATTGACCACTAGCAATTGCTGCGAAAAAAGCACTTACGAATTAATTATAAATCTCCTGATTCACGTAAAATTATAAATCGCTGATTCATTAATTCAGCGTATATATAAATCTTCTCTGTCATTTATTCGCTATGTTTATTGTTCAAGAATAGTTTTATTAGAAGTGCTATTATTTCTTTTTAAAAGTATTATTTTGAAATAATAAATGTATTTATGTATATAAAATGATAATGCATTTTTATGGAACTAATTAACTGCCCAATCCTATCCTAATAATATGATCCGTCGCTTTAACACGGATCAGTAAAGGTGTCCTCGATGCGAGAGATGATTTTTAAAAAAATCTGATGTGGCCAACATGTGACTTTCTCCATATTTGGGGTATAATTAGATATTTAAATTATTCATCATCATGTAGTCTGTCCGTTGACAGGTCCGTGATTATTCATGGTTAAACTTGGTTCTCCATAAACTCCTATTTTCCTCAGTTTTCTTCATGTCCTTTCAAGTCCTACTTCATTGACCTGAGGCCGTTGCTGGACTCATGTAGGGCACCTCGAAACGGTTCTGGTGTCCACTACACGGCCGAGGCAGCGGATGCGGTAGCGCGTACGGTGTTTGAACACGCTAGGGTTTTTTTTAGGTTAGACGGGGATAAAACAAATAGATCTGTTAGAAAAGAGTCCGCCAACATGAACCCTAGGGAGTCCAAGAATAGCAGTGGAGTGAGAAGTAGAAAAATAAACTGTTAGATCAAATGGCGGGGGAAGCCAGAACGAAAATACCCGTAGAAAACGCAATAAAAATTATTATTATGAACTGCCGAAGCATTCGAAGAAACATGCTGATTTTTTTCACTTAGTTAAAAGCCATCGTGCAGACGTTGTATTGGGAACAGAGAGTTGGTTATCGGGCGACATTAATTCTAACGAGATTTTCCCACCAGATTACGTGGTATATCACAAAGACAGGAGGGAAAGAGTCAGAGGTGGAGTTTTCATCGCCGTCAGAAACAGTATATCAAGCCAATTAGAGGAGTTTAACGTCAGCGAACAATGCGAAATGATATGGTGCTCACTTCGTACGAGAAATGCTAAAAAATTATTTTTTTGCTCATTTTACCGCCCACCTGACTCAGGAGTCGAGAACATTAGAGAACTCAGTCTTACATTGCAGGTGATAGCTATGAGAAAGAACGATCCAGTAATCATTCTTCGAGGAGACTTTAATCTTCCATCGATCTATTGGAAATCCGTAACCTATGTTAGTGGTGGAAAAAATAGAGAAGCTTGTCATGAATTAATTGAAGCATTTACTCTAACCCCGCTAGAGCAAATCGTCAATGAGCCGACGCGATATGACAACAACGGAAACGGAAACATATTAGATCTGTTAGCCACTACTCACCCACTATCGACTAGAAACCTACAAATCGACGACGGCATAGGTGATCATAAAATAGTAATTGCCGTCTTGAAATACACCCCTGCGACAATAGATTAGCCAACGCGATTAGTCTATATCTTTAGTAAAGCAGATCTCCCAGGTTTAAAAAATTATGTTACAAACCAAATAGCGACATTTATCAATTTTGCGAATAGCAACAGCGTAGATGACTCTTGGACGGAAATTTTGCTAATCATTCGAGAAGGACTTAAAACGTTTGTCCCAACCAAAGCAATTCGTGATCGCAAGGACCCGCGGTGGATGAAACCGAAACTCCGCGACTTGCTCAAGAAACAAAGACGGCATCACGCGCGCATAGGCACCTTAAACAAGTTGGTAGGGATCACGCGAACGAGCATTTAATATACATAAATAGTCGTAAATCTGCAAGAGACGAAGCGCGTAAGGAATTTGACGCCTACCGATCCACGACACACTCGGATTCACTCAAAAACGACTCGAAAGAATTTTGGTCGTACGTGCGAGAAATGCGAGGAGGTCAGTCCACAGTACCTCTTCTACGTACAGACAACGGTGAAAGTGTACACGATTCTTTTACTAAGGCTAGTATGTTAAGTCGGTTCTTCGAAAATTGCTTCTCAATCGACAGCGGCGATTTCATTAATTTCCCTATTCGTATAGACTCAAATATGAGCGACATAGAAATATCCGAAAGCGGTATCGTTAAATTACTAAGTCAGGTCCATAAAAGAAAATCGCCAGGGTCGGAAGCCATCCCTGCGTTCATTGTAAACTCGTTCGCAAACGAATTAGCTCCGTACCTTAAGATTCTATTCAGAAAATCTTTAGATGAAGGTGTAGTTCCTTTGATATGGAAAACAGCCCACGTTACACCATTACATAAAACGGGAAGTAAATTAAAAGTGGAGAACTACCACCCTATATCGTTGACGTCAATCTTCTCTTAGGTTTTTGAGCACATTATCGGTAGCTCAATAATACGATTTCTCGAAAGCAAAGATGTGCTTAATAGAAACCAGCATGGTTTCCGGTGAGGCAGGTCATGCGAGACTCAGTTATAGTCTGTTCACTAGCTGAAGTCTCTTGGCCTACTTAGAGCAAGTAGCCAATCACGAACCTTTCCCCTTCCATCGCCCCTCTCAACTTTCGTGCGGGAGAGCAGATACCGGTGTGCGTTACGGATTTTCGCCTTCAGCTGATATACTACGCAATTTCTAAGTAAAATACGTCCCATCCTTCTTTTTGATCCGGGCTTTGGACGGCGGTAGAAATGGCTACGCAGGCCGATGTGATCTCTTCGAGAGCAGGAGTGAGACTGGGTTCGTCCCCACTACCTTCCCAAACAAACCGTCTCCTATTGGCTGCTGCTAACTGCCGTACGCTAGTGAACCGACTATAGCTCTGCTCACACATGATATAGTGAAAGCAGCGGATAAAGGAAAGGAGTTGATGCAGTATTTTTAGACTTTAGGAAAGCCTTCGACACAGTTTCTTACGTGAAAATAGTTCAAAAATTAAGGGCTTATTCAATTAACGAGAAAATTGAAAATTGGGTCGCCTCGTTCCTTTCCGATAGAACCCAGAGAGTAGTTCTCGATGGAGTTGCATCAGACGTCGTCAAAGTGACTTCCGGCATGCCTCAGAGAAGTGTAATCGGACCTCTGTTATTCTTGATATAGATATATATATATATATATATATATATATATATATATCCCTTCCAACTGCCTCAGTTCACTGCCTCAAAGTCGGCGGAAGGGTGTAAACGGAGGCTAAAGGGCGAAGAACAGTGGTGTCCTCGGACACCGGTAGGTTCAACCATGCTGTGAAGTCTTTCTGCAATATCTCCGGCCAAAGTGAAAGAGGTACTCACCAACCCGCTCTGGGCCAGCGTGGTGTTTTAAGGCCCACAATCCCCCCATGACATGTACACCCATAAAAAACGGCCCTCATTCTCCGGAGGCTGGATTGCCTCTGACCGTGGCAGTGGTCAGGAACAAGGCAGGAAGGCAGAGGGTGCTAAGAATCCCCGGAGGTTAAACGCCCACTGCCACTCTTTCTCATCCTTACCCAATTCCTTTAACCTCAACCTAACTACCTTTAACTGCCGGACTTTGTCCAGTGAAGATAAACTTCAAGAGCTCCAAGAACAACTGGAGAAGATCAAGTGGGACATTTTAGGACTTAGTGAGGTGAGAAGAAAAGGTGAAGGCCTATTGGAGTTGAAGAGTGGAGATATTTTTTATTACAGGGGAACTGACACAGGAAGAACAGGAGGTGTTGGATTCATCATCAACAAAAAATTGAAGAATAATATCGTGGAAATGGAAAGTTCATCCGAGCGGGCAGCTAGACTAGTGCTTCAAATAAATAAAAGATATCAACTTCAAATAGTCCAAGTTTATGCACCAACGTCATCATACTCGGATGAGGAAGTGGAAGATTTTTACCAAGAAGTTGGAGAACTGCACGACAAAGGAAGCTGCCATCTAAAAGTGGTCATGGGTGATTTCAATGCCAAGGTAGGAGAACAAAAGGAAGACGACAGCGCAGTTGGAAAATGGGGCTATGGAGACAGAAATGAACGAGGGGACCGCCTTGTAGACTTTGCTGAATGTACTAGTCTATATATAATGAACACTTTCTTCAAAAAGAATCCCAATAGAAAATGGACCTGGAAAGGACCCAATGGTACCAAAAACGAAATTGACTACATACTAGTAAATAAGAAGCAATTGGCTGAAGACTGCTCCGTCCTCAACCAGTTTAAAACTGGAAGCGACCATCGCTTGGTAAGATGCAGAATAAAATTCAACTCAAAGTTAGAAAGACAGAAGCTTATAAAGAAGAAGCCTAAGTCTATTATCAACACGCAGGTGCTAAAAGAACGAAAAGAAGAATTTCAACTCCAACTGAAAAATCGATTCAGTGCACTGGAAGACCAAGAAGTTGAATCCCAATTTATAGAGATACTCAAGGAAACTGCTGAAGAAATAGGCGGAACAGTTAAAACAAAGCCAGAGAAAAAGTTGACTGAAAAAACAAGACTGCTGATGGAAAAAAGAAGGAAAATGTTAATTACTAATGATCCTAAAGAAATGATCCATTTTGCAGAACTAAACAAAACTATAAGGAAGTGCATCAAGGAAGATGTGAAAAAATATAATTATGAACTAATCGAGAAAGCCATAGAAAACAATAGAAGTTACAAGAAAATGAAGCAACATCTCTCGATCGGAAAGAAACAGCTGGTGGCCTTGATGCTAGAAGACGGCTCCATAACCCATAGTAGGAAACTCATCCTGAAACGGGTACAAGAATTTTACACCAAGCTGTATGAGGATCCTCTAGGAAATGATGAAGTAAATGATGATGCAAACATGCCCACCGAAGAGGTCCCAGGTATCCTTCCGGAAGAGGTGAGACACGCAATCAGAAGTATGAAGAATGGAAAAGCATCTGGAATGGATGGTATCACAGCGGAAGTATTCAAAGCAATGGGGAATCATACGGAAACAATTCTCGCTAAGATTTTTAATTCCTGTCTGAGGAAGAAAAAGATACCAGAAACATGGAACCACGCATGTATTATCCTTCTGCACAAGAAAGGTTCCAAAGAAGACTTGAATAACTACAGACCGATCAGCCTACTCCCAACAGTCTACAAAATATTCACCAAAATACTCACTATGCGCCTTCAAAACCATCTTGATGCTGCCCAACCCAGAGAGCAAGCTGGATTTCGCAGTGGGTATAGCACGATGGACCACATCCAAGTCGTGAGAGAGGTAATCAGTCGGACCAACGAGTATGAATTACCTCTATGTATGTGCTTTATCGACTACGAGAAAGCATTCGACTCTGTCCGAACGTCGTCGGTGTTACGTGCACTAAAGAAACAAGGAGTAGAAGAAACGTACATAACCTTGATCAAGAATATCTACGAAAATGCGACAACATCTGTCCAGCTGCATGAAGAGACGAGTGCCTTTAAGGCCGAAAAGGGAGTGAGACAAGGAGATACTATGTCCCCTAAGTTATTTACAGCAGCTCTAGAGGAAGTATTCAAAAGGCTAGACTGGGAGGAAAAAGGCATAAAGGTAAATGGAGAATATCTGAGTCACCTGCGCTTTGCAGATGATATCATACTGTTCGCAGGGAGCCCAGAAGAGCTCCTTAGAAGAACTGAAGAGCTTGAGCAAGCAAGCCGAGAAGCTGGACTTAAGATGAATCTTAATAAATCAAAGGTTATGTACAACTCCTTCACAAATTCTGAGAAGATACATATCAACGGAGCAGAACTTGGAGAAGTAACCAGCTATGTTTACTTAGGTCAACTCATCACTACTGATGGTTCGCTTCTTGGAGAAATCAACCGGAGAGTGAAGATGGCATGGAGTGCATTTGGCAAGAATGCGAACATCTTTAAATCAAATATTCCAGTCTTCCTAAAAAGGAGACTGTATGACCAATGTGTTCTGCCTGTTCTGACATATGGTTGTGAAACATGGACCATGAATGCCAGAATGATACAGCGCCTGCAAACAACACAGAGGGGCATGGAGAGATGCATGTTAGGGATCACCCGAAGAGACCGCAAGAGGAACGACTGGGTAAGAAAGAAGACGGGAGTCTGTGACGTGATTAGAAGAGTGAAGGTGTTAAAATGGCAGTGGGCAGGCCACATTGCTAGAAGAAATGACCAGCGTTGGACGTCCAGTGTCATCGAATGGATCCCAAGAAACATCAAGAGACCGAAAAGAAGACCGAAAGACAGGTGGGACAGAGAGCTTGTTAAGTTCTTGGGGCAAACTTGGAGGAGGGAGGCAGTTGACAGGGAAAACTGGAAGAGTCTGGGGGAGGCCTTCGTCCGTCAGTGGACTGAAAAAGGCTGATGATGATGATGATGATGATATATATATATATATATATATATATATATATATATATAATGATTTAGCTGATAATATAAAGTGTAAAGTTAGACTCTTCGCGGATGACACACTTGGGTATGGAGAAATCAACACAATACACGACCAGGAGAATTTGCAAAGGGACCTTCAGGCTATTATGAAATGGTGTAAAGATTGGCAACTCGACCTGAATATAGGGAAATGCGCCGCAATGAATTTCACCCGCTCCATGAATTTCAACCGTTACCCGTACCAAATATCCGAATTAAAGCTAAAATACGTCAATAGTTACAAATACCTACTCTCAGTAGCAATTTATCTAGTAGAGAGCATATCAAAACCGTTATAGCATCGGCAAACAGAGTTCAAGGGTTTTCCTCTAGAGTCCTGCGGGGATGCCCCTCGAATGTGAAGGAAATCGCATACTTTTCCCTAATACGACCCGTCGTGGAATACTGTTGCGCCGTCTGGGACCTTTTCGAGGAGGGCCTAACTATGGAGCTCGAAATGGTTCAGCGTAGAGCGGCTAGATTCGTAAAAGGAGAATATCGGTATGATGCGAGTGTATCAGAGATATTGAGGGATCTGAAATGGCAGACGTTGAAGAGTAGAAGAATTGAATACAAAAGGAAACTATTTGAAAAATTTGAAAGCTCCATATTCGTTGAAGACGTACGCGGCATAGTCGTCCCCATCGGTGTTAGTGAACGTAATGTTAGATCAGAGTGCAGGAGAAAATATGTCGAAACAATAGCTAGAACAGAGAAATACTACAGATCCTTTTTCCCAGACGCGATAAGACAGTCCAACAGAGGAATTAGTTAGAGTTCACTTGGTGTTGTGACACCCCCTACCAAACGCTCTGGCGGCTTGCAGGGTATTGATGTAAATGTAAAAGTCGTCTACCAGCTGAAACCTTTTCCTACCTCTTTCTCTTTTTCCATCCAGTTTTCCTTCTAGCACTTCTTTAATCATGCACTCTCTTCTCAGGTAATGCCCAATCCAGTTCGCCTTACTCTTTCTGATAGTCTGTATAATCTTTCACTTCTCTGCTATACTTCGTAGTAATTCCTCATTTTCCACTCTATCTGTCCATTTTATCTTCAGATAAATGAATAGCATTATAAGGCAAAATTATTATTTCGTATCGTAAAAGAATACAGTCGTCCTTATTGCCGTAATTTATATTTTAAATATGTTTACAAAATTCACTGCTAAATGGTGGCGCTGTATACTGGAAATTTAGGAATAAATTAATTATCTACTAAATGGAAGATTCTACAAAAATTTGTTTCAAACAAAACTTGGAAGAAATATTAATTTATACTACTTTGGTCCTTATGAAGATTATCAATAACGTTTTTAAGGAGATACCGCACTTGACGGGAACCAAAAATAAAAAATCTGATGTGGCCAACACATGACTTTCTCCATACTTGGGGTATAGATATTTCAATTATTGTGAATAGCATTATAAGGCAAAATTATTACTTCATATTGTAAAAGAATACAGTCGTCCTTATTGCCGTAAATTAGGTATATTTTGAATAGCTACGTTTACCGAATTCACCGTTACATGGTGGTGGCGCTGTATACTGGAAATTACGAAATGGATGGTTCTACGAAAATTTGTTTCAAACAAAACATGGAAGAAATATTATTCTCTACAACTTTGATCCTCACGAAGATTACCAATAACGATGTTTTTAAGGAGAAAACCGAAAAACCGGTTATTTATAAATAACTCCTAAACAATAACTACAATAGAAAATTGTTTCAAATGAAAGTTGTAGGAAATTACATTCTCTATACCTTTAGTATAGAATTGTATATACAATAATGATGTTTTAACGAAGAAATATCGCAAAAAACGAATCGGCTTTCGAAATAAACCTCGACTTTCGGTTACCCGTTATTGTCCAAAAACTAATCAGTTCTTTGTGCTGATGTTAAAATGTTATATCTGAAGTTTGGTAACGATATGGCAAGTTCTTTTTGAGATAGAGCGCCCAAAATCACATACATCCACATAGACACACATCACACATCCATCATTCCGAAAATACCTAGCCTAAACGTGTCTAGGGACCTCAAAACGTGTATTTCCGTTGAAATCTCGAAGTCGATTTTTTTCATGAACACAATACTTTCCCATTACTACGTATGGAGAAAAAAAAAACGATTATTTCCAAGTAATTCCTAAACAATAACTGCTATGAAAAAATTGTTTCAAATGAAAGTTGTAGGAAATTACATTCTCTATAACCTTTGTATCGAATTGTATATACAATAATGATGTTTTAACGGAGAAATACCGCAAAAACCGAATCGGGTTTCGAATAAACCTCGACTTCCGGTTAACCATTATTGTCCAGAAACTAATTACCTCTTTGTGCTCATACCAAAGTGTTATATATGAAATTTGGTAATGATATGGCTAGTGCTTTTCGAGTTAGAGCGCTCACAATCACATACGCACATACACATAGAAACAGGCATCATTCCGAAAATAGTGTAAACGTATTCTGTGGACCTCAAAACATGTATTTCCGTTGAAATCTCGAAGTCGATTTTTTTCATGAAGAAAACATACTCTATACAGTAAAACCCCGCTATACGTTGTTTCGCATATACGTCGCCAATCAATTAAGGAACATGTTCCCTTATAAGTTGTGTGGCTTCGCATATACGTTGTTTGTGAAATATTAAAAGCATAATTTCAGAAATTCCAATTGCGGTGCGTAAATTATAACTATAACACTTAAAACCCTCTATTCGGCTTTTAATTTCATGTTTATTATTATTTATATGAATTAATTTAATTTCGTGTTTATCAATTCGTGTAAAATCATACTCAATACACATTTGCAGGCCATGTGTTTGAGAGATCACGATGGGTTAGGTGGTTCACAAGGTACAGAGTGGATAAAAGGGACTAGGTCCTGTCCCAATTTTAATGACGATGTGTAAAATCCTATTTGTGAACAGTTGTGTCCAACATTTTGTGTGTTTACGTTTGCGTTGATATCTCATGAGATATTGTATGTACTTTGGATTGCGAAATATGATTGAAAAGTACTCTAAAGTGTGTATCAGTGTACGTGTAAGTAAAGAAAAAAAATTTGTGCTCCATCACACTATAGACAATTATTTTCGGTGATTTATGAATTTATTACTACAATCGGTTACTCGTTGTTACGGTGAAATGTGTATTAAACCCTAGTAGCAATGAGTGGTAAACACATAGTGGTAACATACGTAGTATGTCCAATGTACTGTATTGATATGTATTATATGGGAAACAAATGTCAGAAAATATCCGCCAGGAACGTAACCCCTAACTTTTATCATCGTTCTTATGGTAATCTTTGCGTCGCTATACGTTGTTTCGTTATAACTCGCATTTTTCAGGAACGCATCTACGACGTATATCGGGGTATTACTGTACTACGTATATTGAGAAAGTAAAAAGATGTGGCAATTATCAAAAGGTACAAAAAAAAGGGCTCCATGGGATGTTATCCAATAGAGTTTGGACAATTTGTTGATTGCGAACCGGTGAATTAACAGATTCTGGGCTTCGTTATTTATCAGAATGTACTCTGTGGTATTAAGTCTATGGAGCTATAGATTATCCTATTGAGTGAGTAATTATCACAATCACCCATTCGTTCCTCTTGGAATTTATGGCTGTAATTAGCTCCGCCCTACAATCATTTTTCGTGCTGCTTGCAGTAATTAAACGGACGGTGAATAAATAATACTTCCAGTAACTAGAGCTAAACCTGCATCGCGTGATACCCAGAAATTCAGTGCCAGCTATCCGTAATACCTCACAAAGAAGGATATAACAAAGTTTTGAATATTTGTGGATGGTATATTATTAAGGTTTTGCACAAATATTGGTCCGTGTTGCGCAATTTGACCAACAAATATGCTAAATATTCAAACGATTTGAGAATATATTTCACACTTAAAATCTCTTTGACATTTTCTTCTCTTATATTGACTTCCATTATATTACCCTTTCTAATTTCTCCGTATACGTAGTAGCTATAGAGAAAGTATTGTATTTATGAATAAAATCATCGATTTCAAGATTTCAACGGATATACACGTTTTCAGGTCCCTAGAACCCGATTTGACTATTTTCTCGCTGTGATAGGAATTTTGTAGGCGCTCTAACTCAAAAAGTATTTGTCATTCCAGTACTAAATTTCAAATATAATATTATCGTATTAGTGGCATGAGTTTATTAGTTTTTGGACATAATAGGTCAAACGGAAGTGGATGTTTATTCATGTAGTTTTTCCGATTTTTTCAAATATCTCCTTTCAAACTGATTTTAATAAATAATTTTTATCATAAAAGTTGTATAAAATGTAATTTTCTACAAGTTTTATTTGAAGTGTTTTTTCTTAAAACCGATATTTTAAGAGATATTTAGATTTTTCATCTAAATTTGTGTTAAATACGTCGAAAAGTTATACCAGTTTCCGCTGCTGTGAAAAAAGATCTTATTGTTGATAGTGTTGCGTACGCTGCCAAGGTTAATTTTAATTGCGCATCGAAATTTTCTTGTAGACCGAAAAATCTAGCAATTGTCTTTACATATTTTTAAATAATTATTATTGAAAATGTTATAAAATTATTCACCAGTGTAATCGCTGATAATAATTTCTGAGGACGGTGATGTCTAGAGCAATCAAATTCATTGCTGTGTATGGAGAAAGTCACGCGTTGGGCACATCGGATTTTTCATACAAATAATTCATTTAAGATATGATTGCAATTATGGTATTCTTGTGTTATATATTACCCCTGATACATCTCCAAAAGCGACAGATGCCTTGAGGAGGCACCGAGGGTGGGAAAGTGCGGTCAGGCAATGGGGTTCTTTGGAATGCCGTTGAGGGCGGAAATGGATCGGTCGAAGGGTGATAAACAGTTCGAAAGATATAGAAGGCGGAGGGAAATAGGCTGTTCTCGAAGGACAGACGGTGCGAAAAAGATTTGGTGGAGTTGCTAGGTGAGCGATACGGGCACGGTGCTGAGTGGTTGTAAATGGGTTGGGATTCAGGTGTAGGGATGAGGGGGCGGTAGGAAGGGGAGAGGGAGAGGAGGGAAGGTAAGGCAGAGATACGGGATCGTGGAAGGGAAGGGGGTGGGGCGCACGGGAATCGGGGGCGAGAAGATGGGCAGAGGGGTTAAGGGGTGTGGGGGGTTTTTGGGGGAAGGAGGGAAAAATGGAACGGGAGGAGGGGACGCACGGATCTGGCCGTGGGTACTGGAAAAGGGGCTCTCCGGGACAGATTCATGGTGCCCGCTTTGCCAATTAAAAGGCCAGGCCCCATTACCTCTCTAACGAACATAAATCTCCACCATTAATCTCTTTGTTTCCACTGTACCGATACAACCCCCACTCCCTTTCGTTGCCCCCTCGCTCCGCCTCCGATTCCCTTCCCCGGCCACCCTTGTCCCTTCTGACTCTTTCGCATTCCGGGAAGGGCCTTTGGTTCGACCCATTCGGATCACGTCCCCGGAGTGATTCTTTTCGGCTTCGATAAAACTTAACGGACGCCTCTCTCACCCTCTCTGCCTCACCCCCTTACCCCCTCTGCCTCCTCTTACTCCCTCTACTACTCATTACCCCACTCCCCCCCCCTTACTCCCTTTGCCCCCCCCCCTTACTCCCTCTGCCCCCCCCCTTACTCCCTCTGCCCCCCCCTTACTCTCTCTGCTCCCCTTCAGTCCCTCACCAACCCCCCTTTCCCCCTCTGCTTACCATAGCTACTCTGCTTCCCATTTATCCCCTCTGCCCCCTCCCTGTATCTCCTCTGCCCCCCTTCCCCCTCCCTGTATCTCCTCTGCCCCCCCCCCCCCCCCCCCTCGCCGTCTCTTTTTCTTTCACCCGAGATTTCCTCTGTCCAATGAAATCGGTTATGAATTAGCCTCACGTTTTATCTGCCTTTAAATATCGTATACGTCTGGTGTCATAAATGTTTGATATATGATTCAGACAGTTCGGGTTTTAAGGATCCTTATCAGGAGGTGAAATATAAACGAAACGATATTTTCCTTTTAACTTGACCTGATCGGGGGCGTGGGTGATTGTTTTTATGTTATCACCTGAGAAACATTAGAGATGGAGTCCGGAAAATTAAAAAAAAAAGCGTTTATCAGCCGTCAAAGGTATATTTCTCGTTTTATAATATTCGGAAAGATGGTTATAACTACAAATAATGCAGGAATTGGCGCTGAAATTAACGTAAGCTTGCTTGTCATCTGCTCGTATTTCATGTACGGGAATTGTGAAGTTGCATAAAATACAGGATAAAAATTAAATCAGCATTTTATGAGATCATACACAGAGTCTCGAGACAATGACAAAAATTTAACAAACCTTTCGAAGAAATGCCACAATAAATCACGTATGCCAATATTTATTATGAAGTATTTAAATATAACGCCATATGATTTATATTTTATTATCTCTCACGTTGTTCCCTTATCTTGCTCATGTATAATTTCGATCAAAAGTAATTTCGGCGAAACATATTAAACAAGTTGTTTATTTTGAATACTTAAGACTTTGGTCTATTCAGGCAATTCAGTCAATTATTTGAAACCCTTTCGTCCAATTGCTTCCTTTAGGATGAGAGTTACGATATAATATTTTGTCGCATTCGGCTGCTCGCCAGGCCAATGCGACTGTGAATGATAGGTGTGCAACCGTGTCTCAGCTGTTGTGTCGTCCGTCCTTCGCTCTTTGACAGCTTGTGAATAAATGAATATCGCCTATATAGAAGAGAGTTTCTGCCGTCCTACATGCGCTGCTCCATGGCGCTCTCGAATGAACTTCGTCGAAGCATGTTGTATGGCAACGTCGGGTGATATTTCGTTCGGAACGTTACCTCGCTTGTGAACCTGCGGGCGAGCCTTTTCTTTCATTTTATTTATTTATTTTCACTATACGATGGAAACGTTCACTTGCCTTCTGCTCGTAAAGACACTTCGTTTCTATTGCCTTGTAAATATTCACCATCTACTCCGTCTTGCAGCGTCTCAAAGTGTCGGGATCAGTATCACCATCTAGATCAGGGGTTCCCAAACTTTTTGAAGCCATGGAATCCTTATGTTTAAATATTTATTTTACTAAGGGATAGTAGGCCCAATCGCAATAAAATTAATTTTAAAATCATTATAATGTTTATTTCTTTGTATCTTACAGTATACAGTTTGCCAATGAGGCTCTTATTTCCTGCTGCAAATTAGAAAGAGAGTATCGGGTCTCTGACTATCGCGCAACACAGTTTGGGAAACCCTGATCTAGTGAAATACATATAGCTTACGGAGAAATTAATTCTCCTAGACAGAAAATTGATATCTCCTCTCGATATGCATATGCGTGTGCTTGTTTATATGGCTTTTTATGACACGTTAAATTTACCTAAAGGCCTTCTGATGTTCTCCACCTAGAACAGTGGCTCTCAACCGGGAAAGGGGGGGAGTGGGCGGGGGGGCACGAAGATTTATGGACCAAAATAATTTTTCATAAAATAGCAAGGATTTCTTATGCATTTTGTGCCTAAGGAGAAAGCATAATACTGTGTGACAACAGCGTGTCTGTCCGCCTCACGAGTTGGCCGACTTGAAGTTGCCACGGGTAATTACTAATAATTCAGAGTGTAATTGTCAAAATATTGTTTTATCTTAACCTGGGAAATGTTTGCAAGGTGAGTTGGTAGAAAAATATGCATAATTCGGAAAAATGCCTCGTTTTCGATTATTATTCTTATCTTGTGTCCGGTTGACCTCGGTCAAAAAAAAAACTAATAAAACAAAATTACAAATATTTTGTTGATAAAACCCTTTAAAACATTAAAGAAAAATTTCTGGGGAAAGGGGGCGTGGGGATTTTAGATTTTAAATCAGAAGGTGGGGACACGAGACGAAAAAGGTTAAGAACCACTGGCCTAGAATTTTAAAATTTTATTCTGTCATTCCTTGGAGCAAACGATAAACAATTTTCTCTTCATAGTTACAATAATCATTTCTGTGTACACATTTTTTTTCATTCGCTTTATTAATTATGTACACTGAAGCATCACATCATATTAGAGCAACCGGTATCTATAATGACCTACTAGCTCCCCAATGCCATTGGACTCTATTATGCCTAGCACCCAACGTTCGTCAGGCGGCACTTTGACTTCCCTAAATACGATTTTAGAGTAAAAAGTTATGATCTCCGAATACACGGCTCTGCCTCCGTGGGCGCGGGGTCGATGGAAATGCGACGACGTACAAGTTGAGGTCGTGTTGGTACAACGTTTCAATTTGAACGCTCGCCACAGGAAGGCGAGGCAGCGATAACGGGAACCGCTCACCACTCGCGCCCTTTGCGCCTTGTTGTTGAGCCGCGAGTGTATGGGGAGAGGGGGAAAGATGGGGGAGGTTGAGGGGGTGAGGGTAAATGGGTGGGTTGGGGACGTACGCGTTACGAGCGGTGTCGATCGCATGCGAATGTAATGGTTCTCTAACAAGAGGTTTCCTCGGAGGTGTGGGGCTTATGAAAAGTGTTATGCATAGAGAGATAGAGAGAGACTATGATCGTAGAGGTGGATGAAGCGCTCGGGGCGCGTGTTATTTGGAGAAAAGAAAAATGAGAGTATCAATATATATCAAGGATTTATTCGGAATGAAAATGGCAGAACCGCCTGATCACACGTGATCATCTCACGATGAACTTCACGTCTGCTGTCGCGGGCCGGCCTTCTGGGCTTCGGTGTAGTTGCAAAACTGCGCAGGCGCAGCTTTTAGAAAGTAGGAGAACCTCCTCTTCCCCTTAATCTATTCTTCCACGCCTCCGTGACGTCACCAGCGACTTCCTTTCCGCTATCACGGCCAGGCTGACATTCGTCTCGTCCCCGAGTCGATTCCACATCCTCTGTATCAGAATTAATATCTGCTTCCAAACCTTTCATTAATTCTGTAAAACAAATAGCAATCTTTAATTCCTCTACCTGAGATACATATCAATTCACCCTTGAATGTCTCAAAATTAAGTTTCGGACAAGCCACATTATTATGTGTTGTCTACTTCGTTTTTGTTGCTAATTGTTCACTGTAAATTGGCATATGCATTGCTATATGCGAACCATTTAATAAATGCAGATACAAATTCAATCACATATAACCATATAATTGCACAAGAAAGAATGCAAATCCATATAAATGCATTGCATGGTGGCCAAAATCAGGGACTCGGTTTGTTTCGCAATTCTCTGCGAACTCAGGGACCTTGTTTGTTTTGCCACGTACCCATATATTGAAGTTCAGTGACCAGGTTTGTTTTCGCCATTCTCCACGAACTCAGGGACCTAGTTTGACTTGCCATATAAACACACTGCCAAGTTCAGGGACTCGGTTTGTTTCGCCATTCTCTGCGAACTCAGGGACCAAGTTTAACTTGCTATGCAAACATTCATCCAGCAATTAAAACATAACCTTGCAATCTGCAGATCTATGCAGGACAATCAGTTATTTCTCCCCCGCAAAACATTGCGGTATCATCTCAATATAAACATGCAAAATACTGCATTTAATAATTCCACAATTCAAACAATTCATTCGGTAGAGTAAAATAATCTCAATCATCACATAGCACTATGGCAATCATAATTTTCACAGAACAGTGCTATCACGGTTATTTTCACTCACCTTCTGACGAAGAATCAGAAGCACCGTCCAGCTCGAACAGCTGTTCGAGGTCGTCAGGAGACCACTCGTTGGGCCAAACACGCAGCTGTTCCTTCGCAAAGGTGAAGGACCTTGGGGACTCGCCCGTGCTTACAACCCTATATCGGTCTCCAGGTAAACATTCAGTAACCTTGTAAGGCCCGACGAAATGTTTATCTAGACGCGGCTTACGTCTGGTGTCATTTAACGCAAGAACGTACATTCCTACCCGTATGCTAATCGAATCTCTTCGTTTCTGATCAAAAATTTCTTTTTGTCGGGAGGAATTGGCTCTCAAAGCTGTAAGAGCAGCGGAAGCATCATTTTCCCTGTTAATAGGCGGTAACGATAAAGATCGCGTCGCATTAAGTAGCGCTTGAACCATTGGTATGGTGCCATCAATACCCATTAACAAACGTAACGGCGCAAAACCCGTAGACTTCTGACGAATGGTATTCAACGATAATTGAATCTTCCAAATTCCGCTCGACCATTCTGACTTAGTATCAGTATGTCATCGAGATACACACGAGCTACGCTGTCCTTAAGTGGACCTAATGCGGCATTAATCGCTCGCTGGAAAATTGCGGGAGCGTTAGCAAGCCCGAATGGCATTCTTAAATACTCATAATGTCCATCAGGTGTAACAAAAGCGGTTTTCTCGATGGAATCTCGTTCAATAGGAATCTGGTGGAACCCCGATGCCATATCCAAAGACGTATAATATGAATTCCCGCACAAGCTATTAATTTGATCGTCAATCAACGGCAACGGATACCGATCCTTGATCGTCAGACGATTCAATGCGCGGAAATCTACACACATTCTATTTGAATCATCCTTCTTTTTGACTAGAATAATAGGACTAGCGAAAGGCGAGCGACTTTCGCGAATTATTCCGTTCGCGAGAAGATCTTTAATGATGTCGCGTACTTTTTGTCGTTCCGATTGAGCCAGGCGATAAGGATGATAGGAGACAACAGATTCCTCCTTAAGGCGTATACTGAGGCTTCCAGTATTAACTATACGCACATTATTCCCGGCCGCTACCATGGATTTATATTCGCCAAGCAATAACAAAAGTTGTTGACGAGAAATCTGGTCTACGTCAGCAATTACGAGGTCATTCAGAGTAGGAGTCGTTTCGACAGTATTGCAATTTTGCTTTCTAATGATCCTCGTACCGCTTTCGTCGGTAATAAAACTTAAGTTTGAATTTGCCAAGATATTTCGACCGATAATAACATCACACGATATGTAAATATCTGGGACAATGAAATAAACAATTTCAAGACTTAGGTCCTCATAATTTGTCAATAAAGTGTTTTTCCAATGGGAGTATACATTTTCGATACCGATCCCTTTCAATATATTAGGGGATGCATATTTTTCACAGGAAAGGGTATTTGCCAGACTTTCCGAAAGCAAAGAACAGTCGGCACCTGAATCTATTAGACTGTTAATCACTTGTCCCTTTATCTTAACCGGAGTAAATTCAAGAGATTTAGACGTTTCACATACATTAACGTTCTGGGAGGAAACAAAACGTTCAACCTTGGCCTTCATCCAGCATTTATCAGGCTGGTGCCCCTCCTTTGAGCAAATGGCACAAAGCTTTCCCTCGCGAATTTCTCCCCTATTTGAACTACTCGCAGACTGAGTAGGATTGGGCACAGGATCGCGAGTTCGTTTAGACCTGTCGGTTGTATTCCCCGAAGAAAATCGGCAATTCGCCATCACATGACCTTTCTTTTTACATATGAAACAACGTTTTAATGTGGCTTCCCTTGGGGAGCTACCATAACTAAGGCGTTGCCGCTTGGGGAAACTGGCACCGTTCTCATCTTTGGCATTCTTAGCTCGATATGAAAAACTCCCGAGTGCGTTAGTTAAATCGGGTAGGGTCTTAGAATTTGAATTCATGATAGTTGTGCGAACAACTGGATCGTCAATGCCAAAAATAATTATATCGATTACATTCTCTGTAGACCAATTAGCTCTCAATTGCCTAATTCTTTCAAATTTATCACGAACGTATTCTTCGTAAGAATTACAGCAATTACTAGTAAAATTGCAAGCATCGTAAAGTTTTTGACCGAAATTCCGTTTCTTAGGGAATGCTAGTAACAAGTCGCTTTTCATATTTTCCCACGTCCGTTCATTTGGGTGCCACTTGTCATACCACCGTTTAACAGGGCCCGCGAAAGAAGAAGCAACTCTTACCACTGTCTCTCGACTTGACCATCCAAACTCCTTTACCAGATTTTCAATTTCGGCAATCCACTCCTCTAAGTCACAATCGTTAGCGTTATAGCTAGGAACAGCTATCTGATCCGGCGCAGCTGGTGGTGTAGAACTAGCCATGCGGTCTGTCATTTTAATGAAGAGGTCCGACATATTCTTCATAAAGTCCTCCATTACAGGCTGCTTTGTCAGGAACGTGTCTTCAGATCCCACTTCTGATGTTATTTGGAGAAAAGAAAAATGAGAGTATCAATATATATCAAGGATTTATTCGGAATGAAAATGGCAGAACCGCCTGATCACACGTGATCATCTCACGATGAACTTCACGTCTGCTGTCGCGGGCCGGCCTTCTGGGCTTCGGTGTAGTTGCAAAACTGCGCAGGCGCAGCTTTTAGAAAGTAGGAGAACCTCCTCTTCCCCTTAATCTATTCTTCCACGCCTCCGTGACGTCACCAGCGACTTCCTTTCCGCTATCACGCGCAATGGCAGGCACTCAAAGTGGCGTTTACGGTGCAGGCAGACGCGCATTTCGGAGAAATTGTTTCGGACGGTGTGGAGGAGATGGGGTCAGAGTTGAGCATGAGAAGGAGGAAGGGAAACGGAGCCCTATTAAGAGAGACAAAGGAGTGGTGAAAATCGTGAACGGTCCATTTTACCTGAATGCATGCGAACGGCTGAGAGGATTGGATCTGCTTAGCGTACTATATCATTGAAATTTTACACTGCAAATAAACATTGATTGCAGTGTAAAATTTCAATACGCGAATTTAACAAAAATTAAATGAAACACATTGAAAATTTATAAAATTCCCTTAAATTCTTGTCTCAAGCTCATTAAATTCAACCGAAAAACATCAGTATAATGTACTCTACACTTTGAATGACTAATAGCATCGACTCGGGAAGCGAGATGTTTCGTTTTATGGTTGTTCCATCTTAAAGCTAATGGACATAGTAGGCATATTCAATAGCCATAAAAAGATTGATAAAAACATGCGCAGTTTGGCTTCAAAGCAGCCGTCGTCAATAGCAACTCACCGATTGTAATTTACAATGAAGAACAGAAGTGAATCACTACGGATAATGTTTGACTTTTTAGCAGAAATACGCATCTGGTTTCCATAACCATTTTATATTACTGGATAATCCTATTACTTCAATTTTATTTTATCCTCTGCAAATCCCTATTAAAATAAAATATTTTCTTTTCGTCCCATGCTTTCCATTCATTCTGTTCCACCTCAAATATAATCTAGCATTGTTTTACGTAAGTATAACTACGTAAGTATAACTACACCTTAGTTAATATTCGCAATCTTGCGAGCCAAACGCAAACATTTTTAAGCTCTTTCGTTGCAGTTTCATAGTATGTGTTCATCCGCTTTACTCTCCCGTTTCAATCCGTTTCATGTGATATGGATCACGACTCGTTTCTCCATGTCACCCTTTCTATTCGTAGGTTTTGTCCTGAATGTTTCCTAAACCCATCTTAACAAATTTATCTAACTCTCCCATGCCATTAAACTCTTTAAATTAAACTCTTCCTATCAATTATCTTTTCTCATCATTATCCCTATAGAGTGAAATTACCTTTATTTGAGAAGTTTACCCTAAACAACATATTTCTCAATTTATTGCCTCTTTCCGAGAATCACTCTGATATCTAGTTGTTTGCCTTTACCTTAAAACCTTTGCAGTTCCCATTAATAATATTAGATATTTACGCGTTTATAAAACCAATTCACAAAGCTCTCTATAAACATATTCCTAACATTCGGTGAGAAATTCACAAAAAAAGACGCATTTCTGGCATTGGAGGTGGAAAATACGAACAACTCCATATTTCTGTTAAAATGGGAAAGAGTTTATATTATTTTCTAAAATGTTGGTTCCAGAAACGCTAGTATCAAATTTGATTAAATATTTTGTTAAACGATTCTTTTATTACTTTTTAATATTTCAAAAAGGGGATTGTATGTTTGGTAAAAAAAACATCGTAATTTTTGAAGGATAGATTAGCAATTAATTATCTAACAGATAACTGATCATTTGAGATCAAACGCTACATATTTGTTAAAGTCTCTTTTACGAAGTAATAGCATTTTAGGTATTTTATTAAGAATATATCTCAATTACACTCTGATAAGTTAAGTTCTGTTTTTTTTCGAATAAAGACTTTATTTACGTATGTTCACGAAGGGAGAAAAAATAAACCAATGGCATTGCGACTCATTAAAAAAATTGCTTTCCTTTTAGAATTATTTTAATAAGCAATGTTATAATTTTGCTCCTTATTCTGTGAAAATCGTTTCAAAAAGCAAATGTTTATTTTTCATTACATAACATCAGAAGGTCCCTTCCAGCTCTTTGATTTCTAACGATCGTTTTTAATTGGAGATAGAAGCCATTCACAAAGCGCTCTTAATTATAGTATAATAGGTTGCAATTTATATGGCTTTGGATATGTCGCATCCGTCAATTGCGATTCAAACTACTCGCCTCTGTATTACGACGGCTTAAAAATGAGGTATTATTGCGAAACGTTGTTACCAGGGAGACATGCACATCACGTTGGTTTAATGGAGACCCTACGAGCATCTCGTCGCTATTTAAGCCACGCAAGGCTAACTGCGGCCGCTGCGTTACGGACGTCGCGGCCCTTTGCCAATTTTCCCGAATCGAATCGTGCAATTCTTTTATCCGCCTGCTAATACTAGGAATTGCCAAACTGGCCGTAGAGCCCTTTGTGGACGGCGCGCAGATTTACCGAAAGAATACGTACACTTTTATGTAACAGCACCTTAAGCTTTAGCCTATGGATTTGGCGACCCCGATATTTCCGTTCGCGGAAGAATTTAAATTGGGGGAAATTAACTCGTTGGGTTTAAAATTTATTTTTTTTTGCTAATCGAATAAAATACTTTTCTCTGGAAGTTCAACGGAGCGGCGTTAATTTGATTAAGTCCATTATTAATTGTTTCGACGTTCTGATTGCTTTAATTAATGTTTTAAAATTCCTGCCTAATGTAGCGTGAGCCAAAATTTCCTCTGTAATTCTCAAGTTCTCAACTTGCGAATAGATCCATACATGTATTTTCTATATGATCAACATTTCCTAGTCACTAACCTTTAAACCTGCGATTACAAATGTTCCGCTGGCCAAACCAATATTGCTCCATATTTATACCTACTCCGTCATGTTAAGGAAGGAAATTGTAATTCGAAATAGAAAACGTTATACAAAGTCAATCAATTTTACTTTACGCTTAAAGCGATTAAAACACAGATGTAGCGCGTTCTAATCAGACAATTCTCATCGATTTATACTAGAACTGGTTTTTCGAATTGTTTATCCGTAACTATATTGTTAATTTTAAAGAAAAAACGTTTCTTATATTTTAAACCGTTCATGAGCAGCTATCATAGGAAAGGTGAGGGGAGTAAATCACGTCGCTCGCTCGATATACGCGTGAGCTATAAATTGTCTCACAAGAGAAGATTGAATTCCAATCAAATAAACATTGAGACCTTTACAATTTCATACTAGTCGTATAGTAGTTTATACTACGCAGAGGAAAATATGACTGATATATATGGTATCCAAGCCATTATTTTCTTTGTTTAAATATTAATATAATATGATTATTATATTCGTTTAGTGCTTCTTGATTAATTTGATATGTAATCTAAATGCATCACATACAGTAATGCAGTTAGCACAGCTGAAAAAGTGGATACACTTTTAATAAAAAGATGTTTCCTTATGCGCGCGTAATATATCATTATTTCTATATAATTGCAGTGGCTGTAGAGAATTTTTCTTTTAAACAGAGATTAATTGAAAATACTGAAACATTTTTACTCTGTCGATGACGGCATCACAGGCGCCGTTGAATTGTATTAACATATTACGGTAAAATGTATAAAATTCTCATTGATTGAGAGGGCGTTGCTTCGGTTATAATTGTTTTCCTCTCATCGCATGTATGCGTAAATGTAAAAGTCCGCCTTTCCAAACAAATCAGTAATTCAATCGATTACCCCCCCCCTTGCCCTCCCCCCCAATGTCAAACCCCCGCGCGTGTCCTCCTTTTCCCTGCATTCCTTTTCCTCTCACAAACGCGACCGTGTTTATGGGCTCACATCGGCATTCCAGTTAGCGGCAGCAATGCATTGGAATCTTCTTGAGAAAGGTCTCGTGTAATTGGAAAGGGAATAGGAATTGATGAGTGGGAGGGGGAGGCAGAGGGGAGGGAGACGAAGAGGGAGTGGGGAAGAAATGAGCTCTAGGGTAGGAGAAGGAATCGCAGGTGTGAGGGCGGAGAGGCAGATGGGAGTCGGAGAGGGGATGTTTGGGTGGAGACGAAGGCGTTGGGGGGGGCTCTGTTGGTAACGGACTACTGGTGGAGGAGGCTGGGTGGGGGGGGGGAGTGTGGAGGGGGGGAGGGGGGGAGGAGAGCGATGAGGACTTGCAGAAGGGGTATTTTGCGAAGAGAAAGTGAGAGGAAGGAGACAAGAGGAAGTATGGGAGGGGAGGTCGAGTGGCGACGGGGACGAAGGGCCATGTGACGCGCGAATAGAAAACGAGGAGAGGAAGGAGAATTGACACATTTGGATGGAAAAGCGGTCTCCCTGATGAAAAAGCGGGAGTGCGGCTACGCAATGAACTAAAGTGAGAGTGACAATGAGAAATACTGATGGGCGTTCGTGAGCGCGAATGTATGCAAGAAAACCCTTCACCTGGATGGTCGGGGAAGTCATGCTCTGCGGAAGAAATTCCAATTTATTTTTCCTTGTTTTTTGTCATTATTCTACTTTTCAACGGCTGAACTCAAAGTTCGTGCTCATATGTGTGTAACGATAATAGAATTTATTGTCGGTAGAAATATGATAAATAAATACATTTCAACGATGCATTAATTGAAATGAATTAACAACTACAGCAGAAAGTAATATTTCTCGCCCTGGGAACAAAATGTTTGTGAGAGAAATGCACAATTTAATTAATTGCGCGGTAGACCAGATGAGGCGCTGACCATCGGCGACTGCAACGAAAGTAATATTCTTGGCACTAACAGACTAAATGGATTCCAAGATTACAAAGTGTCATTCTTTATTGGCAACTGTTTTTAAAGATGTGGGGAGAGTGCAAGGAACGTGTTATGCGGCAGTGGATCAGGGGCCTGCTTGGTAAGAGGGAGGGGTGGGGGGGGGGGGGGGCAGGAGGAGTTGAGAGGGAGGGGTGGGGGGGGCAGAAGGAGTTGAGAGGGGGTGGGGGGCAGGAAAGTGTGGAGTGAGGGATTTGATAAAGGGGAAAGGAGGGGAGAGGCAAAAGGTCGGGCGAACAAATGAACTGTTATGTGGCGGCGGAAGAGATGCGAGGGAGAAAGGGAGAGCAAGTCGATGTATTGATGAATTTGAATGGGAATAGGGGCGTGCGGAGGTCGAGGGGCAGCGGGGTGCGTGCGGCGTGGGAGAATTGAATAAAAGGCGGCGTCGGGCACGGTAGCTCACGGATCGCATGTGAATTAGGTCGGAGCTGAGGTGAAAAGACGCCAAGTTTTCAAGGGAGAGCCGGGAGAGGGCTTGATTGATTAATTCGAGGCTTTATTGGCTAGGTTGGCTTTGGAATGGGGTGAGGAATGGATGCGGCGCGGAATTATGGAGATGGAAGGGGGATGGGGTGGGAGGGGCGAAAGGGAGGGGAGCGCGGAAAGTGCGAATTCGCGCGGACTTAAGGAGTTTTAAGTTTGGGTTGGTGTGAAGAAGGGGATGAGTCTGTTTGTATAAAAGTTTGGAAACAATGTCGATTGAGTGGGAAAAGGGTTGGGAAAAGGATGGGCGTCGCGATCAAAAGTTAAAAGAGTTTGGATTTGAGTGAAGTTTAGGGTTTGACGAGGCTGCCAATTTCCTCCCTCGTGCCAATATGAGAAAATCGAAGCTCCTTAACTTCAAATTAAGTGTCTTAGTGTGCCTTATTAGGGGTAAGTTAAGCTGTTAATAGACTCTTGGGTATGTAGAAGTATGACATGAAATAAATGAATGTTTGCTTTTATTATTGACATATTGAAACGTGAATGCTGGTTTAATGGAACGTTAGTATTTTTGGAGCGGAATTAGATGCTGTGTTGGGAAAAATTTGTAATATAACCCGAAAAAACATTTCTTGCCTAGTTGCAATCTTTGGCAGTGTATCACTTTGTTCTTTCTAAAGTTTTCGTGCATAATGTTTATAAAAATTTTTATTTAACTTTAAAAAATCACCGACTTAAACAATGAGAGCATTTATTTATTTTTATAAAATAAATTTTAATGTTACGTCTATAGTTCTGTATCTATTTGCGAATGAATAACCTTAAGTTTTCATGTTTATTCATAAAGAGGTGTTAAACAAAATCAAATTCAAAGCACAACTACTCAGAAAACTTCCTCGTTCTCTTTTGTGCAAGAAAATTGATCGAATAATTTTGAATATATTTCATCTTTGTCTCTGTGAATCTATGTACTACACAGAATTAGGAGCTTATGTAGCGCGTTTCGTATTGTTCAAAATAATTTATAATTGGACAACGTGAGAGAAAACATTTAGAAATAATTCCGAATGATGCGCATGCGAACAGCTGAAATTGATAAATCTTTAAACAAGCTTTACTAATTTATAAAATAATGAAAAGTGAACAGTAAGGACAAAGATTCAAATTATTCAGTTCTCCTTCCAACTACGTGAGCGTCAACGTGTCACTCATTGCAGTAAACTCTGAAAACTGAGCTGTAGAAATATTTAACATTTAAAACTATATATTTTATCACAATGGCATTTTACAGGGATATTTTATATGATTACTAGACGAATGTGCCCGTTTAAAACGGCCTTTGAAAACAGACAATACAAAAATAAAACCAACAAACAAATGATAAATTATAATATTAGAATAAGATTGGAAAGGGCTACAAATGAAAACAAAGGAATAGTTTTAAAAAATTAAGAGGAAAACAGTCTTACAATGAGACCTCAATAATATTATTTTAGCTATTCAGTAGCTCTTTTATAACGACGTTCCTTGTAAATACTCTTTCGTTTAACAGCAATTGCCCTTGATTATATTTATCCTTAACCCAAAATTTCAAATTATGTTTGTCACGTGTTCTACTTATGGCTACATACAGCTGCCCATGTGGAAAGCAATATTTAATAGGTAATCACAATCAATCGTTCAATTCCACTAAACAGCAGTTAAGAACAATCTCAATAGGTATCTCAATACACACGCAATCAGCGCATATACCGTATTTATTTAGATAACAATGTAATTGTTTTTTGGTTGGTTACCCTATAATTGGATTAACGCGAATTAAAAATAAACAGCACGAAAAAAATTATTTTCATAATATCTGTTCTATTCAGATAATGCGAAGGCACAGCGCAAGCCACTGCCTTTATATGCAGAAAGACTTCGATACGACAACGAAGGCACGTTAAAACATCGTCGAATTATTTCAAACATTAGCATGTTTTAAAATACGTAATATACCGCATTTATCCATCCAATTTACGTAAACGAATATAGGTTTATATGAGCATATATGGCTTGAAACAACAATGCCCGTTTCCAAGGCGTTCATTGATGAAAATGAACGATTTTTCTTACATCGGCGAATTTAAACGTAAAATTTGCTAAAGTTCTACCTTTATGTGAGAAAAGACGAACAAACTAAAACGGCCCGTTTATTTTCCTTTAAAATGGTCCTGATTTGAAGGTCGTAGGTCAATTCTTTCTAATTTTAATTTCCAAAAGAGTAAAACTCTGCACGTCGAAAATTAAATTTTAGCGTGTAAACTTATGGGCCGAGATATGAGATTCATATGGAATGTAAAACATCTCCCGGCGTCGATCCCGGGACTTTTTTGAATTTTTTTATAGCATTCGCTTTTTGAACGTATTCATAGCAATCCTACCGAATTTGGCTGGACTGGCTGAAGAAATGGCCGAGATATGTTGAGATATTTATAACTAACTGATGAGGCCTCCTAGAGACATCGCGGCAAAGATATTAAGCGTTTTATTATAGTAGATTGTCGCTGTTTCTAGAAAAAATGGAATGCTTAGATGTTAACGTAGAGTTCATTATCACCGTTAACGGAAAATTTTAACATTTTTTGATAGCGATTGTTGCGATGTGTTCGCTGCACATTTTTATTCGGAAAATGCTCATTTTTCACCGAAGCTCTTTCCGTCAGCTATAGAGCCAGTAAAATACTCTCAAATCCAGAGATATCATCATATTTCCATCTATATCCCCAATTCCTTAACTATTTCCTCCTCTTTATTGGTTTTTGCGCAAAGTATCTTCCACCCGCCTTCCCTACTCGCACCTTCTGTGAAAGAGAGAGAGAGAGAGTGAGGGGGGGGAGGGGGGAAGATAAAGCCTCCCTCATCCCTTTTCCCCTCTCCCGAGCTCAACTCCAGAACCTCAGCTCATCCCGCTCTTCATTCCCAGGGCTCTTAAAGTGAGGAAAGTGTGTAATCTTGGGGAAGATTCTGCGTGGAAATAGGAGTCTCCGGAAGAGAGAAGAGAGAGGAGAAGAAGAGAGAAAGAGAAGTAACAGTTGATGGAGCGAAAAGTTGAGAAGGAACGGATGGGAAAAGTGGAAAGGAAAAGAGAGAAAGAGAGTCGGGAAGGAAAAAGAATAAAAATGTGCCTGAATGAAGGTTGTCAGGGTGTGGGGAAGGAGGGAGGGAAAAGAAGTGTGGTGTAAGGGCCAGTTTGGGTGAATCGCTTTCAGATTCGAGGAATCGATTGAGGGGTCCGTGGTGTCGATAGGAGATGGCTGAGGGTTCTGGCGTGGGGGGGGGGGAGGAGGTAAGATGAGAGGAGACAGAGGAGGGGAGGGGGGGTGATAGGCTGACGCTGTTGGTCGGGGTGGCAAGGGGGAGGAAGGAGAGTGTGGGATTTCAGATGGATGATCGAGGAAACGACTCGCAGCACATTGGTGAGATGGGGCTTGGAAAAATGCATGGAAATGGCGAGGGAGACGTGGGTAAAGGAAAAGTGTCTTTGGTGATGGAGAGGTAAGGAAAATAAGGAGGTAGAGGGGGGAGGAGGAGGAGGAGGAGAGAGAGAGTGATGGAGGGCGGGAGAAGGAGTGGGAGGGAGGAAGATACTCGAGAGTAATTGAAAAAACAACGGGCTTATCTGAATACGTTCAGGAAAGAAGATAAATAGTACTTTAAGGTTTTCTCGAAATTGAAAAGAAAAATAGATTGTGTTGTTGAATTCAACTGTACGTAATAAATTTTGTATTATTGAAGGAATTTTAAATTTTTCAACCATTTTGCATCATTAAGAATGTGAACATGGACGTGACAAAAGTGCCGATGAATTTACCTCCATTGCACGTGGAAAATGATATCCGAAAGCGCTGAAGGAAGGAGGGAATCCGAAACCTCTCTCTCTCACGAAAACCTCGAATTCCAAGCCTCTATGATTGTTGCGGTCCTTCCGGAAAGCGAGAATTGCTTTGGAGATCACCAACTGAAGCAGTATTAAATCTAAAACACATTTCTGACGTCATCACACACTAGATCCTTACATCGTTTCTCCGTCGCCGGCAATTTACAACTTCCGAGCGATCTTCTCTCCCTTAACCCAAAATAAAAAAATGGCTAAAATTCCTGCCGTTAAAATTCGATCATCGAGTTGACAAGCTTCCGAGCTTTCTCTTGCGTCGTCCTCTTTGTTTCCGAAGGCGCTTCGGTGGGACATCTTTTGCCCGTTGTTAAAGGATCGCTCCACAGCCTCTCGCGGAAAGAAACTCTGACCTCTCTCCCTATCCAGCCCCGCCCTTTTCACTCCTCGATGCCCTCCTGACCAATCTCCGGTTTTTCCGAATCCATCTCCTATAGTTTTTACCCTCGATCGCGCGCTCATACGGCGCTCTACAGGCGGACACCGAACAAACTAAGAAAACAGAAAGCGCACTTTCATTTGTTTTCGTATCTTAAATACATTCTTTTTTGTGCGTACTTTTGCACATTTTTCGAAAGGTTATGGGTAATTATAATTTTCCGGCATATCTCGTTGCAACCCTGCTCCGTATTCGTTCCAAAATTGTTGAATATAAAAGTAATTTGCTATGTTTTACGTCGTTAGTTTTCCTATTGCGATCGATTGTGAGTTACAGTTATGTGTAGATATTGTTATCATTTTTATACGTACCTTTAGCATTTTAAAGAATAACTCTCAAGTTCATAAATATTTCCAGTAAACACGTTCGTTTCTGGAATAATCTGCATGCAAATACTTCTTCATAACTCATATTTATCAATTTGATATATTGGAAAATTAGAGACTATACATAAAATGCTATAAAGATGCGAATTTCATTATAAGGCCATTAAAACAGAACATTCGGGAAAACCTTGATTGACGCGAAATTCGTCCACAACTAAATAAATCACATTTTTATCGGATCATAACTTAAGTTTTAAGCGGCCAACGATTATGATATGCGAATGAGTGGACTCGAAAGAGAACCGATCCCATAGAACTCATCATGGCGATAAAAGAATGCATTTGCGCCTTGATGGATTAGAGCCAGGTGAAAGAGAAGTAAACGAAAACGGAATATATATTAAGTACAAAAACTAGGAATTTTTTAAAGGTTATGGTTGAGAAGCAAAAAAGTCGGGATTAAAAACGACCTTTTTTTATCATTCCATAAAAGGTCTCGACCGGATCGATTCCTTTCGCATAATATTTTAACTCAAACGTTTCAATCTTTCTCTTCGATTCCGTTCGCCTCATCGCCGTGGAGTCTCTCTCTCACTCGCAGAAAGGAAAGCTCCGCACGTAGGTACTCTTTAGGTGGAGGGCCTGAGCGGAGGTCGGGAGAGGGGAAGGGCCTTGGACGTAGACGTAACGTCCGGTGCTTTACGAGATGGTTTAGAGAGAGAGGCTGGAAAAGGAGTTATCCGAGGGAAGGGATTTGAAGAGCAGAAGCGATGGGAGGGTGGAAGGGGCTCTCTCTACTGCGGAGAAGGAAGAGGGCGCTAAAGGGCGTTTGGAGTGGGGCGGGATGTGGTTTAGCGACACGGGTTGATGGCAAGGGAGAAGAGAGAGGTTGAAGGAGAGGCATAAAAAAATCATACCCGCGAGGGAGAAGAGGGGTGGGTGTGGAGGGGGGAGAGAGAGAGAAAGGCCTTGAGCAAATACTGCTCTCAAAAATTGAAAAATCGCGATGGCATGGTTCGAGGCAGTTCGAATTACAACATCTTTGTCGGAAACGAAACGCTTGTGTCAATATCATATGGTGACCGAATGATATAAGAATACTTAATGAGAGGGAGATCCATTGCGAAACTTTTCGATAGGAACACGGCTTATAAAATAAATAAAGATCGGAAAAAATAAGAATTTTTCATGGTTCTGTACCGGAAAATATTCAGTTTAGGTACATGATGCTATCTGTGGGATTATTCGGAACATAAATAGGGAAATATTTCTCAATACCCTCGTGATGACATTTTGACCTCTGGCCGAGTATTTCTTGCCGAAGCTTCCGAAAATATATACTCGAAATTTACTGGAAACGTTTAATACCTGGTTTAATATAATAAAATTTCGATTCATCTATGTGAATATGTTTGCGACTTAAGAACCAACTATATTAGTCCCTCGTCAACCTGGGAGGTTACTTCCTGGCTAAACTAGCGATTGATAAAACCGAGATTAGCTTATGGGAAATTCGTGGTTTCAAACGTGCGGCGTGCCCCCCTGGGTGGGGGGGGGGGGGGGGGCAGGTTAGGAGGGCGCAAAAAGACAACATTTTATTTACTGTCGTTTTAACTGCCACAGTCATGAGATCTCCAAGATGCAGTCGCCAAATTCTAGCTTTCAGGTGGCTAGGACGTATCATTTTACATATATATATGGCATATAAGGGGGTGCAAGGACATTTTTCTAATTGTAAGTTGAAGTGGGGCGCGGCTTTGTAAATTTTGGAAACCACTAGGTTAGGGTAATTGATCAGCTCCTATAATATATACTTCAATATACAAAACTAGTATGCTATATTTAAAGAATATATTTACTATGTACATAAAAATACAAACGTATCACAAAAATATGTTCAACGTATAAATAAGTACTGTAAATTAACAATTTAATCTCAGAGCAACCCTTGCTGATGCCGTCCACCTTCTCTTATCCTTCAAGTTTCTCAAATAAATTTTCTCGAACCTCCAAGACTATTTCGTGCTATTATTTGGAGAGAAAAATCCTCTTTGCTATGCCTCTCCTTCTGATAAAGACAAGTTAGTACGAAGCTTCTTCAATAATATAAAATTTAATATTTGTTAAATTAGCTAAAGGAACGTACGGAGAACCGCGGCGCGGTTATTCAAGACTCGACTCCGCGATTAGAAAAACCAGGTACAATTTTCCAACCGCGTATACTCAAGACCGCAGCTGACGATGTACTAATTTACTTGGATATACGACGAAAAATACTATTGCCGATGTAAATTTTACAGGTACTTAGGATTCTTATACTTGTCTAAAAAAATGTAAAATCACCTCTGGTTTAGCGATTCACGATTTGGCCATGGTTTCTTTTTCGGTTTTACTCGAATAGTTTTCACGGAGTTACGGAGGAACTATCATTACAGCAAATTTATTATATATCTATTTAAGGTCAGTGGGATCTCATAGGAAGATTAGAGGAACGGTTGACCTCTGGTGCCTTTCTTACTCATTTCGCCAAGAGTGGGTTACATCAACTGCTTGTGATGCTTAAAGCTAAAACATGTGACGCCACGAATCGCGAACTTTTAGATAGTTAACGTGAAAGGAAGATGCAGAATTAATCCTTAGTTATTTGTTAGCATTAGACACTCACGCTCTAATCGGGAACCGACATGTCAAGTCTAATTCTAATAATTTATTTAGAACGAAACCCAAATTTCCGCAACGTTTATGTCGTCCTAAATTTATGGTAATAATCTTCTTTAAGATTAAAATACTGCAAAACAAATGATATAGCGTTTCATTTAAAGAAAGCTTTTTAAATGGATGTTGCATCAAAAATAAGTTTCATTAAACTTGAATCATTATTATATTTTTGCTTTTATTAATAATAGATAACGCTAACGCTAAACCGCCTTTTAACGTATTGAATATTTAATCCGAGCACAATATTTATAAAGTAACAAGAAAGAAGATATTGTAGAGAAGATGAAGCTTTTTAACGACCGAGGCAACAAGGTGTCGAAAGGAATAGCGGTGATCCAAGGAGCCTTTACATCGCAGGAGATGATGGCGGCGATGATGAGAACACGAACAGGGGATGCGGGAGAGTTTTTTCAAAGCTCTCCAACAAGGTTTTCTTTCTTCTTTGGGAGAGGCGAAAAGGGAAGAGAGCGAGGATGGAGGAGAGAGCGGAGATGGGAGAGAGAGTGGCCGCCTCAGAAAATGCCCGCATTAATACAGAGAGTTTTCAGGAAGCCTCAGAGTTTTTACATTCCCTTTTTATATTCTACCCCCCCCCCCCCTCTCTCTCTCTCTCTCTTTCTCTCTCGTAAATGGCGGGAAGTGTCTTCCCTTTGTGATGGGCGATAAATCTGAGTTTTACGAACCACGGAGAATGAAACTGCTTCCGACGCTTAATGTGTGTGTGTGTTTACGCGTGTGTGTGTGTGTATCTGTCATTTCCAACAGCCATACGGTGTGAGTGTAAAATAAGGGTTACGGATGAAATAATTCCTCAGGAATGTTAAGGGGCATAAGATTTTTTTGGACGGTTTACTCGAATTCCTGCTTTTATAAAAAAACGGTAATTGCTGTCCGAAACGTTACTTGATGCATTATTTTTTCTGTTGACTCCGCTCTTTCGTTCTTACATCAGCTGTTTGTGCAGAATTCTCTAGTTTCATGCGAGTGCTAACAATTCCAAATGAAAACATTTTCATACCGACAGACTTTCTTATAAAAAATATTCGAAATACAGCGAAAGGCTGTTCGAAACAATTAGCGGTCGCCACATACCGCATAGTAACCGTAACCGTAAATATAGAGTACGTCGCTCGATTTTTATATGGCTTTCTTGTAAAAAATTGGTCACATGTAAAATGAAATAAGTTTAAAATCTCATGTGAAAGAACAAAACATAATGGTAAAATGGAGGTACTTGCAGTTGCCAGAATATCAAGAAACTACAATCCGTTTCCAACTTATGACTCTAAACGTTCCTGAATATCGCATCGTAAGTCAAATATCAATTTCCCATTGGCTTACATGTTATAAATTGAGATGCGATTTAATAGTTAAAGAACCAACGAGTTATACATTCTATAATACAGGTCAAGTTATTATAAAAGTTGTATAATAAACATTTTAAAGACAAAACAATCAACAGCTTAATAGCAACAATTCGGACGAGTCGTATCGTCCAACTGAATATTGGCCGAAAATACGCACAAGAAAGTGGACTCGGAGCGGATGTCGAATATTGTATGTCTGGGGCAAGATATCGGATATTCGAAAGGCTCTGTTTCAAAACTAAATGTAGCACATGAGCATAGCAATTTGTCAAAAGCGTTAAAGAGTACGTATTGACAACTTTGCTCTGTAAAGCATTTACATGTCCACTCATTACACATTCCCCATCATAGTGTTGTCCAACCAATTTTCCCTCAATTTTAAATTCTTGAATCGTATTGACAACATGATTAAATAGAGCACTAGAAGTTATATCAGCACTAACGTCTGTAAATCCAATCAACCTTTCATGTATTTCCACATCATGTACAAAACGCAAAACTGTTGAGAGCAGTGATTTTGACATGACATCCGAAGTTTCGTCCAGTACAATGGATATAAAAGTTCCTGAATCAATTTCATTTTTTATTGCATCTTTGACGACGTTAGATATGGACTTGATAAGATCATTTTGAACAGTGGAAGAAATTCCTTGAAACACAGTTGATATATTTAAATGATTATCTAAGAGAGGATCATAGTCGTGAAGTACATTTAAAAATTCTATATAATTACCTCTATTCATTGAATTTTTAGACTCATCATGACCTGGCAAAGGAAGTTCTTGTTTAGATAAATAACATATTGCATTAATGAGCCTTTTCAAAATATCTCTATTTTTATTCACTTGTTCATTATGCCGGCTTATTTCAGTTTTTTGTTGGTTGTCAAGTAAAGTGTCGATTCTTTGTTTTCTAAAAAGTTTAAGATTAAGAAAAGACAACGTGTGCTTGAGATCTTTCATGTTTTTGCTACGCTGCAGCTAAATGGTTAAGATCGGAAAACCCATGCTTATTCCACACACCATTCTCTTTTGAGAACAATAAACATGGCCAACAAAAAAGTCTAGGTAGAGTTTCTCAGCCAGGTAATCATTCCACCGTTTCATATTGTGAAATGGAAAAATGTCTCGTATATTCAGTTTTTGCGTCTTTATGCTTTCGAAGTAGATTTGGAAGAGCGCAATGTTCATACGATCAGCAAAGGTTCGAGTTGAAAAATGTACTCAGTAAATCTTCAACACTGTTTCCCATTATATAAGAAGGTCAAATATTTGTTAAATTGTCAAACAGTAACAGAAAATTTTAAAGAAACTTGCACAAAAACTAATATAATAGAAACCACAATAGAATAAACAAACCCTTAGTAACACAATGCTGTATTCTCTTCAAGCTTCCTGGTGACCAAACACCCAATTCACTCCTAAGAGCTAGTCTGAAGTTTCTGCTGGAATATCGACAACGCTATCGATAACGCAGTCGACAATCCGGAAGACTGCAACTTCACTTGGGTCCGCTAAAATAGCAACACGCCCAGAAGGCTATATGCAAAACCCAAATATCTCTCCACTGCGCTTGTCTACTGCGCAAGCTAGTTCAAAGGCGATAGGCGTGAGGTCAACCTAATAGCACCATCTGGAATGTTGACTTAAGAACTTCCACTTTCTCTCCACCGCGTCGCTATACAGGGGTGTTAATGAGACTGGCCGCTCGCCCCGAGTCCAGGCAGTATGCTACGTATGACCCCAGGCAGCTCCTCTATTCAGTTAAACGCTATATATCGAGCGATGTCCGATAGCACGACTTAGTTAGAGATCTTCCAGTGAACGTATTTTCGTGCGCGTAACTATTTCGGCACAACCGCATTTCATAGTTGCCATAGTTTTAATTATATTACATATACGTATATATCGTGATATTCGGTGGGCGTGTGGCGCACTCTTAGCACCCAGAATAAACGCCCCTGATATATGTATGAATGTATGTATGTGTGTGTGTGTGTGTGTATTTAAGGTGCCAACAAGGTATTGGGGGGAGCCCGGTGGACACTTACCAAAATTGGAGAGCCGCTGGGGGTGCTGAAGATACACGAAAAACAACACAAATTCGAAAGCTTGAAATGCATGTAAACTTTTATGGCATCACATTATAATATTTTGAGAAGGGGTTCTTGATCGATCTATTAAAAGGAGTAATTATTTTGTCGTTGTTGTATTACTTGTGAAATCCGTATTCCAATTCCTTGATCGTCGCAAGTATTACTTTTGTTTTGGGATTTTTTCAAGGCTGTCTTACGTCAGGTGTATGCAAAGCTACTCACCTTATGTCGATCCCAATTGTTCTCCTATCAACCTTGTTTAAAATAGGTCGTTGGTTTTTCGTGCATTGCTAAAAATTGTTATAAAAGTGACCTTTTCGCGAACATTTTAATTTTCTTGTTTATTTATGTGTGTGTATGTATATGTGTGTGTGTGTATTAGGGTGTGCCAAAAATGAAAAATTTCCGAAAATTCATCGCGACAACCCGTAAAAAGTTTCCTTTTGATGCAAAAACACTCCTTGCAAAATTTGGTGGAAATCCGATTACTTTTAGAGATCGTTATTTTGTTTCAAATTTCAGTTTTTATGCGAGAATACCATTGTCACGTATTCCTTCATATCTCGTCACCAATAAGACCTACATAAAATTCTTGAGAAGGTAAATTGTTAGTTTTGAGGTGTTCTATCGATTTTGGGCCATACTGGTTTTGAGGAACGTATTTTAGATTTTTCGATTGCCTATGTCAAAGGGGCAAACACGTTTCTTTCCAGCTGGAAAGCTTAAACAGTCCCATTATTCAATACATGAGTTTTGGATTGGTAAGAAATGAAACTTAATACATGCTTAATGCTAGTTAATGTCAAGAAGTTCAAAAATATAACGCAAAATGTAAGGAAAACTTGTGAAACATGTCACATAATACACAAAATATTTTGCTAATTTTCACGACTGTTTAGCAATAGTACACTTTGAAAAGGTCTTCCTGTGCTCCGCTACAGTCTGAAGGAGTGCCTGTTTATCCTCTTCTCCCTTTGTAAGAATGGTATTGTACATTTTCATCAGACCAACACCTCTTTCTGCGCTGTTGTTCATGACGCTCAAATGCTGCACTTTGCGAAGAGCTTCCTTAAAGCTATCATGTTACTCCCATTCTGTCAGCTCAGTGTCCATAAATACAGGAGAAATACCAAGGCGTTCAAAGAAAACAAGTGATGGCTTGCTGGAAAAATCGTGGAACTCCAGACAATCCACATCTTTCCTTTATGAAAGCTCTCTTTGGTGGATTTTCCAGGCCATTCCTCTCCCGAAAAGCCTCCACTATCTTCTTTTTCGCTTCGTTTGTCACCATGAGGTCAAACAATGCAAGCGAAACCATTTCAGCACTCAGGTACCATAGATGGTTCGAAAATTTGTCATAAGCTGCCTTCCACAAGCGTGACCTCCCAGCTTCCTTCTTCAATTGTTTCAGCATGCGTAGATCATTATCCGGAGCTCGCACAGACGCAGCAGATGCGATCCAGAACTCGACATACGCGGAAACAATAAAAACAGTTAACGCTCGGAAGACATCTTCTCCTCTTGCAAGGTGAAATTCTGCCCTAAAGAGCGAAATTTTCAGAACATATATTGCCTTGGCCATCCAACGCGCCCTTTGAAACGCCTCGGGCTGCTTGAAATCATCACTGATTTTTGTGCTTTATTTTTGACCACCCGGTATTCTCCTGACGTATCGTCGTCATGTCGGTTGTATTCCTCACTACTTCCCTCCAATTCCAGTTTAAGTTCAGAGCTTCTGCGACGAGAGGCTTCCTTCTCTAATCTTGCGGTCTCTCTTTCTAATCTGGTTAATGATCTCTTCTCCTTCAATGCCAGTTTCACATCTGTTGATCCCATAACACCTCAATCATGCTCCCTTTGCGCAAGGAGAAATTCCCAGTCTTCTTTAACAGTCATCAGTGTCAAGGCATTTTCATGAGCAATATCAAATAAGCAGTCCACATCTTTAGTGAAATCCTCTCTATGAGCTCTCTGAATTTCAGACTGATTGTTTCGGTTTTTCTTTAGGTGAGTCCATCGTTTGTAGACTATGAGCAGCTTGTCGGTTGCACGACTCACCGTCTGCGTTGGTATCCTGGCCTTACTCCAGAAGTTGACAGCTTCTTCGACGGCATGCCTAGCACTGTGCCTTAGTGTCTCTTTCAGTGTGTTGTGGCGATGGAAGAACAACTGCAATACTTGACGGGTTGATGGAAGCTTACATCCTAATATTTTATCATTCGGCTGGCCTATGAGCCAAACTTTGGTGTCACTCCTCCGCTGCATATTGAGCGCGACTGCAGAAATGCGCACGAGATACTACTAGCATGAGGGATATTTCCAGGAAGCAGCGAGAGCGAGCACTGGACAGGCACAGACTTGCAGCTCGGACGGACGGAAAGCAGCGGGCGAGGGAGGAGCGGAGGGAGAGGGGTGGGGAAGGGGAAAGGTAGGGGGGTGGGGGAGCGGGCAGCAATATCCCTGCCGCACTGAACACGTTAAACAAAATCTTCTGTAGGTCTTACAGGTGACGAGATATGAAGGAATATGTGACAATGATATTCTCGCATAAAAATTGAAACTTTGAAACAAAATAGCGACCTCTAAAAGTAATCGGTTTTCCACCAAATTTTGCAAGGAGTGTTTTTGCATCAAAAGAAAACTTTTTACGGGTTGTCTCGATGAGTTTTCGATTTTTTTTCATTTTTGGCACACCCTAGTGTGTGTGTGTTTGTGTGTTTATATCTATCTATACATATCTATAAAGTAAGGTGTCGTATGTATGTATGTATGTATGTTCTGCTAAGGCTCAGAAACTACAACACGCAGAAAAAAGAGGAAGGTGTCATATTAACCGTTATCATGTGTACGGTGGTGTAGTAAGGTTTTTAAACCGATTCGGTGTACTATTTAATTATAATAAAATATTTTCGTTTATATGGGATTTCCATTTAACATTTTTTCGTAAATTTCTCGAATTTTTAACTCTTTACATATATATCGCAGACATATGCTCTCGCAGACTTTTTTGTGGTAAATTATCTCCTCTTTTGGAATAATTTTTTAAAAGAGGGGTTTACAGATCAAATAAGACGAATTGAAGGGAAAATCTTATTTTTCATTATTGCTCAGCATTTGGATATACTTAGCAACCGATGTAAACAAATTACGTTTGAACTATAAATATATCGTAAACGTAGAAATAGTTGATGAAATACTCATTTAATATCTTCTGGTTTGATTGTATGTTTTTCTTTCATTATCTATGGTCTTCTATACACAAGTTAATTCTGCGAATAAACATTAGTGAACTGTTTCTTTTTCTGTTATCGTGGCATTCGCATTATAGGTATGTTTGGATATAAGTTAAATTGTTTTTATATGCCTTTTGTCTTATTTTATTTCATATTTTGTTTAAGTGAAAATTACTGAAGATATATGATTAAATTACTACGTTAAAGTTGTTGTGTTTTGTTTTATCAGTTTATCAATAAAAACTGAATTGAGCATTTTATGCTAACATGCAAGTTTTTTCCTATGCTCATCCATTTTGCGTTTCAATAATAATTAGATACTTTTTTGTAATATATAATATCGTTTTGAATTAAAAGAGAGTTTTATCAGTTGGAAATAAGGTTCACTCTTGAGTAATTGTTATTTTAATACGAGAACTAAATTAGATTAACATTTTGAACACGTAACGTAGTGAATTTCGAAAGATTTTATTTGAATAATACTTTTGTGGAACTTTATTATGTCTTCTGAACTAAAATTAAGAATTCGTGTCTGCGGTTCGATGGGTAAAATGTAAACACTACCGATACACTCACGTAATTAATTACGTTAGAAAAGTAAAACATTTTACTACATTATTTAAAATCGATTCGTTCGAATATCTCAAACTATTATTCAATTAATTACGATGGAAAACACAATTAAGATCAATAATTGTATATCTATTTAGAGTAATAATAGGTATTCTTATTTAGTTTCTCCTGTTATTATGTTGACATACAAACTCATATTCCGCGTAATCAATATTTACTCATCACTACGACACGCTATTTTGTGATTGTTTGTTGTTTATTTAGCAACTGAATAGAAAGCGTCAGTCGCCATCATCAAATACATTGAGCTTTAGGAGATTATTCGTTGGTTGGTTTTGGTTAGTTTGTTGTTTTCATTTGCTTTCGTTTCGTGTCCATTTTTTGTGTTCTTTGTTTGTTTTCTTTGTTTTCGTTCTTAATTGTTCATTTTGTAGTCTATGTTTATATTCTTTGGTTGTGCTCTTGATTTTTGTTCCTTGATTACCTATTTGTCGCTTTACACCTTTTATGCCGGTTATTGGTTAGAGTTTAATTCATTTCCTTTTTCTTGGTGGTTTTTACATTGAACTTATATTCTTTGGTTGTACTCTTAATTTATGTTCCACGATTATTTATTTGTCGGTTTACATCCTTTTCTACCGGGTATTTGTTAGCGTTTAATTCATTTCTTTTTTCATGGTGGTTTTTGTAGTTTTGGTATTGGTTCGTTTCGTGTTCTTTCCACTTTATTTCAAGACTCCTAATGTAGTTTACAGAAAGGAGAGGAGAAGTTTTAGTATGTATCATTTTCTCCAGCTGTCTTCTAAGCGGGAAAAAGTATAACTATTTGCAGTCCGAAATGCACCCGGGCGAAGCCGGGTACGAAAAGCTAGTATATATATATATATACATATATTTAGGTAAAATAAATGAAGCTGAAATAAATACCTTCGAATAAACAAGAAAATTATAATGTGTATATATATATATATATATATATATATATATTGGGCAACTAGGTGTTGAAGGAAACCCAGTGAGCACTTACCGGAAGGAGAGCCGCTGGGGTGTTGGAGAGACACATTTTTAGAAGTTATTGGAGCTTTCGGGATGATCTCTTCGTCAGCACAAGAGAGACACAAATGTGTCTCTCCAACACCCCAGCGGCTCTCCTTCCGGTAAGTGCTCACTGGGTTTCCTTCAACACCTAGTTGCCCTAAATATATGTATGTGTATACATCCTTGCGCTCTCGGAACCATAGAAACGACATCATGGTCGCACCTTCCCATTTAATCGGAATCCACGGATCTCCACTAATTGACCTAATAGTTAATCAGAGGAAGATTAATAATCTCCCAAAACTTCGTTCTCGCGTTCACCAGCTGCGGATATCAGCGAGATCGTTATGCGCTCCGCTGGGCCCTCTTAAGGTATTAAGGCCGACCAGACCTCTCTGTCCCTCCATTCCTTTATCTATGTCGCGTTATATCCCACCTTCGAATTCATAACTTTCTTTATGAATCCCTGCAATTTCAATTTATTTTACGAGAAGAAAATGTAGTAGATCATCGCTGTGTATCGCTTCCTCTTCCACTCAAGACTAGGTTAGTTAACTCATTAAGCCCTAAGAGGTGAACATAGTGGAAGAAGAGAGGATTATCAATCCATTCAAATGTCTTGCATTCGATATTCGCCAACTAGAAGAAATGTACTTCACGCGACTTCATTTTAACTGTAATTCCGAGAAGTTTCAAATAGCAGTGTCAACTTGATTGAAAAACGGAATCGATTTTTAAAGCTGCATCAATGATCCTGCCGCAGCAAAGTTTTTAAAGGGTGTATTCTCATTGGTCTTTGTTCTGACTGTGTGTGTTTGTAGCTTGAAGAGAGGAGGTGAGGTTAGTCCGACCGATAAACTTTAACTAATTGAATTGTTAAAATTAATTTGTTTGTATTACACTGCTATATCTATAAAATTACATTAAGATGTAAAATGCCACATTGCAAAATTTCGCTTGCGTTTCAAATTACACTTTAAAAAGCGATGTATTTTTAATTCTTTGCTTTGATCTAATCAGTTTTCGGGTCCTATCTTCCTCATCCCCTTCTCTTTTTCTGTTTTAACACACAAGAGAGCTAAATACCATTTTCAGTTTTTCTCAAGCGTTTCTTACTAAAAAACTTCCCCTATTTTATTCGATAATACACACACGCACGCACACGCGCACACACGCACACACGCGCGCACACACACACACACACTCATATATATGTATATATATACCTTCACTTTGAAAATCCATCCAAACGGAAAAATCCGCACCGTCGTCCACAACAAACCCAGCAATAGCCTTCAATACCTTCACTTTGAAAATCCAAGACACCAACCACTTCCTCCAACGCCTTAAGCACCTCCCTTCTCTCCTCCCACCCAACACCATTGTGGCTACCATTAAGTTCTGCTCCCTCTATACAAATATTCCCATGATTACGGACTTTCTGCCCTCAGAAAACTACTTGACACAAGACCCGAGAAAAGACCCTCCTCCCATTTCCAATTGCACTTGGAAGAAATTTTGCTGAAAAAGAACAACTTCTCTTTCGGAGGGCACCATTATCTCCAAATTAAGGGTCCAGCAATGCGCACTCGAATGGCACCCTCTTATGCCGATTGCTACCTAGGGGAATGGGAGACTCATTTCCTCAACGCACCTCTCAAACCATTATTGTGGCTGAGATTCATTGACGACATCTTTCTCATCTGGACCAATGGACCTGACTCCCTCCAATCCTTTTTGTCACACCTCCTCTCTCACTCCACGCTTTCCTTCACGTACAAAACTTCCACCACTAGCATCACCTTTCTGGACGTCGACCTCTCCATCCAAGACGGAAAAATCCACACCGCCGTCCACATCAAACCCAGCAATAGCCTTCAATACCTTCACTTTACATTTACATTTACGGCGTGCCTCAGGGAAGTGTAATCGGACCTCTGTTATTCTTGATATATATAAATGATTTAGCGGATAATATAAAGTGTAAAGTTAGACTCTTCGCGGATGACACACTTGTGTATGGAGAAATCAACACAATACACGATCAGGAGAATTTGCAAAACGACCTTCAGGCTATTACGAAATGGTGTAAAGATTGGCAACTCGATCTGAATATAGGGAAATGCGCCGCAATGAACTTCCCGCGCTCCACGAATATCAACCGTTACCCGTACCAAATATCCGAATTAAAGCTAAAATACGTCAATAGCTACAAATACCTAGGAGTAATTCTCAGTAGCAATTTGTCTAGTAGAGAGCATATCAAAACCGTTATAGCATCGGCAAACAGAATTCAAGGGCTTTCCTCTAGAGTCCTGCGGGGATGCCCCTCGAATGTGAAGGCAATCGCATACTTTTCCCTAATACGACCCATCGTGGAATACTGTTGCGCCGTCTGGGACCCTTTCGAGGAGGGCCTAACTAGAGAGCTCGAAATGGTTCAGCGTAGAGCGGCTAGATTTGTAAAAGGAGAATATCGGTATGACGCGAGTGTATCAGAGTTATTGAGAGATCTGAAATGGCAGACGTTGAAGAGTAGAAGAATTGAATACAAAAGGAAACTATTTGAAAAATTTGAAAGTTCCGAATTCGTCGAAGACGTGTACGCGGCATAGTCGTCCCCATCGGTGTTAGTGAACGTAATGTTAGATCACAGTGCAGGAGAAAATATGTCGAAATTACCGCTAGAACAGAGAAATACTACCGATCCTTTTTCCCAGACGCGATAAGACAATCCAACAGAGGAATTAGCTAGACTTCACTTGGTGTTGTGACACCCCCTGCCAAACGCTTCTAGCGGCTTGCAGGGTATTGATGTAAATGTAAATGACACCCCCGCCCCCCTATTTCGACAGTGGGAGTTAGCCTACATCTTTCTCCTTGACTCTTTCTCTCCCCCCGGTCTCAACCTCCGATAACCCTATTGGCCGTCCCCCCCCCCCCCCCCCCTCCCCCGCCTCCTCCTATCCCCAAACTCCTCTCATTACCCCCTTACCGCCTATTTCTTCAGCGGTTCCCTTGAGTATCTCAATAAATTGGGATTCAACTTCTTGGTCTTCCAGTGCACTGAATCGATTTTTCAGTTGGGGCTGAAATTCTTCTTTTCGTTATTTTAGCACCTGCGTGTTGATAATAGACTTTGGCTTCTTTATAATCTTCTGTCTTTCTAACTTTGAGTTGAATTTTATTCTGCATCTTACCAAGCGATGGTCGCTTCCAGTTTTAAACTGGTTGAGGACGGAACAGTCGTCAGCCAATTGCTTCTTATTGACTAGTATGTAGTCAATTTCGTTTTTGGTACCATTGGGTCCTTTCCAGGTCCATTTTCCATTGGGACTCTTTTTGAAGAAAGTGTTCATTATATATAGACTAGTACATTCAGCAAAGTCTACAAGTCGGTCCCCTCGTTCATGTCTGTCTCCATAGCCCCATTTTCCAACTGCGCTGTCGTATTTCTTTTGTTCTCCTACCTTGGCATTGAAATCACCCATGACCACTTTTAGATGGCAGCTTCCTTTGTCGTGCAGTTCTCCAACTTCTTGGTAGAAATCTCCTACTTCCTCATTCGAGTATGATGACGTTGGCGCATAAACTTGGACTATTTGAAGATGAACTTTCCATTTCCACTATATTATTCTTCAATTTTTTGTTGATGATGAATCCAACTCCTCCTGTATATATATATATATATATATATAAATACTAAGGAAGAGGAAAGGTAAGTAAGGATATTTTGGGCAACTAGGTGTTGAAGGAAACCCAGTGAACACTTACCGGAAGTAGAGCCGCTGGGGTGTTGGAGAGACACATTTGTAGAGGTTAGAGCTTTCGGGATGATCCCTTCGTCAGCACAAGAGAGACCCAAAAAATATATATATATATATATATATATGAAACTTACTATGAAACAATTCATTAAAATTTTTAATTATCATGCTTACCACTTTTGAGATTAAGAAACTCACTCTCAATGAAATAATTACAGAAAAATGTCTTCGCATAGCTCAGAGATTGTTGAAATCAACGGAAGAAGCCTTTACTTGGTGGAACTCCATCATGAATAAAATGAGAAGAAAATCACTTTTCAATAAAGTGAAACTTAATACCATGTGATTTTTTTCTCATTTTATTAAGAGATTATTACATTACACATTCCAATGACACAGATATTGTCTCTCGTTTCTTTTAACTTATCTCATCAGTGTTGATTTCCTTTCAAATCATACGTGTTGTTTAAGGTTTTTTTTCGCCGTTGATGGAACTTACCGGGTTTCTCTGCGCGTCTAGGATCATGGTTTCCGCCTCGCGCCATTCGGAAAGCATAATCCAAGTGGCTCAGCTAAACCCGATATCTTCCATGAACAGATGCCTATTGATTGGAAAAATTTCAGCTGCTTTTTCATTCCTTTTGTAGCATTCTTCGGTTTATGAAAATTCTATATTCTTCGCAAAACTTTTATTCTGATTTCCGAATCTCATTTAAAATACTTAGCAGTATACAAAACCTTACCTTATCTTACTTTATCCCAACTTCCTCCGAATTCTTTAAGTTTGTTTTAACAAAATTTTATTTTAGTTCAGGTACAGCTTTTCAGCATAAAACTTTCCTATTTCTTTCAAATTTATTCTACATTATTCCGAATGCTCATGCGTCATTCAATGTTTCATTCCACCGAAATTGTTCTTTACCGTTTCCAACTTCACAAGGGCGTGCTATCGTCCTAAACTTATTCTGTTTCGTCAAATTTGATCCAAACATCTTTCAGTCCTACCACGCTTGGTAAACTTGATCCAAACTCCTTCAAACTTCCTCGGAACATTTCGATCATATTCCAATCCCTAGCCACCGCTCCACAGCTGGATCCTTTTCAATAGGAATCTTTCTTCTCTGAGGCTAAAACGAGACAGTTTCATGGTAGCAGTAATACTAGTCATAAATGCATTACTGATGTTTTTTCGTATCGATTCTATGTCTCTGCCATTCTTCAATGCGCTGACATTATTTCGCGAGAATTGCTGCGCATCGCAAAATAAAACACGATCCCACTTATATAACTGAAGAACAAGAAGAAAAGATTCGCCTCCTTGCCATCGGATGCGAATGCTCCGCTGCAGTTTTTTTTTAATGTTGTACGTCGGATTCTGACTTTCTTGGCAAACTAAGCACAAAAGGAGGCCTCTCCTCCCTTTCTGTCATGGTTTCATATTTCAGGGCTCAAGGCTCAGTAATCATGGTAGCTTCCTTGGGCACACACGCTGATTATACAAGAAGCGCAGCAGGAAGAGATAGTGAAGGGAGAGAAAGTTCTCAAAGGGCCGGAGAAACAGATGGAGGAGAAACAGGCGACGCAGTATCTTAGAATTTAGCAGGTGGAGGATAGTGTGTGTGGGAGAATGGGCGCTTCTTTGGAGTATCGTGAAAGGGAGGGAGCAGCGGCATAGCGGGAGGAGGAATATTTGAGAGAGGAGGAGCGCGTGGAGTCCTACGAGGTCGGGACCCGGGGCAGCACTCGGTGGACCTGTGGTACGCGAAACTTGGAAACACTGCCCTCCCCATCTCCGACCACGCAGAGCAAATATTTGTGGAAGACTCTCGAAAGGCTTCACTCTTCTCAACCATTTGGACCTTTTTTCCTCTCCTCTCTCCGACATTCCCTTGCTTACCCATTCCTTCCCCCACCCACGGCTCCTATCTTTCCCGTTGGAAACGCTTTCATCACCCACCATCTAGCACTTTATTCCTACCGCTTCGAGTTGCTTGAAATCGGTTAAATCCCTATCGATGAAAAAGACTGCGTAGACGGCGTTGCTGTTTGCGGTAAAAAACGAAAAGGAAGAATGTGTCAGTCCCAGGAGACATTTGTAGAGAGGATGAATGCAAGGGAGTTTGTCATTACTCGAGCTGTCACGCAACATGCAATAAGAATTCAAAGGCTGCTGTTTCGCGGATGTTAGAGGACGTTAAATGAAATAAACCTTTGAATAAATGAAAATTTAAGACTAAATAACCATCACTTTAACGTAGCTTCATCAGGTGGTCCTCTTTATCTCAATATATCATTGGTTGCGAAAATTTGTCTGCGTGTTCAGATCGTTTCGCACGACAGCGTTCAGTGTGTGACGCAACATATTTGGAATAAATCATGGAAGAACGCTATTAAAAGGATTTTATTCCTTTTTATCCTCTCTTTTACTTAGAATTCTCACAACAAATCAGATGTAAGTTTCCCCAAATTGTCTTTTGGTTAACTTTATTTGCGTCAGTACACTATTGCCGCACTAATGTTTAAATAAATGCGTCTGTTGGTCGGAGTTACCCAGAATTGCAGTACAGTAGTACCCCGCTATACGTCGGAGATGCGTTCCTGAAAAATGCGAGTTATAACGAAACAACGTATAGCGAAACAAAGATTACCATAAGAACTATGATAAAACTTATCCTGGCGGATATTTTGTGACACAGTTGTGTCCCAAATAATACATATCAATACAGTACTACATTGGACATACGAGTACTACGTATGTTACCACTGTGTGTTTACCACTCATTGCTACTAGGGTTTAATATACATTTTATCGTAACAACGAGTAACCAATTGCAATAATAAATTCAGAAATCACCGAAAATAATTGTCTATAGTGTGATGGAACACAAAAATTGTTTCTTTACTTACACGTACACTGATACGCACTATAGAGTACTTTTCAAGCAGATTTCGCAATCCAAAGTATATCCAATATCTCATGAGATATCAACGCAAATGTAAACCGGGATGAAAGGACACACAAAATCTTAGACACAACTGTTCACAAAGCTCTCTTATAGCTGACTGTCGCTCAGAAATAGCTTTTTACACATCGTCATTAAAATTTGGACAGTCCCTTATATCCCCTATGTAGTTTGTGAACCACCTAACCCATCGTGATCTCTCAAACACATGGCCTGCAAATGTGTATTGAGTATGATTTTACACGAATTGATAAACATGAAATTAAATTAATTCATAAAAATAATAATAAACGAAGTTAAAATCCGAATACAGTGTTTTTATTGTTATAGTTATAATTTATGCACCGCAATTGGAATTTCTGAAATTCTGCTTTTAATATTTCACGAACGAGTTATATGCGAAGCGACACAACTTATAACGAAACATGTTTCTTAATTGATTGGCGACGTATATGCGAAACAACGTATAGCGGGGCAACGTATAGCGGGGTTTTACTGTACATAGTAAGCGCGTCTGGTGGTTCGGTCGGAATTATTATTGTGTTTGGTGATCAGAGAAATAAGGAAAATTGTTGTCGAGGTTTGTTGGATAAACTCTTGTTTTGGAATATCGAAAAATACCTCCCGAGATTGTTGCTGAATCTCCAAAACTCCAAAAGATCATTGAATATCTTTCTTTGAGTTTCAATTTCATCTTTGGAAACAAGTACAAGTCGCAGGGAGCAATAAAGGGGACCACAGCCATGTTGTTCTTGGCCATAAGCCGTTGGGCAGAGCCGGTGCATTGTCCTGATGAATCAACCAATCTTCATTTCGACACTTCTCATGCCATGTGTTTCAGAAGCTGTTTCTCAAAGCTTGAGACAAAATTTTATGCAAACACTTTCTTATTTTGAATCGCTTATTTCGAAAAATCTCAGAACATGTACACTTCTTCACTAAACAACTTCACAAATGTGACTAACGCAACATAAATTGACGTTCGACGAAGCAAACTACTTGCGAAAGTACTTATCTTCTGCGACCACCTAGCGATATACAAATTTTACTTTTATCGGTTGCGTTTTTTCTCAAGGGGGGATCCGAAATATTTGACAACCACAAAAGTTGTACGCAAGTTATATCAATGTCGCCTATTGCATTATTCATTCTATATCTAAAGGGGGAAAACCATCTCCTATTCCTTGCCGACGGCGCCCATGAACCTAAATTTAAAATAACGATGTATGTTTCCACAGTTTAGAAAAATGACAATTATCCAAGGGGGTCTGGACCTGGTAAACTCCCCCCTCCCTCCCCGTGTGTGCGCCTCTGTTTTTACCTGACCATTCTCATAACTTTGAACCTCGTATATTCGGTAAATGATTATGAAACGGTTATTACAAAATTTTGAAAGCCATAATACATTTCAGAAATTTTGTTACGTAATTTTCAATTAATTATGGCTTCTTGTAGTTTACTTCGGCGAGTCTCAATTGCATGGGATTTACTCTTATGCATCCACGCTTTCCCAAGAGGAGCGCAGCTGCGATACGCAATTTCGTTGCGTGGAGATGTCGAGACGATGCGGTAGCGTGGATACGTGAGGGTAGAGTGTAAGGGGAAGTGTAAGGGTGAAAGAGGAGGTGGAGAGAGGGTTAGAGGTGGGGGGGGGGGAAGCGGTGATGGAGGGGAAGGCGACCTCTCCTTCCTCCCTCAAACCCATCTCTCGCTCTCTTCTAATTACAGCAGATATATTCTTTGCAAATGGTCGCAGTGCAAGGGCTGTAGATGGCCCACCCTTCTAATTCTTTGCATCATTACTCCAATTTTGCGAATTTGAGTAAAAACTGTACAGAAATGGATATATTTAACCATGATTGAATAATCATTCATTTAAATAACGGATATTCTCTACCATAGAGTTCATATTATTAATCTATTTTTCATATTTCCAGAAAGGTATATTTTATTCATTTAGGACTCTGAACATCAGTTGCTTTGTACGATACAGATTTTGTGGCAAATGTATGTTATTACAGTGCAACGGCCTATAATATGTTAAATAATTATATGTTCACTTTTCTAAGTTTAGGTACTCCTTAATTACATATTTAACTGTTTTAGGCATAACTTGATGGAATGTCGTCATATTGTCGAAATAAAAAAGACTAATTTGGTACTTCCATATTTATTTTTTAAATTACCTAGGTTTCGTTGCTGTTGTCGAAATAAAAAAGACTTATTTGGTAATTCCATATTTAACTTTTAAATGACTTAGGTTTCTTTGCTGTTGTCGAAATAAAGAAGACGTACTTGGTAATTCCATATGTTTTTTTTAAATGACCTAGGTTTCGTTGCTGTTGTCGAAATAAACAAGTTAGGAAAGTGTACAATATATCACAATTGGGCGCGTTTCGTGCAATGGAGTATTAGAAAGAAAGTATATACCTGTACGTGAGGGAAATAGCGTTTTAAATTTCTTATATTCTTCAAAAATAATACATTTTCTTCCTATTTAATAATATTGCATGCACGCGTAAGGAAATTAAGCGTTTTTTGTTAGATTGTTTAAGATAGTAACAATGAAGAAGTAACCATGCAAGAAATTTTCTGTTCAACTCGAATTAAGACATTCTCATTTGATTTTCTCGATAACGGCTACTCCTACGACAAAAATGTATAGGAAAGAAAATACTCTTCTTTACTAGTTCCACAAGTTATATTTGAAAAATATTTTGATATGAGCAGTACTTTACGAGATATGAGGAAAATTTAATTTTTTGTCACCAGTAAAGTCGTACCCCTGATTGGCGTACGTGATTCATTTTTGCGATTTTCTTCTTATATTTGATTGAAAGTCCTTAATATCAAATTTCATAAAAATCCGTTCTGTAGAAGCCGAGAACGAACGATAATAGGCGCTCACGCTGGAAGCGAAACGCGCCTAAAAAGACTTATATGATAATTCCATATTTATTTTTAAAATGACCTAGGTTTCGTTGCTGTGCAACATCATCAGGTAAAGCTTTATTTAACTTAAAAATAAATATGGAGTTACCAAATAAGTCTTTTTTATTTCGACAATACTTAGTTATATTTTGGTGAATATTTTTTATGGATAAAGTTTTTAATTTTGACTCAAACTCTTTTCTTAAATTTTTAATATCTGAATTTAAAAAGAAGTCGCACAGACGCATAAAATTAATACAATGCTACATTTCCCGAATATAACGCTACCCAAAATTGTTGGAATGTCATTTCCGGAAAAGAAATATGGCTTTAAATTCTGGTCATTACGGTAACGACTTGTCAAGGAATGAAAAATTGCACAATTTCCATTTTTCTCAAATATGTAGTTATCGATTCCAATGAATTCGTCTCCCTCGAGGACGGTTGTTAACTCCTAAGTTCATTTGATAGATGTTAAAATTCGAATGTAATTTCCGACATTTCAGACCGGGGGAAATGACTCGCGTTCGATATGTCCGCGTGTGGCAGTGGCAACTCTTCAAAAATCGCAATATCGAAAGCGATACCGCCGCTCAACTTTCCCATGGGCGATTCCATTTTTAGCGAAGATATAATGTATTCTTGGCATTGGACGGCCCTTCGGAGAATTGAGATTCGCGGGGCAAGATCCAGATGCTCAACTGTCGAGATATGGGATATTTTCTGAAAGTGACTGGGCGAGAGATGCCTATACATTCGGAAGAGCGTAAATTGAATTTGGGAACCTCAGGATATTCGAGGGCAAGATGAAGCTGCAACATAAACAAAATTGTGTTGACAGATATTCGATAAAGAGGAACCAGTGTCCAGGTTCCGAAACACTTCACGTGAGGAGAACCGGCGGTTTACCTTGTTACCGTAACGCTCGCTAGATTATTAAAGAGTTTCAGAGACATGGCCGCAGCCGCTGGTAAAAAACCTCTGTAAGATTAAAATCATTTCTCACGTTTGTCATTTTGCCCTGCAATGATTAAAAAATCCACTCTAACGTGAAAAATATCGTGTCTGCGTTTTATCTTTAAATTTCCAGTAAAACCGTTTATTTGCTGAGGCGCTTGTTTAGGGATGATTATGGTAAGATTGGCTTGAAATGAGTTAGTTTTATTTAGCATTTGCAACATCAATAACTATAATTTTAATCAATGAAAACATTTTTTTTAAATTCCACAATTTTTATATCAATTCACGACATAGGTCTCGAAGCATCGTTAGCTAGTGCTTCGAAACTGGTGAATTGATATAAAAATTGTAAAACTTACAAATTGTTTTTCGTTGTTATACCATGTAATTATTCCATAAAGTTACGCTTTCCACCGTTAAATTTATTATAACCTCAAATTAATCTTTGACTTAAACGTATCGTGACTTTTTATCCTTATTGCTGCTTGTTGATATGTGCTATAGCAGTTTTGAAATCATAGGGAGAGAAAGTGAAGTATTACAGCTGATTGTTACTACATTTTTGCAAACAGAAAGAAGAAAGCGGTCCATGAGGCTGTAAAAAAGAAGGAAATCTTCTGTTACAAATGCACACCCTCTGAATGAAACAAAGACGATGAAATATAAATTGAATCGCCTCGGAAGCATGAGGTATTGTGCTACTAAACATTACAACGTGTGACAACGATATTTCATTCTGATCGTAAATAATCCAAAAGAGAGAAAATTTATTTTCAGTCTCGTGTAATTTCTTTCATAATGGATAATATTATCGCACAAAGTCCTCGAATTGGAAGCAGTAACTACACCATTCTGTAGCGTAGGTACCGACAACGAATCTCCGTTAGGACCGGGTTTGTATTTTTATATCACATGTCAGATGATTTTCATGCCATTATAAAAATGTCAGATTCCCACGGGACACGACGTCAGTCTTGTATGCTCGTTATCCTTCCTTTTGACGGGAGTCAGATATCGATTGCATTTTGCTACGAAACCCCGCTTCTTAAAGTAAAAAAATCTCAAGCGGAAGCTTAAATAAAAAAAATCCTTTACTAGAAACCCGCCTCATAGCAGCATCCGTTGTTTACATCGCTATAATTGGTAATTATAATCTCCTTGCACGTTACTTTCTCCTCCATTCGTTATATCGTTACAACTTTCGTCCTTTCGGCACGTCGTTTGCTATCTGTTATTCACATTGTATTCACGTCAGCAAAAATTTATCAGTTAGTGCTTCAGTTGCTTACTTTGCTCGCCATCTTTGTTTGGTTGATAAACGAACGTGGTTCTATGCGGACAGGAACATATTATAATCCGCTAATTGCGCTTTTCTCTTTCGCTTTCCTCTCCTTTTCTCAGCATCACCGTAGATCCATCCAGTAGAGCGCGCCTGAATATTACCATGTTTCATTCCCTAGCGCTTCGGATAATCAGCCAATCATTCACGGCGCATTTGGATGAAGACACAATCGTCCAAGCATATCAGAGGCACCTGTTACCTTAAGCGGCCCTTAAACGCCGAATGCGTCGTGCCCTCACGCCGGAGGCCACCTGGGCGCCTCTGCGTGCGCGGAATGAGGCGTGCGAAACATGACTTCGGTGGGGCATTACGAGACGGCAAATGGGAGGAGAAGGAAGAGGGGGAGGAAAGGGTATTTGGAGATGGGTGTGAGGAGGGTATAATAGCGCTTAGAACGGGCGATTGTTCAAGGGGAAGGATGTGCGAGGAGGAGGTGTGGGGAGGAGGTGTGGGGAGGAGGTGTGGGGAGGATGTGCGAGGAGGAGGTGTGGGGGGGGGGGAAGGGATGGAGGGGGTAGAGGCAGAAAGAGAAGGACTCGAAGAGGGCTGAGTCGTGGGAAAGTCCCCAAGAGGGCGCAGCATTCGAGTTTGTAGGGAAGGATGCTGTATGGCTAATTGCGTCCATACATCACAAGGCCCTCGAGAGGGAGGAGAGAGAGAGGGTGAGGGAGAGAGAGGGTAAGGGAGATAGAGGGAGGGGGGAGGGGAGAGAGAAGGGGGAGAGACAGAGAGGGAGGGGGAGAGAGAGAGAGGGAGAGGGAGAGAAAGGGAGATAGAGGGAGAGAGAGGGGAGGGGGAGAGAGAGAGGGAGGGAGGGGGAGGGAGAGATAGCCAATCCCTCGCCGTCCTTTCCCTTTGGCCGAGAAACAGAATAAAGCGGATGTAAGGAGAGGAGAAGAAAAGGAAAAAGAGAATGGCGATCGAACTGAAGGAAGGCATAGACGGACGGAAACGGAGAATGAGAGAGGGAAAGGGGAGAAAGTGCTATAGAAATGAAAGCTGGAGGTGAATGGGGAAAGGAGGAGATTGGCAGCTGAAGGGAGGGGGTGAAAGGAGGGAGGCTGAAAAGAACAGAGGGGAGAAAAAGAGAGAGTGAGCCGTATTAATTGGTTTACCTTAAGGAAATCTATGGAATTCGGAAGAAATGACGATATCTCGAGGGAATAAAAATTTAAAGCGAGTTGCATTGGTCGGATTGGATTGGTTCGGAAGAGAAGCATAATGGTGGATGTTAAAGCCGAGAGCATAACAAATGAGAGGGCAGAGTGCGTGGGCTTGAATTATTGGGAGATTCTTTGGTGGTTATTGATCTTTAGGCATCGGGGAAACGATTCCCTTGGATTTTTCCCGCATTTCGATCACTACTTGTCGAATGGGTTTTCTGTTCAGTAATTTCTTTAAATTAAGGTAGAGTAGAAAGCGGAGGTAACATATGTTTTGTAATTGAGCACTAGCACTTAATCCAAAACGCTCGATTTAACGCTTTCATTACTCACTTCATCTTAAGTGGAATACAAAGCCATCTATGAAAGTTGATCAACTTCGCTCGGGTGCTGAAATGCACATAAATACAAATTAATCGGTAAATTGTCATTATAAATAATTTATTAATTTAAAATATTCATTGATAGATACCATAAGTGGGGTAAGGAATGTTTTTAATAAAAATTCATACTTGCCACAGCTAAATACAAAAATCATTTTTAAATTCACTATAGATAACCTACGTATTTAATGTTCTTACCGATTAATGTCTGGTGACGAAAACGCGTCTCCCGAGCAAATCGATTTTTTAATATTGCGATTAATTTAATAATTAAAGAAAACATTATTAAACGTTAAAAAAAACTTTGAGTTGTATGTAAAATATTCATCTCCTTTGTGTCTCCTTGTTTTTTACCACAGTGAATTATACCCTCTTCAGCGAAATAAACCAAATAATCACTCTGTGTTTTAACTGCGTTTTAACTTTACTATAAAGATAGAAATCGGAATAAAGTATTTCTGCAAAGTGTGACCATGGATTAATCGATAACCTCCATTGTGCGTACTCTCTCTCTCTCTATCACACACACGCACGCACGCACACTATTTCTCCATCAAAAGTGATCTTTTGGCGACATAAAGGGAAGAACGGGATAAGTGGGAAGATGCAGAAGGGATGGGAATACAAGGAGAAAACAAAAGAGGCATTTCCTCCGTAGGAAATCTTAGTAATCGAGTGGATGACGTGGAGAGCAGAAGTAGTGGGATCGGGAAGGAGAGAGATAGAAAGGGAGGAAGAGAGGAAGGGGAGAAGAGAGAGAGAGAGGGGCGATCGGGTGTCATATCTCACGGCTGGCACTTCCATTAAGGGAGGAAAGGCGGCTGTGGGAACTGGAAGGACGGAGAAGAAGAGAGAGAAGAGAGAGGGAGAAGAGAAGGGGAGAGTGGAGGCGGAGAGGAAGGAAGGAGGTAGGGGCAGGGGAATGGTTATACGCGTAGGCTTTGTTTTTTCCGAAGCCCTCCATGGAAAATAGCCTCGGCCAAAATTACGAAGGTGAAACGAATGGGTTATCGAGGTGGATCGCTGATAATGTCTGCGGAGGTGATGGAAGAGAGCGCGGTGGGTGGAATTGAGAGGGCGAGGAGGAGACGTGGACGTGATTGACGCGAAGGGATTTTTGGAGAACAAAGGAGCAGCCTGTTTAAAAATGTGCGCTTCATTCCTTAAGAGGCTATTTAAGGATATCGAGTTCCATTCTCCAGTTGAAAAAGGTCTTGAGAGAAAGAGTCGTGTTATGCGTGCGAAAGGACAGATGTCTCATATCTGGTTTGGAAACAAAAGTGTCTATAACTTTATCTTTCTAGCCTCATTTGCTGGTTGAACTGTCTCAGTGGATTTTATCTAGAAATTTCTGTTTTAACGATAATGGTACATTTTATGCAGAATTTGTCTCCAAAACCCAATGAAGTTTCCTTGTCAACGAACAATGGTAGCGTTATATTAATGAATTAAAAAGAAATTTAGCATAGGTTTAGTTTGAAAAAAGTTTCTAAAATAATGAAAATGAATTTAGTGAAATTGTCTTGGAGACATACAAGAAGAATTTATTATAAAGATTCGAATTCCTCGCTTTTTAAATTACCACTTTAACAAAAAGGTATCTACCTCCGTAGTACAGCCATTAACCCTTTTCTTTCCGCGCGTATAAACTTTTCTGCGGGCGGTTAAGCGTTCGTTATCTCGACAGCCCTTGGATGCTGTGGCTAAAGCTTTAACGTATAGGCTATCCCAATACCTTTAGCTAAAATGGTTCTGGAGGTTTCAGATCCGCCTGAAGCAATGAAATGCAATTGCTTCGTGGGAAAAATCTGCACGTGAGGCCGATACATACCTTGAATTTAAATTACTTTTCATATTCTCCAAAGCAAACTTTTGCAGTAGAAATGAAATGAATAGTGCAATTTTCTGAATTCAGTCTCACATTGAATTCAGCCATCGGGCCAATATAGGAGAATTAGTTGAAAATGCGAAATATATAAATACGTAGATACGACTTAAAAGGAAAGAGAGCTATCAAGACATGAAGAAGACTGTGGAAAACAGGAGTATATGGAGAACCAAGTTTAACCATGAATAATCACGGACCTATGATGATAAATCAACGTAATAAAAGATTTATAATTCGAGAAATAATAGAGATAGTGAAATAGCCAAAACGACAATCTCATATGTGATGACGTCAAAATGACAATTTAAGTGGTTGATATTGCAGCTTAATTTCGAGCATACAAATCTTTATCAATGATAGTATGCCAATTTCAATACTGCTACTTTTTATTGTGTTTATTTCGTTCCCCAAGGAAAGGCGTCTCTCCTCCTAGAAAACATTTCTTAGGGTTTATTAAAGCTGCTAGATTGAGTTGCCTGAATCCATAATGAAACAATTCTGATGCACGAAGTGAAATTTTTGTAAAATGTTGTCTATCCGCTTTCTCTCTCTCAATCAGGACCGGCTCAAGGTGTATTGGCGCCCCGAGCACCAAATTTGTTCGAGCGCCCCTCACCACCAACATTTTTCATTGCTAAATAGAAAACTTTTACCAAATTCATTATATATAATGTAATTGTTATTAATTTTTAAATTTTTGTAGAATAACTAAACCATATTAATTATTTTATTAATAATTGTATTACTGTGTTGTCTATACTAATATATTTACTAATAATACTAATTTTCACAAGAAATCACATTTTTTTCTCGGGCACAAGCTCCATTGTGTTGTGTTAGGTTCGGCATTTTGGATTTATCATTGATTAATTACTTCTAAATAAATGCATATAAAGTATTCAGAACAATTCTAGTTTAAAATCGGTAGTAACTTATTGATGAAACGATAAAAAATCAAATATTTCACCTGAAAATAAAAAAGTAAATTTCTTGTAGAAGAAATATATATTTACCAAATATTTACATACAATGTTTTATTCAAAATTCATTTTCCTAGTGTTTATTGAAGCGAATCGTTGAATCAGATCCTCCATCTCCAACTCTTCAGTAATATTTTTCTCAATTGATATAGTTGCCAGCCCAACTAATCTCTCTTGGGACATTGACGATCTGAGGTACGTCTAGATTAGGTTTCATTTTGAAGAACTCCTTTCTGCTGTAGAAACCCTTATTGGCAATGTCAGGAATATTCTTAATGCTATAAATACATTTGGGCATGATTCGGTAAAACATTTACCCACCCAATCACTGCACGCATGGTGAGGAATACTCTATCTTGGGGATTGCAAAGGGCACGTGAGCTGCCATACTGAAATTACAGCAAGCTGAAGGCTTGCCAATTATCTTTTCAAAATTTGAATTTTTAATAATCTTTATTTAAATTTTTTCACATTATTATATTGAAATTATCATAAGCAGACTATTATTGCCACTTCAGAAGAAATTGCTTCACTTTCATACAAAGGCGGATCCAAGGGGGGGGGGGGGGGCGATCGCCCCCCCCATTGCACGCTACTGGGTGCTTTCTTAAATTCATTCCGCGCAGAATTCCTCAATTGTAAGCCGCAGATTAGGTCTATATATCAAGGGAAGGAAAGGTTCTGATAGGTGTAGGGATTTTCAAAATATAGGGCCGTTGGCAGGAGCGGATTCGATAGGTGGAGGGGCGATCGCCCCCCCCCCCCCCCTTGAGAAGTTTCTGGATCTGCCCCTGCTTTCATAACGATACATACGTAGCGATAACAAAAAATATCGAAATTCGTTAGGGACACTATCGGGTACAATCGCATCTGTACCGTCAGGTTGCTCATGATCAATTTTATTACTTTCTAAAGGTTTTTGATGCTATAATAGACAATATGATCATTTTAAAACTTTTAATGCGAAAACTTGCTGAAATTTGAGATGAAAATTTGCCTTGAAAAGAGAAAAAATGGAAATCCGTCAACTCATTTAATCACTGATGTGATATTTTTACATAAGTATATTGCGCCTCTTTGGGCTGGCGTATTAGATTTTTTTAAAGAATTAACATCAGCTGACCTTTTTTGATTTTGGCGCCCCTAAAATTCGGCGCCCTGAGCCTGTGCCTCAAGTGCTCGCGCCTAGAGCCGGCCCTGCTCTCAATACACAGACACAAATAAATACTTGCGGAAGAGGAAAGGTAAATAAGGATATTTAGGGCAACTAGGTGTTGAAGGAAACCCAGTGAGCACTTACCGGAATGAGAGCCGATGGGGTGTCGGAGAGACAAATTTGTAGACGGAGTTTTCGGGATGACCCCTTCGTCAGCACAAGAGAGACACAAATGTGTCTCTCCAACACCCCAGCGGCTCTCCTTCCGGTAAGTGCTCACTGGGTTTCCTTCAACACCTAGTTGCCCTAAATATCCTCATTTACCTTTCCTCTTCCGCAAGTGTGTGTGTGCGCTTGCGTGCGCGCGCGTGTTTGTGTGTGTGTATATATATATATATATATATATATATATATATATATATATCAGGGTGAATTTACATGTGTTTAATAAATGGCTGCAAATTAAATAGCGAATTATGATGGATAACCATTTCATTTATCCTGACCACAGTTGTTTTCTTTTACCGGTTAAAGAGAAAAACGATAGTAACCAGATATTCGGAAGATAGCACTCCTACAATACTATTAGAATATAATAACCGTGTTTTCCAAAGGTCCCTTTTTGGCACTGTATCTCTGCGCTCGAGCCGGGAAGAAGGTCGCGAATGTTCCAGGGGTGCGTTTTGGGGCAACAGTGCTCTTCCCGTGACCTTTGTATTTGGAAGATTGAGTCTGGTCTAGTGAACGCTTTTCTAAGCGAATGTGGGTCATGGGATCGAGGTCACAGATGAGAGCGGGAGGGATAAGGGGAGTGGAGGATAAGGGGGAGGGAGGGGGGTAAGGGAGATTGCTGCGGATAAAAAGAGGGAATGGTGAAGAAGAGATGCTTGGAATTGGGTTAAGAGGGACAGAGGGAAAAAATCTCCCTCGCGTTAGTGTTCTTCGGCGTTACATAATGTGTATCGTTTGCAGTCTTCTTCAAATAGAAATTGTATGGAGGGGATTACCTACGTCAACTTTTTTGCTTTTTTTAGCGAATGCTGGCAAGGGTACGCAAACCGTTCGAGAAGGAGATTTGTTGAGGCGCTCTCTAAATCCCTCGGGAAACATCGTAAATTATTCATCGTTTGTATTCGCCAAAAGAAATTTAATGCTGCTATCGGTTTATAATCATGAATTATCGCACATATATATATATATATATATTCGTAAAATATACATAAATTGTTTTGGAAGGATAAAGAGCAAATGTTCACGATTTACGTGTGTGTGTTTGTGTATATATATATATATATATAGGGCAACTAGGTGTTGAAGAGTTGTGTCTCTCTTGTGCTGACGAAGGGATCATCCCGAAAGCTCTAACCTCTACAAATGTGTCTCTCCAACACCCCAGCGGGTCTACTTTCGGTATGTGTTCACTGGGTTTCCTTCAACACCTAGTTGCCCTAAATATCCTTACTTACCTTTCCTCTTCCGTAGTATTTATATATACACACACACACACACACACACACACACACATACATATATATACACACACACATATATATACATACATACATACATACATATATATATATATATATATATATATATATATATATATATATATATATATATATATTCGTATCGATTTATTCAACGCATCGATTCGACGAAATCATGAAACGAAAACAAAACAAGTAAGAATTAAAAAAAATCAAAAATAAAATCGTTTTGCTTTATAAAATAGGCGGCCTTAAAAGGATAAAACAAGGAAAATTTCAGGTTATTTGTCCGTTATAAAAGATTTTGGTGTTATATTCTTTTCATTACTGTTGTTTTACATATACTTTACATAATAATAATTTCGCTTTGATAAGAGGTTTTCAAGGTTGAGTTTCATTTTTAAAAATGTGCTTTGCTATTAACTTTATATTCAAAATTCATTCACTTCAGCTTATGGAATGAGATTATTACGTAAATGATATGTAAAGTTATGGTAATGACGAGAACATGACACCAAAATCTTTTACATCGAACAAGTAATCTGAAAATTTTCTTGTTTTTTCCTTTTAAGGCCGGCTATTTTATAAAGCAAGAAGATTTTATTTTTGAATTTTTTAAATTTCTTACGTGTTTTCATACTATAATTGTAAGAGCAAAAATGAGTAACATTCAATGAAAAATAACAAACGTAAATTATTTACCTCAATCGATTTCTTACAATGATCGATGTCAAAGTTTGTGATTTGTGGAACTTTGTGACTTCAAACGACTCTAGCGCTTGTAGGCTCGTCAGTTTAAATCACAAAGCAAATAAGATGAGAAACCAGGTAACGGCATTAGCCTACTCTTTTCGAAAAGCACCGACGGCTGCGCGTACTCTTCTCTAACCACACAAATAAGGAGCCGCAAGATCTATTGAAAAAAATGCAACTTTCGCAGGTTTTCAACGAGTATGCTCAGAGTGACAGGCCAACGCACTTGCCACTACGCCACATTTCGCAAGTTTTGACATTTCGAAGATACTTTTCTACTCAGAAGCCATCTATCGCAGCGTGATGAATAAAAATACATTCCCAAAGGAACCATCTACTGAATACGTGTTGTTAATTGTTTTAAGAAAAAGTTCAAAATTTTTAAACTAATAGTTAATATTATAGAGGTATAAAATTACATAATAGAAATAAGCTAAAATTTTCGTACAGTTAAGTGTTATAACTTCTCTCGCCATATATTGTTCAAAACGACAACTCACGTTGAAATCCGTATTTCCCGCTTTAATTTCTAACGTTGGTGCACAGAATGCCGTGAATATGTAGTAGTTCAATTTCTTGCTACTAAAACTCCCCCAGATTCACCGGCAGAACCACCGCAACCAAATAGCCTTTTGGAAAGTTTGAACATTCACAGTTTAACTTCTAGATGTGATATCAAAATTTTTTGTTTTAAAACCATCTGCAAGCCATAATATTTCAAAAAATGTAACAATCTTTAGGATCCGACACTTCATTCAAGAGATATGAGGGAACAAAGAATGGTCTACCCCAAAATATATATATAATTAAATATCAGACGAACGCATATAAAAGATTTTATAATAATGGCCATGAAAAATTGTGGAATTAGGTAAAATGGAATTATAAACGAAGGTATTAGTAGGGTGTCCAGAGGCCGAGGGTGCAAAACCGGGACGTTTCCTATTTCGAGGATGAAAAATCCGGGACGAACGGGACATAACCTGGACAAATGAATTTTTAGTCATTTTCTGTTGTCTGAGGTTTTCAAATATTGTTTTAATGTATTTTTTTTCTGTTACTCAATTAATAAGAAAATGGGATGAGTTTCAACTTTTTCTGTTATAAAGTTTTGCTATTTTTATTTATACACTTAAAATTAAATACATAATATATTGTATTTTACACGTAAGGAAATTGAAATCATGATCACATAAAGAAGTCAATTATCTAACAGATTGTTCAGAATGAGTGGTTAACGACATAAAAAATATTAATTACTGATACGAATGGAACATAAAAATTGCACATGAACTGTGATTTGTAGCAGTGTGTTTCAAACGTCGGTCCGCGAAACTGTGGTGGAAAGTTTAAGATAAATTTATTCTTATTTTGACAGTTAAATGTTTAAAAAGTTAGGTGACCTTGCTTTATTCTTATCTTTTAATAAAATTTCATTGAAGAAGACAAATAACAATTACGTAGTTTGCTAAATTTTACTGGTCCTTGGTGGAACGTTCACAACATTTATCGGTCCACAGCAGATTTTTGGTTGAGAAACATTGATTTATAGAGTATTACCCTTAGAAACATCCAAATTGTTATCGCGTGCCATAATTACATAATTAAACAAGTTGTAACGGATAAATCGTATTAACATAAAAATATTGATTACTATTACATTATAAACTCAAAGTTACAAGAGATATTTGAATTTTAAGTCATTAAGCATGAAATAGCACGATTATCACTAAACAACATCAATTTCAAGTTACATGAACGAATGAAATATCAAAAATTAAAATCTTTATTACAAAATCAACAAAAAATCAAATACTAGGTACATATATGAACCATTATCACATAAGAAAACATTCATTATTAAATGAAGAATTAATTAATGAGATGAATTTTTAAAACAAAAAATTCCATTCATCAAATCATAACCTTAAAATTTAATTTTAATTTATATTTGGCTGATCCTTGCGCAGCTTTTAATATTTCTTCATTTTCTTTCATGGAATTCATAAAATCTTCACAACTTAGATCTTTTAAATTAAAGACACATTTGAGTATTGCGTTAACTGTACTGATTTCTAATCTGTTCCGTTCATCAGTCCATTGAGCGTCTAATAAAGAAAAAACTCTTTCGCAGCCTGCATTGTGACACGGAATTGCAAAGTAATACGAACAAATTCTAATGAATTCACTTTTTTGTTCGATAAATTCGGTTTTCATAAAGATAGTCATCCACTTCTCGTTGCAATTCATCGTTTTCCAATTTACATTGTTTTCAGTTTCATTGCTAAACACTTCCTTCAAAAATACAAATTGTTCGTACAGAATATTTTTTGTAAATTTAATTCCATTTCTTTCAAGCGATACACAAGAATATGCAACATCATCCCACTTTGGATTAGATTTTAAAGTCAACTATTTCAAAAACGTATACAGCTTTAATGGTTCAGTCCAATTTAGTAAATACTCCCTTGCTGTTGGATAAAATTCGACGACTTCATTGCTAAATTTATTTTTTCTTTATCTTTACAATACAATATTTCTTTAGTTTTAATAGGCAAAAATTTATCAGATGTTCTACTAGCATCATTTGAATTGTTTCTTTGTTTCTTCAACAATATTTTTTACCTCTGTAAAAGTGGTTTGTTTTCTCAATCTTTAATATCTGGCCATTCATGAATTGCAAGAAGTTGTGTAAGGTACACAGAATTTGTGCATTATTTAAAAAGTTCAAAATGAAAATAGGAGCCTTTTCATCAGACATAAAATAATATTTTAAGCCTTCAAAAGCTTTTAAAATTCGTTCAATTGCAGTATATAGTGATAATCAACGAGTTTTCGAATGAGATAGCAACTTAATATATCAACAAAATCACAGAACTCCTTTAAACGTTCCGTTCGAACAGTGAAGTGTGAAAATATGAAAATATTTTTATCGCTATGAATTCCACGTCTAAATCTAATCTCCCTGCTGCAGTTTGAGCAGCATTGTGAAGAATGTGGGCCGGACGACCAACGCCTCCAACACCGGGATTTAGCGCATTCTTAATCTAGAAAACGTGTTATTTTGACCTTTTCTCTTTACCCCACCAAAGTTTGCATTGGTATTATCAGCTCCAAATGAAACACACTTTTCTGCGGAAATTCCATATCCTTTCAAAGAATTCATAATGTAGTTGGTAACTGTATCTGAAGTTTCATTGGATAAGCAATTAACATTGAGGAGTTTTACCTGCAAACCTTTTTCTTCATCGAAGTAATGAAGTAGTAGTGAAAATACCTTATCAGATTTCCGGCTGCAAGCATCTATCGAAACTCCAAAACACTCGGCCTTATTTAAATCCTTTAAAACTACATTTATTGAGTAAGGTTCCAGGACATTCTTTATTAGAGTAATCGTTTTCTTTCGAGCACTAGAAAATCTTTTCTACGTGCGAGTCATGAAATATTAAACCCAACAGGCTTGAGATACAGTCAGCACTTCTAAATGACTGACGGCGCTTTATTAGTTGATATGCCATAGTTAATTCAGCTATGGTTACATTGTATTGCTCTGTTGACATTTTTTTCATAACAAATTTTTCCAAATTCTATTTTGAAGTACTTGCCTTCATATTCTGGGTATGTTTCTCCGAATTCATATGCTCTTTCAAGACCGATCTTCCGCCATGGCCAAAGTTAATGAAACAACAGCAAATGCGGAATTCTGCCTAGCTCTCGTTCCTTCCTATTTTTTATAAAACTCCACTCCTTTTGATATTCTTCTTTGAAACACATTCTCGTTTTGGAATTTCTGTTGGTTTTAGGAGTTAAAATGGGTTAAATGAAACTGAAAACGTATATTCAAACAAAAATCCAAAAACAAATGTTTTTCTAAACTTTTTTAAAACTTACCTCTTTAACTATAAAAACGGATGGAGATGAAAATGTTCACTAAGGACTTCGCTGTCAATATTTAATCACTTCAGTAGATCCATGGTGAGTTGGCGGTTACACTTTACCAGCAGTCGTATGTCGAGTCAATCATACATGGTAGTCTACAGATCTCGTTTAGCATGACTACATTTAGGTTAAAACTCATAACGCTCACGTACGGCGATGGGACGGGAGTCGTCCGGCATCGGGAACCGGCGAAAAATCAAACAAATCGAATCTAATGTCTTAGTTCACACACCTCCGGCGACGACCGGACACGGCGACGATTTCCAGGTTTTGTTTTGTGCCGTCGCTGCCGGAGAGATTCCTCCGCTTGACAACCTGCTCACCTAGCGGATCATAGTGTTCAGGCTAACGGAATTTCTAGTTGAGATCCCGTCCTTCGCTGGTACTGTATGAATTGAACAACATTTTTACCGGGCCGGCCATGCCGTGCCGTTGCCGGTGATGTGCGAGTAGGACTTTATGCGGCGAAGGGAGCCACTCTGGCGCTCATACTGCAATGTTTATCGGCAAACACGCAGTTAATCAATAATAAAATGTATGCATTGGAAATCTCGATCATTGAAAACAAATATGGAGAGTGCTCCTATAAACCGGGACAATTGGGCGTCCCGAAAACATTTTTCGGGACACCGGGACAGATGACTAAAATCCGGGATATATCCCGGAAAACTGGGACGTCTGGACACCCTAGGTATTAGGGAAATTTAAGTGGCCCAAAACTACTGAGAGATGAAACGTTAAGCGTAAGTTTTCAGCAGTTTCAGCCGAGGAGCGTTGAAAAACGCCCTCGTTAAGAATTGAGGCGAACGGCGTTTTAAGCTGCAAATTGCGTTAAGGAAAAGGCTTAATCAATGGAAGAGGTGGCAGTAAATAACGAAAGAACATAAAAAAGGAGCGTTTCGGAGTAGTTTTCTCGTTAGACCCTCGGGAAATACGCAAGAGATGGCAAATCGCCAAGAGAACGATGGAGTCATGTCGGATGTCGTGACAAAATGCCTAAGGGAAATGACGAATATGCTTGATAAGCTACACACGAGTTGAACCGAGATATGAAAGATTCGGAGCATGGAATACCGCCAACGAAGTTCTAATTCGTATGAGAGAAAGAAGACATAGGAAATCACAGTACCATTTTTGCGTTTTCCATCCTTTACAAAATCTACACGAAACTCCTGATAAATTCCATATTGGAAGATGACTAACATCAAGAGAAAGACTCAGAAAATAATTAAAGGAGAACTGACCACACGGAAGTCGCCTATCACGTAATATGTCAAGTGACAGCCCAAATCAGAAGAATTGACATTTGTTGCCCAAAAACAAACGGCAAATTCGGTAATACTGTTTGAGCAAATGACGTAATTCACAAAAAATTCTTTTGCTAAAAATTTGCTATTACTCTTATATAAAAGGCCAGGTTTGTATATCCGTCAGAAACTCTTCAACAATGCAGAAATCGGATTTAGTCCTTCTGTGTGGGGACAAGCATAGAAATATACCTGGCAAGAGGGGAGGAATAAGGTCAGCTTTTGAAGCACAATATATATACTCCCGGCGAAGGTTTCCAACCTTCGCCCGGATCGAAGGCAACCCTCTCAGCAGGAGGTATGATTTCACGTCAAAGAAGACTGCCTCAATTTTATTTCAGAAAAATCGATCAAGATATGTATTTTTTGATGAATTATTCGTATTCCCTGTGAAAAACTACACCAAAATAGATTTTTGCGTTCCAGAGGTATTTTTTATAAAGAAAACCGAGCTCCATCTATATCAGATGAGCTTGAAATTTGGCACAGTTGTATGTTTTTGGACAAAACCGATGGGAAAAATACGTATGATATTGTAAAAATTCCACAATATAAAAATACTAACCGACTCCGTATGTGCATTGTCAGAATTTATGCCTACTCAATACATTTTTATTTACTGTGTACCGTGCCAATAAACCAAATCACTCCCCGTCATTTTGACGGGCACTTATGCTAGTCTTTATAAATAATTTTGTATTTTTTACGACTGATCTGCCATAAAAATAAGTCAATTACTGAGCATTTTTAAAGTTACTATACAATAGGTAGGAAACGGCGGTAAAAATGATAAGGATAGAAACTGAGGATGGCAAAATACAGATATCAGCTATGTTTGTATTAAAAAATTAAATTCGTAAATCAGCATGGGAAGCCAGTCAGTACAATACTCAAAATAGCAAGAGTACTGAATAAATATGTACAGTTGATCACTTTATTAATATGAAAAACTCTTCGTCTATGATAAGAATTTCCAAAATGTACGTTCACCGCTAGCCACATGTGACTAACTGAACATGTAAATGTGTCGAATTGATGCTCTTAATAAGTTACATTTTACCACATAATTACTTGAATTCCAATTAATAGCAATATTCAAAAGTTGATTTTTATGATGAGAGAGAAATGTTATCCAGAATTTGCAAACTAATATTAACTGTATTTTGAATTTAACCCCGATGTATGAGTATTGAAATTTATTTTTTATCAACATTTGAAAGCTCATACTGCTTATAGGATCACTCTTTATGGCTTTCCGTTTGCAACTTCAAAGTTTCTTCTAAATGATTACACATTCTATTTATTAACATTGCATATAATTTGTATCACGTGGCAAATATGATGACCTGATCGCTACAAATTTTATATTGAAATCCCATTGGAAATCCGTGGTATATGGATTATTCCTTATTAACTGAAAAACTGTTCGTAATGTCCCATAGAATAACCAAAAGAGTTAGCATAACATAGACGGTTCGTTATATTAGCTGCTATTATTGAACTGAAATCACTTTAATACTCTATCTATTGAAATAAAATACCGCTTTCAGAAACATAAACGCCAAATAACTTTTCTTATATTGTCTCCTGAACCAAGGAAATTTTCAGTACATGCAGCAACATTATACATATGAAATAAAACTCACCTTGTAAATTTCAACTTTAGTTTTTTGCCAAGATTTTTATCGAGAATTTTTCACAATTAAGGTAGAAAATTTTACTGAGTCTACTTTCATTTTTCACTCCTTTACTGATAAAAATATTTGTTCCTTCGACCTGAAAAACCATTCTTAGATTTGCGAAGGATTTCAGCCTATGCGGCATCAAAAAAGTGATGGCTTACGACGGATTGTTTTTAAACGTTAATTAAACTTCAAGAGTTCGAGTTGAAAGTAGCTATAACTGCGCTTGTCAAATAATTTGGATAATATTCTCGAAATTTTTGTAAGCAGTCTTTTTTGTTAGTATGTGGGTCTCCTTTAGCCATGTGCGATCAGGGATATTAACATCCAATCATGAATATATTTAGATAATTTACAAGTAGTCACTGAAATGATTTTATATTTGTAAATTCGAGTTGACTGTGCGATCGATTAGCAGTAAATAACTCCCATTTATGACAAGAACCACATTAAAATTATCATAAAAAATGTACATCTATGATCCTATATGCAGATAAATGAATAATCATGTACAAAATAATAATATTTTTTTAAATTCCAATTATTTACAAGCTTTATATGAAATGATTCAAAATCGGCAGGTTGCGTTTATGCATGTATATCCTTGAGGGTGCGACGTGTTTAACACTTGACCCTCCAAAGCGGCCAATTTGTTCGCTAACTAAGTTTCTCGTGTTGCCGTGTTTTCGGATGCGCACCAAATGACATGCAATTTTGCGACTTTTTATAAATTAAAGGTTCTTTACTTTTACATAACCAATTCTAGACTCTAAAGACATTAGCACCAGACATTTAACGTATAATACCTACAACTCGAAACACCTAAACTCTTTTCCATATCTCGGAAAAGATGAATCACGACCGGGTGATGAAAAACTGTCTGAAAATATTGTGTTTCGCCTGCTTTAACCATGTTTGGATAAAGTAAGAAGGTAACAACATACAATTTTTCACTTCCCTAAAATTATCCAATATACTAAAAGAAAGAAATAGGTACTAGTATAGTGGGCGCCGTAATCCGAGCTAAAAGGGTAGTTCTGGCATTAGTAAAGGGTGCACGCACGGAGCTCTACAGCACAGGTGCCCTCAAGAGTAGAGATAATAGTTTATCAGGGCAGAGTGAATAAAAACGTCTTCATCATGAGCACATTGCATCCATCTAAAGATGTTGGGCAGGGTAGGAGGAAACTTCCAGATACAATAGTTTTATAACTCTACGTAACGTGTTGATGTTTTAGACCTAATTCTCTCCTCTACTCAGCGAAAGCAGCATCACGTTGTTGGCCAGTGCATGCTTTCCATAATATAGTTGATCAGGTAGCTATGAATACCTGCGTGTTATTCAGAGAAACAACAGGGAAAGGAAGGGATTTCGTTCTTCGGGTGATCGAAGAGCTCATTGGCAGAGAGATTGATATGAAACAGACTAAGAGATCCAAACTCCATTCAGCAGTAGCTCCTCGGGGTGATGGCGATGTAAAAGATGATGGGAATTCTAGACACCAAAGTGGTAGTGGAAGAAGAAATATGTATGTGTAATGGAAGCAAAAAGATAAATGTTTTTGTGCTATGTAAAAATGTAGTTTGTTGAGAATGCATAACGAAAATTGTAAGACAATGTGTTTGTGTGGACTGCTCGGAATCTAAAAAGTTATAAATAATGACAAAACTAGGTTTGTATAGTGCATTTACGTAATTCTTATTTCTGTAAAATGGATATATTAACTTGAGAATAATCTGTTGCTTATAATGATGCTGTTTGCATGAGCGGTCATTTTGACCACTATGGTCGTTCAAGGGTTATACGAGTCGCCGGCCGTTTTAGTGTAAAGGTTCTAAAGTGAAATGATTTAATTCAGATGCCGAATTCTATTCTTCAGAATATATAAAATTTCAGTACGAAACCGTTTTGAATGTCTTCTCATGCTTTTACGAGTATTTTCAGAACAAACACAATGAAAAATGTAAATTAATACAATTTTTGCCCACTTTCCACTGAAAAATATTCTCATAAATAAGTGTAGAAATGCTCATGCACCCCACGCGCACACATTTTACAAAATGTTTATTTTTTTAAATTATAAAGCAAAATTTAAAAAATTCAATTTGAGCTTTAGGTTTTCATCAAATTTCCATTCCATTGTGCCTTCTCGTTTTCTTGCCAACCCAAACAGACTCCCCCCCCCCCCCCCCCCACTCCCCCCCCACCATATCGCTTCCTCTTACCTTATTCCCCGCAGCACCAAATCCCCTCTTCGCCACCCTCCCAAACGCCTCTCCTTATATTTCCAGGGCCGCCGCCGCCTCTTCCTTCCTCCCTTAATCTCTCATCTACATTCCTCCATTCTCTCTCTCTCTCACCCTTTCTCACTCCTTCCTCTAATGCCCTCTTTATTTCTCCCCACACTCTTTTTAACATGGCACCCTCTTTCCGGCCCGTCTACTCTCTCTCTCTTCCATCCTCCAGTCTCAACCCATCCCCCTCCTTTCTCCCTCCCTCCTCCATCTCCCACTCTCTCTCTTCCTGCAATCTCTCCGCAATCTTGCCTGCTCTCTTAGACTCTTTCCCAATCTAATCTCTACTTTTCATTTCCAATCTCCCCCCTCCCCCTTCCTCTCTATGTCTACACCCTTTCCTATTGCAACTCTCAAAGTCTCCATTCCTCCTCCTGCAACTCCCCTCCCACCCATGTATCCTCCCTCAAAAACCATCGTTTTACTTTCTATTCAATAACCTCCTCTCCTTCCCTATCTCCATATTCTTGCAGATTAGGATCTCCTCGTCCTTCATATTGAACTCATTTCAATACTCGCTCCACTTCCTCACTCGAAGTCGCTTCTCTTTCGCCTTCCCCCTTCCATCCTTCCGCTTCGCCTCTTCTCCGCTTATCTTCTGTTTCTCTCTTTCTCTCCCATTTTCACACTCCTCCTCACCTCACACCACCTCCCTTTCTCCAAACTGCCTCACCGCCAAAACTTTCCTTCCGCCTTTCTACTCGCTAAGACGGTTATAATTATTCCAGCTAACCGCGGCGCGCACAACGGCGCTAAACATATTCGAGCTATCGTAATTCACTCCATTCTGTCGATGCGCGACGGAAGTTGCCCAATAAAGCGCACGAGCTGTGCTTTAATGTCGAAGAGGCGTGAAAACACGTGTGCTGCGGGTTGTCGCCTGAGCTGCCCTTGCTTGCGACGTAGCTCGGAAACACGCCGTTGCTTGCGGCTGCATTTTCTTATCCGGAGTTCCCATCGACGAGGCCATCGCATCTGCATCGCCCCGCGTAGGAACAAGGCCCGTACGAGTGCAATACCTACTTGCCCTCTGCGACCTCAGCTCCTTTTCCCGCCCCCTTCTCCCGGGATCTTCCCGTCTGCCTCGCGAGGTGCCACCTCTCCCCTCTCCTCCTATCTCCCAACCTCTTAGCCTCCCTTATTTCCCCACCCTCCTCCCCTCCTAATCCCACATCTCTCGCGGCTTCAAATGAATGAAATATCTGGCGAAACCCAATCTGCAAGTTTAATTTCGGGGGTTCCTTTACACCCTCTGTTCCCAACCTTCCGTTATTTCAGCCTGCTCTTTCTTTATTCACCCCGACTTCATTATTATTTCTTTGGTTAGGACCCGTCATCTTGCGTCTCGAAGTCTTTGAGAAAGAAGGCAGCCGCTGCCGGCGGTGTGGGGTGGGCAAGATGGGGGCAGGAGGGGGCTGAATGGGAGCGAGGAATATGCGCGACATTGCATTATTATTGGATCTTTTCAGATGTGCTTAAAGAGCGGTAGTGGCTGTCGGCACGATTTAAGGAGGGAGGGGGGGTTAAAGGTTGCGTTGTGTAGCGTAGTCAATGAGCGTATTCTTTTGGTGAATATGAGTTCATCCACCAAGAAACCTCTGAAATGATACGATAAATGTGTGAAAAAGAAAAGTACTCCTTCATTCAAGGATTGAATGATTACCGTTAGATATATCTCAGAACAGTACTTTCTTGTTAGCATACTCAGGATTAAAGAGGAATTTTACCAATTACTTGTTCATAATTAATTCCTGATTTCATTAAGCCGGAAAATACATATATTTCAAGCTGTGGGATCTAATTAATAATGAAATATTTGATAAATGAGCTAATGTGAAGAATGATTAAAGTTAAAGGTATTTTATTTATTCTATCGAAAATTATAAATTAAAGTGCAACTTCCTTGCGTAAAACGGATCAATGTGATGAAGTTAGGACGTTCACTTTCGTTGAATATTTAGTGAAAACTGAATTTCTTCTCATCGTGCCATAAAGTGTTACTGTTAATCTGTAATAGCACAAGAGGAAATTCTTTCCTCTAGACTCTAGAGAAAAGAATTCATAGCTACCTCTAGAGTCTAGAGGTAACTATTAATCGCGTAAGTTAGTTTTTAAATCGCGATTTTATTCCTTACTTTAATGTCCTTGAGTAATTTTTCTGAAGTCGCAGCATCTTTATCGCAAATATTCGCTGTAAGTGCACAGGCGTTCTTTAAAAGTCAAGTCAGTAAAGAACCGTAAGTTTCCGACTGAAAACGTAATCAGGTTTTCACAAATGAAATGTCAAAATTATTTTATTCCCATGCATAACACCCACCTAGAATGTTACAGAATTAATTTGGAGGCAAAGCTTCACTGTAAGTAAGGGATGGGAGAGCAGATATTGGCAGTTGGAATTGTAACTCCACCAATATAGCCAATTTAAATACACCAAAACGTATTATTGCTGCATTATTGTGGAGTAGAGTGAGAAGATTCACTTTTAACTTACTTTTCGGTTATATGTCACCATTCGTTCTACATTTCTACTTTCTCATACGAAGTATCGAGGAAGTATTGTTATCGCGAAAAAATTCGACCTCGAGATTTTTACGGAAATATACGTTTTAGGCGTCGCTGAATCCAAAAAAGTGGTTTTGGCAATGCCGTCTGTCCGTCTGTCTGTCTGTTACTGGCTCTGGAGCCTAGACAGTAGAGCGGAAATGAATGAAATCTCGTACTTAGGCATTTTATCATACTGAGCAGAGTATACATAGAAATGGTTGACATTGCTCAATAATTAAGAGTAGTTTATTCTACGCATTTTTAGCAACAATCCGATTGTCTCAAAAACGGATATAACGATTTTGATAAAATTTCGTACAGTTACTTGAGTATACGTCTGCATTAATACTAGATATTTAATTTTTCTCAATGAACGAATATTAGGCTAGTTTATTCTTGGGCAACTTTAACAAAAATTGTATTTTCTAAAAACCGACTGATACGATTTTCATTTTCTGAAGATAACTAAACGACATATTAGTATACGAGAAAGTTTGTACAATGTATGTTTTACCGATTTTTATTGGTAAAAAGTGGAAAGTTTTCTGGATCCCAACATTCGATTGACGTGGCAACGAGCTCAATGATCATATATGGATAAGTTTTTAAAGGGAATCAGAGGGATATACCATAATTTCATTAATTTTAAACAATGACAATCCGATATTGTGATAATCCCTGTTTTGCCCCATTTTTTGCCCACACGTGAACAAAAATTATGAGGCCGTACCATATGAGCTACAGCCTTCAAATTTGGCAATATTATAGGTTTTTGGCTACAAAGAATGGATAAAATATGATATTATAAGAATTACAATTTGGGACTGGGTTGCCCCATTATTGCCCCATACGAGGATAAAAATCGTAAGACACTTCCATATGAGTTAGAGATTTAAAATTTGGCAAGACTATAGATTTTTAGTTACAACCAATGGAGATAATGTGATATAACGAGAATTCCAACTTTTATTGGTTGTTTTGCACCATTATTGTTCCATACGAGGATAAAAATTATATGGCACTTCCAGATGAGCCGGAGCAGGGATGGCAAACACGTGGCACGCGTGCCAGAAGTGGCACGCTTGCGATTTTACTTGGCACGCGTTTAAAATATGAAGTATCTTAAAGGAGGAGTAAAATAGCGGCACTCGAAAAAAATTCTGATGATTGAAATAACTTTCTTGGCACGCGAGACAAAAATCACTTGCCATTCCTGAGCTAGAGACTTGAACTTTGGAACGATTATAGGATTTCGGTCATAACAATTGGGAAAAATCCGACATAGTTAAAATTATAATTCTTTTAGGTGTTGTTTTTATTATAATTGAAAGTAGGTTGAAATGCTTGCGGAACGCAAGCACCGTCTACTAGTTTTATCTATTATAAATAGCTGATTCTCTCACAGGATACGGGATATAAGATATAGGAGGTTATAGGGTATAGGCGGATATAAATTTTTAGATACTTCTAGACGGATGTGCAATTTGAGATGATGGACGATAATTGGATAAAACCGACGGAAATAATCCAAAATCCCAAAAATTTTCATTTTTAATGTTCATTTTTCTGATCCCATAATTTCCTTCGTAAGCATTTGGAAAATTCAAGCACCGACAAACCATTTCAAAAACAGTAATTATTGACCTGTGTCTTCCGAATAAAGCAATTGAGATTATGAACTGGCATTATGTGAATCTGCGACATAATAAACTTCGCTGTTCTTATGAAGATTTCACTTTTTGGGATAGAAAACGCAACGATTAGTTACATGACCCTATAATGTCCTTCAAATTATTTACCAAAATGAGTTTCTAACAAGGACTTCAAGCGGTTTAGGTGGTGTCAAACTTAATTTATAAAACATTACCACTGAAATAGGCCCGATAAAAATATTTTCTGATAAAAAGGTAATCTACTAATTGAAATTCTTATAAGTCATTGATAACTATGACGATTTTGAAATTTCGCAATATTCTATTTAAAAAATCAACGGAACTCTGATTGTAGAAGTTTTCTATTATGGAAACTTTGATTTACTAATAAATAACGTGTTCGAAAAACACGGGACATAGCGAATAAAAACAATTAAATAATTAATCAAAGGAATTATCAATCACGTCTTATATCAAAGATCACTCCGGTAAAAATTTGGAGAATTCAGATTTTGTAATTTATTCAATAATTAATTGCTAATGAATTTTTATGCAGCCAGATTACAAATATCAGTTCAATTTCAATAATAATTAACAGCAGAATAAATATTATCAGTGATTGTTGCATTTTGGAGTTCGTACAGACGCGGATAATATAACGATAACTGAATCTACGATTTGATAACTTACAATTGGTCTAAGAGCTGTGTCTTCTTCAAATAAGAAATTTTCATTTCATCAAGTCACATACAGCAGTTACATATTATACATTTAAAAAATCATTTTTGACGCTAATACAGTTCATTTTTTCAAATCGTAATGAGGGGAATACATATTCCTTTTACTATGCATTGGCTGCGCGATTTGCTTATTGGGGTGATTTTGAAATCGCACGATGGCGGCTGGTGGGCTAATGATTGTTCTGGACTAAGCCCCGTGAACGTCGGGAGTTGTAGGCCGAGGGAGGAGATAAAAGCGGGGCGGGGGTGGATCGAGCGGACAGAGGGGCGAAGTGTGGGGCGGAGCAGAGAAAGAGGCGAAGGGAGAGAGAGAGATGGGACGCAAAGATGGGTTCTCGGATGGCATAGGCGGAGAGATGACGAAGGGAGAAGGAGGGGGGTGGGGTGCTAAAGAGGGCAAAATGGGCGAGTAGGAGAGGCGGAGGGGGCGGGGGGAAGGGGATGGAATAAGACCTCTGATTGATGGAGATTACGTGAGTGGAGGCCCGGATGAGAACGTGGGAGGCGGAGAAGTGGCGGTTGGCTTAAAAGGACACGAGATGAGAGGGGCGGGGGGGGGGGGTAAGGAAGTAAAGGGGAGAGGGTTAAGGGGGCGGCCGGAGGATGAAGCTGCACGGGGGATTGGTGCGGAGGGGTCGGTTTTACGGTTAGGGGTCAGGAGAAGGGGGCGAGAGATGGAGAAGATATGGAGAGGTATACGATCTCGGATGGGGTTTTAGGAGGAGCGTGAGAGAGAGATGATGTTAGGGTAGGGTTTCTGAGAGAGGGATGTTAGGATAGGGAGTGGGGTTTGGGGTTGTTAGGACAGGGGTTGGGGGTGGGTATTGAGAGGGTTAGCAGAGGTTATGTGGTTACTGCGAGCGACGTAACGGGAAGGGCTCGGTGGATAGTGGACGGGTGAAGATGCAGGAATGAGGGGTCGCCAAGATCAGGGTGCGAGGCACTGACAAAGGGTTTCTTAAGACGGCGTGGAATGGACGTGGATTAATGCAAGAAATGTTTGTTTCGTATTTAGTTCTGTTTCGGGTCCGAGGAAGTACTCGCTTATGAAAGAGTTTGTGATCTCTATTGCACTCATTCGATATTTCAAGCAAGTAATACGCGAACAACTCTTAAGAGTTTGCGTGACAGGTAATTGTTTAATCAAATCCATTTTATAAACGTCTCCGTCTTCAATGCTATCGTCAGCGTGTTGTGCTCGCTGCAATTTAAGTGAATATGGAAGATCGGCAATGAAGTAGCAGCTATTTATAATATTTTTAAAAATTACCATTCGTTAATTCGGCCGGATTATCATCATGCCTCCCGTGAGAGCGAGGTTGCTGCAACATTATCTCACGTCGGAGGCCGAAGATGGCGCACCAAAGGCGTTGGATCCCAAACCCCTTCGAAATAAGAGCGTTTAATGGGACATTTCCCTATTAAACTAGAAATGGCAATAATCGAGATTCACTTTTGAGCTGATTTAGTTAACCTAGGCAATCGAGGATTTTCCAAACGTCAAATAATCAAGTAATACATACGTTTGATTAAAATAAGTTACCTAGAGAAATATTAGATGGAATATGATCTCATTTATTAATGGGAACATAGCATTTGCGCCTGAAAATACCTTTCGTGACGTTCCTTTTTTATAAATACTAGCTGAGCCCGCGCAAAATTTGCGCGTTTAATTTTAAATTGATTCATAAAAAAATTAATAAGTTTGTAAAATAAGTTGATGTTAATAAATCATATTTTACTCTAGCAATGAATTTACACAGTAAATATAGGATACTTAGATATTTGACTCCCAATGTAAGGTTTGCGTGTTAGAATCTCACTGAGGGAAAGGCAGTGTGCGCATATTTAAAAAAATGTTATCCGTAGGTAATCAGAAATCTGTCTTTTATAAGTTATGGTAGAGAGTAAACTGATGCGGTACAGTAATTAAATTGAAATGACGCCTTTCTGAATCTCTTTCCTGTTCTTCCTTTCTTCTTACCTCTTCCAGAATTGCACTCCTACGCCTTTCTGTATTTATTTCTCGCTCTCGTTCTCTCCTATCCTCATCCTGACGTGAAATCCTACGTCTTTCTGAATATCTCTCCTGTTCTTCCTTTCTCATCGTGACGTGCATTCTTACGCCTTTCTGAATCTCTCTCCTGTTCTTCCTTTCTTCTTTCCTCTTCCTGACGGGAAATCCTATCCCTTTCAGTATTTCTTTCCTGTTCTTATTCTCTCCTTTCTCCTTCCTGACGTGCAATTCTATGCGCTTCGGTGTTCCTTGCTTGCTCCCTTAAAGTCTTCATTCGATCTCTGTCTTCGTTTTCTCTCTCTGGCGCTTGTTCTTGGACTTTAAAGTTCTACGTTTTAATGGCCTTCCCGTTTTATTTTACTGCAAATAATGGCATACGTCAAAATACTTTTTTTGAAATCGTATTATGTCGAATAAAGGATATCAATATGAATGTGCAGTGAAATTAAAAAGTCAGACTAAATCATAAATTTCTTTTCACTTTTATTATGCTTATGTTTCTACGGTTTGTCAAAGATTCTGCTAATAATAAAACAAAAGAACAATTTACCTTAAGAATAAGGAATAAGTTGTGAGAGATTCTTAAAATCAATCTTCTTTAGCGATTATTACATAAAACAAAATTCATTCATATAGGCTTTTTTTCTCTCTTGTTATTGTAACTGGATAACTCAAAATTAACACCTCAAAGAAAGCAAATATTGGGAAAAGAAAGATGTGAGCTTTCTGTAATTTACAGGAAATGTCATCCACTTAATCAATCACAAAACATAACTCTTGTAAAAGCGACGCCACAAAAAATAATTATTTATCCACATAAGCCAGGCGAAAGTATTAAAAAAGTAAGCGCTGAAACAGTTGATTGTAGAATAATGCGGAGTAGAAACTTACCGGGGTTTAGGAAGATTCCTCCTCACCAAAGTCTTCGTAATGAAATGGCAGTCTTACGCGTATTTCCACTGACAGGGTAGATTCTTGGTCGCTTCAGTCACGAAAACAAACACATTTGGTATTTCCAAAAGGTTGAATACTCAGATACAGTATTTTAAAAAATAAATATGCTTTTCTACCACAATCTGCGATAAACGCGTCCTAGTCACAGAAAATAATCTTACTGAATGTTCTCGAGTTAAATCATTATCTTAATGAATTCATCCATTGTTATATTTATAACAATAAAACTTTAATTAAAGCAAAAATGTAGCGTATAATGATATTACTAACTTAAGGATTCCATTTTTACGTCAATATGAACGTTTTATCGATGGTAATTGAATCAGAGGCAACAATTAAAGTCGACTTGGCAACGACCCGAAGGAGAACAAAAAATCGGCAAAAATCGATAACAATTGTATTTCCGAAAATTTCGACCGCTTAGGGTATAAACATTGCAAAAATAGATAATTTAGAGTTTTAGCCGTCGAATAAATCAAAAACGGAGAAAATTGGTCCATATTTACGTATTTTAACGAATGAAGGAAAAAAACCTTGCAGCCTGAAAACTCGAAAATCCCGTGTAAACTTATGGGAACATATAATTATCTCCTGGAATCGAACCCGGGACTTTAGGAAATTGAGAATAGTTTTCTAGAGACCTCCTGGCCTGTAGAAACAAAACACAGTTTACTGCAAATCTCTACGGCAAACGGTTTTCGAGATAGAAGGGGAGACGGACGGACGGACAGACGGACACTTCAGAAATTATATATAGGATGAATTTCAAATATATTGAAGGGAGAAGAAAAATTATAAAGCGGAGTTGTGTTGCGAGTGAGGAATAGTAAAGTGAAATGAGCAGAATTTTAAAGGTCATGGTAGTTATCGAGTGGCAGCGCAGTAAAAAAAAATATAGAGATTTCACATGAGACATGCGTAAGAGTAAGTAGAAGAGCGTGGCCTAAGATATAGGTGCGCTTGTTACGGATGTGGCAGAGTGAGGGCGATAGAAGGAAGTCACGGTGTGAGTAAAGAAAAACTTCGTTATTTCGCGAGATATTAAGTAGAACTTGCCGCTTCTATTTTCGTCCGACGCGAATGAGAGGGAAGAATGATGAAGAACGAGAGCGAGGAAGAAATGGAGATTTAGGGAGAGAAAAGAAAGAGGCGAGGAGAGATATGTTGGGAGTTGGGTAGGGTGGAAGTGGATGGATGTTGCCGGAGTGTTGGGAGCGTGAGGGTTTGAGGAGTAGTGGGAGGGGGGAGGGAGGTAGGGCTTTAAGCTCGTCCCTTTAGAGGGACGGGGGAGGAGGGGTGGCGGAGGGGAAGGTTTTAGCCGCTCGGGAGGCTGAGGTGGAGAAAGACGGTTCATTTTGAGGGCCGAAGCAGGAGGCGATCCGTCTCCTGCCGACTCCCTCACCGGTTCCCTCGCTGTAATGGCGTCTCATCTCGTAGCGAAGGAAGCGCCCCCAACACCAACCCCCTCTGCCCCTCCTTCCCCTACGAATCTCTCTACGCCCCCATTTCCTTCGCCTTCTCTCTCTCTCCCCACTAGTTTCTCCATTTGTTATTAGATCACATATTTCGAATATGGCACGCAGTCGGACGTCGTATACATTTCCCCCGTCCTTTTCCCCCTCTCGCCCTTCCCTCTCCCTCTTAACTCCCCCCCTCTCGCTCTTAACTTCCCCCCTCTGGCCATCTCTGCCCTTATTCTTTATTATCGTGACTCGATGTTCCGCGAAACCCCTCGCTCGTCCATCTTGATTCCTTGTCCCGCGTGGGGATTATCTCGGTCGAGCGAAACAGCATATTTTGGGGGAGTTGGCGCGAAATACTTTTCCCAGATGAAAAGTGAAACGTCTCTTCTTTCTAAAACAATTCGTCAGAATTTATGGCACAGCTTCGACTAAGCCGTTTATTTTTGCGCTATTTTTTATTAAATTTATTTCGAAGATAAACTTCTGAAATCCAACCGTTAGCTTTTAACGAAATGAATTCAAAGCTCTTCAATCCATGACACGGGAAAATTATGCACGAAATATTTTTAAAATGTGATGATCAAGTAAAGAGGAGTTGCGTATTTGAATAGATTAGGACTTTTTATGAGTTAGCAGTGTATATGTGGTCATAATCGACACTGGTTGATTTATGGTATGCGGTCTGAATGAGTAAAAAAAAGAAATGAGATGTGTATAACAAAAACAATGTATTCCATTCTTTCACTCTTGTTAATTTACGAAATATTTATGCCCCAATTCATACATGGCAAATATATTTATTCTTTTGCAAAGTATTCGGGGTGAGCATTTTATTGTAGTAAGTGAATTTAAATTATATTCTAATAATTCGCTCAAATGTAAATTTTCTCTTTTAAATACAGCAGGACTTCGATAACTGCCGTTAATTTGTTTCTGGAAACCACGACGATTAGCGAAACGACTACATTCGAAACCGATTTTCCTATAGGAACAATTTAATAGGTCAATAATTCGTTCAAAATGACCTTTACGCGTAGGGGCTGATCCAAAACTTCTCAAGGGGGGAGGGGGGGGGGGGGGGAGGAGGGAGCTATCGCCCCTATCGAATCTGCCCCTGCCAACGGCCCTATATTTGAAAATCCCTACCTCTGTCAGAATCCTTATTTTCATTGCTATACAGATCTAATCTGCGGCGTATAGTTGAGGAATTCTGCGCGGAATGAATTTAAGAAAGCACCCAGTGGAGTGCACTGGGGTTGTCCAAGAGGGGGGGGAGGGGGGGGGGGCGATCGCCCCCTCCCCCCCTGTGGATCAGCCACTGTAAACGCATCATATAAAACTCGGTTTGCTTGAAATTTTAGACTTTGCGTCATTTTCATTCATTCACTTCGTTTTATTTGAAGGACCTTTTATCAGCATTTATGGACCTTTTATCAGCATTGTCACTAACACTGCGTTTTGGGACCATTTTTATCAATGGAGGTTTAAAATATTTAAGAAATATGTTAACTGTTGAAAAATGAGTTGGCAGTTGTACTGCGACAATCTGCGAAGGAATGTTTTTGCTGTTTGATTCTTTGATATGAAGGTAAAATTCTAAATACTGTTATTCTTCGCTTAACCCTGTTTCACGAAATTCTATCCACTGTAATACGATCGAATAAATACTCTCCGAGAACAACCGCAGCGCACCGTTTCGATTGGTGAAGTGAGTTTACGTCTATGTTACAAAATTAAACGTGTGTTACAAAGTATGTTGCCTCAGGACAAAGGGCGGTACAGTAATTATTCTTGGAGGAGATTTTAATCTTCCAGCAATCGATTGGGAATCCGTAACCTATGTTAGTGGCGGAAAAATTAGAGAAGTTTCTCGTGAATTAATTGAAGCGTTTACCCTAAACTCGCTAGAACAAATCGTCAAAAAACTGACGCGATACGACAAAAACGGAAACGGAAATATATTAGATCTGTTATCCACGACCCACCCGCTATTGAATAGAAACTTGCATATCGACGATGGCATAAGTGATCATAAAATAGTACTTGCCGTCTTCAAATATAACTTTACGACAATATATAAGCCAAAGCGTTTGTCTATATCTTCAGTAAAGCGAATCTCTCAGGTTTCAAAACCAAATAAGGACGTATATTAATTTTGCGAATAAAAACAACGTGGATGATTCTTGTACTGAAATTTTGCGCATCATTCGCGAAGGGCTGAGAAGTTCGAGGTCAGTCCACAGTACCTCATCTAGTTACAGACAACGGTGAAAGTGTGCACGACTCTTTTATTAAGGCCAGTATGTTAAATCGCAACTTGGAAAATTGCTTCATAATCGACAGCGGTCATTCCATTGATTTCCCTACTCATATAGATTCAAATATGAGCGACATAGACATATCTGAAAGCGGTATCGTTAAATTGCTAAATTAGGTCCGTAAAATAAAATCGACAGGGCCGGAAGCCATACCTGCGTTCATTATAAACTCGCTAGCGAACAAATTATCTCCGTACCTTAAGATCGTATTCACAAAATCTCTAGATGAGGGAGTAGTTCCTTTGATATCCTCACGTTACACCTGTACACAATACGGGAAGTAAATGAAAAGCGGATAATTACTACAATGTATTATTGACATCTGTAAGGTTTTTGAGCACATTATAGATAGCACAATAAGGGCCTTTTCACACGGGCCACCATGGCCGCGGCCACCATGGTTGCGCGGCCAGTAGTCGAGACAATCTTTGTGGCGGCCCACTTTCACTTGGCGGCGCGATCAGTCGAGATACAGTAATACCCCGCTATACGTCGGAGATGCGTTCCTGAAAAATGCGACTTATAACGAAACAACGTATAGCGAAACAAAGTTTACCATAAGAACTATGATAGAAGTTATGGGTTACGTTCCTGACGGATATTTTGTAACACATTTGTTTCCCAAATAATACATATCAATACAGTACATTGGACATACTACGTATGTTACCACTATGTGTATACCACTCATTGCCACTAGGGTTTAATACACATTTCACCGTAACAACGAGTAGCCGATTGTATTAATAAATCCATAAATCAACGAAAATAATTGTCTATAGTGTGATGGAGCACGAATTTTTTCTCTTTACTTACACGTACACTGATACGCACTTTAGAGTACTTTTGAAGCACATTTCGCAATCCAAAGTATATCCAATATCTCATGAGATATCAACGCAAACGTAAACACACAAAATGTTGGACACAACTGTTCACAAATATTACAAATAGGTTTTTACACATCGTCATTAAAATTGGGACAGGTCCCAGTCCCTTTTATCCTCTCTGTACCTTGTGAACCACCTAACCCGTCGTGATCTCTCAAACACATTGCCAGCAAATGTTTATTCTGAGTATGATTTTACATGAATTGATAAACATGAAATTAAATTAATTCATATAAATAATAATAAAGATGAAATTAAAAGCCGAAAGAGGGTTTTTATTGTTATAGTTATAATTTATGCACCGCAACTGGAATTTCTGAAATTTTGTTTTTAGTATTTCACAAACGACGTATATGCGAAGTGGTACAACTTATAACTAAACATGTTCCTTAATTAATTGGCGACGTATATGCGAAACAACGTATAGCGGGGCAACGTATAGCGGGGTTTTACTGTACATGTAAAGGCATCAGCGCTTTCAGACGAAAAGCCACCAACATAGCGTTTGGGAGCTAGGGCTTGAATTAGCTCGGGTCGTTGCAGGAGAAATATTAGGCTCAAGAGCTCTAGGCTGGTCACTGCTTTTTCTAAAACACACAGAAGCTGCCTCTTCAACGTCCATTTTGGAAATGACGAATTTGGTGACGTGTACGGTGGCTAATGTGGTGGTTTTGACTATATTGGTGGCCCGACCATGGTGGCCGCGGCCATGGTGGCCCGTGTGAGAAGGCCCTAATGCGATTCCTCGAAAGCAAAGGTGCTCTGAACAGAAACCAGCATGGTTTCTGGAGAGGCAGGTCACGCGAAACAGCTGTATTCACATATGATATTGTGAAAGCAGCGGACAAAGGAATAGGACTAGATGCGGTATTTTTAGACATTAGAAAAGCCTCGTCACAGTTTTCCATGCGAAAATTGCAACAATTAAAGGCTGGTTCATTTAACAAGAAAATTATAAATTGAATTGCGTCGTTCCTTACGGATAGAACCGAGAGAGTATTTCTCGATGGAGTTGCATCAGACGTCGTCAAAGTGACTTCCGGGGTGCCTCAGGGAAGTGTAAATGGACCGCTGTTATTTCTAATATATATAGTCTATAGATATCTATAAAGTAAAGTGTTTGTATGTACGTATGTATGTTTTTTATAGCTCAGCAACTACAACACGTAGAAACAGGAGGAAGGTGTCATTATAATCGGAATAAAGAGATAATTGGTGTTGTGAGATTTTTATACCGATATGATTAAGTTTTCTAATTTTTTTAAATATTTTATTTTTTAATTTCCTCCATTTGAATAACGTAGGGATGAATGCAGCTTATTTTTCATTTGATTTTTAAAATTATTTACAAACATCTTAAGAACTCGAGACTTGGATGGTTGTATGAAGGAAAGAACAAAGTTTATTTTTATTGAAGACAATCCGAATCATGATGAAATTAGCATTAAAATGCTTTTAGAATCAGAAAATATACATGATTTTTATCAACTTATTGACAATACCAATTATATATGCTACCATGACAACTCCCATTGTCGCCAAAGTTGAGAGTCCAAAGCATTTATATGGGAGAATTTTTAACGTAATATCTTTTTTCAACTTGTGTGTGCGATTTTGCTTTGTTTGGCAACCAAATATTTACTGATTTTAATTGAAATATTACTAATAAATGGTTTTTAATGATATTTTAGTGTAGCGTAGGGTACTCCAAAGCAAGCTGTTTTTAAAACTACGTAAGTAACTTAAATAATTAGAAGTAGATTTTCCACAAATTGTGATTAGATAAATCGTGTCATTGTTTCCAAAGTATTATTGATATAAACAATTTTCTCGTAACAGAACTCATGGACGAGAGAATCGAGCTAATAGCCGGAGGATAGTATTCATTCTGTGATTCTTAAACGTATTCTATTTACTTTTTTGTTTTTCGTTAAATTAATGGGTGCAAAAAGAGAGGTAGGAAAAGGTTTCACCTGATAGACGACTTGAAAGGGAAAGAGAGCTCTCAAGACATGAAGAAGACTGCGGAAAATAGGAATATATAGTAACCAAGTTTAACCATGATAATCACGGACCTGCCTACGGACAGACTACCTATGATGATAAATTAATTAATTTCGTTTGTTCCTTTGTTCATCCATTTTCTGATGATTATTGTGTTGTTGCTGGTTATACTTAGAGTTTTCATTTTGAATATATCGTCGCGAAACTTCGCATAGGTATGTAATTTTACCCTGCAGGTAACTTAGATTATATGGCGATAAAAATTGTGGGAGGGAGAGCTTAATTCAATATTTATTTTCTCATAAGTTTACACGTAATTTTTCATTTTTCACTGTGTAAGATTTTCTTCCTTCATTCATCTAAATCTAAATTTTTGCTTTATTGGACGGTTAAAACTGTGTATTTTGTTATTCTTAACGATGCTTACATGTTACACGGTCGAAGTTTTAGATTCACTAAATCCGTTGAAATTCAAATGGCACTCCTGCTAATAATTCATATTTTTCAAAATATAATTAACGACGCATTAGTATATGAGAAAGGTTGTACACTGTATATTGCACCGATTTTTTTATTGAAGCTGAACCTTGAAATTTCCGATCAAAGCGCGATTATTACGTAAAGCGATAGTATTGAATATAATATGATACCACAATCTTTTATAACGAACAAATCTGAAATTTTTCTTGTTTTATCCTTTTAAGGCAGCCTATTTTGTAAAACAAAAAGATTATATTTTTGAATTTTTTTAAATTTCAGAGGATGATAATGCAATTCAACTGATTTATTCTTTTATAAATATAAAATATTTGTGCGCCGGGAACGTATTCCTAGAAGTCCTAGAAATCAGGGTTAATGATTATGCCATTCATTAATGCATCCCCAGCGAATTCCGAGGGTTTGGGCACTTAATTGGCCTTCCAGCAAACTGTGCCTGAGGCCACAGAGGTTGTACGTTATTCAAATTTGCTAGCCGTAACCGCGCAATGATTTCAATTGATTAAAAAATATTAAGAAGTATATGAAGTAATTATGCTTGTAATAACTTTCGTTAATCTCAATAATTCACATTTAACTCTAATAATGTATTTCCCCAGTATAGGATTTTGATGTCTTTGGCTATCAATGTAAGACTCACGGGTTCGAATGTCGCCGATGGCATGGCTGTGTGCGTATAGACAATTTATTATCATTTCCTTGCATTAAGACATTCAATCCGCCCATATATATTTCGCAAATGCGGATTGAGAAAATAATAATAATGGGTCGACAATGGCATGGTCCCCATGGCAAACCCCAGGAATGCGTAACTTATCTGTCAAAATTCGAGCGATATCGAATCGAAGGCGAAAATTGAGTATTATAATAAGAAACCTGATTCTAACATTTTCCCCTCTCTCCTTTCCCCCTTCCCTCCTTCCCCCTCCCTTTCCTGCATTATTGAAACATCTCCCTACTCCCTCTCTCATCTCTCCCACTCTTTGTTTCTTCCATTTCCCCCTTCCACCTCTCTTTTACCCTCCCCACTTTCCCCCTCCCTCACATTCCCTCCTTTTCCCCTTATCCTATCTTCATTTAAACTGCTCGAGGTTGAGGCTCGAAGCACCCGCTACCCGCGGGGCCCCCTCGCGCCCCGCGCATATCCTTTTCCTCCACTTCCCCTCAAACGTGACTGAGTGAAGGGGAGGGGAAGCTTCGCTTCGGTTGTGACTGACACAGGCCTTACTCAATTACTATATACGTTGATATCTTTGATGCATTTTAGTGAAAATTGAGCTTCAACTCTTTTACCCTAAAGTCTTGTAGATAACGCGCGCGTTATACAAGCTTTTTTTAGGTAATATGATGTAATTTTCTAGTTCGCGTTATCGATGAAGTATACATTTTTAAGAGAGGAAAGTTTTACTCAAAGTAAGCTACTTTGTAAGAATATCTTCTTAGTTGAAATGAGTTTTGTGTTTCATGTTTAATGCACTTCCTCAACTTCGCTTACTTTTACGCAAACCCTGCAACCCGGACCGATATACACACGTATTACACGTAGATTACCCGAAAAGTCATTTTTTTCCGCCATCCAATAGTATCAATGAAATGCATTGTGCTATACAATTTTGCTACATCATCGACAAATGATTTACTTTGTCAGCGAAAGGTTTTCAGTTATAAATGAAGAATGTCCATATTCAAAATTATTGAGTGCACTACATCGAAAGCAGGAAAATAAATTTTCATTCTTGTAGCCATTTTTAGTTCAAGTTCCCGATCATTAGTATTATTAATTTTCAAATGTAAATCAAAACTAATGTGCACCCACCCGAGAATAATCGAATTAAAATTCGAAAGCGAAAGTTTAAATGTGGGTTTATCCAAATGAGTTTACATATGAAATTCAATTATCATTGCTACTACAGAACTCTGGTGGTAAGGTCATTAAATGTTAATGACATAGAGAAATGATGAGTTTAATTATGTAGATGTATAAATATTTTATTAATGAAAGAAAATTACACTTCAAATCCGTCAAACCCTGGGGCGGATTTATAGGTATGCGCAGTGCGCGCAGGAGTAGCGCCTCGTGCTGCTGATGGCCCCCCGAATTCCAAAACTATCAAAAAAATAGGGACTCAAAAAAGGCTGCGCGCATGGCCCCACTATCCATAAATACGCCCCTGGTCAAACCCTTCAGATTAGGTTTCAGAATTAAAATCAGCATTATTGAAGAGATTAACAAATGACTCCGGTAACTCCCTTTCAGAAGGAATTTTTCCACTTTCGTCAGACTCTGGTCATAGTCATTACTGAATGAATGAATCCTCGATGTCCGGAAACCATTCACGATGCAATTAGGAGTGATTTCAGCCCAAATGTCTACAGTCCACTCAAAATAATTTCTTGTTATCGAGACTTACGCAGAAACGATTTCTTAGCCCTATTTTATATTACAATAATGAAATTTTTAGTAAGAAAATTAATGAATTATTCTCTAACTCGAACTTCACAGGCCGGATAACATGTCCTTGAAGGCCGAATACGGCCCGCGGGCTGTACATTCCCCACCACTGCTTTAAAAAAGTTAGGAAAGTGTACAACGTATCACAAATGGGCGCGTTTCGTGTAATGGAGTAATAGAAAGAAATTATATACCTCTACGTAAGGGAAATTGCGTTTTAAAGTTCTTTTCTTCATCATAAATAATCCATTTTCTTCCTATTTAATAATATTACATGCACACGTAAGGAAATTAAACGTTTGTTTGTGAGATTGTTTATGATAGCAACAATGAAGAAGTAACCATGCAAGAAATTTTCCAAGTTCAGCTCGATATAAGACATTTTTGTATGATTTTATCGATAACGGCTACTCCTACGATAAAAATGTACAGGAAAGGAAATACTCTACTTTACCAGTTCTACATCTTTTATTTGAAAAATATTTTGATATGAGCAATACTTTACAAGATATGACGAAAATTTAATTTTTTGTCAGCAGTAAAGTGGTACCCCTGATTGGCGTACGTGATTCATTTTTTCGATTTTGTTATTATATTTGATTGAAAGTCCTTAGTATCAAATTTCATGAAAATCCGTTCGGTAGAACCCGAGAACGAACATGCGGACGGACGGACGGACGGACGGACAGACGGACCGATGATAATTGCGCTCACGCTGTAAGCGAAACGCGCCTAAAAATCTGATGTGGCCAACACATGACTTTCTCCATATTTAGGGTATAGGTATTTAAATTATTATGAATAGCATTATGAGGCAAAATTACCATTTCGTATCGTGAAAGAATACAGTCATCCTTATTGCCGTAAATTATATTTGGAATATGTTAACAGAATTCACCGCTACGTGGTCGCGCTGTATACTAGAAATTAAGAAAAAGCAAAATATCTCCGAAATGGATGGCTCTACGAAAATTTGTTTCAAACAAAACTTGAAAGAAATATTATTCTCTACAACTTTGGTCCTCACGAAGATGACCAATTACGACGTTTTTAAGGAGATATTTGACGGAAACCGAAAAAACCGATTATTTATAAATAATTCCTAAACAATAACTGATATGGAAAATTGTTTCAAAAGAAGGTTGTAGGAAATTACATTTTCTATAACCTTTGAATGGAATTGTATATACAATAATGATGTTTTAACGGAGATATTTCGCCAAAACCGAATCGGGTTTCGAATAAACCTCAACTTTCGGTCAACCGATATTGCCTAAAAACTAATCACCTCTTTATCCCCATATCAAAGTGTTATATATGAAATTTGATAATAATATGGCTAGTACTTTTCGAGTTAGAGCGCCCACAATCACATACACACACAGACATCATTCCGAAAATAGTCTAAACGTGTTCTAAGGACCCCAAAACGTGTATTTCCGTAGAAATCTCGAAGTCGATCTTTTTCATGATCACAATACTTTCCCATTACATACTTCGTATGGATAAAGTAAAAAATAATCTTTTGGATACCCTCCGCGTATGCAACCCGCTATGAATGTGCGTTATTCACGAGAATTGGAGAGTCCTGTAGCATGGACTCAGCATATGGTGCGCGTTATATTACATGAGTGCGCGTTATTTACGAGACTTTAGGGTATTTATATTTCTTCCTATATATCTTTAAAAATAATTTCTCAAGTCCAGAACTGTGGCTACTTAATCTTCGAAAGTATCTTTGCTTAAGATCGAACAATTTCAAATAAATTTCATACATCCAATTTGAGATTTTCTTCGCCATTCGCTTCATTCTGCCGATGTTGCACTCAATACCACGAAAACGTTTTTAAAAAAGGGTCAATTAAGTCGGCAATCCCTTCAGCCTTCCATCCTGAGCCATCTTCGAATCTGACGACTACTCTCTCTCTCTCGTTCTCCTTCACCTCTTCCTCCCCCCTTCCTGCCCTTCTTGTTCCCTTTATCCCCATCCGCATTCCACCTTACACACTTCCATTAACCTTCTCCTCTCTCTCCCTCCTTGAAATCTCCTCCTTCCTTCCCCTCCCTCCTCCCCACTCCTTTTCCCATCTCCCCCTCCCCCTTCATCGCTTCCTTTCCGTTTCCTAGCATCCACTCGCCATCTCGGATCAATTCCTCCGTTTCCAATTTTTCAACGGTTTCCCCGCCAACCGTAATCATTTTCCTCCAAATGCCTCTCTCCATTCCTTAAGCTCCTCTATCTAGCTCACATTGTGTGTGTGCGCGTGTGTGTGGGACTCCCTTCATCTCTTTTTCTCCCTCTTCCTCTTTCTTCCTCTTATACCCTTCGTTTTATCTTAAACACATCCGACCTTATGCTAGCGATAAAAAAATCGGTATTGTTTACGGCGGATTCTCTTTTTGGCGGAAAAATCAAAGATTCTTTACTGCTCGCTCCTCTCGACACTGTTATTGCTGCTTTCGTGCCAGCCATTTTTGTCTGACTTTTTTCGGACCGTGAGAGATGTTCCAACGCTGAGATAATGTGTGTTTTTAAGGAATGCGCCTTAAAATGGAAAAGCTCCGGCATTTGCCCTATTTTTTCCTCCACTAGCAAAACCGATTCAACCAAAAAATGCGACCCTTTATGGAATTGGAGAGGAAATTAATTAGAAAGTGATATATGTTGCACGGAACAACCAGAACATTGTTTTAAGAAACATCGTCAGTGATAAATCTATCAGTTAAAGTAATTTTCTGCTTTTCGAAGATTATAGAAGCCATTCTTAGCGGCATTAATCTTACTCTCCCGGAGAAAATATCTGTGTACATTATAAAACCCAAGGCACTTCGAGGAAAAATAAATTCTTTCGCGAAACAGCGAAAAAACAGATGACTCCTTAGAGATATGACGAAGAAAGTTTCCCTAAAGCAAAAAAGAAGAGAGACCAAAAGATTTGAAAAACTTCTCATCTGCTAAGCAACTGTTCGCTGGATATTTTTCAACTTCCCAGATACAGCCTACTCGTTCCAAACACGCTTACGAGATCTTTCGAATTTCCTTTTATAAATCACGCTGAGAATTCGTCGCCTGCGTCACCGGTTGGCTGGGTTTGTCTTAGTTATAAAACTGGTTGATTTTATTCAATTCCTTAGGAATCTTGGGATCATTCATAGCAGGATTCTCCTATCTTATTTTCCTAATAACAGACTACATTCAATTTATCTACGTCAGTAACAGTTGCTGCTGCCTATACCACTGACGTGGCTCAGTAAGATATATTATATTATAAAATTGTGGTTAAAAAGAAGTAAACGTTTATTTGAGAAGTGTAATGTTAGAAATATAACGGATATATCAAAAATTCTTTTTGAGATTTGTCTCCCTAATTGTTAGAATCTCTTTCCACGTGTAAATCTATCGAATATTTTAAACTCTTATGCGCAATGAAATGAGAGGTTTATTTTTATTAAGCAAAATAAATACCAAGATCACGGATCGGATTTTAGTAAAATCTCGACTTACTACGTTCCTATCAACCAAGAAGCTAAGTAGAAGAAAGTACGTGAGACATTATCCTGATAGCATTTATTCATAGTTTAGTTTCATGCCAACAAATTCTCTGACCACTTTGTAAGTTTAATCAGTTATTTGTCTTTAAAAAACTGAACTGTAATATGCGCTAAGTAAATTTATTCAATTATTAAATGCACGCAAACGTATTGTATATATTACACGAATTTGATTTTTAACGAAGTAATAATGTTTTCCACATTGATTTGGATGAATTCGATACAGGGGTTTTTGTTCTACGTAAATATGTTTTATTGCTCTTTAAAAGGTATTTAAAGGATTTTGTGCTAAATGTCATTCTACCTATTAATCTGCGTTTCTCAGTGTCTCAATTATCACGGCAAATCCGAATTTTACTATATTCGGTTTGCTTTTAAGATGAAAAAAACTGATTATCCTATGTATATAAATCAAGGGCAACTAGGTGTTGAGGGATGGGAGTCCAGTGAACACTTACCAATAGGAGAGTCGCAGGGGTGTCGGAGACAAGGGCGGATACAGGGAGGAGTTGAAGGGTTGTTTAACCCCCTCCCCAAGATTTATGAGCACTAGAAAATTAACTTCAGGAGAGAATTTTACCGTTTTACTACATTCATTTTTCTGTGCAAACAGTTATACATTTCCTTTTTCTGTATTAGAATATACGTGATTCGCGATATTTTCAAATAGTTAATTTTTTCATTTCTGATTATCCCCCCATGGATGAAGCTTGGATCCGCCCTTTGTCGGAGGGACACATTTTCACACGTTAATTGAAGTTTTCTGAGTATTCCCTTCACCAGCACAAAAGAAAGACAAAAAAATATTTCTTTTTAATTCTCCAATTTTAAGTCGAATGTATGTTTAAATGAATGAGCCATAGAAATGCTACTCCAGCCGCTCGTGAACATAGGGGCCTCCATCTCTTCTGTCCCTCAAAGTGCTTTCCCACCTCTTTAGCAGTCGATCTGCCTCCAGAACGCTCTGATGTTCTCCTCTGAAAAGAACCCCGCATCCTTCCGAAACCCGGCCACTTTCTCAGTGACGCATCCAACTCATTTTTCGCAATTTCTTCCGCCTCAGCTGTTTCACATTATAAAAAATCTGATGTGGCCAACACATGATTTTCCCCATATTTGGGGTATAGATATTAAAATGATTATGAATAATATTACGAGGCAAAATTATTATTTCGTATCCTAAAAGAAGACACGTCCTTGTTGCCGTAAATTACGTATATATTGAATGTTTACAGAATTCAGCGCTACATGGTGTTGGCGCTGTATACTGGTATTAAGATAAAGCGAAATATATCCGAAATGGATGGTTCTACGAAAATTAGTTTCAAACAAAACTTGGAAGAAATATTATTCTCTACAACTTTGATCCTTACGAAGATTACCAATAACGATGTTTTTAAGATATTTAACGGAAACCGAAAAACCGGTTATTTATAAATAACTCCTAAACAATAACTCCTATAGAAAATTGTTTCAAATAAAAACTGTAGGAAATTACATTTTCTATAACTTTAGTTTAGAATTGTATATAAAATAATGATGTTTTAACGAAGAAATATCGCAAAAACCGAATCGGGTTTCGAATAAACCTCGACTTCCGGTTATCCGTTATTGTCCAAAAACTAATCAGTTCTTTGTGCTCATGCTAGAGTGTTATATATGAAGTTTGGTAACGATATGGCACGTACCTTTTGAGTTAGAGCGCCCACAATAACATACACACACAGACATCATTCCGAAAATAGTCTAAACGTGTTCTAGGGACCTCAAAACATGTATTTCCGTTGAAATCTCGAAGTCGATTTTTTTCATGAATACAATACTTTCCCATTACTACGTATGGAGAAAGTAAAAATCTGATGTGTCCAGCACATGACTTTCTCCATATTTGGGGTATAGATATTTAAATTATTATGAATAGCATTATAAGGCAAAATTATTATTTTGCGTCGTAAAAGAATACAGTCGTCATTGCCGTAAATTATATTTTGAATATGTTTACAGAATTCATCGCTAGATGGTGGCGCTGTATACAGAAAATCTACGAATAAATTATTATCTACTAAATGGAAGGTTCTACGAAAATTTATTTCAAATAAAACTTGGAAGAAATATCATTCTCTACAACTGTGGTCCTCACGGAGATTACCAGTAACGACGTTTTTAAGGAGATATTTTGACGAAAACCGACAAAACCGATTATTTATAAATAATTCCTAAACAATAACTGATATGGAAAATTGTTTCAAAAGAAGGTTGTAGGAAATTACATTTTCTATAACCTTTGAATGGAATAGTATATACAATAATGATGTTTTAACGGAGATACTTCGCCAAAACCGAATCGGGTTTCGAATAAACCTCAACTTTCGGTCAACCGATATTGCCTAAAAACTAATAAGCTCTTTATCCTCATATCAAAGTGTTATATATGAAATTTGATAATAATATGGCGAGTACTTTTCGAGTTAGAGCGTCCACAATTACATACACATACACGCAGACATCATTCCGAAAATAGTCTAAACGTGTTCTAGGGACCTCAAAACATTTATTTCCGTTGAAACCTCGAAGTTGATTTTTTCGTGAAAACAATATTTTCTCTATACTACGTATACGGAGAAAGTAGAAAGTAATTGAAACGCACTCGCTTGAGTCGCAAATTGTGTAAAAATCGCAAATTATCGCCCGACTTCTTTTTACAAGTTATGCACCTAAAGCATAAAATGTCTATGCTAAGCATCCAATTGATTAAGACAATACTTATTAATTTCTGCTTTCAAAGCTTGGATAATTTCCTCTGTGCAATTTATATTCTGTAAACTTAACTATCCACCTGATTTATAGCGATCACCTCTGAAAGTCATCTTCCACCTTCCACCTTATAAATGTCCCAACTTTCTGGATACTGCAAAGCATTATATCAATCAAAAGCATCATATGCATATGTTCTATTTTCCTAAATATAATTCACATATTCTTTTACTAGAAATATGAGAAAGAATTTAATCAAGAATTGATATATATATTTATAGTCTAGAGCTTGCGAGTATGTTTCTTTTAAAATTGTCTTCTCTATAAGGACAGTTAAGTATGACATTATTTGTATTTATTAAATTTTATTTTTTCTCGCGTTTCTCATTTTTCTGCCTCAACATTTACTGATTACGCTGTCTCCGATGACACAGGAAATTTTCTAATTAGGTATATCTCAGGATGAATGACGTAATGGCTTTGAGCTCAACTCGAAGCGAGATTCCAAGCGTCCCCCCCGCTTCCCAGTGGGCGGCACAGGGATCAATTTCAAGCGGGAGGGGGGTGGGGGACACGGGGAAGGAGGGTGGGAGTGGCAACGAGCAAGGAAATCTGAGCGTAGAGGCAGCAATCTTTCCTCGCCCACGCCAACCGCCATTAAGACCTCGTTTCCTCAGGAGGCATATTTTTCACTATCTGGACACCTTCACCTCCCATACCATCTTCCTCTCTTCCCCTCGCTGTCGGCTTCTCTCCTCATCACCCACCAAATTCACCAACCCTTCCCATCATCCCCTCTGTGATCACCAGCTACTGCCTCCGAATATCGCACCACCCCCGACCTCCCTTCCCTCACTCGCCCGTCTTCCCAAACAATCTCTTTTCTCCTTTTAACGTAAACTGCATCTAAAAGGAACTCATAATAACACTAGCACGCCTCAAATAACGTCCGATGTGTCAGGGCAAATGGCAGGCGTTTTATTTCTGATATTCGAAGGAGGACGTTGGGGACAGTTTTTTTAGTTTTGCAAAATTACATTTCGTCTGAGGCTCAGATCAAAACATTCAGCATCGCGAAAATTTCCATTTATCAAAGTGTTGGGCAGGGCGAGGGTCACGACGGCTGCGTTTTTGCAATGAGTATGCAAATAGTAGCGACGAGTAGATGCAATTCCCATTTTCGGCGTCAGACAGTTGTCCCTTATTGCTCCAACGAAAAGAACTTCATATTCTAAGCCGATGTCGCCACGAAAGACGGAAGAAGAAAATAGAAAAATAAGGAGGCGACGAGGAACTTTTAAGAGAACTCATCGGTCTTATTTTTGCCTCTGGATTTTTAAAGGGGTAAATCTTCCGCAAAAGAATATTTACAATTCAAATTACGCCCCTTTTAGCAAAGGTATATTCTTCTACTTAACTTCTATACGAGTACCTCTTTAGGCCCTACAACTATAATTTAAATTAAGCTTTTAAAAAGGAAGTTAGTGAAAAGTATAAACAGCACTTTTAGACAAAAAATTATGATCACACGTCAACGTAGCGTATAAATTTCCTAACAAAGGTATTAAAATAAAAAACAATATATAACGGATTCTATCTTGCGTATAAAAATTAAATGGCAACCAATTTGTGCTATTAACATAATATAATAATAGCAATTTACTAATAAGACATCGACTCTAAAACTGCTCTTTTTAAGTAAGAATGTACATGTTATATACTCTATACACCACAAATAAACTGCGTAATGAGACCTTAGCAATATTTCGGATTACTTGATGAAGCGTTTTGTTAAAGTTTTCCGTAAGGACACCATAAAGGCTTTCATTTATTCGATTTTCATTTTAAGGTGTATGTGAAGCAAATGTTTCGGAATTAAATTTAAATTGCCTGTTCAAAATATATTTTTTGGCGGAAGCGCTGCCGTCCGTTTTATCAGGCTAACAAGGAATAACGATGATGCGGTTGTAAATTAACCTATCAAATTTAAATAATTTTGCAGCGGAATAAAGGAGGTAGTTGAAATTAAAAAGCGAAGCATTTTAATTTGCTCCACGTGGCGCAGCATACATAATAGAATGCATTTTATATTTTCGGTTCTCGGAGCGATTTCTGCGTTTGCCGTAATAAGGCGCAAACGGATTTTAAACTGTTCTTACTCCATCGATTTCGACTGACTCATCTAGTTGCGCATGAATCGCAATTCCGGCTCCTCTTCCTCATATTCAAATTTTTCTGCTCCCCTTATATTTCCCGCCCCCCTATTTCCCCTCACCCGCCTCTTTCTCTCTCTCCCCCTCCCTCCTCTCCGCCCTCCCTCCCTCCACATCACTATACCCTTCAATCCCTTCTCCTACCGCCGTTGCCTAGGTGATACACCACACCCTATATACCACGCTCTCCAATCGATTCACGCAGCATCGCTGCTTGCACAAGGCCCTATTGGTCGAATGCATCGGGTGCGTGTCCCTTGCGACTACCAATCCTGCCGATTATGTCCTATTTCATTACAGTCCGGTGAACATTTTACAAAATTTTCTGTTGGTATATTTTAGATATAGGTATTTTATCGAACAAGATATAAAATTCCAAAATGAAATAATTGCTCTTTAACTTGTTTCAATATTTATTTCCGCGTCAATAAGACATGTTGGCAAAGAGCATAGAAATGTATTTGATTTTTACCTCACCTGAGTAGATAAAGCATAGAAAGAAGCAAAGTGCAAAAGAAGGCTTTAAAACACGTTCCGATAAAATTTCGTCAGGTTGGTCTTCCTTTCATTATATTTTACAAAATTTCTGCGTGTTCCTCGCTCGTCTAGTGCATTATTAGTATTTCCAATTCTCACTCGCGAAAGAAATGCGAAGTAGACGCAACAGTTTATTACAGAAGCCCTAAATCGCGCACAAGGTGCCATCTATCCATTCGGAGAGATACTAGATCGCCGCCATAGCACCAAATAGTATATACCTCTCCTTCCGCCCCACCTGCCCCTCGCATGCCTTTGCTCTCATACCGCTCCCATCCTCTCAGACTCCATCTTCTTCTTTCCCGCCTAATCCCCCCCCCCACCTCCCCCCCTCTCTCTCTCTCCACGCACCGCCGCGGGAAGGGATCGCAAATTAGACGGAGGCTGTTGAGGGATTGCGCTGGAGGGAATACCCTGGAAAAGGGTTTTATAAGACGGCGGGAGAGTGTTAGTATGGGGAATAAGCGTCGGAGCGAAGAGGCGGGGCAAAGAGGGACGGAGAAAGGGAATGGGGAGGGAGGAGAAGGTGAGGAGTGAGAGAGGTAAGAGGTCGGAAGGCGTGAGGTTTGGATGCATCTGATGTAACGGAGGAGGAGGAGGGGAGAGGATGTCGAAAGAAAAACAAAAGGGGTGGAATGGCTGTGGCGTCGGTAGGAAAGTAGAAGAGGAGGAGGAGGAGGGGATCGCGAGAGAGTGAGAGAACTGGAGAGGCGGAGGAAGAGGAGGGGATAAAGGATAAATAATGAAGAGGAGAAGGAAGCGAGAAAGAAAACACCGGGGGGGTGGGTGCGGGAGGCGGAGGAGGGAAAAATGAGGAGGAATAAATAAAGAGAAAAGGGAAGCGAAAAAGGGGGAGAGGAGGAGGAAGGAGGTGAAAGGAAGCAGTTTAAGAGGTTGTGCGTTACGGCGTGCGGTTGGTTGAGGATGATGTCACGTGATTGCTGCTTGTATCTCTTGCGAAGGGGGAGGGGAGAGAGAGAGAGAGAGGGAGAGAGGAGGGGGAGAGATATTTTTAAAACTGAGAATTTGGAGGTTACATTATACTCTTCAAGAATCTATTTCAAATGCTCGTTGAATGTTAAAGGAAAGTTTTCCTCCAATACAGCTTTTTAAACTATCAGACAGTTGTGCTATATTATCACATAAAGTAAAAAATCATTGCACCATAAACTGCACAAATTCTCGTATCCATACGCTTTTAGTCTATACAATAATGTCATTTGTTGAATTAATATGCATTTAGGCGGATATTGGATAGTAGCAGAAATGTTTCTTTTGCTAGTTACGAGAGTTAGGCAGGAGCTGTGCGTAAAACTCGGTAGTTAGTCTGTTAATTTTTGAAAAGTATAAATTGCGTTATTTTCTCTGACATTTTATTCTATAATAGGACAATTTTCATCAGTATCCATGCGGCCATTTTCGAATAAACCTAAATTTGATGAGAACCAAAAATAATAAAATTAACTAACCGCGTTTTTTAAAAATCGATATGCAGCGTTTCAGCGGAGTTTCTTCTGACCGTGTGTCCATCATTCCTTCGAAGGTGGTGAAAATGTGGCAAAGGGAAAGGGATGGGGGGGGAGTATAGGGACGAGGGAAGGGGAGGGGGAGAGGGAGGGAGGATAAGGACAAGGGGAGGGAGAAGGGAGAGTTGGATGAGTTGTGTAATGGAACCTGAGAGGGTTCGCGTGGCATATCTCGCGAGAGTGAGAGGGTTGAGGCGAGGGAGTGAGAGGAGAGAGAGAGGGAGAGAGAGGGAGAGAGAGAGAAAGAATGGGAGAGAGTGTGTGAGAGGAGAGAGAGAGGGATAGAGAGAGGGAGAGAGAGAGGGGGAGAGAGAGAGGGGGAAAGAGAGGGGAGAGAGAGGGGGAGAGAGAGGGGGAGAGAGAGAGAGGAAGGCAGACGGCAGAGGGATGGGATCTGGGGACGAGATTAACGAAGGCGCAGGGCAAAGGAAGGTCGCCCTTGGTTCGGCGAGTAGGAACGGGGTTAAGATGTGGGAAAGGGGAGTCATGAGACGCCTCGGAAAAGGGCTGAAAAGAGATGGCCAAAGGGGAAAGGACGTTGGGTTGGATGGGGGATGATGTTTTTTCGGTTTTAGAAGGAAGAGTGCGAGAGGTCGAGGTAGGAGAGAGAGAGAGCAAGGGGTGGAAGGGGGGGGGGGAGGGAGGGAGGAAGATGGATGCGCGACTGCTCGATAGGAAAGGCGAGAAGGTAACTAAGTGAAGAGTGGGACTCTGGGAAAAAGATTGCAAGAGATGGGTGGAGTTGAGGAGTAGGATGAGAGGGGAGGGAGAAAGGGAGGGATGGAGAAGAGGGGAAGTCGGAGGGGTTAAAGATGGTGAGAGAGGAAGAGGTGTTTAAGTAGGCGCGTTGAAGAAGAATGAAGGAACGCTTTTTGATGGGAAGACGTAGGAATGTTCGAGAACTATGCATTAAAGAAAGGAACCAAAACGGACGCGCCTGCTAATTGCTGCTCTCCTTAAAGAATTACTTCTTGGCACTATGGGAACTGCAGTGAGCAGAATATACCTTATTATTGCTCTTTACTTTTTTCTTTATAAAGAAAAAAAGTGCGTATTCGCGCTCGGAATTTATTCTTTCGTAACGCGCGAAACAGACTTTCCATGGTTATAAAATTTTAGAAAAATATTTAAGCAGCTATAGAAATTTAAAAATATTTTGGTCGTAAGGAATTTTTATTAACCCTACTAAAGAATCAATTATAATAACTTCTTCATTTGAAACTTATTTTTATCCTCATAGTAAAAAGTCATTGTTTTCGTTAATATATTGCATCTAAATTATTTATTTATCACCTCAAAAAAATCTTCAGATTTAACATTTGAGAATTCTATTGTTTAAATCGAACATCTATTTTATAATTTAATGTTTATAGGATTTCAGTACACTTCTTAATGTTATAGGTCTTAAAGCTTTAAAAAAGAGGCAGATAAAACACCCAGACATATACATTCTCCCGGGGATCTCCTGTTGAGCAGTAAAGCAGGTTTTAGATGGAGCATTTGGAGCTAAAACAAGAAACTTCTATTCAAAGACTGTGTTAGTGGCTCTTGAGTGAATGTGCTCCATACGTAGACATTACGAGTAGACGCTCTTCCTAGTAAGATGGAGGCTTCCTTTAATGATGTTGCGTGAGATGTACCATAAATAAAACCATTATCTTCCAATATTGCAGTTGAAAAAAAGTTACTTATTCAGAATGAGAAAAGTTATTTTTCGTACTATGACGATTTTCTTATACGTTTATGGCTAAATATATCATCCTCTTATTATTCTATTATCACTAAGTAAGGATTGAAATGTTTTATAATACCACCTGTAAATATTTAAGACCAATCGCCTACGACAAACGCAACACTTTAAGAAAGGTCTCTCGTGGAAACTGTTTCAGGTTGAAAAATGCGAAAGAATATTAGATAGCTGCTATTTAACGGAAAAATTACCTTTTAGAGGGATTACTAGGAAAGAACTCATTACATTTATTTAAGTTGATAGATATTGGAATAAGCATATTAAATGACAAAAGATTACGTTTCATAAAATCATGTGGAACTTAAGTTTAAACATAAAATACGTACCAATATCTGTTAATCTGTTAATCAGCCACACGAAGTTTAAGCGTTTCATTCGCAATCCAAATTTTCTAAGTTGTAGGATAAGTACCTTTTATTGTCATCGCTGGCCGAATAAGACGAGAAGCGGAAGAAACGGTTTGTAGGGGAAGGAGAGAATAAGCGGAGGAAAGGGAGATACCCGGCAGCAAGAGAGTAAGGAATCAATCTGAGTGGATGAGAGATTAAGGGGCGTAGGGAGGGAAGAGGACGAAGGAGATGGCCTGGAAATGAGAGGGATGGCAGCAGTGACACCGTAAGTAATAGAGGACCTGTGAGGAGAGGTCTCCCTTGGGGCGAATGGAAATGTTAAAAGTATATAGAAGTGGGTCCGAGGAAGAGAGAGAGAGAGAAACATGGAGTGAAAGTGTTTTTTTAAGGCAGAGTGCAGAGGAGGAGGAGGAGGAGGAAGAAATGGCGTGAGAAAGTAGATATGGAAAGCGAGAAGAGAATGGGAGTAGAAAGATGAGATTTATAAGTTAGTAAAGTTAGAAGGGTGTAAAACAGAGTGGAGCCGAGAAGAGGGGCGAAAGCAGATGTGTAGGACTCCTGCAGGGACGAGTTTTATGGTGATAGGTTGCCAATACACGCACATTTCATCGAGAAGAGGTGGCGAAAGAGACAAAAAACAAAGCAAAGAGCAAAAGCGAGAATGCAAGGACCAGGAGAAGGTAGAAAAACATTCGGGTATTTCGGTCTACTTTTCCTTTCGTCTGAGAATCTTATTTAACTGGACAAAGTCTCGAGAATATTTGACGAATTGAACATTCTTCGACGTTTGCTTCATTCTTGCTTATTTTATAGCGTTGCCCTGCAAAATATCGGAAGAAAGAAGTAGATGTGATGAGAGAAAGAAAGATGGGTTGAGATGCGAAGATATAGACGTCAGAAGGGAGGAAGAGTTTTGTCTAGAACTCTAAGTTGGTTAGAGGTCGTGTTCGGAAAGGAGTAGCATAAAAAGAGAAGGGAGCAGGATCGAGGCGGACCAGGGGGAGGGGGGGAGGGGGGAGGAGAGGGAGGGGGGGGCGAAGGAGAGGAGGAGGATGAAGAGGGAGGTCGTTAAAGGGGCGAAGGTTGCGGCCTAACACCACAGACGAGCTCACTCCATCATGAGAAGCCCTTTAAAGTGAGTGCAGCGGAGATAGTTTCCTTGCTTTTTGCTTAGGATCTGTTTCGCTGCGAAAGCGCTTTTTACACCGTCAGTCGCATCTACTAGTAGGCAAGATTATTCGGTGTATAGAGGGGGAAAAATAATAGGTTTTTTAATTGGTCATAAAACAGAATTAATTTCTTCGTTGTTTCTCGAAAAAATACGGCGTGGTTATTGAAGAAGAAATAGTAAACATTAGCAACAGGATATAATCATAAGTTTGTAAATATTTACTTCTTTAATCCTGAAAGAGTGTACAAACTCATAATCTGGTGACAACATTAATGAGTGTAATTTATAACTTTACTGGTGATAGCGGAGCATATTGAGGAAATAACTTACATAACAGCGCAATTAAATTGAATAAATAGTATCTGGAAGTAATATACAATGATGCGTCTTTTGTGGAAATTTTGATTTATTTCCAACCGTTTCATTCCAATAGTTTCAACTTCAAATGCACGCAGTGCAACTGGAAGTCATTATTTTCACTCGCAAGACAATAAAAGAAATCAATAACGACATATATGTAGAATTTACTTTGGTGGATCCTAGAATGACAAAGCTATCGTTTTCTTACTCATTAATTTTATCATGGATCTCCAGGAATTTGGAGCTTTTCCTGTAAACTCAATGAAAATAAAGCTTCGCCATCAAGAAGTTTTTAAAATGCAACGCATTTTTATTACTATGTTTAGCTCAAAATGTGCAATGTAATTTGAAGAGAAATACAAGAGAAGATATAAGTGAGAAGTTACTTTGAATTTTATCCATAGAAAATTGGAGTTGAAGCCAAGAAACTAAGACGAAGCAAGAAACTAAGGCGTATCTGCTTATAGTGCGTTCCAATAGGTCGAGTGGCTGGGACTCGCAGTATTCTGCCCGCATTAGGGTTATTTCGCTTAGGCTACGACGCAATGTTGCCAAGTTTTCAATTCCGCTCAGTTCAACAGTAGCTATGGACGAGTGAAGTTCTATGCTCCGATATATCCGAATGGAGCACGTTCATGAAAAGTTTGAGCAATCGTGTCAACAGCGCTTGTCAAGAAATTTTGAAGGGTGAGGGAAATTTATTACTTCTTATTGGCTGACACTTTCTTCCTCTCACCCTACGGATCTAACAGTAGACACGCCTCAGCCGAACGAAATGCTGAAGCGCACTATAGATGGTCGCTTTCCTCCGCTTGCCTCAGGCAGAAGTTTAACAGCAATGTCTTGACACCCACCGAAGCACCAATTTCGACCGCAGAGGGGCGCTGCGGGTGAGCGGCAGTCAGCAAAGTGCGTGAATTCAGTATCCCTTCGAAGCGAACGATTGGTAAAACGAAATGATAACTAAGGAAACCGCTCCCGTCATTCCGAATGGCTAGCCAATAAAAAGAATCCACGACGGAGTTTGAAGTGTACTGTATTTTTTTGGATCCTATAGTTTGGAAAGTTCCGCGCATTTTCTTGGCTCACACCTCCTATTTCTTCCAATCGCTTCCAGAAAGGTTCGCAAAGTTAATTACACCGAAAAAGGATGGCGAGAAAAGAGGAATGGGTTCCATTTGACTAACAGCTAATGACGCAGGCGTTCTTTAATTATAAACTTCGGAAATTCCATTACATGATTACTACTCTTAAGTTTAAATTTTCTCTTCGCAACGCTTCACGAGAGAGAATCCGTGGAACAAGTTTCCACTTTTATATCACCATCATTACAATGTGTCCATTTTCCTCGTTATGCACACAAACACCTGTTCTCCTATCTAATGGATTCGATTATTCCTTGAAAAGTTAAAAGATTAGTAGAACTAATGAAAAATGAGGGTTGGAGAAGAAGTGCCAAGAAGTACACGGGCATAAAGGAAACGCTAGGATCAGGGAAACATGGAAATTTGACAGGGCGGTGAGAACTAATACATAATACAAGATTATGAGAGTAAGGAAATATTATGAAAATCTATGGATAGAAACATGGTCAAAGTTTCTATATGAAACCCCCGTAAATCAGAATTTATTAGAGCAACCTTCAGTAGACCAACAATAAATAGTGTTAACTATGCCTGGGCTGAAAAAAGCAATTAAAAGCATGAAATACAGCGGCCAAGAAGGATAGTAATTGAGTTTATTATAAATGTTCTCGGGAAATTATGCAGAGTGTTAAAACTTATATTACAAGACTAAATGGACAGAAAATTCCCGAAGAATGGAAAGAAGGTTATTAAGTAAAACGTATGGAAAGGGTTGGAATAAGACGGGTGAATTTCACAAATAGCAATCTGGATTTGATAGAAAAAAACAAATGGAATGACATTAGTACGTTTAAAGGATGGGAGAACGTAAGAGGTGAAATGTAGCCCTCCATGTTGGGAAAACTTGAACGTTCAAGATTATCATTGATTTTACAGCATAAGGTTAACATTGAACAATGTTCAGGTTGGGTTTATTTGGCAAATCGTAAAATTATAAGGTAGTGCTGAGATTTACCAAACGAACTACTTTTAGCAAATTTGTACTCCTGAAAATTTTTACTCCTTTTCCTGTTTCTTTCGAAAGAGTTGTACACCTTTTCAAACTCGCACTGCACTGTTTACATTTGTGATAATTTTGCTTTTTATTATTTTTACTAGTAATTTGATTCTTTCAAGATATTGAAGGAAATTTTATTAAAATCCTTATTATTTTGCATTTCAGGTATGTTGAAATCATTCCTCTCTGCTTAACGGTATGTATTTTTTTATTGTTATTACTTCACGTATAATGGGTTACCTACATGAAAAGTGATATTTGTAACGTCCAATATCAAAGCTAAATTATCTAAATAACACCTTCACGCAGGCAATCGTTTGAACTGCAGAATTCGTTTTGAAATACTTCATTTGAAACAGTATCAACATAATAATTCAATGTTTCGAACGGGTTATACCGAGTATCGCATCATTAGCTTATTACTTTGATATTAAATTGTAATTCTTCTATCCATACACGTCGTAAACCTCTTTATTTTAACCCTGCGATGGTTGCATGCATTATTATTACATTATTAGACTACAATAGTAATCCATTACCTTATAACTGTATTTGGGCGATTTTCCTGTAGTCTCGCGTTCTCCGGCTAATTAGAGGGTTGAGACGAGACTTGGTAACAAATTAAAGTGGTGTATTATTGCCTCAATAATGACTTAACTATAAGGTAGACCGCACACCGACGCGTCAAGACACGCGTCATGACAGTCAATTTTTGTTTAAGTCACGCCTCAGACAAGCCCCCGCACACTGGAGCGACACCATGTCTGCAACGAGACGAAATTTTAATGTACGCATGGTTTAAATTACGTAGAAAGAAAAGGAAATGGATCCACGACTTCAACAAGTCTTGTGATGAGCATGGTGGATACATTTTGGCACGTGATTTGTTGAAAGATCCCGAGAAATTTCAACCATACTATCGGATGTTCCCAGACAACGAAGAACAAAGTTGCCACACACCTCATCAAAATTTACAACCTTGCTGCGGAAGAGCGAATTCTGGAGCCGTAGAACTGAGAAATCGTTAGTGTAGTTATTTTTAAAAACCGAATGCAATTATTCCTTGGCAAAACAAGTGCACTTTAACATAATATAAAGAATTTAGGTACAAAAAATATTTTAAAAAACTTTTTCAATGTATTTTTAATACATATCTATTGTCAATTTAATGGAAAAGGTATTTTTACTTGTAATGCATTTTTAAAAGAAAATACATGTTTATTGAATTAACTCATGACACTTTCTCCAAGGCATTTTGCAGACTATATTTGCAGATTTTGCAGACTATTTCATTATCCGGAAAAGGGCGACATTAATTATTCTGTATAATCGAGGCTGTACATCATATGGAAATCATTCATTTTGATAATAAATATAAATATAAAACTTTAATTACCATTTAATCCGGTTTCCTTAGATATTTCACGCCAGGCTTTCTTGAGCTCATCCCTGTTACTATGTCCAGATAATGAATAATCAAAAATTATAGGAAATTTTTCCACCGCTTGCACTAATTTTACATTAATTTCTTCCTCGGACATGATTCCTCCTTCGCTGACAGCTAAAAGAAGACTGAAGCGTGACGCAGAAAAAGAAACACGCAGTGTCCTTTGGGGCTTGTCTTAGACATGATCCTGACGTCAGCGGCATGACTAATTGTAAGACCAGTGTGCGGCGGTTTTCATTTACACATTGTGTTCCTTTCCTTGCGTCACGTCGCAGACGCCGTGTCTTGTCTAACGTCTCTATCTTGACGCGTCGGTGTGCGGCCGGTCTAAAATTTCAACAGATATTCGACAACTCCCTTCATCCACCGACGTACATTGTCGTCCAAACGGTCTGAACTGTTGTAGAAACACTGCAAAACATTTTAAGATAAATATCACTTTATTTTGTAATAATCAATGAAGATAGTTAATGAAAAAATTACCTACGAGTTTAGTAGCATGGACAAAATGGCGAATAATTCATGGGCAACGTGCGCTGGGTCTGTGGTGACACATCTGTATTAAAAACCAATAACCACTGCAGAGGTATCGTGGTGCTCAGAACCCCCCCCCCCTCCCCCCTCCCAACAGCATTACTGAAGCCTGTGCAGTAATGTAATAGTGGATTACAACAGTAGTCCACGCGACCAGCGTTTAACACGGTTCATTCAAAATTTTTAGGCTTAGTTTTATTTCTTTTTAACACGCCTGCTGCTGCAAAATCAGTGCCAATGTCGCTACATTCCCTGTCATCGATTTTATTTAACGATCAAACAGTATCTTGAGGAAGAATACGTGTGTCCTTGGCGTTCTGTCTGTTTGCTTTATAAAATACTAGCAGAATTTCCCGTTGAATTTCAACGGTCAACGGATTTAGTGAAGCTTCTACAGCACAACATACAAACTCTTTAAAATATATAGTAGATACTTTTAAAATTACAATTAGCTTTTCTTAACAGTTAATCATATTTGCTTGTAACAATCCGTTTCCGAGCCTATTGCATTAAAATATAACGATAATTTTATTTCCTATCATATTACTTTCCCCAAATCCAGCTTAATTTCTTGTGTAATTATGCCTCGCTGAAATATTTACTTTTATGTCTTGAAAAGGCAACGTAGAGTTGTCCATAATTGAACACTGACTGGTAAATGTACACCAGATACGTGAGCTTATTTACGTTATTAAACATTATAATGTAGAATATAATGATTTTACTTACAAAAAATGTAAGATTCCAGTATTCAATAGACGAAAGAAGGTTCAATTTCTTTCATCAATAAACGCTTCCTGAATAATAATCAGTATCTATTTACGTTGTTATCCGTAAATATCGATCGTTTCGTTGCTTAAGCAAAAGTACGAATCGAATAACACTAAACTTTCGTCTACTTGTAAGCTTCATTGAAGCTGATTGAATCGGAGGTGACAATGACGGCCGCCTTGGCAACGCCCGGGAGGGGTACGAAAAATCCACAAAATTTCGAAACAAATAGCGTATTTCTGAAAACTTCGACCGTGTAACATGTAAACTTCGCAGGAATAAGATAGTATAGAGTTTTATTCGTCGAATAATGCAAAAACGAAAAAACTCGGTCCATATTTACGTATTTTGATGCTTTAAGGAAAAATACCTTGCAAGTCAAGAAATGGATTCATACGTGTTATCTTATGGAAAAATGTTAATCCCCTATATTGGCAGCACTGATTAATCCCGGTTGACCAAACATTGAGAATTCACTAAGTTAGGATGTAAGGAAGAATCGTACCAAATTTGGTTATTCTAGCGTTTATCGTTTAGGAGGTGTTCCATGAACAAACACACAAACCAACAAACACACCCTTCAAATATTTTATAGTAGATAGTTAAATTTCACACTTTAACCTAACATTTTTGTTATAGCTGTCGAACAATTAGTTAATCTCCAACCGATGATTATTAAATGTTATAGGAAGTCTGCATCGTACATGAATAATCTATATAGATATTATGTAGATGTAATAGACAGTGCAAGAAGTTTGGTACGAACGGGAAGTATTCAAGAAACCTTTAGATATCATCGGACTCTTCCAATACCCGTTAGTGTTAACAGCACCGCCGAACTAGCACAATACACGTTCTCAGGTGCAAAAAAAAAGAATTATAACCACGTTGGTGTCATTGGCAGTTTTCTCTTCTCATTGGATACTCAACTGCTTTGCTAGAACATAGTAATTTTGCTTCTTTGTAGGAAGTTCTAGAGGAGAAACTTCAGCGGAAGAGTTTCTTTTGCTACGCTGGAGTTTCTTATTACTGAAGAGCTAAAGTCACGTTGTTTGGGCATTCAAATATGAAATAATTTATACAAAATTGACGAATATCCATTCTAATCTCCCGAAATTTTCTTTGAAATGGAGTTCCTATGATGAAGAATGTTCGCTTTAAGTCGATAGACAAAGTATCAGCTAGTTTCGACTTTCTTTCTTGAAAGATGGCTGAAGGTGGATGGGGAGAAGGAGACGGAAGAGAACGTTGGGTAGGTGAGGTTGAGGTGTGGGAGGAAAGGCAAGAGATCTCCCAAGTTGGCCTTCGCCATGACTTTCGGCGTAGGCCCGCGAAGGGGCGCAGATGGCCACCGGTAGACGCGTAACTTTGGCCAAATTACCAAAATCAGATTTACGCATGGCCTAACATTTTCCTGAGAAAGTTCCTCCCGTGCTTAGGGTCCCCGAAAATATGCACTCTCTCCTCCCATCTCTCTCTCTCTCTCGTTCTCTCTCTTTGAAAGGGGTTTCGCTCGAAGTATTCGCCAAAGGAGAGATATTTGCTCGATAAAACACGTTCCTTAAATTAATGAGTTTCCGAGAGAACGCATTCGTCAGAGATGGATTGAATATCGATCGGAGCTCAAGTGCGGATTCAAAAATTATGTCCCGAATTAAACGTCTCCAATTCGGTTAGCACGTTTGCGTTATACCTTTGGACGCGAGGAAGTTGTATCTACCGATTCAAAATCTATTCAATGCATTCTCGTGCTGCTGGTGCGATTACTGTTGCTACCAACCACAGGTAGTTGCCATGAAAATGACCATATTCACATAAACTCATTGTTAGATTAGAGTTATTACAGTAATTTTATTTGGAAAGACTCCGAGCGATATAAGAGGCAAATCTGACGGAATTATAATTCAAAAGATACAGATAGTAGCCCTTTGAAAAATTTTCTCAGAAAACGACCGAATAACGGCAAGAGGTTTTCTAGAAGTGATATGGCGTAGAAAGAAAGAGTACATCACTTGCAGCAAATAAATAAAACAAATCAGATCTTTCATTTAGCCGTAAACCTTCGTTTGGATAAAAATCTTTTTTATATAAACCGTGATAAAAAATCATAGAAGATTGCTTTTGGACTAAAACTCCTTATAAAAGCGTGCATTTAGGAAAAAGGCTGTTAAAAACTAGGGTTGTACCAGAAAGTATTCGTCCGGTAAATTACATATAATATTTCAAAAGTTAAGCAGCGCCATTACTCTTAAGGCCGTTAATCGTTCTTTGAAGCAAATATGTATAGAAATACACAAGAGAGGTAGTCACGAGGAGACCCAGTGCCATCGAACGGGATGGAATCAGATTAGTAGGAAAAGAAGAACAGCCTCAAAAGGTCTGCGGAGAGAGTAAAAGACCCACGTAGGCAAAAGGCCGAAGTTTGGAGATGCGCCAACGGAGAATGGCGTAACATGGGAAGGCCAGAAAAGGACCGGACGAGAGAATGGCGAATATCATTGAAAAGCTATTCGCAAGTTGGATCTAGATCAGGAACATCGGAATGATGGAAAGGGACCAAAGCTGCCAGAAGAGAGAGAGAGAGGACGGCGTGGAAGCTTGACGAAATAATGGAAAGCGTGTCTAATTGTTAATGATTAAAAATGCTTTAAACAAAAGACCTTATGAAGCGTAATTTCCCAATTTAAATGTTGAAAAATTTGCGAAAATTATTGAAATAGGATATGTTTTGAAAGAAGTTGGGGGCAAAGAATAATAAGTTTTTATGGAGAGACGTTCGACGCGAACTATACATTTAAACAAATAAACCAAGGGACATAGACAAGTACATCACATGCGCAATGATCGAACATGATCAAGAAGACTGGAATGGAAAGCCAACCACGCATTAACCCTCTGACGACACACTTCATTTACAGTTACAAGAGCGGCACACTGGGGTCTTTGGGACCCTAAGTATATAAAATATCATAATAAATATTTATTATCAATATATTAACTTTTTTTAATTAAATTTATTCTTTGCATATAATACGTTAAGCGTAAACTGCTTTTTAACATTTTTTAAATTTTATTTATGAAATAGGGCCGTGATTATCACGACAGTGCTATTTAGGTTTTAAAAAAATCATCTTTTTTAATTTAATTTTTTGTTAAAACATTATTCAAATTTGTACATAAAAACAAAAAAACGTAACACTTAAGCAAGATAAATGACTGACAAAAAATTTGATAATCGTAGTAACGGTAGAACATTCTAATTTTCATGTTCAAATCACCCAATTTTACTTACATTTACATTTACATCGATACCCTGCAAGCCGCTAGAAGCGTTTGGCAGAGGGTGTCACAAAACCAAGTGAACTCTAACTAATTCCTCTGTTGGACTGTCTTATCGCGTCTGGGAAAAAGGATCTGTAGTATTTCTCTGTTCTAGCGATTGTTTCGACATATTTTCTCCTGCACTCTGATCTAACATTACGTTCACTAACACCGATGGGGACGACTATGCCGCGTACGTCTTCAACGAATTCGGAGCTTTCGAATTTTTCAAATAGTTTCCTTTTGTAATCAATTCTTCTACTCTTCAACGTCTGCCATTTCAGATCCCTCAATATCTCTGATACACTCGCATCATACCGATATTCTCCTTTTACAAATCTAGCCGCTCTACGCTGAACCATTTCGAGCTCTCTAGTTAGGCCCTCCTCGAAAGGGTCCCAGACGGCGCAACAGTATTCCACGACGGGTCGTATTAGGGAAAAGTATGCGATTGCTGCACTCCTTACAAATTATCGACCTGTGCTCATAGCACATTGCTCATAAGCAGCTGCTGCCCAACAGTTTGGTTTCCCTGTATTTCACCCTTGAGAAAAGTGCACACATAACACTCCAATCCAAATATCAGAATCGTCTTGACTCCTAAAAATTCTTCCTCCGGGTCTTCATCCAAATGAAATAGCGAGCGCTCTTTCGATCTGTTCTTCAGTACTTAGTTGCGATGACGCATTTACGTGATAATTACCAAATAGAAACCAACACCAAACTAAATACAATAAACAAAGGCACAGTTAGATACAAGTTAGAAGTAGAAATATGATACGTACAACAAAAAATGTCCGCTGATAAAATAAATATTTTTATAGAAATGAGTAAAACGAATGGTACACTGGTGTCCAATGGATCCCAACACTATTTTGAACATTTACTGTGGACGGTCAGATTGCCACTGGTGCTCAGGCTCGCATGGTAAGGCAGACAGGGATACCATCTGAATTTACAAAAAATCCCAAAAGCACCGGATGCAAACTTAGCCTTCCATGAACTCTGGGACAAAACACTGGGGTCCCTAGAACCCCAGTGTGTGGTTGGGTTGGGTTAAGATTAACCAGACGGAGAGGTATAGCCCATGCAGTCCATAGGGACCCACCGCCCATTAGGAAATACTAAAATCTTATTTCTCTTTTGTATGTACGTAAACAATTTTTTATTTGATGTATAAAGCCAACATTTTTAAAATTACCCGTTCCTTCAGCATAATTAATTAATTTCCTATTTATTATGTATTGTTTTTTCTCAAGGGAATTTCATTAATTCTCACGCCATAGCCATTGCTGTACCACAGGAACGGCGGTATTTTTGTTATATTAGACTGCTTGAATTTTAATTTTAATTCAGACACTTCGCAAATATTATATACGTGGTATTTAAAGTGATTCTGTGAGATGAAAAAAATCAGTATAAACGTTAAAAAATACACTAAAATAATTTAAATAATTTCAGCTTAACAGTAATTAAAACGAAAAATAGCAATAAAACGTGGCCTATAAAGCTGTGATCAATATGCTACTGTTCGTAAAGACTACTTGAATAGAATCTCCATTCTACTTGAAAAATAAAATTTTGGGATTGTGTATCGTAGAAGTCACTTCGAGGGATAAAGAATAGGTTCCGCTCATACATGCATCAAATATGTCTCAGATCATACTTGACGCCATATTGTTGCATGAATTGAACAAGGAGAGCTCTGCTAAAGTTTATATGTCAAAATAAATTGTAAAGGTTAAGTGAGAAAAGTATATTGAAAATATTGTAAGGTAAACAGATAAAAGAGAGGATATGCGAAATTCCAAATATTTCAAACATAGGATAAAAATTAAATTAGGATATAATTCAAGATTATTTAAACTTAAACTGCAATATTTGCATTTACTTTGAATAAATACTTTGAATAACAAACTATTAAGCTTAAAAAGTTGAAATTGTGATCGGTTAATTACATAAAAATTTCTCTTTAAAAACGATTGGCTATCCATTAATTTCCACATCATAGCAATACCAATCAAGATGGTATACTCTTCATTCGCACTCCATTCGATGTGATTTAAATAGGAAGCTGTTTATTTGTTTTACCAGACGAGGGACGCGACGAAAAAAGAAAATCACGGTTCGTCATGTCATTCCGGTTGTTCCATTGACGTATTTCGCGTTTAAAAATAAAGGGAGAGAGAGAGAGAGATAGAGAGGGAGAGAGGGAGGATGTTCCGTGAAAAAGAGGCGACTCATTGGATCTCCCTTTCGCGGATAAAGCGACATTGCGACACTAAGCCAGAACGCAACCGAAATAAAAGCGTTCCGTTGGGAAAAAACTTTGGTATTCCCCGGATCACGATTGTAATTTTGGCCTTTTAGTCTCTCTATCTTTCTCTTTAATGATATCCACGAAAATTTCTCTGTGAGTGACTCGGAAAAATATTCTCTTTGAATAAAATATTTAAGCTTGAAAATTTCTAAACGTATTTATAAATTGCAATGGGTTTTCATTTTCTGTGAGTATTAAATAATGTCAAATATAATAAATAGATATAGACATAAATTTCGATAAAATGTATCTAAGTTAATGCTCTTTAAAGCACGACATACATTGAATTCTAAACGAAAACTGAACGCTTTACGAATTTATGAAGTTGTGTCTGTCAAACCTCACAGCAATCAAAGCCTCCGAAAGGAATCCAAAAGAATTTTGGATAATAAAATATCGAGAGAAATTACGCGACATTCAAGAGATCTAAGCGAACAACACTTTTATCAGGACGAGGTTACGGGAAGAGGAAGAGAGAGAGAGACAGAGAAAGAAACTCGAGAAATATCCGAAACGTAGGATAAAATAGAAATGAGCAGATAAATATGGAGCGGAAAATGAAACAAGCTTGAGTGAATATTAAGAAAGAGGCCTCTTTAAAGTTCAAGCAAGTTGAAAATTTAAGGAAAATATCTTAAAGAGCGACTAATATCTCGAAAATGTTGACACGTTTTATCAGCATAACAACTTTTTGACAAGTAAATTGAAAAGGAAAATTTATTCTTGAAATTTAAGCATTTATCATTAGATGAAAGGAAATATTTGGAGAAATGAATCAAGAGCCTCATTTAATTTAGTATTATTCTTGAAAATCCCAAATGATAATTAATCCTCAGTTAAATTTTGGTTTACACATTATGACAGAGTTAATAGTTAATGATTTCGAATGGTGGTATCGTTTCATAAATATTGCACACATCAATTATTATCTGAAGACTGGGATTTGAATCACCCCAAAATAATTCCCACGCGTTTTAATAATACGTTCCCTAACAGATGAATGAATGATCGTAGCCGTTTTCTCATCAGAATCCGTCTGACCCATTGTTTTATTCTACATTTTCGTCCTCCGTTTCTACTTTAGACGCGCTTTGCTTCCAGCATAAGCGCCTATTATCGTCGGTCTGTCCGTCCGTCCGAGACGGACGGATGTTCGTTCTCGGCTTCTAGTAACGGATTTTCATGAAATTTTATATTAAGTACTTACAGTCAAAGTTGATCATAAAATCACAAAAATGAATCACATAAATCAATCAGGGGTACCACTTTACAGGTGACCAATATAAACTTACCGTTATATCTCGTGAAGTATTGGTCATATAAAAATAGTTTTCAAATTAAACTTGTAGGATTAGTAAAATAGAGTATTTCTTTTCCTATACATTTTTATCACAGGAGTAGCCGTTGTCGAGAAAATCAAACAAGAATGTCTTAATTTGAGTTGAACTTTGAAAATTTCTTGCATGGTTACTTCATCATTGTTGCTAACATAAACAATCTCACAAACAAACGTTTAATTTACTTGCGTGTACATACAATATTATTAAATAGGAAGGAAATGGATAATTGATGAGGAAGAAAAGAACTTAAGTACTTTCCTGTTAACGGGAATACCTTAAAAAATGAACATGTATTGTTATGATTGTTTAAGAGGATATAACATTGAAAGGATATTTTGACGTATTGTTGGATTTACGATATTTTATTTTAAAAACAACATGAACAGAAACTGATTGGCAGGTCTCGACATTTACAATCCCAATCTCCGGACAACGTGGAGGATTTCTTTGGTTCCGGGCGAGGTGAAGGGCGCGGTAGCGCCCGGAGACGACTACCCATTACAACAAAGCGAGCCGAAGGCTCGTCAATATATCCTCTCAATTTGCGGAACAACAGTCAAGAGGATATAACATTGAAAGGATATATTGACGAGCATTCGGCTCGCTTTGTTGTAATGGGTAGTCGTCTCAGGACGCTACCGCGCCCTTCGCCTCGCCCGGAACCAAAGAAACCCTCCACGTTGTCCGGAGATTGGGTTTGTAAATGTCGAGACAGGCCAACCAGTTTCTTGTCCGGTGATTGGGTTTGTTTTTGTTAATGTTGTACGTAAGTATGACATGGGGATATTACGTAAGTACCAGGTCCTGCGAAGGGTCCTGGAGGTATTCCCGTTAACAGGAAAGTACCGAACTTTATAACGCTATTTCCTTTACGTACACGCATCATCTATTTAAAATACTTCATTGCATTTGTAATACGAGGTACATTTTTCTAACTTGTTTCCCTTCTGTATCCTCTTCTCCTTTTCCTCCTCCAATCCTCTCTATCCCTCCTCTCCCATCGCATTATGCACCTCCTTGCCTCCATTCCCTCATTTCAAGCTTCCCTATTCCATGAGTAGTACCGCGTTTACCATAAGGCAAACTAGGCAAGTGCCTAGGTGCCTAGTAATTTTAAAGATTTAGTTTTTGTTTATGGTTCTTTAAAAATATTAAATAGCAAAAGATCCTCTATTTACAGTAATATATGATAAATAAATTTGTGATTTTCTGTCATTCTAAAATAATGTGTTTTAATTTTCGATCAAGGGCCCCAGAAATCGGATTTGCCTAGGGCCCAAAATGTGCTAAACGCGGCACTGTCCATGAGTGCTCATTCCTTTGAACACCTTACCAACCGTCTTCACTAGGGATTCTGATACCAGGCACTTTTTCGTTTCCTGAGACTCGAGACACTATTTCGAAGAATTCTCGGAAATCCCGGGACTCGAGAATTTTACTGACTTTTCAAATTTAATCAATCAAGAGGCTTAGTCTGTAACATATCTATCGCTATCGCAAACTAGAAATCGCTATCGATCGATCGAACGCAGTGTCGTTAATCGCCATATTCATTTCGACCGCTAACGTCTTATAGACTACCTCAACTGTCATTCTGTCGATTTTGGTAAAAAATATCCATAGCGATCAATCGACAATTGCTTAGAGACTCGGCCTCCTGACAGCATTTCTAATAACTTTATTAAAATAAAACTACTGCATAGGTTCATAAAATTCTTTCTTTATTTTTGTATATTATTTTCTTTACCAACAACAATTGGATGACTGGAAGAAATTACCTTTAGTTAATAAGCCCGCCAGCTGTACAAATGCCAAATTAGTAAATAAAACTGTTGGAAAAAACAACAATCTACCGGGATCGCCCCACTCCACTAGGCATTGCCTATGACAGAGTGGCGACTAATTATAATATTTTGTTTAGTAAAAAACTAACTTGCTGTCGTCTAACAAAATATTATCGATTTAAAGTAGTTGGATAAAATAAAGGAAATATCAATAATAATATAATAAAATGAAATTGAAACATCTAAAACATTCAATATATTATGTATTCTTAATAAAATATTTCAATATTTGACATTTTTTTCAATGAAGATTAATTTTTATCTTGCAAACACGCTTTTTCGAAAACACCAGAGTGTTGATAGAAGAATCCGAGAGCCTGTTTCTGATTTTGTTACAGAATTTCCCACTGTAGAGAAAATACGTTCGCTCTCCGTTGATGCCGGTTTTATAGTTAGCAATGCTTTTTGCAGTTGATCCAAATTTGGCGTCCGTTTTCCACTAGCTTCGAAAACGTGGGGTGTGAGGACGGGAAAGTACGAAAATATCACGCATAATGATCGCGATGTAACGAGTTGTGATCTCGAGGCGTTAAAATTAATAATATTAGATATAAATTAACAAATTTGAAAAAAGTCTCGGGTCTCGATGTCTCGAGTGAATGTTTCCCGGGACTCGAGACAGGAAAAATACAGCTTTTTCCCGGGAATTCTCGAACCAGAATCACCAGTCTCCACCCCCTCACATATCCTTTCCTCCACCGCTTTTCTCTCCTTCCTCCACACACATCCCACTCCAATATCCCTTTTCTTCGATTCTGCAACTCCCTACCCGCTCGGATCAGGTCAACAATTTTCTAGAACACTTGGAGATTTGTTGGAGCGTAAAGTTCCTCGGTTGACATGTCTTTGGTCCGGATCCTCCTTGCTCTTCCTCCAAGGTCTCCAACGGAGAAGAGCGGGAAAAGAATGAGGGAGGCGGACTACTAGGGTAGGAAGGAAGGAAGGGGGAGGGAGAAGGCTGCGTGGAAGAAGAAGAATTGATTACATTGAGGGTGAGGATTGGTGCAGTGAGAGAGGGCGGGAGTAATAAATGCTAGAAACAGGGGGAAGGGAAAGGGGGATTGTGAAGGTTTCATACAAAAAGTAATGGATTTTGATGAGGAATTGAGGAAAGGGAAGGATATGCTGCCAAGAGGAACAAGTGGTATTGGTACAGTGAGGTGGCGTTGTTTTTTGACGGATATAGGTTAGATGGGAAGAAGGAAAGAAAGTCTGGTGCGATGAATAAGGGGTGGGTGGTCGTGGGAAGAGAGTGGAGGAGGGAGAGGAGGAGGGGGAGGGGGAGGAGAGGGAGGGGGAGGGAGTACATATTCGAAGGAAACCGTGTGTTCGCTGAATAGCGGCGGAGGATGCTGCGGCGCAAATGTGGAAAATAAAAGGGAGTGATTTAAAGTTTCCATTATATTCGGGGCATAATCCTTACTCTCGCACCGCCGCCCCTATCACCCTATCACCCTATTCTCATAGAAACCCTTTTTCAGCGTCTCCTTGTTCCGCACAATGCCTCATATCCTCAATATGAAATCTTTTTTTCTCGCCAGGTTGATCTTTACTTTAACATACCATTTCTCCCATCCTGTTTCATTTTCCCACTTTTGTACCATTCTCTTTTTCTCATCCTCTTTTTATCTTATTTTAATTGTTTATTCTGTCTTCAACTAGAAATCTATCGGGAATGATTTGTTTCTTTGAACGTTCTGTTATTAATGCGGATTCATTATGCTTCTGCTGATTTTAAGATTTACAATGTTATTTCTACCTTCTTGGCGCTGTTTATTTTTTCACCTGTGATTCAAAGGGAGGCATTTGTTGTTACCAAGCACTTTTTAGAAGTGTTTGCTTCAACCTGGAAATGCAAATTACTTTATGTACTATTACATACGAAATCAGTCAAACTTATGTATAGACTAGCTGAAACGCCCGGCTTCGCTCGGGAAAGTTTTCTTTTAAGTAGCAAACGTTTTTATTGATCTGGGCAAACGTTCCCCATTTCTTAATTTCGCAAGCGATGCTTGCATTAACATTTACTATTTTATGTATTGTATTGTAAAGTTTTACCATTAATATAATTACGGATTAACGTCTTACTTAATATTCACATGCATAGATGCACCTAAGCTTTTAAAGCAGCAATAAAATTATGTGGAATATGTCAATACTGTTAGCCAAAACGTAAACAATAAACAACATCTTGGTTACCGAACAAATGTAAGTAGATGTATCGATTTATGCTTCTATAAATCTTTCAATGTTAATGGTAAAAGATAACAATGTTCTAATACCTATTCCTTAAAAATCATTTGACTCACTTTAAAAGTATTCATAGACTATATTTAGGCATGAATCCATTTGTACCCTTTATCATGGAGTTAGCTATTCTTCCTCTACGGCGCGCCATGGCGTGGATATCTCTAACTTTGAAGAAGACAACAATTAAAAAATTTAGCTTTGTTGCCGCCTGGAAAATGGTCATATAAACCGATAAATTTTGGGCTTAAAGGAAAATTTCGAGCAATTTAGCATGTAAAACGACAAAACATGAACAGAATTAAAATATTCGGTCTTTCGTGCGTGAAATATGCCATTTCCCGTGATCGTAAGTTAATATTTAGATATATTTATATCCACATCAGTGAAGGGCTGCATGGCATTTTGGAGTTCCTCCACACCATTTCCCATGCATTCTTATGGAAACAGTATTTTGTTGACCCCATGGGGTATAAGAGACCCCACGGTCTGCACACCTCGACCAAGTTCTACCTTTGGTCCATAGGACGGCCCATGAAACTTTTTAATTCGATAGCTTCAACGGTGTAAAAACGTATAAAGCACTCACACACACACTAAAATATTTATAAGATATGATGTACCTCAAAAAAAATTTTAAATGGGGGTTTCGGGTGCATCGATTTGATTTTTCGACGATAACTCTCGAGTAAATTAACTTAGGAAGTTCAAATTTGATATTTGTCACTTGCAATACAAGTATAAGATCAATCTCCTATATATTTATGAAAGTCTGTTTGTTTGTGCATCTATACATTTCCACACCGTTAAAGCTAGAATAATTAAACTGTCAACAAATACTTTCTTCACAAATAGGAAGGTTGTAGTCTACTTTTCAATCCCAAATATTTTATACTAATTGTACAAAAAGTAAAATAACTTTGTATGCTAATGCACTGCCATCTAAGATAATGTCAATCTAAGAACTCAAAGGTAACTAACTATATAAGTGTCGGAATATATAGATATCGAAAAAGGTGTTTGTGTATATATGTTACTAAACGCATATTATGCAACTTAATGAAAATTAATTTCCTAAAGATATATTCTTCACTGAAAATGTCACATTATATACGCAAAGTTAATTAAGAAAATATTCTAGATAAATACATTTAAAGCGAAAAAAAATGTTTAAAAATTATCTTGAGATTTGAACCCCTGAACTTCGAGTTTGACGTCCGATACGCTAACCATTACACCAACGTAACCGGAAGTTTAAGCTGCGCCCTTAGGACTTCCGGTCCTGTTGGTGTAATAGTTAGTGCATTGGACGTGGGATGCTAAGTTCCGGGGTTCGAAACCGTCGCTTAGGTAATACATTTATTTTCGTTTTAACAATGTGTATTTGTATATAACGTCATCATAACTTAATCTAAATCATAAAAGATGCTTTAATTTTAATTTTTCCTTTTAAATAATACAAAGTATAAAGAAATCATTTTATTTCCATATATATATAATGGGTTTTCTTTGTGACATAACAAATTTTACATATAAATGTATTACATTACTATAATTTCTCCGTTTCCTGTCTATATTTGGAAGGATTAAAACCACAAATCATTAAAGATAATGAAATATTGTTATTTAACTGGCAGAAATTCCCGGCGTTGCCCGGGGAATTTTGGTTCAAATCCGATTGGAATTCTAGATTATACATGGTATTTAAGAATTCACTCGGCCGCCGTTTTGAATAAGACGGGCAGAGAGAAACGAAAACCACGTATGAATTATTTCTGGGAGCCCTCCACAATCGTACCAAATTTGATTCATATCAATATAGGACTTGGGAAAATACGCGTAGTTTAATGTTTAAATCGACCGCCATTTTGAATGAAGTGGACATACAAATACTAATAAATCAAATTTGGTTGGAATCTGTTGATTGTGGGCTTGCATAAAGGAGCCGACAGATAATGGGTTGCCATTAGCATTAGCATACAAAGTTATTTTGCTTTTTGTACAATTACCTATATAAAACATTTGGGATTAAAAAGCAGCTTATGGCCTTTCTATTTGTGAAGGAAGTATCTGTTGAAAGTTTGATTACTGTAACTTTAACGGTGTGGAAATGTATAGATGCACAAATAAACAAACAAACAAACACTTTTATAAATATATAGGAGATAGGTATTAAATCCAGAAATGCTAAATGTAAATGTAAATGATGCCTTGAAGCAATATTGCATACTTTTCAGGATAGCTCAGCAATTACAATAAATGAGGGGTGTGAGGCAAAAAGATGGTAACCCACAAACTTATCTATTTGTAGTTAGGTTGCGTACAGAAAAGAAAACACTTCAATTATGATTTAGGAAATTTGTTTATCATTTGTTGTAGTTCATATTTTGTAACTTGCGTTTATTTATAATTTCTCTTACTGGTGACAAATATCAAATTTGAACTTCCTAAGTTAATTTACTGGAGAGTTATCGTCGAAAAACCAAATCGACGCCCCCCCCCCCCCCCCCCCCCCCCCCCAAACCCCCACTTAAAATTTTTTTGAGACACCCCAAATAGCCTATATTTTAAGCTGGACCAGTCTAAAGATACGCTGCAAGTTTCATGAAAATTCGACCAGCCGTTTTACGTGATGCGGTAACAAACAAACAGACAGACAGACAGACAACAATTGTGCAAACCGGTTCAAACGTCTTCTTGTGATGCAAAACACACAAAAAAAGTAAAACCCCGACAAAAAAACAAATGTACAGACAGAGGTTACAATTTTATTTATATAGATATATTCTAAAATACGAAATGAATGTGAAGGAAAATTCTGATTAAATATTATCATATAATTTTACCATTTTCATGATTTTTAGGCACGTTTAGCTTTCAGCATGAGCGCCTATTAGCGCCGGTCTGTCCGTCCGTCCGCATGTTCGGTCTCGGCTTCTACAGAACGGATTTTCATGAACTTTGATATTAAGGACTTACCGTCAAAGATAATAAGAAAAGTTACATAAACGAACCAGGTAAGCCAATCAGGAGTACCACTTTACTGGTGACAAAAAATGAACTTTCCGTCATATCTCGTAAAATATTGGTAATATCAAAATAAAAATCGTAGAACTAATAAGGAAGGGCATTTCTTTTTCATACATTTTTATCGTATGAGTAGCCGTTATCAAGAAATTAAAACAAGAATGTCTTATTACTCAGTAGTCTTCATAAATGCTACTTTGAGACGCCTGCTCTAAGCTTAGATCTACATAGAGCTATTTTGATTGCAACCACAACACCATTCATACACTTCCTACATTTTTACAAATGCTTTATCCTCCTAGCACAATGTAAATTTTTCCTACTCAGGATTCCTCCTGTGTTTATATGTGTGCCCCTACACCCAATATATAAACATTTACTCAAGTTTTCTCCAGAAGTATATACGACCAAGACATTACCAAATCTTTCCTGATGCCAACTAAAATACAGTTTTACCCTTGAAACGTGTAACAGGAAACAGGTTTTAAATGGCTCCTGATTTTATGCCACCAAACTTACAACAAAATTCCCGCTAAACGTATACCACCATACTTACACATTATGGTACCTTGCTTTTATGGCACTAGTTTGCCACTATACCGTATGCCACCGAACTTACACTTATCGACCTCTTGCTTTTACGCAACCAAACTTAAAGCAGTCTGCCTCTATTTGTAAGACGCATACCGCCAAACTTACTTTAACGATCCTTGTTCTCAGGCAACCCAACCTACACTAATTTTCCCCTTAACTATATACCACCAAACATACTGAAACATACCCCTACTTTTATGGCACTCAACTTACATCATATTACCATTGAATACCACTATGTTTACATCTGGCGGCTCATAAGACTTATACTGCCCAACTTGCAAATACATCATAACGAACCCTTACAAACAAAACTCCTTAGAGATTCAATGTTTTCGTGATACAAAACGTTATATTTGAGAAGAATTCACCTCTGCGATCCTGAGCTGAAATCCAAAATTTTGCAGTCTGCTACCACTGTCAGTAGTAGCAGGCGAAGGTTCGTCAAAGTGATCTAAAACCGATTAATCATATTTTAGTTTACAAATCGTGGTTATTTACGGCCAAGATGTCAAGGAGAACACGAAGAGTGGTATTCTAATATGCTGAGAGGCTCGTTAATAGCATAACTCTAGAATAACGTCCATATTTTGTCAAACACGGTTGGACTATACATCAAGATAACACACCTGAACGTCGTTCTCAAATTTGCCGATATAAAATGGTATATTATGAGATTGAGATCATGGCTCATTCCCCGTATTTACCACGATTATTATCCTACGGTTTTCTGTATTCTCCGGAGTTAAAAAAGAATTAAAATTTATCCATTTGAGTCCAATACTGAGATAAACAATACTATAACGGATAAACTCAATAAAATATGAAACAAATGTTTTTCACGTCTTTGACAATTGGAAAATCCATATTTACCCGAATATAAGACTTTTTTTTTCAATTTTAGTGCCTAAAAAATCTTGTATGAAGTAACTTCGCGTAAATCAATCGTATGTCGTAATAGTAGATGAAATTCCTTTTGATGCCTGCAGATGTAATTCCACAACGGAAAGCTGGGGTTTAGAAACCTGATACTTCATGCACTACAAGTTAGTATACTGTAGCGAAAGCTAATTAGAACAGTCCTTGTTGAGAGCAAAAATATTCATTTCGGCGCAAGCAAATGTCATTCTATCCTACTGCGGGTGCGTGTATATTGCCGCTGGGTTTCTATAACTGTTTATTTAACAACAAATGACAACGATAAGAGAAACAGGAGAGGAAAACGCAGGGCACGCTAGATAGTTGGTGCTCGCGCGCGGATGGCTCAGCGTCACTGGTTTCCTTTTTGCACTCCCGGGAGCCGCATCAGGGAAAACGATCTCCGCGCGCGGTCGCTCGGCGGTCAAGGTATGCGCCGAGAAACAATCCCATCGCGCAGCCAATTTTAATAATTGTAATTACGACTTGAATGCAAAAATTGTAATAACTGAACATAATCTGATAGTAAGTTTGTCAAAATTACTGGTTTAAATATTTTTTCTTAAATATTGAGTTTAAAAAGGGGGTTCGTCATATATTCGGGTAAATACGGTAATTGGGATAAGAGCATTACGGTGGAAGGAGATTATTTGAGGGAGAGGGAATTCATTTTATAAAAGCAAGTTGTTTTCAGCCACTATTCTCCTCATTCTTTTTACTTTCCAATCTCCCTCGTAATTTATTTTGAGCCATGTATAGAACATAGTCTGTGGAGTCTCTTAGAGTATTTGCTTTCTTCCTCCATTTGAGTTTCAAGAAGTCGTAGATTTTAAAGTTGCTCTAACGAAAATCTTGTCTCAATTTCTTTATGTGAAAGATTCTCGCACGTGCGGTTTAGATCTCGTATCGAGTGTCATGTGACCCGAAGAACGAATATTTTATCGTTTTAAATGAATTATGTTTGTAAATACTTAATGATCATTGAGAATGCATTTATGATTCAGAATGATTCATCAAACTATCAGACGACGCACTGCACCTGCAAATTGGGAAAAAATAAAATTTTGGCCAAACATCACAATGAAATCGAAGGTAGCGAGGTGACCACTTTAATTTTTCATTTGGCAAACATACGTAGGTTTGCGCAAATGACATCCTTTTGTGGCTCTGAGGATACGTACAGATACGTAGCAAAAGTAAATTATATCTCTTGACCCAACATAAATGCATTATTTATATAACGAATACAGCTAAAAGATTAAATGATATTTACTGTCATTTTTTATACACAGAATTTTAAGGTTTTGGTACAAAATCTCAGAAAGTATCGTATACACTGTTTTGCTGAAAAGAATTTTTTCCTTTATGGAAGCTATAAGGCCGAATGCGGCTATTGCATAACAAAGGCTGATAAATTACAATGAAACGCTCATTCGATTCTTTTAATTTTATATAAGAAACATCTAAATTCAACATTTGATTATTCATCTAACACATAGTTACACAGATATTTCTACTTAAGCTATCTTCTACTAAGTAGGCAGGTTAATTTAAATTTTTTGCCGCTAAAAGTAGACCAATGTCTAATGGCGTAAAAATTTAGCTGCTGGAACTGTTATATTTTTAATTTATTTTAAATTTATCTTTAATTGACAAGCAAAAATACAATCAACCATGTTTATATTAGGTTTTTAAACAGTTACCTACAATGTTATGTAATTTTAGTGGTGTATTACTGTAGAGAAGTTGTTTAAATGTGTCAATTAGCCTTTTTTCCATTACACGCTCAAATGCATAATTTTCACTCCATAATAAATTCATATTAAAAGTAAAAAAGGAATGTTAATTGATAGTAAATGTTTTTTACCACAAAATATATTCCTAGCTACATATTTAAATATTAAAGACGAACCTTTCTTCATTAGCTCAAGTTTAAAAATGCGATTATTACGTTAAACGAGATTTCTTGTTATTTGTAATTTTCCTGCTGAAGTAACAAATATATATATATTACATTTAAGGACATCCTGGAACACTAGTTTTAGTATGTTTTAGGAATAACTCTGATGTCCTTTACTCGTTTGTGTGTAAAGGTAGATAATCGTAATTTCGCTATTTTATTAAATCTTCAATAATGATTTTAGAAAAGTTATTTAAATTTATAACTTCGGAAAAACACTAATGAAATTTTTAAAAATGTATCCATAATGTAAAGTATTCCAAAGTTGTTGAGGTGCGGTAAACGATTAATGTAATTTTGAAAATATGTACTCGTGCTATTCGATTCCATGTAATAATAATTCTTTTTATACGCTGTTGCGGTAAAAAATCCGAAAAATTTATATTTGTACTTATAATAATGTTTTCTTATCGATAAGATGAAATCCGATTCCATATCAACAATCCCCCTATTTGAAAGGCATTGGAAGATATCTCTGGAACGTGTCACTTTGGATTCGACCATTTCATGCTACGCAGCTTGCCTTTGGCTGGAAACCTTCTCCGAAAACTCTATGAGAAATAACGCTTTTCATTTTCCGGAATCCGGGCAAGAATATTTACTCAGATGAAAACAACCGAAATTCGATATGCGAAAGAGACCTTAATATACTCGTTATTCTATTTAAAATTTGTATGAGACTCGTTTTTATGAATAGTAGTATTCTGTCGGTGGATGCATAACCAAGCGAGCGGAGTTCGATCTTTTGTGTTTTATGAGGTTTAGAGGTAAGAAGTACGAGACGATAGGTTGTGAGATTTATCTTAGGAATGGAAAGGAACTTTAGTGGGTGGAATGGAGAGGGTGTGGATGTTGTGAGGGTCAATAACGCCGTGGTTAGAGGGCGCAAGAATAAACAGGGGATAAATAGAATGTTAAATGATCCTCAGAGGCATCATAAAGGATGCTGTGTTCCCTTGAATACTTTATCCGGGGCAGTTAAGCGAGGGTTATGGGACGACGGAGGGGAAATGGAATGGAATGCGGGTGGAAGAAGAGAAGGTGGAGTGCGTAGTCGTGGATGGAGACGAGGAAGGAAACGAAAAGAACGGATTTTTTCAAAGGGAGAGGAGAAAGAGTTTATTCTCGACGTGTAGCGGCTTCGATTCAAAACCTGCTTCAATCTTTTCCACTGTTAGGTCACTAGAAAATGTCATGTTACGCGGAAAATGTTTGTTCGAAAGGTATGTTAAATGCTCTTCATTCAAAGCAAGTTATTATATTGTTATTGTAGAAATGACTGATAATTTACTAAATCTATAGTGATTTCGAATTTTCACTTTCTTTTTGCGAATATCCAGCTTGGTGTTAAGTACAACGCGGAGACTATTCTACTTTTTTAACAAGTTTTATATTAACTTACCACGATATATATATATATATATATATATATATATATATATATATATATATATATATATACACACACACAGTAGAACCTCATAAATCCGGCACTCGAAAATCCGGAATTATCAAAAATCCGGCACTTTTTAAAATTTTTGCCGCGGGTAGCCCAATCCGCTATGAAACGATAAACGCACCGCTTCGCATCAAAATTCGCGAATTCTTGAACGAATTTGATGGCAGCAGTTACATTGTATGTGTGAGTGAGTCCAATTGTCAGCTGACCAATACATGTTGGTACATGGTAGGGAATAGTTTCCACAGTCAAATTGTATAACTTGTATACAGTCGCGTGTTCAGATTCGTAGCGATCGCATGTGTTTTTCATTAGTGTGATATTGCTCAAGTTCATATTGGATGGCATTAAATTTGCTATGATCTTATTCCAAATTCGTACACTTGTTAATGATTCTTTCTGTTATAAGTTTTGGAGTAAATTTTCTAAAATCCGGCTCGTGCTAGGTCCCGAGGGTGCTGGATTTATGAGATTCTACTGTGTGTGTATATATATATATATATATATATATATATATATATATATATATATATATATATATATATATATATATATGTATAAGCGCTTAAAGAAAGGGAAAGGTAATAATAAAGGTGGCAACAAAGTGTTGGACCACCTTTTATATATATATATATATAATGTGTGTGTCATCTTCATAGGTAATCTGTCCGTTGCAGGTACGTGATTCTTCATAGTTAAACTTGGTGCTCCATATACTCCTATTTTCCGCAATTTTCTTCATGTTTTGGTAGCTCTCTTTCCCTTTCACGTCTTCTATCAGCTGAAACCTCTTTCTCTTTTTCCATCCAGTTATCGTTCTAGCACTTCTTCTCCTCAGGTAATGTCCAATCCAGTTCGGCTTCCTCTTTATGATAGTCTGTATAATCGTTCGCTTCTCTCCTATTCTTCGTAGTACTTCCTCGTTTTTCACACTATCTGTCCATTTTATCTTCAGCGTTTTTCTCAATTTTTCCTTAGCGTCCATGTTTCTGCCCCATACTAAACTATACTCCATACATAACATTTTATCAACTTCTTGCGGATAACCTCATTTATATTTCCCGTTAGTAGGAGTTTCTTTCTTCTGAAAGCGGCTTTTGCTTTTGTTATTCTAGTCCTGATTTCATCGGTACATTTTGCTTCTCTCGTTATGATGCTTCCTAGGTATTCATAATCTGAAACTTGTTCTAATGGCTTTCCTCCAATACTTATATTCAAATTGTCGTCTTCTTTACTTGATATTCGCATAACCTTGGATTTTACTGTATTAATTTATATACCGTATATTCTACCTGTTATCATTAGTCTATTTATCATTTTCTGGAGTTCCTTTCCTTTCTTGCTAGAAGTACTTGATCATCCGCGTATTTCACTGTTCTTATAATCCTTCCTCCGATTTTGAAATCTCCCGTGCCTTCTAATGCTTCCTGCATTAGCCTCTCTTCATATATATTGAATAGAATCGGCGACAGACAACAGCCCTGTCTTACTCTTCTACCGATATGTACTCCTCTGGTGTCCGCATTCTCCAACCTGACCTTTACAACTTGATTCACATATAGATTCCTGATCAGTCTGCTGTCTTTCCAGTCTACACCTATATCCTTTAACATCCTCATCAGCAGTATCTAATTTACTCTATCAAAGGCCTTCTGCCAGTCGACGAAACATACGCAGCAATCTTGACTGTACTCTATTGCCCTTTCTGATATGATTCTCACTACACCGATAGCATCTCTGGTTCCTCGTCCTTTTCTGAAGCCGAATTGATCTTCCCCTAGCATTTCTTCGGTCTTTTTCTCTAGTCTTTTATTAAGAATCCTCGTGATGATCTTCGAAGTGTGTGATAGTAGGTGTATATGTAGATAGGTAAGTTTTAAGACACCACAAATAATGTCTAATAACTCGAGAACGGCTACATGTATTTTAGCAATTCTTTCGATTTTAAAGAGTGCCACACATAAAGACTCTTATATGTAATCACCGTGCAGAATAACTAAACGAGTTCGATTCCATGGACGTTTAATTCCCTCAATAGGATGACATGGGCGGGACCTTCTCGAATTTTTATCTCCTAAACTATGAGTCGTAATTATATGCTCTCGTGAATTTTTTTTGCAAATGTTATTCTCTATCTGACTAAATTTATTAATCTATACATTACGGAACGTGTAAGGGCAAAGGAGAGTAAAACATGGTTTTCTTATTGTTTGATTAGTGTAAATGGCGTCTCTTGACTATGGCTCCGCAAATGGCAACGGCGACATACTGAACTACGTCCTACTATCAACTCTTAAAAATGATTCCGACTCTTGAAGAATTTATGCAAATGTTTAAAGGCGTAGAAAAGACAGTACAATTTTTAATTGACAGTAAAATCATTGAATCAAACCGTTGGGTTCGGTTGGTGTTTCATCTTTACTCTATACACTTTCTAAAAGTTGTTCAAATTAAAACAGTTTTTTATATATACTTGTTATCAATGTGCCGTAATTTTCTTCTCTGTCTCTCTCTCTCTCCCTCTCTCTACTTATTGCACTTTACCGTATTTTTTATATATCTTCCTTTCGTTTTATCTATATTATTATCCAAGTCCCATTGATTAATTTCAATTTATCTTATCTCTTCACTTCATGTGCGTAAAAAGACCATTTCGCTATATCATTTACTTGTATTAATATAAATTACTATATATATAGTATTCACGAAGAAAACTTCCTTACTGATCGGATAAGCAAAATTTCAACAAAAAATACCTTACCTCGCTCCGTGATATATGCACGAGCTAAATTTTCTATAATCAGTTTAAAAAGACCTTATTTGGCGAAACAGTCTTTTAGAGAATTTTACTGGTTATTGCTTGAAATTTATACATTTTGGATGCAGTGTATTGTCTTTTACAAAGTCAATTGCAAAATATTACAAATACATCATATTGTTTACTCAAATGATAACATTATCTTCTTCACAATATTCAGCCGAAGTATAACATTGACTGCTTCGCAGTCGTCTCCTGCTCTTTTCCCAAAGGATCACCGACATCTACTTAACCTTCGCTCTCTTTTCCCCCTTTGGCGAAGCTTCAATCCGACGGTGACGCCGCAAATTTTGCACCTCTTTCCCTATCCAGCAGACCTTGCAGCCGCGCCCTTACGTCCCATTCCTTCTCTGCCGCCACCTCCATTCATCCAACCTCTTCCCCGCACTCTCATACCATGTTTCTCCTCCCGTTCTAACAAGGTAACCGCCCTTAACGCAGTAATAACGGCGCGCTAGTAACGCCGTCCCGTGTCTGGACCGCAAATTACGCCCTTCTGAAACGGCGTTATTCGCTTCAACGGGCGGACCTTTTTATTTCTCGCGAAATCCTTTCGCATCCTCCTCCTCCGTTAGCCCAAATCTTTTCTTCTTATCCTTCGCGTGATTCTCACCTCTTTTCGGCAGAGAATATGGTTTTATCCTTTTTCTCCCGCACGTCCTCATCTGACTGCGGTCAACTCCCCCTAGCAGCAGAAACGTCGCCTTTTTGCTGTTTTACTCTCTTTCTCTGGCGTCCTCCCGCTTTTATTTCTTTCGCTTATTTAAAGTCAAGATCATCTTACGCAGTTATCAGTGCCACCCGAGACTAGATATTTGTGATTATTCATTCTATGTAATCGAATATGCGGAAAATATTTTATGGTGAAAAATACTTAGAAATTTAAATGATATAAAAATATAACGTCATCAGAAAATTGAGAAATTTGCGGAGAATTATAAACACGAGACTATCGTAGATCAGTTTTTTCAAATACCATTTATAATAATCCCACCACTGTTTAATACATTCGTGAATTTCTTTATCAAAGGCAAATGTTATATGAGAAAATACCTACGTTTTGCAGATAAAATCGTAATATAAAGAAAAAATTTATTCTTTCTTCAATTTTACGTTTTCTTCTTTTTAAGATTGAGCCTGCCGCTCTTCTGTCAAAAATTTGCAAAGTTACCTTTTAAATATTTACAAAAATCTTTGGAAAACAGCGTAAAGAATTAAAAGAAAATAATTTCATAAAAAAGTCATAAACATTCCAAAAGTATTTCCTAAAAACAATGCTTACAAAATTTCCCCTGAGAATTTTATCCAGAAGATTTTCCTCAAAAGATAACTTTTCAGAAGATTTCTTCAAAATATTTTTTTAATTATAGCATTATCCTATATCCGCCGCGGAAATGGATGGCAAGGCATTAGGTCACTTCAAGAAAATGTTGCTTAGGTCTCTCGCCGAAATGCACAAGTACTTTGAGCTCATACATCTTGACCGACTATGAATCTAATGTCTTCAGAATTATTCAGAGAATTTAATCGATAATTTTTATCAATGAAAGCATTACAGTGATTCGGTGGCATGTATAAACATTATGACTGTTGTTTGGATGATAGCAGCATAATCATTGGAGTATTTAAGCAATATGAAGTGTTGAATTTCTAGTTCAAGTGCAACTGACTCTACCATCCATCGAGCCTTTTCTGTTCACTCTCTAAACCAGTGTTTCCCAACCTGGGTGCCGCGGAACACTGGGGTGCCGCGGAACACTGGGGTGCCGCGAAGTGTTCTGAAGGGTGCCGCAAAAAATATTGTTTTCCCATTTTTAGCCTCATTTTGCATTGTCGGATTTCAAGAATGCAAACCAGAGTTACGTCGACCTTCATTTCGTCGCAAAGGCACTTCGAAATGAAAGGAGATATGGAGATTGGAGTTAGGGGTTCAACTTCAGCACCATTATTACTGATGGTGGATAGGAAGGGGTGCCGCCAAATTTAGAAAAGTCACTTAAAGGTGCCGCGACTCTAAAAAGGTTGGGAAACACTGCTCTAAACCTTAGTTTCCGCAGCGAAATATGCGACCGTGACAAACTGATCCGAAATGTTTTTCTAGTTTTCCACCCCTTTCTTTCTCTTTCCCTCTTATTTCCTTTTAACGTTCTCGTTGATGCGATTTGCCAGTCACTCGGTTCCTTTTCCATGTTTTTCTTTGAGTACGACGATTTTTTTGGCCTTTCTAACTTGGTTCGAGAAAACTGCAGCGATAAAAAACTTTATTTAATGTTGGAATGTGAAAGACGAGTAACAACACAAAAGGCAAAAGAAAAATAGAAAGCTATTTGCCTTTAGATCAGTGAAAACTTCCTTTCGCTACTTCACACTTGATTGCCAACGCGAATACGCATTCAAGAACGAATAGGCATTTTTTCTTTCTCCATACTTAGTAATGGGAAAGTATTGTGATCACGAAAAATATCGACTTCGTGATTTCAACGGAAATACACGTTTTGAGGTCCCTAGAACACGTTTACACTATTTTCGGAATGATGTTTGTGTGTGTGTGTGCGTGTGTGATTGTGGGCGCTCTAACTCAAAAAGTACTTGTAATATTAATACCAAATTTCATATATACCACTTTAGCATGAGCACAAAGCACTTATTAGTTTTTGGACAATATCGGTTAACTGGAAGTCTATGTTTATTCGAAACCCGATTCGGTTTTTGCGATATTTCTCCGTTAAAACATCATTATTGTATATACAATTCTATAAAAAGGTTATAGATAATGTAATTTTCTACAACTTTCATTTGAAAGAATTTTCCACAGCAGTTATTGTTTAGGAATTATTTATAAATAATCGTTTTTTCGGTTTTCATCAAGTATCTCCTTAAGAACGTCGTAATTGGTCATCTTCGTAAGGACCAAAGTTGTAGAGAATAATATTTCTTCCAAGTTTTGTTTGAAACAAATTTCGTAGAGCCATCCATTTCGGAGATAATTAGCTTTTTCTTAATTTCCAGTATACAGCGCCACCACCATGTAGCGGTGAATTCTGTAAACATATTCAAAATATACCTAATTTACGGCAATAAGGACGACTGTATTCTTTTTTTTTTTAAATGTTCAAAGTTTATTATTATTAAAGTTTGAAGTTTACAAGTTTTACAAGTTTACAATGCAATATAGATGTAATACAGAATTACAGAAATTATAATTGGCTTACAAATCATTAACTTATAAAAAACATAAAATTCTCATTTACCATAAAAAAAAGAAGGAAAAATATCTCAGAATAAGATATATGAACAAATAAATTCCCATACATAACCTACATACATCAGATATAAACATACATATACTATTGCAATCAAAATATATCTTTAAAAAAAATGTTTATGGAAATATGTAAGCAGACATCCATAAGTATATGATGTACACAAATATATAAAGAGAAGAAAGAAAGAGAAAGTTCATTATGAACTTAATATTCGGTGAGGTCCTGCTAAGTCAAATTATGACTTGTCAGCAGCTGCCTTAGTATTCAATTTGAGTGCTTTTTATATTTAATATAATAAAATTGCAAGATAATGATATCCAAATCTACTGTTAATTGTATTTTTTTAAATAATTTTTGATATTAATTTTAACTTCAGAATAGGTTGAGAATGTTTTAAAATTATGTGGTAAATTATTAAATATTGTTGGAACAATCACTTTAAAAGTGTTCCTGCCATTCAAATTATAGTATCTAGGAATCTCAAAGTACATTGGATTTCTTCTCGCCATACTATGATCACATGTTTTTATCGATTTATGTTTCAAATTGAAGTAGTTATCTAGAATTATGATATATTTATATAAATCAAGTAGTGGTAAAATTTTTAAATTATAAAATATTTCTTGTATGGGACATTCAATCGATTTTATATTAATTAATTTCACAATTCTCTCCTCGTTTTTTATCAGTAGATTTAAATAACATTTGCTAGTATTACCCCAAACAGTGATTCCATATCTCAGATTAGCCTCCACCAAGGAAAAATAAATTATCCGTTTGATCTTAGTGGGTAAAATATCCTTCAGATGGTATATTTGATAACTTAATTTTCTCAAGTTCGAGTCAACCTTTTGAATATGTTTATCAAATTTGAAGTTTTGGTCAATAAGTAATCCTAGGTATTTATATTCATTTACTTGTTCTAAAAATATACAGTTACATCCGTTTTTATATCCTTGCACTAAGCACATTGCATCAAGTAATTTAACCTTAACATTTCTTATTTTAGACATTCTATTTGCAATATGCATTGTCTTAGACTTTTTTATGTTTATTAATAATTCATTAATTCGTCAAGTGATTCCTGCATACCACTAACTGCACCATCGAAACATGTATTAGCAGATATAAGCACAGTGTCATCTGCATCTAAAAAAACTTCACATTTAGTTACTGTTGTAAAGACACTATTAACATATAGAATATATAAAAGTGGACCTAAGACCGAGCCTTGTGGAACTCCCATATTGATTGTTTTTTCATTGTTAAAGGAATCTTTACATTTAACTGTAACAGTTCTATCACTTAGGTAAGATTTAAACCATGTCCACAATGAACCTCTTACTCCAATTTTATATAATTTGTCCAACAGTATATTTACAGAAATCATATCAAATGCTTTAGAGTAATCTATATAAGTAACAATAACATTCCTGATTTTATCCAAGTGGGTGTTAATAGTATCAGAAAATTTCTCCAAAATATCCTTTGTACCTCTATTTTTGTGATATGCATATTGATTCTTGGGCAAAATATTGTTTTTGACCATATAGCTCATTAGTATATTTGCTACATATTTCTCCATAATTTTGTGCATCGAAGGTAACAGCGAGATTGGTCTATAATTACTAAAGTCATTATGTTTACCCCCTTTGTAAATTGGTTTTATCAATGCTTTTTTCATACCTCTAGGTACTATTCCCTGGGCTAGACATAAGTTTAGTTATTAGTGGGACTAATGGTAAATTGTTCTTCAAGTCTTTCATTCTGATTTTATCAAGTCCTGCAGCAACATTTTTACAATTTTTAATAATTACTAATGTCTCACGATCAGTGATGTCACTAATAAATATGCTGTTCTGTATCTGGTCAGAACACTTAATATCAAAATTAGGCAGTAATTTAGGTTTTAAAGTCAGCAACTTATCAGTAAAGTTATAGAGAAAAGTATTAACTACCATGCTCAGACTTATTTCGGTCACAAGATTTTTTACAATTAATTCATCATTATTTTTGGCTTGTCTGCCCAAAACTCTGTTTATATTTTGCCATATGACCTTAGAATTCTTACACTCATTAAATTTCTCTTCATAAAATTTCCTTTTCTGGTTCCTGATTTCCTTATTTATGTAATTTCTATAGGCATTGTAGCCTTAATAATCTGTCCCTTTCACGAAGTTTCAAAGCTAATTGTTGCGTCATCCAGTTCTTCTTTACACTAACCCTATTTTGAATTTTACTAACCCTTGCTGCTTGATACAGAGTTAGAAGCTGAGATGTTATCATAATAACTCTCAGCATGATTTTCCAAATAGACTGAGGTCCAATCCATCTTATTTATTAACTCCATAAATGTATATTCACTAATGTAGGAAAAAGTATTAGGCACTATGAAATCACTTATTGTACCATCAATTTGGTTTAGGGTGACACCAATAATATAATGATCAGATATTTTGACCTTAATTAATAAACCTGAAATGCTGAATTTATTCCCAGAATAATAAACATGATCGATACAAGATCTGACAAACTTATCTCCTAATTTTTCTTCCCTGGTAAAGTTGTTTATAACTGCCCTGAAGCCATAGGATGCCATAAAATTCTTATATTTAATCACCATATTATTACTTTTATCTTTCAGATTAATATTCACGTCACCCAAAATAATTTTATGGAAACACTTTCTAGAACTTAATATCACATTTAGTTCAGTTAAAAATTCATTACAGCTATTATTAGGTGGTCTATAAATTCCCAATATCTCAAACATCACATTACATAAACAAACACTAATGTAAATGCTCTCAAAACTAGAAGTTGAGTTGTTAATAATTTTAGGATTGAGAGTATCTTGAATAAAAATCATAATACCACCTCCTCTCTTAGAGGTTCTCAGATTTTGGAATCTCATATAACCTTCAATACTAAATAAGTTAACCATATCTTCTGTTACACTCACTTCAGAAAGACATACAATCATTACATTTAATTTTAACATAATTTCTTTCAAGGAAATACAAAATTGGTCCCAATTTAAACAGATAGATCTTATATTTAAATGAATAACAGTAATACCAAGTTTATCAGGTACTAAGTCATCTATAGTACCAAGCTCTTGGCACTCAATTTTATCTAGTGTTATGGTTTCTAAAATATCCATGCTTCCATAATTATTTCACAAGTCCCAATTATTTACTTAAGTTTATCTAAGTCTATTTCATTAATGATTCTAATAACTCTAGAGTTTTCATCCTTTTTTGCAAATATCTTTCCATGTTTTAACCAGACAAACTTATAGTTTTGCGACCTCCCTTTTTGTCTTGTTTTCCAGAATAGCTCCTTAAAATAAGGAGTTAAGGCCTCATTGATAAATATTTTACCGTAATCATTATTACCTATAATGTCTTTGTTAAGCAAAACCTTCTTTTTCCTTATCCATTGTTCCTTCATTCTTTTACTGGTAAATGTTATGGTTATTTTGTTATTCATTTTTTCATTCCCTGCATTAACACAGAACACATAATCTATATCCGAATCAGTAAAATTTTCTACACCAAGGGTTTTTGCAACCTTTAAAACAACTGAAGGCTGATTAATGTTAAAATCAGTACCTTGTATACCAACAATTTCAATTGTTTTGGAAAGATTTTGCTGTTCCAAGTTATTAAGCTTATTCTGTAAATCTGCAATATTCTTATCCTTTTTAGACTTTTTAGAATTCATTGAAAACAAATTATCATATTTTTCACAGAGAAAAGAAAGGCTACTTTTGATGCCAACAATATCATTCTCTATTCTAGATAATCTGGAACCAGTACCTTCTTTGTCGAATGATGCCTTCTCTTCATCTTCTTCCTCCTTTGAGTTTCTATCTTCTTCATTCTTATCTTTTTGCCGACAGTTCATGCATCTCCATGACAGCTTACTAGTTTTTGACTTCGCTTTGTAAGTACTTTCCTTAAGTCCAGCACAACCATAATGAAGTGGAGAATTACAACCACAGCATATAACTTCTTCCCCATATTGAAGATTGTTATCACACTTAACACAGCTCATTGTAAAACAGCAAATTGATGTTACGATGAAAACGAAACACAATCATTCACATTCACAATGTAAATAAACTTAAAAAACACTTGTTTCTCAGTTAATTACGTAAATCATTTGCTACGAACATTAGCTCAACTGCAGAAATCACTTATGAACATTGCACAGTTCTATTTGATAATTTCTTTTCCGTTTAAGACATTCACAATTGCAATTCCACCAAGGGGATCTCGTACAGTACGCTCAGCCGCAAGCACTCCACCAATACGAAATAATAATTTTGCCTCATAATGCTATTCATAATAATTTTAATATCTATACCCCAAATATGGAGAAAGTCATATGTTGGCCACATCAGATTTTTTTAATTTTTCCTTTAAAATTAACGTAAATTTTACATCATTCTTATTAAAATAATGGCCAAATTAATGGAAATTGTTGTGTTTTAGGGTTTTTAGGTTTTAAATAATTTTATATAAATTTATATAATCGCTAATGTTTCTTACGTGACTATAGAATATAAATAAGATGTTTTAGAGTTTTCTGTTTGAATGAAAAAGACATGCACGTGAAAAATCATGTAATTCCGTGATATGCATCAATGATGAAAAATTTCCTTACTATTGTTAATCACTTTCCACTTTATATTTATTATGGAAAATTACATATATAATTATATTAGGTTCAGTAATTTATATTGTATGGAATGTTCCTCTCAATATCGCAACGTGTTCACCTGCACCTCATGTCTTATCACCTCGAAGCGATCTCATCGGTTTACCATCGAATATTAAACTCCTTGTCAAATTATATTTGCAGCCGCTTGTATGCACAGCCATATAAACGTAGTGCGCAAACTTCCGCGGGATAAGTGAACGTCTGCAGACCTGGAACCTGATCAAATAAAGCCCGCCATCGATTTCTAATGAACTCTCCGCCGTTGCAGCGAAACACACTTCGACTGAAACGCTCAAGTTTCTGTTTCCGCTATAATCTCTGTCGCCCCCCTGTCCATACTTCCGCCCCTCTTTCACTCCCCCACCCCACCCTCCCTCCTTTACTCCCCCGCCCCACCCTCCCTGTTTTATCGCCACCCCAATCGCCTTCCCTAACTCTTCTCGCAACCCACATCTTAACCTACCATTTTTCTTCTTCCCTTATTTCCTTATTATTATTCTCTCTTTATCTATCTTCATGTTATATTCTCTTCTCCAACTCGTCTTAGTCATATTTAAATGTCTTTTTTCTTTCCTTCTACCATTACATCGGTAATATTCCCCTTCTTCACTTTTTATTTCTCCATAATCTCTTTAAGCTTTACCTACTGCTCCTTGCCTCCTCTTCCGTTCCGTCCGCCATTAACTTCTGCTACGAAGTAGACTGTGACATTCTGTCGACACAAGAGCTGATGTCGCCATTGTTGATACACGTCCCCATTAATTAATTGGATGAACGTGGCATTCGTGGTGCAAATGATACCCGAGATTTAAGCAAATAACTATCCCTCGCAAGTTACGAGATCCTGTTGGACTAATTACATCGTAAATACGGGGGATGTCGAAGAACATAGTTTGCTAGTGTCATCACCGACTTCCATCTTCCGTCATGTCTTTTATATTTTGTTATAAATATATATTTATGTATGTACAGTGTAAATGCATTTAAAATTTCATTTGGAAGGTCGTTTGCTCACAGTATTTTTTCGTTATTTATTTACATACTCTATTGTTTTGTCAGAAGATGGCTTTATTGAAAGAAGCTTCTTATAAAATATAAAAGGCAAAAGGCATTGGCGTACCGAGGGGGGAGGGGGGGGGGGTGTGCATCCCCCCCACCAATAGAAAATGTTCCTCGTTTTCGGAAAAAGGTGGGTGAACAAAGAGAAGACTGCAGGGGTGATGTAAGGAAGGAAGAAAAGATCCTTAAGTGGGATGGAGGAAGGGAAGAACATGAAAAGGGCGTGACATTGGGTGAAGGATGTGAAAAAATTAGTTACAACACACTGTTGCAGTGTGAATTGTCACATTGAAATACATCCTTACCATATGGATTCCGGCATTTGACCCCTAACAGTGTCACTGCTAACTCTTCGCCATTCTGCTGCAACAATTTTGTTGGAGTGGTCATCTTTGTCGGAAGTTTTTTCGCCTGAAGTAGAGAGTGTGAAAGGAGGCCTAGTTAGTGTTTGTCTTCTTGTTTTTGTTCAGTTATTTGGGTTAATATTATACTTTCCACCTGGTCGGTGAACACGGCAATTCTTCGCAGCCACTGACAGTCTTTTGACTCATTCATCTCTCGGAAGTGACATCACCTGTACAGGAAAGATTCATCGAACGGTTGGAGACGTGTAGTGACCTTAATTCTTTTAAATGGAAATGTTTTCCGGTGTTACCTGAATTTTCTATGTGCTTTCTTAAACCCGCGAAACAAACATAGCCGTGAGGTGGCATGTTTCGGTGGAGCGGCCGCACCAGGCGCCATATCTTAAGACTGCAGTGGTTCTCAACCGGTGTGCCGCGAGGAAGGGACCACACTCCGAAGTTATTTAATTTTTAAAAGCATTTGAAACAAACAAATTCGCATAAATTTTATGATGCAAGGAATTTATTATGAGACTACGAGAGGAATTTTCCGTCTAAGAGCGTAACAAACGCTGAATTATGTATGTATTTAATGTGCATTAAAGTTATACAGTTATTGCTTTACCAATCTAAACACTAATATAACTGCGACTTTTACTTGTTACGCTAGTTTTTATCTTTAAAAATGAGTATTTACGCAGTGGAATTAATGAGGGGTGGTTTGGTGTGCCTCGTTGTTCTTAATCATGCATGAAAGTGTGCCGTGGAGCAAAAAAGGTTGAGAAGAGCATAGAGCCGTCGTTCTCAAACTTTCAACTTGAATGTTATGCGGCCTTCTTTGAATTGAAAATAGTAAAAATAATAAACTTTAATGCTTATTCTTTTATTTTATATAATTGTTAATAATTTTTATCGCATTGTATTTCCCAAAATTTTATTAATGGTGAATATTTTATATTTTGGTATTTCACCTAACATCTAAAATAATTTTGCGGCCCACGGTTTGAGAAACACTGTCTTAGAGGACTCGGATATTTTTCAAGCCTTTAAAGAATTCTTAACCGGAAACTTTTTTCGGAACTTGTAAATAGCGAAAGTGAAACGCGGGACTTCTCCACCGCTCAGTTATCCTCCATTTTCACGTTCCCACCCATCCTCACACTTGTCTCATGCTGTGCGTCCGGGAGTCTATAGGCATTGGCACAAAACAAACGACCACTTCCGATAGTTCTTGAGGGCGTCCGGTCGTTCACGCACTGCATTTACCACGCGAACGGCGCTCTTTTGTCTCTCGTAAGATAATATCTACCGTCTTCCCCCAGGAGCAGAAAAGATTCCCCGATGGAGAACTCTTTGAACCCTTTGGATTTAGAGAGGGAGAAAAGAATTTCTGTAATGAATGGTAAAGGAGTTTCTACATGTGAGTGCCGCCCATCGTTTAGAAGTTCTGTTCCATTAGTCGTCTCCCTCCGGCGTGCATCCCACGGTGTGTATCATTTAAAAAGGTATTTTTCTCTATTCCACCAAAACGTTTTCCCAAATCCATCCATTGTGCTGGTGAAGAAAGGAATAACCCTACTCTAGAGACAATCGCTCCACAAACTTTCATATCTTCTCATCAGAAATCCGTCAGTCGCACACACAAACAGGTAGACCTCGTCTTTTACTGCTTCTCTATTCGCGGTTTCGCGATTCCCCATTTGTGAACAGTTTCTCATTTCGCGATATCGTGTTTCGCTCTTTTGCGGTAAAAAATTAAGGAAAAATATTTTCCTTCCACCATGCGACTGCAAATTGTAATTATACAAACATTTCGAATATAAGCGGAAACGAATATTTTAGCTCCAATGCAGGCAATATATTTTTATCTATAACGAAAACCTACATGGCTTAGTAATTTGAAAATTTTCTACACCAATGGCCGCAACAAACACGCACTGCTAATAATATTTGACGCAAGACTTGATGGTGAACTTTAGTAACTTAGTTTAACCTTTGTTGTGCAATATTACTCCCGTAAAACGAAAATCAAACTGCTTCTAAAGATAAAAGGTACACATTGTGTTTTTGGTAGAACGTTAAATCTTAATAAGCTAAAAAATATAATTTAAGAACTATAATTATGGCTTAACTTTAGTCTAAATTCTGGTACATCTGCTATTCAAAATACATTCATTTCGTTTCTTGAAACTACGTCCTCCATTTCAAATACTTGAGTTGTAAGTAATGAAAGGTTTTCAAACTAAACGAGCTCAGCAAATAGAATTTAATAATATATATTTCAGATTTTCTTATTTTCTTCAAAACTAAAGATTAAGAGAGATTTCCATAATTTTCAGTTCATAGGAAAAAATTTATAAAAATACTCAAGAATTTGTGTTATTGTTTAATAAAGATCTAAGGTGATTATGAATAACGCATACTGAAACTATAATTTGTAAGGATGTTTCGTTTATTTAAATTTGAACAGATATGTAAATATACAGTACATATATTTATTTATACAACTTTTTAAAACTAAAAACTAGTGTATAAAAAGCACAGGATTCCTTTATATTTTACGATGTAATATGTTAAACTACACATTACGTAACACGGTTACAAGTCTTAAAATTGAATCAACGCATTCTTCCAATCGCGGTTTAAACAGCGAAAAAAATACCTGGGGCGTATTTCTTTAAAAAACCCGTCGCCATGAAAATAATCGAATCCGCAGAATATCTTTTATTTTATGCCAAAGGAGTTCGAGGAGGACATATCTCTCTTCGCAACGAACCTCAATTATAACGCGTCAGACGAAATTTTTACACATTGGTCGTTAATATTCGTGAAATCCCTGTTAAAGCTGAATATTTTGGGCTGTTATATTCTGTGATACCGAGCCGGAAAGAAAATACTTTGCATTGTTCGGAACTTTAAAGGTAGATGACGTGGCTAGAGTTTAAACGGGGATTTCTACCGTTTCATCCGCATTAATTCATTTCCCTTGCGTATCTTACAATTAGATTCGTTCGCGCATTTAAATGGAAGCATGACGAGAATGCTCGCACAACTATCGAGACCGTTTGTGCCCCGGTTCCTGTTTTCCTTCTGAAGTCCTTCGTATCAGAAAATTTCTCTCACTATGGCTCGAATGCATATTCAGTCCTTTTCCGTCATTCGAGACGAAGGCGGAAGTCGAAAGGAGGGCGTGAGGGGGAGGGGGGGAGGAGCAGTAGAGGGCGCCCCCTCTTGTCTAATCGATTCATTCATTTCTTTCCATTTATCTCTAATTTATTGCCTTTCTTTCTTAGTTAGCCTTCCTACAAATTTCCTATCCTTCTGCCCTATATCTTTATTCGTATCACTTTTCCACGTTATCTGTTTTCGCCACGATCAGTTACTTTCATAATAATGTGTTTCTGGTGCTTTGAAAGCGATTTTTCTTTGCAGTATTATGCAATTATACTTTGTCTGTACGTCTGTTTAGTTTCCTCCTTTTTTTATTCGCACTTCGACATTTATGAAAATTTCAGAAAACCATTCTACTTCTAGTAGATATCCTGAAGTTGTTAATGTTGGGTAACTTAAGAATTTCTGGAAGATGTACTACGTATATTTACCAATAGTTTGGCTAGCTTCAGGCAAATTCAGGCTTGGTAAGATAACAGGATAAACGATTCAAGATTACTAGTAATTTCAAAGGATATACTAGAAGGTTCCGATTTCCCCAGCGAAAAAAATCGAACTTCTTTGGAATAATGCAAGGCGCGAATTTTGCCTATTTACGCAGATTTGTATATTAAATTAGTTATATTTATCGTTTCTCGTATGCTTCTTCTCATTGAAGTTTCCCTTAATTATTTTAATATTTTTGAAAAAAGCATTTTGTAGTCAAATCTGTTTTTCCGCTATTTAAAGCTTTTTTTGTGCGTATCACTAAAATATCATGAATTTTTACTTTCTCCATACGAAGTAATGGGAAAGTATTGTGATCACGAAAAAATCAACTTCGAGATTTCAACGGAAATACACGTTTTGAGGTCCCTAGAACACGTTTAGACTATTTTCGGAATGATGCCTGTCTCTGTGTGTGTGTGCGCGCACGTGTATGTGATTGTGTGCGCTCTAATCCAAAAAGTACTTGCCATATCGTTACCAAATTTCATATATAACACTTAGCATGAGCACAAAGAACTGATTAGTTTTTGGACAATAACTGTTAACCGGAAGTTGAGGTTTATTCGAAACCCGATTCGGTTTTTGCGATATTTCTCCTTTAAAACATCATTATTGTATATACAATTCTATACAAATGTTATAGAGAATGTAATTACCTACAACTTTCATTTGAAACAATTTTCCATAGCAGTTATTGTTTAGGAATTATTTATAAATAATCGGTTTTTTCGGTTTCCGTCAAATATCTCCTTAAAAACGTCGTAATTGCTCATCTTCGTGAGGACCAAAGTTGTAGAGAATAATATTTCTTTCAAGTTTTGTTTGAAACAAATTTTCGTAGAGCCATCCATTTCGGAGATATTTTGCTTTTTCTTAATTTCTAGTATAGAGCGCGACCACGTAGCGGTGAATTCTGTTAACATATTCCAAATATAATTTACGGCAATAAGGATGACTGTATTCTTTCACGATACGAAATGGTAATTTTGCCTCATAATGCTATTCATAATAATTTAAATACCTATACCCTAAATATGGAGAAAGACATGTGTTGGCCACATCAGATTTTTTATATTACTACTACCAGTTTTGTCCGTCTACAAATTCTTATCTTTGAGCATTTCAATCGTTATCAAAATAACCATCCATACAACAGAGCATAGTTTCTTTTACTTTTAATAATCTACTGATCTCAATTTGCTTAATTAGAGGAGTTAGTACGTGTATCTGAATAAGTGTATTCTCATAGTGATGGACGCCATATATGGACATATTCTGAACCTTACCATTAAATAATTTAGGATTTTTCGGGTTATTTAATGACTGATCGTCGTTAATTTCCAAAATTTTGCCGTGTTTTAACCCTCTATACTGCAGTGTTTCCCAGGCGGCGGGACTCTACCCCCTAGTTGGTTGAGGTGGATCGCGAAAATTTGAGAAAATTGAAGTTCGGATAAAAATGTAGCGACAACTAAATACTTTGAAGAAAATGCGTTATAAATAGCTAATTAACATTTTAATAAATCGATTAATTTTTTCAAGAAACAAGCATATTTTAGTCAACAATATAGAATTTTCTGCTGTCTATATGTACACCTGTTCATATTTATGTGGGGCCTGGAAACTTTCTTGTAGTTTAAGTGGGACACTGATGATATTCTGTAGCTAAGGTTAAGAAACGCAGCTCTATGGCGACACGTACTTAACTTTACATATTTCACCCTATAATCCTCTTGCCTTATCTGAACATAAATAATCAATATGCTTTGCTAAATCTTAGCACAAATACAGCAGTGGACCAGGTCATTATTTCCGACGATAATATTTTAAATATTCATTTATTAAACATTATTTCTGCGAATACCTTGGAAATATATTTAAACAGCACTAAATAAAATCTCTTTGATATGTTAAATAATTGAAACAACTCAATATATAAACACACATTCTCTGTATCCATAAAATTATATTTGAACGTCGTGTTGGATTAGTTTCATCAACCAACACATTAAACCTAGATGCTAATTGAATAAGGTCGATACATTCGTATTTTTCAAACGACTTCTCAGAATAAGCGTCCGGATGAATTCGACAGAGAGATATCAATTTCGTCGGATGGGTGTTTCTCGTGTATCATTAATGTTGCATTCGATGAAGAGGGTTTCACTGAGATTGGAAATGGGGGTTAGGATATGAAAGCGGTCGACTGCGCGAGGGGGGGGGAGGGGGAGGAGGAGGAGGAGGAAGGTGGAGGATGGAGGGAGAGAGGGAAGGGGGAGAGTAGGACTCATGCGGTTCTGGTGTCGAGGAGTTGAGTGAAGAGAGGCGGAGGGTAGAAGGAGTTGGAGGGTGGAAGGAGGAGGAGAGAAAAATGAGGCAAGGGAAAAAGCGCTGAGCGATGATGGAGGGATAAAGAAGGTATATAAGCGGAGAGAGCACAAACGGCGACGTAACTATGGATGCGCTATTAATATTTATTAAAATGAAATATTAAAGATGAAGCAATATAAAGAGCTAAGAAAAAAATCGGTACAACATACAGTGTACAAACTTTCTCATATACTAATGCTTCGTTTAGTTATCTTTAGAAAATGAAAATCGTATCAGCCTGTTTTTAGAAAATCCAATTATTGTTAAAGTTGCCCAAGAATAAACTAGCCTTATATCCATTGTTTTGAGAAATATAAAGTATGTAGTATTATTGAAGATGTAAACTCAAGTGGCTGTGCGAAATTTGATCAAAATCGTTAGAGCCGTTTTCGAGAAAATCGGATTGTTGTTAAAAATGCGTAGAATAAACAACTCTTAATTATTGATCAATGTCAACCATTTCTATGTATACTCTGCTCAGTATGATAAAATGCCTAAGTAGGAGATTTCATTCATTTTCGTTCGACCGTCTGGGCTCCAGCGCCAGTAACAGACAGACAGACAGACGGCATTGCGAAAACCACTTTTTCGGATTCAGCGACACCTAAAACGTATATTTCCGTAAAAATCTCTAGGTCGAATTTTTTCTAGATTACAATTTCCTCAATATACTTCGTATATGAGAAAGTAAAAAGAACTTCGCACTGTAGCTTTTAAATAAAGTGACATTACTTGCGTGGACACAGAGTCAAGATTTTTTAAATAAAAAATTAAAGCAATAAAGCATAAATAAATGCAATAAAAAGACAACCATCAGAAACAAAGCAATATATAACGTCTTAAAATGGAAGTGGACGGTATGATAAAGCATGAAAAGGAAGTTTAGAATCTAGTTTCTAGTTATACAAGTTAAAACGCAACTCTGCCATTTAGAAAGGTAAGACATAAGAAAAAACGGAAGGAAATATGGGAAGTGAAGTAGGGAAGGTGGAATAGATGTCAGCCATTAGAGACAAAATGGCGACGGGTGTTGAAATAGAAAGGACGAGAGAGAGAGAGAGAGAGAGGTTAATAGCGGAATAGAAGGATACGGAGAGGGAGTGGGATAAAAAAGAGCAAAGGAGGCGATAGAATATAGAGGGGTAAGATGAGAAGGGAAGGATGAAACATATGGAAGAAGGGAGGAAAGAAAGTAAAAGGAGAGGGTAAGAGGCAGCGAAGGAGATTGATGGAAAGGCGTGTTCCTTTCAAGGAGTTCATTAAAAGTGCAGAAGCGGCGAAGTGGTGTGGATTTGGGAGGGGAAGAGGGAGGAGGGTGGGGGCTAAAAGAAGGAGAAGAGGAGGGCGAATAGGAATGGGGTGGTGTGGTGAGGGGGGAGGGGAAGTGGGGAAGGGGGGGAGGGGAGGGAAACCAATCACGAAACCCGAAAGGAAACATCTAAGGGCCCGAAAATGAGATCACTGAAATCGAAGGGCTGATGGATAGCGACGCGAGCTTTAGTCAAGATTTAAAAAATAGAACTCGAGGCATCAGATCAAACGCAGAGGCGCTCTAAGATTAGCGCTCGCCAAGAAAAGATTGCCGTCAAAGATGGCTAATATTAATGACAGCTTTGGTAGAGATACGATCCGTAGCGCGACGGAGTGCCTTACCACGAACTTGAAGCACTATATTTTTAACACTGTTTTCGCGATCTCAAAGTGGGAGCGAATATAGAACATTCCTTTTTACCTGATAATCGGGAATAAGATGCTTCTGTTTATTCTAATAGTAGGTAATTTCAAAATATCAATTAGAAATATTATCTGTCGACGTGATTCTGGCGAATGTATCGAATGAAAAATTAAGGAATGGATTAAGAAATATCAAACAGAAAAGGTGTTGGGAATCACTGTAAGGGAAACATATATACTATATTTGGCGCTTTTTAACGGAAGAAAAATGTATGTATTCCACTCTGATTTAGAACTACGATCAAGTATCAAGTATAAAAAGGATTTTACATTTATAGGATTAGTAATCCCGCTAGATTGTGAAGTAGAATACGAGAAATAATCCTGAAAGAAAGAGGACGCACAGAATGAAAGTACAGGAAGTCAAATTCCACACTAATTAACTCCAAACATATACACAGTGTAATGCAGGGAGTTGAAAGACATTACATTCGAGAGATGTGGCGATGATAAAGCTGAGATGGTTGCTTGAAACTGCTTAGAAAAAAGGATTTAGAGCAAATTCATCACAGGAAGCTTAAGAGCTATGCAGATTATGTAAAAGATAAAACAAATGATGAGGGTCGCGCAAAGTGACTGTGTCTAAGAGAAGCGTACGATAAAATAACGAAGATTCTATTAGAGAGATAAGGAGCCATCGCGTCTAAAAGTGGTATGGAAGCGATTGTTTCAACTTGTGAGATATCAGAAAAAGAGAGGAGGGGATAGAGAGGATCGGTTCCATATTGGAAAAAGGGTGCGCAAGTAAAAGAAGCGGCAAATTTTATCTGAAAATGTGAATGCGGAAATAAAATAATCTTCATAATATAACAAAAGCAATTCTCTTTCCGTTATCGTGTCAATATTTTATGAATTAATGCAACTGACTCCAAGAAAGGTATGTTCTATTTCAGTGAATCTTTAGCCAGGTGTTCGGCGCCTTCCCCTGCAATTTTTAAATGGGCCGTCCTTCACGATAAGGGCGTGGGTTCAGTTCCAGGGGAGATCAGATTCGCTGTTTAATTAACATAGGAATGATTTTTAAAACATTTAAAAAAAGAGGTACGAGCCCGCAGTTGCAATATGTGGTCGTTAAACTCAATTCATTTAGTCGATAAAACTCGAATAAGTTCCTAATTATATAAAAAATAATTTCAAAGCTGACACAAGGAGAATGCTTCCTGCATTGTTGCTGAGTTTGAGCTCACAAAATAATAGTTCTATCCCGCCATCTACGGGCCAACTAACGAATTACTAATGTTAATAGGCAACATAAATTTGTGTAGAGTGAATTTCAAAAAAAGTCAGAAATTTAAATTTGTAAATTTATTTATTAATGAGATTGTTGTTGACACAGATTCTTTTTACGTATTTGATTCCTTATTGGCCAAAGAAGAATCACGGACGTTTAGCAGATGCTTGGTCTCGATTTTGTAGAAGCACGAATATGGCGATTACAAGTTCGCAGTCGCGCTTGGTGTATGTGCGCTAATTTCGGGAGCAGGAGGAAATAGATTGGGGGAGAGAAGTGAAGGAGGAAAAGAGGGTTGGAGATAGAGCGAGGGGATTGGAAAAGGAGAAGGAGAAGTTGGGAGAATGAGAAAGGCCAAAGGAGAAGTGTTTAGGCGAACAAAGAAGGAAAGAGGATGAAGAAGGGGAAGGAGGGATGAGAGGAGGGGATGAGATAGATCCAGGGTTGAGAAAGTGAAAGAGAAGAGGGAGGGAGGGAGGAGGGGGAAGGAGGGGGGTGGATATCCTTGTCCTATGCCTGCGGGGCCCATTACTTAAAGTTAAGAGGAGCCATTCCATAATCTCCCAACAGCCACCGAGTGAGCCGAAATACTTGAGTGCATTAAAACTTATGTAGTGGTCGTTAGTGGCAAGAAAGAGAATTACGTAGGGAGGGAGAGGGGAGAAAAATAGAGAAAGGTAGCGAAAAGAGGAGAGAAAGAGGAGCAGAGGAAAAAGAAAATGAAGGAGAGGTGAAGCGATAGGATCGATGCATCGAAAGCGGCTTCTTAGGCTGTTAATGCGGTGTATGGCTCGTGTATCTTGTGTTTAAGGATTAAAAGGATCTCTATGAAACGAACTCTGAGCACGTGATGTTTGTTGCAATATCGAGTTCGGCCTATTAAGAGAGCGAGCCTTTAATTTCACTGGTCGATATGAAACTTTACAGTGAGCTATAATAAAAAATAACAAAATTTCGTTACTTCAAAAGATAGAAGTATGTTAAAAAGTTAAATCATTTAATATTTCCCTTTGTTACACTCGCGCAAATATCTGAATCTTCTCTTTCACCTCTTGATGTTTATTATAATCAGATTGATTTTCTCAGTTACTCACCGCTGACCTATGATGATACATTTCCATTCAAATTAATGCTGATTTAATTCGTACCTTTGTGACGCATTTTAACTCTCCCCGGAAAAGGTAAGCGACTATTGTAAGGCAGAGAGTGTACCCTAATTTGACAATTGAACATTTCATTCGTTTTACCATATCTGCGTTGAAAACCGATGGTAATTTTTCTACAATGCTATAGCAAGTCGAAAAAATAGATAAAGAGGTAGATATTTATTTAATTTCAAATCAGCATAACTTCCATCTGATTAGCATCGTAAACCCTTTCGTAGTACGAGTATCTGGAGAAATTCCACTTAATTGATGTGTCAGTTCTCTCGAAAATCTAATCTAATTTCAAAACTCTAATTGCTATTACTATTGATCTAAAACTCATAAAATTTTCTAAGATTAAGTTTTTTTTAAATATTAACAGGTATTAGAAATGTTTTTATTGGAGACAGAGTGATTTGTTTTGCGATTTAAAAAATAATTTTTGTTGAGCAAGATGAGAATTGTTAAATTTTTTGTACGAACGTACATCACTTTTACGATCTCAGAATACGCGAAAATGGTGAATCTTTGATTATTTTTCATACCGTGAAATTGTAAAATAATATTTCTCCAATTATTTTCATTTTTATCACTAGCTTAGTCGCTCACGGATATCGCTTTTTAAATTCTCCGTCTTTTGTTCTCTTTTTCAAAATTTCAATCCCTTCCGTTATCCTCGCATCCACGAGCCGCTCTCCACTCTAGTCCTCCATCCCCTCCCAATCCCCCCTCCCCTCCTCCCCCACCCCACTCCATTTACCCTCTCATTCTCCTTTCCTACCTGCCCCCCCCCTCTCTCCTCCCTCCCCCACCCCGCTCTATTTACCCTCTCACTCCCCTCCTCTCTCTCTCTCTCCTCCCTCCTATCCCTCTTATTCATCTCTCCTCCTCTTTCCTCCATCTCTCCTTCCCCTCTTCTCAAATTCACACACGCAGGCATGCCTCCAACACTCCGTGATTCTGCAGAGCGTGGATCTCAACGCGCCACTTGCTTATTTTCACTCCGATTGGGATTTTACGCCCGAATTTCAACTTTCATGAATCCGCTCGGACCATTCAGACGAAAAAACTTGTTTTCCGGTGCGAAAATCCACCAAATTGCAGAATTTCGCAGCTATATCCGAAGTCATTTAGTTATAAAAGGTTCCACTGCGAGGTTGATAATATTACTACTAGGAATATAAAATTTGAAGAAATGACACGAGAAACGGTAGGGTTATAATTTATGTAAAATGTGGGTTTAAAACGATATCTGATTGTGTCCTTTGATTTCTATATATGAACATTCATACTTATTTTTAATTGAATATTACTTTTGAAAATGTTTTCCCCATTCGTCGTATAAGATCGCGATAAAAAATATAACCAGAAAAAGAAATAGAGCGTTCAAAATTGTAACGGCACTATTATACCGACGCGTAAAAATTGCTTTCGCACACACGCATGCGTACACACACGCCCACATCGATATTTTATCAAATAGAAAAGATTTAAAATAATCTTTGATGGTATTATTTTTATATTTTCTCAAATATCTCATCTAGCATTTTAATTGGATTCGATAGTGATATTAGAAGTCTGTCTTTTTAATGTATTTTGCTCAGATAAAGAAAGGAGTTAGACAGGGGTGTAGTTTGTCACCCGCCATTTTTAATGCCTATGTAGAATCAGCTTTAGAAGAACTGAGATAAAGGGTAGATATAGGAATAAAAATACTGGGGCAAACGATAAACATGTTGCGATGTGCAGACGCTATATCTGTTCTGGCTGAAAGTGAACAAGATTTGTCAACATGCTTGCTGGAATTGGAAGAATAGATATGGTATGAGAAGAAATGAAAGCAAGACAAAAGTAATGGTATTAGGCAGAAACAAAGGAAACAAGAATGAGACGGAGATAATCATGGTGAACCAAATTCTTAAAGAAGTTAAGGAATTCAACTATTTGGGCAGCAAAATTACTGAGGATGGAAGATGTATTAGAGAAATCAGAAGCAGAATACAACAGGCAAAGGTGGCTTTTAGCAAAAAGAAGAATCTTTTCACATCAGGAAATACAAATTTGGAAAAAAGGAAAAGATTGCTATAAACATGTGTGGAGTTTAACCCTATACGGTTGTGAAAGTTGGACAGTGGCAAAGGTAGAAGAAAGAAGGTTAGAAGCGTTTGAAATGTGGTGCTATAGAAGAATGCTGAAGATTAGCTGGAGAGACAAGATTACAAATGAAGAAGTTTTGGAAATGATGAGAACAAACAGAGTAATTATGAAAACAATAAGGGAAAGGAGGGATAGGCTCATTGGTCACCTTCTAAGACAAGATGGACTGCTTCTAACTGTAACAGAAGATTATGTAGATAGAATAATAAAAGAGGACGGCCAAGATTGCAGTTTATGGACCAGATAAAAAAGGATATGAACTGTAGAAGTTAAAAGACTGGCAGGAAAGAGAGATAAATGGAAAGCTAATATGAGACAATAAAGATTGAAGGATTTCACTTGATGCTCTTACCAACCAATCGAAGATTGATAATTATAGAGAGAGATTTTGCATAAATATCCATTATTACTTAATTTCACCATTTTGAATGGTTATTAATACATTAATGTAAACCGGAACTAAAAAAGCACAAAACTAAGAAATTATACTCTTTGATTTTTTTCAAATTGCATCGTTTATTCTGTAGATTGAAGGCTCCAATTTTTTCCAAACTGCGGATGACATTTTGCGGAAAAGATAAACCATCACATGTCATCCTATGACTTTGTTATACCTTGGCCTTGTGCCCGCGTTGCCAAACCTTTGAATTATATTTTATGTGAATATTACATTGCGTTTTCACGGCCGTGAACGCATCATTTCCGCGAACAGGCGAATTATTGAAGCGCTGCGAAACTTTATTTCTGTTTATGCTGGCGTAGTTCGGTTGGCTGAATAGCTCACGGGCTGTGCCATTTGCCCGCGAGCTTTGTAACTATTTCAGCGCGGAAGTTTCGAATGAGAATTTCCGAATGCTTCGAAAAGTATTTTACAGTAATAAGTGATGTAATGCTGCGTGATGTGAAACTCACGTCGTGAGTTCTTTTTTTTCAATTTATCTTCAAACAAACCCTCACTCAGTTCGAAAGACAAGGTCATCAGACAAGATGAAATAAGATCTCTTAAGTTTGCGGAAGATTTCACAAGTATTGAATTGCAAATTGATTACAAAGATTAATACAATGAAGATTAATACAACATTGGTCAGACTGTATTTATTAAAAAGTGCCTGTTTTTTCTATCACAGCGTTAAAATAACCAAGAGTCATCGTATGTTAGTAATCAAATAACGCCGCGTGGATCTATGTTTTTTATGCCAAGGTAGAAGGAATTTGCTCTGTCTCCGGCGAGTGGAATTTTATCCGGCGAGAACGTGTAAAATCAACTTTGAAATTCGCCACATCGCGCAGTGTAGTGACATTTAGCCTGTTTTCAGATACATTGTTATAAAATTCACTTTATTTGGTACACCTCCCAGCGTTTCGCTTAAAAATGGGAAAATTTTATAGCACGATATAGTAATCACATTGGCAGGAAAGGTTTTTAACGCCGCAGTTCTCAGGACGTATACTATAGAAGGCGAAATTAAAACTCAGAATATGAAAACTCGCTAAAGAAAATGTCTGATTTACAACTGTGTAGTTTGGCGCCACCGAAATTAATGTAAAAAAGCAGAAAAATGTCATAATCAAGACCTAAGTGCGGCAAGTGAGAATCATTTCGTGAGTCTATAGAAGAGTCTTACAACGAATTATATATGGAAATTCAGAGATTTTAATACGAAAATCGTAATGGTATACATTAATTTATATGGGAGTTTATAAAGCAACGGGTCTTGGAAGTAGTAGTCACTTTTATTGCACCGAGGTGAAGTTTCAAGTCAAGATTTATTTGAATTTATGCTTTCAATATACAGCATACCATATATACTAAAAACTCAACCTGATATCAGCGTTATGTGATTCGTCTGCAGAATGAACACGACCAACTGTTAGGTCAAATCGAAGATGCAGAGGAAACGTGTTAGTCATATGATATGACATAAAACATTACAGAGCAATACAAAGCGATGTTTTTATTATTTGCATATGAAGAAAACAGTTTTTTATCAGCATTGACTGATGGTGGCAAAGCGTTGTATTTTGCCATGCCTAAGAACGATGATTTGTCCGAAGAGGAGTTAATGTGCAGCAATGTAATGTTACTGAGAAAAGTTGGAAAACGATATTATTTGGGCAGAAAACATATCATCTGATAGCATGATATAATCTGACCATCGATTGTTCAGGAGAACTGGCAAATTTAGAAATTTACCGCCCTTAGGCAAAATTATTTCTACGTCCATTTTTTGCGTTTTTTTTCCTAACAGGATCGCTCACATATACGGATTTCTGTCCGTCCGTCCGTCCGTCCGTCCGTCCGTCCGTCCGTGGATCATAATAGATTAAACGTAGGAGTTAATAGGCGAGCATAAGAAAATCAAAATTACTACCGGTGGATGACGCAGCCCACGACCTTTTTCGGTGATGAAATGGAAAGAAATGGCTATACACAGATTGGTAATAATAACCGTTTGAGCATGATGATTACAGTTGTATGTGATTTAAGTGCAATGTATTTATTTATTTACAAATTTATGTACTTTTCATTTTATTATTGTGGAAACAGTAAGTTATAGGAGGGTATTCACATTCACAGAAACATCACATATTCGATTAAATAAGGTAGCATATTATTACGATTTGTTCAAACCGAATATTCATTTTAATAGAAGGCTCAAAGTAGAATGTAAATATAAGCAATGTATATTCTATAATAATAAGAAAATATTTTCTTGTAGGATGTTAAAAGGCAAATTTCACACTAGTTCATGAAAGACTTACTTGGATCTACGTCATCTACAGAGCAGTCGTCATCTCCGTTTCCATAGCATTAATCACCCAGCTGTTATTGTTGTAAAATTTCAACTCGAGAATCATTTTATTACTTTCTCCATATACGTAGTAGGTATAGAGAAAGTATTGTTTTCATGAAAAAAATCGACTTCCAGATTTCAACGGAAATACATGTTTTGAGGTCCCTAGAACACGTTTAGACTTTTCGGAATGATTTCTGTGTGTATGTGATTGTGGGCGCTCTAACTCGAAAATTACTTGCCATATCGTTACCAAATTTCATGTATAACACTTTGATATGAGCACAAAGAGTTGATTAGGTTTTGGACAATACCGGTTAAACGTACGTCGAGGTTTATTCGAAACCCGATTCGGTTTTTGCGATATTTCTCCGTTAAAACATAATTATCGTATGTACAATTCGGTACAAAAGTTATAGAGAATGTAATTTCCTACAACTTTTATTTGAAACAATTTTCCGTAGCAGTTATTGTTTAGGAATTATTTATAAATAATCGGTTTTCTCGGTTTCCGTCAAATATCTCCTTAAAAACGTCGTAATTGGTAATCTTCGTGAGGACCAAAGTTGTAGGAAATAATATTTTTTCCAAGTTTTGTTTGAAGCAAATTTCCGTAGAACAATCCATATTTAACTTTTTCGTCAATTTCCAGTATTCAGCGCCACCACCATATAGCGGTTAATTCTCTAAACATATTCAACGTATAATTTACGGCAATAAGGACGACTTTATTCTTTTACGATACGAAATAATAATTTTGCCTTATAATGCTATTCATAATAATTTAAATATCTATACCCCAAATATGGAGAAAGTCATGTGTTGGCCAAATAATATTTTTCATTTCTGAAATGAGCGCAAATAAACCAGATTTTAAAGACGGTTTATGCTCCCTCTGCAGCAATTCACGACACCTCGAGGCGTTCTTCCACCCGTCCCTCATCCGGGAGTATTTCTATCAGCTGCCATATCTTACTTTTTTGAGAAGAAGGAGAATAAATTGCATAATATTTCAGACGCATTGTCGTGAAAGTATCTCCTAGAGACCTCTGGAGTAAACATTACGCAGCCGCCGTGCGGGGACGATTTTTTTCTATTTTTCTCGAATGGTAAAGAGAAAGGGAAGGAGAGAGTCAGCACTGAAGAAGAATCGTTGGAAATTATTAAAATTTTATCTCACATGGAGATCATATTCTAAGTAGCTGCAATAGAGAAAGCGAGAAAAGTATATGCATTGATCCTAATGGAGCTTGTGTGGAAATCCCATTTGATACCAGTCAAACCCTTTAAAAAATAAAAACCTACAAGTGACATCGAACTGCGAATAAATGTAAGGTACCAAAGCTTTGTCTTATGATTGACGAAAACCCGAGAATATTGGTTAAAGGGAAAATGTGTTATCAAACAGATTAATCAATGGCTCCGCCTTGTCTATTAGTTTATGGGCAAATGCAGGTCTATTGAAGGGATGAGTCGATTGAATGAGAAAGGTGAATGGAAAGGGAGAACTGGGAAAAGAGAGAGAGAGGGGATTGAAGGGTGGGGGTAGAGAGGGGACAGACCAATGTGGTGGCGGTCGGCGCGAGGGAGTGAGTGTGTTGTAGGGCTCCATTATTGCGCGGCGTTTGCTTAACTCTGGATCCCTTCTGCTCCTTGCACACGGGAAGGATATGAAAAATGGATATGCTCGTGGCTGGGTGTAGACGGTGGTTAGTGGGAAGGAGCGATTTGTGGCAGCCGGGGGCGGGTCGGGTGCGGAGAGGAACATAGGTGGTTCCAGGCAAAGGGGTGTGGACCGCAGGGAGGGGAGGGCGAGAGGGAGAAGCGAGAATTAGAGGAGAAAAAGGTTTCGAGAGGGCAGCGGAATGCTTGTTGCCGAGATGGATTTGTGGGAGTGGTAAAAAACTCTTTGCGGAGGTCAATTAGGGAGTTTAATGAGTCTCGTATATCATTAAGAGCCTCAATTATATACGAAAACCGTTTAGTGGCTGCGACCACCACGAAAATTAAGATAAAATAAAGTAATAATCGTTCGGAATTTGTTTTTCAGGTTGGCGTGATTTTTGAATTTGTCGAAGTATAGAGTAAATGCGGTACAATTGAGTTAATTTTCGTGTTTCATTTTAAGGGTATTTATGTGATAAATCGTTGGTGAATATATTTCTTTTAGCAAATTTTCCACATAGCCGCTTTCTCGTCTCATTCGGACTTTGACTCGATCTCGTGTTCCATCGCTTCTCTCGGCGTGCACTACCTCATTACTCCTATGTTAGCGTCCATTTCGTTTGCCTGATAAAAACGCGGCGAAGTGGCTCTCTCCTGTTGCTATACACACTTCGTTCTGCTCCAAGTATAAATTATTTATTTCGGCCAGCTGCCACTCAAACAATCTTATATTAATGTTTCCACACATTCCATACAAAATCACGCATTCGTTTCCTGGTAATGAGTGTTTGTGCTCTAGCCTAGCGTACATTCCTGAACTTTTTTTTAATCAATACGCACACTCGACAGATTTATACGTCCGCCCTCATATTTCATGGCCGCCATTTTTTCTCCACCTTCACCCTCCTCGACATGTCCTTCCAATTCTTTCCTATCTGCCCCTTCCCTCCCTCTTCCCTTCCCCTCCCCTCTCCCCTTCCGTCCCTCTTCCATTTCCTCCCTCACCACTCCACTCCCCTTCCTCTTCCTCCCACTCCCTCCCTTCTTACCTCCGACTGTCCCTCATCACACATCCTCCGTCCTCTTGCTTCCCCCTTCTTCCCCCCCTCCTCCCTCCTCCCCCCTCCCCCCCTCCACACTCCGCCCGGCTCTTATAACCTCGGACCTCTCTTTATCCTTTTTCCCCCTCCTCCCTCTCCACTACTATTCCCTTTTGACTTCCATCCTCCCATTTCTTCTTGCACTCCTCCTCCATCTCTTTCGGTCCTTCTGCAATCTTTTCCCCATCCTCCTCTCCCTCTTTTCCACCTCTGTCGTCTCAATTTATCCCTCTTTCCAATTCCATCCCGAGTCCCCCATCTTGATTTGTTACTTGTCACTACCAAGTTTCCTGGAGTTTATGAAGGATTCCATTTCCTGGTTTGTTTTTATTGCTTCTCATTTTTCTTTCAGATTTAAATGTTATTTATTGCTTTTCCGTCCAGATATAGAAAATATAAAACTTTTAAAATATCGGTGAAGTTGCGAATGCGATGCTTTGTTTTATTTATTTAATATTTAAAGTTTACAAACAGCAAAATTTTCAGCTTTGGCAAAGTCCCGAAGTAATATTTAAGAGCTTAGTTACTGCGCTGTTTTTTGCATTTGTGTTTTATAATAAGCATATTTATTTATATACAACGCTAATGAAACTGCGAGCCATGAATAACAAGTAAACCAGTACATTTTCTAGTATTTTAGATTTATTTTTTCATACGGAAATTTTTTATTGGTGCATTTGTAGTTTGTATCCGAACGAACAAATTTTAAAAGTTCAAAACAACCTGAACAATTTTACAGAAAATATTCAGAACTGGTTACCTCGATGCTACTAGGAACACGTTATCACAAATTTTACAGGAACGGAACACGTGTCCACAAAAACGGAGCTTTCCGTAGGTTCAGATCCGAGTAAAGTATGCTTTTTGAGGTGCGCCTGGTGGCATTTCATGTTACCAGCGTAAACATACATATGCTAACACAGGCACTCACCTGGATATGTAATATATTAAAGTTTTAGAATTAAATTTGCATTTTGATAAACGTAAAACAAATTTATGCTTAAAAAATAATGAATAATCGAAATCTGTTGTCTTTAATTCATAGAGTTAAACTTTGTAGAAACATGAGGTTTTAAAAGTTTTCGGCTATTTGCCCTGATTTATAGCACCCGGCATTCAGATTAAGGGAAGTGACGTTATTCTATACAAAAGATTTATTTTCGATTGGACTGTGTTCTTCAACTTAGTTTCAAAGTAATCTCATCAATGTCAGCCTCGTCGAGAAAGTCTGCATTTTTAATCCTCAGTTCTTGAAGTTTCAATTTCAGGCAAGTAAAATTCAAAAATGCATTAAATAAGAAAAGACTCGGATGGGAGTTGAATTTTTTACCACCCTGAGGCTCGAACCACTCTCCTCTTCCTCTCACCCCCTTTTCTCCCACCCCTCCCCCCCCACTCCTTCCTTTCTCCCTTCCCCCATTCCCTTGTCTCGTGTAAGCAAGCTCCTTCTTATGCATCCCCTCCAGGAGTGCCAACCGTTTCCTTAAAGTTTCGTTTCCTGTCTCACTGCCTCCCACCCCACCCCTATCTCCCTTTCTTCAGCCCTCTCTCTCTCTCTCTCTCCTTATCCAATGGCGAGGGACAGAGGAATTGCAGGGAAAGCAGAAACGAGCCAGCGGCGAACGGTATCCGACCCAAGGATCCACCCCTCCCCCCCTCCTCCTCCTCGCTTCCATTCCGCCCCCCCCCACTCTATTTCGATTCTATCTCGCCTATACATTCTCCCCTCTTCCTTATTTCCCTCGTATCTACCTTCCCCCCCCCGCCCTACCCCCTTCTTTCTTCCCAACCTATACGTCCTGGATGCTGTCTCACTCATGCATTTATGATGTCCGCAGCCTAGGGTGGCCGAGAGAGCTGCTGGGATTCGAGCGAAGCGACTACAAAGAGAGAGGGGAAAAAATTCGGCTTCTGCCTGGAATGAAATAATAAAAACGAATCTGAAGCATTCCCGGGTTGAGCAATACTGCCATGGAAGCTGGGTCGGGAGAGCGAGAGACGTTATTTGGGGCAGAATTGCTCGGCCGAGGGTCAGCTGAGGTCCGTCTGTCTCTTCCGCCTCCTCTCCCCCGTCCCCCTTCTCCTCACCGGCACGTCGGGCGCTCGCTGTGTTACGCGGTATAGTGAAAGAGGAAGGGGTGCACGCAGATAGCACGCGCGCGTGGAACATCAAAGTGATTTCATTATGCAGGCGATTTGAAATCGGGTCCGAGAAACTCGAGAAGACAAGCGCTTTGCGTGATGACGCAAAAATACGCGCGATTGAAGTAATTTGGTAGTGTAAATAGCAATTCCGAAATCAAAGATGGAACGCGTTCGGGTACATATTTGAGAATGGAAGTTTGTTTGAAAGCGATTTTCATTATTTTCTACCTTTCGGATTATCCTGCAACGGGAAGTTTACCTTCGTTCAGAAAAAAAACGATATTCTTTTCGTATGAATATTCACGCCTGGGGTCTTTAAAACATTTTATTTTTTTTACCAAAATTCTCCATAATATTATGTTTTTATTTCGATAACTTCTTCCAAATTGAAAATTTTGATTAAGTTATTAACATCTATTAAGTTATTTTCAACATGCACCGTTTACTATATTAAAGCAGAGTATCGTAACGTATTATTTCCATTGTTTCACTTAATTTGGTTTTGGTAGGATAAATGGATAGATTGAGCGATTGTTCCGACACAACGGTGATTTTGAGACGGTATATGAAATACAGCCTCGTCTTCAACAAGGTTAAGAATCGAGAATACAGAATCCATGCGAACTATCTAAACCACTTGCATGAAATGTAAAATATATGCGGGGTTTGCACGACTTATCGCTTTTATTGCAAGTCGTGAAAAGTACCACGAGGAGAAAAGGAGAGATAAGATAGGAGAAAGAATAAAAAGAAGAAGGTTAGTGAGATGGAGGGAAAACGGATGAATGGATGGGAGTTTTCGAATCCAGAGAGTGAGATAGGGGGAAGAGAGTTTAAGCAACGAATGGGTGAGGAGGACGGCAAGGAGAGAGGAGTGGGAAGAGAATGGAGAGATAGGGAAGAAAGAGAGTGAGGAGGACGGCGAAAGGAGGGAGGGAGAGAAGGAAGGGTTGAGATCGAGAAAGAAAGAAAGTTAGATGGAGGGAATGAGGAGCCATTTGGAGTCTTCGGAAGGGGATTGTGGGGGAGACGGGGAGGAGGGGGAAAGGAACCGGGGACACATAAGGGAAAAGTGGGGTTGACGGTGGAATTTGGGCAGCCCAAGGAAGCCCAGGGAGAGGCCGCCGTGAGACGGCCAACAGGGGAATTATAATCGCCATATTTATGGCGCCCGATAAATCCGTCGACTTTTCAGTTTGAGAAAAAGGGAGAGATTCGTAGCAAGAGGTCGAAGCCTGGAACGGGTAATGGCGAGAGAGGGAAACGTGGCGGAGGAGGTGCTCTAGCCCGGGCGGGGACGGAGGGGGAAGGCGGAGGGAAAAGAGCGGGGGTGGAGGGGGTTGGGAGGTGGAGGTGGAGGGGTTTGGGGGTGCGGCGAATGGTAAAAGGGATAAGGACGACGAAAGGGGAAATAGAGAGAGAGAGAGAGCTATGCAACATGTTTGCGGCGAAGGTCGAGAAGAGGTGGGAATAAGGCGTGATTTAATTCGTGGCGAGGGCGAATGCGATGGAGGTGAGCTAGAAGGGATGAGTTAAGGGGGGGTGGAGGGGGAGGGACTGGCGAGGGTGAACACAGGGCCGGAGAATTGAAAATTGCAAAAGGACGCTCGGTTGACTCTTGTCTCGACAGCTGGTGACTGCGACTATGGGGAAAAAATGGCTCTAATTAGCTTGAGGGTGGACGCATCGACGCTTTCGAAGAGAAAAATATGAAATAGGTGTATTTATCTGGCAGCCCTTCGAGGGAGACTTGATGATAACTTTTAATGAAATGGAGTCGTTGTCCTGGTTATTGATTTAGAGGGCAACCTTAAACTGAATGTAGAATTTAGTGAACATTTTAATCAACTATCTGCAATGAATAATTTGTGGTTTGGAATTGTTCAGAATTATAAAAATTATTCCTTTTAATGTGTATTAAAAAAATTACCACCAAGTGGCTTTGATCTCGGAATATAGAGTGCCTATTAAAGAGAGTTAGCAAATATAAAAACTCTTTGCGTGCAATACAGTTACTGTGATTATTAATATATTATTATTGAAATATAAGAATTTATTTGTTAAAATATTTCGAAGGATCTATCATTTGATTCATTCTATGTAATTCATTTCAAATTTGTACATTTATTTTCATTCGTCGTCTATATTCATATAATTCAAATTTGAAAATCAATGACAGTGAGTTTTATTGTATATATTTGCATTTTAACCGAGGTACGTCAAACAGATAATTTCAGTTCATATTTTTTATAGATATATGAATGATTCTCTTATCAAAATAAATGTGAACTATGAAAACAAAGGGTCGTAAGTTTTACATAAAAGGTGTTAAATGAGTTTGTATATGAATCGCGTTAAATAACGAAAAAAGTACCCAAACATTGAAAATGCAGTGGAGTAATCTATATATACATTTTTGTAAAAATGTAAATGAATTTCAGATTTATCTTAAAAATGTGTGTAATAAATGGAAGAAAAATATAGTTAAACAGAAAAATGATATAATCGTTTTTAAAATCAGATTATTGAATGACTTTTACCATTTCAATGGTTCCAATTGGAACTTGACTTAAGAGCTAATTCATGAATAAATGTTGCATTGCTCGTATTAGCACAATTAATGGGTAGGAATTTTTTCGATAAAAGAAAATAACAAACCATAACTGCGTGTTAATACGAGAAAATAATATCTGGAATGCTGGAGTTAAGCAATTCGATTGAGAAAGAAACACAGGACATACAAGAGAGAGGGAGAGGGAAAAGAGGTTTTGTTACAGGATACCTGAGGCGTAACTCATTTTGTCGAATGCCCCACACGCGTAACACCAGGAGTCTATTTATTCAAACAGATAACAATGCCAGGAACGTATAAGCTCTAAGCTGCGAGCTCACTAAAATTGGACACTCTGCGTCGCTATCTCTGTCAAATAAAATTAAGAAGAGGATGGGATCTCCCCTGTGTTGACTTTAAGTTTCTTTATTTTTTTACCTGGGGCTCGACGAGTAATAGAAAAAACACAAAGGGAGTCCGCGCCCAGTGTGTATGGGTGCGTGGGAGTGCGGATTTTTTATAGGGTGGGATTATAGGGAGAAAGTGTGTGCGCGGACGGGAATCGAGGGTGGAAGGGGGGAGAAGGGAAGGAGAGGGAGGGGGTGAGGATCAGACAAAAGAAATTCAGAATGAGAGGGAGAGAGGGAGATTGTGGAGGGAGTGGGTCGAGGAGAGCGCTAAAAGGAAAGAGAGAGGATTAAAGAGGAAGGGGAGCAGAGTGAGAGAGAGAGACAGACAGAGAGAAAAGGAGAAAGGGAACGAGATGCGCGTACAAAAATAAAATAAAAGTTGAGAGGTCAATTATGGCCAAAATTTTAGAAGTTATATAATTAAAGAAGGAGGCGATGATGAGTTACCAGATGTTTTTCTTAGTCGATGGATGATGAGCTTATTAAAATGGGCTAGAGACAACTTTTTATATTAAAACTATTCAAGAATGACGAGAGATGTCTATACGATGGCTGTAAATAAAAAATCTGATGTGGCCAACACATGACTTTCTCTATATTTGGGGTATAGATATTTTAATTATTATGAATAGCATTCTTATAAGGCAAAATTATTATTTCGTATCGTAAAAGAAACCGTAAATTATATTTTGAATATGTTTACAGAATTCACCGCTACATGGTGGTGGCGCTGTATACTGGAAATTAGGAATGAGTTAAATATCTCCGAAATAGATTGTTCTACGAAAATTTATTTCTAACAAAACTTGGAAGAAATATTATTCTCTACAACTTTGGTCCTCTCGAATATTACCAATAACGACGTTTTTAAGGAAATATTTGACGGAAAGCGAAAAAACGATTATTTATAAATAATTCCTAAACAATAACTGCTGTGGAAAATTCTTTCAAATGAAAGTTGTAGAAAATTACATTTTCTATAATATTTGTACAGAGTTCTATATAGAATAATGATGTTTTAACGGAGAAATATCTAAAATACCGAATCGGGTTTCGAGTAAACATCGACTTCCGGTTAACCGATATTGTCCAAAAACTAATCAGTTCTTTGTGCTCATGCTAAAGTGGTATATATGAAATTTGGTAATAATATGGCAAGTACTTTTTGAGTTAGAGCGCCCACAATCACATACACACACGCACGTACACACACACAGACATCATTCCGAAATTAGTCTAAGCGTGTTCTCGGGAACTCAAAACGTGTATTTCCGTTGAAATCTCGAAGTCGATATTTTTCGTGATCATAATACTTTCCCAATACTACGTATGGAGAAAGTAATAAGATTCCCTTCAATGAATGGAAAAGCGGTGAATTGTGTCAATTTTCCTATGAAAAAGATTTTTACAGTGCCTTAGATTTGCCGCAAGCTTCTCTATGCGTAGTTTATCTAAAAATACCTTTCCAAATACGGTTTTGAATGGAATAGTCCAAGAGAGAGAATATGGAGGGGCGAAGAGCGCGAGGAACGGAGAATGATTGCGGATAGAAGTGCGAGGGCGAAGAAATGGAGAGTGAGCGAGAGATAGAGAGATATGCGAGTGAAAAAACATAAAGCTGAAGACGTAGAAAGGCCTTATATCGTGAGGATGGAGAAAAACAAAAGGATGGGAGACGGAAATGGGAAAGATAGCGGCTAAGAGCAAGGCGTGGATGGAAGAAAGGAAGAGGAGCATAAAGAGGGCGTTGGGAAATGGTGTGTGGGAGAGGAAGGACAGAATTAGAGGGTAAGGTGAAATAGAAAGATACACACACATATAACGACGGATATTACGTGGAGGGAGAGGGAGGGGGGAGAGATAAAGAGGGAAAGGGAGGGAGGACCAGGGGAAGATGATGTGGGTGGGAGGTGAGGGAGCGGCAGAGGGGGTGCGAGAGGAGAGGAGGGAGAACCCAGAGGATTTTGGGGGCTGTGGTCTCCTACGGAATCGGCGCCGGAATGAAAATTTACGGTCCAACAACTTTCGGAACAGCCCCTAGAAGAATAGGTGGGGCGGTGGGAGGGGAGTGGATTGAGGGGAGGGGGAGGCGGAGATGGCGAAGCGGAGATGGGGGGAGGAGTTAGTGATTGGGGGAGGGGGAGGGGTAAGTGTTAAAAGGGGAAAATGGCTCAGGTGGAAGAGATGCCGGACCCAAATAGGATAACTGAGATACGTCTTCTTATAGATTGGCGAGAAGAAAAAGTGCGGACCAACGAAATGGAAGTTATTTCGACGTAATTGTTTAGGAAAATAGTTTACGTTCCATAACAGGAGATTCATTATTCTTGATTGTAATAATTTCTGCACATCTTCATACCGTTCTTATTTTAAGAAACGCTGAATATATTGAGGGCAGACAGTGGATCAGATAAAATGGATGTGCACGATCTTCAGAGAAAGAAACCCTAAGAATCGAATTATTAGATTTTAAAAATGAGGAATGTTAATTAGAATCTGTGGCCTTTAACAATATTATTTTATTATATAAAAAAACACAACTGGAGTTTGTTTGGTTACGACCAGTTTAGGCTGCGGTTAAAATCTTAGGTTTTCACTTGGAATTGATTTCCATCGTTCAAATCTGTCGAAATCGTAATTGGCACTTCTTTGTGACTATTATCTTTATAATTCGACGATTCTTGATTTTTTAAATAATTTCACAACAAAAATAATAGGCTTTTCGTTTATTTCCGTTTTCTGATAATTTTTGCTTTACGTTTTCTGGCGTATGACAGACAAACAAATGAATACTGGGCGCAGAAAACGAAGAAAAAAAACAAAACTTTGAAAGAGTAAAGACCAGAAATCGTTTTACTTTCCAAACCGAAAATGTCGAACCAATACTTTCCGCCATATGTAGGGCAGAGAGTACATTACAGGAGAGGCCGAACTCCATTTATCTGTGCCCGACCTTTTCCTGACTTGAATCGTGTTTCCTCCAGTCATTTCTTTATACGGTTGAAAAGATGGCGAAAAAAGAGGAAAAATTCGCCAGAATATAGGAATGATGGGTGTGGATTGCACATTGGAAATCGACGATGAAGTTTTGATGTTCGAAGGCTGAATGAGGTCAGGAGTTTGGCAAAAGACAGCCTCTCGCAGCGGAAATGATAAAAAGGACTGAAAATTGTATACATTTTCAAAGCTTTTAAAGATGGTTTGAAAATATTTTCTTAGATCTAAATGAAAAAAATATTTTAAATTTAAATAATAATTAATGGTTAATGAAAATTCTACTCGCTCATTTAACGATTGTTATTTTGCGAATTAGAGCACATTTTATGTTCGGCGTTTTTCTAAATATTCTTGGTTTACTTACTAGAAGAAATTTCAATAAATAGAATAATATATTTTTCAAAAACCATCTTGTAAACTAATTATACTTATTGTTAGTTTTATTTATAAACATTGATTTTATTGTTTTTATAATTCATTATGAACTTCAAAGCTTCGTTGCATTTTAATTCTTTATTCTAATATTCACCCCTTTTAAATTACCGTAATGGCAATCGTTTAAATAAGTTTGAGCTTATTTAATAGACCATCAGAGACAATATTTGGCATGGAATTCATTTCAATTTATTATCTGAATTAGTACACAGGTTATGAAAACTAATTCATAGAATAAAGTTCGTTCTATTTATGAAGATTTTTTTATGGTTATGGAATGTACAATATAAGACTTTATTTCTATACAGATCAATAAATAATATTTATTCTTGGTGTGCAATTTTCTGAAACAGAAATGGCTACGCCATCGATAAGAGACGTTTTCCGTACTGTTGTTTAATAATAAGAAATGTTATGCTATAAAAACATTTGTATTTTAACTCCGCTTAAACCACAATTGTTTTACATATATACTATTTTATGCATATTTATAAATATGTCTCAGTAAATACATAAAAATTTTTATTTAATAGGAAAAAAATTCAGTAATAATTTTTTTATTTAACGTAATATGAAGAATAGTCAGGTTATAATTTTTTTAATAATAAAAGTTTTAAATAAAAAAATTCGCGAACTACGTAGGTAGTCTACATGAATATTTGAAATGTATGCTCAACCAACATCATCCTAACTTCAAACACTTAATTTTGTCCTTGATGACTCAGCAACTAACTTGAGAACATGGGTGCACACCAGTTAATGGAAAACTTTATTAACAAGAGCCTTATATAATCTAGCATAGAAGCAGTTAGGTCTATGAAGTTCGTTTGTTATAATATTTTTTTATAATTAACATATACAAAATTATTCTCTGTACGATTTGATCACCCTGTATGTTAAAACCATGTATGTAATAAAATTCTACCTCGTTTTAGGAAAATTGTGTCAAATACAATTAAAAAGACAATTACGGGTTTCTATACTAGTTATTTGTGACATAGCATTTCTATAATCGTGCATTTATTTTTAAAATAATTGCTATTCTTTGATTTTTTATTATTGACTTCCCCAGTCATTATTTACACTCCAAATGTCAATTTCTATTGTCACGAGGAAAAACGCTAAAGGAATTTTAAAATAGGAAAGTGACAATTGTGTATTTCTTTATTCTGAAATGTTCTGCAATCCTCAGGAAAAACGTTAAAAAATAAATTTGCGATCATGCCGTTTTTATCTTCTCCTTAAAAACAGACATAAAAGTATCGTAATATTAAAATTCCATTTAAAAAACAACTAGACATTAAATTGAGTTGATTTAGAGAGACTATGTTTTTATAAGACATATATAAAGTGCTCTCATTTAGTTTAAGAAAAACATTTTCTCTCCCGGGACAATATTGAAACTATTTTAGCAGACCTAAAATCCAATTAAATGAGCAATTTTTAACGAGCGAAAAAATTAATTTCAAAATTAAACACAATCATTCATTTTCTCTTTAATCATTACTCGGCCGTTCTCAGTGCCATCTGCTGTCAAATTCCCTTTCCCCGATCGCCACTTCTAAAACCTTCCACTCCCACTAAAATTATCTTTTCAGCTAGTCTCCTTCTCATCCCCCTTCCAACTCTCTCCATATCTTCGCTCTATTTTATCGTTCCCCTCCCTCTCCCCCACCCCTCCTCCTACTCTCCCTGCCTCTCCCCCACCCCCTCCTCTTACTCTTCCTTCTTCTCCACACCATCCCTTTATCCTTCTCTCTGAGACTCCGTCTTTTTTCCCGATCGACTCTTCAATGGAAGCAAACGTTCGCTCGCGTAATTTTAATTCACGGTTAAGACTGATTGCCTCGACACTCCTTCGTGAAATTGCACAGTCACTCAAATCCCACCCTCACAGTTCCTCTTTTTTCCCTTCCTCCCTCTCTGCTCTTCCATTTATCCTCTCCCCTTCCCACCTCCCCTCTCCCCTCCCACCCTCTCTATACCCTCGCACCCCCTCTCCCCTCCCAAACTCCCTCTCCCCTCCCACCTCCTATCCTCCAAGCAACCCATGCCACGCCCTGCTAATAACCTTTGTCTGCCACTCGATGAATTGTTTCCCTAATCTTCTTATGGACTTAGCAAAGGAGTTGATTTCACTTTCTTTAATTCATCGAAGTATTTATTACTCATAAATATCACTTTTTACATCTCAAATAATTACTGTTAACATCGAATAGTTATCGCCGATTTTATTAACATTTATAAGTTACATGGTGTCAGGCAGTGTTACATTATATTTTTACTCACTAATAGGATTAGGTTACAAGTATTAAGCAATACATTTATAATAATACATTTATATAAACATTACTTAAAGCGAATTTTAATTAGTCAAATTACTTGGACTATCCACAAAAAGGTTGATATTATTAAAAATAAAAAATGAAATTATATTAAGCTAAATACGACTAAAAACGACGCGTCAAATATCAATGTTCCTTGATCGACCATCACGTCAAACGGTCTTGTTTGCCGCACTTGACCTTTCCAAGCAACATCAGCTCATCACAGAAATATAACCTGATAATTATTTGAAATCAACAGGAATGAATGAATGGGAAACTTTGAGGTATTCTATTAAGGAATTAACTCTCCAACTAGGAATGTAAGTTCAACGACTAAATGTATTTCATTTCCGATTTATGTTTTTAATTAAAATTTATATTACTAATTTGTTATATATATATATATATATATATATATATATATATATATATATGTATGTATGTATGTATGTATATGTATATATACAGGGCCGTGCCCAGGCATTTTGCCGCCTGAGGCGAGATATAATATGGCGCCCCTGGCCTCGCTGGCCTTATGAATTTATTTTGATAGGTTTTCATTTTTGTCAAATTTGGCGCCTCCCTTCGAGAGGCGCCTGAGGCGGTTGCCTCACCGCCTCACCCATCGGCTCTGTATATGTATATATGTATGTGTGTGTATATAAATAAAATTCAGTTGAAGAAGTGCTATTAAATGGAATAAGATAATCACAAACATTAATGGCACTACCGTTAGTACATTCAAGATAAAGAATATATGATGCCTTGAAGTTCATTAATAATAATAAATTTTTCCATCCTGCAAGAAAGTTTGTGCAATCAAACGCAATTCGTTTGATTAACGCTTCCCACCGTAATCCCTTCTTAATTTGTTTGGTTCCTTTCATCCTTCCCTCTTTTTTCCTCTCCATTTTCATTCTTCCTGTTCCCTTCTCTTCCGTTTCATCTTCACTCCCTCTCACCTACTACGTCTATCTTCAGCTTCACCCCCTCTTCAACTCTTCCTCTCTAGCTCCCTCTTTCCACCCTCTCTCTCTCTCCCTTTTATCCTCAATTTCCTTCTTACCTTCTGTCTGTCTGTCTAACAAAGTTTTTCATCGATCCGATCTCTTATTCCACATCGCCGTCTCCTCCTCTTCCTTTTTTTCAACTTTGGATAAGTCAACACGAAATTAAAATTCTCCCGATAACTCTCGTACTTATGGTGAAGCGATAGAGATGACGAAAGGAAAAACAAAAGCCGCTTGAGAATGAACGCTCGTTGGGTATAACAGCTGGAAATTAGTCGACTTTTTATTCCCTCCAGAGTACAACATGGATGTCTTCATCAACATTACGACGTCCAAAACATTTTTATTGCTTTTCGAGTGGTATTTTTTTCCTGTTTCCGATTATAAATTTCTTTCTTGGCTTGTTTTAATGAAATTTAATGTTTCTTACGATAGAAATTAAAACGTCTCTCTTTATCTCTTCATGTTAGTTTTTATATTGTACTAACTGTACCCGCGCAATCATTGAGCGGATATACTGCAATCTGCTATATATTTTAAAGAATTTGTATGTTTGTTCACGAAACTCCTAAACGACAAAAGTTAGAACAACCAAATTTAGTACATTTCATGCTTATATCCTAGCTCAGTGAATGGTCAAGGTTTGGTCAATCGAAATTAGTCAGTGCTGCCAATATAGAGGACTAACATTTTTCCTTCAGAAAACATGTAAAAATCGATTGCTTGACGCGAAGGCATTTATTCTTTTGCAAATTTATCTACTATAATATATTTTGAAGCGTCCGTTTGTTGGTTTGAGTGTTTTTTCATGGAAGTCCTCCTAAACGATAAAAGCTAGAATAACCAAATTTGGTATAATTCTTCCTTACATCCTACCTTAGTGAATTGTCAAGGTTTGGTCAACCAGGATTAATCAGTTCTGCCAATATAGGGGATTAACATTTTTCCATAAGATAACACGTATTAATCCATTTCTTGACTTGCAAGGTATTCTTCCTTCAAGCATTAAAATACGTAAATATAGACCGATTTTTTTCATTTCTGCTTTATTCGACGAATAAAACTCTATACTATCTTATTCCTGCGAAGTTTACATGTTATACGGTCGAAGTTTTCAGAAATACGCTATTTGTTTCGAAATTTTGTGGATTTTTCGTATTCTTTCTGGGCGTTGCCAAGGTGGCCGTCATTGTTATCTCCGATTCAATTAGCTTCAATGAAGTTTATAAATAGACGAAAGTTTAGCGTTATTCGATTCGCACTTTTGGTTAAGCAACGAAACGATTGATGTTTACGGATAGCAAGGTCAATAGATACTGAATATTTTTCAGGAAGCGTTTATAACGATTGATGAAAGTAATTGAACCTTCTTTCCTGTTTGTAAAATTATATTATGTTGTACAGCGGATATTTTGTTAATCTGAGCACCCCCTGACGAGCCATTTTTAGGCCGAATCGGGTTTTCTAATAAACCTGGACTTCCGATTAACCGATTTTGTCCAAAAACTAATCAGTTCTTTGTGCTCATGGTAAAGTGTTATATATGAAATTTCGTATTAATATGACAAGTACTTTTTGAGTTAGAGCGCCCGCAATCACATACACATACACACACACACACACATCACTCCGAAAATAGTCTAAACATGTTCTAGGCACCTCAAAACGTGATAGGGAAAAAATTTATAAAACTAAGAAAATAAGAAATAGCCAAAAAAACTTTTATTTACCTAGCAATCGAGGATATTGGCGAACCTTCGACTCATTTTGTTTTTAGATTATAATGTCTTTTATGTAGGGTCTAACCGTCTCCGGGTGCTATCGCGCCCTTTGCCTCCCTATCTCTCACCATTGACTGGTGATTGGGTGGGTAAATGTTGCCACAGGCAGATCCGTCATGGGTTTGCAAGCTTTCATTTTGCGTGAAAGTTATTAAATCGAAGTAATTAACAAATAACAGATCCAGCAAAAATAATATGAGTATATTTAGTTTAAGAATTCCATTACATTTCACTCACTATTTAAAAAAAAACCATTCACTAAGATATACGTATATAAAACTGAAATTCAGATTGTTTGTTCTCTATTCAAATCCACATTTTTGAAGATATCGTCCTGAAACTTCGCATAGGTATACAATTTTACCCTATGGCCAACATAGGTTATATGGCGATTAAAAAAATTTGTGGGGGTGCTTATTTCAATAATTATTTTCCTGTAAGTTTACACGTAATTTTCGATTTTTCTATGTGCTAGATTTTCTTCCTTCATTCATCTAATATTATTAACACAATCTTTTCAACTCATTCACAAATACAATCTTTTTGTTATAAATATCAACAATATTGTTGATTCTATTATATTCCTCACAAATCCTATTCAAAGGTGAATTCATATAATATAAAGTGTAAGCATTCCTTATCAGAAATGTTTTCTGCCTTCTACAGTTCATGATGGGTATATAAAAATTAATACTACACATTAATGAGGTGTTGCTTTTTCCATGTATTATATCATACAAAAATATGATCTCATGCATTAATCTAGACCAAATATATTTAATAATCTATTATATGCAGCAGAATTACCACCTAATGGGTAACAGCCAAATTTCCTGTAATATAGGTATCTTATAAATTTCTTTTAAATATTTTCAATAGTAGTTATATATTTTTTTAAAAAAGGAGACCAAACAATAGAAACAAACTCTAACTTGCTTCTAATAAATGACTTGAATAATAATAGTAGGTATCTTTCACTGAAATTTCTAGTATTTCTATATATAAATTCTAATAATCTGTAAACAGCACCAATCATTTCAGTAACATGTAAATTAAAACACATATTAGATTCAAAGTAAACACCCATATCTCTTATACCATCTGTTTTGGTTAATAATGATCCACCAATAGAATATCTAAAATCAAATTTCTGTCTTTTCCTTGTAAAGCTCATTTCGTAGCATTAAAATATAATCTGTGTTGTAGTGACCACTCAAAAATATTGTTGAGATCACATTGAAAGGACAAACAATCCTTTAGGCTCTGGTCAGATTGAAATACCTTCACATCATCAGCATACAATAGACATTCAGAATTCTTAATACATCTTGGCAAGTCATTTATAAATAGAAGAAACAGTAGTGGTCCCAAATTAGAACCTTTAGGAACACCAGAGGTTACCAGGTAATCTGTAGACTTACAGTTTTCAGAAACCACATATTGTCTGCGACCACATAAATAGGATTCTAATAAATCAATTATATTCGGTGAGAGTCCAAAAGAACTTAATTTGTTTAACAAGATAATTATATTATATTATATATTATAACCTGATCAAAAGCCTTCTGGAAATCCAAGTAGGCAGTATCTACTTGTTTTCCATCATTCATTGCATTTAATACAATATTAGTAAAATTTACAAAATTAGATGGGACTGACTGACTTATCCTAAATCCATGCTGACATTCATTAAAACTATGTTTTACATGAGAATATATATAACTGTACAATATAGATTCATACATATTTGAGAAAACTCAGGATATGGAGATTGGTCTATATGTAATTGTGAATTTTACATTTATCACCTTTCTTGTAGATAGGACATACTTTGTTTGTTTTCCATTTATCAGGAAATGTTTGTGACTTTAATGACAAATTAAATATATACCACAATGGTTCTAACAGGATGTCTTTACATCCCTTGACAATATATGGAGGAATTTCATCAGGTCCAACAGTCTTCTTGGGTCTTAATTTTTTAAATGCCAAATTAACAACATCGTTACTTATATTTGCAATGACTAAATTATTATTACATAAGTCATTTGAACCTGGCTCATTTATAATATAACTTTTTGAACTTGTTGCAAATACTGACTTAAAATAATGCATAAAGCTATTTGAAATATCAGATGGAGTTGATATTTCCTTATCCATATATTCCATCATCTATCATTCCTCTTATTTTTTACATATCTCCAAAACTCATTACTTTTTCCAGATATTAGTTCATTTTCAATACCATTAATATAATATGCATAAGCATCTTGAATACTTTTTTAAATTTCTAACCTGAGTTACTTATACTTATAAAAGTGATATAATGAACCATTCTTTTTGTAAATTTTTCTGTCTATATTTTTTCTTAATCATCTTTATTGTGTTGATGGTAAACCAAGATGGGTACTTATACCTAAATGTTATGCATTTTGGTATACATGCATCCATGGAGTCATACATAATATTATAAAAATTTTCAACTGCATTATTTACATCAGACATCATATAAATAAGACTCCAATCCTTATTTGATAGTTCCTGATACAATTTATAATAATTACCTTTTTTAAAGTTATAGGAGTTTGACTCAATATATGAGTTATCTACATTCATAAATTGTAACTTAAATTCCACTTCCAATGCAGGATGGAAAATATCTTCAGGTAATATAACATCGCATTTTTCAACAACTTGAACATGACAATTTGTAACATTAGTGAACACAAGATCTAAGATATTATCTCTAGCATTGAAGACATCGTTGATTTAAGCCATACTACATATGTCCATAAATGAGTTTAATTCCAATGTTAATACATAGTAGTTTTAGGTTTTGTATAATTTGGTATATTAAAATCTCCAATAATGAATATATTGTGCGAAATTATTTCGCTACTGATTATACCTTCAAAAAACTTAGCATAGTCAATCAATGGAGAGGATGGTGGAAAATAGACAACACAGACATACAACCACTTATTATTACCTAAACAAATCTTGACCCAGACACTTTCTTCATTATTAACAGGTAAAGTATACTTTTCAGAAGAATAATCATTTCTGACAGCTATCATCACTCCACCCCCATCTTTTTACCAGTTCTGAAGTAGGAATGATCCTTACGATACACTGTCAATTGTTTAGAATTAAAGAGTTCAGCAACACCAACTGAATCATTTAACCATGCTTCTGTAAAGCATAATATATCATATAAACTTTGACCAGTGGTTAGATAAAAAGTGTTCAGTTTACTTCTTAATCCTCTCATGTTTTGATAGTAAATATTAAAATCCTTACTTTCTCCCATTACAAGTATTTAATAATTATTACATCAAATTAAAGCCAAAGAATAATTATTTATTAGGTATATCATCCACTACGCTTATTTTTAATGACCTTCCACCCTCATCCTTTTTCATGTATATATTTCCATTGTTTACCCACACAAACTTACAATTGTTACTTTCCCTTGACCTCCGAGCACAACGAAAAAGATAGGATCTAAATGAAGTTAAGTGTTCGTTTATATATATATATTTGTCAGGTCCAGTAATTCCAATACTATTAAATGTCAAATTTTTGTTACGATCAGTCGAGGTCCTGAACGATTTGAAACAGTGTCACTTTATTTTTATAGCTTTTTTTGTGAAACGTACAACAATAGGGGGATCAGTATTCCCACCATAAGCACCCAATCTATGACAATAATCAATGTCTCCCTCATTAATCTCACAATTTATATATTTGGCAATTTTTTTAACCACATTATCAAGCCCAGTACTATCTTCACATTTAGGTATTCCCTTTACTTCAACAGCGTAATTTCGACTTTTCTGTTCCAATTCATCAACCTTGGATTGCAGGGAAGATACCTTATTTTTAAGAATATCGTTTTCCATTAAAGCTTTTTTACACACTGATAATAACTCATGACACTCATCGTACCTTTCCGACAGAAAGAGATTGCTTCTTTCAGTGATCGTTGTTAAACGATCATCTTCTTGAGGAGTTCTTCTGTCGTCATCCCTTCTAAGTTGTCATTGTCGGCCAACAGTATCTGTGAAGTTCTTTTTGTTGCACTATCTTCTTTACTCACATTTCCAGTGCCCATGTTATTAGTAGTTAGACTGCAAGGTAGTCTGCGGCAAGTGCATTGTTTACATAACCACTCATCATTAGAAGCACATATTTCCTCGTAATTTTTCTTGCTACCTTTAGAACATCGTATATGCCACCAATTCTTGCAACTACCATCACACTGCAACACTTAATCTCCATCAGAAATACTTTTTACTTTCTCCATACGTACTAATGGGAAAGTATTGTGATCACGAAAAAAATCGACTTCGAGATTTCAACGGAAATATGTTTTGAGGTCCCTAGAACACGTTTAGACTATTTTCGGAATGATGTCTGTGTGTGTATGTGATTATGGGCGCTCTAACTCAAGATGTACTTGCCACATCGTTACCAAACTTCATATATAACACTTTGGTATGAGCACAAAGAACTGATTAGTTTTTGGAGAATAACGGTTAAACGAAAGTTGAGGTTATTCGAAACCCGATTCGGTTTTTGCGATATTTCTCCGTTAAAACATCATTATCGTATATATAATTCTATACAAATGTTATAAAGAATGTAATTTCCTACAACTTTTATTGGAAACAATTTTCCATAGCAGTTATTGTTTCGGAATTATTTATAAATAATCGGTTTTTTCGGTTTCCGTCAAATATCTCCTTAAAAACGTCGTAATTGGTCATCTTCGTTAGGACCAAAGGTGTAGAGAATAATATTTCTTCCAAGTTTTGTTTGAAACAAATTTTCGGAGATATTTTCCTTATCTGTAAATTTCCAGTATACAGCGCCACCACCATGTATCGGTGAATTCTGTAAACATATTCAAAATATACCTAATTTACGGCAATAGGGACGACTGTATTATTTTACTATACGAAATGATAATTTTGCCTCATAATGCTGTTAATAATAATTTAAATATCTATACCCAAATATGAAGAAAGTCATGTGTTGGCCACATCAGATTTTTTACGTAGCACAAGATAAGACATCCTGACCCGCCATATCGATATGGGTAATTGATTCTAAATATTTCTTATTATTTAATACTATTTGATATGTATATATGTATTTTTTCACTTGACCTGTCAAAATAATATATATGTATTTTTTATGTAAGTCTGCTCTGTATTTTAAAAGTTGAGTAAACTATAAAATTAAATAAATAGGTAAACGTAGACCGATTTTCTTCATTATCGCTTTATTCGACACTTACAACTGTGTTTCATGCTATTCTTGCGAAGTTCACATGTTACACGGTCGAAGTTTTCAGAAATGTGCCTTCTCTTTCGAAATTTTGTTGATTTTTCGTACTCTTTCTGGGCATTGCCAAGGTAACAATTATTTTTACCTTTGATTCAATTAGCGTCAGTAAAACCTTCAAAAAGACGAAAGAATAGCGTTATTAGCTCCGCGCATTTGTTTAAGCAATGAAATTATCTTTGTAGCAAAGCCAGTGCTCAACCATGGACCTTTTCAAGGGTTTCTTACTTACAAGACATAAAAGTAAACATTTCAGAAAGGCATAATTATGGAAGAAATGAAGCTGGATTTGGCGAAAGTGATATGAAAAGAAATAAAATTATCGTTATATCTGAATGCAATACGCTCGGAAATGGATTGTTTACAAACAAGTTTGGTTAAGCGTTAAGAAAGCTAAGGGAAAAAGTATTCTTTATAGGTGATGATATTTTTTATAGACTAAAACATTTTTGTATATCCCGCAGACGCCCTAGAATAATATGTTTTTCAATTTCTAATTTTGTTAACGGAAATATAAGAAAACTAGTTTCTGATTAATTAAGAAGTTGACAAGCGCTAGAAAGCGTTTAATTTTTTAAAAAGCAAATATTTATATTGATAAGAAGGGAATATCATGACAAAGTAGAAATAAAAATCAGGAAATTAAGAAAACACTGCAGATTATAAAAAGAATAAAGAAGAAAGAGTTCTGCGCGATGGCATAAAGGATCCAATTACAACTCCGGTTTCAGTACATAATCATTGATTTGAACAATAGCTAGATACCAGTATATAACGGCAGAACCAATAAGTTTCTTTATGTACCAGTATATGACGGCAGAACCAATGAGTTTCTTCATGGATCCACCGGAAGCGACGCATAATCGTTCTCCAATGGTACCTCGAGACGAAAGATCACAGAGATATACTGTACGAATTTGACCGAAGATTTTTTTCCGTATAATGGCATTCATCGACGGACGCGAATCTTTTTCATTTTTAATTGCGATGTCATGGAACCGATGTTAATAATTTACCGCTAATTAATGAAGCGCAGCCGCGATTAAAAAGAGTCGAGTGCTATTGGAAATGCAATTATATTTCCAATTTAAAAGTAGCGGATATTGCAGATACAAATTCTATGCAATATCGTTACCTTTCTGGCCCTTAGATTTTGGATGTCGTAATTCGTTACATTGGAGATTGATGATTGACTTTCGCCTTTTAACGTCGTTTCCCTGTTACGGATGACGTCCTCTGCTTATGCCATTATGTTACAGAGTTCGATCCCTTCCCAGAATACAACTTTTTCATAACCCGCCGCTCGCTTGAGACCACTCCGGCGCGCAATTCAATTACATCCGAGACGCCCCCTTTCTTCGGGAAAGTAGTCAGCAAGCGCCTCTCACACTTCTGCATGGCTTCTCCTAACCTTGCTTACATTCCCCTCTCTAATTAGCGACCCCCTCTTCCCGGTCCGCCGTGTTACCGCCACACTCCTCTTCCACTCTGCTCCGCAGCAACGCCTCTTCCCTCCCCTCCTCCTTTCCCCTCCTCCCCCCTCCTCCCATGGACTCCCTCCGATTCCACAATTTAAACTCCCGCCCCACATTCTCCTTCTCCAGTCCTACCTACGTAACACGGCTTCGGTAAACTTCCCGCCAGGCGGCGACTGTTTCTAATGCACATAATTAAGCAATTACGGCGCCATCTTGGGAGAAGGGAAGGCAATAGGTGCGTGGGCAAGAAGGCGTAGTTTCGTGTTTGGCAAAGGAACGAGCGCCGATTTTTCAGAGCGTGTGAGTGAAATGCTTGGTTAAATAAACTATTCCACGATTGAAAGTTCCCGTTCTTAGGACGAGGCAAATAGCTTTCCTAATGAATTAGATTAGTCACACGCAAAAATACTGAAATCGTACAGTACTGGTGATTTTTATTGCTATGTCAAATTCTATAAAGAAATATTTTCTATTTAGATTCAGAATGTACAATAAAATTTTTGCGGAATAGAGTGCGTCGTTTTAGGTTAAATTAGAGGAAGTGGTTCATAATACAACCAATAAAAATCCCTAATATGTCTCTATTGATTGTAATGGTACGGCCAAGATAAACGGTCATCATCAAAAATTTATTAAAACTAACATTTACAATCATTAACTTTGAGAAAGATATATTAATGCGACATTGCCCATTTAATTTTTTAATAAGTTGATAGCGGAGCAATTAAACAAATTAGTCATGATGATAATTATACTAATATAAAATAAATAAATATTTAGAAAAAAGAGGAAATTTTAATTGTAAACATATTTTCTGCATAGAGATTTTCGGATTATTCCGAAAGTGATACGAGGTATGTTATCTCCAGGGGGTCCGCGAGTTCATTTTGATACCTTATATATTAAAACGATGCATGATTTTCCTTCAGATTCATTTGATCCTTTAGTCTTAAAAGAACGGTCTCTTAGCATAGATTACATCATTTATTACGTTAAGTAAGATTTCGACTCCTATCCAATGGATTTTAGAAATTTTGGGTAGATGTGCGGAGACGAGATGAATGAATAAAAATATCCAAGAGCAAAAATCTCATAAACCTTCTATGTCATTTTAGTGTGTGCTTCTGTGTTTTTAAAAAAGTTGAAACCGTATGTACTATTTGCTGTAAACTGAAATTGTGACCCTCTCTTTAGAAATATTATTTGCCAAGACTACTATATATGAACAGATTAGGTCTGTGCCCCAACCAAGACAACTGTCGCTCTCCTTATTGCTGAAAACAACAATACATTATTCACGTTCAAGGAATGGAGGCAAATCAGCTGTGAGTACATAGCAATATCAAGATTGGTTACCCCCGTAAGTTAGTTATTCTATTTTTCGCTTATGGCAACTTCTTAGTTATATAAGGTTTTAATAAAAATTTAAATTTTAGTTCTTTTTCATATTTATATTTCAGTGTAAAAAACTTAAGCTTTTACTCCATTTAAACAACATTTTTGAACTTTTAATTTGAAGGGGTCCGCAGAAATTATGATTCGTAGGGGGTCCGCGGCTCCAGAAAGGTTGAGAACCATTGCTTTAGATAATATATTTATCGCTGCCTACGCTGCCTGAACATCAAAAACCTTTAGTTTGCCTTCCTTCCTCAACTAACAGCATTTATTTTGATTCCGTTGCTTGCTGAGAAATTTATCTTCGGGAAGATTCGAAAGCGCAAAATTAGTCAATCAGTGGCCACATGCGGCGAGAGTCGTGTTTCCTCAACACAAGTTGGCGGAGAAATACGATTGAGAACATGTTGCGCGGAAATGTTGCCAAGGGACGTCGTTGAGAGGCTGAGAAAGGGAAGAGGGGAAGGGGTTGTGATAGGAAGGAGGGGGATGGGGGAGTTCATAGGGAGGAGGGAGTTGGAGGGTGAGGGGCTTATAGGGAGAAGGGGGATTGAGGGAGGGGGAGCTTATAGGAGGAAGGGGGTTGGAGGGAGAGGGGCTTATAGGGAGAAGGGGGATTGAGGGAGGGGGAGCTGATAGGAGGAAGGGGGTTGGAGGGAGGGGGAGGCTTATAGGGAGGAGGAGGTTGGAGGGGGTGTGAGGGGGTGTGAGGGGGGAGAAGTGGGAGCAGGAGAGAGGGACCAGAAATTCCTTTCTAAACCCTTTATTTTGCTTCGACCTCGTATCTTTTCCGCAATCACTCGCCCGAAGACGAGGCACCTTGCTGTAACCATGACAACCACCATAAGAGAGTAATGTCACACGAGGAGAAGTTCGAGAAGGAATTTTCAGCGGCCGAGCTTATTGCTATGTAGATGACATCGTGAATGGACCGGCAATGGCACTGAAATTGAGGCTGGGAAATTTATTTCAAACGGTAACATAGCAACTTCAGTTTCTTCATCGATTCGAAAAAGTATCTGTGGCTCCGGAATAGGGAATGAATGAAAGAATGAATTGAAAGGTGATATTTAACTGGTTTGCTATCTCATACGTGCGAACCCTTGATTAGGTCTGTATGGGTTTCGTAACGTACCCAAACTGCGATTTGCTAGAGGCTTTCTCGGTTAAGCTCTCTTGATTCCTCCCAGAATGTAAACAATTCTAATAATGTTTATTTATATCGTTAGATAGTTTCTCTGTATGGAGTGATGCGAGACATATCACGCATGCGTAGTAGAGCTGTCATTTTTCATTCCAGCCTAACTTCGAAAGTTAAAACGTGGTAAATTGTGCGTGAATCTTTGTTGCCCAAAAACGCTTGGCGCGATTTTGTGAAAAAGACGGATTTATTAAAGTAATAGATTTAAATATTAATACTTAATGAAATGGTGACTGGTGCTTTCTGGAATTGGAGACTTTGGGAATGGAAATTTATTTTGAGAATACGTAAAAAAACGCGTTATTCAACTTTTCGTGTGTGAAATGTTTAAAGAAAACAAAAACGTTAACTACATATTTCATACTTGCGCATCGTGTGAAAGAGAGAGGAAGTTTTTCTGGCCGTTAGTATGTCCTTCAAGTTAACTCTCAGCCAAACTGTGTTTCCTTCGTTTAGAGTAAATTTCCCATAACTTGTTTTTATTTAATCGCCGTTTTCCATTCTTCATAATAGATTTTGTTTTTGAATTCCTTATACAAGTCTCTGAGATAAATTCTAAAATTTATTATTCGCTCATTAGCTCTGGACATGTCGTCATTCTCAGATGTACTCAGGGGAAGTTTTAAGGGAGGAGATGTAATCTTCGCAGGAGAAATTGTTTTGAAGAAGTACCAATGATATACCTACTTGTCATTAACCAATAGCTATTGAAAAAAACAGCGTCGCTTTCTGCGACGTCACAGAGTAGGTGATTGGTAAATGGAAGAAGAGAATATTCGAGGCTTATAGAGCGTGTGGGCTTAGCAAGGGAAGAAGAGCAAACTCTACGTGTAGTTGGAGAGAGATATTATATGTTTGTAAATGGGATGAGAGGATTGGAAGAGAGATAAAAGGAGATGAAGGAAGGGCAAGTAATTGGGAATAGTGTTTGCTGGTGGGGGAGGAGGATTGAGGGAAAAAGGTAGAAAGCAACGGAGGGGGTGGTTGTTAACGCCGAGATTAACAAGAGGAAAAGAGGGACGTAATGGTTTTCGGAGGAGAAGATGCGGATTGGATGATTCGGTCCAGAGGCTTCGACCATCATCAAGCGGAGAAGAGTTTAGAAGGGGAGGGTGATAGAGGGGAGGGGAGGGGACCAATGGTGTAGGGGAGGTGGTGATAGAGGTGTATTCCGGTGTGTTCGAGAATTCTCGGAAAGAAATAGACTGTCATTGAAAAGCGTTTGAATCTACAGGTGGGAGGGTGGCCCATAAGCTTTATCTTTACCTAAATAACTTTCGTAATATACTTATTTTTTCCAAGTACCATAAAATAATGTAATCATAATTGGAACGAGCAAAATGCGAGTGTTTTAATGGAAAATGGAAATGTGTTTCCAACTGTGATTCGCAACAAATAAACAAAGAATGCGACTCGTCTGTAATGGCATAATATTTCGCATAATTTTATGTTGAAATATGTAAAAAGAGGTGCAATTTTTTTTAAAGAGACCGCACGTGGAGGGTAAATCATGATAGACATAATGGTGGCGCAATTGTTAGAAAGGTGGAGATGAAACGATTTAGGATAGAATTTTGTGGAAGAGGAAAGGGAAGTAGTTGTGATGATTTGAATTGGACGAACCATGGAAAATCTCATTCGAAATTCCTCGAAAAGGGCTTTAATCGTTTACTGAGAACTCAAATACATTACTAATGAGAGATATGTTTTCAAATTAATAATGTTTTTAATTTTATTTTTTGGCAACCGCAATTGATTTCATAGTTAACGAAATGACATTGCCGAAATTTTGATGGCATTATACGAGAATAGCAAATTTAACGAGGAATGCAATTATCGGAGCTTTATTTGATACATTTGGACGTGCAGGCTTTAGTTTTTAAAAAAATATATAATTAAGCCGTTGATATGTTCGGAAACTCGAATCGGTTTGGAATTATAGCATTGATAACTTTTAATGAATTCATTGGGTAAACATTACTTACCGATTTAACAGCTTCATAGACAGATATGATACCGAATTTAATGTCCGGTGTGACAAAATAACAGCCGGTCAAATCTTTCAAAGTCTTTCATTTATCACTGCACTTTAACCACATCGGACGTATCAATCATATTTACCAAAATAATATACATAGTATTGTTATTCATGCAGTATGCGGTCTATCATCGGAAATTGTGTTTGTGCGGTCTATCAGCAGTGATCAAGTTGTGCGATTTACGATCTTCTTTTGTTGTTTATTGCTAGGATTTGAAATGGTATAGTCTTTGTGAGCCTTCGGCTCGCTTTGTCTTTAAACAGGGTGTAGACCTCTCATGGCGCTAACGCGCCCTTCGCTACTCTGGAACGAAAGTAAACCTGACCACGTGGCCGGTGATTGGGTGGGTAAATGTCGAGAAAGGAAACAGTAGACCGCATACGACAATTCTTTTTTCTCCCTGATTATGTGAATTACCCAGCCAACTTCCCCGATACGATTTCCGATCTTCATTTATCTTTTGCTGAGCATACGAATTACCCAGCCAATGCAATACCATTTCATAGACCGCATACGGCACTGAAAATTATGATGTCGTGTGCGGTCTATCAGCAGTGATTGTTGTTGTTAATATTAGCCTGTTTACATATTTGTTAAACTAATAGACAAATGATAGACCGCATACGACATGAACAACAAAGTATTTATATAAAGACTTCCAAACGTAGTCCATTTTCAATGCCTTACGTTAACCTCTAAAGATAACTAACTTCCATTTCGATGTAGTAACATCATTTCTTTCTACATTATGGCTCGATTTTTCACAACCAGAAAAATACGAGTGTTTCTTTTCGGCGTTTATGCTTCTGTCGTGAATGGCGTTCATTGGCTTCGCTCGAAACGCGTTTTTAATATGAATACATTTGGCTCCTTATCGTACGCCGCTCTCATTATTTGCATCTCTTTAGGAGCAATCTTTTCCGACCATTCATTCAACATTTCATTCAACAAATCTCATCTCTCTCTCCCTCTCCCTTCTTAGGGTCTCTCTTGCCTTCAACATCCTACATCAACCCCAAAATTCCACTCTAAATCATTTTTTCCCTCTCACAGCGGCAGCGTTAACCAAGGCCGCCATTTTTTCATTCTCTCTTTCGCCTCTCTCCCTCCTTTATCAAATCCCTTTCACTTTCCCTTCCTTGCGAACTCACCTTAACTTCAATCCTCTTCTTGCCACCCTCTCCCCTTTTCGTTCGCTGTTCCCCTTAACCACCATCCGACCGAATCTCCATCTCGGCTTCATAAGTTACCCACCCACCCACCCCCTCCCCCTTTCCTCCCCTCCGCCCACCCTTTTGTAAAGAAACCCTCGCCCCAAGTGGGTGGATGATTCCACCTCTCGGACTTGTACCTCCCTTCTCACACCACAGGAAGATGAGCTCATAGCCTCCGCAGTCTCTCTCTCCCTCTCCCTCTCCTCCTCACCCTTCCGCCCTCTTATTCCTTCCATTCCAACTCACACTCACTCCACCCTTCCTACGTGGTCTAAAATTTTTAATTACTTCCGCACGCTTTGTGTGCGGGTGGGTTGAGAGGGGGAGCACGGGAGGGTGGGGGGAGGGGGAGGGAAGGGAGGAGGTGGAGGAAAGGGAGAGGAGGGACAGTCGACCCACTCGTAGGGAGGAGTGTAGCTCCGAGTTGGATAGACACGCCCATTAAGCTCAGCTATTGTCCGCAAACTATGCCACAACTAAGGCTGGCTTATTTATTACGCGGAGGGGTTGGAGGTGGGCGGGAGGGGAAGGTTTTTTGGAGGGGTCCTCTCTCGCGCCCTCCCATCTCTTCTCTTCCTCTCATTTCTCGGAAGAAACTCTTCTCTAAAGAGAATGTTCTTCGCCATGTGCTAATGAGGTCTGCTTATAAAACGAAAATTCTTTTGTCTCACGTTCGATAGGATAGTGTAATCACTGTAACCGCCTCGTTTATGCACGTCTCTACGCCTCACTCGTGTAACAATTGCTGTTGATCGCTTTAAGTGTTTTCATGCTTCGTCTGCTTAATAATTTTATTTATATAATGAAAATCTTTATATTTTGAAAGTAATTATTGTCACTTACACATTCTGCATTTAAAATTAACCATGAAACAGAAAGTAACTAAGAATTATTTAAAATATATAAATGTTTATCGATAAATATTTTATATTTTATCTTGTAAATTAAACAAAAAGCATTTCTAGAATTTAGTCAATATCAATAAACTTGAAGCAAATCACGTGAACAAAAATTAATGATAATTTGCAGTAATTGTTGTTGATATTTTAAAATCTGTTTTCATTCCATAAACTACACCAATAACCACAGATAATTGCATTTGGCTTAAATATATTTTATTTCGACTGATTACGTAAGTTTCCATTAAACTTCTTAAAGGTTCTCACTTTTCTGCTGATACTACTAACGAATTCGTGAGTAATAGTTATGTTTTTAGGCTCTACATTAGGCTTAATGAAAAAGAGCTTGTTGTGAGGCTAAATTACTTTTCAATTCTTCTAATTTTTTCTTTCGAATTGCTAAATTGGGAGGAAAATCATTTTAAAAATTTTTATGAATCGTCACAAAATGTGTTTCATTATTGCTTTTCTTTGGTACTGCAACACACCCAGAACACAATATGAACACAGACTTACCTTTTTTGTCTACGAAGTGAAATTGCTCCTCCCAGTCCAAAAGCTAATCAGCAGCTCTTCTTGCTTATATCAATGTGTTATATATGAAATTTGGTAATGATATGGGAAGTACTTTTCGAGTTAGAGCGCCCACAATCACATACACACAGACATCATTCCGAAAATAGTATAAACGTGTTTTAGGGATCAAAATATCTAATAAACTATCGGTTTTTCGAAATATTCCTATCACAGACAACATCGAGAAAATAATCTAAACGTGTTCTAAGGAACTCAAAACGTGTATTTCCGTTAAAATCTCGAAGGTGATTTTTTTCATGAAAACAATACATACCTTCTCTATACTACGTACATGGAGAAAGTAAAAATAAAATCGCAAAATACGAATTGCATTGAATATCTAATTAAAATTCATAAGTAAATCTTATAAATAGCTTTATGTATCTTACCAATTCTTCCTAGAGGAAATAAGGTTAAAATATCTTCTTCGTAGGAGGAAATTAGTGTGCAAGATTCTCCTTTTTCTCAAATCTGCGTAATATACTACTAACTATATACGTGGATTTTCCACTAGCATACCGACCGCTAACATAAGTACCAATTGATGGTGGGGAGGTTCATTTCGATGGGCGAGAGGAGAAATAGAAGCAGCAGAGTATTACATCGAAACACCGAATGTAAAACGATTCATAATTTTTTTCTATACTGTATATTTATCACTTAACAATCTTAAATCTTGAGCTCACCTGTGGCTTCAAAATAGCTACTCTGTAGCGAAATATCTCAGTCTAACACACTGAATAACGAATTTAATATAAAATCTAATGCTATCGTATGTTGCTGCACCTTCTCAGCAAGTGTCTCGCCATGGCCAATGCAGCAGGCTCCAAAGAATACCTTGTATGGCTACGGGTTGAAGACCCCTGGACCTTTAGAGCACTCATAGTATTCTTCAGCTGTTGCGTTTTAAAGCTGAAGCACTACTTGTATGTTTTACAAATGTTCTAGCTGTTAACAGAATGCAAGCAGGTGTTTTTCCTAAACAATCGCAATCATAATATGCACATATTATTTTATACTTACTTACCCAATAATACCTGATTGGTGAAAAGTTATTCATTTGTTTATATATTCTCATATTTTAACACATGACAATTCCTGAACTTTGAATACGACTGTTATAATTTTCCACTTCGCACATTGATCAAATTTAAGCTGAAGCTTAAAATAAACCTATCTCTCATTTTGTTTTTGTCTAAAAAATTACATATCCGATGTTTCTATTGCCTACAGTACTTTCTACAAAAATCGGTACAACATACATTGTACAAACTTACTCATATACTAATGTGTCGTTTAGTTATCATTTGAAAGATATGAACTATGTAAAATCGTTATAAACATATACTTAAATAACTATACAAAATTTGATGAAAATCGTAACACCGTTTTTTCGAAAATTCAATTGTTATTAAAGTGGCCCAAGAATAAACTAGCCTTATATTCATTCTTTGAGAAATATGTATTATTATTTCAGACGTAAACTCAAGTAACTGTACGAAATTTGATCAAAATCGTATGATCCGTTTTTAAGAAAATCGCACTCTTGTTAAAGATGCCTATAGTCGGTCTCACTTTAAGAAATCAGTACGGGAGAGATAGGGTTGTTTCTCTCACCCTCTTTCCAATGTAGTTCGCCCGTAGCTCCCTCCTCTCTCTCAGCCATGTTGCCAAATTTGGTAAAATTAGCAGGGGGAGAGGCAGACGGAGAGAGAGAGAGAATTGGCAAACATGCGCTACATAAGCGCTGTACTGAACTCTTAACGTGAGACAGACTATAGAGTAAACTAGCCTTATATTTATTTTTACTTTCTCCATACGTAGTAATGGGAAAGTATTGTGATCACGAAAAAAATCGACTTCGTGATTTCAACGGAAATACACGTTTTCAGGTCCCTAGAAGACGTTCAGACTATTTTCGAAATGATTTCTGTGTGTGTGTGTGTGCGCGCGCGCGTGCGTGCGTGTGCTGCGTAGGTGCGTGTGTGTGTGTATGTGATTGTGGGCGCTCTAACTCAAAAAGTACTTGCCATATCGTTACCAAATTTCATATATAACACTTTGGTATGAGCGCAAAGAACTGATTAGTTTTTTGGACAATAACGGTTAACCGTAAGTCGAGGTTTATTCGAAAACCTGATTCGGTTTTTGCGATATTTCTCCTTTAAAACATCATTATTGTATATACAATTCTATACAAATGTTATAGAGAATGTAATTACCTACAATTTTCATTTGAAACAAATTTCCATAGCAGTTATTGTTTAGGAATTATTTATAAAAAATAATCGGTTTTTTCGGTTTCCGTCAAATATCTCCTTAAAAACGTCGTAATTGGTCATCTTCGTGAGGACCAAAGCTGTAGAGAATAATATTTCTTCCAAGTTTTGTTTGAAACAAATTTTCGTAGAACCATCCATTTCGGAGATATTTTGCTTATTCTTAAATTTCCAGTATACAGCGCCGCCACCATGTAGCGGTGAATTCTGTAAACATATTCAAAATATACCTAATTTAAGGCAATAAGGAAGACTGTATTCTTTTACGGTACGAAATAATAATTTTGCCTTATAATGCTATTCATAATAATTTAAATATCTATACCCCAAATATGGAGAAAGTCATGTGTTGGCCTCATCAGATTTTTTGAGAAATATGAAATATGTAGTATTATTGATGACTGTATGAAATTTGATCAAAATCGTTAGAGCCGTTTTTGAGAAAATAAAATTGTTGTTATAAATGCGTAGAAAAACTTCCCTTGATTATTGAGCAATGTCAACCATTTCTTCATAGCTTTTATTCTGTACGACAGAATACCTATGAACGAGATTTTATTCATTTTTGCTCTACCGTTTAGGCTCTAGAACCGCAAACAGGCAGACCCACAGACAGATAGATGGCATTGCAACAGTCACTTTTTCGGACTAAGGAACACCTAAAACCTATATTTCCATCAAAATCTAGATGTCGACTTTTTTCGCGATAACAATACTTTCTCAATATACTTCGTATATGAGAAAGTAATATTGGAAATGTTTTGTTTGTCGCTTTTCGTGGAGTACCATATTAATATAATTGATTTTGAAAATGAGGTATTTTTTAAGATAAAAAATACCATTATAAACGGAGTAAAATTACTGGAATAATGAAATGAAAAAAGCTTTAATTTTTATAATTCTTATAAAAATGAACTTTAATTCCTTTTAAAATGCATTGAGGACTCTGTTATATTAGATATAGATAAGTGAATCACATAGAATTTAACCTAGAGCCATGATTATAATAGATTGAATTGATAAGGAAGACAATAGGAATAAAGTAATTTCATTGTTGCGCGAATTTCGTCATCGATGGATGCAGTTGCCATTCTCTGACGAAAACCATTTCATCGATAGCTAATTCTATAAAATGTTTAGTAAAACGTTTTGGAGAGTCTTTCTCAACATTCCGTTTGTACACGTGGAAAGTGGAAGGACCACCCATGCCTTTTTGTTTAATGATATATTTCAGGAGAATAATCCTCCTGTATTCAGAAAGGAATTCATGGCTATAATATTTTCAGAATTAAAAGTAAACGTTAGTTGCAAAATATAATAATACACTCGTTTAATTAACGAAGTGTATATATTGAAATAAATTGTCCAACCTCGATCTCTTCCATGAAAAATTTAAAATTTAGTTTCCGATGTCGAACTCTATATAAATGTTTACTTTTTCAAATTTTCGTTTAATGTTCATTAATCTTAACGGGAAATGGCCGCGAGGCGCTGGGAACTATTTTAGAAAATAGTCTGACGTTACTCGAAAATTTACTGAAAGTTAATGTTAACTTGCACTGTCACGATATTTGATAAAATGTCTGGGATCTGTACCGTGTAGCACATGGCGGTGAGCGTGCGTTTGTTTCATTCTTGCGTGGTTGTTTGCCTAACGTTACAAAAGATTGCCATCCTATAAATAATGTAATTCTTTTTCGTTTTTTTCTACGATAAAAATTTAAATCCATACGTTGCCAATTCAATCAAACGTTTTTTCGCCGATTGTTTGGCATCGATTCTGTCCACGGCAACCGCCAACGATACCTCTCTCTCTCTCTCTCATCCGTGACATCAATTCCTCACTTTCCATTCCCCTCAACAAACCCTCCCCCCCTCTACTGCCCCCTCCTCCCGCAACACGTGTTCCCAGAGGTCACACACATCTCCCCCCCCCTCTCTCTTTCTATCCTCCTCTTCGGCCCCTATCTCCTTTCACCCCCCGCCCCTCCCCCCTTAACACACGTCCTGTTTCATCCAATTCCTTCCATATTTCCCATTTCCCCTCTCAAATCCCTGGAGACCGCCACCCCTCACTCCCCACCTTCCCTCCTCACGACCTTCCTCGATATATATGACCCCGTGGCGTTCCCTTCCTACCTCTCCCTCCGCCACTCCTCTGCATAAGCGCCATATCGAATGCACTGGCAGAGGTCATGCCCCTCGGGAAGTTGGGCTGAGTGGAGAGGAAGGAAGGCAGGGAAACCCATCGCTCCCCTCCCTCCCCCCCCCCACTATCTCTCTCCTCTTTTTCTCTCTCATGTCATCTCCAGCCTCTCCTTACCCCTTTCCCTCCCATACCCAGCCCACCGCACGTAATCTCTCTCGTTCCACTCAAACTCCCCTTAAGCGTGCCAGCAGCATACGCCTCTGGTTGCATAGGCAACAGTGATACGTCTACGAAATATTGTTTGTCGCGCTTAGAAAAAGTAAGTTTGCCGTGGAATGTTTGCCGCGCCCTTCGAAGAGCGTGTAATATTAAATGAACGACTTTTATTCTCGCGATTAACCGAAAGTGACGTATTCTATGACTCCTAATTGTCAATAAATTAATAAAGTGACCGGTTGAAATTATTTAAGGGAGACGATTTGGGCGATTTAATATTATTCTGCCCTTCGAATGATTAAAGCATTAGTTGGGGCGAGTCAGTTTGTGCGAATAGTGGAAAAAAGGAAGATGTTGAGAGGGAGCGGCGACTGCATTTAATGTCTCTGTGATTACACATCGAAGGGGAATAAACTCCAATAAATCTCCACGCTTGCCTCATAGCCCGCCCATCTCTTGCCCGTACTCCAAATAACGTTCATTTGTACAGGCAATTATCTCCACTAACAAAGGCAATTCTCCCTACCCCCTGACACACACTTATATATATATATATATATATATATATATATATATATATATATATATATATATATATATATATATATATATATATATATATATAGAGAGAGAGAGAGAGAGAGAGAATTGACAAAATATACACACACACACAAAAACTTTTGCGCTCCAACGTGTATTCCTCTCAATACCCTTCTCTTGGTGTTAGTTGCATGTGAACAAGTGGAACGTGACAAACAAGTAAAAACAAAAAAACGCGTCGAAGTTGTCAAAACAATTAAATTAACGACCATGATTAACTGTTCTTCTTAAAAGAATGTCTTTTTTTATTTTGATTGCTTCCTTCCTCCAAAACATGCGGCTGTTTTGTAACATCCTGTATGTAAAATATAATTAATGACGTATTCGGCCATTTTCTCGAAATTTTCACTTTCATTGTTCCTCATTTATTTAAGTTAGCCGCATTAAAATTATAATCTTTGATTCATAACCCATTTTAGGATTTGTAAAATGCGAAGATACTTTTCTAATTTCTATGATAAAATAATGTTAAGTTTAGGGCTGCTGATATATTAATATCAACACAGTTTTATGGATCTATTACAAAATAAACAATTAGTGTAAAATATCATTTATTATTTTTGCGCAGAGGAGGAGTCCGTTTGCCAATGCTGTTGACGCATTGATGTGTAGTAAAACGTGCTTTAATTTAACGCCTTTATGGATTTAATAATTTAGTATGACGTTTTGTATTTGTACGAGGATTATTTTTATGATAATCCGGCACCAGTAGAAGGTTTTAAATTATTAATACTGAATTTATGGAACATCGATTACGTTTGGTCGTTTTAATTTATAATTTTCCTAACGTAAATTCCTTTTTTATGTAATTCACAGCACATCATTAAAATCGAAAAAGTGTTGGCATTGTTAGTCCTTAGAAAACCATTTTAGTGACAACAAAATTAGTTAAATATCTCTAAAAAGTATGACAGACGTTACATACTTGAATTAGTTTAAATTAATGCCTTTATTGCAAGAAGATGGAGGGCAGCAGAAAATAAACTTCATTTTTTTACAGCAAAGACGAGAAAAAGTTGATGGGGATATTTTGCTTTAAGCCAAACATGGGAGAGTTTCCAAGGTCTAATAAATGAACTAAGCTTTAGGATAAAATTGAAATTCTTACATAACTTGAAGGAATGCATTTCAATCCGAGTCACAGGGGCTTTAAAAAGAGTATGAAACAATCCATGGATATGAAATACGTACATATATTGTTCCAATATAATACAAAAAATTCCTGTCTATTGTTACGTATTATGCTTTACCAAGGTATAAATAGAGTAAAATTTAAGTTATTACGCGACTGAAAATTCCTCTGCTGCAAAGATTTTGCCTCAAATTTCACCACTTCCTAGTAAAATTAAGATTCCTTTTCTCTTGTGAAAATATTAAAGAGCCCGTTATGAGGCATTTCACCATTTAACATAGCAGCTGTTATAGAAGGCAAAGCGTGTTGTGCTTTGTTCCAAATCGTAGAAGCTTTTGGTGATTGTCAGAAACTATTAAAGAATTATAATGGCATCTAGTTACACTTAAAATTAGTTTTATATTTTCCTAGCAAGAAATATTTTAGTGGTAGAATTTCACTCAACTAGGCTTACTTCAGGAATAAGACTTTCTGTAGATTCCAACCTGCTGTTGTTTATTGTTAAACCGGCGATGTTTAGCTTAAGAAGCCACTTCTTCAATTTTCACAGAATAAAACGGTCATGAGGATATGGAATGAAACATCACCCTGAGGTTACTTGATTTAAAGAGACATTTTGTGCAGGTATGACATAAAAATAAGCAGAGTTGAAGGGCAAGAGAAGTAACAGTAATGAATAAGATGAAACTGAGGCGAAGAAAGAAAAGGGCCACATATGTTTGCTTTTAATTATAAGTTGATACACTGATAGTTTGTTTTACTCTATATTTCAGAGTGATTAACACTAGGAAAATTTGCTGGCAGTTGTTGTAACTGACGCATTGTAGAGTTTACTATGATGAATTGGAATTAGTAATTTGGAGAAATGGCGAGTGTTGACTGATTGGATTGACTTTAGGAATCAGAAGTTGTTGTGGAGGTAAAGGGGAGTTTATAGCTGAGGATGCGCTTGAGAATCAGCGGCGTGTGGTTTTGCACTCAATTTGCCGAGTTTAAAAACATTGTCTTTCTTATATGGGAACTTCTTTTCAAGTTAAAGATAAATTTAACACAAGAATCGTAAGCCCTTTGTAGTTCAGTAGGAATAGACTGATATCAAAATGAATAATCTAAGTATGAAATATATAAAGCCTTAATTGGGAGAATGTTGGCTGCGATTATATTTCGGAGAATTGATCCGATTTTTATATTCAAACATTTGGATTTTTGGTATAGATTTGAGATGATCTTTTTCTCTTTGGCCATCGAAGCTTCAGATAAGTGGAAGGCTTGAGAATACCTATTTATAGACCAAAACTTTTCAGGCAAGGTTTTATCTGCGATATTATCTTGAAATACGTTCGTAGGCAATGAGAATACGTCATTTAGTGCTTCAAAGGAAACTGATATTTTGCAATGGCCAGAATTTTCAATTTTTCCCCCAAGGATAAATTATTTCTACCGGGAGTGATTTACGAATATGCCAATTTTATTTTAGCCTTTCTAAGTTACCAGATAATAAAGTATTTCAATACAAGTTACTGAGGTTCATAATGATCTTTATTTTTAAAACTTATCTAGAGAGTTATCGTTTTGAATTTACGGAAGGAGAAAACAATTTAGGACACGAGTTTGTGATCCAACGACAGTGTTTTCTTAAAAGGCGGATACTTTTTATTAGCTCGTTATTATAAAAAACTTTATAGGGAAATGAGTTTAACTTACCGATTTTAATGTAATGAATGCTACGATGATGTCCCATGGGATTAGGAGAACGTCATCCACGAGTTCACTGTGCTCGATATTTTTGTAATCTCTCAAGGCAATAAATAATCTTATGTTAGGCTTATTTTGTGGGACTCTCATAGAATAGGATACTTGGATAAGATATTGAGATAGACAGACAAACAACTTTATTTAGGGCGAAATTGAGGCTGTGAAGTCCCTTCTTGCATTTAACCCTCTTTACTTTCTCCATATACGTAGTATAGAGAAAGTATGTACACCCTTCCCTCGCCAACCGCGGGGGTTACGTTTCTGAAAAGTACCGCGGTTGGTAAATACTTAAGTATATTGGAAATTGGGGGTTAAGATCTACGGTTTTTATTATTATACCATATATATTATTGATCACTTACATTACTCGCTTACTTCTCACTTAAATAAATTATATAAATATTACGAATACAATAACATGCTGTTTTTTCCTTACGAGCTCTCTGGTTTGGCATAGTCGAAACTCCCGTTGATGAAAAATGTGACGAAAAACAATCACCGCCATCTATGTGCTACTTTTGGTACTAAATGCGAGAAATAGCTTTCCGCTGCATTCCGCTGTTCGGAACTATATATTCTACCCCAGAATGAATTCTTTTTTAAAGGATTTCTTCAAACGTATCACACTTTGCATAAGCCAAACTACTGAGTAAAACAATTACCTACTGAAGGATTACAAACACCCCGTAGGTAACGGAGAAATTACGGGCATATTACGACGTACATTACATCATTTTATACAATTTACTAGTCTTCTAATCTTACCCGGCGTTTTTTGCATTTAAACAAATATTATTACGCACAAATTCAGAAAAATATTAAACGTTTAATTTATTTAGTATGCTGATATGAATAAAACGCAACTAAACACGTCGTGTGGACTTGCGGTGCGCGAAAAGCATGCGTATGCTGATGTGAATAATACACAACTGATCGCCCGTGTGGAGTGTAGAGACTTGTGGCGGGCGAAAAGCATAATCGTACATTACGGCAACAAAGTAATAGCAAGCAAGTTAGAACAACAACATAGCCTTTGTGAGTGAGTGCAGATGACAACGAAGTCATAGGATGCGCGGGATTATCATGTTGAATGCAGTGACTTGTGGCGCGCGAAAAGGATACGTAATCGTGTCAGTACGGCAACAACGTAATAGTGAGCAAGTTAAAACGACTACAAAGTCTTTGTGAGTGAGTTAAGATGACAACAAAGTCATAAGATGCGCGGTATTTAAAAGTTTTCTTGGTCCGAACCGTGGATACGCAAGGGAAATGTCCGCGGTTGGGAAGGGTGGGACTCAATATGTAGACCGCGTATAGTCGAGGGCCGCGGTTAATAAACGCGGTTGGAGAGGGAAGGGTGTATTGTTTTCATGAAAAAAATCACCTTCTAGATTTTAACGGAAATACACGTTTTGAGTTCACTAGAACAGGTTTAGACTATTTTCTCGATGTTGTCTGTGTGTATGTGATAGGAATTTTTCGAAAAAAAGAGTTTATTAGATATTTTGATCCCTAGAACACGTTTAGACTATTTTCGGAATGATGTATGTGTGTGTGGATGTATGATTGTGGGCGCTGTAACTGGAAAAGTACTTGCCATATCATTATCAAATTTCATATATAACACTTAGGTACGAGAATAAAGAGCTGATTAGTTTTTAGACAATATCGGGTAACCGTAAGTCGAGGTTTATTCGAAACCCGATTCGGTTTTTGCGATATTTCTCCGTTATCATTGTATATACAACTCTACACAAATATTATAGATAATATAATTTCCTACACCTTTTATTTCAAACAATTTTCCATAGCAGGTATTTTTTAGGAATTATTTATAAATAATCGTTTTTTACGGTTTTCGTCAAATATCTCCTTAAAAACGTCGTTATTGGTAATATTCGTGAGGACCAAAGTTGTAGAGAATAATATTTCTTCCAAGTTTTGTTTGAAACAAATTTTCGTAGAACCTTCCATTTAGTAGATAATTAATGTATTCGTAAATTTTCAGTAAACAACGCCACCACCATGTATCGGTGAATTCTGTAAACATATTCAAAATATAATTTACGGCAATAAGGACGACTGTATTCCTTTACGTTACGAAATAATAATTTTGCCTCATAATGCTATTCCTAATAATTTAAATATCTATACCCCAAATAAGGAGAAAGTCATGTGTTGGCCACGTCATATTTTTTTAACAGATATTACGAGAGAATAAAATTGACCGTGTTTAAGTATTTTGTCAGGTTTGGTGGTAAGGATATGAAAATAGAAAATTCTGTATGTTCAGTGAGAATTTAAGTGACGCATTGGTATTACGTCATCACAATTTGAGAGTGACACTGTCAAAGGAATTTCTATAACAGAAATATGTCCAATACGAAGAGGAACAACGCCAAATTTCAAATTGTTAGTTAATTTTTAAAAACGTGATTCACGCTGGTGATATTATGGAATATTACTTTCTACAATAAATCTACACCTAGGTTCTTCAGAGGCATAGGCAATAAAACCACCCTCTTTTCTGCAATTGCGTTAACTGCGTTGAAAGTTACACTCGGATATTTGTACGAGGGTGGAAGGAACGAGGTAAGGTTTCATCAAAGCTTCCGAGACAGCGATCGCGCATGGTCACCTTATCACGAAGGATAGATCTAAATTCGTCAATGTGGCGTGGAAATCTCTGAATCTGAATATCATTAAAGGTTTGAGGGAATGTGTCCATTACCTATAAATAGACCCAGAAATAGGAATAGGAGAGAAAAGGTGAAAAACAATTGTAGCAATTCTCGGAATTATGTAAAGATCGGGGATCGTAGCAGTCGTCGAAGCGATTACTTTGAAGGAGATGGAAGAAGGAATTAAGAAATGAATCAGACATGAGTCACCAGTCACAAAGTCACCTAATCCAGGAAGAATGTGAAAAAATTAGTAAGGCATTTCCTAAGATAAATTTTAAAATTAATTAAGATGAAAAAACATGATATAAAATAGAATTTATGGATCAATCTTAAAGACCAATCACTCATGAAAAGTCCATAATAGCATCCAATAAAAATTATAGTACCAACAATATTAATAAACTGAAGGGTCGCAGACTGAAGGCGTTTGTGACGATACAATATATGGGATCGATTGTAGAACAGTGTCATCGAGGCTCGATTTTTTCGAGGACAATATGAGATCATATCAGAAGAGTCGTCCCTGCATTAGAAAATTTTAGCTCGGTGCATTGCACCCACTGCCACCCATCAACTTGGTGAATTTCAGAGTAACGTGTAAGGTGTAGTGTATGCGTTCGTACCAAAGTCCCTCGATCATCCCACCTCCAAAGCAGCCTAAGATTGTAATATTCACGTGCAGTGTCTATGAAGGCTTTCAAACCATCCCCAGTAAACTTCCTCCCGTTAGGCGTCAACGATTCGGTAATTAAGAATTATAAGCGCCTTTTATTGCGCCTCACTTTGTCGTGTCCCCCACCATTGAATTGAATTAACAACGGCCTTTATTTAATAAGTATGGCGAGGTTGAACGATCATAAACACGCAGGAGATGTACTTAACTTCGATGGGACTTTTAACGCCGAACCAGGGAATATTTCAGCCGCAATTAATGAATGTACTTTGGCTGTGGATTTTTAAATATAAATTATAACCTTGAAGGCATCTGCTGGACTATGAAGTATCGCATTGCATTAATTCAGTTTTTCTGCTCGAGAAGCACTCAAGACTAATGGATTCATAAACAATATGGGAAAAATCCAAGAAGAAAAACGATTTATAAGAAAATTGTCTCGGAAGCTATTATAGCCCATTAATGGCCACTTAAATTTTCAATTTTTCCCGCAGGTTACTCTAAAAACTTTTAAATGGTACTTCATTGCGACGAATATATTTTTCTAACTTGGTTTTTTATTGTTACTTGATGGCATGAAAAATTATTTTAAAAGAACGTTGATTTGTATGCTTTCTCGGCAGAACAATAATATATTGTGAAAATCCTTTATTAATTATTTCTGAACTTATGTATCTCATGCGACCTGTTGTGTGTTTAAGATTCTTTTAGAAAATTACAGTTTTCATAGCAGGAGATATTAATCCACCACCTCGTAATAATAAGTTTAGAAAATTTCCATTTAGTACATCGTCATTTTGATAAAAGGTTGAACTTTCTTTTAGCCATTAATAAGTTATCACTTTACTTTCTATCGATAAATTCCCTAATTAGTTAATTATTCATCTATATTTTTATGATCAATCAGTAAAAGTAACACGTTTCGCTATTGTAAATCATATGGATGTGATGACATATAAACACGGGGTCAAACTTAAATGATTTAATCGAAATTAAACGATATTCTGCACTTCATATAGCGATAAAATAATGTGATCATGATCTCAGTTAAATACATTGAAGAAGTTAAGTTATTGATTCCAAAATATTAAGAAATCATGGCTTTCTTCTAATAAAAATTACATGTATTACATATCATCTAATATCTTTTTCGAGGAATGTCCTTCTGTTAATTAGTATTTAGTAGCCATTCAAAAGATATTATTAGAGGTTCTCTATGCCATTAAATGTTGAAAAGTTGCACGAATGAGTATCGAAACTATTCCTACCATCATAGGAATATTTTACGCAATGCCTACATATTCCACGAAATTTAATCAACATATTTTATTTTAAACGCACAAACTTATACAAGATATGTCCAAGTAATTTTACCTCACGATCGGTCGCAATGAATATTTTCCTTCCCAATAAATACAGCCATCAGATCTTCCAATTGCGCTACAGGATAGCTAGAATAATGACGAATTTAAATTAAACAAACTTGCTTGTCTTACCAACAATGCTGAGCTCAAACTGTTTAGAATTCATGGCTCTGAATTGTCTGAAGCCAGTCCAAATATTTTTCCCAGTAGAACGCATGGAAATTTAGCTTTCAGCGGCTTGAACTACTTAGTTCTTACTTAATATTATTCTGTAGAATCTTTTTCCGAGTGCCTTTGCTTCTGTTTGCGATACATCCGTACGCATTCCGCCTGTTGCCTCCGCCTTTATTTTCGCTTGCATCCGTAAGCACTTGAGCGCTCGCCCGGCGATTTGCTCCCCTCCCTCCCTCCCTCCCTCCCTCTCTCTCTCCCTCTCTCTCTCTCTCCCTCTCTCCCTCTCTCCCTCCCTCTCTCTCTCTCCCCCACCTCATCCTCTCTTCCCCTCCTCCACTTTCCCTCAGAATAAACACGCCGAGGCCGTCATCACGGCCAGTGCGGCTCAAAGTGAACTCCACCGTCGTGCTAATCCTCGAACGACCCCGTTTCGACCTCTTGCATCTCCCGTTGCCCTTCACGTCTCTATTACCCCTTCCCCCGGCTGCAAACCTCACATTCACCCCTCCCCCTCCCTGTAAACCTCCCTTCCTTCCTCCACTCAACCCAATCCACACCCTCCCCCCCCTCTCTCTCTCTCACTCTCTTTACCGCATGCCGAAAGAACCCATAAACACACACATGTGCCTACGACCAAAAAACATGACGTAGTCAGGTAGGGTGGCCGTATTTTCACGGTTCCACACCTGAACCCTCGTTCGTAAACGGCGCTTTCTACTACTTTGCTGCTTGCTCACGCTCCTCTCGAACTTCTGAGCAGCTGCTCATTATTCCCTTTTTCTCGCATCGTACTTGAGTTGCTGCCTCTCCTTTTCATCCCAGAATTCTCTCTCTCTCTTCCACACACACGCAGCGTCGTTCAACCTCCCCCCTCCTGTCCCTTCTCAACCTTCTGCTCCCATCTCTTTTCTACTCCCGTTCGTTATTCTCCAGCTATTCTGCAGGGGTGCCTCCCAGGAAACACACGAGCCAGTGAAAACAACCATTGGGGGCGTATTTCCGGCGGCGCTTGAACAGAGCGAATGGATTTTCGTCTTAAAATAGTTGGTGTTTTCGCTTAACGGGCCATGGTGTGGAAAGGGTCTTGCCTCTCGAAATTAAGGTCGCGGGTTTGAATCCTACCGTGGGCATGGGAGTCACTGCTCGCATATATTAACGATAATAAGTTCATTTGAAAGTCCGTGGACGCTGTTTATAAGCTATGGATGAATATTTTTTTAAATCTTAAGTGTATGATTGTTATAAAAACATTATTTTCCGTAAAATGTTTGCTGTAGATTTGAATTGGAATGTTTGCTTTCAAACTTACAGCGAACCGTTAATAACGTAGGCTTAAGTCAAGTTCGGCTTAACTAACCTACGGTTTTTTTTATAACATTAGCATTAGACCTCTTCATGCAAATACGCTTTTTACTCCGGGTTCAAAATCACATTATTATAATACTTTTGTGCCGATATTGTTTTTAATCGTAGAATATTATTTTTATTTAGAATTCGATGAGCTGCCGGCCATTGACATAAGACGCAAAAAATTATGGAAAAAGATTGTAAAAGTAGAGAAAAATATTTAAATAAAAGAAAAATACTTAAATAAAAAATACATACAAATATAACAAATAACCTGCTATTGCATTGAAAAAATTTGGTTTTTCTCATTGTATCCGTACTATAAAAACACTAATGTAAAACAAGCAAATGCCACCAGAGCTATAGAGATGTTTGGCTTATTACCTCAATTTTTTCAGATGTATGGATGTCAGGACACATGTAGCATTAATGAAACAAAATGATCATACTCTATGTTCAATATTATTTTGCTTGATGGCTTTATTCTTAGTACTTTATGGACTTCAAATGAAAAAGCAAAAGAAAAAATAGCATATTTTTCATCTCTTGTTGATTTCGTATTCATTGCGTAGCTTAAATATAAAAATTACAATACTTATATGACCTAAATATATATGGAAAAGCCCATTTAGGTACCCTCTTTGGTAGCATCAGTATTGATATTTGCCTTTATTAATTCGTTAGACCAGATTGTTGGCATTATGTGCACATTTATTTGTAATGCAAATTTCAATCCTACCGATTTTTCATATCAACGTGAAATTGATTTGTATTACCATTTCAGGTGATATTTATATTCTGGGCGGAAAATACGCAGATTAATTTTAATAATAAATCTGTCAAGGAAAATTTCAACGATTAAATAAAGATGCAATCAAATTGTTTCAATATGTCCAGTTTGTGCCTTGGTTGAGTCGCCTGAACCGAATGTAGAAATCCACGATGAATATTAGCTACGAAAGCTTCTGATAAATATAGGCTTGAAGCGAATTTTCATCTTTACTCGCTGTTATTCATAGCGACCACCATCCTTCATCCCACTCGGTTCGTATTCCTTCTTCCGACAGGCTGTTTTTTTTTTTTACACCAAAAGGACGTGAATTTCCTTTTATCCTTCCCCTCAACCGCCCCTCTTCCACACGCTCCCCACTTTTTTGCGGGAACCGCCGCCTTTCCACCTTTTTAATTCGAAAACCGAAAGATTTCTTTATTCCAAACCGGAGCATAATGAGAAACTTCGCTCTTAATGTCCGGCATCCACTTTTTTTTTTTTAAGATCTCTCCTATAGGAGGGCAGGCGAGGAGTAATTGTGGAGGTGAATTACTGCTCTTGCAGACCGGAAACTGGGCTCTTGGCCAATGAGAACGCGATTTTCTTCCCAGTGTTCCCAGAGAGAACCAAGTCATTCCATTAATTTATCGGTAGAGAGCGTTCTTTATGCCCTCGATGGAAATGAAAAAAAATCACTCTTCAAAAGTGCGCCGGCTGATTGCTCCGTCCTTTCGCCAAATAGCATCCGAGTTCCAATTTCACGCTGAACCTTAACCCTTGGGATAATTATATTTGTAGACAGTTGTAAATTAGGTTCATTAGGAAATGTAAATTAAGTAAATCGGAAAAGTAATAATTGTTTGCGGATGCTGTCGGGAAGAAATGGGTTGTTTTTCACGGAGAATCAAATTTTAAAATTTCCGCTGAAAGATTTGCACGTGAGATATTAAAACTGAATTTTTTGACGGCTGCTTTATAAATTTTGCTTTTTCTGTCATTTAAATATCTAATGAGATTCTATAATTGAATACATATTTATGTTGTTCAATTCCATTGTTTTACGAATAATGAGCAAAAAACATACATTAAACCTATCATTACCTATAAAACAAGATTATAATTAAAAATAGCTTTAAAATTAATATTTATTTTTCATTAACTATGAAAATATTTATTTGCAACTTAGTTATGCCCATTAGTGATTGTTATTCATAATGTTTTTTAGGCCTTTAAATTTTCGACCTTTTTAAAAGATGTTGCCATTTAAAAATTCGTAGCTTATTTTTATTTATATTAATATATTAATTAATTGATTAAAGAGAGCTATTAATACATGAAGAAAAATGCGGAAAGTAGGGGTATGTGAAGAACCAGGTTTAGCCATGAATGATCACGGACCTGCCCACGGACAGACTACCTATGATGTTGATGATGATGTAATAAATCTATATTATAATTATTATAAAACAATACAAGCATTTCAAACCGTAAGCTAAAAATTGACATTTTTCATTCGTTTTAGGACATTTTTGAAGAAGTTCGAATATCACTTGGATTGTAATCTGCATGAAAAACATTGCTCACACGGATGATGCAGTTTTGTCATATAAAAATGAATTTTTAAATTAAATTTTACATGCACATAGCTAGTATAAACTAGTTACGAAAGTGTACAGCGTATCACAAATGGGCGCGTTTTGTGCAATGGAGTGTTAGAAAGAAGGAAATTAAACGTCTGTTTGTGAGATTGTTTATGTTAGGAACAATGAAGAAGTAATCATGCAAGAAATTTTCTGTTCAACTCGAATTAAGACATTTTTGTTTGATTTTCTCGATAACGGCTACTCCTACGATAAAAATGTATAGGAAAGGAAATACTCTTCTTTACCAGTTCTACAAATTTCACTTTTCATCGAGTTATTGCGAAAATGCTTCAAAAATCACTGTTCAGAACGAACTCTTTGTATGGCAGCTACCTGCTTCTCTTCACCGATCAAGCCCAAATTTGCAGGTACAGCTATATCTTGTGAGAAAATCTTATGCTGAAAATTTCAGCTCAATCGGTAGAAACCTCTGGAGACAGGAGACAAAATTCCATACAAAACATGTCCACCCTTCAGCTCTTGTAGCAGCTCGAGAGGACCTATTTCCAAATTTTTTGCGGATCTAAATTTTGAAAGTTTGACGAATCCAAAATGGTATAGAAATTGAAAATCCATCAAGTAGTTCCAGAGATATAAGCATGTCAAAAGCGTTACGTACAGAGAGACAGAGTGACAAACCTAGCTTTTTATATTTAGAAGATGAGCAATACTTGACGAGATATGACGAAAATTTAATTTTTTGTCACCAGTAAAGTGGTACCCCTGATTGGCGTAAGTGATTCATTTTAACGATTTTCTTATTATATTTGATTGTAAGTCCTTAATATCAAATTTCATGAAAATCCGTTCAGTGGAAGCCGAGAACGAACATGCGGACGGACGGACGGACAGACCGACGATAATAGGCGCTCACGCTGGAAGCGAAACGCGCCTAAAAAGATCTCGACTAAACTCACCCAAAACATAGATAGGTATAAAAAGTTATTATGTGGATAAATTTATATTTGTGTCCTTATCATAATTATTGAAGAACCAAAGATGTTCCCTTTCTCGAAAACAATGGCAGTGAAAATATAAAATGCATAATTTGGCTGTAATTGGTGTGTAAAAAGAATAAACAACTTGTCATATTGGGAAGGTTATCGTTAGCTCTTTAAGAATTTGTAAATATGGCCTAAATAATAATCTATTTTCTCATTATGTTCAAAATTCTTAATTACATAATTCATTAGCGGTCGAATCTGAAGGGAACTGAATTATTCATTTTTCATCATGAGATAAAACTGCACTCCACTGCAGGAAAATTTCTTCTGATTGTTGCCGAGCAGCAGAACGTAACAAAAGGATATTTTTCTTCTCATTATGTAGCTGTCTTGGTATTGAGAACACATTTCAATGTCATCGTGTATTCCGGATTTCCTTTCGTTGACTTCGTGAGCCTTGTAACGAAACAATGAATAAAATAAACTCCTGGAGCTTCAAAATTCCTGAAATTCTTCGTAGTTTGCTTTTCCTTTGAAATTAGACTTCTTCGGAAAGAATTCAATTAACGCACGCCTTCAAAGGACACATTTTTTTCTTAATGATGATGAAGGAATTCCCATCTCTTTATTATACTCTAAGAATTTCACTTTTCAATAGAATTCCAAATAATAATTACATACAGCTTTAATTCATTTCTCCATGTCAAGGATATCATGCTTAATGAATACGTTTATGAGTGATTGAAATGTTTATTGGTGTATTGAGTTGTTGAATCCTTCGGGAATAAAGCGTTACAAAAGGAAACGACGTATTTTCATTTATTGTTTCGCTTGTGTATCTAAATACATTGCATATAAATTAATCATCAGAATTCGTTTTCATAGAATTCACAGGTCGTCGGTGAAAAGTTTATATTACTACCCTAAATTAAATCAAGTTCAGCGGTCACATTATTATTTGTTTTTTGATACACAATTTTTGTCTATAGTTTATGCAGACGAAAAACTACCCCATTATACTCATCGCTTTGTCTTTCTCCATTTTCTAAGAATATTTTAGTACAGAGTTTCTCGTCGAATCTTTTTGCTATTCCCAATTTCACAGAATAGCAATAAATATTCAACTGTGGCAAAGGATAGAGAAAGCTCAAAAGTCGGTTAGACAAAAATGAGTAATCGGTTTAAAAAAAATACGTAAAAAGGTAATTAAATGTGGTTGTTATTTATTCCAGAAGAGTAATTAGTTTAAATAAGAAGGAGAAGAATCACTTGGTAAAAATTCCACTTTATTTAAGAAAAAGAACCTATCATCAGGTATGGAAGCAAGAAGCAACGCAAATTTATAGAGGGAAGCGGAGAGAAGTGGGGGTTTTAGTAAGTATTGGAGAGGAGGGGAGGGGTTGTGATTAGGAAGAAACAAAGTAAGCAAAGAGGAGTGAGTGGGGCAAATTAGTTCGCTAACGAGGTGAAGTGTACTGTCATTGTAGCGTAAAAGTATTTCTAATTGCTCAAAAAGATTTAATGTTGGGCCTTTGAGTTCGGGTTAAAGTTAAAGGAATGGTTATTTTCAATTAGGTGTTGGACAAAGTGGAATTTAAAGCAGCCTTGTAAGAAAGTTTTTTTATGTTCAGTAGCCCTAATGTGTATATTTCTACCTGTTTGTCCTATGTAGATGGCGTTACAGTCTTTGCAAATAAGTTTATAATTAGTTAGTGTTATGATTATTTTTCTTTCTAATAAATAAGAGTTAAGCTAACAAAAAATAATTATACTAGACTGTTGTTCCTATCATAGTGCGTATATTTATTGCTCTTCAATTTTAAAAGTTCAATCATATGATTGGTTTTGTCAAATAAATTCACTACTGCGACAAATGTCATTTTTTCAATTCTTGATCTCGAGATTTTTCGCTAGAAATGTCAGTTTCACTGAAAGCGGTCACATTTTTTGTCGGCGGGATATGTTTCCACAACCGCTCAATTATATTATTCATTGCTATAGTTAAAAATATTTAGGTGTCTATTTTTGTCTCATGCCTCCGTCTTTGAACAGATAAATGCTGTCTATAAGAAGCGATATTTTATATTCGTGAATTACAAAGCCATATTTCTTGTTGGGAGGCAGCAGCAAAAATATAGTAAATGCACCTTTCCGGAAAGTTTTGAGATGAACGCCAACAATAACTGGTTAGTGTCTTAAGTCGCTCAACTGAGAATTGGTTTATCCGACTTAAGATAGCAGCCGGTGGAATGTTTGGGGCGAAATAAAGGTGCGCCGCGGTAACGAAAAACTTTATCTCAGACAGCAGCGAGAGAGAGAGGGAGCGCGGATCAAGACGTCGACAAATAAGCAGGAGAGGCTAACTCACAGACATATGCCTGCGAACTAATTGGAAAGCGTTCCGCTTTAAAGCAAACCCGTGATGGGAATCCGCAAAGGAACGAAACTGTACCCTCAAGCGCCGTGGCCTCTAATTAAGTGGAATGAGTCATCTGTTTCGGAGTGTGGTTTTTCAACCCGCATCTTTTAAGGGTGTCTTTCGAACGGACGCCATTGTAAATTTAAATGCGCGCACGTCTTGATACGGGGGAGCATAATTCTTAAGTCTCGAGGAGGTTTTAACGGCTGTTTGTCTCACTCGCTACTAAGGAAGTTGTCAAATGTGGCTCCCCCTTTGGGTAATTGTGAAGTTTGAATGGCACTTGTTTGCAACAGGAAGGGATGTGGCTGGAAGGGGAAGCTGAGATTAGGGCGAGCTAGAGATATTGTCGGTGGTATATCGGGTGCTAGGAGGAGGAGGGGCTTGGAAAATGGAGTTGGAGCGAGAGAGAGAGAAAGCGGGATGATGGGAGGTAAAGAGAGAGGGGAATGGGAGAAAGAAAAGAAAGTGTGGCGCAGGGAGTGAGAAAGTGGGTGCACGTCATACTTATGAGAGGCGAGGTTGACGGATGGCGGAATGGAAAGGAACAGAATAATTAAGCAGTGCGCGGATTGTTTCAGGCGTCGCTTTTTGTTCTGTTTCTGCATGCATAAGTATGCCAGCGCCACTATAAACAATACCGGCGAAATTGCTGTATTTTTTAAAACTTTTACACTTCATGCGAACACCTAAAGGCATTAGATGGATCTCTCTCGATAACCCTTCTTCCAAACGAAGCTTACAGATAGCAAATGGTTCATATTTATCTTGGAAAACGTTTTTGCAGTGGACGAAGACAAGACGAGATTTAGTGAGTTGTTAATATTCGGGCGCGCACCCTGGAAAAATATAAAACTGTGTATTTATGTACCAGAGCTCTTACTTTTCTTAATAAACAATAATCCCACGATTTTCAAACTTTTGATATGAAAAATCCTCGCTCAACTCAATGATTTCTATTTATTGCTATAAACGGTGTAAATATCCTATATATAATTTTGGAAGTGTCCGTCCGTGTCCTGGGTTCGACTATAAATTAGGCATTACTATTTTCCGTAAGGTGGGAGAGAGGAAGGGAGAGGAAGGGAAAGAGAGGGAGGGTGAAAGAGAGACAGGGATAGAAAGAGGTTGAGAAAGGGAGGAGTGAAGCAATTATTTTTTTAAGTTTAACTGAAGAAAAGTCGCCGCTCGGAGCGTGGCTCGGGGTTGGACACCGGAGGCACTAGTAGGTGCCGAGCCCTTAGTTTCCATAATTTACTGTAATTTCATCATTACGGCAATCTATTATAGGTCTTTAGAGACCGTTTTTCGGCAACTGACAATATATTTAGATGGCATTCCGTGAAATTTTATGCATTAAAATACAACCATTATATTTATAAATAGTAATGCTGACATATTTCTCGCGATTATATTTTTCGTATATTTATTTTTTGCGTAAAATACTGTGATAGTCTCAAAAATTATCTAAGTCCCTTCTTTTCTATCAGTTATGTATAAATTTCACTCCATGAACTTAATCTTAAAATCTCAGAGGAACTCATTGAACTCAGCAGGACTAGAGAATTGGCGAAGATATCTCAGAGTATTAAAAATGGAGAAAATTCCTAATGGAGTAATGATAAAAGTAGGCGTTTGTGAAACGGACATTTATCGCTTGGAGAAAACGAATCTCAGGTGGCACGAACAAGCGAAGAGAATGGAAATAGAAGTCGTAAGAAAGTTTTTGGGCGGCAGAAGAAAAAGGAGGCGACGGATAGTTAAATAGAAGCAAATGGTTTATAGTACGTATAACGGTGGCCAGACAAAATCTTCTCCCTGAGGAATAGGTAGATAAACAATGACGGAAAAACCGGCCACTGAGCCGGAGGACACCTTTACTCTTCCATTTTCACACCATGGCACGCGGGGCGGGGAAATGACCAATAAATGAAACACCATCATTTCAAATTTTTTATAGCAAAAATATTATTTTTACTGCCCTCTTTATAAAGAAAAATTTCTAACAACATATTTATAAAAACAATACGTGCTCAAATTGAGTTGTAAGACCATCAGGGATACCATTATCACTATCGTCCAAATCTGCATTTTCCTCTTCAGTGACACACACAAACATTTCTAATGTACGCTGACATACGGATTCGTCCATGATGAAAAGAGTAATTACTTTCTGATATACGAAAATCAAACAAACACATCAATAAAATAAAAAAGTACAAACAAATGAGCACGAAATAGAGGCTATACATACGGGAGAACACGTACGGCGGAGAATCGACCAAAAAGGAAAGAAAAGACAAACACTTGTTCACTTGCCACCATCTCAGCTTCAACTAACTTTATGTTGTCAATTAGGAAAATAGACAGCGTTGCAACACAACATTGTTGCCAAGCGGCTAGAAATTACAAAATATTTACAACGGGCGGGGATTCCCTGCCAGCGCGTGCTATGACGGGGTTCCGTATTCATGCAGTCGATTTCTTTCTCGGATCCGAGAAGTACTTTTTGTTATCACAGTTTGCTTCTTGGTCTTCATATTAAAAAAAGTCTGTCACAAGTGAACTCCTCAAAGGAGTTGCCGAGATTTCATCAGTCTTATTTATAGCACATAAATGACGTGTATTATCTTCATACTGCTTGCGCAATCCGTGACTTCAAATTGTTCGTAAGATTACTTCAAATTGGGAATATGGGCGTAGATTACTAAACGCAGTCTTGATAACTCACCCTAATCTTCGTTGCTGATTTTCCCTGCAATATTCTCCTTTGCTGCCTCGCCATTCTTGAATATTTCACGTGAGGCGCCGAATTCTGAACTCAGCTGTCGAATCGAAGTTTGGGAAAGAGTGCAGACAACTCTCTTCGTTCATTTCGCGTCGCAAATCGGAATATATGCATTGGCACCTTTTTCTGTTTCTCTTCCGCCATCTTGATACTCCCTTAAACCTTGGAAATAAAAAAAGGAAATTTTTTAAATGTGAGGAAATATTGGGAGATGCGAACGTGAGCCTAAGAAAAATATTTGTAAAAGGTTTCAGGAAAGTAGTACGAGAAGATGACGGGATTTGAGCTTATAACTCGTTAATGCGTTTCTTGGTGTGCAAATCACTATTGAAAGGAACTGCTCGAGCTTCAGTTATCGGTCATACTTTTAGTATTAGATTTTAACGGTAATCAGCCTATTCAAAATTTCCTGTCTATAAGGGGAAAATGGAATGCAGTCAAAACAAAGAAAATTTTAGCATCTAATTTAGTTTTTCGTAATGTGCTTCGGCGATTTTCGAGTGCTATCGCTAGCGAATATGAGCTATCCAATTAAATTAAATTAAAAAAAAACTAGTCTCTCTCACACAGACATTATCACGATCAATATATTTAAGAGTTTCCGCACTAACATTTTCTAACCGAAATTCGGCTTTGACGAGATTAGCCATCGTCGATATGAATGCAGAGCACGAAATACTACGTCATGAACCTTTACGTTCATGCCTCACCTCGCCTCAAAAGCGTATGCAGAAATGCAAGCGTGCTCGTGAGCCATCACGCGCCAACACACACACAAAGGTATAAGACATGGATTTCGATGGAGTGCCTTTTCCTACGACCAACAGCATCACAAAAACAAAGCGAGCGGAGGGAGGGCAGAATGTAGGATGGAGGAACTAGCAGTAAGAAACGGAGATAAGCAGAAAAGAAGGGGAGGGAGGGAGGGAGGGGGGGGGGGGGAGAGAGAGACAGGTGAGGGAGATATGAATAGAGGAGAGGGGTTTAGGGGGGAGAGAAATCCGAAGATAATGCGAGCAGAGCCACGTATGAGAAGGGAGGGAGTATTAGAAGGGGGAATATGAGGGATGGGGGAGGAAAGGGAGCGACTGCATGTAAGGGAAGGGTAAAAGCAACGATACTGAGATGGATAGAGGGGCGTATGGCGAGGAAGGTGCTCATGAAAGTGCCGTCATATCTCCAAGGATTCGGCGTCAACCCAAGGCAGAGAACACGGCATAAGAAATGGGTGTCATCCATCAGGTGGCAGAAGTATGCATAATTGGCTTTCCCCCTCGAGTCTTCCCTCCTCTTACCTCTCTTTCTCATCCCCCTCTTCTCCCTCCCCCCCTCCCTCCCCCCGCTCCCTCCTTCGTAACGCCTCATCCTCGATCCGCCGCTTCACTGTGTGTGTGTGTGTGCGTGCGTGTCGCTCTCTGCCGTCGCATCGTCGCGCGCACTCGCGCAAAACTCCAAATAAACCCTAATGGTGCTCGTATCGCAATGCTACTTTTTCTTTTCAGAAATCTTTCTCCCTTGGCGGTGTCTGCAGTCTCTTCTTTTCAGAGACGCCTCCTTTGCACACAGATGTAGAGTGAGATTTATGCTACCGAGGGAGATTGGGAGCACCTTAAGAGAGAGAGACTGAATTGCTTTTCGCAATGATAATATATATACACCTTATAATCTAATAACGGTTCAACCCTTGAGGAAAATGTTTGATATAGCCCATTAGAGTTAAGATGTGACTTTTAGCCCGAATCTATTATGGTATTTTACTTCAACTATTGAAAAATATTGTGACTGGTTTAATCTTATCGATGACCTCGTCGTAGCATAGAAAACGAAGCTAGTCTGAATGACAATAAAATCACAGTAAAATGCTTCCCTGAACTCTTTAATTTTATGAGATGGCTCATCGAGAAATCGTGTACTTCATGTTAGCTTAGGACTATTTACGCTTTTGTATATTAATTTCTACGTGAAAATTAATGTGCGTGCAAGAAAACTTGTCTTCGCATCTACAGTTGGAGAGGAGATGCAAGTGAAGGTTACATTAATCTGAGCATACGGTTTTAAAGGATGTCTGCATGTACATATTACATGAATAGACGAGAAAATCCAAGTGCGGTTACATCCTATTTTTATACCTATTTTATAACGGATATTTTTAGCGCGTTTATGCTAATCTAGTGTCCTCGTATGCTTAATTATTTTTAACATTGCAGGATACGTTTTTTCTAATATGTGAAACCGAAAATTAAAAATATTTTGCCGCCCTTTCTTTTTTCTCATTCATTGCGAACGTCCACACTAATGACTCTCTTTGGTGTGCTCAGAGTTCGGAGGGATTTTTACTTATTGGACGCTCAATGTTTTATTTAGTAATCCAGGTCTTGGAAAAATCTGTTAATAAACGTATATTATAGCTAGGAAAAAGCGACGCATATCTAGCGTTTTATCTACACATTTGCCCAGCACTCTGCGGAGTGGGACCCAGATGTTGGGATACGGAATTTCCGAGATAGAAATTAGCGCGGCGTGACCTAGATGCGCCTCGTAGATACATCAAATGGAATTCTTCGCTCCTCTTAGATAGTTTGATCTCCAGGTGTTTTATTATACATTAAGAAATATACTGAATATGTTTATCGGTTAGGTATAGAATCTAAGTGTACTGATCATTGACCCCAATGAAGATTAATGTTGATATTTAGAAAAATTTTTTAACCTGAAAGTTTATTTGTATTTTTAGGACCAAAATATCTAGAATAGGTTATATTTTTCCGTAATTATTACTAATGGGAACGATTGAAAATGTTTTTATCTGTATAAATAAAAGTTTAAGCTGAATGACATTCTGAAAAGCCTGGAGCTGAGTTTAAGAGGAAAATTATCATGCAGCAGAAATACTTCGTATCATTCACAAGTAATATTAGAAAAAAGCCGTTAGTGAGAGTAGATCAATAAACGGCTGAAGCGGGCATGAGTTGCGATTGGCTTCTTTCGATACAATCTGCGCAATCGGAACTTTAGTCAGTCAATCACGTGGACAGAAAGTTTGATACCCTGTACCTACAACGTGCCCTGAGAGTTGGAAAGACAGGGTTTCCGCTGAGCCAGGTGCGAGAACGAGTTTGCGGAGTAAAGGGGAAAGGGTTGACGAGTTGGAGGGATATTGAGAAGGGAACTGACACCATAGCAATAACGGAAATCCCCTTGTGCCAAGCGGAACGCTATGAAGTTGGGGGCAGTATGGCAGGGCGGACGAGCGAGTTTCTGTTTCCTCCGGGTTCTTCCTTGATTCGTTTCTGCTTTACTTTATTGCAGCATCCTTTCATTTTTCTCCACATTTCACATCGCCAGTAATCTAGGAATTATATTTTACTTATTTAAAAATTAACATCTTGTAACAGAGAATTATATCCAATATATTTTCCCCAATCTTAAACTTATATTATTATATGAAAAGATTCATTGTAAAATTAATTTAATTCGATTTAATTTATTCAGTTAATTGCTGCATTTCGTCTTTCAATAGACGATATTGAATTGTTACTAAATATTTTGTCAGTCCGTATCGCGAGCCAATCCCGACGTTCTGTGAATAAAGGACAAAATATTGCCAATGTTTATTATCATCATCATCATCAAACAACATAAAACCCAGCGTTGGTCACTTTGTCGATCACACTTGATTTCTCCAAATAGGATAATTTACAAATGTCCAATTGGACTATTTTTGCTAGAACACTTTCCCATTTTAGTTGATTTTAGTTCCTATGATAGGAAAAAATAGCCGCAATAATAGCGCGGCGAACCAATTTTTATTGAATTACAAAAAAGGGTAATATCTTGAATACTGAGTTTTCCGACGCGTAGCATATCGATCAATTGCATTTTTAAATCACTTAGAATCTTGTAGGAGTTTTATTTGAAATAACGAACATTTTGGAATGTTTTATTCCTACCGTCGATTTTCGAATATGCTTCGAATCAGTCCACAGATAAGTTATTATAGCCAAAATTTTATAAAATTTTGCGCGAAAACCTTTCGTTGTCTATGTGATTTGCATTGTCGTCGGTTTCCTGTATTTGCGTGTGTTTGGCTGGAATTAGAAATTCACGTCGCGTCTTTCCACATATTCTGAAATTACGACGCTTTTTTGAGCTTTTACAATTTGACGACGATAAACGGTGGGACGATAGCAAAAATAAATCAATAAAAAATCCATTATTCATTGTGTTAATGAGCGTTTCTAGGTCAGAGATAGAGATTAAAATTGCTGAAATTTTCAGAAAGATTTTGCTTATATTTTCTGCGTAGGTTGAGTATTTAATCTTGGCTAAAACAGCAAAATAAAATGTATAAGTCAATTTAGAGAAACGCTTTCTACGCATCAAAAAGTAAAAACACGAAATTCACATAGCACTTTCTTTCATCAAGTCAAATCAATTAACACATAAGTATTCATTAAAATCTCTTTTCCATATTTCGCTAAATAACTAGCATCATCAGGTCACCTTGTGGTGCTAGTTGTTAAGCGAAACCGGTAGTGAAATAAAATCTTGTGGAAGTTAAAAAGGTTATTATTTTTCTCGGAAATATGAGCATCTCTTACCACAAAGTTCAGTAAAATTCCTTGGATTTTATCTTTTTTTAATGCCCAAAACTATTTTAATTTTCTTGAAGAGTCAATTGTGTGAATTTTATATATCTTGTTTAATTTTTTGTGCACGAAAACGTTGGTTTAGTTTTTTATTTAAATTTAACGCTTTAGCTATAGATACCATTAATATTTTATTGACAATTACACCAGTCTAATTATTATCTATATCTATATGCTATAAATCCCAGTTTTACTCACACGAACACATTAACAAAATATATCTCTTATCGGAACCTGCTTTCAATTTCAGATTGGTTGAATTCCTGTTTATTCGGACTTTGCCGTGTAAACGGGGTTGCAGCACACTACCATTTGTGTTTTGGTTTCATTACAAAAAGCCTTTGCCTCAGCGAACGTCCTATAATCAGGTTATGTTCTTCCAAGCCAAATCTCTCAAAATTCCCTAATTATATACGGCTGCTTGGAAAAGTAGATATGAAACATCAAAAGAAAAAGATCCGCAAAGTTTAACATTTTCTCCCAAAATAAATAAACCTATCCATTACGTTTCATACAAAAGAGTCGTGTGGGATTAAAAGGGTGAGAGGAGTCTTAAGAATGAAGAATTGAAGCCGTGAAAGGACTTCTAAGCGAGTATATAAGGAGGTGAAATATAGCCCTTGATGGGAAGAGGAGAATAGAGTGAGAAAGAAATGGTGCGGGTGCAAATCCCCACCACCCTTCCTCCCTCTTCCTCCCTCTCCCTCCCTCTTCCTCCCTCCCTCCCTCTCTCTCTCTCCCCGCGAGAGTGGAACCGAAGTCAAGTACGGGGATGAGGTCTTGTCGTTATTTTTATGTGCGAAGGAAATCCGGTTTCCATTGGAATCTGAGAATGAAAGGAGGAAAAGAGTGGGGTTAGGGAGAGAATACGGGTTGGGAGAGAGACGTAGAAGGGAAAGAGAGGGAGAGTAGGTGGAGGGAGGAAAAAAATAGTCCAAGAAGAAGCGGAGAGAGGAAGAGCGGAAGTCAGCGTTGTGTAAGAAACAAAGGCGTGGAAGAATAACGCATGGATGATGGAGTGCGCTTTGTTCGGGAAGGGGAGGGGGGGAGGGGATATATAACATGCCGCACACACACGTATTTTTAAGTATGAATACATTTAGCTCGTACTAACATAAGTGCACATGCATACTCACAGAAATGCATAAATATGCATGCAAGATACGCATAAACAAACACAGACACGTATGTACGCACGCATGCACATACGTACGTATGCAGTATATCTGTACGTAGATATACGTGCGTATGAAACGAGATTAAGGAGTGGGGCAGGTCGGAATCAAGATCCTGGGGCGAGAATGAGTTTCGGCGCGAGGATTTAACCTCCACAATCTTCCCCCGCAAATCTCATCCACGGGTTTAACCCTTCCGGATCTCACTCCGCACGCTTCTCCCCCACTTCCGAATCTCCTCTTTCGCTCGATGCAGCCCCTCCTCCCACTCGCATAATCTCCCCTCCATCTCCCCTCTTTCCCCTACACCGCCACATTCACCGCACGTACTTCGCGCGGCGAATCCTTCTTTCTCTTCCAGGACTAATGGGAAAGGTGAGAGCTTATTCCTCCTGCCATGCTCCCGCTTCTCTGCCTGCCCCTTTCCCTATCCATTCCCCGTCGCCCCTCTCCGTGCCCCCGCCTCGTGACCGTGCCCCATAGCCGCGCTCCGAACGCAAGTCCCGCACCCTCGCACGAGGGACGAGCATGAAAAGTGGGACTTTCCGTACTAGAGCGACACAATGCCGAGTGAGCGGAAGGGAGGGAGAGAGAGAGGGAGGAGAGAGGGAGAGAGAGGGTGGATCAAAGAGAGAGAAGGTAGGAGAGAGAAATAGGAGTTAGAAGAGAGAGAGGGGTGAGGGAGGGAGACGCAAAGGACCATTCCCATCGCAATTCAAGGGTTTCAACCGAAATAATCTCGCTGCGTGATCATCGTAATAATTTCGCCCTAAATTAACTCCTACATGACTAAAATATCAAACAAGGTGGATAATGTTTTACCTAAATTTGTATTTCTTACAACTATTTATTTCTTCCGATTATTTACTCGCTCTGACCTCGAGGGACAGAATAAATTTCAGGAAATCTTTAAATTAATTTTTGTTTTATAGTGCGATTATTTTCGCGAATGTGAATAATATTCTTTAAATATTTTTTCAAAGACACCATATTTAGCCGGTTTATGAGAAAAACCGTTCAAAATACCCTTTCGTGCGTTCTATGTACGTAATTTGGAAATTATTTAGAAACGTTATCGTGAAATACTATTTCTGAGGCTGTCATGCAGTGTAATGGCATCGGAAAATGCAGTTTGGCAAACATCGCACAATTTGGAAAACAGAAATAAACGCGGAAGATTCGTCAATTATATCGTATATGATTTCCTAGGCAATCATATTTAGCGAAGAAAAATTTGTTCCGCGATGACACGATGGATGAGGGTTGCGCCACGCGAATTATTATTTGCCATTCGGGATTATATTTGGCCCAGCTCAAATATTTGCTCCACTTCGTCCTCATGAAATGTTGGACGGCGGCAAATCCATAAGTTTATTTCCCTCGTTATCTAAAATACGGCAATGCAAACAAACTCCTCTAATAACGTGCGGTGAGATCTTTTGATGAATATTTATCTGATAACCTCGAGAAATTTCTGACCTCTTAATTCGTTTTCGCTGGTTGAACCAGCTTTTTCGTTTGGAAAACACTAGAAATTATCTTTGTGAATCTGGCTTGATGAGCTGAAAATTAATTTCCTCACATTTTTTACGATTTGTATATTACATACGAGATATTTAGCTGATTCTATGCATTCGGATTTTTATAGTAAAGTGAATAATGATGACAGTGATGGTGTATCCGACGCGAGGAGATGCATCTCGATATGCAACATATCCGTAAAGTACGATTAATTTGCCTAAATCATAATTTAGAAGGCATTGAACGCAGTAGCAAATTGTCTTTTTTGCTTATTTCTTTCAGAATATTAAAACAATTTCAATTCCATAAGAGATAGGTATGCACATTTTCGCAAAATTTTCAAAGTGTGGTTTATTTAAATTGCTTTTTTGTATAATTCTTTTAGAATGTCAAAACAAGTTCAAATCCAGTAAAGAAATTCACATTTTCGAAAAAATTTCAAATTGTAGTTTATTTAAATTGCTTTTTTGCACGAGAGACCCCAACGTTCAAATTAATTGATGGAAATTCCAATAAAGGAGCTCTTCTGAAAGGATTATTTCGGATATATTGGAGCGATTTCAGGGATACTGACAAGGGATGAGAGGGATAGCTATGTATTTGTCCCCATAAGTTGATATTAATCGGATATCAAAGGGAAAAAATTACATTTTGAATTGCCATTTTGTAGACAAAAATAAATTACATGCCGTATACGGCACATTATTTGATGAAATTTTCGCTTCTCACATAGGGCACCCTTTCACTCCTCGCCATTTTTCCTGGCGTTTCATTTGATTTCCTCCTCTTCTCAACTTCCTGCCTCCTCCCCTTCCTCCCACGCTGCTCCGCTCGCAAACTCATATGTACCCCAAATTCTTTTTGCTGAGCCCTCTCAGCAACCTTCGTTTCGCCAAATCTCCCTCCCACTCCACTCTATTACCTCTTCCTCCCTTTCTTCCCTCTCTCTTTCTCTTATCTCTTTCCCCACACCTTCAGTTTCCCCCTTTTCTCCAAGTTCGTTCCCATTCTCTTCTTCTTCCCGTCCCTCTCTCTTATAACATCTATGATTTGATCCCCCTCCCTTTCTATCGGCCAACCGATTTATTTTCTTCTTTTCCTTCCCGTCCTCTCCCCTCCTCAATTACCTCCCTTCCCTCTCCGTCTCTCTCTCTTCAAGTTTATCACCTCCCACTCCTTACCCATCGGAACGTCTTCCCACGGCACGCATTCTTTTAATTCTTCTCCAGAGGAGCCAACGGTCGAATCACGTTCCGCTGGCCCTGTCATTCGGCCGAATTCGGAGAAGGGAAACACTATTTCACTTCGGATTAACTTGCACACGTAATAACTCCGCGCTAAATCTGAGGACTTGATTTTTCCGCCCCTTTTCTGCCCTCTTCTGAATTCTTTCTAGCCATTTAAGCTTTCTCTTCTCGCTTATTTCATCGCTTTCCTTCCTCTTCATTTCTCACAGTTTTCTTTAACTCGCCTTCCTCCCTTTTTCTCTCACTTCTTTCCCTGTCTCTCTCTTATTCATTCTCCACTCAGCCTATCTCAGCTTGCATATCTCATTCGTTCTCTTGTTCCAATACTCCATTTAGCTTCTCCACTAATTCGGTTTCCTTAGCAATTTTTGTAGTTTGGTTTACTTCTTTTTGACTTCTTCATTCAGAATCCGAATCTTAATAATTTTGTCTCTTATTTAAATGCCGAATAACTCATAATCTAAAAAACCTTTTGCCATTCTTATCAACGAACTGATTTATTTCAATCGAGAATTTCACATGTGTGACTACTTGATGTAAATGTTTAAAGCTTGATTCCTAAATCTTTACTCTCCAAAGAACATGCTTATTGATTCAAAGTAATTTTCGTATTTGTTTTAGCTCTCAAGTAAAGCCAAGCAATAAAGTCTTTGAGTACATGTTTATAACTTGTATGTATTTTCAAATATACCTATTTGTAATTTTTATCAGCAACATTTATCTCAACATTTTTATTTCAACGTTGTCATTATAACGAAAACTTTAAATTAACGATATGATATTCTTCTACCACGAGTCCGTATTAGTAATAAAGTTTTTTTAGTTTTATTCTCAAATAAATTTCTTGATCGATTCCCGTAATTTTCGGCTTGGTGCATAAAGTGGAGTTAGACTATACATAAATAGGATCTTAAGCTAAAATCTAATTTGGAAATTTTTGTAAATTTTCATTTTATGAAAAAGGATCCCTCGCTATTCCACTCGGGTCGTGTCTCCAAACAGAGATGGAAAGGTTTTTAGTACGGACAGTTTTCCGAGAATTAATTCTGGTTTCTTCTAAGAATTTCGGTCCTTCAATTTAATTCAACCCACTTAACCAAACTCTTCCTTTATCTTTCGTAATAAAAATTCTTCTCAATCTACTTTCCTTCTAACGGAGACTCTACACCGCCTTAATCAGCCCCGTCAATCATCTTTGCCATCGAAAATCTTCTTCTACGCCACATTTATTTTCTCAGTCCTAGGTAACTCTCTCCCCCTCTCTTTCTTCCCCCTCTCTCTCTCTCCCTCTTCCCTTTCTCTCATACACTTCTCTTTCTTCCCTCTCTCTCTCCCCTCTCTTTCTCCCCCTCCATCTCTTTCCCTCTCTCACTCTTTTCCCCCTTCTCTCTCCCCCTATCTCTCTTCCCCTATCTCTTTCCCCTCTCTTCCTTCCTCACTCTCTCTTCCCTTCCCTCTCTCTCTCTCTCTCATCCTCTCCTCTCTCCCCCTCTCCATCTGCTTCTTTTGTACTCCTCCGCTAATTTTCGTATTTTCCCAGCCTCGCGTTTATCCCGCCTCTCTATCTCTCTCCATCTCTCTTCCTCCTTCCCCTTCTACTATTCCCTTTCCCCATTTACGGTCTCTCCAGAATGTCGCGTGCGTTGGGAAACGCCGTTTCTCATTAACCCGCAGAGGAAATAGGAGTGAGTGAGGGAACTCAAAGAGGGAGGGATAGGGAGGGGTAGGACGTTCAGGTGAGAAATAGGGAACTCGCGTTGCAGGCTAAGAGTCTCCCTCTTTATTTAGGACCTGTTACAGTAGAGGTCTATTCTCCGGAGGCATGGGGAGGTGGGAAATCACCCTCTGCTGTCCAATCCAAGACGAGATGGGTCTGGCGAGCAATTGGTGGCGTAGGAGGAATAAAAGGACAAAAGAGCCTGAGAGAGAGGTACGGAGGAGAAGGGTGAGGAGGCAGAGAGAGGGGAGCGCATGTACGGAGGGTGTCAAAAGGGGAGGGGGGGAGAGGGAAGCGATGTGTAAATGGGGAGAGGGTGGCAGGAGGAGGATAGGGAGAGAGGTGAGGTTGGTGGGAGACGAAGATAGAGCTCCATAGGGCGCCTTGGTGACATCCCGACACACATTGGAAATTGCCTCGTCCTTACTGTAATTGCTATTGCTTTGAGCATTCACTTAGTAGACGCTATAGAACGCATCCTGCGACTGCATAAAACAAGTTACCACAAAATTAACATATTTTCCAGGTGAATTGAATCATTTGTTTGTAGTTTTTGGATTATCACGGAAATGAATTAATTTATTGCTTGAGAGTGACAGGCGTATTTATGTGGCTCTTCGCCATTCCTTGAATTTTGTTTGATTTTGAAAATTACTCGATAATGAAAAATTGCAAGTACCTAATGTAATTTAAAGCACATTTTATCTAATTATAGAAGAGAATATTTTAATTACGAAATATTTATTTTGGAATTTTATTAATTTTATTGGGATTCTTTAATATAATGCTAAAACATTGTTAGATAAAATGATCCATAGAGAGCCATCAGCCATGCAATTTCGACTCATAAGGATATTTTGATTGTCAGACCCAGTTTTTATCCCGTAAATTCAGATGTCTTAAGTCATAGGCATATATCGTAGCTTTCATGAAACTTTCGCAGTTATACGTTACTATTAAGAGAAAAAACTAAATGAATAATATTTATTAACATCATTTTCAGTATGAAATGCATTGAAAGGTTTATAATCAATTTTTGCATCATTCGAGTGTACGGACTATGTAGGCTTTTGAATACCTGTCCTTATAGTAATTGCACATTTTCATAAAAATTCACAATGAAAAATATTGTACGTCTATAAAGACTAAATACAATTATTAGCAACATTTAACACTCAAGATGTAAACAAGATGCAGTGAGCATCGGAATAAATGGAAGGTCGGAAGAGAGGTGGCGGAAGAAGGAAAGAGTCGTTGGGAGCAGAAAGAAGGAATGGAAAGAGGAAGGAGGAGAGAGAGAGAGAGGAAGAAATGGAAAGGAAGGAGAAGGCAAGAGAGAGTAGGAGGAGGAGTGGGGGTGAAGAGGAAGGAGTCAAGGTAAGTAGAGGAAGGAATCGGAAGATTTCTGAGAGAGAGAGAGTGGGGAAGTAGGAGATGCTACGGATAGGATGAGAAGGAGATAAGCGGAGATATCCCTTTAAGAGGGCGTGTTTCCGGAGGCCGTGTTCTCCTGGGCACGAGAGAGAGAGAGAGAGGAGACAGAAGTGTCTCATTTTCCTCCCACCGCCTCCGGGGAATTTCCGCCTTTGGGCACTGTCCTCACCGCCTTCCTCTTTATTAATGACTGACGTCACCGGTGACGTGACGATGATTATTTTTAATCTCGAGGGGAGAGCTTTTTTCAATTAATGTCACGAAGGGGATGCGACGGGGAAAACGTTGCGACCCGCACCCACCCACCTCTCCCTCCGCTCCTTTCCTCCACCCCTTCTCCTCCTGTCATCTAAGGAGTCTCACGAAGACCTCCTTCCCTCCATCCACCCTTCTTCGGCCCTCTCCCACAACTCATCCGTCTTCCTCCGGCGCGACACTTCTCCCTCCCTCCTTCCCACCTATCTCCCTCCCTTCTCCTTCTTTCCCCCCTCTCTCCCTCCTATCTCCCTCTCACGTACATATATCCGAAGCCTCCCATATCCTTTCTTTACTCCCGCCGCCTAATATTCCTCTTTCTTCTCTCGCCGTCTTACTTTTTTCCACGTTTCCGTCTCGAATCCTCTCTTCTTCTCCTTCCACTCGCATTGCCTCACTTTCCCTCCTCCATACCTCTCATGTCCTCCTTTCACGGACCATACCGGAGTACCGTCGCTTCCTCAAACTCTTTCCCTTACACCCAACCCCACCTACCTCCTCCTCCTCCTCCCCTTGCTCCTTCCATCTCGCGACCACACCCCTTTCTCTCTCCTCTCTCCTCTCTGCGCACTCAATCTTCTCTTTTCGCCTCTCCTCGTCCTCTCCGCCATACGCCCGTCTGTCTCATTCTCTCTCTCCCCCCAACAGGCACGCACCGCGCCTTTCCACTTTCCCTTCGTCTCCCACTCCACTCGTCTGAACAATTTTTCCTCACTTCCGTTTATCCAATAAATCCGCGTAGCCATCACCTATCGACGCACATCGATCATCAATACGGTGAAGGGATCGAAATTATTTGTCTTGTTTGCAATTTGAACGGAGTAAATTGATTATCAATCACGAAAGCAATTAAATCTGCTGTCGCAACTCTGTAATTGGAATTTTAGGCGAAGTTGATCCAAGTTCTACTCCGTAGGATTCAGAGTTATCGAAAAAGTAATGGTGCTACTGTAGAAATGTTATTAGGAAACACACACGAGTTGTCAAACATTCTGATTGAGGATATATAATGGATTTCACGTCATTAAATGAGTAACTTAGCGTCAATCGGACTTACGGTCGACTTCAGTCATCAAATGACTTTTGGTCGAATTTTTTGTGGAAAAATCAATTTCTTATGTTAGAATTACGATTCTGAACTTATTCAGTGTTGGTAAAGATGGAATTAACTCATAAATGGTACAATAACTCTAAATATTTTCAGTAAATAAAATTGGTGATTAAATTTAGATAAATTTAAAGGGTAACTAAGAAACGGAGATATATGAACATTTTAAAACTAGCAAAATTTAATATTTTTTCTACATATTTCACTTAAACGAGTTCAAGTTGTTCATTCCGGAAAAAATCAGTGGAGTATGCTATATATTTCATTGGCTACATTCTTCCGCTACTGCTAACCTCCCTTCCTCCCTCATTCTTCCTACTTTCCACTCTTTCTCCCTTTCTCCTCCTCCTCCCCTTGACCCTCCCTCCCCTCATCCTGTCCTCTCCAAAACCTCTCTCTGACACGAGATGCATTTCTCGCCGGAGACGTCACTTTACGCCCTGCCCGTCAATGATATCTCCGGCACCCAATGCTTTGCGCATTTCCTTGAGTTGTGGCCGAAACCTTAGCAGCTAACCGCGGATGCAAAACTAAAAGATAGGTTGGAGAAGGGTAGGCGAGCGCCATCGTATTTTGTGGGCTTGTAATGAACGGAGTAAGGGCGAACGTTAACGAGTTTTCAAACTTGGAGGCGCTGTTCGGGACATCTTAAACTCTTGTTTTTCTCTCGTGGAAATCCGGGTTGCAGAGACAAGGGGGCCGTCGCCCGGGGCAACGGCGCGCGTCTCCCTTTCGCTGGGCCGAGTGAGCTTCATCCGATATTATGGCTCGCGGTGTTACCAGGCCGAGCGAATCCGAATGAAACATTAGAAAGACAACGTTCTTCTTCAACGTTTATCGGAAAACAACGGATACTTCGTCGACGCAATTCTGCGCAGTTAGAATTTTTACATTTTGTGACTGTATGTGACGTGGATGCTAAACATTTATGAAGATATTATTTGTGTGTGGTGAGTTCAGATTGCTTCTTATGGTTCCCTTTTACTATTCTATTGCCGCTATATTAAAACATAGTGTTCCACCACGTGACAATAGAATTGGCCCTCTCAAGTTAGCACAGAATAAGGTGACAACCGATTGTTTGTCAAAGAATGCTTTTTTAAATATCTAATGATCGTTTTGACTATCTCATTGCCAATCGTAGAGAATTTGACTTTGAGCCATTACACATTATTATCGTGAACGACTGCTTATCATTCCGAAAGGTTGGTAACTCTTTTTTCTAAACTTTGCTGTCGCTAATACCTATAGCAAACTTAGTGAATTCTCAGCGTTGGAAGTATCGGCATTTAATTCTTAAAATAGAGGACTCGCATTCACTCTAGATTGCTTCGAATGTAGACTCTCGAACTTCTTAATATTATTGTGTGCGGCTTTCAGAGTAAGTTGATTTAGCCAAGAGATAACTGTGGGATAGACCATTGGAAAAAAGTCGCATACATAGAAATTTTAACCCTTATTCGAAAAACGTTACCCTGCATGTAAATCTCCCAGACCTCTTATATGCTAAAACCCTTTGAGAAGCCTATTCGTTTAAATATATGAAATAAACAATGTTGTTTTCAAATTCATACGAGATTCTTATATACTCAGAACCCGGCATTTATAAATTGCCAAAATTAACTGACATTTTAATGTAATAATAAAATTATCATTTTTTCTCGACACAAATTAGCAAGCCTGAAATCTAACAGGAGTCGAACCTCCGCCAGGAAATCGATCTTTATTCAATTTTGTCTAAGCTTCAAGGATATTGCGGAAGCGCTGCCTAAGGCAAAGCTAAGCACTCCGGCTCATAAACCGGAGGTTTTCTCGAGTTAATTCGCATGTAAAACGCAGCGGAAGACACTCTTATTGTCCCCTATTACGCCCCAACTCATTCAATTCCAATTTCAACTGAACTCCATAACTGAAAGAATGTAATGTTATTATAACTCTTCTCCCTCACCACGCCCTCCTCGTCCCTGGAAAATCCACTTACACTCCATCAGAATATCGAAAATTTAATCCCTTCTTCCTTGTCTTCCATTTCTTATCTTCTCACCTTTCTTCGGCCGAATTCTTCCGCCTCCTCTCACAATCTCTTCCGCCTCCTCTCTCATTTACTCTCTTTCTGTATTCCTCCGCCATCTCCTCTCTCCACCTCCTACTCGATCCTCTTCCTCAACTTCTCTTTTTCTACACATTCTACTCTCTGAGCGAATTCTCCCCACTCATAGTAAGAATAAAATACCGCCCTCCCCCTTCCGCCCCCCTCCCGAACTCCTCTCCCCCCCACCATTCAAACATCCCCACTATGTCATTCTTCGGCTCCAAAACTCTTGGCTGGACCACCCCCATCCCTCTTTCTGGCGGGACCACTCCCCGGAACTATATGTTCCTCGGATTCACCGCCAGAGACCTCTAGAGGAAAAGGGCAAAATTTTGTGTGTTCGCGCACATAGAATAGACGGAGTGTGGTCGATGGGGATGGGGTTAAATGGGGCGGGGCGAGGGCGAAGCACGGGGCAGGACAGGGCGAGGAGGAATGATAAAGGGACCTGAAAGGGAGAGACCCAAGTGGGTGTGTGGAGAGGTCACCCGGCCTAAGAGGGAAGAATGGGGCCCTGGGTGCGGCCGAAGGAAAAGCTCCTAAGAAACCCTTCCCTACCGTCTTCCCCTCAGCGCCATCTTCATGACCCGGCAGAAATAAAAATCGAGTGAGCGATCTTTCGACTCCTTTCTCTCTCTCTCTCTGTCTCTCGCTTCTTCTTTCTCGAAGATCCGGCTGCATGAAACTGAGGGAGAAATAAATAGAAGAAATGAAGGAGGAGTGGAGGAGGAGAGGATGGGAGGAATGGAGGGGGAGAAAGGATATGGGAGGGGGTAGCTTGAGGTCATCTTCTCGGAATGACTCGAAAAAGGGAAGACTACGGAGGGAGGGTGGAAGAGAGGGGGGGAGGAAGAAGGGGGAAAGCGAAGGGGAAGGGCGGAGGAGGATGGAGACGGGATAAGCTATTAGCCTCTGCCCGACGCATTGACTCATGTTTCTGTGGAGACGCCATAAAATTGTGACACGTCTGCCCGCCGAAGTTGGCCTTATTTATTGCCCTTGCGTTTATGTCTCACTAAGCCGCAATAAAAAGCTTCCTTGGAAAAATACGTCTGATTATTGTTCATTTTTGTTGGCAATATTATATTTATATTGTTCCGTTCGTACAGTTTTAGTTCTTTCATTTTCAAAATCGCTAAAAATAACATTGACGCACAGACGAAGGCGTTGCTCGTTTTGAAAATTCGCCACCATCTCTTGCTTTTGGCTCTCTCTAATGAAACCGTAATTTTCGGCCCAATTTTGGTTTTGTGAGACCATATATCAAACGGAAGGTTTGGGTATTGTCTTTTTGCTCAATAAATTTCCAGCCCCAAGCGCCGCTGCGGTTTTCGTCGGTCTTCGTACGGCTTGGAATGGAACTCGAATGCAATATGCTTTACGCAGACCTCTTTATATCGAACTTCGTGACGTTGAACGTGTCTGGCGAGGTCTGTTTCTTCGCGCTTACTAGTCCCGCTGGAATCCTAGCTCGTCATCTTCCGACTTGGGCTTAGAACATTATGCAGGATTTCTTCCTGAGCGGTTTATTTTGCGATCATTTTTGGCACGGTTTCCATCGATCGTTGTGTATGTGCGTGTGTGCGTTGCAGCGGCTGCATTCCGGCGCAGTGAGTGTGCCTCGTCCCTTCGTGCTATCGATCGACGACGCATGGCGCTTTAAACGATAAGGGGAAAATTTTTTCGATGTCGCGCAATTGTTCCCTAGTTGATGAAATGGTGCGCGTAGACGAGTCTCGAGGGAGGTTCCTTCATTCTCCTCCTCTTGATTCCATTGTAGAAATTTCATTCGCATTATTATAATTGTGAATATGTCCTTACACTCGTTTTCTTGCTGCTCTAAAAAATATATATTGCAGCGATGTTTTGTTGATTTATTAAAGCTACGTTTAACGTATTCTGATTTTCTTAAACGTATTGCGTTCAATATTCCGATGAAAAAAATATTGAAAACACGACCGGAAAATTGATTTCATTTTAGTAAAATTACTAAATATCATTAATCAATATTTACCTGTAAAATAGAGGTGGCCAGTGTCGTGGAAGAGAATATAATAGATCAATTATTTAATATATAATTTAGTGTGTTTGTATGTATGTCCGTTTATAACTGAAGAACCAAAAGTTCCATAACTTTCAAACTTTGCACGTGATTTTATATCGTCCCTGAAAAGATGTTAGGCAACTTTGTTTCCCCCACCTTCCCCCTATAACCCCTCACTCTCTTGGAAATTTTTTTAAATTTTCATATTTTTTCATTTTTCCTACTTAATTCATACATTATCCCTTCTACAATATGTATGCAACATTTGGGGAGTCTATGTCTCCCCGTTCCGCCATAATTTTGATTTAAATTTACCCATTCCTTAGACAAATTGACCCGAGCAACGCCAGGTACTACAGCTAGTACTCGATGTTTTTGCCTCAAACGCCTTTATGAAATACTATGTAAACAAGTTTATGTTGTGGTATAATTTGAGGTGTAGAGAGGAAAACATCCTTTAAAGAAGGTGTTCTCTAAAAATAAATATCTCTTCATATTCATACAATTTTTGCGTGTTTTCTGACCGAGTCTTTTCTTTTTCCTCTTCACGCACCAGTGGCTCCTCCTGAGGCTCTCGAGAGGTATCCAGTTCTCGTCTTCATCCACGGCGAGTCTTTCTCCTGGAACTCGGGCAATCCTTACGACGGATCCATCCTCGCCTCGTACGCCGACCTGGTGGTCGTCACGCTTAACTACCGCCTCGGAGTCCTAGGTGAGCAGACGCACGAAACAAATGACGTCATTCCTCTTTGGGGTGTCTGAGGAAAAGAGAAATTCACTGTTTTTCAAAATGCTCGAAAGTGGAACTGAAATTTTAACGTTGAACGTAAATGCTTGATTTTGAAAACACCGTGGGTCAATTTAAAATGACATTTTGGCGTTTATCTTAAATAATGTAAGAATTGAGTTTCTTTGTAGTGGAGCAAGATTTCTGCTCTGCCCGATTTGAATTAATTTTTCATTCAGAATATATTATGTAAAATCTTTTGTAGGCATATCGACGAGGTCTTATCAAGAGAAAGCTTAAGGCTAGATAAATGTATGAAAATGATTAGGTAGTAAAAATATTTCTTTTCAAATAACAAATATTAAAAATATATAAAGAAAAGTCTGTCTGTCTGTTCTCTGTGCATTCGGATGCTGTAAGATATAGTGCAAACAAATTTAGCATGGAATCCACAATCGTCCAGGGAAAGATCGAGAGCTATATTTGCATTCAAAGTTTGACTACATTGGCTTTTCTTTTTCACGCTGGAATAAAATGAGAGTGAGTGCACCGTATTTTTCCCTTTCATTTTAAAATTACTTATATACAAGTTGAAAGTATAAGTAATGTATTTTTTAAAATCAACATTTATTTAAGTATCTTAGCACACACGCTCAGAAATGGAAAACTAATTTAAAATCAATAAATTAGAATTCCATTGTTGAGCGCTGTCTTGAATTTTAATTACTTATTATTAGATTAGCAAATGATATTCAAGTTTTAAATTCACAAAAGTATCCAGAATAATTGTTGAAATTGATCTAAAACCAATTCTTCATTTTATTTATCTAAAACCAATTTAGGGAACAAAGAAACGTAAAAGCTGAATCTCTATATTAAAGATTCGTTTTCACGTAAGCAATTTAAATAAATAAGAATCAGCTCGAACGCCTACGTCATTGTCAGCCCAATGGATAAGGCGTTCGTCTACGAATCCGAAGCATAAAAGATTTTTTTCTGCTATCGAAGAGGTTGAAAACATATCTATAATACATAGACGCTTCTTACATATGAGGATACAAATTTAATTATGAAGCACTTCCAGATACGCTAGAAACTTGAAATTTGGTACGATTATAGGATTTTGATCATAACTGAAGGAAAAATCTGAAATAGTCGAAATTCAATTTTTGAGGGGCTCTTTTGGCCCCATAAGAAAATAGGTGTAGAGGTTTTTATATTTCCTTCTTAACCCTACGATAGTAACAGGGGTGATGCGCCACCCCATACAAAAATATTTTTTTGTGTAAAACTTGCAACATTGTACGCTGCGGCTCGGCCGTTCAGCTATTCTCCGAGCATAGTGAGGTTAATCAGTGTGCCTGTCGGCTTCTGTGTTTTCTGAAGGCGGTTGGGGTGCCTTGTCACCCCTGTTACCTTTCGCGTTAGTGAAAATTAGTTAATAACCTTTTTTTAAATCTTTATTTTTTCTTTAATGATGGCTAGTGTGCGCATTAGTGATCTGAACTTTGAGGACTTTGTTTCCTCTGTTTTGAATGAAGAATCAGAGTGTAGTGGTGAAGATGAAACTTCTGCTGACGAAGAAGACAATATTGAACTTCAATCTGAGCAAGAATCGGAACTTCTGGCAGACTCTTCTGACACCGAGTTTGGTCTGCAAACAGGTAAAACAGTGAGAGGAAAGAACGGGCATGTCTGCTCAACTGTCCCTCCAGCCAGCACTAACATAAGACAGCGGCTCGTAATATAGTGCTGATTCCCCACACAAAAGAAACTGTTCGAAGTATTACATCTGAAAAAGATGCATTTCTCCAACTTATTGACCGAGGTATGATTGATCTTGTTGTGAAGTACACGAATCAAGAGATTCATAGACGAAGTGTGAATTACACTGATCAAAGGTTCGTGAGTAAAACAGATGCCTCTGAAATTCTTGCTCTCATTGGTCTTTTGCACACATCCGGTAGTCAGAAGGATAGCCATCTTAACACATCGGAGATGTGGTCTTCTTATGGAGCTTCGGTTTACAGGTGCATTATGAGTGAGATCAGATTCAAATTTCTCATTATGTGCCTGAGGTTTGATGATAAAGAAAACCGAAATCGTGAGGACAAATTTTCCCCAATTCGTGAATTTGAACATTATTTATATCACATTGTCGTGCAGCCTTATGAACCTCACGCATATGTGAACGTTGACGAGCAGTTGTTAGGCTTCCGTGGGAAATGTCACTTCCGAGTTTATATTGCTTCTAAACCCGACAAGTACGGGATAAAAATTGTGACATTGTGTGATGCTCGTACCTATTATATGTTGAATGCTATTCGCTACATCGGGAAGGAAGAACGCAAAACTACAGACAGTCTGCCTACCTACTACGTGAAAACCCTTTCGGAACCCTTCCATGGAAGTGGACGTAACATCACATGCGACAACTGGTTCACATCCATCCCATTAACAGAAACAATGCTGAACGATCATAACCTAAAATTGTTGGCACTCTCTGTAAGAACAAAAAAGAAATTCCTCAATCTCTCCTACCCAACAGAAAGAAACCTGTTCTCTCATCACAGTTCGCGTTTGACCTTAAAAAAATGTTAACATATTTTAGCCCAAAGAAGGGCAACTCTGTACTTTTGTTATCCACGATGCGCTATGAGCCCGAGGTAAACCAAGCGACGAAGAATCCCGAGGTTATTGAGTTATACAAATACACTAAAGGTGAAGTGGACACGTTTGACAAGATGGTTAACGCCTATTCCGTTTCCAGAGGCACTCGCCGTTGGCCTTTACGGATGTTCTACGGAATTCTCGACCAAGAAGAAACCTGCAAAATTTACAAGAAGGAAGTTCCTCAAAAATGTGGGACATCAGCTTGCCATACCCTACATGGAGGAACGTCTCAAGAAGAACCTGCCAAGAGAAATTATCTCGAACATCAAGTCAGTCCTTGGGATTGAAAATCAAGATCAGCCGGCTGAACGTCCTGCTAAGATGTCAAAGCAGTCAAGGTGTGCACTATGCCCTCGCTTTAAGGACAAGAAGGTCGAAAGAGCATGTTCAAAATGTGGTGTGCCAACGTGCAGTGACCACAGAAGAGAGGTTTGCACTAGCTGTGTTTAAAACTGAGTATACCAACCTAATAATAATAATTTTTATTTGAGGTTAAAAGTAATTCTTGAGTAGAAACTTAAAATATTATTTTTTTTCTTTTGTATTCTATTTTGCATTTTTTTTTTACAATAAACAGCTATGGGGTGATCAGTCACCCCGCGTTACCAATGAAAGGTGTATAATTTGTGTTACCATCGTAGGGTTAAAATTATTATCTGCCACGATTTGAACTCGGGACTTGAACTATCGGAAAGTATAGAAATTGTATTTTATTATTTTATTAAATAGGATTAAAATCCGATTAGAATTATCGTAAATTTATAGTTTTTATCGGAAAAAAGTGGTATTATTTTCTGGGTCCCAACAATCGAATGTCATGGCGACGAGCTCAATGTAAGCGCTTATTAGGAATAAGAGGGCGGTATCATAATGCCATTAATATTAAACTAATTGTAAGACCAATGGAAGAAATCCGATGTTGTATAAATTTCTATTTTTGGGGCTGTTTTGCCGCATACGAGTGTGAAAATTATACGGCACTTTTAAATAAGCTAGAGACTTGAAATTTGGCATGATTATAGGTTTTTGGTTACAACAGAAAGATAAATCCGATATTTTTGAAATTCAGAATCATAGGTGCTATTTTACCCGATTCGAAGATAAAAATTATAAGGCACTTTCAAATAAGCTATAGTGTAGACTTGAAATTAGGCACGATTATAGATATTTGGTAAAAACAGATGGCAGAAATCCGATATTTTAAAAATTCGAAATCTTTGGGGGTGTTTTGCTCCATTATTACCTCATTCGAAGATAAAAATTATAAGGCACTTTCAAATGAGCTATAGACTTTGGGGCGGTTATATGTTTTTGGAAAAAACCCAGTGGAAAAATGCGAAATTATAAAAATTCAAAATTTTAAACATGCTTGCAGAATGCAAGCACCGTCAACTAATACATAGATATATATACTACTTTCGAGGTTAATATAAAAGTTGGTAATAAGGAACTCAAACCATAAAACGCCATAAAGATCCTTTTTATTTTCATATCGCAGATTTTTGAAGAGTCTGTACGCAAATTTGTTTTTAATGCAAAATTTCGAGGTTTCGTTGATCTGAAAATCTATGGCGCTCATTGTGGACACCAGACACGTTCAAATTCGGCGTTTCTTATTCTTTTCTATATGGAGGGCAACGAGGCATTCTCTTTCCTCATAAATACCAGGATTTGAGTACAGATGCAATTTTTCCTTCGTTTATGGGATTATACGTGTGAAGCAGTCCCGGAAAATTTTCTAATTTTATTTCCAAATAAATTTTTCAATTTTAAATGATTTAACGTGATAAAGGAAACATGATTATTCACATATAAATCAAATTTCAAGCAGAAGTGAAAACATGTACAGAGAAAACTCAGAATTATCAAGTAAGTTGGCTTCGAAATATCTTTCAAGCTATCTCGAGTTTGATTCCTAAAAAATTAGTAGTGGATAAATGGATCAAATTATTATGGCAGATAGCAGTAGTTTATCAAACGAGAAAATAATTTATAAGCAAGTAATAATGGGCAACTTTCCATTTTCTGCGATAAACCACATATTGCCAAAAATTATATACCTATAGGTGTTCTGAAATGTTATTTCCTTGAGTTTCATAATTCCTACATAAACTGTGCACATAGACAGACGGAACAACATTTTGAAAACATTTGCTAACTTTAATCGCTAAAAATTAAGTGAAATAGAGAGAACTTTTCATTTTATATTATAGATGTGTCCATCAATTTCTTAAGTTTCAGTGAGTAGGAGAGTACATCGCCATGTTTTTTTGGATGTTTTTGTTAGAGGACTTGTTGTATTCATCTTCACTGGAGTGCATCGTTGACCTGAAATTTAGAAATCGTTAATAAACCTGCATATGATAGAAGCACTTCAACATTTTCAAATTCTTAAAAGATTAACTCAAAATAAGTACTTGCAAGACTTATTAAGCATCGACCTGTTTTGCTTGCTTCATACTTCCTGAGCATATAATTACTGCGAGATCTAATTCGCCTCTATCCTACGTAATATGCTCGACTTTTCGACCTCAAACCTAACTCTGGAGGCCCGTAATTAGCGCAGGCATCGTCCATTGCACGCGGAAACTCTCAGCGGTTAGCCGAAATCGTTGATCTTGTTTGACGAATTAATCCACCGCGTAAGCGGGTATTTCTCCCGTTCCAATTAGCCTCCTTCGGCCCATCTCCCACTAATCCTTGATCCAAGATCCGAATTTTCCCTCAGCTGATCGCCGGCTCAAATGTCTACGTGAATCTGCGCAAAGGATTGGCGCCAAACTTCCCAGTTAATTACCCTTTGAAATCCACGCACTTTTCCAAATTGGGTTGTGACCGTAAGAAAATGCGGTTCTAAGTTACAGGTTTTATTTATCAATTTCGGTGCAACCATTAAACGACGCATGCAGTCTCACAACTTAGAGGGTAATAATTAAAAAGGGGTTGGAGATTACGGCGAGATGGATGTTTCAAAATCAAGAAAAAATCCTTAACCGTACAAAGCGAATATTTATAGACAATACACACAGTAAAAGTTAAAAAGTGAGCAAATGAAGAAAAAAGGAACAAAAAAGCGGGTACACTTAGAGGTTTACGGGGTTTAACTCCACGCCAGTGACCTGTTGTCAATCGCTCATACAATCACTCACCCATATAAGAACTAATCCAAAGGTGGAAAGGATAAAAAGGAAAGGGTTTACGAGGCGTTAACCTGCGTCAGTGACCCTTACACCATTGTTGGTAGGTTTGTGAATGTTTTCAATCGCGACAGAGACCTTCTCGGCAATCACACACGCTCACACAAAAAAGGATAAAAGGAAAAGGAAAGGAAATAATACCAGGTTTACGGGAAGTTACTCCGCGGCAGGGACCTTATATCACACACGGTTGCTGCAGGTCTTTCGACAGCGACAGCGATCTGTCAAACAGAATACTCACACACGCGCTCAAGTAACAAACGCAACTCTCTAAATATTCAGTGGAACACTAAATACGTATTTCGAGAGCAATGCTCTTATCATCAGTAGTGGATATGGAATGAAAGTGTGTTGCGTGGTTTGGGGTATTGAAACGGAGGGGTGTTTGTGTGTGAGTGAAAGTGAAAGGAGGGGGAGGGTTAGCCGCTAAGCTGTAGAGAGGGGAACGGGGAAGAGGGCCGCGGTCGTTATTCGTAACGGTGTGTTTATGTTTTTCAATGGTCATGCTTTTGTAGGCGTCTAGTTTGTTTTCCTTATGTACCGATTTTAAAAGTGTTAAATTTTCAATGGTGATAGGATGGTTGTATCCTTGTGTGTGTGTTGCTACACTTGAATTATTAAACCTGTTGTGTTTAAAATGTGCAATGTGTTCTTTGAATCGTGTTTGCAATTTACGTTTTGTCTTTCATATGTACACTTACAATTAGTTACCTTTTTCCGCAAGATATTTTATATATGCCCATTTCTGTAAAAGCGGTATGGTGTATTTTGGATTGTGGAGGAGGTTGGCGAGTTTATTGTGGTTGACTTGTACAGTTATAAAATCGTGTTTGGAGAATATGTTGCGAAGTTTGTTTGTGGTTCTTGGGGAGAAAGGATTTTAATATATTTTGATTTAGCGGAAGTAGTGTTTGTGAGGGTTGTGTGTGTTTTGAGGTGGAGTTTGTGCTTTTGTTTTCGTAGTATGTTTTGAATTATGTTTGTGTCGTAGTCATTCAGTGTTGCAACGTTTTTTATGTAAGTTCTTTTTGAAAATCTGTTTTGGAAAGTGGTCTTTGTATCATGGAATGGAAAGCTGCTAACTCTATGTGAAATATGGTGGTGGGAATCATTAGGCATGTATTTGTCTGTTTGCAGGTTTTCGGTTTATGTTAAATTTTAGCTTGTTGTCTTGTCTTTTTACTAGTAGATAAAGGAAGGGAAAGCTGTTGTCATTTTCTTCCTCATGTGTAAATTTTATGATTTCCTATTGTTTATTTAGATTTTCTAAGAAATCGGTGATGTTGTTTTTTGACGTGTCGAAGATGGTAAAAATGTCGTCAACGTATCTGAACCTTGTTTATGGGAAGTAGGTGAAAGTGTCTTTACATTGTTGTTCGAAATTTGTCATGAATAGGTTAGGTAGGAATGGAGAGAGGGGGTTTCCCGTAGTTGTGCCATGGGTTTGTTGGTATATATTATTATTTACTTTGAAGAAGTTCTGTTTCATGCAAAGGTGTGTCAGGTGTATGTAATCATTGACTGTTTCTTGGAGTAGGTTTTGTTCCTTGAGCCAAGTTTCTAAAAATTTCATGGTTTCTTCCAAGGAGACTAAAATCTCGTGGTCATTGAAGTTTAAATCTTTAATTTGGTTGATGAAGTGGATGTTGTTCCTAATGTGTCTGGGTAGGGGACATTGTTTGTATTGTTTATTTAGCCATTGAGATATTTTGTATTTTGGAGAGTTTATAGCAGAAATGATAGGTCTGAGTGGGATGTCTTTTTCATGTAGTTTTGAGAGACAGTACATCCTTGGGAATGTAGGGTTGGAGATGTTTAGTTGGAGCTTTTTTGTAATAATTGAGGTGCAAGTTTTGAGGGTGTTTTTTTTGTATCTGTGATCATCTTGTTTAGGGGATTTTTGGGGGTTTTGGTGTAAGGTCCCTCTTCTAGCATTTTTTCGACTTTTCCATAGTATTGTTGTTTTTACAAGATGATTACTGAGTTTCCTTTGTCTGATTTTAAATAAAAACAGTCCTTGTTGTTTAGTGTTTATATGGTGTTATATTCCTGATAGCTGTGTTGTTTTTCTTGGGAAGTTTTTGAAAGATTATCTTTTATTTGTGCAGGGGGGGTGTTTCTAATTATATTTTTTGTGTTTTCGGGTAGTGATTGAATAGATGATTCAATGTCTGCGACTATGTCTTCTGTCGGGGTTTTTTTCGTATAAGGAAGGGTGCAGTTCAGGTCCTTTTTCCAGTAATGTGTTTTCTGCATTGGTGAAAGTTTTACCCTAAAGAATGGTTATATTATTGTTGTGTGGTTTGGTTGCATATTGTCTGTCCCGTTGTGGTCTGTTGTATAGTGAATTGAGTTTTCTGCGGAGTTTTACTGCTTTGTTTGAAACTTTCTGTTGTATGACGAAGTGTATTTGGTTCATTTATTGTTCCCAGACTGACTATTCGAAGCCTGATAAATATTTTTGTAAGTTTAAGGTGTAAATCTTCTATTTCCAGAAAGGCGCGTTTTCTGTAAAGTGTTTTGACTTCGAGTTCTATCCATTTTTGTTTTGCTAAGAGAATGGCTTTGGATGCTGTGTGATTTGTGGTGTTAGGAAATTTGTTAGTGAATTTAGGGAAGGCATTGTGTTTTTGACAGTCCTTGAGGAATTTAATGTCGGCTGCGATGGCCTGTATTTGGGTGGAGAGTTTGTGAAAACGGTTTCACTCCTTTGACCGGAAAGTCATAATGATAATTAATAAGGGGTAATGGTAACTCATACGGAGGTATAAACATTTGATTTCGGAAAAGTAAAAAGTGAATTTGGGTATTTTTTAAATGTAAGAATTTGGTAAAAGCTATACCAAAATTATATATAAATGTGAGTAAAATAACTTTTATACATATAGAGTCCTGTCAAAGGTGACAATTTTAATTTTAGAGCAATTTTTCCGATCCCACTCTATCCGTCAAAAAATGTCATGTAAATCAGTGCTGATCTTTATAAAACTGGACTTTTTATTGATTTTAATTAAAATTCCATAACTGAAAGAATGAAGTTTAACCTTGAAGCAGGCGTTCGAAATTTTATGACATAAACACGCCCGCGGAGTTATCGATGCCGCCGCCTGTTCTATCCTATTTGCTTGGATATTTTGTTATTATTTACATACTTATATTGTTCTAAAATAGTCTCTCAAATAAAACTTAAACTAGTTTTGAAAATTTATGGATGTTAGCATATCTTTTTAAAATTATATTCGTAACACCTCTCTTGAGAATTTAAATTAAATTTAACACACGTGAAAAACTGTTGTCATCCATCTTAAGTAACTTTAGAATAAATATATAAGCAAAATATACAAAATTGATGGAGACTAGGTTAAAGTAGTATCAAAAATGTAACGTTAATAGCCTCGCGTGGTGCCTCAATCACACCAGTCAACTCAGTGTCCTTACACCTCAATTGCCAGTTATCAAAAATGTAACGTTAATAGGCTCGCGTGGTGCCTCAGTCACACCAGTCAACTCAGTGTCCTTACACGTCAATTGCCAGTTAAAAACCTATAAAAACAGCGTGACATTTGGAAAACTTGTAAAGAAAGGTATCAAAGGTCACATAGGCAAAGAAAATGTTCGCTTATAGCTACAGCTACATATGTAAACACAGTTGTGGTGATCAAAACCGCCGCATACTCCAGTCCTAATGGTTTTTAACACAACATCCAAATGTGTGCCGAATTTGCGCTTCCATGGCAGTTAGTCCAGTTCTTTAAATTGGGAGTTGATAATCCTATATTTTAATAATTCTATATATTAATTCTTTAGTATAGCTGCGTGTATGTGTCACAACGGTGTGGAAGCTGTAGATCTGGAATTGGTGAGAATCTGAAAATCGACTAATAAGTAGGCATAAACGCGAAAGCATCAGAAAAAATCTGAAAACCTTCAGAGAATCATTGCTGCAATTGAAAGTTTTGTTTAAACATATCTTTTTCTTCTATCAATAAATTTATAAAAAGCACCCGATGGATTGCTACTTAGATAATACCGTCCTAAAACCGTGGCTCAAATCTGACAGCAAAATCAACATACACACTTTTGATAACATACTGAATTTATGGGCAAACGCCTCGTCATCCAGCGAGAGCATGATGAACTTAAGGCATGAGTAGGCAAACTTTTCGACTGGGGGACCGCATGCGCATTCAAGATAGGAAGCGCGGTCCGCATAAATATTTCCAGATTCACCAAGAGTATAAGTAGATAATTTATCAATTGAAGCATATATTTATAATACAATTTAATATAAAAGTAATACATATATCCATAAGTTACAATAATAACTAATAACATAAACAATGGCACAAAACAGTTAATGATAAATAATAAATGTTATATCAAAAGGAATGTCATAATATATTATACAAAAACCACGGCTCCCATTTCTAACAGCGGATCCATCACATTGTAATAAAGTAGCTCAATCCTGGAGTTAGTGATGCTTTTGTGCTCCGTAAGAAAAGTAAACAACGTAGATTTAAAGGTAGTCGGCCGGCCTGTTTGAGGGATGTTTACGTACTTATTGATGTGAGCAAGTTACAGTGTTTCAAAAAGAGAGTGATTTTGACTCTAATGAGCACATACTACAACAGGGGCTTATTTTCATTCGGCTTACAAACATTTATGTTTGTCTACTAAATTGTTCCTTCGCGTTTCCTGAGGTGTTATGAATGTGAAAACTCGATCGCAGGATTCTTGTACATTTTGTACACTGCAACGGAGGAAAATAAAATCAAAAATATTTTGAATTGTCCAATGATAGACGCTGTAAATTTGACATGATTTATAACCGATTAAATATCGGACGAGTATCATATAATAAATATTATTTTCCCTTTCATAAGATTTTTATGCTTAGTATAAATTTCGAGTTCACAAAAGCCGAGGTTTGTTCACCCCTGACTTAAGACGACTAAATTCCTATTAATTGAAATTTAAACTGAAAATACTGAATAAAAACTGAGCGTCAGCTTTCATTTTCTTCAGGATTTTTTTTCACATCTCGATCCACTGGTCGAGAATAATGGCACAACGCCGAAAACGCTTCTCGTTAGAATTAAGCCCTTCCAAATTCCATTGAATTAAATACCGAAGGAAGAGAGGTGATTCTATTGAATTTCGCAGAAGATTAAGGTAGTATTTTAAGGTAGAAGGGTTTAATTTCGCATCGCGTCCCATCTGCTCTCGACTGATCCGGGAGTAATCTCTATGCGATAATGCTCGGATCCGAAGGACACTGCGCACACCGCCCTCTTCATTACTGCTTTCGTACTCTTAATTGGATTTCTCAAATACGTCCTTTGAATGCCTGTAAATTATTATTTTACACTTCTGCAGAGGCAACCGTTTTTGATCGATATATTTTGCGTTTCTATTTTGTATATTTAAAAAGGCTTGAAAGATTAAATGGCATTATTCATCCAAATCAAAGGCTTTAATAATTCGTAGTATGCGTTGCATGAAACATTTCCTGCTAAATTGTTAATGTTTTAATTCTATTGCATACCCATACTGATGTATTTTTTCTAGGAATTGCTATGCTTCTTTGTCCTATGTTAATCTTTTCCATTGCTCTTCATCTACGATACACTGTTTTTCCTCTCCCGCTTTAGTACCTATATCTACATCAGACCCTCCTTGTTCCATTATGACCATTGACACGATCGTTGAGAATATAAAAATATAATGGCTGAAACTTTATTCAATCATGAGTTCTACCAGAAAGTTTATAACATTTTCTTATTTACCTGCGGCTTCTTTAGATCCATACTTCATTTTGTCTTATCAATGTTTGCTGTTCTTTATGCAAAAGGAATATAATTGAGAAAATATTTTTTTCGGATTATTATAGCGATGTGCTATCTCATTAATTAAAATGCGGCTTGTGCGTTTCATTACCAATCTAAGTTTTCATTTTACCTATTAATCTCGTTTACTAGTTTCTTCCATTCGTAAAATTTATGAACGATTTTCAATTATTTTTAGCTTTATTTTCAAACCATTTTTTGGTTTTTCATTATGTTTCACTTTAAATCAGTTTATTATACCAATGTACACATACCAGCGTGTTTATGCGAATGTATCTGATCAACAACATGGAAGTTTAATAAATTAAGTGCATCTTGAAAAGCAGAAATAATATTTATAATAGGTCTCTGTATGAACGAAACTTTCACAAAATGACCTTAAAAATTTAATTATATACAATTAAGCAAAATGCAAAGTAGTAATGTTTTCCATCATTTGAATGTTTAAGTTGCTTCTGGGAGAAGCTATAGCAACAACAACGTTGGGGAAAAACAAATATTTTGCCTACAAATCAGTCGTCCGCAGTGATGCTCCACCAATAGCTGAAAAAGCTTATCGAACTGTTTGATTTGCGTCTCTATCAATTCGCGATACTGAATTAAATAAAAAGTTATGTTGAAAATCAACGTCGCATAACTTCTCTTGCTTTATTTGCACGAAGTTTTCTTCTAGACATGGTTTCTGCAAAATTTTCTCTGATTTAAGACGCCACTTCGACTACTGTGACGTTGTTTACCAAGACCTTTCTGAAGAACTTGCTACAAAACTTCAGCGCACCCATAACGCCTGCGTAAGATTCATATACGACCTCAAAAAAAAGCGACCATGTCTAAAGCTTCTTTACCAAACTATCATGGGTTAAACTCGAGGCAAGAAGACGTCTTCATCTTTTATCACTATTTTTCAATAAAAAATTCACCCTTATTCCTCGTTACCTATCATCGCAATTCTCAGCCATGAACAGCGTGCATAGCATTAACACACGGGGATACAAAAAAATTCAAATTTCTCTTCACCGGACAGAAATTTACAATAAATCTTTTCATGTCACTGCATGCAGACTCTGGGACGCTCTACCACCACACACAAAACTCACCATCTGCATCCTCCTTCAAGAAATCCTACTTCCGGTTACTCCTTTATCATACGCCAAAAGTAAACTAGGCAGCCCTAAGCATCTCATAATCGCAGCACAAGCACATACCAACGACAGAATGTATATAATTGAGGGCCTCGGGGCAATATAATGGTAAGTCACAAGAAGCAAATTTTACAGGAGAGCTCTTTGAAATGTTTGAAAAAATTCATAAATCAAACACGCGAATAATTTTTATTCAACTTTTTTTATTTACTCTGTGGTTTGTTATCTGTACATAGGCAGCAGTGGTAAATGGTAAAATACATTTCAAATATGAAAAAAATAATAATACAAGTAAGAAGCACGTCCTTTCGTGGCTTACCATGGTCTTGCATGCTGCAGGTTCAGAAAAAAATTAACTGATGGAAAATAAGATAATCTACTCATCTTCAATCAGCTCTATAGCTGATTCGCCATCTGCAAACGTGTCAGCTGTGAGAGAAAGATAAAATGAATTTTAGGGGTTAATGAGAAGGACTCATGGATACTTTCTTTTAAGATTTCCAAACTGTTAATTTAATGCACTGAGCAGTAAGTTGGTGCTTTATGAATCGTCAAATTCGAACTTGAATGCTACAGCATCAGCAAAAGACACCGGATGTCCATCTTAAGTCTTTTTCCTTTTGGTAATTTGCTTAAGATCGATAATTTCAAACTTATTATTTGCCCTTGCATTCAAAATTACTTGCTTCCTTTCATCTGGGCTGAAAACTTGCTGTGCATATTTTCCTTACCTGTTCCCAATGCTCACAAAATCGCAATCTGATGGTTGGTATGGCCTGGGATTAAAAACTTATGTTCAATCGTGGTTAATTGCTGCGACCTCACTAGCCACAGCCACAGGGACATAATCACCCAGTTTTTTTTGCCCCAGACATTTACCTGAATAGGCAATGAGCCTATTCTTATCCTTGTGTCCTGATAGAAACCTTATCAGAATACTTCCTATTTCATCGCTTCCCCTCTTTCCAACATCCCCTGCCCAAACGAACATGTGTCCTTTATTTTCTCCACAATTGTACACTCCTTCACAATAGGTCCATATTTTTCTCTTGTAAAATGCAGGTGCTACTGTGAGTTTTGGTGTTGGAAGGGCCAGCATTAAGTCAATGGTTAGCCTCTCTGGTTTGTTGCCTCATAAAATTTTAATGGACATTGTTACAAAAATGCCTCGAGATATGCAATTACGTTAATGATTTGAAATAAAGGTTGTTCAGTTATATTAATAGTTACGATCTTCCCAACACTATTCAAAAACCAAAGAATATTTCGCTAAAGGTACCTAAGCCTCACTGCATGATGGAAAAACATGGCAAACCTCAACTTAAAAATTTTTTCACTTACCTCTGTACTACTCCGCATATCTCTGTTATCCATTGGGTTGTGGTTGGGATCACGGTAGGAGTCATCCAAATCTTCACTCACATCACTGCTATCTTCATTTGTTTCACACATATCTTTGATTGCATGCTCTGCAGGAGCACGCTTCAATGAAGTTTCTGCCATCTTGCATGTGGCTTGCCACACTATTACCAACATAAAGGGGACGACAGAGATGTAGCAAAAACAAGATTCTTAGCATAGTGCTGCCATATGTTGATGACATTTACATAGTGGCTTGCCATCATAATGCTGCATTGCATCCTGTTAAAATATTTCATTTGAAACAAATGTGGCTTATCGTTATATTGCCCCGAGCCCTTCAGTTAATCTCTCTTTTTTCTTCTATGAAACAGTACATCTATATATACGAATTATAAGTTGTTATAATATAGCTAACTGTAAAAATTCATTTCCCTCTATTTTACTTTGACTTTGAAATGTATATTCTTAATTTGCACATTATATTAATTTTTCTTGTATGTATATGTTGTATGCATGTGCAAGTTATTATTATTTTTCTACGTTTTCTTCTGTATCTATTTAGCAATTTTACGCGGTCTTTTACATATCCTTCCTCTTCATGGGTGTTTTTCGCAGTGGGACTTTTTTCTGTGCTAACCAAAGCTATTACAATTTTTTTTCTACCCACATACCTAAAATTATTTTATGGTAGTTCTTTATATTCTATTAACCAAATTTGTAATTAATATGTATGTGAAAATTTGTAATTAATTTTTATACTATATCATACCTGATGAAAGAGTTAAATGTAAGAAGGGACTTTACAGTCTCAATTTCACCTTTAACAAAGTCTATTTGGTACACATTTTCGCCTCAATGAGATCGTGGTAATAATCAGGGCTCCAGAAATCTGTTCGCCCACTCCCCACAGGCGAATTAACGGAGACCAGTTGCGAGTCAATTTTTAGCCTCTTTCAAGATGTATTTTAAATTTAGTACATTATTTCTTTACATAATTCACAAAACATATTATGCAGACAAGAAAAGACACACTGGAGGACATAAGAAGCCCTCATGTAACTAGAAAAGAATAGAAATTTATTCTTGTTAGTGCACTGCACTAATATCACAAAGGAACAAACATGAGTACATTTTTTATTATTACAGCATATAACAAACCTCGCAATAACAGATTTATACTCAGATTCCTGCCCACAGGCTATTTAAAAATACAATAGATACATACACAGGTACAGTAGAAGTATACCATTTGAAACCTTTATTTATAAACTACTTGAAGAGCACTTTCTCCTTTACAAATTTTGATACATATTTTTTAAATAAATATTCTGATTGCTTCTTCTGGTCTTCTGGAATTTCATTATATAATTTAATACCCCTCACTAAAAGGGATTTATGTGCATTAGTGCTATTTTGAGCTTCTAAGTAAAATTTGTTATCATTTCTTATTTGGTAGCTATGGTTATCTGAATTTTTTATAAGAACTCCTTGAAAATAATTTATCGTTCTATCTTGTGAAACTTTATTCAAACATATCATAGCCTTATATGTGATTCTTTGTTCAACAGATAAGAAACCAAGTGCATCCAACATCTCCACTCTACAAGTTCTTTTCTCACATCCCAAAATAATTTCATTGCTCTAGATTGTAAATTTTGTACCCTATCAATATCATATTTACTTGTACCAAGTAACAGTGAAGCACAGTAGTCAATATGTGGTGCTACAATGGTTTCGTAAACTAACAACTTTGACCACTGAGTTAAGTATTTTCCAATTCTTTTTACAACTCCAACTTTCTTTGATATTATTTTGCATATATATGTAACATGATCATTAAAGGATAATGTCTGATCCACTATAATTCCTAAATATTTCACTTTTTTTTCAAATTCCGGCACCTTATCTACACACATTCCTTATCTTCTAATATCTTATTCAGCTTCTTAACAGAGTTTCCCACTAGAATACATTGTGATTTATCAACATTTAATTTTAGTGAATTCTTACTAAACCAGTTTTCAATACTTTTTATTTCTACATTGAATCTACTGATTTCTTGCTTTGTACACTGCCCAGCTATATATACTAGAGCATCATCAGCAAAAAGATTTAGCACTGCATTTTACAACATAAATTCATATCATTAATATAAATTAAGAAAAGGAGGCTACTGAGAACACTTCCTTGTGGGACACCAATATTACAAGGTATTTTATCAGAAATGCTGTCATTTATCTTAACTCTTTGGTACCAATAGCTTAAATAATTTTTAAACCACTCAAGTACCATTCCATGTATTCCATAATATTCTAATTTTCTAATCAATTTTTCGCAATTAACTGTCTCAAATGCCCTTTTCAGATCAAGCATTACACTAACCATAACATTTCCTTTATTTAACTCATCTCTCCATTTTGACATAACTACCTGTAGAGCACTTTCTGTTGACATTTTTTTTCGAAAACCAAACTGAAACAAAATAAATTGTTCACTTCAAAAAAGTGCATAACATGTCTATGTACCCATATCTCAATTATTTTTTCTAATACAGGCAATAGATTAATTGGACGCAATTCTTCTGGTTTCTTGGGATTGCTAACTTTTGGAATTGGTACTACAATTGAGCATTTCCATTCATCAAATAATTTCCCATTGCCCAGTGAAAGATTCAATACTTTTACCAAAGCTTCACCGTATACATCAAAGTTCTGTTTTAATATTTCTCCATCAATATTATCTGGGCTTGCTTTCCCATTTTTTAGCTTAAATATTATGTCCTTCAAGTCTTTAATGCTCATCGGGGGAAATTCCGTTAGCCTCACATTCTGATCTTTGCAGGGCATATTAGTTATTATGTCACAATTCTGAAGACTAGGTTGTATTATACTCTTTTCAATTTTGACTATACTTTCAACAATATATTCATTATATTTTTCTGCAAATTCTTTATTGCTACACATGTCACTTGTACCATCAAATTCAGTCTTACTATGATCTGTTGCAGCATCTTTATTCTTACTTGAAATTAACAGTTTTAAAGATTTCCACATCTTTTTACTATCATGCTTAGATTTATCAATAATTTCCTTAAAATATCTTTTCTTTTACCTTCTCAACACATTAACAAATTTGTTTCTTGCTTTTCTATAATTTTCCCATTGCTGAATGCCTCTATCATTAACATAAATATACCTCTCTGCCCTAAGTCTTTTTCTGCTTTGCATAATATTTATATTTCCATAAAGCCATGGTTTATCATATACCTTTTTACACTTCTTTACCTCCTTTGACTCCTCAATAGCATTTTTAAATTGCTCATAGCAATTACTACTTTGAACATGCACATTTTCGCAATTATTAATCCACATTTCTTTTTCTAATAATCTTTCCCTTAACATCATCATATGGCACTTCATGTACCTTTGGTTTGTCGTTAGTTATCTATTATTTTTACTCTTGAATTTATACAGAAATACAAGACTTTCATGATCAGTTGTATTATATTCTTCAGTTACATTAACACTTATTTCACTATTATTACTGTAAATTAAGTCAATTACTGTTCCTGAATCCCTTTGAGGTCAGTCATCCCAATCAAGTCTCTTAAGTTTTACTGCATAGAAGTCATCCTTTAGCATATCTATATTGAAATCACCAACTAGAACATTATCACAATCATTGTCAATAATATCCTCCAAGCAATCAGTCATAAAATTCATAAAGTTGCATGAGGGCTACTTGGAGAGTGCCATAACGTGTAAATAACTATTTTAGACCCATCTTTAACAATTTGTGCACCAACAACCAACAATTTCTTTCTAATACATGCCTAGAAACTTTATCCACCTTCAGATCATCCCTTACATAAATACAACCACCACCATTGTGGTTACTTTTGGACGTCAATGAAATATTTTTGTACCCATGAATATATAACTCTTGTACCTCCACTTCTTCAGTCATATGCGTTTCACTTAGACATACAATTACAGGTTTTCTCTTAAACATGAGCCTCTCTAATTCATCCTTATGTCTAGTCAAACCTGCAATGTTCAAATACATATTATCTCACTGCTTGCCTGAGGGCTTCCTCCCTATTCCCATTTGCTGTTTAGCCGGGTCTTGATCTCCATGAATACTCTGCACGGCCTGCTGTGGGCCATGTGATAACAATCCCATTCATCTAAATGTGGATTTCTCTTGTTTCTTCTAAAACAATTTATACAAAACGGATATTCCGCCAGGCATTGATTCCAGTCATGATTATCCCTACAGAATTTACAGCACAGCACTTTTGATGTACAGCCAGCACTGTTATGCCCATAACCTTGACAAGAGTAGCAATGTATAATGTTAATATGCTTTCTTACCTCATACATTTCCCATTCTAGCACTGTCTTCCCTCCTTTCTCACTAAAAATAACTTCTTTTGTGATATCATCCACCTCAAACACAATCATTGTTTTGCCATTATTGTTTGGTGTACGTCTGTATATTACTTTAAAGCAATAATCATCATCCATCCTGCCTTTGCCATTCTGATCTATCAACATTCTCTCCAGATCGCTAGTTTCGATGTTTTCCCCAGCTTCTTTATCTATCGATATCTCAAGCTTGCATTTATTCTTCAAATTCTTAAACACCTCTACTTTTTCCCCGAACTTTTGGATCACTGATTCCCTCAACTTTTCCGCTGAAATTTCGTCATTACACCTGATCAATACTTCTCCACTCTTCGTTTCTTTTAAGTTCACTACTTTCGCCCTTATGTCTGAAGGTTTCACATTGTCTTTAATGAGCTTACTTATCTTTCCTCTCATTGTATAGTCTTTCGCTTTCACAACCAACACTTGGTCCTTTGCTTCATGTTCATCCTTCTTAATAATAACACCGCTACTGTTATTAGCATTTATCTCACTTCTTTTCGTGTTTTCTAACGCTTGCTTATACGACACTGTTTTTTTTTACATTATAGTTACTCTCGTTTCTTAACTTTAACTCTGTTTCGAGGCTGGTAATCCTATACTAAATACTATACTGTGTACATTCTAGATCCATCTAAAGCAATGACTGTTACTGTATAATAATGTGTAAGGTGTTGTAATAATTAAAGAACACATTGTTTTTGTTTCATCATCATAACATTTAATTCTGAGGATTTTTTTTAAACATCACCTATAAAAATACATAAAACAGACCGCAATACTACGAGCGAGTAAATATTTTTTGTGGCGAGTAGATTTAAGTTGTATTTCTGGAGCCCTGGTCATAATTATGAACCGGTGAATCGCATTTAAGCTGGTTTTAAGAGTACAGTAAGAAAAGATCACTTCAACGAAAGAAGGAAGTTTCAAATTGATGATCGATCTTGGGGATCGTAGATTTAAATCTTTTGGATATTCGTTCTTGGATTTCCTTCAAAAGTTGTGTTAACATATTTCTATACCGGGCGTCAGGATAGACTGATGTCCAAACTCAAGCGCAGCTGCCTCAATCTCGTGGAAACACTAGGAAAGTATTTCATGGCGTCAGAGTTAATTGATACTGAAAATTATAGAAATTGAGTTTCCTTTTGAATTATTAATAATATCTAATTGAAATATCATGATCCGTTTAGATTCTCAAGGAACTGACTATGAAAAATTTTAATGAATAAATTAGCACTAAAATATACGAAGAAGTGGCTTAAAAGTTCTTTTTTGACGGTTTGAATGAATAAAAAAAATTAAATAAAACCGATTAGGAATGAAAAAGGGGTAGATATTACTGAAGTTTGTACTTCAATTTCACATATGATAGATATTTCAAGGATGGTGAGAATATAGTTGGGGTGGGGGGAGCGTTAAGTAGGTGCAGTCGCCCTTTCATCCGGAACTCGAGGTGACGCTTCCTCCTCCAGTGAAGAGCGCCCCTTGGGCATTTGCAACCATAACCCCACGCTACCCTTCCCCAGCTGCCTTCCTCAGCGCCAAGAGATGCTCCGAACCAATCAATCATCGCGGTGGCGACCTTTACATCTCACACTTTTTTATCTCCTCTTTCTTTCTATTTCTCTCTCCACTTTTCCTCTATACTTTCTCCATCACGGACTTTTTTACCATGAGATAGATAAGTAGCAAATACAAAACTAGTCTAAATCCAGCGATCAATCAATCAATACTTCACGCTTTTATGTCACGAGAAATAAATGGCCCATTGATAGAGGGTATAGTGTCCAAATATTTTAAATATAAAGCTCGACGGACTCCAATCTTCCTATAAATATCCTCCATCCCACACACACATTTATTTATATGTAGTATATCCCCTTTCCGTACCAGGACATTTCGTCCAAAGACATTTCGTCCAGAGGAATAGGGAGGTGGGAGGACGGGGAGGGGAGGGGGAAGTAAACTTTATCAGGTATAGGCGATATGGGTATCTATCGACTCGGAATTAAACATAGATATAATAAAATCGTAATTAAAACGAAAAAACTCTGGGAGTGTATGGGAAGGACGGGGAGTGAGGACAAGTAAACTTCATCAAATATAGGCGATATGGGTGTCTACCTACTCGGAAGTAAACATAGATTTCATAAAATCGTAATTTGAAACCGAAAACACATTCGTTGAGGGAAAATATACCGAATACCCTAAGACCTGGAGAAGAGTCATAAGCCCTTCTCTAAGGGGGAAGAGGGAGAGAGAAAAAATCTTTTAAAATAATGCTCTCTTATTTCGATCTTTCTTTTATCAGGATTGAAAAGAAAACAAAACGAACTACTACACTTATTTGTTCTTGATGACTTGAATCAGGAGTGCAGTCCAATTGAACAGAGTAGTATTTAGAATTTGTAAGCATATCGGAAATTTTTTCCTTAATTTTGGTTGCAAGGAGCTCAATTATTTCATTCTAAATTTTTTCACCAATATATTGCGGGACTTGTCCCCCCTCTCCGCCCCCCCCCCCCCTACACTGCCGGAGGTTTTTACTTTCTCCATACGTAGTAATGGGAAAGTATTGTATTCATGAAAAAAATCGACTTCGAGATTTCAACGGAAATACACGTTTTGAGGTCCCTAGAACACGTTTAGACTATTTTCGGAATGATGACTGTGTGTATGTTATTGTGGGCGCTCTAACTCAAAAAGTACGTGCCATATCGTTACCAAACTTCATATATAACACTTTAACATGAGCACAAAGAAATGATTATTTTTTGGACAATAAGGGGTAACCGGAAGTCGAGGTTTATTCGAAACCCGATTCGGTTTTTGCGATATTTCTTCGTTAAAACATCATTATTGTATTTACAATTCTAAACAAAAGTTATAGAGAATGTAATTTCCTACAACTTTCATTTGAAACAATTTTCTATTGTAGTTATCGCTTAGGAGTTATTTATAAAAGAACGGTTTTTCGGTTTTCTCCTTAAAAACTTCGTTATTGGTAATCTTCGTGAGGACCAACGTTGTAGAGAATAATATTTCTTCCAAGTTTTGTTTGAAACAAATTTTCGTAGAACCATACATTTCGGAGATATTTTGCTTTTTCTTAATTTCCAGTATACAGCACCACCACCATGTAGCGGTGGATTATGTAAACATATTCAAAATTTACGTAATTTACGGCAATAAGGACGACTGTATACTTTTACGATACGAAATAATAATTTTGCCTTATAATGCTATTCATAAAAAGAATTTAAATAACTATACCCCAAATATGGAGAAAGTCATGTGTTGGCCACATCAGATTTTTTCGTTTTAATTTACGATTTTATTAAATCTACGTTTAATTCCGAGTCGATAGATATCCATATCGCCTATATCTGATAAAGTTTATTTGCCCACCCTCCCCGTCCTAACCCCTACACTGCCAGTGTTTTCCGTTTTGATTTACGATTTTATTAAATCTATGTTTAATTTCGGGTCGATATACCCATATCGCCTGTATCTGATAAAGTTTACTTGTCCCCCCTTTCCTTTCTCCCCCCCCCCCCCCAATTCCTCTGGACGATATGTCCATTGGACGAAATATCCATTGGATGAAAAGTCGTTGGACGAAATAAACACTGGACGAAAAGTCTTTGGACGAAATATCCATTGGACGAAGTACCCATTGGACGAAATGTCTTTGGACGAAATGTCTTAGGACGAAATGTCCCTGGACAAAATGTCTTCTGACGAAATGTCTGTGAACCCCCATTTCTCTTACCTGCTTCATCACTCTTTCTGTTTCCAAACTTCCCGTCGCTGCTCACGTCTCTCCCGCCAATTCCCGCAGCACCTCGCACCCTCATCTTCTCCCCCGTGAGTATGTGTACATGCTCTGCTCCCCCTTACCGCATCATCTCATATCCTCTCTCTCTCTCTCTCTCTCTCTCTCCTCCTCCCACAACCTCTCACGTCATCTCCTGTTACATTCCTAACCCTTCCGCCTCTCAATCCTTCCTCTCCGCGAATATCTACGTACGCATCCTATCTTCTCTTTTGACCCTTTCGTCTAAAATATCCACTTACATTTCCACTAAATACTTACCTAATGTTAATGGGACAGGTGATGAAGGAATCTCCGCTCATATTCCCGCCACTATCTGTTCCCTATCTCTGATTTGTATCTATAACGTCTCTCTCGCCATCCCCCGTTTTCCATTACCTCTGCTCCTTAATGCAATCTCCTCTCGTCTCCCTCTTCTTCTCAATAGCACATAACTGTCCATTTATCGGTCTATTATTCTTTCCATCCCATTCCGAAGGTGCTTACCTCTTATCTTCAGTTCTATTGGCACACCCGTTACAGCCAGCCATAACTCTATGCCGTTTTCGTTTGTTTTAGATGGCCCAAAGACTATCTGATTCAGCATCATATACGGTGGTTATTTCGGCTTTAAAAGAAGACATTATTTCTTAAATAAATCAAAATTTATCATAATTAACTAAATATGTGATAAGTTGAGATATTGCGATCCACACGTGTATCGAAGTAAGGGTCATTTATTAACATGTTATTTGACATTTCTTCCGCCCCTTAATGTGCTATACTATTGAAGCTATATGTTTTCATATTACACCTGAAAATGACTGATTGACATACTGTAGCACAACTTTGAACTGTAATTGGATTGAAAGCATTAATGATTTGTTGCTTGAGTTCTTCTGGTAACATATACAGTGTTCTTTAATATCCCCCCCTCCCCCGTAAAGGAAAAAAAATCACCGGGAGGGGCAGGATCAGGAGAGCGTGCAGGATACTCTACCGATCCACGTCGTCCAATGCAACGTCCTACTAAGACCTCATTAAGACACTGACGTACAATTTTGTGGTAACGTGGAGGAGGTCCGTCTTGCTGAAAGTAAAACTCTTCACTTCCGTAAAGATCACGTATCCTTGGGAAAATTTGCTCGTTCAAAATCTGAAGATAACTTTCGTCGGTAACGGTACTAGTAAAGAAAAAAAGGTCCAGTGATTCTACGTGAGGAAACACCACCCCAAATTACCACACCAGGTAGATTTACTGCATGTTCAACAGAAATTTGTGGATTATTTTGAGACCAGTAAACAAGAGTTAGGTCGGTTTATTGTCCCATTAAGCTTAATTGTTTCTCATCACCCCAAACAATGTAATTCACAAACTCCGGATTATCAACATTTTTCTGATTACCCATTCACAGAACTCGACACGTCTATCTGCATCATCTTCAGACATTACAAGTTGTACCAATCAGTTATGTGTATTAGGATTATGGACCCTTGTACTACCGATCTATAAATAAACGCAGTCTTTATTTTCTATTTTTAATTAGAAAAATTATTTTATATGTGGGTATACATGTTTCGTGCACACTCTGTATACATATACACACACGTGTGTGTGTGTATTTATATATATATATATATATATATATATATATATATATATATAATGTCTCGCTTCCTATTGTCTGCATTTACTCCTGACAGCGCCTCATCCACTGCCTTAATCCATCTTCTCATCCCCCCGCCGCAATCCTTTCTCTCTCACCTCCCTTATCCATCCATCCACTCTATCTCAACCCCAATATCTTCCATCCCCTCCACTACTCTCTCTCCCAACCTCTCTTTCTCCTGTCCTATCTCTGCGCGAATTCCCTCCGTAGCATAGCGTAACCTCCTAGCACCCGTATCTACTCGCCCTGCCCTTGCCAGCCGATGTAATATGCTCTCATCTTCCGTAATCTATACATTCTTTCCCTGGCTGCCGGAGCATGCCCTCGCATCTCTCCGACATCAATTCGCCCCTCCATCGCTCGCTTCCCTCCCCCTCCCCCCCCCCGAAATCCTCCCACTCCACGCCCTCGCCTCCCACTATTTACCCTGCCACCGTATTTCATCTGATGCCTTTCCGTATGAACCTGCATTCTCCTCTCATTTCTTTTGTTTTAAACGCCTGTATGAGAAGAGCGCACTAATCCGTTAAGGCATGAATGGCGTTTTATCCGAGCGACGAATCGATGCTATTCTATCTCTGCGCTCTCACGTCAGCCGCGAAATTCCGTCCTCGCTTCTTGCTTTCATCGCTATCCGTATATTTGGAGGCGTTTCCTTTCTCCGTGTTGGCACGCGGACGCGGAAAATCCTCGAAATGTGTTGTACGCAATCCTCTCTTCGAAATGAAGGGAGAGATTTTTAATTGAACTCGTATTTTGCCGAGAAATAGGTACTTTGGCATTATTAAATAACAGGTTTACTTATGACTGCGGAATTTCAGTCATATAAATATTGAATTCACTTTGAATTTTATACCTTTCTGGTTAGCACAAAGGAAAACTTCAGATTTTAAATCTAATTAAATTATTGCTCTATTTGTCAAAGAATCGAGCAAGGAAATGAATACATAGAAGTCGCCATTTCTCTGTGGCATCTAAATTTAATCATTTTAATGAGTATAGTAAAATTTGCGAATATGCTGTGAAAAAAGCTTCTGTCGTTGACTATTCATTTTTACGGAAAAAGAAATGTTTTCTTCTTCATTTGAAACTAATAATTATAAGAAACGTGTAAAGGAAATTATATCGTGTTACATTTGATACTTAAAAATTTTTCATTTCAACGACTGATATTTGTTGATTAATATTCGTAATGTAATATTCAATAGTTGGTAATTAATAAGTTGATTGTAACAGGCATGAGAAGATATTACTATAAATCTTATCTTGAATATAAATTAATAATTAATAGTTTTTATTTCGTCGCTATTTAAAAACGCTACTTCTAATTTTCATTGCGAATGAACTGAAAAATCTCTAATAGTTGATAACTATGTGGAACCTTACCAACAAATATTTTTAGACCATCAATGACGTAACCCAATTTTAAAAATTTTTTGAGCGTTTTTAAGCGAATTTTCTTAAATATTTTCGCAAAATTTTAATGGATACCTAAATCAAAGGTCGAATAAAATAAAAAATTACTAAATTCCGATACTCGTTAACCTCTCACTGATGCTGAAAACCATCCCACAAGGTCACATTGGTCTCGCTCATTCCAAATTGCCATTAAAAAAAAGAAAAAAGAAACCATCCCTCCCTCAGGAGCCGCGTTCGCGAATTTGTGTATCACTATTGAAGAGGCGGCATTATCTTTCATTCTACTCTGAAGGATGCATTGGTGGCGTTCCCCTCTCCACCCATGCCAACCTCTCCCCGTTACACCCCTCCACCCTCCGATTTACTCCCAGCAACCGACTCTTTCTTTCCGTCTAGAGCCATAACATCCTCCCAAAAACCTCACTCCTCTTACTCACACCTCCTCTCCTCTCATCCATCCTTCTCCTTCCCCCTCTCTTTCTCACCCTCTCCTTCCTCCCTCTCCCTTCACCTCCCTTCCCGTAGACGTGGAGCAGCTTTTACACTCTGGTGCTCCACGTGTTGGCGCTAAGAGAGCGAGCAAGGGAGGATGTGTGTGTGTGTGCGAGAGAGAGAGAGAAAGAGGGTGCGGTTTTCTGAAGCGAGAAAAAAAGAAACGAAGAGAAGATAAGGCGTCCTTTCCTCCTTCCAGGATGAGGTGTCTACCTCCCTACTCCTCTTCGAAATCTTTCTCTCTCCCTCTCTCTCTCTCTCCCTCTCTCTCTCTCTCTCTCCCTCTCTCTCTCTCTCTCTCTCCCTCCCTCTCTCTCTCCCTCTCCCATCCTTAGGCCTCATTTATTTCGTGGGGTACTACTAGTGGAAAAGAAAAAGCGTATTTCACTCCTTTAGAGAGAGGGTGTGTGAGAAAAGTGTAATCGGAATATAAAACCGTAATTAAGAGCGACAGCGCAAAATAATATATTTTAGATCGATCAGCTAATTAAGTGTTCTTAACAACTGTATCCCAAACTCATTTATTTGGAAATAATCAAGATTTAATGTGATTTTTCGTTTAAAATATATAAAGTGCATTTGAGAGTTTATTTAGATGCTACTTTTTATTCGAGGGATTTTTATGTGAAAATTAAATAAGTACAATTTTCTACAAGATTCTGCGAAAAGTTAAATCATTGTAGTCAGTGCACCATCCAGGACACGGATGGTGTAACAACCATTATTTTCAATAAATATTATCAATAGTCAATGGGAAATCATGGTCTCTTCTTTATATTGAGAAAAGTGACTGTATTTAACAATCTTCATCCATCCTATTGTTAAGGACCAATTGGGCTACATGCATAACATTATATTTTTCTTTTCTTCTCATTTCAATTTTATTGAAAAAAAAGTTGCCACTTTTGTTTGCAATCCTGAATTGTGTAACTAGCTTGTATGTAAATATTACTGTCGATATATTCACTGAAAATTGCAAAATAAACATTTTTCGATATATTCTCTTTTATTAAAAATTAAAATACTAAGTTTGATCCATAGTTACACTATTAAAATTGACCTTTTCATATTGCTCAAAAGTTAGTCAGAATCACCTTCACGGAAAATGGCACTTTAGTCGATGTGATAATTTCCGTTTAGTAGAAAATGAGGAATTTCCCTTATTCGTGAAATTTTCAATAGAAGGGTGTGCCTCAAATGAACTGTGAATTATATATTTCGAATATTTTTTACTCATGACTATCTTCATTAGTTTATTTATAGTTTTGAACATGAAAAAAATCAAATGTTCAATTGCATCTCCTTTTCGCCCCTAAGGTTTCCTTAACGCCAATGCGGCCCCTGGTCTACGAGCCAGAGTTGCCAACTACGGCCTCATGGACCAGATAGCGGCGCTCCACTGGATACAGAACAACATAGCTCTGTTCGGCGGAGATCCAAGCAACGTGACCCTCTTCGGTCATGGCACGGGAGCTGCATGTGTCAACCTTCTCATGGTCTCCCCGACGGTCATGCCAGGTGAGGGACCTCTCGATGTATCCTACTTCAATATGCAGTCCCCAATGCGCAAAAGGTTCCAACTTGCATAAGCTTAAGGATACAAAATTAAATCATTGAGTACATTTTTGTAGCTTCAGTGTGAAAGTAATATTACTCGGTATATAATAACTGTGTGAAATAAAAATATATTTGAACGTTTTAGGAAATCTATTGAGCGTCCTTAATGGCGCACCACGGTATAATATATAATTGTTTCAATTATTAATTGAACTTTGATATGAGCATGTTAATTCAGGCAACGAAACGTACTATAAAATATGTCTCATACGTTTCTTAAATCTTACTCGTATGGATAGATCGTATATCTAAAATATACCGAAATATTCTAATAACCTTTATTTTGGCCAGCAGTCATAAAATAATTTTAAGCATAAAAAGTCTTTCCTAATTATAAATGTGAAATGTTAATCAACTCTTGATAAATTGAGAACATAACCTTTCAATCCATAGAATCAATCTTTCTATTTAGAGTAAATTATCGAAGTTTAAAGAGGAAAACTAGACGTTTGTACCACTTTCATTCCGAGCCCAAATTTTTTCGTCACGAAGACATGTTGCGTCATCACGGATTCAATTCCTTCGCATTCCGAGGATTTCTTTGTTTTTATGTAATTGAATAAAGCAAAACATCGATTAGACGACTTATTCCTTTGTTTTTCTCGTTTGATACTTAAAATAAAGTCCTCTCTTAGCCTTAAATTCAAGAGTATCATTTTTAGAACAGTTTTCAACTGAGGATGCTACCAAATTCTCAGGTCTTGACACGGAAATTTTCCTTCTCTCTCTCCCCCTTCACCCTATTTTTCAACGTGTGTTTTCAGTAACTCCCGTCAGGTGGTGCGGGCGTTCGTTTCCCTCTCTCTTGTATGTTTATTTGTGGATTTTTCCTCGACTTCTATTTGCATTGTGTTTTCACATTCGAGGCGAAATGGAAAATGTGTGAGGATGGGAGCGGATGGGTCTTTGTGTCTGTTTGAGGGTGCGGGCTTTTATCGGGCCGTATTTTTGGGCACATGGGAGGGAAGAGGCGGAAAGGGAGGCGGGGAAGGGGGAAGGGAGGAGTGATCCTTGCCGGATGATGCGGTTCCTCTTTTTCTGCTTTTTTTCTTTAAGGTAGCGGATCTGCGCGAGGGGAGAGACCTCTGTAGAGCGAAAGGGGAATTATTTGGGCACCATTCTTATTTTTCCTCTATGCATCCCCTCCGCCGTCATTCTAGCGAGTGTTTTCTTTCCGTGACAAGATATCCGAATGGGAAGGCAAGGGGGGAGAGCACCTTTTACCCTTCTCTCGAAACCCCTCCGAATAGACGTCCTACTGATGGGAAAACTGAGAAACTTATGGGGGTCTCTTGGCAACCTAAAGCCAATGTCGGCTTTAAAATAGGCGTAAACCTCGAGTAATAAACTGATATTTGTTTCAACATTTTGAGACAAATTTGATTGAAAATTCTCCTATTTTGAAAGAAGAATTTGTCTTAAACTTGCCAAAAAAATTACTTTATTGATGTCATATGAGGAAAATACTGGTTTTTTATTCAAGATGCAAATGTAAATTTGCATTCTGTGGCAAATATTTACATAATGATTAATTAAAATTGTAAAAATTAATGTGCATGCAATATCCGTGTTTTGTTTGTCTTAAGATTTTCTTCTCAAATTTAAACCAAACATTGAGTTTTTTACTAAATAAAGAGATTTTTATAAATACCATTCATTTTCTTCTTTTAGAGCGTGTCATACTTTTCAAAAATAAGCTCTCAAATTCACTCATCGTAATAATATTTGATAATATGACACAGTGTATGTGCAGTCTCCAGAAAAGCAATATGATGAAAAATGTAACGGTGAACTACATTTTAATTTTGCGTATCAAAATACAAAAAAATATTGGTGAAAGAAATTATGGTATATTTAAACAAAATTCAATTGACCATGTACTTTAAATTAGATAATGTCTATAATACGGTATATTTAAGACCATACGGTAATTTCAAAAAATAAATTTAGACAATCCAGTGAAACGAGGCTGTGCAAAGAGAAAAAAATTTCACGAGAGTGGCGGTGCGACCAAAAGATCAAGTCCCAAAAGAGTATCTGGGAAAAACGAGCATATAAGACATCGGAAAATAGAATATAGCAGCTATATTTTTTTCAAATAAACAAGTATATATCATAATGAAAAATCAATTTATGTGTGTATTACATTTTGCAAAAGGTTAAGTCGATTGTAGTTTTGGTGTCTAAAGAAATATATCTTATATATCATGATATTAATTATTGTCACTGCAGATATTCTCGAAAATTATATCACCGTTGCTCACAAAAACTGTTATATTCGGTTCTCTACCGATGTTAAGCGACTTGGACTTCCAAAGTTGGATTCGTTGTTATCGGATTGTGTCCATTCCTAACGTTCCCTCTAAATTCCCATCAATAAATGGAATTTCATTTCACGGAGCATCGGTAGAGTGATATTACAATTTTAATCCCCTTAAACATTAAAAAATTTTTTTTAACGTAAATTGATTAAACGTTATAATGTATTTGCTCTTTTGGAAAACTATCACCATATCTTAGTTACCCTTGTCCCACTTGCTCTTTTGGCGCTTGCTCCCTTTTCTTATAATCGAGGGTGGAGCGAAGAGAAATTGACTTGGAGATGGAATGGAGAATAAAGATGAGAGGGAAAAATAAGAGGGAGAAAGAGGAAGATAGGAAAAGAGCAGATTGCAAACGGAATTGGAAAATATGAGGAATGCTGAAAATTGGGTTTGGTGCTTTTCTGAGAGAATCCGAGTCGTGAATTCTGAGAATCTGCTATGCCTCCGCATGACCTTGGCTAAATATTGTCCTGGTGTTCACCCGCGAATTGCAGTGAAAGGGCGCAGAATGCGTAGCGAGTAGAACGGGCTCAGAATATGGATTGGAGACATTCAATATGGTTATATATTATACGCCGCCAAGCGGATGTGATGCAGAGAGAGAAAGGAAAAAGGAGAGAAATATTCAAAGGCTACGATAGAAGAAAAAACGCCTGTTGAGAGGAAACCACAGCTTAAAATATCCCAAATTTTGTTATTGCAATTTTTATAACTAATACGATTGCTTCGTGAAAAGCGTGATGAAGAGGAATTTGTTAAATAAGGAAAGATAGGACTTTTACTTAGATGCTGCCAAATAAATCTTATCATCCACATAGCTCTCGTTATGTTTTTGATTTCCTTTTGAATTAAAAGTTAAGAGAATATTCGTTTAAGGCATTGTCGGTAATAAGCATAGGTACTGCCGTACTAGGGTGACCAAATTTCTCGAAATATTCATTAGGCGGATAGGCGAGATATTTTTAAAAATAATACCCGGATACTCTTATTAATTAAAAAATTATCATTAAATCTAAAAAATATTAAGTATTTAAGAAATACAAGTACATTTAAAGTATTCATACGTAATTAATTTAGTATTTTTGTAATGACATTTCTCATAACTGAAAAAACTTTCATTCGCCGTTCTTTGAAAGTACACAAACAAAATCATAGAAAAAACGTTATATCTATGTTTTTAAATTTCTTGACGGCTAAGCACACGTCCAATGATACTTTTCGACTTAATACTCTATAACAAGGGCTGCGTAGCCATTAATTTTTACCACCCATTGTTTAAAACAAGTATGTGTGCCTGGACATAGTTGACTGTATTATCTACGTAAGGTATGATATCGGCTCTTTTTGGCGTTGGCTTTCGTTCCCTTAGCGATACAATAATAATTTTATATAAAAAAGGGAATCCGTGCTCTATTGGTAGTGTGAATTGTTTGAACCGATCCAATAACGATATTTTATGTTTCAAAATTAAAAACATTAAAAAATATTTTCTCAAAACAAGTTCTATTTATCTTAAAATTACTAAATATTTTCAATCGATTACTCGAATAAAATTTCTTGAGTAATCGAGTACTCGAAAATGAGCTTAAAATTTTGAGTAGTCGGGTACTCTTTACTCGGGATGGACATCCTAAGTCGGACATAAAAGTATAATAATTGCAACAAAGTGAATTAACTGTTACAATCTAAAATGTGTTTCTTGAGTTTTGAGGACGTTTAGTTAAAAACAAATGCCGTAATTCAACGGTTCTCAAACTGGGTTTCGGGAAAACCGAACAATCTATTTGGAATAGGTTTAACCTTATTAAGATTTTTAAATGTGTTGTAGCATTTTACTGAAATTAGTAAATTCTAACAAAATTCACTGTGCGAATCGTTCAGTATTACGGTATATCCAATATTAAGCTATGCTTACCTTTCCAATTAAGAGCAGGACTTTAGATTTCACCTAAATTATATGGAAATTCATTAATTTAATGTATGGATATATGTAGAACAAACCTTAATCTTTGTGCAGACATAATAATTATGTATAATATCTTTAAATTGATGTTACATTATATATTGATCGGTACATAGATGGAGATAAGGGTGTCGCGCTAAGGTCAGCTGCTTTAATAGTGTGTCGAGAACGCATTCAGGTTGGAAACCGCTGCCGTGATTAATATACTCGTATTTTAAATTAAAGCTACAAGAGATGTTAAAACAAAAATTATGATATGCCGTGGTTTACTGTGGCACAAATTGACTTTATAATTTCTCCATTCCCTGCAATTTTTCATCCGTTGTTAGTAGACCGGTGGCTTAATTATTTTCACTCCTTCCGCCTCGCATTTAATTTAATCTTATCCAATCATCGAATATAATAATTTTCAAGTGTGCGTCCGTCTCTCTGAATATAATCATTAATACATTCCTGCCACTTTTATGTAACTGATTTGTCAACTGTTTAAATAATCGTATCCGTAGTTAATTGAGCTATTAATTGAAGTGAATAAATTAGTTTAAAACGCGTTAACGTATCTCAGCAGAAAAGGGGTAATTAATAAAAGGAGCGTAAGTTGAATTTTAACTGACAAAGCATTTTTTCAAGCACTTAATGGGGTCGTTAAAACGTTAAATGTGTAACTATGTCGAATATTCTGAGTAATTAAGGACATTTTTGACACCTCTTCAGCTCGTTAACCCGTCAGCGTCGTCATGCGTACTGGGAACGTCGCGGAGGTCGCTAGCTTTCTTTGTTTTTTTGACACAGTAAATTTTCTTAGATATGGATAACCTTTATATATTTTAAAAGAGGAACCTTTGGCCTTCCTATTGTGCTTAATTCTGTAATTTTTACTCTCCTTCTTTTTACTTTTATTATACGTTAAGTTTTGTGATTAAATTTTCACGTAGATAGGAGAATTGGGGAATTTTGGCTTCTAAAAAAGCCCCAATTCAACGAAATCTTTGCACGAAAGCAACTGTGAGGTGTAAGAAGAGGATATAGGCCCCATTTGTCTGCTATCAGACATCTATCCTGCTCTTGAGACATGTTTTTATATTGTGTCATCACTTTGAGAGGGAGAGAGAGGAGGTCTGGGCCATGTGCTTGGTTTAGTATTTCATGAGGGAATATAGCTAGAGTGAGACAGACTAGAGGATCATATTTTGTATTTCCAAGATATTTGCGATATGGAAAGCGTGGGAAATATGCTGGCGCTTGAACCGCGCGGAAAATGTTCTCTCGTCGCTCTGAAAAAATCAGTCTGAGTGAAACCTTGCACTGTGCGGAGGCAGGTTTCGTTCGCCTTTCCTTACTGTGGTAAATTTTACGTTTACTTGCTTACTTATTTTCAAAATACTAGGAGTAATCATGTGCTCAACCAGTGAAAATAGTCAAGCAATACCGAGTGCTGACAAGGAGACTGAAGTCCTACTCGGAAGTGATTAGGAAGAAAGCGTGACTTCGGACATTGATAGTGAGAATGATTTGGATGAACGTACTCAAATTGATTCACTGACACAATGATAGTTATCATGAGGAGGATAATGTAGAAAACTACTTCTGGGAGGGCACGGAGAATTACGTAGGACGAAAGGAGAATTCCATTGGTGGTTACGGCCCTCAAAAGGCAGCTAAGGGTTTGACTGACATTGTAGGTACTTTTCAATTGTTTTTCGATGAGGAATTTGTTAGTGCCATAGTAAATGAAACCAACCGATATGCTGACCAATACATCAAAGCAAGTGAGCGTACATTTTCGATGAAATCAAGAGTTTTATCGTGGAAACCAGTTACCGTGGAGGAAATGTACACTGTTTTGGGAATTTTTATGTTGATGGGAATTGTGCAGAAACCCACGCTTCGTTCCTATTTTTCGACGAAAAGAGTTCTATCCACACCAGGCTTCGGCGATGTCATCACTAGGGATCGATTTGAGCTTATTTGCAAATTTTTGCATTTCAATAATAAGGAAGAAAAGAATAATTACCGTGGTCCTCCAAAGCTACAAAAAATATTTCCGATTACTGAACATCTGAACGAAAAATTCAAGGAATTTTTTTTACCGAAACGGGAAATTTCAATAGACGAGTCCCTAACATTGTGGAAGGGCCGTCTATCTTTCAAGCAGTATCTCCCTCTGAAGTCCTCCAAGTTCGGAATCAAGACCTTCGAGCTCTGTGATGCAAGTACTGGCTACTTATGGTCATTTCTTGTATACACGGGGAAGGATACTGTGTTTCATTCGCCCCTTGTCTCAGCTAATGTAAACAAGACCATGGCAATAGTTTTGAATAGGTAGGCCAAAGATTCCTCTTTTAAAATTATGGTTACCCATATTTAAGAAAATTTACTGTGTCAAAAAAATAAAGAAAGCTAGCAATCTCCGCGGCGTACCCAGTACACAGGACGGCGCTGGGGGTAAGAATCCTTATTTGAAGGTTTTTTTGTGAAAACCTTACGGGGAAGAAGTTGAAATCCAAGATAAAACAGTAGATGTGACGTACTCCGTAAACTTTGAATAAAGAAAAACTGAGTAAATGGCTTCCGTGATTGAGTGAAAGAATTCATAGAGGTATTTCACGCGAATAATAATAACTAAGACGGTGTGAAAAACATAGGTAAATATACATAGTTTTACATAAAACCTCAAAAAATTTCAGTCAAATTCCATAAATATCTAATAACTTATGAATTTTTATAAGATTTCGCGCAAAAACTGCGAATTTCCCTAAATCTCTTCCGACCTGCGTGACGTATTATATTTAAATGTCCTGCGCGCTTGAGGGGTTAAAGTGCTGTAAAATAGTTTTTTTTAAATATAACCATGAATGGCATCAATGAAATATATGAAGCTTGATGCTATTAACCTGCATTTCTTGGACTAAATCTTGCAGAATTCAGATTCAAAATCTAGCCAATTATTAGTAATCTATTCATAGAAAAATGGAGTAGGAAGGCTATGTTTATATGTCCGTGCGTGCGAGCACGCGCTCTTATGTGCATTAGTTTATTTTATATAATTCACTGGCATGCTCGATATTTGGTTGGACTCCATAATAGGTGGGCAGTACTGGTCGTACATAGTTTGTATGTGAAAAATTGTACAAAGTATTGATAAACAGAGTGTAATTTGTTTCAATCCCGTGCAAATTATGCTCATCCCCCTTCAATTCTTTATTCTTATGCAATCGCAATATTATTGGTAGTTTCGACTCTAAACTTTAGAGAGGGAGCAGCGGCTGAGTGGTTGGATTGCAAACGCAGCCCGCGTTAGAATCCTAGAGGTCGCTGGATCTTCTAAACAGTTTTGCCGCGCCCTCTAATTGTCTTATGAGGAGAAAACGAAATAACGAAACTCCTTATTTAGGAAGGGGCTTTTAATCAGTTGGCCCCTTTGGTGCTTTTCGCAAAGTGTAAGCTAATCCCAGCACCAGGTTTCCCATATCTCTTCTGTGCCGACGTTTTTGTAATCCACAAATACGTGGAGAACTGTCTACGTCAAACGTGAAACAGCTTAGTATTCAACAGTTAAGTCTTGTCTGTTCAGGAAACGTATGAGTTAGTGGAAAACCGCCGGAGAGCGATAAATAGTTTAATCCTTCTGAGATGACTGAAATGTAACCTTTCGATTTGAGTAACAAATTCCTACCTAATAAATCATGCATCATAGTTTGTAAAGAGCAAATAATTACTTTGTTATTTCCTGTATAAATTCGCAACCTCTATCGCGATATGCACTCCACAGGCCTATTCCATCGTGCGGCGCTCCTTTCTGGCAGCGCCCTCAGCAGCTGGGCCATCGTGGAAGACCCCGTGTTCTATGCCGTGAGGCTCGCCCGGAGGCTTAACTGCTCCTCTCCCGAGGAGGCCGTCCCCACGGCAACGGGGTCCGCCCCCAGCGGAGCGGCGGCCGCAGCCGAGGCGTGGAGGGAAGCCGAGAGGCTGGAAGACTGCCTCCGGGCCGCCCCCCTTTCCGCCCTCACCGCCCAAGACGCCCCTCCGCCGCCTCCAGCCTTCCTCACCGCCTTCGGCCCCTCCGTGGATGGCGTGGTGGTGCGACCTGGCTTCAGGGCGGACATGGCGGCCGCACTTTTGGCTTCGGGTGGAGGAGGAGGGGGAGGCGGGGACGGAGACACAGGTGAGAGTCCAATTCCTGTTTAGAAAGAAGTATTTATATTGCTGCTATCTGACACAGACTCTTACGTCCATTTTAAAAGTAATTCTACAAATATCATGTGAACAAATTATGAAAAAAAACTAGCGGTACCCGCGCAATGATTGCGCGGATATTTTTAAATTGATTAATAAAAAAATTAAGAAGTGTATGAATTAAGTATTTATGCTCGTAATAACGCTAGAGCTGGGTTTCAGCAACCATTCCTCGCTTGGATCGAAGCGAGGGTGACGCATGTAGTTAGTTGATATCAATAATTCACATTTAACTCTAATAATGCATTTCCCCCGTATAGGATGTTAGTGCCTTTGGCTTCGAATCTCGCTGTGGGCATATTGACTATTTATTATCGTTTCATTGCATTAAGGCTTTCAATTCGCGAGTACATATTACGCAAATGTGGATTGAAAAGTAATGCGATCTCGTGGGACGACAACGGCATGGTCGCCATGGCAATCTCCGGAAATGAACCCAAGATTTTTCACAAATACATAACTTATCTGTCAAAATTCGATCGATACCGAATCGGAGGGGAAATTCAGTATTATAATAGGAAACCTTATTCATTTTCCTTCAAAACAGTTAAAATCCGAAGATCGTAGGTCCATTTTTTCTAATTTTAATTTATTTATTTATGAAATGGCAAAAATTCAGAAACAGCACAAGGTCAGTTACACTGAATATCGTAACAGAAATAACATGGACGAAACATACGAGCATGCCCTCAGCAGGATTCAAACCTGCGACCCTATCATTGGGACCTAGACACGCTAACCACCTCTCTACCAATGAAGGCGTGCGAGTCGAAAAATTCATCTTTACGTGTTATCTATTGGGAAGCAGAAATCATCCCCTGGGAACGAACCCGGGTCTTTATGAAAATAAAAATAATTTTCCAGGGACCGCCTAGCTAGTAGAAACAAAACGCCGTTTACCGCATATCTCTACGACAAACTGTTTTTAAGATACAGTGGGGGATGGGCGGACGGACGCTTCTAAAATTACATATAAGAAGATATGGGTCATTAGCAAGATTTGATATCTTTAGGGAAACAGATTAAAGGGAATGCTCTATCATGACAATAACTATTTAGAAAGTTATTTTAGATTTTAAGAATAGCCTGTTGATTCATAGAGCCTCATTTTAGGAAAGCACTAAGCACGAAGAAGGATAAAACGCAGCTACTAAACAATTAGAAAAAATATGTACGAAATTTAAAAAATCCTAAAATTAATTACAGATTAAACAGTCTTAATCAGCAAATGCACATTTTTGTGGATTGAATCATTAAGATTTATGTCACAGCTTTCCTCCTACGGTCATGTAGACAAATTATTTGGATCGGTTTTCTCAACTCTAAGCCAAAGTGATTTTAACTAAGCAAACATTTTTTATTGTGTGAAATTCATGTTTAACTAACTAAGTTAACGCTTCGAAAAATGAGCTAGTGAAGATTGAGAGCGCAACCGTGTCATTCGCGCCTTCCCCATATTTAAAATCGCCCGCCTCCCCACTCCAACTCCACCACCCTCTAGCAGCCACCCCCTCCCCCTCTCACACTCGCGTTGTCTCGGCGCAAATTCTCGCCGTGTGATCACGGATTAAAGTATCTCGTCTCAACATTTACATTTTCCAACCTCACTTTCGCTGCCATGGAATTAGAATTTCCTTTTAATTTTTAAACAGAGATATATTCTTTTAGAAATAGATATAGAAATGCTGCGGCACGAAGGAATTGAATCGGGACATGAATTGCAAAGAGTGACTCTATTTTTCTCTTCGTTGGGACGAATTTTATTAAATATAGAGGAACTACAAATTCCGTATAAAATTAACAAAATATTAATACAAAAATTCACTCAATCCAAACATACTTACCAAGCGAAAAGGATTTACACCTCTCCAGTGACCCCAGTCAGTGACACACACGATCACATCTCGTCTCGGAATGAATTTTGATGGTTATGCTATCCCAAAAAATAACTTTAGAAATTATTTTTTAAACATTAGCTTTGTGAACATTAACGAGCTTCTATATAAATTAAATAATTTTCCCGGGTAGTTAAATACCTTGGGTAGGAGCCGGAAAGTGCGCGGTAATTGTAGACATATTATGAAGCGACTGAGACCGATATTTCTATGCCGAAGGAAGCTTTTTTTGAGAGATTTTATGTGAACAGTGAAAAAGCGAAAGGAGAATAACAAATGACTCGGAGAAGGTTCTGGAATGGAGTTAGTTGAAGGTGAAGACATGACCGAACGAATGTTATAAAACTCGATAATGGGGAAAATGTCTCCTGGATGTTGAGACAAGATTATCGTCGGAAAGGTTTTCCCAAAGGATTTCGATTTCCTCATCAAGTCTATTCTTCGCTTTCACTTTACAGTCGAGAGAGCACATTCACTCAACCTCCTTTAATATCTCTCTTTTAGCCGTTAACTTTAAATTTCTAAATTAAGTTTTCCGACGTTTAAAAATACATCTGTACATGTATGTGTGTGTGTGTGCGTGCGCGTGTGCGTGCGCGTGTGTGTGTGTATAATGTATACACACTTTAATGTACAAAATATCCGTTTACATAACACATTGGAAGTCCATATTTGACGTACACAGGATTGACACACATGTTGAGCTAGGACAAGTGTTCAAAATGTTCGCCATTGACTTCTAGACACCTCTGAGTTCGGCGGAGTAGTACACAACAACCAACGCTGACCAAGGTGTCCACCGGGATGGCTGCACACGAAGTTTCAATTTCTTCTTGTAACTTTTCTAGTGTTGCCAGCTTTGAACGATACACCACATCCTTCAGACACCCCCACAAGTAAAAGTCAATGGAATTAAAATCAGGTGAGCGTGGGGGATACTCAACACAACCTCTTCGTCCTATCCATCGGCTTGGCAATTCGAACCGCCTTTCTTCGGGTTCGTAGTCGAACGCCTTGATATAATGGGCTAACGATGCCTTAGCCCAGTGTTTCCCAACCTTTTTAGAGTCTCGGCACCCTTAAGTGACTTTTCAGAATTTGGCGGCACCCCTTCCTATCCACCGTCAGTAATAATCGTGGTGAAGTTGAACCCCTAACTCCAATTTCCATGTCTCCTTTCATTTCCAAATGAAGGTCAACTTAACTCTGGCTTGCATTTTTGAAAGCCGACGATGCAAAATGAGGCTAAAATTGGAAAACAATATTTTTTGCGGCACCCTTCAGAACACTTCACGGCACCCCAGAGTTCCGTGGCACCCAGGTTGGGAAACACTGCCTTAGACGGTTGCGCTGATTCGTATTGAATGGTAACTTATAATCTCCTCGAATTCCTAATCATCGAATGATTAATATAAAAGTTGGTTTTAAAAAATGCATTTTTTATACTTTCAAGTTGTTTATTGTATAATATATACATCTTTTTGGAACTATCAGTCAACCAATTAAAAATTATTTAAACTAAATAAATGTATTAAGAAGGTGAACATTTGTAAGAAGTAAAAGGATTGAGATTCCTACGACATAGTGATTTTTTTTTCAAACTTAGCTCATCTTGTATGGGGGCATAATGCAACTTAAGTTAGTTGGTGTGATTTTAATGAGAACTTTCTCGTGTTCCACAAAAGAAATCCCAATCATATAATTTATGCTGAATGACATGTAACCTTTTAATAATTATTCCTTTCTTTAAGAATCGACTCCGGTTTGGGTATGTTCATCACCTCAGTCATCTTTCTTATAAGAAAAGATTTATCTAAATCCTCAATTGTTTTTAAATGTTACTGTTACGGCAAGGCTTGATTTTATTTTTTTAAATACAAGTGAGCTACATGTTCATTATTTAGGCAACTCTAGTATTACTTATGGTTAGTACGTTACTGGTCTTTTTACATTCTAACACAAATTATTGGGATATTTTCTATATTATTTTAACGCGTCTAAAGAATTTTAATATATTAGGGTAGCCTGTTATGGAAGTAATAATTGAATGCTGAATTTCTGGGAATACCAAGAGGAATAGGTATTATAATGGCAGTGAATAGAATTCAATAGCCATATCAAAAAATATTTGCAGTCGTCTTGTTTTCTGGGGAATCTTTTTCTAGTTTCTTGATATCTTTCTCTCCCGAAAGAATGGAACTTCCAATTGGCTAACAATTAATCTGTAACCGGACGTGTGAAGGTGCATGTGTACGCATTCTGGCAACCGTCGCCAAATTTTTTTCCAATTGATCCAAAGAGTGTTTTAAAAACTATTTTACATAAACCAAAAATGTTAATTCTCCCCTTAAAATTTTCTTTGAATAACCATTACCGTAGAAATTCTGGTCGACAACATTAATGCTGAGATGAAACTCATCATCTGTGATTTTCTTTGTAAAATGAACTTAAGTCGACTAAAACGTCATGTCCTTGGCCTCGATGGACGCGACAAATAATTATTTTAATTTGAATATCTGAGTACAACCATCTCTTGATTCTAATGTAAGAGAAAATTGATGTGACCTTTTCTCTGTTTGGCACGCTCTCCATCGGCGCTAAGCCTCAAATTACATTTTATTATTCACTTCTCAGAGAAATGAGATTTATTGTATTGTTATCCTCTCTCATGGGGCCAAAGAGTCGCTCGACCGTCTCCATGGTTTCCGCCCACCTCATTCGTCTTACGTAAGATTTGTGAGACAGCCTTTCCATTCTCCTCCACGGCCACAAAGGGCTTGGCATCACAAACTCATCTTCCGTTTTTACCAGCATTACCCTTTGGCAGTACCCGAGGCGTGACCAGAAATTCCTGAAAGAAACTGTGACTTCTTAAAATAACCCAACGTATTCATTGTTGCAGCTGCACAGGAATAATCGCATTTTAAACACATACGAATTTAAATTAAATGCAGTCATACCCCAAAATGCGCGTTATCCGCAGTTTCGCGGGGTTTTTGACTACTGCTGTCATCTTTGAAATGAAGAGAAAAAGCACTAAACAAATGAGTTTCCCTATCCGCGAAGTTTTTTTATCACGCTGTGGCCCCGTTTTTCGAAAATGTCTACCTAGATGAAAGCAAGTGATAAACAGGAAGCAGAAGCAAAAAGAAGACGTTGACTTTAAGTGAGAAAATCGAGTTGCGAAATAAACATGCTAGAGGCCAGAGTGCGGCATCAGTTGGCAGGCAATATGCGATAAACTGTACGGCAGATTTAAATGCCACATTGTATTGGTTCAAAACCACTTTAAGCCTACATTTTTATCATTTATTATTGTCAAAATAATGGAGAGCCGCGAACCTAAGTCCCATTTTCTCATAGGCCTTTGCTTCTATTTTCGCGGATTGCAAATTCGCGGTGTTTTCGGGAACGTAACTCCCGCGAATTTAGGGGTTTTACTTAATACTTAAACTCTGAATCATCAATGCCTTCCTTCATGATCCCTATTATTCACAGAAAATTGACATAATAACATGAAAAGCATATTTAAAAAAAATCGAATTCAAAATAAAAATTATAAATAATTCCCAATAATGGCCTGAGTGCTTCCTCAAATTTAGTAGGAAAGGTTTTAACCAAATGTGTTTCTTTTTCTGGTGGCTTGTTTTTTATATATCGGTTTTTTAGAGCATCCAATTATTTTTTAAGAAAAACTTGATAAAAATATGAGGATCAGTTTCGAGGCACGTTTGGCCCTTTCAATGATTATACGACATATCCTTTGTAAATATTGATATTTTTATAATCGACAGACGTAATCGTTAAATAAATATATATACGTGTGTGTGTGTATATAAAATTTAAAGCCAAGAGGTTAATAGCGTTTTGTAATGAATATAAATATGAGCTTGGTCAAAATGTTCCAACGTACTTGTAAACTAAACTAAACTTGGAATTTTCATTTTATTTAAATTAACCGCAACAAAAGAAATTCCAAGACACTACCAATCATTTTAAATTACTAATTTTAACCGTAACGACGAATTTATAGCTAACGACGACCTAAAACCCGTTATCTTTTCTTGATCTTGAAAAATTATGGATATTAATAAAGGCGTGTTTGCAGAAAGGAAAGAAACTCGCCAAATCCAAGTTGTGGCGCTTAATTGAACACCCCTTTTAGAACGCAGGTTTTTTTCCTCCCTCCTTTTAATCGTTTCCGGAGACCGTTGAGGAAATATTTACATTACATTCCTATATCCCCAGATGCTTAGCGATTTCAAGTCGAGACCCCTTTTATAAATAGGTTTTCTGCGAATTATTCGTGTCTTTGAGTGTTGAGCAAACTCCATAAAGTTCGCCGAAATAAAAAGTCAACCGCAACAGGAGGAGAACATAAATAAAAAGAATAAAAAACTCCGCATGAATAAAAGATTCTAGAATGGGAAAACCGAAATGGAAATCTAGATACCCATTGCCTTGTTTACCTTCAATTGGAAATTCTCCCGGAAAGCCAATACTTAATGTCTCGTCCCGCGTATCAATGCGAGAACAAATGCCGATCGCGTGCGCTTGATCGCCTTCGTGGCCCCTCCGCGAATGAACCGTCGAAACGAGGGGAGCGTAAGACGCGCAAATAAATGAATCGCGTTATTGTCCGACCGAGATCCCCTTTCGTGTCCGAATTCCGTCATTTTTCCCTTCGTCTCGAGCGATAAGGTAATAATTCAATTCGATCGGCTCCAGATTTTGTGTATTTTTAATTCGTTAATGCGATGAATCTCTCGTGCGATTAATCTTATGTTTTGTGATTTCCTACCGAATAATTCCCTAAATCGCCTTTTTTTCTTCCGGCCCTTGGGTTTCCAGAACTCCCCTCTCTAGACTTGCGTGTTTCCGGTCAAATAACTTTTCTCTGGCTCAGTCCCTCGGAGAGATCCGTAAACACGCGTATCCCTTGGCGAATAGGAATACAGATGGAAGGAGAGAGAGAGAGAGAGGAGAGGGGGGAGAGAGAAAGAGAGAGAGAATGCATTCCTTTTCCGTCGGAATTAGGATTCACTTTGGCCAAGCGTACCAAACAGCTTTCGAAGGACTCGGGACTGCGTTTATCGAACGGAATCCTCTTTTACTCTTTTTTTATTCCTTCGCGTACTAATGAGTTTTCTTTAGGGAAGGTTTTACGACGAAATCAGCGAGAACTTTAAAAGAGTGGCAAACTATCGCACTTGGGCATTCTTCATCGAAATTGTAATTATTTTATGGCACTATACCTTTGTATCTAAAACGCGAGACTTAGAATCCAAAATATTTTCGCCATGTATGGCGCATGCCTACGTCATTTGAAAGTATTTTTTTAAAAATATTTAATAATCACAAGGCATAAAATGAATTGAAGCAATACCAATTGGGTATGCGACATAGATTACAATTTACACAAATAACCTTGGTTAATAGAGAACAATTTATTAACCATACCAAAATAAAATAATAAAATAACAATTCTCACAACTTATAATTCACTGTGTGGTACAGGCACTATTGACTTCACTGGAAAGTTTAGGCGGGGTTAGCTAATGTCATGCAGTGAGGGGTTGTTCTCCTGCTGCGGTTAGGAAGAGAGTCAGAGAAAGCTCACTGCCTCGAACAGAGTTCCAGGGGAAGAGGGGAGGGGTTCACAGGTTATTCTGGAATTTCGAGGTGGTGAGTCGTGATTGGCGACATTTGAATAGGAGTTTGTGGATTTGCGGTTCCTGTCTTAAAGTTCGTTGAGCTGGAAGGGCACTGGAGGGAGGACACACTTTTTAGGGTATATATTTAAACACCCGGAAAAGTCCGCGGAATCTCAGCGGAGGGGCGATTAGTACGGGCTTGGATTCTCTCGGCGGTCTTTGTTGATCGACACACCTCGGGATTGTGGACTAAGTCCCTCGGGATTGGGGACAAAGTCCCGAGGGCAGGAAAAAATGTCACAGAATAATAATTGTCAAAAAGCCCCTATGAATACAAAAAATGTTTTTACCCATATTTTCCGTTTCCTTTTTTTTTTGGCGGTTGTCATTTCGCCCCATTTTCATTCGTTCAGGGAACAACGGGAAGAAGAGGAGCAGCGGCGGAGGAGGCGGGAGTGGGGCCGCTGGCTTCGGCCTCAACACTTACGACCTCCTCTTCGGAGTCGTGTCCGGAGAGGCGCTGTTCCGATTCTCAAACAGGGACGTTCAGTCAGGGTTCGAAGGTGAGTGACCATCGCCTGAAATTTGATCTTGAACATTGAATATTGAAAAAATAATTTAGTATCATACTGCAGTCGGTTTGTGTACATTAATACTCCTTTGTTTGCGCCTCGTGCATGTGTATTTAGTTAAAGTAAAAATCGGGTTCGATTCAGCCAGAATACTCTTCCTCAAAATTTATTCAGGAATATGCACTCATGCATAAAAACGCCTCGTTACGTACATTTCACCTTGGTACTATACATGTTTTTGTAACTTCGTATTCGTCTGGAACTTTCAAAGTTTTAGCCTGATGACACAAATTTCATTCATATGACGTTTGTCCTGAGCCATTTGCTGATATAAATTTACTTAACAAAATAGTCGTTAGGTATTAACTGCTATTTGAATACTGTGGATGTCTATTTTTATCATGTCTAAGTATTTTCAAAGACGAATTTTATAAATGTGCATATTGAAAACAGAAATAAAAACCTTTGTGCCATTCCGAATTATTGGTTGCGCAAATTTTAATTTGATTTTTGTTACTTTTCCTTCAACTTGAATCATAATAAATTTGCCTGGGTTTAAAGATTTTTACGGTACCAATCGATAGAGATTTTTGAAAAGCTAATATTTTGCCGCCATGATTTAATCGGCCCTTTATAAATATCGCCTAGTCATCGGATCTGCCCTACCCTTAATGGTCGTCTATATCGATACCTTCGGCGCCCGATATTCGACCCTCTTTTGCCAATTGGAACTCAATTTTCTCCTCGTTAAACAGGTGAGCGTCGGGACCGCATAGTACGCACGTACGTGAGGAACGCGTACCGTTTCCACCTCTCCGAGATATTCTTCACGGTCGTCAACGAGTACACGGACTGGGAACGCACCGTCCAGCACCCCATAAACACGAGGGACGCAACAGTTGCGGCCTTGTCCGACGCGCAGTTCGTGGCGCCACTGGTGCAAGCGGGGGACGCCCTGGCCGCCCGACCCGGAGCACGCTCTTTCTTCTACGTGTTCGATTACCAGACGAGGGACGGAGACTACCCGCAGGTGAGCGAGTTGCATGATAAGGCGGTGGGAGATATGAATGGGGAGAGAGGGCGATGCGTCTCTCCGCCCCTCTGCGGGAACGAGGTCACATTCGGCTCCATTACGTGGACAGAATTCTCTCAAATAAACCCCATTTCTACTTTATTGATCAACTGTAAAAGAACGATGTTACTCTAAATTAATGGGTCAACGTTAAGTTGTAAGTTTTTCTTTCAACCATGAAAAAATTCTGTCTTAATAATTACATTTCGTATCACCGAGCTTATAGAAAGTTCTGATACTAAAAATGTCATTTTCCTTTAAAATAGTTTTAGTTTCATTCCCCTTAGTGTGAAAAATTTATTAAGTGTAATTGATCGGTGATATCTACAACACATCATTGAGACATTAAAAATCGAGGGATTTAAAAAAAGGGCCAAGTTTAAAAATAACTAATGTGAAAACAGTACGAAAACCAAATGTCAACGCGAAGAGGGATGAAGAATCGCCGTTCTTAAGTTGGCCTTCTTTGAGGAGAAGATAGTTTCGATAGTTTCCTAGGGCAGCGCGCCAGCAATATCATTTTTAAAGTGCTCCCAATGCCTTTCGTCGTGAAAGCAATAGTGGAGAATCCATCTACTATGAATATATCAACTTACATACTCCGGAGTCTACTCCGACTGCGATAAAATTGACATTGATTATGAATGTAATTATTTTTGTAGGCAGTAATTATTCCTTTTAAGGAGACATATTTGTTTTGATAGCTTAATTTGTAATAAATTTAAATTGCGATTGAAAATAGCATAAAAATAGAATGTATCTCGAAATTTTCTAACCTTTTTAGCTTGATTTTCCCGTAAAAAACTACACTAAACGTTGATGTTCTTACATATATTATTCTTTGTAATTAAAGAACTTAAGTTCTAGGGAAACGTTTTATATCCCAATAATACATTTGCGGAACTATATGACTTATAGGGCTATATTATTAAAAAATAACGGGGATTTGAATAATTCCATCAATATTGACGATATGTTTAACTCTGTAATTTAAATGGATTCTGAACAAATATTACATATGTAAGTGAATATTTATTTACATTTGTATTGATTTCAGTTAGGTAGCTTATTCAATCGTTCTATATAATATATATATATATATATATATATATATATATATATATATATATATATAGAGAGAGAGAGAGAGAGAGAGAGAAATGTAGTTTCAGTGTCTCAGGTTGACGAATGAATAAAACTCAAAGAAGCCTAATCGTACTCCAAGGAAGCGCATATTGAGAAAATGTATTCAGAACATAATAACATCAGTTACATAGTATTGTTCACTGGAACACTACATAGTTTTTCTTTTCTTGAGTAAAAATTTTCTTTGCTAGACAGCCAAAATTCGTTATCGTGTTTTGCTCTTTCTATCTCATTTATGCCAAATTTCTTTAAACGTTTAAAACGCATTCCTACGCCGTGAGCCGTTTTCCACTGCCTGATGACATCTAGAGGTTTTTCATTTACAGCGAAAGACTTCATTACTCTTTTTCATAAAAGATTCAACTATTCATTCCCGATAAAACACACTGAACGCCGAGCACGGATAAACTACTCCAAAATGGATTCAGCCTGAAAAATTTCATTGGCTCACGCTGTCCGGAGAAGAATTCAATATTGCAAGACTTCAGATTGAAATTCTTTCCACTCTTAAACAAAATTGGGCGACATAGAGACATTCATTTCATATCTACTTCTGATTTTAAGGTCATTAGGTCTCTCTATTTATCCCAACGGTGATCATTTTTCGGTGACATCCGTTACCGGACGTCAAAAAGTATTAGAATGTCGTCATAGACCATTGAATCAAAACTTATTGTTAGACGCTTCATTTTATTCGTTCCTTAGCAAAGAAGATCGCTCGCAATAGATTAGCATGAAGGTTTATTATCATCGAATGATAATGGATTCATCCGTCGAGAAGGACTTTGAAATGAAATCTTCGCTTAACGCGGTACATAGCGGCAAATGGCCGCCCTAGCGGTGGCAAGTTTTAATATTCGGTCTCCTCTTCGTGTTTCTAGGAACGACCGAGCATAAAGAAGCCCCTCTCAGGGCGAAACGGTTCGCTGTTTTATTTTTAGACGACCGTAGAAAGAAAGAAGTGTGTCGTTGCTCGGCAACGGAAAGTTTCCCGCGCAAGCAAAGTGAAAAGCCTGAGGAAGGGCTTTGCGGTGCGCTATTCCCGTTTCGCGAGTTTTTCTTTTCCCTCCGTCTGTTTAACTACGCCCATAGCGACTCCGTAACAACCGTTCCATCAAGCGGTCCATTCGCTTGCCCATCGCTGTGTCATCGCTCTTGCACACAGACAGACGGAGAGGAAGCAAAAAGAAAGGCGGCACTCTTTTTCTTTACTTCGAACGGAATTTTACTTAAAATCGCTCCGAGATTATATTTATATTTTGATCGAGAGTTTTCGGAAGGAAAGCATTTGGGAATTGATAAAAGTCCTTAGTCTCACAATCAGTTACAATTAATCTGAAGATTATCTGTCGTGCGTCACTAAGTAAATCACCACGATATAACAATCTTTAAAAAATCAATATTTTGTAGAGTTTACTTTAAAATTTACTGACTTGCTTTATTTAACTTTAAAGGTGAGCTGCCTCATGAGCAGAATATAGAGTTTCTTTTTATTGTAGGCGACGCTGAGGTTTCGCTGAATCAGCGTTGAGACGCGCAGTTTCTCAGCCGCTCGCTTCCCTTAACTCGCTCCTTTTCCGTTACCCTGGTTACACAACACGCCCAGCACAGCAACTCCGTAGCATTCGAGAGACATCCTTATCCATCTGAAATGTTAGTTTGCGGTCGTTTAAAGCCTTAAATCCTTATATAACACTCAATTTACTTCTGCTCGAGGTGAAACTTAAACATGGAGATTTAAGTGGCGGACGGATAGCCGAAAAAAAACTTCAGGCCTTTCCGGACGGAAACATTCTTTTACTACGTAGCAATTGTGAAAATTGTGTTACAGTATTATTAATCAAAACGAGGAAGTACTAATAAGAATATGATAGATGCGAATGATTATACAGACAATAAGAAAGAGAGAGAGAGAGAGGAAGACGAACTGGATTAGACAACACCATAGGAGAGCAGTCCTAGAAGGAAAACTGGAGGGAAAAAGAGAAAAAGAGGTAGGAAAAGGTTTCAGCTGGTAGACGACTTGAACGGATAAAAGAGAGCTTTCAAGGCACGAAGAAGAAATAGGAGTGAATGGAGAACCAAGTTTAACCATTGGTAATCACGGATGTGTCTACGGACAGACTGCCTACGGTGATCATGATGATGATGTTATTAAAAATTTTAAATGTTATGAAGAATAATTTAATATATTTGAGATATGTATATCCTTTTATTGTACATTGTTTACCTGTGTTTTCATTTCGCTAGCTCTGCCTTCTTTCATACGCCCATAGAAATGGAATAATTATAATATATATATTCATTCAAAGGAGTGTTAACGTGGAGAAGAATTGTTCCATTATGAATGTGATAACGTAGTTTTCATACACGTCGCTTTATTGTCGCATGAAATATTCACCAACAAAATAATAACTTGAGGACCGAAATGGTAAAACCAGAAATGGATTTATGACGGAAGAGAATGTACGGATGAAAAGATCCAGCCATCGCTGAATTGCTACTGTGTCTCAAAGAAGAACTGCGTGTGTTTGTGCGTTGCTAGGATGCGGGTTTGCGAAAGAGCAGAGTTGAGGAATAAGAAGGAAAGGGGAAGCGGAGAAAAGGAGAGAGAGGGAGGAGGGGGAGGTTGGAAGGAGGGGGAGAGGGGGAGGATGCGAGGGAAACGACGTAGAAAGGCAGTAGAAGACGACGTTGAGGGCAAAAGGCGTAATTTGCGGGAAAGATTTACAGTAGCGGATTGAATATTAATGTCTTCGCTTTCCCTCTCTTTCTTTTCTTTAAAAACATCTTCGTCGCAAGCGTTACAGTTACAACGACTTTTATTCTTGGAGTAAGAAAATATGGTTTTATTATCTATTATAAGTAATATTTCAGCAGCTGATTCAAATATATTATTCATTTGTCATATATTTTAAAGTATGAACTTCTCAATTCTTAATTAATGTCGTTAGGAATTTTCCAGTTGAGTTTTAAACAAATTTTTGCACGAATAAAGGCAAAAGAAGAGCGATTTCCCTTAGTGATGAACAATATCTATTAGCATGAATACAACTCACCATTACTAAACCGCTGTGTCATTCTTCTCGAGATCTCTATAAAGGCGTCTTGCAAACGTAACAACGAAGTTAAGGAGCAGTTGAAGCAATATCACGGCTGTGCTGATGAGGAAGGCAAGGACATCTCGTTATTCATGCGTATCTCAGACACCTAACGGAAAGAGGACTGTCTTAAATAACTTGCTGTTTAACCGTAGAATTTGTATATTTAGCTTTATAGTCATTCAAATTTTTCGGGCCACCAATAAAGGTCCTCTTTCCTAATGGCGGGCCTGTCCGTCACAGCGACAGAAACAATGCGGCTCATTCTCTGAAACAAAGCTTGTCTCTTGCTTTGTAATCCATTTTTCCCATTACTTTTTCCGTGGGTTCTCTCCGCCTATCTTTGAAATCCAACTACGTCGTATTTCCTCATTTTCTCTAGAGATCCTGCAAACGAAGACGAGAAACTGGTCCAATTACGGAACTCTTACGTCGAAATATTTTGACAAAGTACATCTTCTTCTGTCTTCCCGAGACATATTTGAAATCCCAGTGACACAATGTCTTTCGTTGATCAAAAATATCATATTAAGCTTAATTGTATTCGATATCTTTGTGCTCGTGAATTTGTAAAGAAACAGCGAATTATTCATATTAGTATATCCATATTAAATGTTTTCAGTAGGGGAAATATTCCGGAAAAGTACCTCCTCGATATACTTTGCTTAAGAGAAGTGAACTTGATTCTTATATTGGGATTTATTTACGCAGTCATTTATAAGCATTTAGAGGGTTTAAAATACCGTATTAGCCCGAATATAAGGCGAGGTTTTTTCAAAAATTGTCTTTCAGGAAAGTGGAGGTCGCCTTATATTCGGGTCCTTAAGTATGAAGAAGTTACTTTTTTTGGATTTTCTCATTGGGAAAATACGGAGTCGCCTTATATTCGGGCTAATACGGTAATCATTGGTCATTATCCTACTATTATATGTAATATAATTTAATTATATATACATATTTATGTTTAATTATTTATACGACAGCATAATATGTAACATTATATAATTTAGTGCTGTTTTTTGGCACGATGCAAAAATGAAGCCATAGCAGCTCGGTAAATTAATATCCGGCACCAATTTTTCTTTTCTTATTCTATCTTTTCCGTGATCTCCACCGCTATATTTTAGTACGTCTGTCTGTCAGACTATTCCTTTATGCACGCCCGCATTTCTAAACCGATTCCCGCCAAATTTGACACGATTATAGGGGGCACCCATTGAAAGTTTAATGTGTGGTTTTAGTGTCCGTCTGTCCGTTTGTGTCTAAATAGCGGCCTATTTTCTCTCTGCTCCTTTATGCACGCCCACAATCAACCGATTCCGACCAAATTTGGCACGATTGTGGGGAGCACTAAGGGGAAGGTCAACGCGGAACTTTGGTGTCCGTCTGTCCGCTTTATTAAAAATGGCGGTCAATTGTTTGACTGTTCCTTTATGCACGCCCACATTTCTGCTAGTTGTGTATATTTACGCTTTTATATGAGCTAACTTTTTAGACCAAAATTTGAGATACACCTGTACTATAGACTACAATGGCACAGAAACATACACAAAGTATTTAAAAGTATAGAGGAAAACTGAATACGTCAAATTTCTGAAATGAAATTGTAAAATTGATGAATTCCTGCAAAGTTGGAAAAGTATAAGATAAAATCTTCCAGTTTTTGGGATTGTAAAATTGTTACAACACTGTATATCGTAGTGCATAAACCATCATATGGTAAAAATATCCATTTCTGATGAAATAATCATGCATTCAACTTATCTATTAAGAGACATATGACATATTGTATATTAAATAATGCTTATTCTTTGTATTTGAACCCTTTTAAGATGGCCTGCCATCCTGAGATCTATGTATGCTCCCTTTCTCCATAATTTGAGTCTTCATGCAATTCTCACCCATAGCTACACTGCAAAAGAACCAATTTGGAGCACCGGGAACAATTGAATGTGAATAATCCAAGAATAATGTAGAGATTAAAGGAGTTGAGCAGAAGGGAGAAAGGTGGAAGGTGAAATTTGTGAAAAGAGATTCGCAAAAATAACGCGTGATATGTTGAGTGCGTGTACGAAGCGGAATACAAAGAATATGATATGAAGCTTTTCCAATAAAAAGTCATTCTTTTTATTTAATTCAAATAAATTATTCCATCAAAAGAAACCGTTAGAATGTATATGGTAACCACGTGCACCGATGATGGAAAGGCCAAGACAGAGTAAACTGGCTGCATCGATTCGCCCTTGAGGAGTGGTTGAAGAGAGAAAGGAAGGGGGAGGGAGGAAATGACGGGAGGAGGCAGGAGGAATAAAGAAGGAGAGAGAATGGCCGGAAAATAGCAGAGAGGAGCGAGGAAGTTGAGTTAAGAGGGTTCGTTTTGGGTTGGATGGTGTGAGAAGAGGCTTAGGAGGGTGATCACGTCGGCAGGGGATAGATGAATAGAAGGTAGAATTGGAGGTGGGGGGGAGAAGAGATTGAGCGGTTGGCGGGGCTGGGACTGAGTGGCTATGGAAGATGGTAAGGTAATGTGAGAGGCCTCCATATGCCTTCGAGGGATAAGGAAACCTCCGCATGACTTTTTAATGTGACCGCGAAACCATGCGTTCGCTCACTTCGGTTGATCCTCGAGTCCTCGCGAAGGATCTTCGAAGCGTGTGTTTGGGATGCGAGTGCGTGGGTTAGAACTTAGATAAAGACGAATTCTCCATTTAAAGCCGTATAAGGCTAAAATAAAATGTTCATAAACTCTCCAAATCCCAAAGTTTGGTGAGGTTGTTGACCTCATTATATTTAAAAATCTTAATATACTCGCATTTTACTACTTCAATTTTTTCCAATTGAACAATTCATCTGGATAAATATATGAAGAAAGACTTTCGACCAAAAAAATCTAAGAGCGCTTAAACTTTGAAAACTCCCAATGGTCTTGTTTTTAGGAAGATGGAAGTAAATAAAAGAACTCATTCATTACTGACGGAAAGCTATAGCTTTTCATATTATTAAGAAATAATATACTGTCTGTGCGTGTAGGAAGTTGAACTGTATCTTATCATAATCACGGCAACCGCTAATACAAGGTAATTATTTTTGAAAACTGTAACTTAAAAAAAATTGTGAAATAATAGCAGAAGTAATTGATATTTTATTTATATTTAAAATGAAGGCCCCTCTCACCGTGTTTTTACGCTGAAGCAGAAACGTCAAAGACAAAGTAAACGGATTTGTGAATCGTCTGAGCTTCGCTCGTCTCATCAGTGTCGATTCCCGCCCGCTGAGCAGTTAACGATCTGTTTTGGCCGCGGCACGCACGTTCTCGTTCCTGGCTTTCCTTTCTTCTCGCGTATCTCATCTCTCTGTGGTCAGACAACTCAATCCCGAGCTCTTCTCGCGTGTGGACGCAGAAAGAAGATAGGCACACGACACGAGTGACACCGCTTGGATTCCGCTCTATAGCAACCGCACTGTAATTAGCGGAGACCGGCTTTCTTACCCATCCCAATGCCCCTGTATACGATTAACTTCCACCCATATTCTCTTATTCTCCCCATCCTACCGAAATTTAACAGCGAAGAGCCGGAAACTGACTCGGCCGCCTACTTGTCCATAGTCCTTTTCCTCCCAGTGTCTCTCTCTCTCTCTCTCCTCCCCCCTTTACTCCGCCAGCTCTACTTCTTTTGTTCACTCTCTCGTTTCATATCCCTTCTTCCTTCGAATCCTCATAGAATCCCATATTTTTCCTTTCTTCCCGCACTGCGTCATGGCAAAAACCCGTCTTATGTCCTGCTCTCTTCTGAATACAAACCCCTCAGTTATTCGCCATCAAAGCTTTAGCAGACTTCTCTGTCCTTTATTTCGTATCATGTCCTTTGTGTCATCTTGTTTATTCTATCCCAATGCTGGGTCGTAGACAAAAATTGTTTGTTATTTCTGTTCAGAGGGAAAGTGCGCATAAAATAATTAGGTACGTAATAATAATAACAATTCTCGATTTTTGGAATGTGAAACAATATTTCTAATAAATAAGTTTTTAACGCAGCATTGCATTGAAAAATTCACGAATCTTCTGTAGCTAGGTTCCTGACCAACAATATCAATTTTAAAACTGATTGTAAAAGAGCTATATTTGAGTAAGTGTAGTTATGGATAGGTAAACTGAAACTAACAACAAAATGAAGACTTTTGCCGACTATATTCCCAGAATTAAAGAAGTAAACTACGTTTTTTTAAAGTAATAGACACAAGGATGAAATTGGTTACGTTAATTAAGAAACTGCATGAACTGTTGCTGAATTAATGGTCCAACTGAAAACTATGCTTATCATTTATGTGATCTTCGTCAATGAGACACGAAAAGGACAAGATTACATCAAGTTTTTGGGCAGTGTCGCTCCGGGTTATTTATGCACGTGACATCTGTCTCTTATATAATTTATGCATTTACGGATTGTGCTCTGATCTCATTAACTGTATCCGGTTATGGAAAAAAAACTCAGTATAGTTGTAAGATTGTTATTTGCGGAATATTGGTGTCATTCTATATATATCGTTAATTTAAGCAAAATATTTAATTTGAGACAAGTTCTATTTAAGAACATTCATACTCTTTCATTGATGATTTCATCTGAACTCACTTGCTACAAATAAATTAAAACATATTAAACGGGATAATTTCATTTAGATAAGCAGACTTTTTTATTGTTGATTTATTCTTATAGTAGCTATGGTTATCTAGAGCTGTTCGCCATCTTAAGAAACTTATGTAGAGAACCTGACTGTTAATTACAACCTGCGATATCTTACATATCATAGTTCACTCTTTATCTCATTCTTTCTTATTTGTTCAATACTTGAAATTCAGCTTTAGCACAAAAACCACAAAAGTCGCTCAGGTAAACAAGTTATAATGCAGAATTTCATTTTATGTTATAATAAAAATACTCCGCTTTTTATCAGGAAAGTTGGCTACTTCGCATCTTTATTTGAATGCTTTTATTCGTTTTATAGAAATTTGAGTATATAAATTTCTAATTTCGTACAATGTTTTTACGGGAAGAAAGATTATTAAAAATGCAAAAAGCGTAGTGCCTATGTTTCTGTCACTATGGTAGACAGTAGGAGACTTTCAAATGAAATAATAGAAATTTTTGCTGCGAATGTGATATAATTTGGTTTTTACCATCACATAGGAAATTCCAATTGAATTCCTTAGTATTTTGTTAGTTGAAAAAGATAGAAGCTATAAAAATATGTACATCATTCTACTGTGACTAAATAAAGGCTATGTAATAATTTTATATTCGTCCAAAACTTATAATAGTAACCCATATTAATCTATGTAAAATTTAAGCTAAGAACTGAGGTTTATCGCAATACCAGAAACAATTACAAAATTAAATTAAATAAACGCAAAACAGCAGTGTAGAGAGTGTTTTGAAAATGTATTTTATTGAGAGGATCACATCTGAAACAAAGTGCATTACCCTACCGATTAGAGGTCGTTTTTCATTGCCTTTGCTAAGAATTTAAGCGATTCCATTCTTCAGGACAAACCCAGCTCCACTTCTACATTTCTTTAATGTTCCTTCTCCCTATATCCCTCTCTTACTCCCTTCCTTCATACCCAGTCCATTTTCTCGCCCCTCGTAATCTTCCGCCCACGCCCCTCTCTCCCTTCCTCCCACCCTTTCCTTTACTTCCCTTCCTTTTCGCCTCTCTTGCAACCCTTTCTCCCTCCTACCTTTCCTTTTTTCCCAAACTCCCTCTTCGCTCAACTCTCCCTCTTTCTCCTCCCCCTTCCTTTTCACCCATAATCTGCTCGGGCAGCAGATCAACGAGCTGGCTCCCAGTATTCATTGAACAATAGGCCGGATTGGGTGGCAACGAGGTAGGGACGGAGGAGAGAGGGAGAGGTTGGGGAGGGGAGGGAGAGAGAGAGAGAGAGACGGGAGGGATGAGTGGACGAGGAGATAGAAATGAAAACTACGCAGTGCACGTGTGTGTGTGTATGTGTGTGTGTATATATATACACATATACATATATATATATATATATATATATATATATATATATAATAAAGGTGGCAACAAGGTGTTGGAGGAAGCCCAGTGGACACTTACCTAGATTGAAGAGCCGCTGGGGGTGCTGAGGAGACACGAAAAACACAAAAGAACATTATATGTCTCTCCGCCGCTGAAGAAGGGCGTCAGCCCGAAAGCTCCATATTTGTGTCGTTTTTGTTCTTTTGTATTTTTCGTGTGTCCTCAGCACCCCCAGCGGCTCTTCAATCTAGGTAAGTGTCCACTGGGCTTCCTCCAACACCTTGTTGCCACCTTTATTGTAACCTTTCCTTTTCCTTAAGCATTTATATATGTGTGTGTGTGTGCGTGCGCGTGCTCGTGTGTGTGTGTGTGAAACAAATTAGTGGGAACGTAAAAATAATGAAATGTTAAAAGGAGTTCCAGCAAAACTGCCTATCTGGATCCAAGTAGATGTAGCTATGTGTGAAAACCCTGCCGTTGACAGACAACGAATTAGTTCCATACAAATTTGAGGAGTCGCTCCAGTGGTTTCCCGCTCCACTTTAATCCTAACAGTCTACTAAATGAGCTAATTAAGCAACTTTGAGTTAACGAGGGGATATTGATTGCATAATAAACATTAAATGGATCTTGCATTTGCCACTGAAATCAGAATTTTTAAGCCTATTAGTAGAGAACTCGTGACCATCGAATGAAAAATGCACAAGGAGTGATCATCAACTGTTCATTTACACCAAAATGCGCACTAATGGTGAATATTAAAAAAAGGTCGAACTTTGGTCCGAGAGGAAAGGGAGAGATGAGGAAGGAGAATACGAAGAGAGAAGTTAGGAAGAGAAGCGGAAGTAGAGACAAATGGTGAAATCAGAGAGAGAGAGAGAGAGGGAATAAGGAGAATGGAGATGAAGGGGAGGAGATAAGTGGCGGAGGGGGCTCTTCAAGGGCCTTTATGTCCTTATGGATTGAGGGTGCGTGACCGCCTCGACGAATGGGGTCGTAAGAGGGCCCCACCGGCGGCGACAGATGAGGAGGAGAGAGTGCGGCGTGCAGGAAGTTGGCGGAACAGGGCGTGACTGAGGGTAAGAGGGAGGGAGGGAGAGGCCCCCTTCCCAGAGTGGGAATCACAGAGAAGAATTATAGAAGATTTGGAGCTATCCAAATTCGGATTTTCTTCTCACGTTTTAATCGAATCATTTTAGACCAGCTTTAGAAATGTAATTTTATTCGATCATTATTACGAGACGAACTATATCTCTCATCTCGCCCATCGCTTGATAAATTCTTTTAATATACCGTCCCAGTTATACATTGAAGGAATTTTCAGTTTCATGTTAATTTTAAAAATAAAGTTATTTGGGAAATATGCATCAAAGTCGCACTAATTTGCGATATATTATTAGAATCAGCCGCTTTACAGAATCAAATTTCAGAGAACAGATTCAATCTTTAAAAAGTGCCATATTATCGTTGCTTATTGGAATCAGATTTTCGGTTATAAGAATCAAAATTTGAGTTAAAAACTTTTAAGTAAGTTAAGTAAGTAGTCATCTTGGACTTAGGTCTCGGCCAGACTGACGCTGAATGGCGTTAGCCGCTATGGGAAAGTCTGGCCGAGGCCTAAATCCCAGGTGATGAAATTCAATAGTGTCAAGATTCGGACATGGTAAGGAAGCCTAATGACATGGAGTTTAATGAATGAGTGGGTGGGTGAGAAAAATCACGATTGATCTAAACGAATCCCAGCTAGCAAAATCATGAAGCTATCGTCATCCTGAGGACAGCGTTGGAAGGTGGAGGAACTGTTATACAAATTGAAACAACTCTCAATAGGCTCTGTAGTGACAGTCCGAAGCAAACAAAAAAGTTACTATTTGAAAATAATAATCCTTTAACAAAGTTTGAGTGCAATAATATAGTTACGTATATGTTATGCACGCACAGTGGAAATATGTGCTCATTATTTTGTCTGCAAAAATGTTCCTACAAAATAGGTAATAAATTGCAATATTTGTATGTGTGTATATTAATATAATTTTTGCATCCTGTACTATTCCTACGATTTTCGGTTAATAGAATCGCCGTATAATAGAATCAAAATACAATTTTCAAACGTGATCACAATATCCGGCGCCTACTGTGTGTGTGTGTGTATACATATATATATATATATATATATATATAATTAGAGATCGGAAAATTTAGTTGTTTATTGACATTGGCACCTGGTTAAATAATTATAAATAATTAAACAAAATGTATACAAACATCTTTATAATAGTGCGGAATTATGAAGAACTCACCTCATTAACTTAGGATAATAGCCTATATAGCTGGAAATACATCGTGAGTTTCAAGGAAATATGTCCGAAGACATCATAACCATTATCTAGGACGGAGGTTCCCAAACTTTTTGAAGCTACGGAACCCTTATATTAAAATATTTTTTCTCGCGGAACCCTAACTAAGAGGCGGTAAGCCAAATCGCAGTAAAATTAACTTTATAATCACTGTAATTGGTATTTACATTATTTATGTATCTTACACTATACAGTTTACAAGTTAAGCTCATGTTATAAATAAGAGAAGGAAGAACGTTTTGGCTCTATTCCTCGTCTATCGTGGGACCCCTACAGGCTTCCGGGGAACCAAGTTTGAAGACCCTATGATCTAGGAAATGTAACGTAACGATATGAACTGAGTTTCTCATAGTGGCATTTTTTTAGTACTACTTGATAATTCCCCACATACGATATTTTGGTGGCTCCTATTGAGGCGTTGCTGGTAAGCTCTTCGTGGAGTAAGGAGACGTGTGTGGGACTTGGGGACCAGGAACGGAAGGATGGATATTAAGTGAGAATTTGACGGGCGGAGGAGTGTCTCACAGGAGAGAAAGGAAAGTGAGGAGGAGGGAGCGCGAATGAGGCATGTTGAAGGAGCAAATAGTAACATAGCGAGGGGAAGTAAAGGGCTGAAAGAGGGCGGAGAGGTGCGACGGGAGGATTGGAAGTTTTCCGCGCGAGACGTGATCAGAATTCCACACCTCAATCTCCGTAAACTGTTCCTGCGACGGTCAATGGGCGGAGAAATGGAAAACATTTGAAGGCAGCCGTCCATCTTTCTAGGCCGTGGGCGGGCGGAGTGGAACGCCAGGATCCGAAAGGCCATCGCAAGTGCTTTGGGTGGTCTGAGAGCGAAACGCATTATTCTCGAAAACATTTGAAAGGGAGTATTCGAAGGTCGGGCCGAGGCAAAGAGAGAGAGAGCGAGGGGCGGGCTCATATTGGGGCCCTGCGTGCGACAGGAAGTGGGAGAGTAAGGAATGGAATGAGTGGAGGAGAGAGGGGGAAGAGAGGGAGTCTTGGAGCGTACCCAGCGATGCGTGAAATATGGCATTTCTCTTTTTCTCTCTCACTTTCTCGGTTTGGCGAGATGTTTCTCAAGGAGAGAGTAGTGTTTCACTAGTTCTGCCTTGACTGCTGTAGATCCATGTGGAAACACGGAGGAAGAAATGTCGAGGATTCATGGGTCAAAAGGCGATTGTGGACGCATAATGTACCAAGAAAAAAATGAGACGCAATGTGTTTTCTCTTCTGTGCTATAGAAATCTAAGGAAGACGAAACGATGTTTAGCTTTCATGTTTATTATCTGATTTAATTTAGTAGCAATATCATAAGAGATGAAAGGCGAAGAATTTTCCTGACATGCGCGTCATCAATCATTCTCAGACTTTAGATTGAAGCATGGCTGTAAAATTTAGAAATTTCATGATATATTTTTACTACGGGAACATTTCTCTTACGCTTTTTATTCTTGTTATGATTCTCGACCATTTCAACCTTTAAATCTTTCCAGAACTTCACAAAAGATTCACTTCTCATGATATTATCTCAAAACATCTTCTCCAACTTTTCCAACTTTGCCAGTGTGAGACTCCGTCGATGGCGTTCTCCACCATCGAGCACGCACAAATAAAATGCTTCAAAACAGCGTACTTTCTCCTTTTCATCAGACTCAAGGGGATGAAGCCATTTTGCAAAGGCCACTTTAAGCCTCACATATTATGAAATCGACATAAAAGATTCCCATGAAAATGAGTTATTTTTAGTAAATAAATCACTTACGTCATTTAAAATAATATGTTGAACATCCTTTGATTGGGATCTTTTTAATCCTGACGGGGCAATTTTGACAAGAGCGTGATAGAACTTTCATATAAACCTTATTTGTAAAAGTCTAGTAGTAAACTCTTCAACAGAATGGAAAATTCTCTATATTTGCACCTTTGATGCTTCGCAATAAAAAAATAATGCTCAGAGCTGAAAGTAGTTCGTAAGAAGGGACTATATAGTCTCAATTTCGTCCTCCATAAAGTCGTTTGTCTATCTGTCTGTCTGTCCTCAGCGGATGGGGACCGTTCACGGAGAGGACCTGCCTTACATCTTCGGAGCGCCTCTGGTGGAGGGCGGCTTCAACCACTTCCCCAGGAATTACACGAAGGCGGAGGCGGCTCTCTCGGAGGCGGTTATGATCTATTGGAGCAACTTCGCTCGCACTGGGTAAGAGAGAGATAGAGATGGATTTTGGGAAAGTCTCTCGCGACTAGTTAAATATTTAACCGACATAGCATAATAACTGGGGGAGATGACTACCTGCGTGGCGAACAGGAAGAAAGGATGTAAAAACTTATAGCATCGGCAATTTGAAACGAAATTTGAAATTACAAATTATACTTTAATTGAAATGTAATTACTGCTTAAAATATTACTGTCAACCTACTGTGTTGAGAAAACCAATTTTATAAAACTTAATATACGCATCTTCATGGTTGGCACTATCTTTCAAAATAATGCGTTAATTTCCAAAGGTTTATCTACTACTATAGGATTTAAATTTGCTCAATAGTTTCCATAAGGTATTCGATCGTGTATTACCAAGTGATATTTTATGAAATAGCTGTCTCAAGTTCATAAGCTATTACACCCTAAAAGCCGTAAAAATACTGAAAAAACCAGTTGAACGTTTCTTCTACAAATTATCCGTCATCAGTGGTGATTCACCGATATTCGCTGCTTCTTTGGTGCTGAAATGCAAATCACATTTTCCAAACCTTGTAATTGCAACTAAATGCTTTCTCAATGTGATTTTAGCCATAATTCGACCTCTATAATTCACTTTTTAGCTATTTCAAGAACAAAGTCTTATATCAAAATGGTATATTTGTTTCGCAGCAACCCAAACGAGCACCAGCCAAAAGCAGAGGGCAGCGGCGGAGATCGGGGCTCGAGGGAGAGGAACAGATTCAAAAACATAGTGTGGGAGGAGTATGACAGCGTGCATCAAAAGTACCTGGAAATAGGTAGGTCACGTGGATGCGACCTCTCTAAAGAAACTAGTCTCTTGTTCATATATTTTTGACTGCATTTCCTTCTCGGATTAAACATCAGCACTTGAGCCCAAACATAGATTATTAAAAATAGTTGAACAAGAGACAAAAAAACTTGCTTGGATCTTGGTTAGAGCAAACCTCAGTTCTGATGAGATTGGAAGATCACCTCAGTGCCTTCATCAGACAAGGAGTGAATGGAATAACTCCGTGAAAGAGGAAGGCAATTGATGGAGCGGGAGTTGAAATAAATGCTCACGAAACATAACAATGAGAATATTCCTTAATAACATTTAGATTATTATAAAACTGAAGAAAATTGGATTTAAATGACCAAAATTTTAAAAAATTCATAATCACAGATCGTAATAATGCAGAAATATCACGTGATTCGGGAGGATAGAAGATATTTCGACAGCTGATACTCTTTGATCATAAGATCTGAACCAATGGTCTCAAACTCAAATTGAAATGTGACCAAACAGATTATTTTGAAGTATTTAGAGGCAGCATGCCATATTTATTGTCATACTATTTGGAAACACAATCACGCGGCACAAAATTTCATCTATTTTGTGTAAGAATAAATTATCACACAATTCTTAGTTATTAAAAGTTTTTATGTTGTTTCCTATCTCTTTGTCTCTCCTTTGTCGTTCCTTTCATGTTCTGCCATTCACACTTTTACGGTGTAATCAAAGCCGCACTTTTTACTTTCTCCATACGTAGTAATGGGAAAATATTGTGATCACGAAAGAAATCGACTTCGAGATTTCAACGGAAATACACGTTTTGAGGTCCCTAGACACGTTTAGGCTAGGTATTTTCGGAATGATGCATATGTGTGTGTGTGTGTGTGTGTCTATGTGGATGTATGCGATTGTGGGCGCTCTAACTCAAAAAGAACTTTATTAATACCAAATTTCATATATAACACTTTAGCATGAGCACAAATAACTGATTAGTTTTTGGACAATAACGGTTAACCGGAAGTCGAGGTTTATTCGAAACCCGATTCGGTTTTTGCGATATTTCTCCGATAATACTTCATTATTCTATATATTGATCATTACAAAAAATGTAGAAAATATAATTTCCTACATCTTTTATTTCAAACAATTTTCCATAGCAGTTATTGTTTAGGAATTATTTATAAATAATCGTTTTCGGTTTCCGTCAAACGTCGTTATTGATAATGTTCGTGAGGACCAAAGTTGTAGAGAATAATATTTCTTCCAGGTTTTGTTTGAAACAAATTTTCGTAGAACCATCCATTTCGGAGATATTTTGCTTTTTCTTAATACCAGTATACAGTATTCTGGTAACATTTAATATAATTTACGTCAATAAGGACGACTGTATTCTCTTACGATACGAAATGATAATTTTGCCTCATAATGCTATTCATAATAATTTAAATATCTATACCCCAAATATGGAGAAAGTCATGTGTTGGCCACATCAGATTTTTTAAACTTGCGAGCCACATGCTTAAGACCACTGATCTAAAGTCCTGAGTCTTGAATCACGCTATGGCAGCACTGACGCAGTAACGTTAGCAAACTGAAACTAATATAATAAAAATACGCATGTACTAGAAAGTACGTGCAATGAGAAAGTAATAGAGCTGTGAGATAGACAGAGAGAAAATCGCGCTCTCCCTGGAGAGATCGATGTAGTGGAATAGTAGCAGAGGAAGTTTTAAGGAATTATGAGCTGGCGATTAGGGAGATGGCAGTGTTATAGTTTAGAGCAGGGCTTCCCTACGTTTTCGATGTGCCAAGCAACAAGCTGTATCCTGGAACATCAAGCGAGCACCAAATTGTATTCTAGATTATCAAAAGAGCACCACTATACTTCCTGAAGAGTAGTAATGATGATGAATAAAATATAAAGAACATTAAAGTAATTCTGAATGATCTTGAATACGTTTCGAAAGAAATCAGCCGAGGAAATTAAATTATTAGTCCTAAGAAAAGGGATATTAAGTACCGTAGAAAAGCAAAGTCAGGATCTCAAAGAGCACCATCAAGCTTCCAAAGAGCACAGCGGTGCTCGCGAGCACCAGGTTGAGAACTCTTGGTTTAGAGGGAGAGTGATAAAAAATGTGGATATTAAAAAGGGGGATGATATTTTTAGCTAGCCGGTTTGGCACCTTATGAAGGAAAAGTATTTCGAGGTCACCTCATTTTGGCCAGACAAGTTTAAATGCATGTATAGTGGAGGTACGAAATGACAACGGAAATCAAGTCATGGAGTGTTTATAAACTAACGCTACAGTTTGTAGGTGGCTTGATATTATGCGCTCGCAAAATGCGTATTTTATTTTTCTTATTATCCCACTTCCATTGTAATACATTTTTAAACATTCCTCTCTGGTTGCTAGAGTTAACCATAGAAAAGAGGAAGTTGCCGTATCCTTTATGTGCATAAATTTTAATTCTATTTTTACCTATGTCTCTTATTTGCATATATTAGGCTGTTTTAGTCATTATTATGCAGGGCTGATTCATGTTTCTTTATAGTAAGCTTAATTAAGAGCACTATTTATTTGGCCCATGTCTAGTTTTGGTACCTTACAACTCATCGGTGATTTGTATGAATTTATAAAAACATTCTCCTTTAAAATACAAAATGGATTACATATATCTTAAAATGTTATAATATATTTCGTTTTAATCAATGAAGTTGACTATTTTTATCGACTCGCACCTATTTAGCATTAAGTTTTCTTTCAAACTCAATCGGCTACATAGCGGTCGAAAACAAGGGAGACTTCATACAAAATCCATTCGATAGACGGAGAGTGCAAGGGCAAAAACCGTCCAAATCAAGACAGCAGAGTTTACTCTTTAACGCATCAGCAGGAAAGGAATTACAAGTAATCACTGCGATGATTTGGCCAAAAAGGGTTTTGCATTAGGTACGAGATGATAAGGATATCCTTTAGTTGTGCTCATGAGGCAGTGGTCCGAAACCTGGTTGTGGTGTGCGTCGGGGGAGGGGGGGGGGAGGGGGGGGAGGGGAGGGGAGGGAAAGAGGAGTGGGAGGCGAGGGAGAATGGGAGGGAACGGTCGGGGAGCACGCCCCGCGTTCGAAGAAAAGGGTCACAGCCAGGATTTCAGTCTGGGGGGGACGTTATGCGACGTGGAAGGTTTCGAGGAATGGGACAAGGGAATTCTGTAAAGGGAGAGGAGGTATGGACTAGATGGCGGTCCGACGGCCGCCTCATCGAACCTATTTCATGCTCCGTTTGTTCTAAATTTCTCACCCCTTCCCTGCTTTCCAAGCCTGTCCCGTCACGCCTTCAACCTCTCCCCCCTCCCCCTCCCTCTTCCCTCCTCCCCCGACACCAAATCCTCACGTCTCCTCCGCCCTCCCGCTTAGTGCTGGAAGACTGGAAACTTCTTCTCGAGTTTCTCCCCATTCCTCAGATCCAAACTTCTCACCTGCCAATTCAACCTCATTGACCCGCTCATCTTCCACGCCCTACCTGCTTCACCACCCCTCTTCTCCTCCGCCCCCTTCCACTACGCTCCCCTTCTCCTCCGCCCCCCTTCCACCACGCCCCCCTTCCACTATGCCCTCTCCTCTCGTTTGCTTGGTCTCCTCCGATTCCGATGAAACCATTCACGCCTCCATTACGATCACGCACCGTTCTGCTCGGCTTACGTGATTATACTTATTAGGTAAAAGATTTATGCGAATGGAAAAACTAGTAGGGGGATTTCGCTAATATTTGCCATTCCGCAGAAAATATGGGACTGAATTTGATAGGAAATTTTTTTGTGAAATTTTTATATTTGTTTGCCCCAACTAATTTCGTTGATTCCCTTGATATTGAAATCCTTCGGCAGAAATCTTAGGATGTCTTATTTTTACGAAAATTTTTATTTAAATCGAGTCACGTAGCAAAGAAATTTAAATTACGCCTCTATCACAAAAGAAAATATTTTTTAAATTCTGATTAAAATGTTCTAACCTGACCTTGAATTTATTCACCGTAAGGCTGTCCTCTAAAAAGATTCTATTTCATAATAAAGTCTTATGACGGATTCCGTTCTAGGAATTCAGAATTGAAAATTAATATTGTGAGTGTAACCCATTTCTGCATTCTTCTTCTTGAACAACTCTGCATCCTGATATTCCCTTGCATCTGAATGCGATGACCTCCATGTTCGCTGCGAGAATGATGAGAGTAATATCGAATCTAATATTCCAGCCACAGCGACAACACACATCCTTTCGCTTCCTGTTCCTATTGGCTTCCTGAAATGGTCTCTTATGGAGGAAGTTTTCCGCATTGGACATTCCATGTGATAGCGGATTCTTTGTGCACAAGGTTTGGCTGCATCATTCTGCTGACATTCGACTGAGCATTTCGCAAAAAAACCAATTGTCCTTATTCGAATACGAATTTTTATCATCCCTTCCAATAGTCGAGGAAGTACGTAAATCCGTCCGTAGCGCTGTCATCGACTTCACTTTAGAAGTCTCCTATATTTTCGGAATTTTCCTCCGATCTTCATTCTCCTATTTTTACCCACCTCTTTCGTCTCCTAGGAGATGAGATTCTATATTCCTCTCTAACGCTTCCGTTAGAATTCTACCTTTTCGTTAATATGATAGCTTTTTTCGAGGGAATTTTGGAATAATGTGATTCGAGGGTCGGAGACTTGTTGTGAATTGAAATGATCTGATTCGGGATCAATAAAAGTAATTACGTATGCCATGAAGGGAGGATCAACTTATTTTTGCTTAAATTGATGGTATTTATAATTTTAAATTCGCGTAGTTCAAAATGAAATTTCAAATTATAATTAGCATTTTATTCTACTCCAGGAAATTAATACCTGAAAAGCAACTAAAATCAAGTGCGCTCCATAATTCATTAATTTTCATTGATAAAATATTTTGAGGTAATATATCTTTGGATTCAATTTGTTCGTGCTTTAATTTTTAAGAATTACAAGAGCAATTACTCGAAAATGCTTTTCCAGTTCATTTGCAATTTTAAAGTAATCAAAATTTTAATGTAGGTAATATTTTCCTTGCAAAGCCGTATGCACTTTTTTCTCTCTTCTGTGAATTTCTTTCTTTGTACAAAACCCCTCGTCCCTTTTTCTCTGCCTTCCTTTTAAGCTCCCTCTCTCTCTCTCTCTCTCTCTCTCCCTCTCTCCTTCCTTCCTGCCGCACACCTCTTTCTTCTACTCTCACCTCTCCCCTTCCAAAAACTCAATTTAAATTATTCACGGTGTTGCGATTCTGGAAACTGATGTGCAGCGAGGATTGGGCGGGACGGGGTTATGTGGTCGGGGGAAGGGAAAATGAAGGAAGAGACAGGGAATAGGAGAGAGAGAGAAGGGGTTTGGAGGAATTCCAAAATGGCGATGCCTCATCCCATAGGCTACATATGAAAGGTGTCATCCTGTCGCCCTCTTTTCTCTCTTCCTTTCATCTCCACCCCCCTCCCTCCTCTCAATTCCCAAAATGTCTTCCCTCTTTATCCACGTCCCTTTCTCGTCTCGCCTTTCTCCGCGACGGAGGGTCAGAATGCGTGCATTTTTATTTACTTTTTTCATAAGGTTTTAAAAGACGAAAAAATTTTCCATCGCCGGTGTGTCCAGATTTTTTTTCTTTCGGATCTAATATCTTCGCAAGGAATGCTCTATCAAAGGATGTTTCTCACCAAGATGAGAGGTTATGAATTTTAGGGCGGCACTCGTTATTCCTTTCTTTCTGGTCACTTTTCTGAAAAGAATTAATAAAGATAAAGCGTCGTTTATGATTGATTGATGGTTAGCCACTTGTTCGAATACATTTTGTGAGCTCGTTCCTCAAATGACAAATGATGTCGCGTCGTATTAAAGAGCGCCATTTCAGACTTGTTGCAGTCGTTATTAACGTATTTTCCCAATCACGTCATTTTTGATAATATCGAGTGAAATACTTGTTGAATTTGGGAGATTATGCGTGTATTCTCACTATTAACGTGAATGTTTTGGAATTTATTTTTCTCGAAATATGAATTTGTGAACACCTTCGCCTTCTATGTATAATTATTGCGTTATTTGTCACTTTTCAATTCTGTCACATTTTTCCGCAGTTAGAATGGATGTAATCCCATTAAACGGTATTTTAAGATGATCTATGTGCTATATATACCTAACCGTAGATTCACTTGGATCGCTATTTCACCCACGTCGCTCCCTCTCGTTTCTTTCGCCTATTTCTCCTCCCCCCCTCCCCCCTCCCCCCCTCCCCCTCCCCTCACTCCACCCCGTTTTTTAGCATTTTCTATCCATCAACATTTCCACAGCTTCCTCTCTTCAAACTCTTTTAAAATCAACAAAACCGTTTCTATCACGTTGCGCTGATATAATTATTCACCTGAGATTGACTTCCCAACATACACCCTCTGTGCCATAAGCTCCTTCGATTCTTTTCCTCTGTCTTTTCAGACTTCCACACCTCTTTTCGACAAGACGATTGACCAATGACCCTTGTTTTTACGTGATTTGCCGCATGGCTTTTACAGCATCTTGCCATTGAACGGAAACCCCTTATTTTTCACTGCCCACTCCGTCAGCCTTTCCATTCGGGTATGCCATATATTCAATTATTTGACTTCAGATACTTACATTACTTTTTGCTTGCCCACTTCGCGTACATCGGCCGCCCACCTGTTGTCTGAAAACCTTTTTTTTCTTCACTATACTTCTCGTGGTTTCGCTTGGGGTAAAACATGAAGATTTCTGACCAAGTTTTAAAAATTGCGAGTTTCGACAGTAAATTTACTGCAGCACGCTTGCGTGTACGTTTATACTCGCAAAAGACGAAGAATTCTACGAAGTTGACGCGTATCTACACGACCAAGAAACGTTTAGTGTTTAAATGCGCGGTTTATACTGCCATTGGTGCATCTTCAACATTGAGATGACGTAATATTTTTATAATATTAAAGCTGTAGCTTTTTATTGAGTTTTACGTTTATTATTTTTACTCAAACAATGCGGTTCTGTCATTAAAACTTTGCTATCAGTTTCTACCTACACTTTTTGCCGGAATAAGGTGGCGTCTGGTGTCTTTATTCGCTGAATTCGTCGTGAGCCGCTGACGCTCCTTTAACCCGGGAGAGAACCATAGTTCCCTATAATTTTTTCCATCCATGGACGGAATGAATATCGCTATGCGCGCCTACATGACGCTACCGAAGTATCAACGATCTTCGTAAATATCGATGTTATTCATCTGTAATTTAAGGTTCACATTTTATGTTCGGCGTATAAATCGAATCTAAGTTTTAAGAAATTTTTTTAGGCTTCAAGGGTCGATTATACGCCGGAATGTACGGTACCCTTGATAATTTAAATGACAACTTCCCTTTTAGCATAACAATTATTGAGAAAAGGTGACGTAATATACTTCATCTGAGCCTTGATTAGGCAATAATTGCAGACATACGGAACTGCTACTCTTCCTCCTCGACGAGATAATATCTTTGTTATCTTCCCATTTTCGATTCTCAGGGATGAAGCCGCGTATCAAGAACCACTTCCGTGCCCATCAGCTTTCCGTGTGGCTCCGTCTCATCCCGGAGCTCCACCGCGCCGGAATGGAGGACGCCGCCGCCAGACATAATCTGTTCCGCAATCATGACGACCCCTCCCTCTACGACGGTCCCCTCCGGGCAGACTCCGGGTCTCCTCCCCTCCCGGATCTGCCGGAGGCCGTGTCATCTCCCTCTCCGGAGGCGTCCGCCCCCAGAGGGCCTCCGGCCACCTGTGCGAGCGTCCCCGCCGCTGCAGCAGCAGCCACGCCGCCATCGGCCGCCGCAGCCGTCAACCAGAGTGACGCGCTGGCGAGTCTCGAGGCTGCCGCTGGGTTCGCGGCGTACTCAACCGCGCTTAGCGTCACCATCGCCATCGGTTGTTCGCTGCTCATCCTCAACGTGCTCATATTCGCGGGAGTTTACTACCAAAGGGACAAGCACAGATTGGAGGCCAAGCACCTGCAGCAGCAAAGGGACTTTGGCTCATCGTCGGGAGGAGGTTCGTGATTATTCATTTATTACATTCGGTTTAAAAATAAGGAAAAACACACGTTCAATCCCTATCTCTCGCCCATTCGCTATTTCACCTAAAAATAGAAATGAATAATAAAATTGGCGTCTCTTATTTCTTCCGACGTTAATGTGATGCATTGATTTTGGCGCTTTCGGGCCATATATGAGTAAATGGTAAAGATAATCCAATTGTTCATCTGTTGGTAAATGAGCGCATACAGATTTATAAAACAGTACTAATGAAGAAAACATTCACTAGCACGTCAGTGGAGATCTTAAAATACTTGTCTCTGGGATTATCTCAAAGTCCAAAACACCATTTTCATTATCTCATATGCGTGTTTATCATTGATCTTAGCCCTAAGTATTTTCAACCATGAACATTAGTATGATTATTTTGTAAGTTCTAACTAAATCTATAACACATATGTCTATAATGAAATAGGAAAATTGAATTCCACAAATCACTTTATAAATCAGATAAAAAATCTTACCAATACATTAAGCTGTACTAACTGACGTTAGTTGATTCTAATTGATCTTAGAAGTCCAAAATTATAGCGATCAGGTCATCACATTCGCCACACAACATGATATAAATGTAATGCCAATCTATAGTATCTGGAATCATGTTAATTAAAAAAGGTCGGAGACTACGGTGAGATGAATTAATTAAATTAAAACATAAATACTCCTTAACCGTACTTTGTACGGTTAAGGAGTATTTATGTTTTAATTTAATTAATTTTGGAATCATGTGATATTACGTTTGCGGATGTAAATAGTTATTAATCAGAGTGTCACTGTACAGGGTAACGTACAGTAAATTATAAGTTTTAAGGTATTCCTCACTCACACTGAAGAGTAACCATTCGCCACATTATTGGTTAACGTATTGGACATCCAGTGGACTAGAGAAAGTGCCACGCCTTCTGCAAAAACGCCCTATTCTTCTTCAGGCACTCTAGACAAGCGAGGCGCGTGTGGCGACAGCGGGAGTAGTCTGGACGAGACGGCGACTTCGATGGTGGGCACTCCGTCAGCCGCGGCCACAGCGGCCTCACCCTTGCGTGGCAAGACGGCCTTCTTGGAGATGGGAGTGCAAGCCCCTCTCAGGGCACCGCCCCCCTCCCCCGCGGGCATCCCACCCCCCATCCTACCGCCTCACCTGGCTCACCACAGGTCAGCACAGCACCCGACCTATAGGTGAACTCATCCCCAGTGGACCGATGAGATAGTGTCGTCATCGAAAGACCACAGTGAATATGTCATTTTGGTATTAATCCCTTATTGCATCGCGAGGGAGAGTTGCTCCTCTTCTGCCTCCCCCCTCCCACTGGTCCCCCTTCTTCCCCCCCCCGGTTCCCCTTCTTTCCCCCCCTGGTTCCCCTTCTGCCCCCCTTCTGCCCCCCTTTGTGCCCCAACTGATTCTGTGCATCTCACAACTCTCTCGCTTCTTACGTTCATAGGCTGACCTTTATTGAAAGCTGTTTATTTTGCATGAAGGGAGATGACGGTAAAATAGCGCTTTTCATCTAGTATTACTTCATTTGTTTCTCACCTCACTTGTACATTTTTGCTCCGAAGTTTGCTGCTCATTTTTCCTGTTCTCCATATCTGCAAGTAACCCTTTAAAACGAGAAACTATTCATTTCATTTTCAGATTTCGATTGAAAACGATTTACAGTTTATTATTATGAAGCTAAAGACTCGATTTTCAACATGATGGAATAAAAAATGTTTTCTTTTTCAAATAAAATCTTTGCCAACATAAATATTGCCAACGAAAGAATATATTAATAGATAAGTAACGTTACAAGGTTAAATTCCAGAAAGTTCTCATTCTCGTTTTGAGATTTCCAAATAACTCGCACATAAATACAAATACTGTAAAGAAAGAGGAAAATATAGGCATTGAACTTTTTTGGAAATTTGCTCGTCATCGATAATTCTCTAATTTTGAAAACAACAGTATCTGAGGAGAGTCTGCGATCGTTTTATTGCGAATTCTATTCTTTTAGGACTATTTTCTAGTTATTGATAGAGCGAATGCTCTCTGACCTATTTCCCTCGAAATTTTTATTCTGCTGCCGAAGGATATTTTTCAAACTCGAGATGTTTTATGCGAGGATATTATAGGGACACGTTGAGAGATACTAAAGCGAGCAGGAGTGGGCTATAACAGTGCACTAACGGTCGTTATTATTAAGCACGCGTTACAGTGGCGATCATCGTCATTACTGGAAAATCGCCGACCTAGAGAGACACTGAATGAATGCGAGCGAGGGCTGTCCTCTTTTAACGATCGAGAAAACGGGCGAAAATTATGATGGTTAAAGAGACAGGTGCAGCCGGGGACGCTCGGAGCCGCGATTTAGAGGATTTCGCGCAATTCACCGAAATATTCTTTGCCTAGCGGTTATCGTTATCAGATATTTAATTAAATAAAATTGTTGTAGTTTTGCTTTCACAACCTGATTTTATCCTAAGAAGATTTCTGTGTCAATAATATACATTATCACGATCTGCCATAAATTATTGGCAAGATCGTGTTTCAATACAACTCTCATAGGATAAGATAACTATACTTAACGGGAAATAAGTTGGCCTCCCAGATGTTTACACTTACAAAGTATAGAGAGGGAGCTACGTTGCCGGATTTACGCTTACAGTCCACGCCCGTTATCTACTCATAAGCGAGCAACCTAAAGGCTACTGAATCAGAAAACGAAGCGACGCTACTAAGGCACAGTATGGCAACGTCGCAAGGCTCTGATAGACCCAAGTCTGAAAAGTACAGTAGAACCTCATAAACCTGGCATTCTCAAAAACTCGGCACTTTTTTGAAAGTCATATGTAAAAAATCCTAATACTCTAGAAATTACTTTAAATGATGTACGCTTATCTATATTCGTTGTTTCGTTTACCTCATTAGAACCACATGTTTAGATTCGTGGCTATAGCAATTTTTTTTCGTTAATGAAATTAGTACTTTTGTTTAATTTTATTTTGACATGACTTCAAAACAAGAAGACAACCCATAAGTGGTGTTACGAAACGTAAACAGAAAAATCTCACTATTGAAAAAAGTGGAATTACTAAGAAAACTTGAAAAAGGTACTTCAGTGAAGAGACTTGGCGAAGAATATAGCATTGGTTGTTCCACTGCGTATGACTTAAAGAAGAAAACGGAAATATTGAAATTTTATGCAGAGTGATACACCTAAAGCTATGTGTAGCCGTAAAATACTACACGTCCCGGGTTATTGATAAGGTATTGTTTGAGTGGTTTCATCAGCGAAGAAATGAAGGTGTACTTATTTCAGGCCTAATGCTGACACAACAAGCGAAAAATTTTCAGAACAGCAAAAAGAGTGGTAGAAGATGACATTGAAATCTGGGTTGATATCGGCAATGTCGTACTTCAGCTAACTGATGTGAAATGTGTGAAATAGTCGAAATAGTGGACATGGTTTTGAAACATGAGTATAAAAAAGATGAAGAAAATGAAAGTGACGATGATCAAGGACAAACCTTCAATAGATCGCTGTATACAGTTGGTCACAGATACAATATCTGTTTTAGAACAACGCTCCTGCATTGATTTTCAAATACATGATAAACTTATGATGGAAAAATCAAAATGCATGAATCAAGCTAGTTTGCCCGATCTGTTTAAAAAAAATTCTCAGAATAATGTTTGAGGAAAATAATGTTGTAAATGCATATTAGATATACGCTTTATTTCACGTTCGTTATTTACTTTTTAATGGTTCTTTTATAATTCCTCGTTTTAGTGCATGTATAAACAATAGTCTTTATTGATAATGGGTTCCCTTTCAATTGCTATTCATCATTTGAATTACCAAAAATGTACATTACTTAAGGATTTTTTATAAATTTAAAAAAAACCCGGCATTTTCAAAAACCCGGCAAATGCTAGGTCCCGAGGCAGGGTTTATGAGGTTCTACTGTACCCTTCTAATGCTCCCACCCTCCACTTCGTCAGAGGCCAACTTACGTCTCGTCTACAATAAACACGAGCAGGAATTGAATGATAGCTGTCTTTCAGTCGGATCGTATGGTTTCTCATGCTATGGAAGACTCAAATTTCTATTTCCAATCAGTGGGGATTGTGACAGTCGGTGAGACAAACTTTCGACCGTTCCAGGCTCATCCACGGTCACGCCCAGCAACATATCAGCGCCGCCTCGTCCCCTCCGAACGGCTCGGCCGCCCTCCACCTCTCCGTCCCTCTCAACCACCCTCCCGTGCCAGCTCCTGGGCCTCCTCCCTCCGCCATGACGCATCTGCACCCAGGACAACCCCACGGCCATCAACCCAACAACCTCGGGGGACTGCAGGGAGGAGGGCACCCGGCACCTCAGCCGCCGCCGGAGTCACAGCCCCTCCTTCCTCACGGGGTGCCCACTCCGCCCCGGGGGAGGGGCCCGCCTCAGGGAGTGGGAGAGATGAGGGTCTGACCCCAGGGGCAAGCGATCCACTCGCCAGGCAACTGCACCTGATCGGGTTCCGCGGAACGCCGTCGTCGAGATCATCTCCCTTTCCTTCTCGCTGACGACATAGCGTGAGACCGTAAAGAGGAAACGATATAAGCGAAAGACTTCTCGTGTCGACGCTAGATGGCTCGCCCAAAGGCACGCGAAACGAGACTAACGCTGAAGTTCGCGAGGAGAGTGCGTGTGTGTTGTGTCGAAGGTCGGACTTGGTTCCGAATGTCAGCGATGGCGTCTTGTGCCGAGCCGAAGGGAGTAAGAACAAAAAGGATTGAATATATATCGGTGGCGAAGGCAACATTACAGTTGATTCGCCCAATTACTGCCATTAACTTTTTGAATAACTCCCTCGAGTTAGAGAGATAGATTGGGGCAGAAGAAGATACCTTTTAATCCCTTATTGGTAAAAAAATCATCCAAAATCCCCTCAATATTATTTTCCCCTTAAAAATGACCCTCAGGTGTGATCGGTTTTGCTCGAGGTGTTTTGATTTTCGGGCGGATGAACGTAGAATAAAAAATAGTTGGTTCGCAGAGTGCGAAAATTGAATGCCAAGGGCACGCCGACCGTTGAATTACTTGCGAAAGACTTCTGCTGCGAAAGAGAGGTTGTGTGCATGTGTGCGCGCGCCGGATCACACACGCACGCTGGCGTCGGCTCATTGTTTTTGAGAACCGATGAGAGATGACGAGGGAATAAAAGACATTTGTTAGGAATCCCTTTTTGTGGAAACGGCAGTGTGTGCGCGAGTGAATGAGGACTGCGGTTATGGTGAGAAGAAGAAGAGAGGAAGAGCGGCGGCTGTGTTAGTTCCATCGCCTCCTCCTCCGACGACGAAATGTTTAATGTAAAAATGAGAAGAGTGTCGATTTGTTAGTTTTGTCGGGAGAAATGCCGATTAGCTCAAATGATTGACTCGGATTATTGCCGTCTTTGAATTAGCATTTTTACCGACATATTGTTTGAGTATGAAAGGTTAATATTTTATAAGAAATCGATGACGCAAATCCTGGAAACGCACCAACCGTTAGCTTATTATTTTAATATAAGTCCGAACGCACATTGTATACTCCATTCTAGGTTCCTATTATAAAAAAAACGTCTGAAAAGACATGTGGACGACTTCAATTTTGTTTGTATTTGTAAGTATCTTGAGGTTTAATTTTAATGTATATGATGATTTTATTTCCCAAAATACGCGATCCATCATGTGTTATCGACAAGTTCTTCAAATCTTAGACATTTTCATAGTTTCTGTAATGTTTTCATGCTAAATAACGAATGATTTCTTTAACGCGTTACATAAAGTTACATATTTACACAAAATTCTTGTTGTGTACCTACGCGATGCCAACGATTCATACCTGACCTTAGTCATTATTAAATAAAACCGAAAGTAGATAATTTAAAAGGCAAAAGACATATTAATCCACTAAAAATCATGACATAGATTTAAATGATCGAATTTTGAAAAACTGAAAATGGCGGAATAAATATTTGGGTCGCATAATATCCTTTATGCAAATATTCTGGAAAGGTTTGTAGACCTGCGAATTAAGTTGCAATTTAATTAACAAACTTTTGTGATAAAACAGCAAGGAACAACTGATCGATTAGTAAAATGAGCGGCATCTTTAGTTATTCAAAGAAAAACAAGAAGTGATGGAGTATGTCTTTCACTAAGTGAAAACGATTTCTCAAATTGGTTTAGTGAGAAGCACTCATCCACTAATATATTTGTTAGTCTGCTAATGCAGGTTACTTAATAATTTTCCTTTTGAACCTATTTTAGGAAAGTCCTAGCAAGTACATTTTGGTACTCTAAATACTTCATTTGGACCCAATATATATCCAGAGAATATTTAAAGAAAAAGACGTTATGGCTCTGAAGCTATCTTTGTGATATTCCAGTAAAAGCAAGTAGAGACCAAAATTCTTGCAATTATGGAAGTTTTTAATCACATTCCCAATATATATTTCGATGCTGGACATGATTTAATGATGAATATAAGTGTCAAAATCTGGGTCGGTAGTAATTAATGAAAACATACAGTACGTGTGTCATATCTATCGTTTATTATGTTTGGAAAAATATGCGTCGAATTTGTTTAGTTACACCATAAAATTTGTTATAGACAAACTACGCTTTCCAGATTTTGATAATTTTTTCCTCCGAATCGGTAAATAATTCGAATCCTACAAATGAGGTTGACTTCAAGCATCATTCAAAGCTTTTTAACCTGCATCTTGCATATACTATTTTCATTTAGAGAACACTGCCAAACATTTTTCACAATGAAAACTCTTGCATTTATGAGTTTATGGAATGCTTAATGAAATATTCCAATCACAAATCGAAGCTTTTATAATTTTATTTGATATTGTATGTACATGAAAGTTGCAGTTATTTGCCTTATGTATTTGGAAATATAATAACTGGATACAGTTTTTCTTATTTGAATACGATCTCGTTACCCCTTAAGTAATAATAATTGCTTCAGTTCTCCAATGAAATTACGAAGTTAAGCCGCCATTTCGTTCGGTCATAACGAACTTGTTGTCTTTGTTGCCATAGTGAGGTCCCAAGTCCCTCGGCTCAGGAACATGCATCCTTTTGAAGAGGGCTTACCTTTCATAATTCTGGATAGAAATATTCGCATCTTGGAAATTTTGGCACTGGACGGCGAATGGTAAATATATATTAGTCGTCGATTCGATTGCATTTCAGGTACACAGTGTATTGGAAATCGCGTGTAGCACTGGCCGAGATGTATATTTCTCCGACATTTTGGTTCATATTCGTCGGGGCGATGCGTTGCCATGGGAGAAGGACGGTATGAATGTCCTCGCCACTGTTGAACCCGTGTGTGAATAAATCTTTTTCATTTTGGAACGATCGTGAACCGTAGAAAAGTGAATGAACCCATTTGGAACCATTCTCGATTGCTTAAAACTAAAAAAAAAATTGAAATGAACAACCAGAAAAATATAAATGTTATTCTAATGAGATCAATATTTGTAGTTTCTAAATGTTCTCAATTCGTTTTTTTGTGATTCCAAAAAAGGGAACCATTTATGCGTAAAAAATATATATAATGGTGACATTGGAGGACGAAGAAGAATGCTAGTGTTAAACCTGTTATTGTATGAAATTTTCAAATACAAACATGTTTATAAACGTGCTGTGTTATTTGATCTTGTGTCTCCCCAAAGCGATGCTCCCTTTCATTCGCAAAGAGTGCTTCGTGAAGTCTTCGAATGTGTCGTCCTTTGATCTGTAATGAACGCAAGACTGCAGAGTAACCAATTTACCGGAATAATTTCTGTCGGTTAAGTGACTTTTTTCGTAAAAGTATACAAATGTAAATTAGAATAAATAATTTTATTTTTATTACATTTTTGTGTGTCTGGATAAGGAATATTTGAAGACATATTTACCGCGAAATTTAAATCCGAATCTGAATAAATACCCTACAATGCACTGCAATTGGTGTGTGGCAGAGGGAGATTATCTCCGACCTATCATATTATTATACTCCTATAGTGCTCAAAATGATTGGTTTTGAAATCCAAGTTATTTTTTCTTTGTGCCAAACTTTGATTTAACTGACTATTGCATAAATACCATTCTGAATAATTTTTTGCTGTCTCCGAACAAATAATAATATTTATCAACCCTAATATTGTAAAATATTTCAGTTGAAAAGCTTTGAAATTTCTTAAATTCAGAAATTCATCTTTTGAAAACAGGGACATGGATATTTTAACAAGTGGTCTACCAGTTACCCTTGATACGTGATTGGAACCACTACTAAAAAGGTATGTAAATGGATTTTTCTAAACTTATGTAATTTTATTGTGTCACATTGGGTTTGACAACTTTTTGCTTTCTTCATATACGTAGTATAGAGAAAGTATTGCGATCACGAAAAAAATCGAATTCGAGATTTAAACGGAAATACACGTCTTGAGGTCCCTAGAACACGTTTAAACTATTTTCGGAATGATGTCTGTGTGTGTGTGTGTATGCCGGCCTTGGTAGAGGGGTGGTTAGCGTGTCTAGCTCCCACTGCAAGGGTCGCGGGTTCGAATCTTGCCGGGTCATGGTCGTTTGTGCTTGTCATAAAAATGTATTACAACACATGTAATTGGGGAAACCTGTTTGTGTTAAAAAAATTATTATTATTATGTGATTGTGGGCGCTCTAACTCGAAAAGTACTTGCCGTATCATTACCAAATTTCATATGTAACACTTTGGTATGAGCACAAAGAGCTGATTAGTTTTTGGACAATACCGGTTAACCGAAAGTCGAGGTTTATTGGAAATCCGATTCGGTTTTTGCGATATTTCTCCCTTAAAACATCATTATTGTATATACAGTTCCACATAAAGATTATAGAGAATGTATTTTTCTATAACTTTTATTTGAAACAATTTTCCATATCAGTTATTGTTTAGGAATTATTTATAAATCGGTTTTTTCGGTTTCCGTCAAATATCTCCTTAAAAACGTCCTTATTGGTAATCTTCGTGAGGACCAAAGTTGTAGAGAATAATATTTCTTCCAGGTTTTGCTTGAAACAAATTTTCGTAGAACCATCCATTTCGGAAATATTTTTCTTTTTCTTAATACCAGTATACAGCGCCACCACCATGTAGCGGTGAATTCTGTAAACATATTCAAAATATAATATACGGCAATAAGGACGACTGTATTCTTTTACGATACGAAATGATAATTTTGCCTCATAATGCTATTAATAATAGTTTAAATATCTATACCCCAAATATGGAGAAAGTCATGTGTTGGACACATCAGACTTTTACTTTTTTCAAATATATCCTGAAAAACTCAACTTTTGGAATTGTTGACATCATAAAAATCATAGATAATGTAATTTTCAACATGTTTTGTTTGTGTCAATTTTTCATATAACCGATAGTTATGTTATACTATTTATCCCGTCTTATGGCGCATGACCTTGCAAGAATGAATGGCCAATGAGAGGGTTTTCCCCTTCTACCATCGCTTGGAGCTCTCGGAACGACCCTATGGGGTAGTTTTTGGACAGCGAGAAATTGCGGTCGCTATTTAGCCTTTTTCAATGAGGTAAAATAGCTATCTGGCAACACGGTCGAGCGGAGAGCGAAGTGAACACCATGGCAGTCGAAGAGACACTGGCTTCCCCCCCCCCCCCCCCCTCCCCCCTCCATTGCTTGTCATTGGTGTCTGATTGGCTGCAACAGTAGTACTTTCACCAGTGCACTCAAGGTCATGTGCCATAAGACGGGAAAAATAGTATAAATACGTCGCTATGTGATACCATTGTTTCTGCTGCTATGATACCATTTTATAATTTCTGGTAGTGCTACATACGCTACAAAGGGTCATTTTAATTGCGCATTGTGATTTTGTTATCCATAGAAAAATTTAACAGTTTTCTTTAATTATTGTTTTTATTAAATGAAGACTATTGAAAATATTTTAAAATTATTCTCGAGTGTAATTGCTGATAAATATTTCTGATAACGCTGTTGTCGAGAGAGCAATCATATTCATTGCTCTGTTATATGGAGAAAGTCAAGTGTTGGCCATGTCAGATTTTTTCTTTCATTTCCTTTTCAGATTAGCACGGACTTTATTGAATATTCCTGCTAAATGCGCTTATTTACTTTGTGCCCGTCATATGTTTCCTCTAATGTCTCGCAGAAGAGACGGTGATACCTTCAAGCAGGGTTGGACAACCTACGGCCCATTACACATGTGTATACACTCGCAAATACTCACAAGGCAGCGAATTTAAAATCAGCAAGCCTCTGCACCGATAATTGCGAGAAATTTATATATATATGGAAACATTGCGATCTTAATAGACCGTACATACGAGCTGTTTGCATAACATTTTTTACGTGTCTGTACCATTTACATGTAGAAAAAGATTAAAATTTTGTTAAACTTCGCAATTTCACCTGCCATTTTACGGTGGATATAATATGTTTTCAAGGTCAGATATGCGGATATTCGATCTTCATTTTTCCGTCGAAATATCAAAAGGAATTTATTTTTCGTTGGGTGATCAACGCTATCTAAAAATTCGTCCACTCGGGTTTCAGAGATACTTGGTTTGTGACCGGGTTTTCAGACGTAACATTTTTTCGATTTTTACTCTCGCATTGGCATGTTTTCTGCCAAACGCGGAAACCTTTCAGCTCCAAAAACACGGTGTTAAGTTGAAGTGTACACGACCACGCCCATGCGAGCCTGCCGATCTCAAGAACCTCCGCTCTTCGCCACAAGATGTCAACACCTCCTCCGACTTATCCCCACTTCCGCCGCCTCTAAAACACTCGCTCGCCTATCTTCTTCCGAGGAATTTCAAATTTACAATCACGCTCAAAATCTCGAATCGCCGTTTTTATAGTTATACTCGATATTAAAGAAAATAACGATTAAAATACTTTGGAGAAAGCTATTCTACGGATCCCAAATTATGTGAACTAAACGATTTTCTCTACTCAAATTACGACATTAATATAGAAAAATCTTGGAACTGCTCTATATATCGTTACACTTTGGAAAAATATCTTTGTGAATCTTTGTAATGCGATTTGTATACAGAGTTCAATTAACGTTGAACCAATTCGGTTGATTTTTCCGTAGGATTAACCTTGAAATATAATGGTACCTTCTTTTGTTCATTGCACGTTTTACTTACAAGAGGAAATAATATTTTAAGGAAGTCTTCATGAGAGTGTAACAATAACTCAGTCAATTCCAATTACTCCGGGGCATATATAGTGGGACATAAAAGGCGATTTATAAAAATAACTATATAGTAGCTATACCCGGCGTAGCATACACCGATCTAGCGGATCTTAAATGTTCTTAATTAAACATTCAGGCATTTATTTATTTTTTAATCAGAGATTTCTCTAAAGACCCAATTGTCAATTTCTGGGTTCTTTCCTGACGTTACAGTAAGTGTATCAAACGATTTGACTCTTGATAGAGCAACATATAATTGTCCGTGACTGAAAACAGGCTTAGGTATGTAAAGGAATTTTATCAAATGTTTGGCCTTGTGACTTATTGATTGCCATTGAAAAAGCCAATCGGATGGGGAATTGTTTTCGTTTGAAACTGAATGGTAAATTTGTGTCTGATGGAATGGGTGAGATTCTTGGAATAAGTACCGTGTCTAAGTTTGCTGCGCCGATCACTTTTGCTTTGATTATGTGTTTGTATTCGAGTGACAGTAAGTCTTGTACAATTACATAGTCCTTTCAATGGCATTAAGTGTCTAAGGAGCATGATAAGGGCTTCAGTTCATGAAGAGGCATTCTGGCTGTACCCACGTAATATTTACGCGGATTTATTTCAATCAATTTATTAATAATAATGTGAATCAATTAATGGTCCAAATGACATCCCCATAGAAAACTATTCTATTAAAGACGTATTTTACTATTTTCTTACATTATTGATACATCTCCCTCTCCTCTCTTTTTCTCTCCCCTTTCCCCTCTCTCCCTTCCATATCTATCTTTTCCCCTCTCTCCTTTCTCTCCTCCCTCACCCTGTCTCCTTTTCCCGTTACCCTCCCTAGTACTACATTCCTGCATAACCCTTCTTCTCCCCAATTTCCCTCATCCCTCTCTCTCCCCCTATCCCCCTCTCTCCTGCTTCCTCCTCCCCCTCTACTTTTCCCATCCCTCTCTCCCCCCCCATCCCTCTCCCCCCCCCCCCCCCCCCCCCTCATTTTCCCCGTACCCTCTCTTCATATAAACGGCTTATAAAACACGTTACTTTTACGCTCGTAAGCTATATTGATGTTCATTCATCTTTTATATTATAAAGGAATAAACACCGATATATATATGTCACACAATACAATATATACCGTCCGTCCCACCCTGTATATCAAAATCCGTTCGTCGTAGAGATAAGCGGTAAACTGCGTTTTGTTTCTACAAGCTAGGAAGGCCCCTAGAAACTATTCTCATTTTGATAAAGTCCCGGGTTCGAATCCAGGAGACAATTATATTTTCCCATAAGTTTACACGGGATTTTCAATTTTTCAGAGTGCACGGTTTTTTTCCTTCATTCATTAAAACACGTAAATATGGACCGATTTTCTTCGTTTTTGCTTTATTCAACGGCTAAAACTCTATACTATCTTATTCTTGAGATGTTCTCATGTTACACGGTCGAATTATTCAGAAATACGCAATTGTTTTCGAAATTTTACGGATATTTCGTACTCTTTCCGGACGTTGTCAAGGCGACCGTCATTGTTGCCTCTGATTCAATTAATGCTAATTAAACCTTCAAATAGGTGAAAGAATAGCGTTATTCGCTTCGCACTTTGTTTAAGCATCGAAATTATTGCTGTAGCAATGTCAACATTTATACATAGCAACATAAATATTTACGGATAAATATTTAGTTAACTGAGTAAGGGAAGCGTTTCTAACGATTCAGTCAAAGCAGTTGAATCTTACTATCATCTCTTGAATGCTGGAATCTTATCTCTTTGTAAGTAGAACCATTATATTATACATCTGTAGTGCTTATTAACGAAAATTGGCTCACGCATAAATTTAAAATTAAATGAGAATAGGGACACACGTTATTATTTTAAACACATTACATGGTTATCTTCTCTTCATTGATATTCTAGAAAAACGGTTGCATTGATTGTTATATAAAAAAGAAAGGACATATATTTGAATAAAAAGAAAAACATAAAAGCTTGCGATCAATTACTGTGTAGGGAAATGAAGAAACAGGAGAAAAAATCTGCTGTGACCGGGAATACGAACCCGGGTCATCCACTTGCCGGGCGTATACACTGACTACCTTGGCAGACTAATCCTGTTTCTGAGCGGCAATAGTTTATTAGGTTGGGACTTTTAAAATGCAGATTTCTGACTGACTTCGCACAATAAATTGTCAGTACGCACACACAGCCTTGCCCTCAGCGAGATTCGAACCGGCGAACTTTACATTAGGAGCCAAATACATTAAAATTCTATACCGGAGAAATGCATTATTAGAGTTAAATGTTAAATATTGAGATCAACTTATTTTACATACTTATTAATTTTTTATAAATCAATTGAAAATATACCGCGCAAACATTGCGCGGGTTCAGCTAGTACTATTAAAAGGCAAGAAACTCATATAAAAGCAGTGTAGCATTTCCATGGTAGATAAAATTTTCCATTGTTATAAATTTTAAAATTTTATGCAGTTAAAATCAAATATTTAAGCTAATTCCGCATGAATTTGTATTCTCTTTTCAAAAATAATAATTTTCACTCTTTTTTCCGTTTAATACTTCAAGTCCGGAGTTTGTATCATAATTTTAAGTAATTTTAAAATACAATTAAAAATGGCTTTCACCGATTTCAATGCTTTTCTCATGGGGTTATGAAATGAAAGTCAAAAAGACCCCTCAAAATGGAAAATGTTCGGATTTTCGATTTTTCCTATTGGTTGTGACACGTACCTAGTATCTCTTTCTCGGAAACATACCTAAGCCTTTTAATATATAGATGTTTTGTCAATCCACATAATCCTCGTTTCAACATACACGTAAGCTTTTGAGAGGACGGAGTTACTGTGCAGAGCAGTAAAAAGCCAAAGGGTAACCATCGGCAAGACTCGATTGATCGCTCTCCCAAAGCTGCTCATTAATATAGCCTTTTTTCCTGTACAGAGGGGGACTCTTTCGGACTTGAAAATTCTATCTCCATTCACATTTTTCCACAAAAATCGTCAAACTGGCGTCCGGTGTAAAATCAAATGAACCAAACTTTCTGTAGCCATTATTTTCCTCTCTATTCCTCTTGCTTTTTTAACAACTTTTATGTTAAGAAAGATATTGTGTTAATCAGCAGGAATTTCCAAGCCTCATTATTTTTATGAAATTTTTCATCTCCTCCATTGGTTTTTCCTGCTCAGATTCATCGGTTTCTTTATATCTCCCGTTCTTCACATATTATTCTTTTTCCTTGTCAATTTCCTCTTAAAATTTTATTCCAAATTTCCTATGCGTCCATTACATTCTCCGTTTTTCACACGAAGGTTATTTTCTTCCATCAGCTATGTTCCGTGCCTTATCCTTTTCATCGTTGCCCAAACCTTTGTGGACGCTCTTAACTCGAAAAGTACTTGCCATATCATTACCAAATTATTCGAAACCCAATTCGGTTTGGCGAAATATCTCCGTTAAAACAACATTATTGTATACATTAACCATTACAAAAAATTTATAAAATTAATTTCCTACATCTTTTATTTCAAACAATTTTACATAGCAGTTATTGTTTAGGAATTATTTATAAATAATCGATTCTCGGTTTCCGTCAAACGTCGTTATTGGTAATGTTCGTGAGCATCAAAGTTGTAGAGAATAATATTTCTTCCAAGTTTTGTTTGAAACAAATTTTCGTAGAACCGTCCATTTCGGAGATATTCAACTTTTTCGTAATTTCCAGTATACAGCGCCACCACCATCTAGCGGTGAATTCTGTAAACATATTCAAAATATAATTTACGGCAATAAGGACGACTGTATTCTTTTATGATACTAAATAATAATTTTGCCTCATAATGCTATTCATAATATTTTAAATATCTATACCCCAAATATGGAGAAAGTCAAGTGTTGGCCACATCAGATTTTTCATCCTCGTTCCTCCTCGTGATCTCAAAAATTCTCATGGAAGAACAAAATTCTCGATGGCCTACTTTTGAACATTCGTGCCATTTATTCGAATAGTTTTCGTGAAGGCATTTGATGACTCACTGGCGCTAGGAAACGAGGCAAGTTGCCTTAACTTAGCAAATCCATCAAAAGTGTAGGAACTTACTTTGTAATTTGTAAAAAAAATCTGGATGTTGGATTGGAAGGATTGTTTCTAATGGAACATTCTTTTAAAGGACTTAGCTTAATTAAATGAATTCCACTCTTACCACTCCGTGTGAAAGTTTTTACCGTATTTAATTTTCACGGTTTATTAATGTGACAGAAGAAAACCTTTCATAATTTTTCCAGAATCTGGCAACGTTTTTATAAATCATGGTGCAATGTTTTTCTTTTAAAGTTCCATAATGTAAAAATGAATATAAAACTGCTGAATAAAACTTCGAAAATTATAAATAAAATATTTTATGCATATAAAAATACACATAATTTCAAAATATCTACAGTGTGGGGTTTCACTAGCATATTTTATTGGAATTCACGATGCATAATTTTTGGCATTAGCATTTATGACATGCATGGCATTTTTAAGTAATTTTAATTTGTATTTCAAAGCATAAGTATTAAATAGCGATAATTGAAACAATCTAATTTAGTCGAATATTTAATAACTTGCCGAAAATATTTTTACTCTACTTTGTCGTGTAAAACGATTGATTGATTCAATAGGAATTAGACGCATGTTATGGCGATCGATTCGTTTTTATTATAAGTTTACTAGGGGGCAAGCGCTCGCCAACCTCTCCCCCCCTCCCCTTTGCTCGCTGTTTCTTCGTTCCTACCATGTACCAATTTGATTTAGATTAGTCGGGAATATGTTTTGAATATGAGTTTTATGAATATATTTTATAAGGGATGTATATTTGGTTTTTAATATCAAATTAAGAAAATTAGATGATTAACTCGATAAAAACCAAACTTAGAGGGCCGAAATTCCCGCAAAATTTAAAATGGCTAAGGTGTAGAGCGTTAAAGAGAAAGAGAGAGAGACAACCACATATAGGATTTTAGTAATATAGATAAAAATATAAATAACATGAATACTGCGTTCGATTTATTTGCATTAAATTCATATCTTAGGTCATTTCGAGCAAGTTTTCATCTTATTTTCGATTTTTAAGTCTTTATTTAAGTGCACATGCACGGACAACAATACCGGTAACCATGGAATCTAATTATTGAAATGCTAAAAAATTCAAAATATGAGCGAATTCGAATAAGATTGAGTATTCGACGCTAAGAATAAGAATTCCCATTCATTTTGACGTGTTTTAGAGCAAATTTCGCGTCGATAACATAATTTTAAGATAATTTAAAGAGTAAAAGAACGAAAGCCTTGAAAACCAAAAAGGTAATTTTAACGTGTTATCTTATGGGAAACGACATTCATCCTTTGGATTCGAACCCGTGACCTTTGTCGAAATTTTTTTTAGTCATAACGTAAAGATTCATCGACACTGAAATCCCGAGAAATTTCAGTCTTTTAAGTTTAATTCTAATCGAGTTATTCATAAAATTAGAGCGTTACGCATCATGATGACAATTACGATTTTATAATATAGAGAGAAATATCGTGGCTGCTAACTTCAAGCGCGAGAAGAAATAGAGCAAACAAACTTTTTATAATCCAGCAGTGAAAATTCCCCATATATTTTGTTTTGCGGTGAAAGTCTTCCGAAGTGTTTCTTCCTTTACTGAATCCCCTCATGATAAATAGCACAAACAGTAACCCCGTTATCTCCCTCTCTATAGCCCCTGAGGTCCACTTGACTCCTCTTCCGATGTGTGTGCTTCATCGAAGATTGCCTTTTTTTTATCTTCGCTACGCCGTAAGTTACTCGCAGATATAAATATAGACGCTGCTCCAAGCATCGATGCTTGGCCTCCGGTCGCAACTTCCCTTAAGTGCACTCGACTCAATGCTTTCCTTTCACTTCCACGCGACGGAAGGACGAAAATAAAAATACAACTATTGCCTCTTGGACGCGTTTTTTTTTTCAGGCACTCGCACGCTTAGCGGCAGGCCATCGAAAGAGAGAAGATATACGTCCATTTACACGCGTACTGTGTAAGTAACACTCTTTTTTCCCCGCAAATCTGAGAGATTAACGATCGCTTGAAACGGAGTTGGAAACCTGACTGATTGTGAGTTCCACTTTTCAACTAGCAATGCGCTTGAATATGGAAACAAGTATACTTATATAACTCCTATCGTCGGAAGTATAATTGGAAACTCTCGAAAAAGCGAGAATTTTCAGTTTTACACTTACATTTATTTCATAATATTTATTGTAATTATGATATTTTGTTGATAAATTTAATTAGATTCATTGAGCGAGATGAGAAATGCGAAGTCGTTCTATGATGGTTGATAAATTCTTCCTACAGTAAGCTTATTTCTGTAAACAGGGTCGCCGTTGGAGAGGTGCGGTCAATTCGCCCACCCCCTGTTAACATCAACCTCTAAATCAAACGTAGAATTTCCTTGCGGGGATCTAGCAGAGTGGGGCTCGTGGCGGTGTCCCCGATTCGGCCTAGATTACCCCTCCGCCATCCCTCCTACTTACCAGAACACCCTGCGGGGTTAAATCCACTCCTCGTTGGGAAAGAATTTAAACTTACAATTAGATTGAGAATTATTTAAATTTAACTATCTTATCCTGTAAAATAAATATGATGTGAATTATAAAATAACATAGGAGTTAAATATACAAGATATAATAGATTTATAATTTGAATGACGAACAATTATCAAAAATGTATAGTTATGCTATAATTTATATACTGGAGATATACGTATTTTTAACTATACATATTTCTGATTAGGACAATAATAAAAAAATTTAATTTCAAATATCAAAGATAGTACTTAATTTATTGTTTCGCTTATTTGGTATTATTGGAAATCTCTATTGGGCCTCAGTGAAGACGTTTAATTTGTTAAGTTGTACTACTTTGTTGATTTTATATTGCGGTTAAGGGTGTGCGTTGGGGGTACGAAGCCAGTTGCAACTGTCCAGCACACGGGCTAATCTGTGGATACACGCAATCACTCTCTCTCTCAATGGAGGAGGGAAACCCGGCCTACTCTTTGCCAGAATCCACAAAAGGTAACACTGCTTAACCAATCGGGCTGTTTGCATGCCCACCCCAAAACACGAAAGTAAGGGAAGGGGTAAAAACCAGACACCGTGAGGAGTCGAACCCGGGTCTACTGAGTGTGGAAAGCCAGTACTCGAACCATTCCACCACCGTTCTCAAGTTTTGGTTGGATTCTACAACCCGATTTTACCATTGACCCGATTAAAAAAATTAAGGGAAGGTTATATTGTATTCGAGCCGTTGGAAGGAACTCTTGGTTAGAGAGATAGAATAAACGTGCGTAGTTGGGAATGTGAGATCTGACCATTTCCTTCTGAAAGGAGAGAGGGAGAGAGAGGGGAGAAGGGGGTAGGGAGAGAGAGGGGAGAAGGGGGTAGGGAGAGAGAGAGGGATCAGTATATGCTAGTAATATATTTCGTTACAATGAATTTTCATGGAAGGAGAAAGAAATTTTTTCGTAAAAAAGTTTTCGCATTCTCTTTCAATGATTTGTATGGTTTCTGAAATAGCCGGAGAAAAATTCTGCCTAGACCGAAATCGAACCGGGATCTTTCAACTGCCTGGCGGATAGTCTATCGCCAAGTGGAAGACCCGGGTTCGATTCCCAGACAAGGCAATATTTATCTCCTGATTTTTCAGATATATTTATTCATTTGATTATATATTTATTCATTGATGTTTATTTATTTATTCATATTTTCACTTGAATATCTATATACATACAAACAAACATTTGTAGCAGACTTTTCTGTAAACCCTTGCGGTAGAAAGGTTTTTAGAGTTGTATTTTGGAAGGCAAGCCAGGGGTGAAAAATCAACGTGCTTAGGAATGCATAGCATTACTCACTGTACCGCTAAAGAACTTGCCTCGAGTCTCGCGTGGAAAAGCATTCTAAAGGAAACCCAATATTTGCTGCTGCAAACTAATTTTCCTGGCGTTTTCTGGTGTTACGTTTGGGGCATTCAATTTTCGTTGGCAGATTGAGCCCTTCTAATTGGGTCCCAAAAGGGACTTCTCTTATGTTGGCAGCGGATACGTTAAATGCCTGAGCAGAGGCTCGTGGCCTTCGCATTAGCGCACTGGTGAGAGAAAGCGAAAGTAGAAGCAGGTTGTGTGGTGGTGCGTCGTGTGCAAACACCACGCGCACGGAAGGTTGTTGCGATCGCCAAACGCGTGAGAGTCTTCCGAGTGGATGAACGCCCGTGCTACGGAAAAAAGTCGGCCGCGAAGAAACGCCCCGTGTGCGATCTCGGTGCTACGCTATAGTCGTGAATTGGATAATTAGTTACATTCCTGAAGGATATCGTCGAGTGTTTGGATGGCAAGCATTCCATTTGACATCGACCACAAGGACGCCAGACGAGGGACGGGACAAGGGTGAGTCCACGATATCAAAACTTTTATATTATTTCAAAAATAATTGGCAGGAATCGTTCATTGAACAGTTTACTCTCTGTTTTATGGCACAGATAGATATTAATTATGTTGTGTGCCCCTAAAATGTATGAATACATAGAACGTTGATAGAAGCAAAAATGTAAATAGAAGGTAACGTTTTATATTGACTCGGAAGAATACACATCGAAGGTGTTAGAGTACGAGTGTGACCGCACGCTTTTCTATATGGTCAATCAGGATAGATTAAAATGCAGAACTACGTTTGACATTTAAACATAAGTGGATTTTGAAGTGCTATTAGAAAACGGAGTGTGTATTATTGTAGAGAGTAGTGAAAATGCTGATATTTTAGAGTATAATTCTCAAAACAATGCGCGACAGAATGTTGTTTTTGATAAATGTTGATAATTCCTGATTTCTTTTAACCTTTGTCGCTCAGAAACTCTTCTCAATTCGATGACTATGGAAAGACTCCACATAACTCATTACAATTCCAAATTTTCCATAAAAACGCTGTTTAGAAGAAACTTGGAAAGTAACTTCTGCTGGCGGTTAACTATTTCACAAGAATACTTCTGGAATTTTACCTCATTCTGAATACAAACTACGAGTAATGATAATATAAGTTGTAAATAAATAAAATTCTTTAATGGTGTTTGAATTTGTTAAGTGGAGTTTCTATTGTTAACATTTATCCACAAATTCTGCATAAAAGTAGATTGAAACTTTCATTTTTCATATTTATTTAGAGAAAAACGGCTCATTTTGACATATTTGTCTTCCTAAAACAAATGTTTTTAACAGAGGACATTAAACCACACCTTATTATCCGTGGTTAAATTTTTAGGAGCATATAGTTTTTTAGGTGCGATCATATATACAGTGCGGGCTTGAGTTTCTCCACGTAGTTTCATATAGATATTAGCTCCATATTTCCAAGGTAATGGTCGCACTGAATATGAGGAATATTTCAACACGACGGAACATAAATTACCGACAAAAGCATAACCTCAGGCCACTTGAGGCCTCCAGCTCAGCTCCTGCGTGTTCTAATTGACCCTGCGCGTTTTAGATACTGCATATAGGGCGTTCAAAACCCGACACCGCATAACTTCGTACATTCCTAGCCTTCCAGTTCATGGAGTCCAATTACATTCAACCTACCTCCTTGTTCAGACCCACGAAAGTATGAAAAACGCAAAAAAAGACTTTAGACAACCTCTCAATGCTCATCCCGCAAGTCACAAATAGGTTTAAAATTGGCCCCATCTGGGCACGAACCCGCTTCCGCTACGACGAGTGGCAACGCAAACCTAAGGCCGCTTAATAAGGGAATTAATTGCGTGAAATAGGTATTGGAAAATTGGAAGTTTTGGGGCCTTAGGTGGAGGCTTTCGAAAAAAAAGAATCGTAAGGAATGTGCTCGTAGGTTTCAGATGCGTGCGATCGTTAAATTCGACCAAGCAGAATCTGAGATAGAGCATTAACTAAAAGTGAGTCGAAGATGTGCTTCTGTCAGCAATATTTTGAGGCTAAAATACCAATCATATTCAGATAAGCCGTTGCTAAGGAAATCTGGAGTCTCTTTCTCTTACGATAATCCAACTTCATGGAAGCGAAGGTTGAAGAGCACTTCCTCCAATTTTTATTTCCTGAACATTTTCCTAGAATTATTTTATCTCCTTACAAATAAACAGCTTATTTTTCATTTTAGGAATTATGAATTTCTGTTTTCACAGAGACAAAAGCCTCAAGCTTTTCTTCAAATAGGCCATTTCACTTCAATTTAAAAAATTCAAATAATTTGTAGTTTGAATATATTCCTCTGTAAAGTCGGAAAATTTTTCAAAATATTAATTAGTAAATTAATCTCTTCGGCCGCTATTGCACATTACATTGAATTCATTATATTTTAACTGGTGTATTTTGAGAAAGTTATTTGTTGCTAATAATCCATTGGCGTAAATATTACTCAAGAAACGGCATGACCTTAAAGACAGCGAAACGAAAAATGCATTTAAGTAACTAATTCGCAATTGGAACTCGGGCGGTTGCGGTAGTGAAGTGTTTAGAGCACGGATGACAAATACTTGGCACGCGTGCCAGAAATGGCATGCAAGCGATTTTACTTGGCACAGGTAATATTGTATTTTCTGTATAAAATATGAAGTTTCTTAGAGAAGTGGAACGCGAATAAAAATTTTTATGGTTAACATTACTTTCTTGGCACGCGACTCAAAAATCATTTGCCATTCCTGGTTTAAAGCATGGGTGCACAACATACGGCCATTTGTTTGGCCCGATTGAAGCTGGGAGTAACTCAGCTGGTTAATTCCTTTTCTGTCAAAAATACAATTAAAATTTGTAAGTAAATTATATTTGTTTGCCACGCATTTTTGTCACATAAAAACTTAATGTAAAATTTGTTATGGCAATTAATAAATCGGCAATAGTGTAGTTAAGTTTTTATTATGGACAACATTTTCAAAGTGTAATCAAGGTCCAATCAAGGTCGATTTCGGGCCGCGTCAACTTTTGAGTTGTGCACTCCTGGTTTAGTGTTCGCATTCTACGTATCCATTCCGGGTTCAAATCCGGTTGATTTTTTTACCTGAGGTTTCCCCGTCTGCAATGCATTCTTGTTGCTTTCGTATGAATAGGCTAATGCCGGAACCGGGTTCCCCTCTTCTTTTTGTATGCAAGCGTGTGAAACGCGCTTCCCACAGTAAATATGCAATTGCACGATACGCTAGCATTGAGCGAACGGAACAATTCAATCAGTTGGCCAAAAAATATTGAACGGAACCGTTTCGAATGCTTACCTCGAAGGGTTTAATTTTACTGATCGCTTTTTCAGGGTAGCTTTGCAAGAACGTAGGGTGCCACGCTCTTTTTGACCGGTCATCATACACACGAGGCCCGAAAATACCCGATTATCTGGGCCTCTACGAGTCCCTAGGAAATTATGATCCCTTACGTCGACCGACCTGATTCCCGCGCGTGATTAAGGAATCTACTCTCCGCTGTTATGGAATCGAAAGGATGATATTTTATCGGTATTTAAAAATGAAAAAGAAAACGTAATTCTCGCAAAATAATTGTATTGCGCTGCCAGTTAAGCCATACAACTAGTATCTTCAGTTGTCGAGTGAAACGGTTAGTGTAATAATATTGTTTTGTGTGTTACAGAATGTTCTCTTTCGTTGTTAAATAAGATTATTACTTACCACAAAGTAGAGCCAACTTCCTAATATTTAATAGGAAATAATCTTTTCATGTATCCACTGAAAATTAAATGCTCGACTTCCTTTGATTGAGAGGTATTTAGATGTATATCAAAAAAGCAGCTATCATTAAGCGACCGCGGGTTTTTCCTTTTAAAAATAAAATCACAAGATAAATTTATATTTTAAGTTTCTATTTTATGTAGGACGTGAAGAGCCGTTGTGTTTTTGCCGTGAAAATCTTTATTTTGTGTGTCACTGTTATTTTCCTAGCTGCATTAATCCGCATAATTCGGTGAAATCTAGATGTAGTTTTTTCATTCAGAAAACAACATTTTTCAGAGCAAAGAGATATGATGTAGAAAAGTAATACGATTATATTATAAAAATTTATTGATATAAAAACTTTACATAAAACAATGTCAAACTGCAGTGGCTGTAAAAACATAAAAATTACCGATATCTGTATATAGAAATAAACAAATGTTTTGGGTTTTTTTCTCGGAGATAAATATCGAGACGTTTTCTGCTTTAAATGACAGTATCAATAAGTGTGCATGCGTGCGAGTACAGACATCAGCGTTTCTGCCGTCTTTTAATTATAAACACTTTGTGCAAAAATAAATGGTCTCATTTTATTCAAATGAAGTTTGTATCGTGTTAAAACTAACCTTTGTAATATGGTATTAAATATAAATTAGCATATTTTGATATTTGATAAAATTAGCTACGACTCATGTTAAGTTGGTCTTTTATTGGCTATCAAAGATGAACTTAAAATAAATCCTTTATCGGTAATAAATAAATTATCGTTCAATACGAAACATACTTGGCCGAATGCTTTGAATTGAAAATCGTGTGCGATATTTCACTCGGCAAAATTGGATGGAATTCAATCTACGTAAACAATTCTAGAAAATCATTTCTCAAAAATTCAAATGTTAATCCTCACTTATCCTAAAACCTCAAATTCCTCAATCCCATCTATTGTTAAAAAATTAAGGCCACATTGGTGCGTTTCTTCAAATTATAAATAGGAATATTTTCCAACCGCAATTTCAATCGAAGGCGCTTCAGTGATTCAGCAATCCTTGTGTCGATAATAGGGAAACTCAATTTTACACGGAGAAACTTTTTCGAGCTCTCATAGGAACTATGATATAAATGTTTCATTTGCATCCTCGTCGCCGTCTGTCCCAGCGATGCAACCGTCAAGAAGTTCTTTCCTAATCCTCGAGAGACGTTGTCTTACCCGAGAGAATCCTTTACGAGAGGACACCGGGAAACAAAAACCAACACGAATTCTCTCGAGATGAAGAACTCGAGCGATCGAATACAGTCGTGGCGCATTCCGCCCTTCCAGTTTCTCAGGCCGCTTTCCCAGCTGCCTTCTTCGCCTGTCTTTTAGCCGTTCCCCTGCCCATCGTACCAGTCTTTGTCCCCACCGTCCTCGTAACTCCTGCCGCCCCCGGGGGCTCAGTGTCCATTACGGAGGCGGCTGCCAGATCCACTACCGGCGTCACTCTCACCGCTCTTTCTGCCGAAGTCTTCTTGGAAAGGGTCGGCTTTATTATGACCTTCGGCTCCACTTTTGCCCCCGCACCCCTTCCCGTCGTCCCCCTGTCGCTGTGGTTGCGCCGCAGAGTGGAGGAGATCCTCGGGGGCGGAGGGGGCGGCACCCTTCCCGCCGGCGTCTGCGTCTGGCTGTCCGCCTTGGGGACGCTCGTGGTCGTGGGAGTGACGGGGGTGGATGCCGAGGCTGCGTGGGTCGGCACGACGGCGAGTTGGGAGGGCTGTGGCAGAGAGCGCCTCTTGGCCGACGAAGAGGAGGCTACGGAGGGCGGGGAGGGCACCGCGTGGAAGGGGGCCAGATCGGGCAGCACCTTCGGGTAATTTCTTCTCTTGATGTTCCTCAGAGTCGCCTCGGGGCCTTCCCCGACCCCTTCCGCAGGCTCATCGTCTCTGCACGTGACGTTGATGTCTTCCTCGCCCACCCTGTGGCATACCTCCGCCGGCTTCACCCCTCCTGCGCCCGCTTCTACCTCGGGCACCGCGAACGTAGAGAGCGGGGGCTGCGGTCGCACCGCAGACGCGATCAAGGTCGGCGGCACGACTACGGCCACCTCTTCGGGGGCCACCGCCAGAGCGACTGTAACCACGTCGTCTTCAGGTAGAGTCTGAGTCGACCCGGTTACTTTGGTAAGGGTTTCGGGTTCATCAGCTGTACCCGACGTGGCGTCCACGCCGACAGATATCTTCTTCGCGCTCCCTGCCTGGCCTCCCTTTTTCTTCTTAGGCCTTCGCGTGGTGGAGGCGGAGGAAATTTTGTCTTCGGAGAGTGGCGTCTGTGGAGAAGGCGTAGGCTGGGAAGGGACCGTCTCCAGAACCGTGTGGGTCGCTAGTTCTTCCGCTTTGCTCGCCGCTTCTACGGCTTTCTTGCGCCTCAGAAAGCGGGGAGAGTACCTCTGCACCACATCGTGAGCGATCCATTCCCTCACCTTGGTGTGAGGGTCCATGGTGCTGGCGCTGCATTGTCGCGCCAGCCATCTCCGTCTCCTCTGCACTTCCGCCTCCGCGTCTTCGTCGTCTTCTTCGTCCATCCCCCGAGAGGTCTTTCTCGGTTCCGCCTCTTCCTTGCCTCCTCCGCCCAGCCTCCTCAGCGCCCCTATTAAGGGCGTTGTAGTCTTACTCTTGCTCTGTTTCTCCGCCACCCCCTTCTCTTCCTCTGCCTCCATCTCCGGAGGCCTCACTCTCCTCGGGGCCAGCAGGCGTCGAATTTTGTCCCTCTGGTAGTAGAGACCAGCAAATACGCATAAGTTAACCGCGAGAAAACACGCACCGACTATTACGACGAGGTTAAACGTTGAGGATTCTACCAGCCCGGAGGCGGGAGTCTCTTCTGGAGTCGGGGGCGGAGTTGTGAGTGGAAGCGGCTTGTGTTCCGGGTAGTAAGGAGACGGAATTTTCCATTGCGGGGACAACCACGGGGGCGGGAGAAGCGTAGGTGGTAAATCGGGAGGATCCCAGTTAGGATCTTCCGGAACAGACGAAAACGTCTTATGCCTCTTGTCAGAGTGGCCCGGCTCAGTTTGCACCCTTTGGTTGGAGGTAGGGTCGGACATCAGCCTACGGATGTCTTTGTTCCAGAAATCGGTGGCTCTTCGTCGGTAATGTCGTCCAATAGATGGAGGAATACCTAGAGAAACGGGGAAATTAGTGTTTTTTCTAGGCATTAAATATATGATCGATTAAATATTAACGTAATTAAAAAGTTTGCATTGTGGAGATCTCAAGTAAAAGATACTACACAATTAGGAAATTTGGATGTATGCTTTTTATTATATTAAGAATATTTGTTAATATTTAATTCAATATTAAGTTCACACTGGTTGCATTACTGCTGAATTCAAATTAACCAAATGTCTCAGTAGCCATAAAATGTTATGGTTTTTCATTAAAGCTTACTAACAGTGAACACGATTTCTGACAGCTGTAGCTGAAATTCGCATCTGGTTTTCATACCCTTTTCGTAGCTATTTTAGATAATTTTTCCTTGAGTCTTTTTAGTGGAAATGTTGCTTTTTTCAATGTATAATCGTTTTAATTTTTATTCCATAGTAACGCAATGGTATGGTAAAAAAATCGAAACATATTAAACCGAATGAATTTCATTGTGAATTACATTTTGCTCAAGCATTTGACTGAAAAGAAAGCTTACCCAAGAGGAGATATGTCTGGTTGACCGTGTCGTATTCGGGCCAATCCAATTGGTACTGACTCCATTCTCGTTTTCCTTGCGACGAAAATGTCTGCCTCCGTGGAGCATTAGGGTTCCTTGAAGAAAGAAACATAACTATCATATATATATATATAGTATTTGGTACCCGTTTTGATCTTGTAATGCAGATTAAGAAAATGGAAAAATTTAGTTTGACACCGTCGATTGCCCAGAGGCACCTCGCCCCGTGGTATAAATTACGAGCGAGAAAAAGTGGATTCTCCACGAGAGAAGATGATCCGATAATGGGAAAATCGGAGAAGGGAAAATTGAATGAAGGAATAAGGTGGAAGAAGAGAGGACTGGAAACGGGAGAAAAGGCGTGGAGGGAGTAAGCGCGAAAGAGGAAGGGTTGTAAGGAAGGGAGAAGAGGAGGGAGTGGGAGGAGAGGTGGGAAGGGGAGAGAGGTGTGGGAATTCATGAGCGAGCTGGCGACTGAAGAAGGGCGCCATTTGGATCATAGCTTCATACGCGCCATCAATTCCGTCGCCATGCGAATGGCTTCGGGTGACGTAATGCTGCGGGTGGGCCAGAGGGAGGGTAAGCAAGGAAGAGGAGGGAGGGAGGGAGGACTGGAGAGGATGAGCCAGGCCAAAGGAGAGAGGTCGCGCAAGGATAGAATGGAAATGGGTGAAGTGCGGGGTCCTGTTAGTGGGAGGGGGAATTGGGAGGAGGAAAGGGGGAATGAGAAGCTTCCTCTAGTTGCGAACTCGAGTGATTGCAGGTTGGGGAAGGTAGGGAAGGGCGTCACGGGGGAGTTGGATTTTAACTGTAATCGGGGTAGCATTACGCGGGTGCGGCCGGACGAGCTGGTAGTTGGGGGATGGGGTTAGGATTTCGGATTGGGAACGAGACGTAGGGTGAGAGAAGGAAATTGAATGGGAGGAACCGACTAGGCCCGCTCGAAAGGAAATAGGGGAACGAAAGGTGTGTGATTGAGACAAGAGATGCATTTATCTCTGGAAGATCGCAGCTGCTTCGATGTTCGTGATATAATGATGCACGTCTTTCCTTGAAAAAAAAAGCTTATGAAGCTAAGGATTATATTTGACTTGGTTGTTATTTTTGCCACATAGGAAATTTTTGACTTAATTTTAATGGGATAATGGCAAATAACAAATTTCTCGTGCCAAAACAAAATTTCATTACTGAATAAAAGCCATTGGGAATTGCAATTCTTTAAATATTTAATTTATTGAAAATCACGCACTAAGTGACTTTCTGGTAATGACTGCCGTGATAAATCTAAAAGATGACAAATTAATTGCGTTGCTTGTTCTAAATCCTTTCCTTGGAAAATATACGGTATCGTATTTTTAAAACCAGCTCCATCAACGAAAAAGTTTCGTCTTGGCAAGACACCACCTAGAATTACTTGAAATAGTGGAATTTTACTAATAGTGTAAGAGTTATTTATATTCTAATAGATAACTTAATCCTGTTTCGATGGACAGGGTCGGAATCAATCATAATTCTCTAATAGATTTACTGAAAAATTAAAATTGGCGGTTTACATGGTTGATTTAGTATTATTTTAAAAAGACATAATCGTAGCTAAATTTATGGTATTACTGACAGTTCTGATTGCCATCTGGTCGCGCAGGATCTTTCGAAATAATTCCTGCAGAACTGTAGGATTCAATAACTGACGTTTAATGAATTAGGCTTTCTAAACTATTCAAAATTATCTTTGCCTGCTAATAATTTAGCGGATTTTTAGAATTCGTTTTGGGGATTTAACAGCTTATAACGCATCAACGTTTATTTTTTAAGAACATTAAAATCGGTTTTTTTCGCAAAAAGTGGTATTCCGGACGAACCGTTTTTTTTACTTTGAAAGAATGTTTTTAGAAAAGGCGGTATTCATACATTTCCAGTCCCTATCCTTACACGATACCTTTACTTAAATAAATTTCACCGTCATAGTTGAGATGAAAAATGTTCCCAAAGTATAAGAGTACGTGCAGGAGGCAAGTGAGTTTATTCCTTCGCTGATATTTCAAAAACGTTTAGCAATTTCAAACAAAAACTGTTTTTGAGCGTTTAATTTAGCGCGATAGTCAATCGTTCGGAGGTCGTGGCGCACGATATGGTGCTGAAAACAAAAGAAGAGCGCGGAAGAGATAAGTAACGATCACCTAGAGAGGGAGAGATAAATAGAAAGGCAGTCGTACCAACCTGTTGAGTTGATGAAGTAATCAAGGCTGCGGCTGTAAATCCCTTTTGCGACTTCCCCATGGAAACAAGAATTGCACCGACGTTGAAGTGTTTACATTCACAAACGTCAATCTACGCGTTAATCCCTCTCTTGACCATTGGTGTTAGGCTTAGGGTTTGCCATGGCTAATGGTAAAATGGTTAGGGACTCCATTAAATAGGAAATGCGTTTAGTCCTGACAAGCGATTGGAGCATCGGTTTACGAGAAAAACTACCATTCGTAAAGCTCATTTAATCCTCAATATTTCGCGATAAAAGGTTTTTATTAAAAATTCCCCATTGCGAAATAGAAACTGTAGAAAGTATTAGATAATGAGCAGGATTCATTTGTCACAGTCCTTTGTTTTCACGACATCATATTATTTCGAACTAATACTGTATTTGTACAGTTGGGAATGTTTGACTGCCCTATGAATAAACAAAAAAAGAAATAACTCATAGAATTTGTTTATTTTTCACGGGGTATGATTTATTTTAACTTCACCATAGTGATAGTCATAAACGAAAACATTCATATGCTTAATTGTGGTCACCTAAATCTCTTTCTAATTTTTAACTGAAAAGTTTTTAAATGGCATTCAATGTTAATTTCCCGGCTATAATGCATAATAATCGACTTAAGAAGATAGTTAGCATTAATTTGTTCGGACATTTCCTGGTCTTATCAGTTCTTTACATAATTTCTCTAAGGAGATTATCACAACTTAGAAATAAGAAGTAGGAATTAAATCCCTAAACTTTCTGCAGAGGAATTAGAGGAAAGTTTGGGGATGCGTCCACCGTTTGAGCTCAAGGATAATACCTATGGCGGAAGTTTATAATCACTTCAAAACCGGTAGAGGATCTGAAGTATGAGGCAAGGTTCATCAAAATTAAAGTCATTTTGGCACAGATGCATAATCATGTTGAAAGCAGCAATAAACACGTGGCAATAGGTCTCTCGAAACAGGAAATACTCAGCAAGTATTTCTCATGAAATATTTTGTCTTCTTAAATCTCTAATTAACTTTCATTTTAATGCTGATAATAATAATAAAGTTTCAGTATACACCGCTAAGAGAAAATATCATTCATAATTAATTTTAACGATAAATGTTAAAATAAAACATATTTAAGTTAATAATGTGTTGTGGAATGTTTGAAGGAATGTACGTATTCTTGAGCTTATAAATATTATGGAACCATTTTCATATCCTGACTTAATTAAAAATTCAGCAAATAAAAATGAAAACATTTTCCAATAGCAGAAAATGAATGAAACGTGAGAGATTGACTCATACTATGTTTATCGCGTAACTAAAGTCAGCTTATAGCCATAATAACGGTAGAATTTATGGTATTCAGTATTACTCAGTTAGTAAAAGCATTGCTTCAGATCCTGCGATTAATTTAATAGACAATTTACTCAAGCGCATTACTCCACCGTATTAAAAATCCATATAGTTTTCGACACTTAAAGAGGCGCAGACGAATCGCTCCAGCACCCATTCCCGTAAGTGTTTCCACTCATGTATTCTGCCATTTCGTGGACAGTCATTGCAATTATGAACTTTTTCTTAAGCGAATGCGTTTATAATTTATGCATATTTTGTACGATGTTCGTACTGGATAATAATCTTTCTCACCCTGTTTTTGCGAAGTTCGTCCAGAAGGTCATCACTGCTTCAGCGAATAGAGCTTCTTGTGCGAGGTACTTCTGTGGGAAGTGAGTGCGGATTTCTCCCCATGCATTTAAGGGTGCTCCGAAAACATATGGAAGCTCCTCTCCCGGAACGCTTCCTAAAGTCTGAAAAGAGACAAATCATTAACAGCGCCGCCTAATGGACGCATTAGATTTCTTAAAAAAAGCTGCTTATCCACATTATTTTACCATAAATCATCTTAACCACGTTCCCCAAAAAAATTTTCTAAGCATTTAAAATAAAATTTCAGTAATAATATATGACACAAATAATAAAAATATCCACATTTAAGAAATGATTACAAGAATTCTCATAAATATGTTTTAAATATAATTAAAGTTAATCATGAAAATTATCCCTAATTTAAAAATTGTCAAAAATGTCAAACGAGAATTTTAAAAAATAATGACGAATTATCTAAAATAAAATTTTAAAAAGATTTTCCAAAAAAATCCAAATAAAAGAGAAAAATAATTATTCTCTGTAGGCGGCCTAAATTAGCCGTTTGTATGTTAAACTCAATGTGTAAACAGCGATTTTTTTTTCAAAACATGTGCGCGCGCGAATAAGCAAATCAACAAAATCGATCTACGAGGGCTTACAGTTCTTGATTTTTATTCGAAGTGATTTGAACTTTATTAATAAAACATGATTAATTAATTAGACAGGAGAGAGGGAATTTATAATTGGAGGCAAGAGGTGTGGAAGTCCCTCTGTAGGATATTTCGCTTGAGTTGCGATTCCCTATATTTTTACATGAACATTTACATGAATACCATGCAAGTCGTCATAAACGTTTGGCAGGGGGTGTCACAGAACCAAGTGAATTCTAACGTATGCCTCTGTTGGTCTGTCTTATCGTGTCTGGGGGAAAACATCTGTAATATTTCTCGGTTCTAGCGATTGTTTCGACATATTTTCTCGTACACTCTGATCTAACATTACGTTCACTAACACCGATAGGTACAACTATGCCGCGTACGTCTTCAGCGAATTCGGAGCTTTTAAACCTTTCAAATAGTTTCCTTTTGTACTCAGTTCTACTCTTCAACGTCTGCCATTTCAGGTCCCTCAATATCTCTGATACACTCGCATCATACCGATATTCTCCTTTTACAAATCTAGCCGCTCTACGCTGAACCATTTCGAGCTCTCTAGTTAGGCCCTCCTCGAAAGGGTCCCAGACGGCGCCACAGTATTTCACGACGGGTCATATTAGGGAAAAGTATGCGATTTCCTTCACATTCGAGGGGCATCCCCGCAGGACTCTAGAGAAAAGCCCTTGAACCCTGTTTGCCGATGCTATGACGGTTTTGATGTGCTCCCTACTACACAAATTGCTACTGATTGTGAGTGTGACTCCTAGGTATTTGTAGCTATTGACGTATTTTTAGCTTTAATCCAGATATTTCGTACGGATAACGGATGAAATTCATGAAACGCGTGAAATTCACTGAGGGGCATTTCTCTATATTCAGGTCAAGTTGCCAGTCTTTACACAACTTCGTAATAACCCGAAAGTCCCTTTGCAAAGTCTCCTCGTCGTTTCCTGTGTGGATTTCTCTATGCACAAGGGTGTCATCCACGAAGAGTCTGGCTTTACACTTTATATTATCCGCTAAATCATATATATATCAGAAATAACAGCGGCTCAATTACCCTTCCCTGAGGCAGTCCGGAAGCCACTTTGCCGACGTCTGATGCAACTCCATCGATAATTACTCTCTGGGTTCTATCCGAAAGGAGGGAAGCGATCCAATTTACAATTTTCTCGTTAATTGAATAAGCCTTTAATTTTTGCAATTTTCACGTCGGATACGGTGTCGAAGGCTTTCCTAAAGTCTAAAAATACTGCATCTAATCCTATTTCTTAGTCTGCTGCTTTGACAATATCATTTGCGAGTAGAGTTGTGTTTTGCATGGCCTGCCTCTCCGAAAATCTTGCTGGTTTCTGTTCAGAGCACCTTTGATTTTGAGGAATCGCATTATTGTGTTACCGATAATGTGCTCAAAAACCTTACAGAAGATTGATGTCAATAATATATGGCGGTAGTTCTCCACTTTTAATCTACTTCCCGTATTGTGTACAGGTGTAACGTGGGCTGTTTTCCATATCAAAGGAACTAGTCACTCATCTAGAGATTTTGGGAATACGATCTTAAGGCACGGAACTAATTCGTTCGCTAGCGAGTTTATAATGAACGCAGATATGGCTTCCGGCCCTGGCGATTTTATTTTATGGACCTGATTTAGTAATTTAACGATACCGCTTTCGGATATTTCTATGCTGCTTATATTTGAATCTATATGAGTAGGGAAATGAATGAAATGATCTCTGTCTATTATGAAGCAATTTTCGAAGTACCGATTTAACATATTGGCCTTAATAAAAGAGTCGCGCACACTTTCACCGTTGTCTGTAACTAGATGAGATACTGTGGACTGACCTCCTCGAACTTCTAGCACGTACCACCAAAATTCTTTCGTGTCGTTTTTGAGTGAATCTGTGAGTGTCGTGGATCGGTAGGCGTCAAATTCATTACGCGCTTCGTCTCTTGCAGACTTGCGACTGTTTCTGCATATTAAATACTCGTTCGTGTGATCCCTGCCAACTTGCTTAAGGTGCTTTGCGCGCGTGTGATGCCCTCTTTGTTTCTTGAGCAAGGCGCGAAGCTTCAGTTTCATCCACCGCCGATCCTTGCGATCACGAACGGGTTTGGTTCGGACAGATATTTTCGCAGGGGCGGCAACCTTTCGAAGACAGAGTTCCATGGCACTTTTATTTTGAAACAATGTTGTATATTTTGATGCACTGGTGTCATAACGTTTAGACGCATTCATTTGTTGGTACAACATCACTATCAAATTGTCGGAATTAAGAAATAACTCATTAGTGAATTGTTCTCGGGTTTCACACCGGGTGATGTCTTGAATAGAATTCAACGTTTCGGCGTATGTCACATCCGCCATCTTCAGGAAAACTGAGTCACTCACTTTTCCTAAAGATGGCGGATTGAATTCTATTCAAGACATCACCCGGTGTGAAACCCGAGAACAATTCACAAATAATATTCGCCGGGAAAGTTTTAAATCCTTTTTCAAGAAATAACTCCTTAACCGTAAAAAGCTTTGTACGGTTAAGGAGTTTTTTCTTAATTTTGAAACATCCATCTCGACGTCGTCTTCAAACCTTTTTAATTAAATTGTCGGAGGAAAGATTATTAAATTTGTGACCTATCATTATTTCCATTATTAATTTACCTATTTAGGAGCATTTTTCTTTGCCCTTTAAGCATAAGCTGCGCCACACCAGCCTACGCGGTTCCCAGTTAGAGATATCGTAGAAGAATCTCAAAGCTGACGAAGTCCGTCACATTTGCAGTTTTGTTTTAAACAGAGTTGCAAACCGAACCACTAGACCGAACCGCAGTCATTTTTCTGAACCCTACCCGAACCGAAACCGGCGATCAATTTTTAATTGAACCGCAAACAGAACCAGAATTTTTTGCAAAAGTGGTTCGGTTTTTTACTTTCTCCATACGTAGTAATGGGAAAGTTATGTATTCATGAAAAAAATCGACTTCCAGATTTCAACGGAAATACATGTTTTGAGGTCCCTAGAACACGTTTAGACTATTTTCGGAATGATGTCTGTGTGTGTGTATGTGTGTGTGTGTGTGTATGTTAGTGTGGGCGCTCTAACTCAAAAAGTACATACCATATCGTTACCAAACTTCATATATAACACTTTCACATGAGCACAAAGAACTGATTAGTTTTTGGACAATAACGGATAACCGGAAGTCGAGATTTATTCGAAACCCGATTCGGTTTTTGCGATATTTCTTTGTTAAAACATCATTATTGTTTATACAATTCTAAACAAAAGTTATAGAGAATGTAATTTCCTACAGTTTTCATTTGAAACAATTTTCTATAGGAGTTATTGTTTAGGAGTTATTTATAAATAACCGGTTTTTCGGTTTCCGTTAAATATCTCCTTCACAGCATCGTTATTGGTAATCTTCGTAAGGACCAAAGTTGTAGAGAATAATATTTCTTCCAAGTTTTGTTTGAAACTAATTTTGGTAGAACCAACCATTTCGGATATATTTCGCTTTTTCTTAATACCAGTCTACAGCGCCAACACCATGTAGTGGTGAATTCTGTAAACATTCAAAATATACGTAATTTACGGCAACGACGTGTCTTCTTTTACGATACGAAATAATAATTTTGCCTTATAATGCTACTCATAATAATTTAAATATCTGTACCCCAAATATGGAGAAAGTCATGTGTTGGCCACATCAGATTTTTTACATTTGTAACCCCGCGAGCTGTAAAGATAAATATCATGAAGTGTCTTCACACATTCTAGAAAGCATCCTCTAGCAAGCAGTGCCTTCAAAAGTATAATTATGTCCCGCATTCCCTTATCAAGTTCCGGATTCACCAACTACGAATCAATACATGGACTTAAGTTAAAAAATTGTTGGAAAAGCACGCGTTCCACAAAGTTCGTCGGACGCTGATTTTACAGGGTTTCCCATTCAAATTAGACACCTAAAACCTTTTATAAAATTTATTTTCCGGGAATAATTTTAATACGGGGAAGTGCGCCTTTTTTTAAAATGCGCTTAAAGTTTCACTTTGGCGTATGTTTGTCTATGAACTTGCTTAAATTGAAATTGAGACGAAACCGTAAAACTTGGAGGATAGATTTCTGTACTGTTGCCATTTCGTTTAATTTAAATTTGAATTTTGAAAAATATACAAGTTCGGATTTAATATGTTGATTTTTTAATATCTCCGAAAATATAAAAGACAATAGGCTGAAACTTTTAGCGCATATTTTAACATTAATGCCACATTCTGTAAAAGTTTGAGATAAAATCAAAAAGATAGTCCTAGTTTATTTTGAAATTAGAAAATTTCTTATGCGGATTTATCAATCGTTGTCAACGAAAATAATCTTCGTAGCAACTTAAGTAAACAAGGTATACACTAAATACGTAAATATGTTTAATTTCATTTCTTGTGCACACATATTGCCACAAATGAAAGAAAATGTATTATCTACGGCGAATAAACGAATTTAATATATTAAATTTCCTTTCCTGCGCACAAAGGACTTTGTAAATGAAAACGAATGGATAATTTACGATGAAGAAATGAACTTTAACGCAAAGATTACGTTACAATTACTCTAGTGAATTATGTTTTAAATAATTTTCTATTTAAGACACACATAATCGAAAAAATCTGAATATACTTATAAAATGTAAATTAAATATAAAAAATCTGATGTGGCCAACACATGACTTTCTCCATATTTGGGGTATAGATATTTAAATTATTATGAATAGCATTATTATTTCGTATCGTAAAAGAATACATTCGTCCTTATTTCCGTAATTTATATGTTGAATATGTTTGCAGAATTCACCGCTAGATGGTGCCGCTGTATACTGGAAATGTACGAATAAATTATTTATCTACTAAATGGAAGGTTCTACGAAAATGTTTCAAACAAAACTTGGAAGAAATATTATTCTCTACAACTTTGGTCCTCACGAAGATTACCAATTACGACGTTTTTAAGATATTTGACGGAAACCAAAAAAACCGATTATTTATAAATAATTCCTAAACAATAACTGCAATGGAAAATTGTTTCAAATTAAATTTATAGGAAATTACATTCTTTGTAACGTTTGTATCGAATTGTATATACAATAATGAGGTTTTAACGGAGATATTTAGCCAAAACCGAATCGGGTTCCGAATAAACCTCGACTTCCGTTTAACCGGTATTGTCTAAAAACTAATCAGCTCTTTGTACTCACGCCAAAGTGTTATATATAAAATTTGGTAATGATATGGCAAGTACTTTTCGAGTTAGAGCGCCCACAATCACGTACATACTAACACACACACACATATACACAGGCATCATTCCGAAAATAATCTAAACCTGTTCTAGAGACCTCAAAACATGTATTTACGTTGAAATCTCGAAGTCGATTTTTTCATGAAATCAATACTTTCTCTATACTACGTATATGGTGAAAGTAAAAATTGATGAATGATTACTTCGAACGCATTTAATATTCTTTTGAATAAATGAAAGCTCCACCTATTCAGAGGATCGATACTTCTGTACTTAACTGCGTGTGGTATTTTATTTAAGCATCTCTTCATTATAACAGTATTGCACTACAATGCACACGATGAAATAAACCGAGCCACGGCCAAAAAGTGAACTATGGACCGAACCATCATCGTAAATTGCGAATCGAACCGCGAACCTACCCAATCCAATATTTAGAATGGTTTGTAGCCCCGGTTTTAAACAATAAAGCTCTCGTTTGTTTTTAAAAGGATAACTGACAGCACGGAAACGAATTCAAGGCAGCAGTGAACCCGAGGCAAAATGTATCCAGAAGTCCACATTCTGATCTAAACTCGAATGATAAATGTGATTAATTTTGTAATTACGTTTGGTATTTCATGAATGCATTTTGTGTGTTTTGGTCTCGTTTTAGAAGTTTAGTATCGACGATGGTTAACAGCGTACTTGAAGTTTTTGGCTGTTTAATTTTGCTTTGGCGGATAGAAGGGCGTTTCTCGAAATATAAACATAGAACAAAATCTTGTCGGCTTCCTAAATCATTCGATTACGTTTCTTTTTGAAAGTCCAGTGTTAAATAATGCCAGATTCCAATGGTAACCCGTTTGATATCATCTTATATATGAGTTGTGGGTAGCCTCAATTTTTCTTATTACAAATAAGAAATGGAACTGCGGCAATCGAATACTTAGGGAATTTAATATAACTACATAAGTTACTGGCAGCGTTTTTACAAGTGTGGCATTTCGATATATAAACAACATTACAATGCCAACTCACCTCTATAGTATTTGTGTGTTGCATAAGGACATCAAAATTAACGTGTTTCAGAGATTAATGAAAGATATAATTATTGGCCTACAAATCCTATGATTTTCAAAATAACTATTCAATTGCATGATTTTTTACGCGGCACATTCAGCAATCGCATGCAATACCAGCAATTGTGCATGTGGCCCATTCGCAGGCAGAATTTCATGAAAGATCGGTGTCAAGGGTATACGAGGATGAGTTGAAACCTTAACATCGTTTCCACAGGGCATTTTATATACGACTGTATCTACAGCTCGGTGCGTAATCTGAACCAGGCCCACTATCACTTTCGCCCGTTTAATTAGCGGATGAATGCTTCATTTCATACCCCTCTCCTTCAGAGAACTACTGATGGAATGTATAGGCGGTCATTATTCTTCCCTTTTAATTCTTGAATTTCATTAACCTGACATAAAACACGAAACATGAAACGATTTTTTCTTACTCCGGGGTAGTCTCCAAACTTAGTTTGGTGGGAAAATACGTAGAAGTAAGATTTTGGATTGATAGCAGAGTGGTAATCCGCGGTCTGCACCATTGGCGCCACGCTTCTCGCGTCTCCTAGCAACTCCAGAAGGATGTCTCGGTGCTGTTCCGCCAGAGTGGCGTCGGACGCCATTCCAGAGCTGAGTTTCGCTCCAATTCCGGCGTCGTAATGTTGCAGGGCGGCGGCGAATACCTTCGAAAGAGTCACATTTCTAAATGAAAATTTATTTTTGTTAAAAAGTTTTTGTAAATACAGCAAGAATAGATCTAGTTCAGAAAGAGATGAAAGACATCTGGCATCTGTTTGTATTCAAATAAAAGACGTTTATTTCTCGTAAAACAGAAAATGCTGCTTTTATCCAATAGGTACAAATGAAAGTTTCAGATAGATTCAAACTTTTCCTGTATTGTTTAGCAAAATATTGGAGTATATATAATTTGTTTAAAAATCATTAATCAAGTAAAAAATAATAAAATTATAAAATAAAACTCCAAGAAGGCGTACCCCAACATGAAAGAAATGAATAAGATCAAAAGATCACACACCAAATATAATATATCGAAGATCATGGTGTGATTTTAGTGTGCTATAAAACACAGTTATGTGGAGTAGCTATAGAGACATTTTTATTTTAAAACCCACGTAGTACATATGTATGTACTTATCATGAATTTTGCAAGTTCTCGTATTCTAGCAAAGTGAGCTTCAAATAACCACGCACGTTGCTATTGTAATCAAATACATACATCTATTCAAAGGTAGGTTATAAACAATGGCTCACCAGAATATGCGACGATGTAGATGCTGTTCCGATTACGCTGGAAAATACTGCGTTTATTCCTGTAACGGTTGTCACTCTCCAATATATTGCGGCTACAACGCTACTATATATATTATTTCTTTTTCTTTCGACTGCCTCGTATAACAGGCGTGATATTGAAACTGTGTAGACCATTGGTTCTCAACCGGGGTGACATGACACCCCAGGGTGACGCGACGGTTATTGAGGGGTGTCGCAAATATTTCATAAATTCACAGTGTATCATATACTGACTAATATAAAGGCAGTCCTCGACTTACGACGCTCCGGACTTATGACGCCGCGGACTTGCGACTTTTAATAATTAAGGAACGTGCTCAGGAATTAAGGCTCCGCAATTACGACGCTCGGCCGGGCAGAAACGACGTTTAACGCCTTAAGGACACGCCACGCAACACACGTGCTACAATATAATTTAACGCCACTTCATATGAAAATCCGTCAAGTCATTGTCTTAAATCACTTTTACACGAGTTATTATATTTCGGACAAATAATGACATTCAGAGTGATTCCGAGTGTGATTAAAAGTTACAGAGGTAGAAGTAGCGTCGGTGAAACATTTTTTTAAGCACTTGAGACAAATCCTATTTTCGCATCTTATGTAAGTGTCAAATCTCTGGAAAACGGAATACGAAAGGTTATTTTTAGAGTGGCAGTCGACTTACGAGTCATTAAGTCTATATATTACGCCGCTAGTGTGGTTGTGGAAAGCTGCGTTATTTTGTTTAACTTTATTTGCCCTTAAAAATGCCTTAAAGAGAAATTCAAGTGCTGGAGATGTTTCTGGCTCTAATTGTAAGAAACGTAGAACCATAACAATGGAAACGAAGATTGACGTAATTAAGCGCTCTGAAACAGGTGAGACGCCTTCCAACATCAGTCTTGCCTTGTATATCCCTCTTACGTCGGTGGTGACAATCACTTAAATCGGAAACATTATAACCTCCAATTTTTACAAGTACATATTTTATCGCTTCATTAATTTTTTCTTTCTACTTTTCGATGATTTTGACTTTCTCATACACGAAGTATATTGAGAAAGTATTGTAATCGCGAAATAATTCGATCTCGAGATTTTTACGGAAATACGACATAGTACGCGTACCTGAGTCCGAAAAAGTGGTTTTCGCGATGCCGTCTGTCTGTTATCGACTCTAGAGCCTAAACGATAGAGCGAAAATGAATGAAATCTCGTACTTAGGCATTTCATCATAGAGAGCAGAAGCTATGAATAAATGGTTGACATTGCTCAGTAATTGAGGGAAGTTTATTTTCTACGCATTTTTAACAACAATTTGATTTTCTCAAAAACGACTCTGACGATTTTGATCAAATTTCGTACAGTTAATTGAATTTACGTCTTCAATAATACTACATAGTTCATATTTCTCAAAAACAATATAAGGCTAGTTTATTCTAGGTATTTTTAACAACAAATTGATTTTCTCAAAAAGGCTGCAAAGATTTTGATCAAATTTCGTACAGTTACTTGAGTTTAGGTCTGAAATAATACATATTTATATTTCTCAAGGAATGAATATAAGGCTAGTTTATTCTTGGGCAACTTTAATAAAAATTGGATTTTTGAAAACCGACTCATACGGTTTTCATCAAATTTCGTAGTTATTTAAGTTTATGTTTATAACGATTCTACGTAGTTTATATTTTTCAAATGATAACTAGTCGACGCATTAGTATATGAGAAAATTTGAACAATGTATGTTGTACCGATTTTTTTACGTCATTGTTGTATTCCGGTTAGAATAAAAAGATTTGTCCAGTCTTTAATAAGTTATATTTGTGTTTTCCTTTGCATAAAAATATTACGGGTCATTTTATAAAAATATATTATCTGGCCGTTGGGACAGGAACGTAACCCAAATTTTTAACATGGCACTTATGGGAAAATGTATTTCGACTTACGACTTAAGGGAACCAATTGTGTCGTAAGTGCTCCGTAGAGATTTATAATTTCCTATTGCTTGGGGAAGCTGGAGTGACCCATCTCCATCGACATTATACATTGTAGGCGCGTGTCGCTTCCAGCATGAGCGCCTATTATCGTCGGTTTGTCCGTCCGTCCGTCCGTCCGTTCGCATGTTCGTTCTCGGCTTCAACCGGAGTTTCATGAAATATGATATTAAGGACTTGCAATCAGTGATAATAAGAAAATCCCAAAAATGAATAACGTACGCCAATCAGGGGTACCACTTTACTGGTGACAAAAATGAAATTTTCGTCATATCTCGTAAAGTATTACTTATATCAAAATATCTTTCAAAAGTTGAACTATTTTCTGGCATGGTTACTTCTTCATTGTTGCTAACATAAACAAACAATCTCACAAACAAACGTTTAATTTCCTTACGTGTGCATGCAGTATTATTAAATAGGAAGCAAATGGATTATTTATGAGGAAGAAAAGAACTTTAACCCTTAACTGAGTGCGCCGCTGCATTGTGTGGAAAATGCGAACGTAAACAGTAAGAATAACGATAGATTATTCTAAATTTAGTTTATTTAGCCTTTTAATGCATGTTACGATTTATAATTCTCATTGTTAAAGTTATTGTTAGGATTTTCTACATTATATACGAACTAAATTTTCAAGATATATTTAGTACCATACATTATATCATTAAAATATTTTATAATAATATATTTATATATGTGTCGTTTTAAGCACAAAGATGTAAAAATAGAAGAAATAATGCTAAAATAATTACGTTGTAGAAATATTTAAACTTTTACAGGCAAATCGCGATGCGTGTTTAACACAGCGGAAGCGATGCACATAGCTTTGCGTCTGTTTTACTCCTCAAGAACAATAGCTAAAAGGTTGCTAACAACTTGTTCGATTAGTCAGGCAATAAAGATAGGATAGATTAGAGAACAATGTATATGAAGCATTCTTTACAAATTGACAGCATTTTAAAAGTATTTGGCGTACTTAAGGGTTAAAACGCTATTTCCCTTACGTACAAGTATATAATTTCTTTCTAATACTCTTATACGAAACGCGCCCATTTGTGATACGCCGTACACTTTGCTAACTTGTTGTACAAATATAGCAGACTGCCTAATGTATTTTTTTTCATTATTAGTGTATTTTATTTGTATTTTTGATATAAAATTCTTGTGTGTGATTTTTTGCAACTGGCAATGAGTCAAATGGTAGAAGGGAATGCCCAGCCTCAATCTTGCCCAGAAATAAAGACGATATCCATCTACTTATCTATTTACCTTATTCACTGTTTTCTATATCAATGAGTGTTTGTGTCGAGCGCTTTGTAAAACAGAAGGTGCAAGCCGAAAAACGCTAGACATTAACGTCTCCCGAATATTTCTTCTGCCGAGATGCAGAATCACGCTGATCTAGCTTTTACTGCATTTTATTCTCCAATTCCCAATGTTTGCAGTTATTTATTGGACATTTTCTCAACACCTATCTCTATTCTTTGCAAATTAATTAATATTCAACGGGCATTCGAAAAATAACCGTGTCTCTAGATTTTTAATCCCGAGTATAATGAGCTCACCTGATCCGGCGCCATTTCATATCGCGCTCTCACGTATTCCTTGATGGACGAGTCCCTCTCTCTCTGCAGCAGGCCGTGGGCGAGGGCCGCCGCGCTGAGCGAGTGGTGCGCCTCCCGCTCCGTGATGCCGAGCATGAGGTCGTAACGGGAAAATAGGTCGCGGTAGACTCCCATCAGCTGTCTGGGCTCGTTGGGGACGACGCTGCCGTCCACCACTGGGCCGAAGGGCGGGTCGTACCCCGCTGCAGACCCTCCCACCCGCACTCTCATCAGCTCCGAGAGCCTCTTGCGTCGCAGGCACGCCGCCAATTCGTCGTTGCGCTCCACCAGGGCGCAGTTTAACGCCTCGGCCACCTGAGGGCGCGTGATATATTGTCATTTTGGGACATATTCGATCTTAAACTTATTCCGCGAATGAAAAGACGTTCGCAATATAAGTTACTCGATTCGATATTTTATACCAGTTAAATTTATAATTGGGAATAAATATCCGCAACATGCTATTGATATAATGATGAATTCTTATGTTGCGATCTGATTGCGTACTCACCTGTATCGTCGACTTCACCGGATTCGTGGTCAACGCCCAGTCGCCCAGTGCAGTTCCACTCATCAGTATCGCGCGATGGAACAGACCTTATCGAAAACAATTAAAAAGAATGGGTATTATTCTGGTAATTCTCAGCCGAGGTAGTAGTTAGGCGCAGCAAGGAAGATCAGAATGAATATGTTAATATCTTTATCTGACCTACTAAATTTGTATTAAAAGTATGTATGTACGCCTTTTATTAAAGAATTTAAAATAGCTAATTTTTATACAAACAATTTTACAATGGTATTGTAGGATATCAAATGGAAAGTAAAACTTAAGAAAGAAAACCCGAATTACGAACATATTCGATCAAATATTCTATTTTTCATTTCTTCTTTTTGTTTCTATCGATTGGTTATAAATGACAAAAGATAAATATCCACGTGTATAAATGTAAACGTTCCAGAAATCGATGTATTATTTATCAGGATAATTTTCATCGAAATTTTAGTTAAACTAGTTTTTATCGATCCTTTGATGCACGTCACTATAGAGAATTATCAAACTCATCTTATAGTTTAAAAAATACAAGAATGTGCACTTGAGTATTTTTTAAAAAATTGAAAGATTACTTATCAGAGAGATATTCAGTCATAAACTTGGTTTAGCTATTGGAGTTACCTAACAGAAGTACTTTCTTCAATTTTTAGAAATGTATTATTATTATTTAATTTTTAATTTAATTTAATTTAATTTGGTACGATTCTTCCTTACATCCTAACTTAGTGAATGGTCAAGGTTTTGTTTCTGACCGTCACTTTGATTCGAAATGGCGAACGATTTAATTATCGAACTTCACGTATTTTGGCGCGTCCTGTAACTGAAATACAGGGATGAGTGTAGACTGCTTTGAATTTGCACTTTAAATTTACATAAAATCACGGTACGAACTTGAGACTTGGATACTTCTTTTCGGGAAAGAGCAAAGTTTATTTTTATTGAAGACAAATTCCGAATTCTGGTCGAATTCGCGTAGAAATGCGGTTAGAATCAATAAAATACGTGATTTTATCAGTTTTATTATAATACCAATTATAAGCTACCATGACAACTCCCAATATCGCCGAAATTGAGAGTTAAATGGATTTATGTGGGGGGAGAGGGAGAGAGGGTGTGGGAGAGAGGGGAGGGAGAGAGAATGGAAGGAGAGGGTGGAAGGGAGGGGGAGGGAGTTTATACGTTATTTTCGATTTTTCATAGTGCAAGATTTTCTTCCTTCATTCATTTAAATAGGAAAATGCGGAGCGGTTTTCTTCATTTTTGCTTTATTCGACGGTTATAACTGTGTACTATCTTATTCTTGCGATGCTTACATGTTACACGGTCGAAGTTTTAGATTCACTAAATCCGTTGAAATTCAACGGGCAGTTCTGCTAGTCTACTATAATATATTTTGAAGCGTGTGTTTGTGTATTTGTGTGTTTGTTCATGGAACTCCTCCTAAACGTTAAAAGCTAGAATAACCAAATTTGGTACGATTCTTCCTTACATCCTAACTTAGTGAATGGTCAAGGTTTGGTCAACCGGGATTAATCAGTGCTGCTAATATAGGGGATTAACATTTTTCCGTAAGATAACACGTATGAATCCATTTCTTGACTTGCAAGGTATTCTTCCTTCAAGCATAAAAATACGTAAATATGGACTGATTTTTTTTTCGTTTTTGCTTCATTCGACGAATAATACTCTATACTATCTTATTCCTGCGAAGTTTACATGTTACGCGGTCCAAGTTTTCAGAAATACGCTATTTGATTCGTAATTTTGTGGATTTTTCGTACTCTTTCCGGGCGTTGCCAAGGCGGCCGTCATTGTTACCTCCGATTCACTTAGCTTCAATGAAGCTTACAAATAGACGAAAGTTTAGCGTTATTCGCTTCGCACTTTCATTTAAACAACGAAACGATCGATGTTTATGGATAGCAACGTAAATAGATGCTGAATATTATTCAGGAAACGTTTATTGAAAGTAATTGAACCTTCTTTCGTCTATTGAATACTGGAATCTTACTTTTTTGGTAAGTAAAATCGTTATATTCTACATTATAATGTTTATTAACGTAAATAAGCTCACGTATCTGGTGTACATTTACCGGAGTCAGTGTTCAATCATGGGCAACTGTACGTTGATTTTTCACGGGTTTCTTGCTTACAAGAAATAAAAGTAAATATTTCAGCGAGGCATAATTACACAAGAAATGAAGCTGGATTTGGCGAAAGTGATATGATAAGAAATACAATTATCGTTATATTTGAATGCAATACGTTCGGAAACGGTCTGTTACAAGCAAATATGATTAATTGTTAAGATAGGCTAATTGTAATTTTAAAAGTATCTACTATAGGTATTTTAAAGAGTTTGTATGTTGTGTTGTAGTAGCTTCACTAAATCCGTTGAAATTCAACGGGAAATTCTGCTAGTACTAAATATTATAAAACTCAAATGTCCTTATGAACTATTTAATAAGTCTACACTTTGGTGGCGAAAAACGCTGCCAATACAGCATGTGTAGCTGAAATATCTCGTCTTGCTATGAGCTTTTTATTTCGCAGTCACTCTTCTAATTTCATATTTGTCGCTCTTTAGCGTTTTGAGTTATCTCTTTCTTTTCCAATTATCGCTTATTTTGTGTAAAGTTCATTTAGAACTATCAAATCAAAATTCTCGGTTTCCTTTACGTCAAAATACATAAATCAACATAGGATAATAACTTTCATGTTATACGCCATCTCTCTTGCCTAAGCTCAGTAAACGCATGGCTTCAGGTTCTTCAGCAGTTATGCACCTATCGAAGTAAACCGATATGAATGTGTGTCTCTTTACGTACGTGCTTGTTGTCGTGTGCATGAGTTTGCGTGTATTTGTGCATACGTGTGTTTGTGTGAAAAAAACTCGTTTTTTGATAGAGCGATAAAAAATAGGATACAGAACATTGTAACATTATGAAATACAACCTCCAGTTTTAGGCATTGGTACACGAATAAACAATAAGCTGCTTCGTGCTCCGGGTTGGTACAAGAAATCTAAGATAAAGCACTGAATACACATAAAAAACGCCAAAATATGCATTAAAAACAAAATTTCTCATTATAAACTGAAGTATAAAAAATATCCATTTTAATCAAGATTCAATAAGTAGACGTTCTTCTGGAAACTATGAGTTTGCTCTCAATTTTGGTAATATCTCCATTTCCCTGCATCAATCGTTGTTGTATATCGCACATCTTAAAATGTGGAATGTTATACGAATCAAAGGAGCTGTTATCTCTCTACGAAAAACCACTTGAGGTGTAAAATTAATTTCAAGCTTAATGTGATATAGCATTCAAATGTCATCGGATTTTTCATGGCTCGTATGACGGCGTCAGATAAATAATTCTGCGCATGGTCCTATTCTTCTTTCGCGCATAATTAAATTATATTAATAAAACTGAAATCCGAACTCAATGTGAATCCGTTCCAAGAAAATTACAATCACTGAAATACTGTGAAAGAAAAGGAATGTTTCGTGCATAAATACTCAAAATTATAATTGTTTTCTTTTGCGTGACGTAATAGTTTTTGTGATATATATATATATATACACATATACACACACCTATATATAGTTAAACTTAGAATCGTTATTCGTGGAAATATACTAATAACGCATCCATCCTCATAAGACATCCATCCAATCATTCGCTGACTGAAATTATTGCAGAATTCTGCGAAATCGAATATTCGGGAAGGTTTTAAAGAGCGTTTTATTAATGAAAGCGAGCTTTTCGACTCGGCTCGACCGTTCGACTCAAAATAGCTATATCACTTTAATTGCTCGTAGGCCAGATGAGGCCATCGCTCAACTTCTCGTTACTTGAAACATCAATTAAGGCGATGGATCCGCCCTCAAACCAATGCCTTTAATCCTCTCTCGATTGATTGGCGTACTCTGACCTCTTCCCCACTCACCGTCTGCTCCGCGCGCCACCGGTGACACCAAGAGGAAGTTGACGCACGCGGCTCCCGTGCCGTGGCCCATGAGAGTCACGCTGGTCGCGTCTCCGCCCACGCCTCCGATGTTCTCTTTTATCCACTGGAGAGCCGCTATCTGGTCAAGAAGGCCGAAGTTGCTGACGGTGTGTTCCCCCAACCCGGGCCGAAGGAATCCTTTGAGAAGAGGTCGCCGTACCAACAGAGTTTAGAGATTTAGAATAAACGACAGGTTCAAATAAAAAATAAGTTTTTTTTAATCGCGATACTTTTGTTGTAATGCAGTGGTTATGTAAAACTGAAACGCAGTATACTGAGCTCATGGTCCTGCAATAATGACTTTTTTTCAAAGTTTGGAAAATTTTTTCCGGTTTTTTTTCTTTACGTTTTAAAACATTTAATTTTTAAAATTTGATGGTTTCCCTGTTAATTCGCGTAAAATTGAATTGTGGTGGATATTCGGAAACATTTGATGGATCGCGGCGGAAAGTTGTTAAGGTCTACAAAAGGAATGCGAGTTAAATCGATTACACTAATCATATCTGAGAAGAGATTCTACTTAGCTTAATAATCAATTAACTACTGTCAATTAGTCTTGAGTCTGAGGTTGAAATATTTTTGAAAAGGGATTAGTCAGCTTAGTTTAACACTGTAGTCGCCTCATTTAAATATTGAAATAAAGAGAACGATGGGAAATTGGAGAATGGAATGGAATAGTAGATGCAAAATAAACTTAAGAGAATGAAAGACACGGATTCGTCAATGAAATCCTTTGAATCGAAAAAAATATGGGGGAGGGGGGGAAGAGGAGACGCCAGGGAGGGAAGAAAGGAGAGAGGGAGGGAGAGAGGAGAAAAGGAGGGAGGAAGAGGGAATAAGGAAGGGAGAGAGGGGAAAAGGAGGGAGGAAGAGGGAATAAGTGAGGGAGGGAGGGGAAAAGGAGGGAGGAAGAGGGAAAAGGGAGAGAGGGAAGGAGGTAGGGAGGGATGAAGGAAGTGAGGAAGGGATGGAAAGGGAGGGAGGAAGGGAGGGAGAGAGGCGGAGAGGGAGGGAGGGGAGAAAGGGATAGATAGTTAGATTAATGTCTTTATTTTCATGGCGAAATTGAGACCATAAGGGAGGGAGGAACGGAGGGAGGAAGGGGGTGAAATGGAAGGAGGAACGGAGGGAGGGAGGGGTGGGAGGTATCGAAGGAGTCGATAGAGGTGGGGCGGAAAGAATCAGGAAAAAAGAAGCAAAACATTCCGCGAATCTTCCGTTGGGCGCCATTTAAGCCGCGAAAGTGGCGCGGGAGTAGCGGCGAATGTATTATGCATGGCGTTAATTTCCATGTTACACGTCGGGATCAAAGCAGCTTAAAATGACGTTATACTTTCTCTTTTATGTGCCCCTATTTTCCCTTTACAAAAACTCTGTCCCGGGTGAATCATCCTAATTTGATTAGGTTATTTTCCATAGAACAGAGTCGAGCATAGGTCCGAATCGGCTAATTGACAAAATGATTCGCACAAACAATAATGTGCAGTATTTTTATTGAATTGATGGAAATATCATCATAAAGTGACCTAGGGAGTGGTTTTGCTCGGATAATTTAGTGGTTTGCAAAAATTTTCCTTTTCACGTGTTTCTATATGGTGGAATATAACAAAGTTTAAATTACGACTAAAAATAAGTTTCTTAAATATTTTTCAGTAATAAGTAAAACAAATTTTCCTGGATTTCTTCTGACAGACATAAAAGTTTATCTCTACTGTCACATCATATGGAAAACTTTAAGATAGCGAATAAAAAATGGCGTACTTAATGTAAGAGTAAAGAGGGAGGGGCGGGGGGAGGTTGTTTACCTAGGATTCCGAGGCGAAAGTTGAGTGTGACGACGACTACTCTCCCATAAGCGGCCAAAAGAGATCCATCGTAAGGGTTTCCTGAGTTCCATTCGTAGGATTCTCCGTGGATGAAGACGATCACTGGGTACTTGGGTCCGGACCTTCCGACTCCAACTGGAATGGATGGAGAAGAAAGCGTCAATTGAGGGCAGTGACCACTCGTCTCTTGCCATATTAAGTAACACAGGCGTGCTTATGAATGCGCTCGTTCGAGAATGCTCTTACGATAACGAGACGTAATGGATTTAAGGACGCAAATTCGATTTGTGTGACATTCTCTCGCTTAAACGACATATAAAAGCCCAGAACAGTCTATGAATGCGGAACGCTGTTTACCCAGTTGAATTTTCCCGGCACTAACTCCAATGTTGTTACTTCCATCCAGGCTTAAGGTTTTGGCTTTTGTTATAAATGCTTCTCCGGCGTGGATTACGTTGTCTCAAAGAATTCGAAGCTAATTTTACAATTCTGAAAAACATTAGGCTAAATTAAACGCTATGAAATTCTACTAAAGAAAATGAAAGTTCGCGGTACGTGCCATTCGGCTTTGAAAACACGATAGGTTTATTTTAAATCTACTTACAGTTGCATAAAATATATCTAAAAATTTAATTGCGAATCGTATGATACTCTGTCATCATTTCCAAAATCATACGCCCAATTTACGCGCCAAAAAACCCTGATGTCGATACAGTTCGAAGAATAGGTTTGGTGGACTGAAATTTTTTTTAGTGTTATAACCAGCACAAAATGTTTGCGGAATTTAAATTCTGTCTCCAATAACACTAATTTCTCATTTTACCCAAAATCTTTACCATTCCATAATCTTGTGCGCTTTATTTTAGCTGGCTTCGTCACAACAGCACAATAAATGCATTCCTTTGACAAAAAAGGAAGGATGGGATGAATTATTAATACGAATAATTCGCATAACAAGAAAAACTTTAGAATGAAACTTTTACAGGTTCCAAACAATTTATAAAAACACGTCCGGTTTCGGCGAACAATCATTATCATCAGGTCCTGATTTTGGTGATTATTCACCGAAACCGGACGTGTTTTTATAAATTGTGTGGAATTCGTAAAAGTTTCGTTCTAAAGTTGTTTTGTTATACGAATTATTCGTATTAATAATTCATCACATCCTTTTATGATGGAATTCCACGAAGCTCCGTCCTCGACTATTAATTTAAAAAAAGTAATGTTCCCACCGTCCGTCGGAAAGGGATTGGAAGTATTTGACATCGAGAGAATCCTGTTGGTTTAATGTACTTTTTTGTCCTTTTAAAATTCAATTTTTTTAAGTACAAACGTTTATACTTTCAATATTGAGCTACCAAACGTTTTAAACTCATTAAATACGTCATGATTTTTGTTAAATTACTTTACCTGCTTACAATGAAGACTGGTTAGTTTCGAACGTATGCATACAGAGCTTATAATTATCAGTATTCGATAAAATGTGTGGCTGAGTAAGGTTTAAACCTTAAAAATATTTATTGGAAAACAATTGAAATATCGACGAATCGTGTACCGTTTCCATATTCATCATCATCCGATTCGCCCTATACGGAATAGCGCTGCACAGTATCCTAAAGAGAAAATTTGGGTTTACGTTTCTTTGGCAAACGTCGGATAAACAGTAGGTCAAAAATAAATCGATCCTTAGAAGGGGCTCTCTCTCTCTCTCTGTTCGTTGAATATTCCGAAGATAGGACGTCATGAAATGCATACTATCATCGCATCAGCGAGATATGAAACTTTTCAATCTAGGTTAGTGCATTTTGAGCTAGGAGAGGTAAACAAAAAAAATCCTCGCAAAGATAAGCCCAATCTCGATTTCGGATCCCGGAGGAATTCCTTCGAATTACGCTTCTATTATAGGATGGAAATGAACGGAATCGAATATAGCTTTGACGCGAGAATCGATATCTTTGAAAATAATTCAACCCGTCCGTTGCTGACTGATAGCATCCGATGAATTACGTTCTCCCTCCCCCCCTCTCTCTTTCTTTCTCCCTCTCCACCCCCCCCCCACCTTTTTCCCTCGCTCCCCATTCCCTTAAGCCACCTACCTCTATGAACCCTCCCTTCCCCCTCTCCTCGTCCCCTTCTCCCCCTCTCCTCGTCCCCTTCTCCCCCTCCCCCTCTCCCTTCCCTCCTTTCCCATCCCTCCTTCCACACATTACGCCCAAGGTGCAATGACGTAATTATTAATAGAGTTGTATGCGAAGCGAATATATTAACAAGTTAGGAAAGTGTACAACGTATCACAAATGGACGCGTTTCATGCAATGGAGTATTAGAAAGAAATTATATACATTCGTGTACGTAAGGGAAATAGCGTTTTAAAGTTCTTTTCTTCATCATAAATAATCCATTTTCTTCCTATTTTAAAATATTGCATGCACACGTAAGGATATTAAACGTTTGTTTGTGAGATTGTTTATGTTAGCAACAATGAAGAAGTAACCATGCAAGAAAATTTCTAAGTTCAACTCGATTTGACATACTTGTTCGATTTTATAGATAACGGCTACTCCGACGATAAAAATGTATAGAAAAAGGAATACTCTAATTTAATAGTTCTACAATTTTTATTTAAAAAATATTTTGATATGAGCAATACTTTAGGAGATATGACGAAAATTTAATTTTTTACCACCAGTAAAGTGGTACCTCTGATTGGTGTACGTGATTCCTTTTTGCGATTTTCTTATTATATTTCATTATATTTCATTGTAAGTCCTTAATATCAAATTTTATGAAAATCCGTTTGGTAGAAACCGAGAACGAACATGCGGACGGACGGACGGACAGCCGGACATACCAACGACAATAGCGCTCACGCTGGAGGAGAAACGCGTCAAAAATTAATAAAATGTAAAGTTATTGAAGGAATCACTTACTTTGAAGTTTTGAGTAATCGATTTTTTTCCAAAACTAATTTATCTTAGGTAAGGAAGTTGTTATGTTTAAAATGAATGTGATTTTGTTTTAAAAAACGTGGTTTACTCAGTGTTTTCAGCGCACATGATGAGTCTATTGCTGCATTTATTTCACATGTCGATCAAAAGATTCAATTCCTTGACTAAAATGTATCTTTTGAATTATTTTAAAGGGTAAATTCGCCCATGATGAAATACAGGTATTATTTTACTCTTTATATGTAGGAGAACCAGAGAATTTAAACCCTTCATGAATGTTAAATATCCTACTTATTTTTGTGAGTGGTATAGCTGTTCTACGCTGTCCATATGTTACATTCAATAGATCCCAGCCTCTTATAAATGAAGTGTTCGTTTTTGACGGATTTCCTATTAATACATATTCCATCCAAGCGGAGGACAAGTCCATAAATCAGAGAGAACTATGCCGGTATAAATTCCTTATTCGTTTTTTATGTATGCATTCTAATTTCAATTCTCATGGATAAATAAATGGTTGAAACAAATAAAATTTATACCAAGATTCGCTAAAATATTATTCAGCTCATCTTACGGCTGAAAAAAAATCAAGAATAAGTAATTAAAATATAAAAATTGAAAAGTACGCATTCCAGATACTTCCGATGTCCATAACCTTGCTGTGGCTATTGGAAATACCTGAGATAAGTACTTGTCAATTTTTTCAATAATAAGTACTTTAGAACGTACTAATATAGAGAGAGTTATTATTGGTTTATGCTTTGAATGCTACCTAGGCTTCTTTTCACTAAGTCAGTGCAGACAGGTCCGTTATTACTCTTTAAAATCCATAACGGAGTTTATAAAATTTTGTAATAATATTTTACTATATTACTTAATAGTAATTTACATTATACTTGACTCAAAAAATAAATAACCGTTGCTACGCTCTTTCACAAAGCAAAACGAAATTTTCTTGCGCAAGTAGTTATCTTCATGTGTCTGGAGATGGCAGCAGTAGCTAGATGTTGTTTCGGAAATGAACGCCGACCAGAGCGTCGAACGCCCTTCAGCGAGTAATCAAAGAACCCTCTCTGCAATTGCAGAATGGCCTACTGATTTCATCGACCATTGTTTAGTTTTTGTTTGAAGGTGATTAAAGTTTGTCGCATTTAATGATTATATATTCTATCGAAGGATGCATATATAAAGGAGCAAAAAACGCAAGAAAAATTCTTGCGACGACCAAGTGCCTTGTCCGAAACGTCCAGAAAAACATTTTCATCACAATGAGTTTCCTGAAAATTTATAGCTGGTTATAAAAGTATGGGAAATTTTCATATTATTGCTGTGGGCAACAGGCTTAGTGTTCTTATTTTAAGACTGCAGAAATGACAGAAATAACCGCTTAAATGACATAGATTCTTCCTTCAAACAAGGTTAAATCAATGAGACCACTTCCGATCCATCTTACCAGTTTGATTCATACGTCACACAACCTCCCATATACAGGGGCACCTTAACTATATGGGCTAAATGGACTGCAGCCCTAGGGCGCCCGGCGCCGCCGCTCCACAAATAAAATATATATATTTTTAAACTTCGAATCTTTGTAATTTAAACTCAAAAAGTATAAATTGTCATAGCCTTTTATTTCTCAAGAGGCTCACCATCTATTACATGCTTAAGGTAGTGAATATGTGGCTACTTCCCTGTAATTCATAAATATTTTGGGCAATCGGAAATGCTAGGGGTTTTATGAAAGTACGTACTACGTAGGACGGCAGCATTAAAAAATTTCACTCGTCGCACACTGTATACTGGACAGAATCTTAATAGCTATACTTCAGAGACTCCGAGGAGAAGTGAAGGTCTGGCGAATTTACGAGGGCTTAACGAAGGTTCAGGTTTACATTGGAAAATTCCCGGGCCTTGTGATTTCTTTCCATAAGCATTTCTCGATGCCAAAACATGATGATATAAAGGTTCATTCATATAGAATGCACACATCTACGAGACGAAACGAGTATAAGCTACGTCTGTTTGTACAAATATCCATACCACTTGAGATGGCAATCTGGACCTACATACGCTGTGATAATTGTTTCTCTGTTCCCAGGAATCTTTCTCGTGACCTGTGGCTAGTCCGATGTAAGTCTTTACAACGAAAGGTAGTCGGCAGTATTACTGTATTAAATACGTATTATATTTACGTGAATGCAATTGCGATGTACATGTACTTAAACAGATTGAATCGTGTTGTTATTTTCAACATTCTCCGCAATCTACACATTAGGAGTTTTGTCCTTCTTTAGAATGGATCGTGAAGTAGAAAGAAAGTTGCATTCCAGTGCATCGAAAGAAAAAGAATAGGCGAATTGGAGAAGATGGATTAAGAACTCATAAGTGAGTCTTATATTTTTTATCAAAATCAATTAATTACTCAACCCGACGGTCGTGGTAACCTGTCCTTTTGTACGGAAATATCTAGTTTGGTGGTTTACCTTCGTAAGGCTTAGGCAGCGCTGCCTTAACCATTGGGCTAAACTAACTTCCTTACATATAACTTCTGCTTCGTCACATTTTTTCATTGACTGTGTTAGATTAGATATTCGTACGAACAATAGTACAGACATAAACATCCGTGTCATTCGGCGACGGCGCTATTGCAGCGCCGCCTAACGATGACGATGAAATTACATCTAAAGCAGAACTTAGTTTGAGGACAATAATAGATTCAAGTATTGAATCTACATTTCCTAATGTTGCTACTGCTTTGCGCATTTTTTAAGTATTGCTGCTACAAATTGTAATGGCGAAAGATCTTTTTCGACGCTAAGAAGAATAAAAAACTATCTGCGTTCATCTTTAGGAGAATGCCAACTTAATAATAATTTAAATATATTATCAATTGAATCAAATTATTTAAAAATATTGATTGTGCAGAAATTATCAACCAATTTGCCAAAAGTAAATGTAGAAAGAAGTACTTTTAAGATATTTTATTTATTTATTAACTGCGTTATTATTTGAGTTTCTATTTTGTTTTTTATTCAGCACAGTCAATTAAGAAATATAGTTGTCCAAAAAAGGAAAGTATTGTGATCACGAAAAAAATCGACTTCGAGATTTCAACGGAAATATACGTTTTGAGGTCCCTAGACACGTTTAGGCTAGGTATTTTCGGAATGATGCATGTGTGTGTGTGTGTGTGTGTGTGTGTGTGTGTGTGTGTGTGTGTGTGGATGTATGTGATTTTGGGCGCTCTAACTCAAAAATAACTTGTCATATTAATACCAAATTTCATATATAACACTTTAGCATGAGCACAAATAACTGATTAGCTTTTGGACAATAACGGTTAACCGGAAGTCGAGATTTATTCGAAACCCAATTCGGTTTTTGCGATATTTCTCCGATAATACTTCATTATTCTATACATTGACTATTACAAAATGTAGAAAATATAATTGCCTACATCTTTTACTTCAAAGAATTTTCCATAGCAGTTATTGTTTAGGAATTATTTCTAAATAATCGGCTTTTCGGGGTCCGTCAAATATCTCCTTAAAAACATCGTTATTGGTAATCTTCGCGAGAACCAAAGTTGTAGAGAATAATATTTCTTCCAGGTTTTGTTTGAAACAAATTTTCGTAGAACCATCCATTTCGGAGATATTTTGCTTATTTGTAAATTTCCAGTATACAGCGCCACCACCATGTAGCGGTGAATTCTGTAAACATATTCAAAATATACGTAATTTGCGGCAGTAAGGAAGACAGTATTCTTTTACGATACGAAATAATAATTTTTCATAATAATTTAAATATCTATACCCAAAATATGGAGAAAGTCATGTGTTTGTCACATCAGATTTTTTTAGTAAAGTATTTGAAATTATATGTAGATTATCTACTATAAAGATAGAAATGTTTGCATAAAAACAATTTTTTTACATTTTTCCTCATTATGTTTTAAAGATCACATTAATTTTGCAGTAATATTGTATTTACAGAAATAATAACAAATTTATTAGAAAAACAATTTAATCTGCTACATCTGACACAACAATTTAAACAAATAACACGCTTCATACTGTGCTTTCCACACACACGTGAGCACACACTGTGAGCCTGTGATGGTGGATTTTCCAATGAAAGTATTGGACATCGAAAGCGGCCGTCTTCTCGTGCCTCTCTTTGTAGTATATGTACTTCCTTGCTATATGATCTATAGTATCGACTCCACTTTTAATGGAATTTTAATAAATATTTCTCTAGGATTTTTCGGTATCATATGGCATCTTCTGGCTCGCGACGTATTCTTTTGAAATGGAAAAATTACAATGCAGTATGTTATGATGTCGTAAAATGCACTATTTTCACCCTCAAGGTCTGTGCCCTGGCTTGGGCCACTATTCGTTTTGGAAGGGTCATTCTTTTCCTGGCTCCCTGAACCCGAGGTTTTACGAGACCGCGGGTTTGCTGTCATACTGTCATAAAACGACCACGATGCCATATTGCTTATTGGTATGGACCAAACTAATGTCGCATTCATATTGAAAGAAACTAAACAAAAATCCTCCCACATCCTTGCTTGCATGTAAGGTTTTTGACGCCGATACATTGCTCTATGAGAAAACAAATGAACTACAAACAAAATTTGTGGGCCTCGGAGCCCCCCCTCCCCCTCTTGGTAGTTCTAGGGTTAAAACTTAATAATCCCCACCCCACTATAAGAGGGCGCATCATGTTACTAGCCCATGACGCCCAAATGTCTTAAGACGGCCGTGTCCATATATATTCAGTACCCTCCACACAAAGTTTGTAACTCATTTGCTTTTGGAAGGAGAGGTATCTAGAATATCCTACTGAGATACAATAAAATGACTATATTTGTTATTAATTTCCTTTAACAACAATAAATTCCATCCAAACCAAATATTTTTTCCCATTATTCGAATGAGAATGCATGTCGTGGATGCGGTAACACCGAATTATATATTCTTTGCTTGAGATTAACTCCGATTCCTTAAAAATGCTCCGACTCTGACTAATGAGAACATTTTTAGTACATTTCGTCGTTTTTAATTATAATTTCGTCAACCAAAGGAATAATGTCGCGCAAAAATCCGGGTTTAAACTTTGCTAAAACGGTATATTGCATTTAAACACAATGGTTGTAACACCGCATATCAAGATTTTCTCCATTGTGCTAGAATCACGGGCAAATGTTTACAAGGAAATTAAATGAACAACATGGGAAACGATTTTCAACTACCTTTTTATCATTTTTATGCGCGTTTCGCTTACAGCGTAAGCGCCTATTATCGGCGGTCCGTCCGTCCGTCTGTCCGACCGTCCGTCCGCATGTTCGTTCTCGGCTTCTACCGTACGGATTTTCATAAAATTTGATATTAAGAACTTACAATGAAATATAATAAGAAAATCGCAAAAATGAATCACGTACACCAATCAGAGGTACCACTTTACTGATGGTAAAAAATTAAATTTTCGTCATATCTCCTAAAGTATTGCTCATATCAAAATATTTTTTAAATAAAAATTGTAGAACTATTAAATTAGAGTATTCCTTTTTCTATACATTTTTATCGAGAAAATCAAACAAAAACGTATTAAATCGAGTTGAACTTTGAAAATTACTTGCACGGTTACTTCTTCATTGTTGCTAACATAAACAATCTCACAAACAAACGTATAATTTCCTTACTTGTGCATTTACTATTTTAAAATAGGAAGAAAATGGATTATTTATGATGAAGAAAAGAACTTTAAAACGATGTTTCCCTTTCGTACAGGTATATGATTTCTTTCTAACACTCAATTGCACGAAACGCTCCCATTTGTGATACGTTGTACACTTTCCTAACTTGTTAATTATTAATAAATATTTGTGAATACACAAATATAAGTTTTAAAATATACCCCAAACATCATCAAATTTACAAACAGAAGGTGTGATAAGGACAGAATTTCAACATTCGTTCCTTTTCGAGAAAATTTCCCTTAAACTCCTAGTGGGTATCTATGCGTGCAAACGCGGCGAAATGAGTAAACCGCGGCAACGGTGTAAAATAAAAAACAACGCTCGCATAATACCGGTATAACTTTGCTGGATTAGGGCACAGAACATCAAGCATGCATAAAGCACCTCTTCTCCCTCCTTCCCCTCCATCCTCCTCCTTCCCCTCCATCCTCCTTCCCCTCCATCCCCTCCATCCTCCATCCTCCTTCCTCTTCCTCCCTTCCCATCCCTGCTAATCCACCCTCTTCTTCCTTCCTATCTCATTACTCCCACTCATCCTTTCCCTCGCCCAATATTCCCCTATTTCCTTCCTTCTGTTCCCGTCTCCCTCCTCCATTTTCCCTTTCTTCCTTCCTCCCTTCCTTCCCCTCCTTCTACACCCTATCTCCATTCTCTCTCTCTCCCTTCCTCACCCATCCCTCTTTCCTCCGACCCAAGCTATCTGAGATTCCCTCTATCGCCACTAACTAGTAAGTTCTGAGAATTCGCGTGTAGTAAAAGGAAGATGAACTTTCAATGTGATCTCCTACACGGCCTAAATCGCCGCAGGGTACGGAGGCCTGGGATTGGGGGGTCAGGGAGTCGAGGCTCGTGGTTGGGAAATATGAGGGGCAGGAGGTGATGGGGGGGGAGAACGAGAATGAAAAATTACGCTCAGTTTGACCCACTTCATAAGGATTTGCTCGTGGAGCAGGAGGTGGAGAAAAAGTTTCCACTAGCGCAAAGGTCGAACAGTTTTGGAATCGGGAATTCCTGAGGAGCCTCAAAAGACTCCCTAGAACCGCTTCTTGAGCAATAAAGGGTCTGGACGACCGTGGGTTATTTGGCAATGGGGTGGGGGATGTGGGTGAGAGGGAAAGGGAGATCTCTATTGCTGAGTTATTCGACTGCGGCTGGGAGAGAACGAATTTTTCTCTTCCCTCCAATTGTCCCGTATTTTTTGGTAAAAATCGCGACCATCCGCAGCATTCTCGGCCATTGAGACTTTATCGCCGCTGAGATGGGAATAATGCTCACAGGAATCAAGGGAACAATTATGAGCAGAAAGAATGGCTAAACTTCTTACGAAGTATTGAATTTTTCCAATAGTATTCAGACCGAAGTTCAGTCGAGTAGTAATCAGTTGATTGCCTCTTTGCGAGCGAATGAACAAGCGTAGCACAATATATCATGCTATCAAAAACAGTCAAGCATAATTTTCCTTGTGAAAACCTAATTCAAGAGAGAATTATAAAGCTCGTTTAGCGGCTGAAAAAATCAAGAACAAAAACTGAAAAAGTGCTTAGAGCGAGAATCCCCAGATGCGCATTTCATCTACAGAGTAATGGTGATTCACCATTGGTAGATTCTTGAATCTACTTGGTTGATCCTGCCAGTAGTCATATGCTTGTCTCAAAGATTAATCCAATCATGTCTCAGTACAAGCCACAATAAGGTGAAACCGCGAATGGCTCATTAAATCAGTTATGGTTCCTTGGATCTTACCCACACTTACATGGGTAACTGTGGTAATCCTAGAGCTAATAATTTTTAAAAATGAAGTTCTTTTTCAACTTTAAAAATTTTGTCATTGCTCATTACTTTAGTTATTTGAGGTCTTCGGTTGCACTGATTTCCGTGTAAGGTACGATCTTGATTAGGATTTAAGAATCTCGGGAAAACATAAAAGAAAGTGAATGAGCGAGTTTAGAATTTATTGTAATAAATGAATGGTATAAGGCAAACACTTTGGTCAGAGATCTATCGAGAAAACCATAGGCCAAATTTCGTAGTAATTACCGTTAGTGGTAACTCGGAGATCACCGATTATTTCAAATGCTTTCTTCCAAACAGCGATAGAGGTGGGAAGAAGATCTCGTTTAGAGGGTATTTTTCTGCTCCTTCGTTATCCTAGCGAGTGTGTGTGTGTGTGTACAGAACAAAGTGGGCCAAACGATTTATTCGCAAGTTGCACGAGTAATACCATTCCACATAAATAAACAGAAAGCGGTCACATAATTCTTCGTCTTGCTTGCCAGGACAGTTTCTTTGTTTTATTTAATTATACCTGTATATTACATTTTTTATGAATTGATTATGAATAATCCAAGCTGAATTTTCTGATAATATGCTGAGTTATTTATTTATCACGAAGCTTTCTTCAAATCCTACTAGCACGAAGAATGGCTTTAGTGATGGCATACCTTAATTATTTAATCACCGTGGTAAAGTTAAATGGTAAAAGAAGTATGAAGAGACTTATTTAACAGCTTCAAAATGCTGTAAATTTTCTTCCACCGTTAACATTTCCCCGAGGTCTCTTCGGGAGTCATTTTCAGGGAGTTCGGTGATTCTAAGGGTTCTAAGAGTTGAATTAACCGCGGCCGTTTCATTTTGACCGCGCGCGTTATGCCGTCGAGCTGTGGATTTTGTGGGTGTGGTGAAGTGGGGGAAAAAGGACGGGCGATTCAGGAATTGGAACGATAATTAAAAAGTGCTGTTAATTAGGACCCTAATTATCATATTCGAATCGGTAAAATATATAAAGTGTTTAATTATTTGTGAATCGAAATAATTGGAAATAATGGATTCACACCGTCATTAATTGCATCGTTAATTTAAAAAGTAATTCTACGTTTGCCTTAGTCAATAAAAGCAATTTTTAATCAGTAAATTGTTAATGCCATGAATAGAATATGGCGGCGAAATAATAAAAAAATCCACAGAATCAATTTTTAATATAATTTATACATCTGATAATATGATCAAGATGGTAAAAAGAGAAAGTTTAAACTACTAGGTATACTTAATAAATAAAAATATCGGAGAAAGGAATTTTGGAGAAGATTGGGAATAAACCAATCTCTTCCAATTGAATAGCTGAAAAAATTGTCCCGGAGAGAGGAAAGCAAACGGTTTTGTAATGCAGGAGATTGGAGACTGGAAAAGGGATTTGGATAACGAAATAAAAATATAAAGTTTTGGAACGATTTAAAGGTTGCTCGGGGTTGGTAACGATGGAAAGAGAGAGAGAAAAAGAGAGAGAAAGGGAGAGAGATGAATCAAATAAAGAGGAAGTGAATGCATGAGAATATTATATGGAGATAGATCTGCAGAAGTGCAAAAATGGACGATATAGACGAGATGAGTGAAAAAGATTTGGAGAATGGGGATTTTGAAAATTGAATGGGAGGAAAGAGGAACTGGAGCCGACGAAAGTGATTGATTGGAAATGGCTAAAAATAGGGCATAAATAGGAAAATATAAGTGAGGAAAATAGGACGTAAGCATGGAGATGAAGAGAGATAGCGAGAAGATGCTAAGCGAATCCTGGAGACAATTGAAGCACGGAGTCCGACATTACAAAAAAAACTCCTGAAATTTAACCAGTACAATTTTTAAGATGAAACTGCAATGGACCTCTCAGAGTATGCTCATAAATGGGTTTGGGATTGATGCTATAACCGTTGAAAATTATGGAACACTAGCATAATTGCCCGTCAATATGACGGGATATCTTTAGTTAACTTTAAAATAGTTGCCCCCCTACCCCTCTTTCTCTCTCTCGCTCTCTCTTCCTCCCTCCCTCCCCCTCTCTTCCACCCTCTCCTTCCCTTCTTCCCCTCCCTCCCCTCTTTCCCTCCCTCACTCCCTCTCTCTCCATCCCTTCCCCTCTCCCTCTCTCCACCCCTTCCCCTTCATTCCCTCTCTCCTTCTCCCTCTCTCCTTCTCCCTCCCTCCCCCTCCCTTCCACACTCTCCCTCCCTCCCTCTCCCTCCCTCTCTCCCCCTGCGTTACCATCCCCCTCTCTCCCCCCTATCTCGTATTAAAAGCATTCAGAACACGCTTACACCCATAAGGATTGATACAACAATAGGATTTTGAGGTCTCACAATATAATTGGTAGCCAGGGCAACATTCCGTTATAATAGCAATATTTCCACAAAATATGTGAATTAAACGTATAACATGAGCGATTTCGAATTGTATGCGGAAAAAGATGAAAAGAATAAGAAACTTTGCAATTTTTTCTTCAAAATGGTTCAGATCCGAAGATGGTAGGTTAATTCCTTCTAATTTTAATTTCCAAAACAATAAAAGCCTGCACATCAAAACATTGATTTTTATATGTTACCTTACGGAAAATGGAAATGTCTTCCTTGGAGTCGAACCCAGGAGTTTTTTGGAGATTTATTTTCGTCATTACCTTAAAATATGTTAATCAAGCATCCTTGCTAAATTTCTATCTTCTCCCTATTCTGAAAGTTTGTTAAAACGCTCTATATCGGCCATCGTGAAAGCGTGACCAACCAACAGACCTAGGCTATTATAGTATAAAATGTTAGCCCCGAAGACGCCTTCGTTGATGTGATACAGCATTTAAAATTTGGGAGTTTGGTACAGTTTTTTTGTTCATTCTTGATATGGTTTGTAATGATGATAGATTGCATCAGTAAACATAAAAAAATCTGAAAATATCATGACTGAATTCATTGAACATGGAATGCACGTGTAAAACGAGTTAGAGAAAAAGGAAGGAAGAGATAGTATGAGAATGTGTTGCATGAGTGATAAAAGAGATCACTTGAACAAAAGAAGAGGAAAGGAGTAAAGAGAAAGAGGAGAGAGAGAGGAGAGAGAGAGGAGAGAGAGGAGAGGAATGGAGAAGAAGAGGAAAGAGAGGACAGGAATAGGGAGAGAGGGGGGGGGGGAGGGGCGAGAGATACGAGAGATGTTGAGATAGCATGTTTAGGAGGCGAGTTAGGTGGTTAAAGCGTTGAGTGCGTGAATTGTGTCACTAGGCGTCACGTCTCGCAACGCTGAAGCGGACGGGTAATCGAATTGAATATCCACTCTTCCCTTTCCACCCTTCCTCTCTTCTCCTGTCCCTCTCTCCGTCTATCATCCCCCATTTCCTCCTACTCTTGCAATTCCATCAGAAATGACGTGTTGATTTGCGTGCAGTGCGGAACCGTCAGCGACTACGCGACGAAACACTTTGGCGAGGAAGCGGGCTTCCTCCGGTAATAATGTCGCGCATTACTGGAGAGTCGTGTATTCACCAAATCCCACTCTCCCCCCACCCCTCCCCCCCTCCCTTCCCCTTCACACCCCTCCCGCCTCTCCTTTTTGTCCACATCTCCCAGTTTCCTTTTTTTCCCGCCACCCACAGCGCCAACCCCGGTCACCTGCCACCTCCCACACCCCGCACCGTCCCTCGCGGTTTGATGGTCCCATGAGTAGCCGTCCAAACTAAATGACGCACGTGGCGGTGGATTTGGAAGATGATCGTTCAGTTGAATCGATTTTGCTACCGATAGCAGTTTTAGTTTAGCTCTTGCCATATAGAAAATTAATTTCTAGCATGTTACCTTTTGCTAACTGTAATTGCAATTACTATTAACCAATAGATATCATTCACACGATGCGAGTTAAATATCAGCTTTTTATTTTAATAACATTTATTCTACTGATAGGTGTATTGATGAATCGCTATGCCAAATTTACTTTTGCCTGCGTCTTCTCTCTCACAATCCTTTCTGTTAATCCATCGAACTCTAGCTATCCAACATCCGGGGAAGCACCTTTAATATGAAGGAAAACGTCTACTTTTACCTAATCAGACCCGTCGTGGAATACTGCTGGGCGGACGGGGACCCTTTCGAAGACAAGGGAGCTCGAAATGGTCCGAAGTAGAGCCGCAAGATTTGTAAAGGGTAGAGTATCCATACGATGCGAGCCTATCAGAGATTTTGAGGGACCAAAAGTGGCAGACAATGAAGAGTAGGAGAATTAAATACAAACTAAAACTATCTGAAAGGTTTAATAGCTCCGAATTCGTCGAAGACGTACGTGGCACAATTGTATCTATGCTAGCGAGCGTAGGACTAGATCACAGCGTACAGAAAATACGTCGAAATAGTAGCTAGAGATGAGATATAGTACACATCATTTCCCTCAGATACGGTAAGACAAGCCAAGAAAGGATTTAGTTACATGTTAGTGTAGTGACACCATCTGCCAAACGTTTCTGACGGATTTCAGGTTATTGTAATTATCGTATATTGGGATTATTAAAGTAATTGTAAACTCTCTTCCAAACTCTGCTTCATCCCTAGAAAAATATGTTTTCGGAAAATTCTTCAAAGACGATTATTCCAAAACAATTATTGGATAAAACAATTCTTTAAAAGACTATTCTCCCAAAAATCATTCTTCCTCCATGTCGTTCGAGGAACAAGCTTGAAAGTCTAGCTTGGCCATTTGGCCATAATGGACTTAGTAGGGTACATTATTTTAATTAATACGCATCTGGCGTTAATAGCCTAAATTTAAGTTTTCTTCTATCAAGCAAAACTGTATGATTGGTTCATTCGCTATCTGCTTACACACATACAAGCAATAAAATGCATGTTATAAAACTGAAATTGTCTCATTTATTATCTCTTTAACTTACTGAATGCATAGTGAAAGAGGGAGGAAGAGAGAGGGAGGGAGAGAGAGAGAGAAGGAAAGAGGAGGAAGGAGAGAGGGGAAGGAGAGAAAGTGAGAGGGAGGGAGAGGAAGGAAAGAGGTGATGGGGAGGGATGATGAGGTGAGAGATATAGAGAGAGAGAAGGGGGAGAAAGTGGAATAGGAGGATTGAGAAACTGAGAGAGCGAGAAAGAAAATAAGTTGGGAAGGAGGAAAAGAGGAGGATGGATGAAAGGAGGGAGAGAGAGAGAGAGAGAAGAATTAAACTTTTCCTACCGCCATTAGCGAGGACTTAGAATTTACTTTTTCGGAGAAATGTTTTGGAAGAATCGCTTTTTCAACTAACTGTTTGTGAATAATTGGTTTTCGATGATTTTTTCAGAAGAATAGTTTCCGAAGAACTGTTTTCGAAGAAAGTTCTCTATACGTGTCTCTTTTTATATAATGTCATCCTTAGGCAATCTATTGCTTCTCACCATCACTTTTCTTTTATATCTGCTAATTTCCCGATTCAAGTATTCTCATATTGATTTTGTATAGATACTTATTTGCTTCCTTTTGCTGTCAAATAAAGTTTCTCTGGCCTACTCCAAACCCAATTCCACCTCCTAATATATCATAATATACTTGTTACAGGGTCCATGACTCGCTCACTTTAAACGATGTTTTTGATGCCTTACTAAAACACCTTGCTATTTCATAAAAAACTTTTCGTCCTGATCAACACGGCACTAATACCACCTATTCAACAGAATTCAGACTCTACTTGCCTCTTCCCACTTCCTTTGAGGTTTATCTTTCTTTTTCACTCTTACTAAATCTAAATTCATTTTATTTATTCCTATTTATTTTAGTACAGAATACCTTAAGCGTGTTACGTGAACACAACTTGCAGACTCCATACTATATTATTTGTTAAACTTTAGTCATAAGTAATCGCTTAATTACCACATTATTACCTCGATATCTATATTTCTCTATGCCTATATCATCAATTCCCGATAAATAATAATATGTCGTATTACTCTTTGCAGTGTTTCAGTGATTTTCTATTTGATAGTCTTGTGTTTCATTTGTTTGATGTACAATTGTAACATAACCTTTTCCTTGCGCACATATTTTATTAATAATTCCAGCAAGTTTGGCCTTTAACCTTGGTAAAAGATATTTTCAAAAGGGAAAATGCGCACAGAAACATTTTAAATGTGTCCAACATTTCTTATCTGTCGTCCTTCTAAAGCATAACTGGTCATCTATATTCTCGATAGCTTTAGTCAATTTACTTATATTACAACTACAGATAATCACTTTGGAAGAACGTAAAATCAAGCTCTCTTTCGTCCTTGACACTTTTTTAATAGTTATCTTCGTAGGCATTAAAATAGACGAACCAAACTCCTACTTCATAAATACTCTAACTCGACAGGGAAGTATCAATTGCCAAATTTACGCTTCTGTGGTTCAAAATTTGTTTTTAAGGAAGAGAATATATATTCGTTAACATTGCATTTCACCAAATATCTTACCCACACTAGTGCCACATTAATCTTCAATTTCCTTTATCTTTACGCCTATTTAGATAAGTAATAATATATTACGACTGGTCAAGATTTTGATCAAAACTGATGTGATTGGAATTAATATACGCGAATACCGTTTGCCCATATCTACGTTAACAAGTGATTTCAAAAATATCTTATTTCATATCTAAATTTAGCAGGCGAAAGAATTATTTTATGCCAAAACATGTCGTGCACTAACTTATCTTTAATATGGCTGTTTATAAAGAAATGCTTGGCGTTCGCGTGAGATGTTTTCCAAATTTTTACCTCTGTTGTGGCGTGAGTCTAAAAAAAATCTCCTCGGCAAGCAATGCCTCTTAATTCAACCAGTGAACGCAGAGGACTGTTTCCGCACGTATTGTGCCCTCGCTTCACTCTTCCTCTCTCTCTCTCTCTCTCTCGTCTCTTCGCTCACTCCCTCTCACTTTGCTCAGCTGATATTCTCTTCATATTTAAGAGCGGCATTCGACAAATTTAGTCCAAGGCCGCGGGAGGGTCCTTTTGAAAACCCTCAACATTGTATCTTTGGTAGCAGAGAATTTTGCGGTTTCAGTTATTTGCATGTGTAACAAGGATTTTCAGACGGCTCTTTCAGACTTTCATCCGCTACAGCCGTGGAATATTCTACCTGAGGGAGGTTCCCCATAATTTAAAATTCAAATGTAAATGTATTTACTTAAAATGGATGTGAGCAGTTAAAATTCCATGAGTAGTTCTTTACGTTTAACTTCGGAAATATCAAGAGAAAATATGACGAAGGTTAAAGAATGACTGGAAGTAAAATCTGTATAGGCAACATATTTTTTATGTGGATGACAGCTATGCTCTTTGGTTTTACAAATTCGTGCTAAATATGCTGAATATTGCGGCAATGGTCAAGATTTTGTTTCTGTCCGTCATTTTGATACGAAATGGCGAAAGGTTTAGTCGTTCTGCAATTGACACAGGGATGATTGTAGACTATTTTTTATTTGCACTTTAAAGTTACTTAAAATCACGGTACGAAGACGGAACTTGAACCCACAAATGGAGGAAAAGCTAAAGTGTCATATTCCTAATGTCAAATTTCAAATTTGTTTATAATTAAGGTTTTTTGAACAAACTTTTTCCTTGCCATGACAACCCAATTATTAGGGATTTATCACGACAGCGTAACCCCAATTGCATTGAGATGGAAGCCATGATTATTAATTACCGAAGTACATAGGAAAATGCGTGAAATGCTATGTGGAACTATTAAAATGCTAATTATATCATCATTATAATTGCGGTTGATATTTATATAGATGTTGCAAATGGCCCAGTTGTTTAAAATTTCTATTATACGTATTTAATCTTTTATTTATATGAGAATGGATACAAAATTTATCAATATAAGCTTGACAACGGATTGTTTATAAAAATGTACATCGTGGTGACAGTGTCTTTAGATAGATATTTTTTACTTTTGACCAACTAATTTATCTTTTTAAATACGCACAGTCAAAAAAATACAATATAAATTTTTTCTGATTATTACAAATGTGTAAACGAAGTAAACATTTTAAACGAAAAAGCTCAAATTAAAAATTTTTATATCGAATTTTTGAGTACTAGAAAAACCGTAAATGTTGCGTTGACTTTTTTCTGCCAGTGTTGTTTACTATTTGAGTTGTATAATAAATACATACTTTGATTCCGTATCTAATATCATTCTTAAAAGTATCAATAATATATTCATACCCTTCGTTTTTTGGGCATTGTGTGCATTAACGTTAGAAGATATCCGTTATAATAACTATAAAATTAAACACAGTACATGATATTAGATTATCTCATTCTTTCGTTGATTTCAGTATTTATTTACGATTCGCTGTATTGTTGACCGTGGGGATTGTTGTATGTAAATTGAATATTATACTGTATTATACTGACCATGAAACCAGCTGTACAACGTTAGATTAAGCTCTAAGAAAAAAACCAAAACGTACGATTAAAACCAATAGACAACGAAGTAAAAGGACTGTCAGATCAAGTCGCGAAGTTAAGAAATAACCGAGTAAACTAAGGAAAATAACAACTGAGAAAGAGACTGGGAAATTACATCGTAAGAAAATCACAGTGACCTTATAGAATACTTATTTAGAGCATTCGGATGTATTATATTTGAAGTGTTTCACTTTCTGAATGATTCGAATGATCGTAATTCTACTAGTATATCATAAATGCTTTCGAATTTAGCTAATATAAAATATGCTTATAGGTTATATATAGGTAACAATATGCTAGCTTGAATTCAGTCAAAAATTTTTTAATTTGCTTTGAGAGATATGTGACTGTGTATTCTTAATCCGATATGTAAATTTTATTTGTGTCACATGAATTATTCATTGTATCTATAGCAGTTAAATATTTTATCTTAGTTCATCTTTTATCTTCATGTTTAAATGAACCCGATGTTTTGAAACACGAGTTTGCAACAGCAAATGTCTTGTTTGCCTTGAGGTTCTTTAGAGAGAGACCCCAAAAACTTCGATCTATCGATTATCGCACGTGATATCGTATTGTAAGGCCTCCAGTTTTCATTGCTTATTCATCCTTACGCAATCCGATCGAAATTGAATGTCTTATTAAATATTACGTAATTTTTGCTTAGTAACCATGTTGAATCACAATATTACATATTTGTAAAAATTTTACCGGATACGCTATTTTAGTACCTTCTATATTGTTCAATCGGGAATTTATATTGGTTGCACTTTTCTTGTTAATGTTCCACATTTTTATTTAAAATTAATCAACGCATAATATATTATTATGACTAGAGTTATTGCCCGTCAAATATGACATCTGTATATGAATTAATATAGTAAATTAAAATGAAAGCATTCTACCGCCATCTCTTTCTCCCTCACATTCTCTCCCCCTCCCATTCTTCCCCTCCCATTCTCCTCCCTCTATATCTCACATTCTCTCTCTCCCGTTCTCCTCTCTCTATCTCTCCCATTCTCCAACCTGTATAGCTTTCCCATTCATCAATTTCTCTCCCTCCTCCCATTCACCTCTCTGTCTTTCTCATTTTCCTTCTTTCTCTTCCTTCAAAATATAGCTCTCTTTCTCAGCATGATGAATATGAAATCTTATATACAGAAATATATTTTAAAAAAACAAACGGTGACCGGGAAATCACACTAAGTAAATATAGATACGTATGATGTGATGTGTAAGAAACTGTCTATTTAATGTTAATGTGTGTTTGTAAAAACATTCGACGAACGGAAAAGCAAACACCAAGTAAGTATGCACAGCATTACACTATTTTCCATCGAAAAACATTGGACTCTCGAATCCAGCGACATCGGGAGTTATATTTCACATTTCTCTTTGATAAAAATGTTATATTTATGATTCTGTACACATTTTTAAGCTAACTTGATACGGAATCGGGTTTTTCCTTTTAAAAGGTAAACTTTTCTCCTTCAATTACGGAACCGTTAAATTTCCGAATTCGCACTGTTCTTGTATTTTTAAGTGCAAATCATTAATATGTTACATTCACCCACGCGATAATCAAATGGAAATAATGCTCCTAGAATCAAAGCTATGGTCTTTTGATAGAAGTTTACATGTATAAAAGGTGCGAATTGTATGTTAAATACCAATGGGGCGCAAAAAATCCACGATAGACGAATTACTACTATAAATATAAGGACTTGAAGTTAATACCTAATTTTTTCCAGCACATTCACTTTTCATTCGGTTGAATTCTGGAAAATTGTAGAAAATTGGACTAAATTACGCACATTATAGATGTTAAGCGACAGTTTTGTCCATCCACGTGAGACCGATTGATACATTAACCTTTCCTCATATCTCCCTCGCTTTCTCTCTCTCTGCCAAATACACACCAATCCATTCATCACGATTCATAAATTGCCGCAACAGCGAACAGTTTTTTCAACAAATTTCCCGTGAATCGTGTTCTCTCTCTCTCTCCCTCGCACATTCTCCCTTTCTCTTTCCCTCTCTCTTTCTCCATGATTCAGTGGTCCGAGAGAACGATTTGAATAAGCGGGCACTTTTTTCCCCGAGCCTTTTCCCATTCTCGCACCTTCCTCGTATCCATCCTTTCCTCTTCCTGTGGCCACTCTCCCCGCGCTTTCCTTTCCACTCATCCCCCACTTTACCTTCGCTCTAATCCTTTCCCCCCCCCCTTCCCTCCCTCCCCCCCTTCCCCCTATCCTCGCCCTAGACCTTCTATCACCTCTTCATTGCTTTGCTTCCTCTCTCACATCTTCTTCTCCCTCCCGCTTTCACATTGAGGAGGAAAAGATGGAAGTCGCTAGTGGGGGGAGGGGAGGGAGGAGGAGGGGAGTGGAAAAGAGGTGAATGAGGAGGGCGATATAACCCGGAGGTAGGAGAAGTAGTGGAGCGGCAGGGATTAGAGTCAGGACTGGAAAAAAGTTTCGCGCCAGAGGGAACAAGGGGTTAGTGACGGGGGGAGGGTTGTAAAGAGGGGGGGGAGGAGGGGGAGGGGAATGGGAGGAGCGAGGGGATGAGACAAGTGAAGGAGGCGAAAGGAATCAAATTGAGAGGAAAGAGGGCGGTGAGAATCGAGAGGAATCCGAGGTGTGAGGGGGGGAGGGGGGGAAGAAGGAGAGAGGAGCGGGGGGGAAAGAAAGAGGAAGGGGGGGGGAGGGAATAAAGGAGGGATGGGCGAAGATCGGGTGCGGAGGGGAGTGGTGGCGTAGGCGTGGCAATGAAACGGAAGATAAGCCGCGATACGAACACGCGTAGCCGTGTGCGTGCAACGATAAGCAGCTTATTGCGTGATGTGGTGTTTAAGCAGCGTACGGAGCACGAGGACCCTCTTCTTGTCCCAGAAAGGACTTTGACCTCGGATTATGTTTCGATCGCATTTAGTCTGTGTGAATTGATATTTCTGAGGCTGGTTTTGACCGATTCGTCTCACGGTTAATTTTGTTTCATTCAGTAATGAGGGCAATAATTAGCCGATACATTATTATATTTACATTTTACATATACATAATGCCATGCAATCCACCAAAATCGATTGGCAGGGGTTTTCGCTGCACCAACATAAACTGTAAATAAACCCCCTTATTTGCCTGTGTTTCCTCTGATCTAACTCTGCGCTCGCTAGCACCGATGGGTACAATTATGACGCGTACGTCTTCAACGAATTCGGAGCTATTAAACTTTTAAAATGGTTTCCGGTTGTGTTTCATTCGGCCACCACTTCAGGTCTCTCAAAATCTCTGATACGCTCGCATCGCATTGATACATACCCTTTACAAATCGAGTCGCTCAACGCCGGACGATTTCGAGTTTTCTAGAAAGGCCCTCGTCGAAAGTGTCCACAATGCGCAGCGCTTTTCCCCGACTGCCTTCATATTCGAGGGGAATCTCTCTCTGCATGTCTCTGGAGGAAAGCCCTTGAACCCTGTTTACCAATGAAACAACGGTTTTGATGTGCTCTCTATTGTACATGTTGCTACTGAGTGTAATTTCTAAGTATTTGTGGCAATGCATAAATTTTCATTTTAACCCAGACATTTTGTATGGGCAACAGATGAAATTTCGGGAACGCATGAAGTTTATAGTGGCGAATTTCTCTATATTATGATCAAGTTGCCAATTCTTAAACCACATCCTAATAGCCGGAAGGTCCACTTGTTATGTCACCTTACTATTTCCTGAGTTTAGTTCTTTATACACATGGATGTATGTGTATGTATTTTTCGTTACTAAACCTCTTGTATTATTATAAATAAACATGGGTGTCATCAGCAAAGAAGCGTTACTGAGTCTTCTGCTCTGTAATCTTAAACTTTTGCATCGCTGTATTCTATTCTCAAAAAAATATCTATTCCATAGGACACAGATGTTTATGAACTCTGCATACTCTTTCTTTTGTCGACACACTGTTCCTGACGCATAGGTAGGTACTATGCTTGAAGCATTTATTCTCTTTTTCCTTTAGTCCCTTGAAAATTTTTAATTAAAAAGTTAGATGCCAGAATTTAGAAAGGCCTTTTTCACCAAAAGCAAATTAAACAATTTTAAAATAAGACTTTAAACTTATTAAGCCATTTTCTACGTCCAAAGTGCAAAAAGGTAAAGATAAATCGAGTGTTATTTGTCTCGTCATTGTAGATTGCCTTCTTTTCCTATTGATCACAGTCTCGTCGATCACGAGCATTATCTGTAGCGATTGCCTTCTAGAAAAGCCTGTCCTTTCAGTATTACTGTTCACTCTATTTTCCCTCCTCCGTGAGATAGCAACGAATGTTGGACAACATTTTGTTAATCCGGTTCGTTTACTAACGACCTCACTGGCGTGGATGACTCAAACAGCCTAAGCTGTCAGTAAGATGGTAATATGTTACGTAATATCTCGCAGAGATATTTATTTGATCTTCATACTAGATATATATATTTTATTCAGATGGTTGTGACATACTTTAATTAATTTTACGTTCAATGAGAGCATTAAAATAACATGACAGAGTTTCCTTATTTCAGCGATGGAGTATTTCATGGTTCAGTCATCGCGAGAGAATCTGGGAGGACGTGTGAGCAGCGAAAGAGCGGACGAATGAAAAAGAGAGAGAGCGGTTAGAATCGGAGAAAAGAGAGAGAAAAAAAGTTTTCGGAGTGGAATCCTTTTAGAATTTGAATGTGCGTTGTGAACTCGCTTCACTCACAACACAAGCGAAATCTCTGCGGACTAATTTCATGTTTCATTTAATAAGTCGCCTGGCAACGGTGTCCTCGCTTCAAGGAAACTTTTTCCATTTGCATCCCGGCGTTTCCCAGATGACAGCTACCGCTTTCTCGTGTATTTTTAGATTATTATGTTGGAGAGATACAAATATTTCCTTTTAAAAATTCGTGAGACTCGGAACAAGTAAATTACACCCTTGGTATCACCCTCGCAGACGACACTAATGCGCGTTAAAGCAATTAACTATGATTATTACCACTGGTAAGTTCAATTTTTAAGCCCTAAGCAAAAAAAAAGTGTTCGTATTCTCTCGTTGCCTCAAAACGTGATTAAATGTTTCTACCAAAAAAGCAACTAGAGAATTCAGATAATTTTAATATATATATATTTATATATATGTGTGTGTGTATGTGTGTGTAAATCTTTATCGAGTATATATGGAAATAAATTGGGTACTTTTCATGAAATGTTTTTTACTCCGACGAAAGAATTTAATTTTTAAAGCAGATATGCTCTCGGATTAAATTTTTCTAAAAAATATCAATAAAACCAAGGACATGGGGAATAACATACAGAAGCTGAATTTTCACCGTTCAACATGAAACTACAATCCATAGGCCATCTTTTTCTTCTATCGTAGGACTTATTCTTTCCGTCCATTTAGCGAATCAACCTTTAGACCTCGTAGCATTACTCTTTCTCTTGGCTGCCACACATTCTCAAACTCGACCCGTGAGCATTTTCTTCACTCGATTTCTCGCTCGCGTCCATTTTTCCCGTGCTCGTTTATCACGCCCTTTAAAGACGCCAGCTTTCCTCTTACGCTCCAATTCCTCGCCGCACTTCCTTGTTTCAGACATTCCCAAATAACGGCGCTTTTACACCCATCCTTCATATTTTCACGTTTCCATTCTGTTCTTATTAGTTTAGCAAGACAAATGGATGTCATTTATTCCAGCAAAGTAGGATCTATCGTCGATAATTGGCAGGATAATTACCACCTGCCCGTCGCAAATGTCAGATTATCATTCAACAAATCCGTGTCCTAGGCATTAAGAGCGTGTAAGTGACTTCGCACGCCCACGACCCATCATTTCGTCCGCCCGCGCATTAAAGGCTGCATTTATCGCCTTCCTTCTGCCGCGGTGCGTTCATCCGTAAGTCCGACTTACGTATCCGTCGTTGGCAGGGGATAAGCTACCCATCTAGGGAGCGTGGGCAGAGGAATTGGCCTAATCTTCGGACGAAACGCGTGAGTATGCGGCACAGGGATCCACACTCGCGTATCTTCCAGGCACCACGCGTGCTCTGATACTCGCACTCTTAGGGTTTGAGGCCGACACAAATGGCACTCGCATGCCACCCGCGATTCCTCGCGTTCCACGCTTAATACTCCGTATTGCCCATTAACGAGTCGCTCCTTCCAGAAGTGTATTAAATAAACGTTGAGAGGCGCATCCTGAAAATAATTTTGGTAAAGGTAGAAACTATGCTTGCGCGTATGTTTACAGCGTACTTTAGGAGCGCAGGAGGAAATGATAAATAATATTATTTATTTATGTATGCCGATTCATTCGTTAATAAATCTCTCTAGACCTCGCCATATGGCTGGAGATTCCAAAAGCCATAAAACGATTCAGTGAACAATAAATTTCCATTGATAAAAGCTACTTTTTACTTGAAAATTTATGCTTTTTACTCAGGCGTTTTGTGGTTACAGTGAGGGATACGTCGTGCAATCGCTTTTAAGCTGGACCGATAGGTTTAAGCCTGAGAAAATACCTCGCAAATGTTTCATAACATCGTCATATGCTAATCAAATTGAATTTATTCATATGTTCGCTTTCAATAAACAATAATAACGGGAACATTTTTCGGCTATTTTTGCTATTAAGGTACCGTGGGTCATAATGTGAAAACCATCCTGTGTGATATTTTCCTACAGTCCTCTGCTTGCTTGCATCATCAAATGCATGAGTGCGTTCGTATGCATCGATACATACCTTTTTGTGATATGTCAGTATGCAGTCAATAGTAACTTTATGCAGAAATTCTCGATTTTTATGACTACATATCCAAAAATATAGTGAACAGACTGCGCGGTACCGGAAGCTTTTACGAAACATTCGTGAGGTATTTTCTAATCACCAGTTCTGTTCATAATGTCCGATTTTTTAGGCACTCAATCCCGGTAGCTATTACATTCGTGGGTACATTAACATTACTTTGGCACGAAGCGTTGTGGCGCCCTCATCGCCATTAAAATTCAGTCCGCAGATAGGCACGTGCTTACATGTTTAACCTAATTCTCCTCTTTATCCAAGCCTCGTCAACATTTTTCAATTATTGGTAAGTCCGTATCGTTTTTTAGTCGTCTTTCAGCTAAAACCATATCCCTACTCCTATGCCATTATGTTCTCTTACATCACACATTTTATTATTGAGCATAGAACCAAGAAATGCCTGATCAAACTCGTCTTTTTCTTTCTAATCATTGCTATCTCTTCTATTCTATTCTTTAAACAATTCCTCATTTATTACTCGCTTTATCTATTCTACCTTTAGCATTATTCTCCATGCCTGCATTTGAAGCTTTTCAATAATCTTATACTATATAACTTTTTAAATTTCTGTATTTATTTTAATCTCTTACTTTCTCCCGGCTATCAGTACAGATATTAAGCCATAATAGTACGACTTGGCTCCTTATATACTGGTCGATTCATCCAAAATATAAAAAATATTATGTGAGGATCCTACAAGTTTTTACTGGTCAGTATTCATCTTTTCTTCTAATTATATCACAATTTTAAAAGCAATTACATCTATTAGTTATTTTAACTTTAATTAGGATTTTAAACATCGTTCAAAATACTCAGGCTCACGACGAATATTTTAAAACTTTATTCGGCGATATATATTCCTTCCTATTTGCCTGAATCGTCAAAAGTGCTTTCGTTGGTCTCAATAAATTCATTTCAATAAAAAACTCCTTGCCTCTTTGAAAAATCCCTTATGTTTTTCTGAATTCCAACCCCTGCCACACCTACACTATTTATCACATTCCTCTCTGCTCACGCCTCCCATTTATTTACAAATTTCTACCGCCGAAGCCGTCCAAAGCGTCTCCTGAGCTTTTTCCATCTAATCCCACTAAAGGAAAACGATTTTCAAATTATCCGGCCGCGTCTCGTTGACCGAAAGCGGCGAAAGCAATATCAACATACTCCACTTATCCCGCTCTCTTTCTTCGCGATCTGAAGAGGGAGAGAAATGAGATGCGATAGGGAGATGATGAATTGGAATGGAAAGGAAGGAAGAGGCGAAGGAAAGAGGGGTGGAGAAAGAATGGGAAAGAGAAATTGAGTCTGCGAGATAAAGAGAGGAGGAAGAATGAGGAGGAAGGGAGGAGGCAGGCGAAGAGGTGACGCAGAAATGAAAGTAAATTGAGAAAAGGAATGGAGAGGAGATTGAAAAAAGAGGTAAGCACAGTAGAAAGGTCAAGAGGGTGACCTTAAAGGAAGGTAAGGGGATGAAAGAAGAGCGAGATCGAAATATCGGAGGCGTGTTATCGCACCCTTCTCTCCCTCTTTCTCTGTTTCCCTTTCGGGGAAAGGCGTCGGGAGCGTGGGAAGGGCGGAAAAAGGGACGAAGAAAGCGTGATTGCGCGATGGATGGATCATCGAAGATTCTTGAGAAGTCGAATGGGGCCGAGAAAGGTAAAATGGGTCCGGAAGGTTAAAAGTGTCCCATTAAAGAGGGTTCCCACTTCCATTTCCGCGCACTTTTCCTCACATATAACCTTTGTTAGCGCCACTTTAAGATATTCACAAATTTGGGGTTTCGTGCATATAAATGCACATAGGCCTTTCTATAAATCTATATTCTGCCCTTCCTTTTACATAGCACCAACTTTTTATGATACATTCATATATATCGATATTTCGTCCACTTTTTCATAAATTCCTTTCACTTCAAGGGATAAAATCCTAAATTATTAACAGAAAGAGGCTGATCTGGATGAACCCTTAATAGTTAAAATTAAAATTTGATACGAGTGATAAACGGAATTAAACATGACGTGATAAATGTGGAAAGTATTCATGGGAGAAAATGGGATAAAAATGGTGGAGAATAACACAGTTGAGTGCATATATTTTTAAAAGAAGGAAACAAACCTAACCACGTTATTCGTGATAAGGGCGGGTAGTTTTGAGCATTGCCTGAAAAAAAACATGATATCCTCTCGTGCGCGCGTTTAGGAGGCCAGCAGCGGTGAAACGTTTTCGACGGAGATAGAGGAGTCTTGGTGATTTCCTCGCGATCTTCATCAAAGCACTGCCACGCGCACTCCGAACCTTGCCTTTCCGGTTGATGGAGGACCGACCGCGATGCGGCCCAGGCCGTAAACCGCGCGCCCACTTCGCCCCGCCCGGGACATATTCCCTTTAGAAGTGAACCCATCGGAGGAGCCGTAGCTCTCTACCCTTATGATTTCAGTCAGGGCGTTGAAAGTATAGTGGAGATGAAAGGAAGCGTACGAGGAACGACGGATGGAGATAGAGAGGAAGATGGGTTGAGAGAGGGAGGGAGGGGTGGAGGGTTGAGAGAGGAAGGGATGGGAGGGGTGAAGGGTTGAGAGAGGGGGAAAGGAAGGGAGATAGTATGAGTGAGAGAGTGGGCGGGAATACACTTGCTGTTTGTTTATTCGGCGGATAAAGATAGTTCCACGGGAAAGGGCAGTCAAAATGCGTAAATAAAAACGGTCTCTTGTCGAGAGAGGGAAAATTATCAAAATGTTTCAATAATTCGATGGGTAGTCGATTTGTAAGCTCGAAACATCAACCGCTACTCATGGCGGCATGATCGTTAGTTCGTTGATTTATGGCTCAATATGGTACCATATACGACGCTTATCAAGTCTTTATTTTGCTCCATTTTCCGGCGACGGAGATAACGTAGCCATAGACGCCTCAAAGGGAATTCTGCGATCTGCTTTTGACGGTTAAAAATTCCAAACAGGAGATGAGCGAATAGGCAACTGTTGTGGTGGCCCTTCATGCTATATCTAGATACGCACTATCTTTCCACCCCTTCTCTTCGGTTCATTCTCTCTCCCCCCCCCATCTTACCCCTATCTTCCTCCCATATTCACCTAGACGAGATTCTTTTCTTCGGCGGACTCTATAGAGAAAGGAGAAGCGGGTGAGCTGCCACTGATCTTGGCACCGCTTTGAAGTGACAGGCAGACGGGAAAAAGGTTTTCGATTCATTCTCTTGGCGACGGAGTGCTCATCCTGGCGTGCAAGTCGCGCACGCAGAGGCCCTTTTGCCGCTGCAACTGAAGAGGGTGCGGGGGAGGGGAGAAGGGTGGGGGGAGGAGGGAAGGATAATAAAGGTATGGAGGAGGACAGAGCCTGTGGTTTAAACCGCAGAGAAAAATGCTTTTCTCACAAAGTTTTACATTGGAATCGTCTGTACTCCGATTTTGGTGAATTGCAGAGATTAGTTTCAATTGAGCTTATTTGATGCATCATTCTTTAAATCGAATGATATTATTTAAATAAATGTTTTTGCTAATGTTAAATGTAAATAATAACGCCATATTATGCTAATCAGTTACACCTTAATATTTTCAATAAATATCATTCACGCAGTGTTATTTTATGTGTAAATGTATCATTAAGTATATTGGCTTTAAATCACTAAAAAATCGCATACGAGTTTAACATTAAAAGTGTAAAATAAATCGTTTGAAATTAATCAAATTTGTCACTTCCAGCAACGATAAAATGGCCAGTTTATTTTTCCACCCTCAATTATCCGAAACATATTCCATGTTCATTCGATAAATAATGGAATATAAAAACTTGAAGTTATTGTGACCCAGAAAATGTGTGCGTAATTATATCGAAAATAACGTGCATAACTTATTGGTTTAGTAAAATATAACCATTTGGAAAAGTAATTTTTGGACAGGCTTGAGGAAATTACGCTCGTGAAAAGTTTTATCTCATACATTAAAAAAATCCAGCATGGTGATTTCATTTGATGGTATGCGCCACTAATTCCAACGAAAGGCTACTAAGCGGGATTGGTTATAAAATATTCCGAAGAATGCAAAAAAGTTGAATTACTAGCACTAATAGGTGATTATGGCGTAAAAGTGATTTAAAACAAAGCACGAGAGAGTTCAATTAGCAATTCGCTATTTACTGAATCACTCATTGAATAATTGGGCTGGAATAAATGTTTGCACAGTCACACCAACGATTATCTTTTCCAATCAAATCACCTTCATTTGCCATAAATTGAGCTTTGTCGCCTCGATATTTGCTCTTTTGTTCAGTATTAATGAAAATGAAAGGCTTTCTAACCTTTGGAATAGGTATTTAGAATGGGAGAATTTGTATTTTAAGAAGAAACAAGTTAGGAAAGTGTACAGAGTATCACAAATGGACGCGTTTCGTGAAATGGAGTATTAGAAAGAAATTATATACCTGCACGTAAGGGAAATTGCCTTTTAAAGTTCTTTTCTTCATCATAAATAATCCATTTTCTTCCTATTCAAAAATATTGCATACACACTTAAGGAAATTAAGCGTTTTTTGTTAGATTGTTTATGTTAGTAACAATGAAGAAGTAACCATGCAAGAAAATTTATAACCAACTCGAACATGCGGACGGACAGAGAGAGAGAGACAGACAGACGGACGGACAGACCGACGACAATAGGTGCACACGCTGGAAGCGAAACGCGCCCAAAAACGTAACGTCAGTACTTGATACGTTGTGTACGTGTCAGTTAAAGATCTACAACCTCGTGGTTTCCGCTAAATTTAAATTTTCGCCAATTAAAATATATTCCTATGATTGAAAAGATTAACATTTTATTATCTTACTAGCGTAATTGCCGTGAAATATGACGGGTGTGCGTGAATTAAGTATTGCATTAAAACAAAATAAAAATTAATGACACCAACTTTTATGTGCATTAAAACGTAAAAATTAATAAAAAATTCACATACCCGGATGTTCCATAAAGTAATAATAGTCATAGACATATAAAAGTTGTTTGGCAAAGATAGGTATATGTTAATAAAGAATTATTCGTTAAACATGTTAAGTAATTCTATAAGAACTATGTTCCGTAAATATAAATAACCTAATCTACAGTAATCGCGATTCAGATTGTAGTGAACTTTCATTTGCTCGTTTTCTTGCATCTGTAAATATGTTGCTAGTATATCAATTCACTGTTGCGTCTGGTGGCTCTATGCCTCGCATTACATTTCTTCTGATCGTTCAATCTTTTATGTCTGTCCTGTTTCGTTTCTCTCCTCCTAGCCTCAGCAATATTTCCATTTGGCGAGATCTCCAGCGATTTTGTGCTCCTCTGTTTTCTTTTCCTTTCATCTTGAGTTTCATTACTATCCATAATTATTAACTAAAATGGCAACCTCCACAAATGAACCCAAGATTTTTCACAAATACCTAACTTCTTTGTCAAAATTCGAGCGGTATCGAGCCGAAGGCGAAAATCGACTTTTAGAATAAGAAACTTTAATTTTATTCAAAACTGTTAAAATTCGAAGATCGTAGGTAAATTTTTTTTCATTTTAATGACTTAATTAATTAAATGGAAAAAGTTTAGAAATAGCACTAGGAAAATTACACTGAATATCGTAACAGCAATAATATGGACGAAACACACGACCATGCCCTCGGCAGGATTCGAACCCGCGACACTAGCATTGGGATCTTGACACACTCAACCTCCCTTCTACCAAGGCCGGCGAAAGAATAAAGGCGTGCGCGTCGAAAAATCGATCTTTACGTGTTATCTAATGGGGAACGGAAATCATCCCCTGGGATAGAACCCGGGTCTTTATGAAAATAAATATAATTTTTCAGGGACCTCCTAGCTAGTAGAAACAAAACGCCGTTTACTGTATATCTATATTACAATCGGTTTTTGAGATACAGTGGGGGATGGACGGACGGACGGAAGCTTCTAAAATTATATATAAGACGATTTACACTTAGGATGTTGATTTAATAGAAGTGGCTTCATTCATAAAATTAAAATAGAAACCAACCAAGTACAAATAGAAACATTTTGTTACATAATTGTTAAAGTATAATAATTTGAAAATAAATATTAATTTTAAAAATAAATTCTCGTCGAATAAGTACTGTACAGATCGTAATAAAAAGTATTATGTGTTGCGCAGTTTCCTTATCCTCGCGACTAATACGTAATTATTCAATGGTAGTCAGTGAATGAGAAATTTTTGAATATGGCAGTGGAAGAGAGGAAATTAATTAGAGTTATAATGGGTAGACAGAAGAAGTGGGTGGGTCAAAATTTGAAAGAAAGCGGTTTACTGAAAGACGTAATAGAAGGAAGAATATTAGGAAAGAGGCAAAGAGGTAGGAATGGAGGATATGCATATTAGATTCGTTGAAAGAAGGGATGGGATACGAGAATTTTAAGAGAAAGGCTTTGGATAGCCAGGATTGGGTGGTGTGTGCCTTAAAGCCTATCGAAAAGTAGAATTACTTTCTATATATGTAGTCAGTGAATATAAAAACGAGGCTGAAGAAGAAAATACTGACAAATTTTTCCGTTTCACGATTTATTTCTATAAGTCCTATAAAATGCGTGGAAACATTTATTTTGAGGGTATTATCTAAAGTCAAAATCCGATAAACATAATCTTTAGCCGAGGTTGAAACGTTATTTAACTTTTTTCGCGAGTTTTTCCGTCTCTTTACAGCGATTTATATTTTTTCTTTCATTTTAATCCTTCCCGGAAGGCTATCGATATTAGATTATTTCCATCGACAGCCAATGAAACTGAGAAAGGCCGAAACCCTCGCAAAAAGAGTTGTTTCAAAAATCAAACGTTACAACGCAAAAACGAACATGAATATCTGCAACTCTGCGTCACGTAAAGACCACACAAAGAAAGCAAGAAACATTTCAATTGACGTGAAAAAGTTTCTGTATTCCTCCAATGTGTTTTGAAGATTAATATCTCAAAGGAAATTGAAAATGGAAAATCTTCCATTCAAATTTAAAATGTGAGGAAAAATGTAACGCCCCGTACTACAGTGAAATCTCGTTACAACGTATTTCACAATTACGTATGTTTCAAATTAACGTAGTTATTTTGTATCTCCGTCAATTCTCCCGTATAAATACTGTATAAATATTTCAGAATAACGTACTTCAACTTAATGTATTTTTCAATACTACGTAGGAAATTCAGAGTTCCGAAAAAAGATTTTTGTGGTTTTAACGTATATTTTCATCCGTGAATGACTCAAGTATAACCAATTCTTGCTCATTGAAGTCATAATTCATTAATTTTTAGGGCACCTTTTGTCTTTAGTACGAGAAGATCTGCAGAACTCCACCGAAATCCCAAAATAATGGATTTTTCCAAACTGAAAAATTTAGAACAGAGGTTCAGTTATACCCCTCTCGTATTTTCACAATCGTCAGGGCATGGAGATGGTCACTGAGTGGCTGGTGGGATGTCAGTGGGAGGACAATTGAGCAACAGCTGGAAGAAACCGGGCATTATATTTTCATCGCAGGTTGCAGATTCCACTTATGAAGAGGATTTAAATGTTCTCGGAGAGTTTTGGAAAGATGTCTCTCAAAACTCCAATTTCATTCTTCAGTCACGTTTTGAGTAGTTTTTAGGTGTTGATAAAAATTTGGAAACCACACCTTTATTAACGGACGGTGCCATAGTAGAGAGCATTACTGGTCTAGATGAGGAAATGACTAGAGACTCTGAAGACGAGGTAGAGGTTGATTCATTTCCACTTTATTATTTATAAGGTGTTATTGATGACTTATGGATTGATAACAAATTGACATCCTACCAATGTTTTTATGAAACGTGAAAATTACTCCCAATTAAAAGTAAATAAATATTCACGCATTATTTATTATGATCATTTCTTAACGATGCGTTTGAGTTGAATTAAGGTAAGCGGCTCTTTGTTACCCACAGCGAATATTGCTCATAAATGTTTGTATAAAAGGAAAGTTTTCCAATTTGAGATGATGTTGAGATACTTCCAGCGATCACTTTTATAGGAATTATGTAATAAATAATGAGAGGAGAACATTGGAAGCATTGACACGACAGTATTATATTTGAATGAAAGGCGCGGTTGATTAGAGTGAGGTATAGAGGAGTGTCAGGGTGGGATCATGGTTTTAACGCAGAACAAAAAATTCGTCGATATTTTTAAAGGGTTAAATTAAAAGGAAATCTTTTTTAAATTTCAGAGGATTTTCGTTTCGAAGCGGTGACGGTAGTGCCTAAAAATGATTCGTTATAAATAGTCTCTCCGTGCGGTTAGCAATTAAAGAGACCATTTTCTCTCTCGCGAGCGCGTTTTCGATGTGAAGGACGGCGATGTTGCAGCGGGTGTCGGGGAGGTGTTGCGGTGTCCCGTAACGCATGGTTGTTAGTGTTCCCCGGCGTCTGCGTGAGGCGGGCTCAATCCTTAACTGCCACTGGCGCGTGCATCTGAGCCGGCTCATTTTTTAAACGACGTTGTTACGGGAAAGTTATTTCAACGAATCCATGTTTTACCGTCGGAAACCGTGTCCGCACTTTTTTTTTTAAAATTTCTCTATTTACGCTCCGGATTAATCGTTGCCCACCTAAGTGGTCGAAAGCGAATAATTTCGATTTATTATCGAAGGCCTGCAATTTGTTGCGTTGGAATGTTTTGACACCTCATGGATTTCAATGCCAGTGTGTATTATGGAGCAAGTTCTATATATATATAATATATTATGGATATACAGTAGAACTCGGTTATAACTGCATTCAAGGGACTGAAAATTTATTGTCGGTATAATCGAGGGGCATGGGAACATAGAATTAGTTTCCAAATTCTAAATTTTACATTATGATATAATAAGTACATTAAACATAATAAAAATATTTTTAATGATTAGTAAAATAATTGATTTTTTCTGTGTCGTATGTACCAACTTGAAATGTTTTTCGAGGTCCTCCTCATTGCAGTGTATAATACTAAATGTCTTTTTATAAGTCTCATTCGCGCCATAAAATATCACTTATATTGCTTGGATAGTTTCATTAACCGCTGGAATTGGTTCGTCTTGATCCTCTACCATTTCTTCATGTTCTTCTTCGCGACACTTTCCATGCTGCCCTTCCATGATTTCTCACGATGTTTAAATCCGTTTGAGCTTCTGTTGTTATAACATCATGGTCGATTTCTGCATATGAATTGATATCTTCATAAATTTTAAAACTTTGTACGTCTCGGCTAACCATTCTGTTAGCGTTGTATTAAAATTGGCGTCTACTGACTTGGTTTTAGAAAACGGCTCGTGCGAACCACACTAAATAAAGAGTTTCCGCTGTTGGATCCCTCCCCACACGGGCGGTCAAGAGGCTGCCTTTGGTCCTTTAATGCAGTGCTCCCCAAGAACCTCTTTTGCTCCACGGCTTACCTTCATGTATGCTTAAGAACATCGCCGTACATCAAACCATCTCTTAATTAATTTCACTGCATAAATACCCATTTTTAAAGATAAAAACTAGCGTAACAAGTAAAAGTCGCAGTTGTATTAGATTGTGAAGATTGGTAAAGCAATAATTGTATAATTTTATTGTAAATTAAATACATACATAATTTATAAATTAAATATCTTCGGAGTGTGCGGCACACTGGTCCCTTCCTCTCGGCACACTAATGTGCCGCGGCACACCGGTTGAGAACCACTGCTTTAATGTATTGGCGATCAGAAAAAAATATTAAAACCTGAATCATTTAATGACATTTATATGATATTATATCTATTCTTCTCGCCCACCCATACAAAAATGTGTTGCGCCGACCCTGTGCTTACGCATACAAATATTTGTTACTAACTTCCATCGTCGCTGTAACCGAGTGCGTCAATACGTTATAACCGAGGTGAATATATTGCACTATTGTTGAAACAGGGATGGGACCTGAAGAATGTCGTTATATCAGAGTGGTCGTATTAACGGAGGCCGTTATAACAGAGTTCTGCTGTATAATATTTTCGGGTTGGTTCGTGGATTTTATTACGATCGATCGCTTCAATTAAATGGAAGTACGTATGCATTTCAGAACTCTCTCTCTCTCTCTCGGAAGTAATAGCAGAAAAGCTGTAACTCTTCAAAAATCTATTTTGCTTCTACGCGCACCAATGGGTATATTATATACCGCCACTTTCAGAACATATTGATATTCGTTAACTATTCTCTGTTATCGATCAATAAATATTAAACAGTAAAACTTTTATGTGTGGATGTTCTATGTGTATAATGTGTATTTTTGTATTTTTTTCTCAATGTACACCGCGTTATCAATTTACCGGCATATGAAATGTACCAGGGAATGAATGGCAGTCTTATCCAAATTCAGTTGAAATGACGTTTGACAAGGAGAATCGCTATTACTAAAAAGAACGCAGCAGCAAGGAGCAGGGAGCTTAACACCCCAAAAAATTAATTTATGTCGAAACGAATATATTGCACGTATCCATCATCTCCAATTTAAGCAAAATGAATTACCGAGTTAAAATACTGTGGCTATCGTTAATTTCGTGCAATGGTTCTTTATGATGACACTAAACGAACTTTCGCGTTCCTTGCCGTCACAGCTGAATATATGTTTATGAATTTATGGATAGGAAAATGTCGTTTTTTTGCAAATTTTGACATGTTCACTATGCTAGTATAGCGTAGAAGAAAAAATAACTTCCTAAAACTTGTTTAAATTTTTAAAATATTTGTACAAACAATGATGAAACAGAGATGAAAATTATTCCTTAGCAAGTATACGAATTTGGCGTGTGATGGCGTTTCCATAAAATTAATTTCATTGAAATAAACACGAGATTAAATGTATCATAGCAACTGATACTAGTTTTAGTACATTATTATTAGCATATAATTATTATTATTGTTTTACTGTTAGTTGTGGTGATATTTTGAATAAATCTACAAGTAGAAAATACTGGGTTTTGCATAACGTAACAATGGATTTTTTCCGTGTAGATTGCGGCATCCTTAATCTTCCGACGCTCTCAAAGATAACGGTTTTGCTCTAAAATACATTTCACTGTATCAGTCTTATCACTTCGTATTCATATGCTAGTTGCGATATTTGTCATTAATAAAATACCAGCCGTTGTTGCAGCTCAGCATACAAGAAAAGGAAAAGATATACACAGTACAAAAGTTAGGAAGGAAAAGAAAGCTAAGATTTTTAGACATTCTTACGAAAATGAATCGAAAACATTGCGATTTTGTTTACATCTGTTTCAAATAGCGTTGTTTTGGTATGAAATAATTAAAAAATCAGTTTTCTTTACCAAGCCACTTCCACGTTATCTGTGGGGTATAGATTAAAAATTTATCCTCGCAGATAACAACTTTCGATACAAAATAGTCATCAGTAACATGAAAATACGACTCATAGTGTCGAAAATAAAAAATAGAGTTATCCGACAATATTTTACACCCAAATTCCGCAAACGAATGAAAAGTTGTTGCCAAATGAGTCAAACCCAGATACTTTTCGGAAAAGCTGGAAAAGAAGGACAAAAGGATAAATTCGATAGAAGTCATGTACACGATTTCCTCTTGGTATCTCTCTCCTCATTACGCAACCTAAAAGCAGTGGAGTCGTTTTAGTGATATCAGAATTTCTCATTGTTAAAATATTGGAAAATTTCCGTTTTTTTCTATCATCAAAAGTTGTTTTAAGTTAATTCATCATACATTCTGTTTCTCTTTTTGATAAAAGCATACTTAGTTCTATCAGCCGCACAACTGTTCAAGTCTTGTGTTTGCGTTTCAGTTATTAATAATTTAATACTTCCATCGGATGACAGGCTAATTTGAGTTCGGTGTGAAGCACGCATGCGCGCAGTTACATCACAAAAAACACAGAGGTCAAAAGCTCCGTTTACTTTTTAAACAATTTTAAGTGATTATTCGCTAACAAATTGAATACTAATATGTGAGTATTCCTGTAGTATACTCATTCAAATTAGGATTTAAATGCTCTCTATAGAGCTTGAAGAAATTTTAAAATACATTCGATTAAAAAAAACAGCAAGAAACCTCATTAAAGACAAACAAATGTGATTTAACGATGGTTAAGAAAAAATGTGTGAGGCGAAAGGACAATTTTCTGGAAAATTAGTTTGAACCTTTTCATATAGACACGCGGCATTTTCCACGCGTGGTGTTCTTCAGACATTCGGACAGACCGTAGACAGAGGGACAGGAATAATTGCACGGCCGAGTAAAAAATTCAGCGCTTCAGACTTCTCGTCAAAGTCAACCGAAATTCGATCACGCCACGCGGAGTAGTTGCGTCGCAATCTTCTCTCTACCTGGAAATTGCGATGGAATTTAAATTTCTGAAAACGATAAATATTTGCCTAATCTCCTGGGATTTTAAAGCGAATTGCACGTCTGATGAATCTCACGGAATATGTAGTTTCGCGAGCATTGCGGATTTATCTGGATTGGAATTGATAACCAAGGTGGCGTACGTGGTTGAGGTTGAATTATTAACCCATGAGGACGAGAGGAATTTTTAGATCAGCAGCAGGTAGAGAGCGGCAAAAAAATCTGTTCCGTCTGACTCCCACGTCGGATGAGCAAATTCGTGTGTTTCTTTGTTTATCTATTTTCTATCGAACTGGCAACAATGAATTTGTAGACTTGCCTTATTAAACTTCATGGGTTGAAGATTTTGTATCATTTAAGTCTGGTTATTTGAATCAATTTTTTTTGTGCAACGAAAAATTAAGATGCTACGTCAGTATTTACAGTACTAGGTGTAATATTGAGAATAATTCGTTAGAATATGCGGGATGAAACAATAATTTTCGTGCAGCAAAGAATTACTTGGTGAGAGAGATGTAGGATTGTATTAGTTGAAATGCAGGAAGTGGAGGATGTGAAATGGATAAAGAGGAGGGGGGGGGGGAGAATGAGGAAAGAAGTGGTTTAGATAGATAGATAAGAATTTTATTGTTCCGGGACAGGGTCCCACAGAACATGATTACAAGGTACAGTAATTATTATATACATAACAAGAAACTCAATATTGAAGGGCGGAAAAATTTTTGTTGAACACACTATACAATACTATACACATATTTAGTAACAATACACACATACATACGTATACATGAACATATATATGCATATATATGATTCTTCTAGAAAGAAAAATAAATAAATCATATCTAAATCATTAAAATAGATTGACATGTCCAAGCTAGAAACAAAAATTCACGTGTTGGGAAGTAATAGACTATACAATTTATTTTTAAATGTGAACAGTGAAGAGAACGTTTTAAGGTCGAACGGCAATGAATTCCAGAGGTTTGACCCTGAGACAACGAACGACTTTTGGAATGTCGTATATGTTCAGGGTCAGTTCCTGTGACCATGGCACTGTGGGATAATCTTGGAGTTAGCATATCCAGGATATACTCAGTTTTTATTTTCTTAAATAGCAAATAGAAATAGTCCAAGAAAATATTAATTAGCATCTTGAACTTTCGCTTATAAGGAGATTTGGTGAGAAGAAGGTGTTCGTGGATGAAGTAAACGAGGAAAATTGATAAAAAGGGGAGTGGGGGAGAATGGACCAGAATGGTAGGAGCAGGAAGGAATCGTTTTAGGGCAGAGGTTCCCAAACTTTTTTTTTCGCGTACCACCGAAAACGTGGCAAAATTTATTAGTACCACATACCTAGTATTAGGTAAGTATGAATGTTGTGAATTTAGTAGTGAATGCTGTCACTCGCGTACCAATGGCAGAAACTTCGCGTACCACAAGTGGCACGTGTACCATAGTATGGGAACCGCTGGTTTAAGGGATGAAGAACGGAGAGGGAGGATTCTGCGGATATTTGTGTTGAGGTGGGTGGGAGGGGGGAGGAGGTGTGGAGGGGAATTTGGAAGGGAGGAAGAATATGGAGGGCGTTTTCTGAGAGGAGGAGGAGAATGGGGGTTTAGGAGTAGATGGCGATGTTTTTTTTGAAGAGGTCGATTGTTAGGAAAAAGTTTTCTAGGCCCGAGGGGGCGAATGAAGAATGTTCTCGAGCGCGTAGCGATTGAAGAATAGAGAGCTGGATTTATTTTTCGCATTGCCTGTGTTTTTAAAGCTAAATATATATATATATATATGGATCGAGTTAGAACTGGCTGTCACTTCAACAACTTTAGCTAGTTTTGTACGGCATTGTGGAGTCCCTTTATCTGTAATAACTCTACATATTTCGATTAGCAGGTCCTAATCAGAATTAAATTTTTCATCATTAGCGATTGTAAATGGCTATTCACGAATAAATTAAATTCATCTTCATATGCGGCGGAACTACCTATTTACATTTCCAAATAAAATTCTGTGATATCTCAAAATTTAAAAAAAAGTGATTGCTAGTGCTAGTAAAAACAAGTTAGGAATGTGTACAACTTAGCACAAATGGGCGCGTTTCGTGCAATGGAGTATTAGAAAGAAATGATATATCTGTCCGTAAGGAAAATAACGTTTTAAAGTTTTTTCTTCGTCATAAATAATCCATTTTCCTCCTATTTAAAAATATTACATGCACACGTAAGGAAATGAAACATTTGTTGGTGAGATTGTTTATGTTAGCAACGATGAAGAAGTAACCACGCAAGAAAATTTCTAACTTCAACTCGAATTAAGACATTCTTATTTGACTTTCTTGATAACGGCTACTCCGACGATAAAAATGTATCCTCTTCCATGTGCCATGTCTGTTCTCCCTGACGTCGGCGATCACTGCAGCGAGTGCATTACTGTCTTCTGCTAGTCGAAACAGCTGTGCGGCGTCTTGAATGCCCGTCCAGTCACGAATATTCCTCAGCCACGAAGCCTGCCTCCTTCCAACACCTCTTCTACCCTCTATCTTGCCTTTCATAATGAGTTGGAGAATTCTGTATCGATCACCTCTCAGAACATGCCCAAGATAGGAAAATTTTCTACATTTTTAGGCACGAGTGAGTGCCTATTCTTTTCGCTCCAAGGTCATTCAAATCGACTTTTCGTAGATCGCTCATATCTCAGAGCTCGTTTATCGGATCAAAACGATATTCATGTCAATCGATAGCTAAAAGAATGTAGTTTCATTGGGTATAAATTTCAATATCAACAAAATAATTTTTGATTGTGAAACAGCGAGTTGAAAAAAAAGTGCGATTTTGTAACGCTATGTTTTCGCGAGGTTATTCGAGAACCACGAATCGCACACACACGGTATACACACCGTTTGATAGCTCATGTCGGGGCACGTATGGTGATAACAATAGCGGACCCAAAAAAATATTGGGTGTGTCCCAAAAAACCCCAAAAATATATCATATTCGGTGTACATGGTCGAGAGATATATCAATCGATCGGGCTCGGTGAGACGAATCAAAATGTATATAGGTGTTACCTATGAAAAATGAATATTTTGGAAGTTATTCGATTTCGAAGAGTTTCAACACCTGCGCGCGCTGCTACGCGGCAGTACCAGTCGGTGCCAGGCACGGCCCTCCCTTCCCCCGCCTACACAGCAATCCCCGCCGTCATGACGGCGGCGGCGATGGTGGTACTGACGCGTCAGTACCATGCCAGCCACGCATGCGAGAGGAATTCCTTCAGATAATCACAGTCGTGATCGCCGTGAAAACAAAATACAAAGACGTGAGCGAAATCGTGAGTTGACTCGTGCGAGAGTCCGCCGTCATCGCGCCAGACAGCAACAAAATGCATACGAAACAAAATGTTGACATCGTTACAAAAGAAGTCTGTCACGGATACCAAGGGATTACCGCACTCGATCTACATCAAGATCAACACAGCGTACATGTTAACAAAGAACATAGATCAACCCGACGGTTTGGTCAACGGAGCGGTGTGTATACTGAAACACGTTGAGAAGCGTGAAGACGGAACCATCAAACGTCTCTGGGTTCAATTCGATGATCCACGCATCGGACGATTGTTGCGTGTTAGGAGCGCCGGTTACATTCAACAGCACAACATCGATACGTCCGTGGTTCCCATATGTCCTCGCGGCCGATACCGCGTCGAGGGCAACGAGCAAGCGCATATAGCACGGCGTCAGTTTCCACTCATCAACGCGTCTGCTATTACGACCCACAAATCGCAGGGAGCATCGTTTGATCGAGTGTGCGTACAGTACGAAGATCTCATGACACGGCAGTTGGTTTACGTGGGATTGTCAAGAGCCCGTACGCTCGACGGTCTCTATCTATTAGTCAACGATAGGAAACCAAAGAGATTCAAACACTCGACTGACATCGGAAAAGATTTGAGATACACACGGGAGAAAGAGAGCGGACTCAGCGCACCATCCGAGTTGTACGTCCATAGCATTCTCGGTGATCCGGTACACGATCTTCGTACACAATATTCAGGGTGTCGACGCTCAGTTTGCCGATATCTCACAGGATCGTATCGCCCTATCGAGCGACGTGATCTTTCTGTCGGAGGTCAAAAGAAAATATGCAGTGACAGAATTGGAAATCCCGGGATACAGACTAATCACCCAAAACGAACATGCAACCGGAGGCGTAGCATCGTATATTAATAGAGAAACAACAACCGCTACGACAATCTTTTCCATTCTTCGCAACACCGTCGATATATTTGTACCACCAGCCATTGACTATCACATACAGACGTATTTCCTCGCTCGACCATCAGTGAAAGATAGTAAACGACGGCTAGCTGTTAACATTGCCAACTGCTATTTAAATTTTGTAGAAGGCGAAGGTTTAACAGACCGTGTGAATCATTTCAAAGAGTTCATAAATTCATTCGCCAACAGTGCTACGTTGAACAACAGCCCATTGGTTATAGCTGGTGACTTCAATATAAATTTCAGGACCGCCGCGGGGAGAGAAACTATCGCTTATGCAAAAGAGAAGATTGGATTAAAAATGTTTAACCAAGTAGAGTGTTCAACTACCTACGAGAGAATCATTGATGCTATTTTGCCAAGGGACTACCTCTACTTAAATTCTCATTGTATCCTGCGTATTAGTCTCATCATTTGGCTCTGATAATATAAATTGCTGCCAGCGAACACTTCGAGATTAGTGATAGTTAGCAGTAAGCTGACAACATGTGTTTGCTTTGTTTAAAAATATGTATCGCAAAACTTTTGTTTTCTTCACTTGTATCTGACATCAGCCAACATTCCACGCTCCCCACACATTGGAAACGCACTCGTGCCCCGCGTAGTGTTGCAAACTTGCAACTCTCTCGTGAATTTTATTGTTGAGAGAAGCTCACGGTCTACATTTTCTCTTCTCAACACCTCCGTATTAGTTTGACGGGCAACCCAAAGTATCCTGAGCATTCGTCGATGGATCCACATTTCAAATGCCTCCAGGCGGTTCACTGTGTTTACTTTGAGAGTCCATGTCTCCGCCCCGAACATCAGCACTGACCAAATATAGCATTTGACCATTCTCTGTCGCAACTTTATGTTTAAGTTATCGTTACAGAAGAGGGTCCTCATTTTAATGAAAGTTGTTCTGGCTGTAGCTATCCGTGTTTTTATTTCCTTGTCGGGGTCGAGTTGGTCAGTGTATAGGAAATGTATAGGAAAAGAAATACTCCTCTTTACTCGTTCTGCAACTTTTATTTGAAAGATATTTTGATATGACCAATACTTTACGAAATATGACGTAAAGTTCATTTTTGTCACCAATAAAGTGGTACCCCTGATTGACGTACGTGATTCAGTTTTGCAATTTTCTTATTATCTTTTAATGTAAGTCCTTAATATTAAATTTCATGAAAATCCGTTCTGTAGAAGCCTAGAACGAACATACGGACGGACAGACCGATGATAACAGGCGTTCACGCTGGAAGCGAAACGCGCCTAATAAGGGTGTTATTTCTCAGTTCCATGAACTTCTCAAGGTAAAAAATGAGGTATTTTTATCACTAGTTTCATTAACTCACGTTTTTTTCTGTTAAGTGCATCATTAATTTTCTTTCTCAACTTTCTATAAAAAGTCTTTGTCTTGGTTAATAGCATTTCAAGAGCATCATCGTCAATACTCCCACGATATAAATGACGTTAAAAATTCGATTTTAGGCGGATAAAATTCCTTGGATAAAACATTCGGTTTTTTCTTTCGCTTTTTGCGAGTAGAAGAATAGAATTTCTTCCACAAAAAACGCGATCTCTTAAAGAATAGATTGAAATAAAAGAGAGATGAAGGCTAATGGAGACATGGCAATCAGTTAAGGAGCGATAGGAGGAGGATTCTGAAGAGTTTTAAGGCAGAGAAAGTGGGAATTAAAGTTACCAAGAAGAGAGATATATAAGAGCTTTAGCCGAGGGAGAGAGCGAGAATGGGTTATATAAGAGGAGAAGAGGAAGAGAAGGGCTTGCGCTAGAGAAGGAAGCTGGCGGTGGAGGGAAGAGGGAGGAGGAGGTTTGAAGGAGAGGTGCAAAGGATAAGATTGTGAGGGGGGTGGGGAATAGGAGCGGGGGGAGGGAGGAGAGGGGAAAGAGAGGGCGTGTGGTGGTTTGAACATGGTCGTTGAGGGAGAAAAAAGACGGAGTCAAGGGCTTTTGTGGGAAAGAGAGTGAGTGAGAGAGAAAGAGAGGAAAAAAGGGTGGATTGTAGAAGAGAGAGAAAGATTAAGGGAGGGAGGTAGGAAGAGGGAAGTTCTCCGAGTGAGAGAACGGAGGGTGAAGATGGGAGAAGGGGGGAGGGAGGGGAGGGGGAGGGAAAGAGGATGGATGGATGTAGGAGTGGAGATGATGCGAAAGGAAGGTGTGGAGTAAAGGGTCGGATTGAGAGAAGGGACGAGAGAATTAGGGAATTTAGCGAAGTATATAAAGGTGGAAGAGAGGCGGAAGATGAGAAAGAGAGAGAGGAGAGAGAGAGAGAAGGACTGAATGGAGTGGGGAGATGTGATTTTGAGAGGAGGAAGTGTGAAGGGGAGAGTAGCGTGGGGGAAGGAGCGGAGTTAGAGAGAGAGTCAGATGGAAAAAAGGAGGGAGGGAGGGAGGGAGGGAGGGAGGGAGGGAGGGGGAGGAGGTTATATGCGAAGAGAGTTTGGGGAAAAGGAGGATCTTAGGAGTCGAGGGAGAGGTAAAGGGCAAAGCGCAATGAGAATGAGAATTAACAAAAACGCAGAGAGATAGAGGGGGAGAGGGGTTGAGGGAGGTTAAGAGGGAGGGAGAGGAGTGTTTAGAGTTAGGTGACGATTGTGTGTGCTCGGTGCGGATTCTGCGTGGAGAGTCGCATTTGGAACTTGGAGAGAAATTGGAGGAGTGAGAGAGCGGTGAAGTTGGCGTCGGAGAGGGAGTGCTTGGAAGAGGAGGAGGAGGAGAGGGTGAGAGAGAGAGAGAGGTTTGGAAGCGACATTCAAAAGAGGAAGTTGACGAAAAAGTGAGTTTTCAGAGAGAGAGGGAGGGAAGGGAGGGAGGGGCTGAAACCTTAAAAAATGGCACATTGGATATAAAAGGAAAAGAATATCGAGAAATGAGAAATGGAAAAAGGCATCGCTGAACATAATGGAAGTGAGAGGGCGAGGCGGATGGCGGGGCTAAAAGAGGGAGTGGCAGTGGGAGAGAGGGGTGTCGGAGGTGGGGGTCGGGAGGGGAGGGGAGGAAGAGTGGGAGGGGGGGGAAAAGTAAAGAGTGGAAAACGATGCGGGGTTGCGGTTTGGGATAGAATTGAGAGAGGAAAAGGAGAGCGTTGGGGGGAGGGAGGGGAAAGGGAGGATGGTTGGAGGAGGAGGCGGCGGCTTCGAAAAAAATCCTCTGAAGTGACAGACGAAGGAATAAATTAGGAAGAAAAAGTTTGATAAAAAGAATAAAAAGACCGGTTGGAGGAAATGACGGGTTTTAAGCTCTTGGACTTCTCTATTCTTGTGTGGACTCCGTCGGGTGTAAGATATAGGATGCGTGGCGCGTGCGTCCCGTCGGTGGGTGTGTTTGCACGCACGCTGCTTCGGATCGTCCCTTTTGTCATCTTTCGGTCGAAAATGTCAACCCTTTTATCCGACGTCTAACGTGCGCTGCGATATAAAACAATTCCACGGGTGTCTGCAAGTGAGAATCGTGCGCCAAATGTGACATTTTCACTACACGTTCCTTTGCCATGTAAAAACTCTCATCGTTGGTAAACCATGTATTGTATTTTAAGGCGGACAAGTATTATATTTTTAACCATTGAAGGTTTCGTTGAAAATGCTCCCCTTGCTATAGATGTACCTATACTTTGATTTATATTAGAAAGGGAGATATGTATAAGTTATGGCAGATATGCCAATGCATCTCGACACCTATTTTTAAAAATTCCATACTTATAATTAATAATAGAAATGAGAGGAAAAGTAAGATGTGAATAAATTTCTTACTGTCTATGAATGTCTTAAGAACAAAAATTTTCAATGCTTCGCTAAAACGTAAAATATGATATGCGATCGATGAAAAATTGGCTGTTCAGCTGTTGAGACTGTGAGCTTCAGCATTGAAACCCCCGTCAATCAAAGTGTTCCTATCTTAAAAATAACAGCGACCTGTGAAGGATGTAGGCAGAGACCAATATTTGATGGGTAAACTTTTAAACGCATTCATGGGATTAGAAAAATATGCGAAGCTCTTATTTTAAAAAATGGATATATCGACCGCTTGTTTCATTTCATTCCAACGTAAATATGAAATATGCTCGTAAAATGTGTCAGAATTGTTATTATTCAAGTTCATTTTCTGTCGTACGTTACGCAAAACTTTGCTTCGGATTTTCATATGAAATAATGCTATTCAATTTTGAATTTTTTCCCGAAATTCAAAACCTCACAATATATTCGTAATATTTATATTATACAAAAATGTTGAGCTAATAAATGGGAAGCAATTATTCTTTAAATTAATTTGCGGTTTCACTACATTTGTAAAAATTCTTGTTTATTGGATTAATAGGGTGCAATGCCTTACCATAAATTTGCTTAACGTTAGGGAAATTTATATCAAATGAAATTATGAGAGCTAAAAATTATACCCACGAATATTTCTAGTGATTTATTTTACTACAGTTCTCGCACGAGATAAAAGTCTCCATTAGAATTCATATTTTAATGTCATGCTCAACGTTCCATTCTCAGTCGTATACTGTGAGTCAACATTTTATATCAATCCCTAAAAGGCAGGGCAGTAAACTGTTGAAAAAATACGTTTGGGCATTTATTAAAGCTTTCGAAATAAAGCTGACAGGATGAGCGAGAGCTCTCTTCCTCTCTATGCCTCTACCAATCTCATCCCCATTCCACCTCCCCCCCCCCCCCACTCCCCCCGCTGCACCCTTCTCCTCCACTACACCTCCCACTATCCTCATACTACTTCCGAACGCAAACGTCACCCCCCCTCCCCCTCCCTCCACCCCCTGCCCACTTTCCACCACCCCTCCTCGCTCGTCCCTCAACCGTTCATCCAATTGTTCCTGTACGGAGAGTGCGATTAATATCGTTAAAGGTTCTTTGTTTCATTAGGGATTTCCATGGAATGTTTCGATTCCGAACCAGGAATTCTCTTTCGGAAAGCGAAAAAAAGAAATTCTCGAAAACAAAAACTTGGTCAATGGTTAAGTAATTGGTTGAAATTAGAACACTGCCCAAGAGCAAATCCATTTACTTTTACGCTTCCACGATATTTAGGACGGGATTAGTCCGTTCCTATTGATTTTCTCGGGGTACCTTTTGCGTTGAACTGAGCTTAGAAGTTTCGTTAATTTATCCTCAGTGTATATATTACAAATGAGGTTTACCTCGTTGGTACGCGAATGATCTCCAAATGGAGGGAAATTCCCATTTGCAGGAATATTATTGAGAGGTGAAAGTTAAAAAGAAAATCCTAATAATGCGGTGGGGAATCGTCATATTGGTAACGACTGCATTACCGAAAGAAAGTACCGAAACGGAAGCCATATTTACATTTACATCAATACCCTGCAAGCCGCCAGAGCGTTTGGCAGGGGGTGTCACAACACCAAGTGAACTCTAACTAATTCCTCTGTTGGACTGTCTTATCGCGTCTGGGAAAAAGGATCTGTAGTATTTCTCTGTTCTAGCGAATGTTTCGACATATTTTCTCCTGTACTCTGATCTAACATTACGTTCACTAACACCGCTGGGGACGACTATGCCGCGTACGTCTTCAACGAATTCGGAGCTTTCGAATTTTTCAAATAGTTTCCTTTTGTAATCAATTCTTCTACTCTTCAACGTCTGCCATTTCAGATCCCTCAATATCTCTGATACACTCGCATCATACCGCTATTCTCCTTTTAGAAATCTAGCCACTCTACGCTTAACCATTTCGAGCTCTCTAGTTAGGCACTCCTCGAAAGGGTCCCAGACGGCGCAACAGTATTCCACGACGGGTCGTATTAGGGAAAAGTATGCGATTTCCTTCACATTCGAGGGGCATCCCCGGAGGACTCTAGAGGAAAGCCCTTGAATTCTGTTTGCCGATGCTATAACGGTTTTGCTATTATCTATACGGAATAACCTATCGTTAAGCGCGAAAATATTTTCTCTAAGCTCGTGAAAGTGCGAGATTATCACGAGAGTGCGAATTTTGCGCGAATAGAAGTGAAAATTATTTAATCGTTTTAATTATCACGCGTGAATGGGAAAAAATAACGGTTATGGGAATTGAGCAATGTTATTTATCAACTCATTGAATTTAAGTAACAAGGTTATTGGTGAACATAAATAACGTAAACTATTACGCAGAAGTGTTAAAACATTTAGAGTTAACAGAAAAAAACATCAATCGTTCTCATTAACGTCCGTTAAATCATTTTATGTGCATCCCAATTTCGTGTGATATTTTTTATAACGCCCGAATAATTTTCCTTAATACTTGAGTCGATTTTGGTCCAAGTAGTAATTATTCCCTTGTTTGGATTACAGGTCACGTCTCTGTTCGCAGCAGCAGTGACATCTTCTTCATAACATTCCTTATCTCTCTACGCCCTCCTTTACGACCCATTTCTAGAGCGGAAGTTTCCAAAATGTCACGATGGAGTGCTGCAGCTGATGGTTTGTGGGGCAACGAAAAACGTTGCTCGGTAAATCAAACAATGATTCGAAAAGTTCGATAGTCATTAGGGCGAAAATCTTTCTTTTCATACGCCTTTGACGAGTTCGTCCACACGTCGAGATACCTGTGAATGTAAATACACAAACTTGTTTAAAGGTCTTAGAAAAGGTGCCCCGTCTACAAAAAGGTCGAGAAGCACTGCTCCAGGCGATCTCTACGTTGAAGTCGCGCATTTTCTGTCTCTCCAGTGTTAAAACCCTAAGCCGAACCTAATCGCTTGCCGGTTACCGTGATCTACGGGTAGTTAACTCGCAAATATTTATGGACTAGGCATTGCGATAAACGGATGTGATTTGCATGGCCATCGGGAATATGCAAATGCATTAAAGGGAGCGTCGTGTTTCCTCATGCGAGCCCATTCATCTTGCCCAGTTTATCTTTTCGCGATTCATAATTTGGCCGCTCTGCTTCGATGGCGCTGGAGAGGCATCGGCGGGGGCGGGCGGTGCCTCTTCTGTGGTCCGGCCGATGGGGGATGGGGCAACGAAGGGGGTGTGGGTTAGTGCATCCTACGACCGGCTTGCTCGCCGTAGGGAGAGCGGGGGGAGAAGATGGGACACAGGAGGAGGGCGGTAGGGGGAGGCGGGGGGGGGGGGGAGGGAGATTTACCAATCGCCACCTAAACGCACCCACCGCCGGAGCATCAGTCCGACTTTTCATCGTACGCCGACTGCAGTTGACAAGGACCGAGTGCTCGAAAAGGGGAAATCCTCGCGCATCGTCCCTGTTTACACCACTTCGGTGCGAAGGAAATACTTTGTAGCGCCATTTATGATTGACTACGAGGTTATAGACCAAGTGGTGTCTCTTTTCATTTTTAGTCGCGCTTCGCTTACAGCGTGAGCGCCTATTATCGTCTGACTGTCCGTCCGTCCGCATGTTCATTCTCAGCTTCTACAGATCGGATTTTCATGAAATTTGATATTAAGGACTTACTATCAAAAGATAATAAGAAAATCGCAAAAATGAATCACGTACGTCAATCAGGGATACCACTTTACTGGTGACAAAAATGAACTTTCCGTCGTATCTCGTTATGTATTAGTTATATAGAAATTTCAAATAAAAGTTGTAGAACTAGTAAAGTATAGTAGCCGTTATCAAGAAAATCAAATCATTATTTCCAGTTGAAGTTAGAAATTTTCTTACAAGGTTACTTCATTGTTTGTAACATAGACAATCTCACAAACAAACGTTTAATTTCCTTACGTGTGCATGAAATATTTTCAAATAGGAAGAAAATTGATTATTTATGACGAAGAAAAACATTTTAAAACTCTATTTCCCTTACGCACAGGTACTGTATCATTTCTTTCTAATACTCCATTGCACGATACGTTGTACACTTTCCTAACTTGTTGACCTTTGTTCTGGAGAATGCACCAACTACGATTTTTTCTGAAATTCTAATGGCCATATAATTCCATGTCCTTAATATTATGCAAATTCAGCTACACTTTATAAAATGAGAGAACATTTAGACCTGCGTGTAGTTGCGCACATACGCTTTCTCGCAAAACACGCAATTTTCATTCCCACCCGGTGGCTTTATCATCGGTTAACAGAAACTCCACAGGCACTTCTTTGATAGTTTCCAGACTACTTTTTTTCTCTTTTTATTGTTGCATATTTTTCCGATTTTCTTGCGTATGATGATGTTAATTTGTGGTTTGGACACTATTGGTAATGATTGCTAATTTCGGATACCATCAAAAGTATTTGATATCGTACATAGATTATGATGAATTCAAAGTACGGGTATGTTCTTTATTAAATAAACATTTGCGGACCATAAAATTAAATCTCTATTCAAAAGAAGTTTAAGAATAAAGAAAACAATTTTATTGTAGCATCTAATTCATTTATTTACCATTTTAATTTTACTAAATTTTTAATTATATTCTTCTATAACAAGCATAAATTTTCTGTATTATCAGGTTCTAATATCTGTATTAATATTAGCTTTAGAATTTTAAGCATAGATCATACGCAGTCAGTCTACTTTTGCAAGTAAGCGCTAATAAATGAAGCTGGTTGAGAAGCAGTTGTGTGAGCGTGGCTCCGAATTTCACGGGTCGATAACAAGTCTAGCTCCTGGTACGAGGTTGAGTGGAGGCCATGTCAATTCTCTAGGAGCGGTCTGTCCTCCTCACTCAGAAGTTCCTCTTACCGCAAATACCGCTACCTAAGGAAATTAAAATGAAACCTCGAAAATGGACGAATGCTCATGCTTGATTAAGTCCGAAGAAAATATCCCATAGGCATCCTGTAAAACCGCACGGTAAAATATGAGATGCAGTAATATTTCGCCAATGGATTTTACGCTCTAATTGGATTCAACCGCAGAAAATAACACTGAAATTTCTACGATAAAGAAATTCCAAGTAGACGTGACGTATGCGTTCATTAAAAGGCTGAACTATCAAATTCGCGGCAGTACATTGGCGTCTACTATCTTTGCCATAATTATCTCTCTCTCCGGTTGTATATAACAGCATCAAATTACGTAGGAAAAATCACATAAACGACAAATGCCAGTGAGAGACATTCAAAAAGGGGGTTTACTAGAATCAGCGAATCGGATTATTTTTATTTATGGCATCATGTGACTCCAAATTTTTTATTTCTTATGAAACATCGCAATCTTCTGCAACTTTCTCTAACTTCAATCTCTCTCTCTCTCTTTCTTCCTTCAATTTTTTTTCTTCTGTATCTATTTAAGGATTTTCGCTGTTTTTTTACACCTCCCTCCTCTTCGCAGGTGTTTTTCCGAAGTGGGACTTTTTTCTGTGCGATTACACAGTTTTTTTCTGTGCGATTACACAGTTTTTTCCAACCCACAAAACTAACATTATTCTATGGTAATTCTTTGTGTTCAACTAAGAAAATTTGTAATCAGTATGTACCTATGTGAAATTTTATAATTAACTTGTTTATAATATTCAAACCTGCAGGTCATGACGAAAGGGTTAAATGTAAGAAGGAACTTCACAGTCTCAATTTCGCCGTAAATAAAGTCGTTTGTCTGTCTGTTTTCTCTCGTATTTTGCTTCATTGCGCTCCGCCTCATTCTTCGCGTTCCGCATTTCCTCGGCCGCTCCCATGAATCTGTGAAGAGGGCAGCAACAAATCGCGCCTTTGACGTGAAATCTACGGGTACGATCAGCCTGCTTGTGACGGTGAAGTGTTATTATCAAACGCCTGTGTTTGTGTGTGCACGTTGTTGATGGAACGACACTCGCCATGCATGCCTTCTTTGTTTTGCTCGCGAGCCAAGATAATGAGAAACAACGTGGCGTCGCCGATATATCATTGCGGAAAAATATGCGCTGAGGAAGCATATTATCTTATTTGTCATCCACGGAGCAGCGGTGTCTATAAATTATGAACTTGTAGCTCTTCGGATTATTTAGCGATAAAAATACGCATTTATAAGTTGTGAAACGGTTTAATGTTTAAGTAAATGCAAAGAAAATCATGGAAAATTATATATTTTATTGAGAATTTTTAGTAACGTAAAGATTATTACAATGAGACATTCCAAAAATTCGCAAAATTAAATTTTTTCGTTGGGATAACAAAACATTTAAGGTACATATTTACTTACTAGTTAAAGGTTTCGTATATTTATTTTGATATGTTTACATTTTTCTTTCGCGCTATTATTGTATTTTTACGTAGATTCGCACAGATAATCCGATTTTTGTAAAATTTTTGGAAAGCTAATCGAGGCCAGGTCTGCGGATTCTGATCATGCATTTGCCAGCCGATGCGTGCGGCCGAGGCGGCGTGCGCGTGAAAGAGGTGCAAGCGATAGTGTTGCAGATTCTTCATCGAACAGAAGGGCTGGAATACGCTGGGGTTGCACGACCCGGAGGAAAAAAAGTGAGGACGCGAAAGCGCTGAAGGAGGCTTTATTTTGACGGACGTCAAGACGAACTGTGGGAAAGTTATTTTAAAAAAATCATAAAGGACCACACGTGTCTGCGTATGAACACGATTGGCTCTGCTGTGTTCATGAGGTCGTTTTCTGCTCAAGCATTTTCTAATGCACCAACTTCTATTCTTATATGAGTAATAAGCTGAAACTTAAATTTTTTCCTTCAAATGTAACGGAGTTCGTTTAGGATGAGCAGTAGTCTATGCGACAGTGTGTGTTTCACCACGAAAATATATCTAAACTACAATTTATATATATATATATATATATATATATATATATATATATATATATATATCATTATATAAGAATCTGATTGCTAGAATCGAGGGTAATGATACTAATTAGGACCGTTTTCGAAACTTAAACGTGGAGGTAATTGCAGATCAATTCGAGCTTTCCTGGAACTGTGGGAGAAATGAATAATGCATAATTACTTAACGGTCTCATTAATTTATAGGATCCATTGTTGGTTTTAGTACACATGCATCTGATGATTCTATGACGAATAATGTCGAATATCTACCAAATGAAAGCTCATTATAACTTCCAAATGGAATATAAAGTAATTTGTAAACACTAGTTTATTATTATTGTTTTTGATTAGTTCAGTTCGTGATTACGGAATATAAATTAAATAACATTTTAGATCGAAGGCTTCCGCAGCGAGATTTCATTCTTTATAATTCACTGCCATAGGCGTAACTTTGTGGAACTGCATTATAGTAATTAAAACAAGGAACAACACAACTTTGCATATTTGTCCCCTTAAACTACGGATAATGAAAGAACTCCGGTATTGATACAGTCCCCATTTTTGGGGCTGGTTTACCCCATTATTGCCCCATACGAGAACAAAAATTATTAGGCAGCTCCATATGAGCTAAAGATTTGAAATTTGGCACGGTTATATGATTTTGGACAAAACGATTGGGAAAAATTCGACATTGTAAAAATGCTTGCAGAATGCAATGCAATACACACACACACAAAATTTCAAATGGCATTAAATTTCAGTTTATAAAATCGACCTTCCTTTAGATCGGCGGGATGTGATGCTGACGCAAATACATTTCTAGATCCGCAAGAAACGAGGGCTGCTCCGTGTGAAACTCGTATTCACAGAAGGCAAAGATGCCATATCGACTTCACTAAACGAACAGATGTCAGGTGCAGTCGCTAGGATAGGACTATTTCTGGGAGAGAACGACATTACTTCTCTCGCTGGGAATAAGAAAGACGAAAACAATTGGTTGTGTTGAAAGAACTGTCGGAACAAATGCTTACGTATACGCGCTCGTGGATTTTGTACGTGAATGACGAATAGAATAGAAAAAAATCATTTCGTATTCGCGAAGCAAGTAAACATTTCAAACGAATAAATATTTTTGTTTGGAATACTTGGAACGCTATGAAAATAGACAAATATTTTCGTGCTGAATTTATAAAATGTACAATGTTCAATTAATAAGCACAGGAAAGACGGTAATAATTTTAGGTGAGATAATCTGCCTTTAAAATAAGTTCCATCAAATTTTCCATAACTGGTTAGCCTCGATTATTTACCTTTCAAAACATTTTATATCGCTTGTGAAAACATCTCTAGTGAGAAGTATTTTAATAATTAAGCAAGCGAAGCATTTGTAATGAAATGACATAGATACTTTGGAGCACTGTGCTCTTCATAGTTATAATAGCTAATAATATTAAGGGGAATCCTTTAGTTTATTACAATGTATTTTAATGAAGGATAGCGAAACTATTCCTTAACCATAATGGCACTCTATTTTATTAGTTCCTTATTGACTCATCCGGAAACGGGTAATCCACAGAACGTGTAATAAATGCAGGGAGGGGCAAAATTGTCCTTCCATTTTTTCATTCAACAAATCGCATTCTGTCGCAGCCAATTCTTTGCGAAAACGATCCGTGCCTTCCTCTCGAGGCCTCTCCGGATCCAATTCAGATCCTCATCATTTAAGCGCAGTTCATCGCTAACACGTGTCGCTCAAGCGCCAAACTACTTTCTACTACCTATAGAACTCTATCCCTCTCTCAATCACGCTGCCCTACTCCAATATCGCTACATTTTATTCCTACCCCAAACTCTTCCACTCCCTTCTTTCTCCTCCCTCCCTCTCCTCGACGCACACGTCCTCTTTAATATCCTCTCCCGACGTCCCATTTCCATCTCTCAATTCCGCTCCGCGCGTGTCTTCCGCTCGCTGCCCTTTCTCTCTCTCTCTCCCCTCCCCTCCCCTCCCCCTCCCAACCTCTCTTGATTACTCAAATTTCTTCCCGTCGCATTCAGCTCTCTCGCTATCTCTCTCGCTGTCTCTATGATCTCTCTTGTCCCTCTTCTTTGTCACCTCTCTCTCTCTCTCTCTCACCGTCTCTCTCCTCCTCTGCCCTCGTGGAACTTTCCCCTTTCGGTCTCTCGCACACCATCAAACCCTACCGCGCATTGATACCTTTCGACAGCTTGCCATTCACCCATACCTTCTTCCTCCCTTCTTATCGCTCGCATCCCCTTCCTTTCCCTCTCTCTCTCTCTTTCACCTCGTCTCCTCATTGTCCCTTCCCATAAACCCCTTCGCCATAACCTTGGGAAATCTCTATTCGCCCACTCGTCCTCCACGCGTCTTTGCCTCTTCCTCCTCCATTCTCCTTCCTTCTCTCGCTCACTCTCCGGAAAATCCTTCCTCCACCCCCGCACCCTCTCCATAGCAGACATGTGACTGAGGTTATTACTGCGCTGTCGAGTTCCATGAGAGACATCCCAGCAATCCCACACATCACTCCCTTCTACCCTCTCTCTCTCCCTCCCTTTCTACCTTATATTCCTCTTCTCGCTTTACTTGTCTTCATTTTCCTGTTCGTTTCCCCCTCGAGAGACGTCGGGTCTTTTTGTCTTTCTCTTATATCCTATTACCTCCTCCTCTCTCTCTCTCTCTCTATCTTCCTCTCATGATGTTAGCTATGCCATATTTACAGAAATTTGGATCAAAAGGATAATAAGATTCATATCTAAGAATACTTTCAATATTTATTTCCCATGTTAACTGATTTAGTAACATTTTCAGCGATGAAATAGTGACTTATAGAAGCGGTAGACATTCCTTGGCACACTCACCTTAAATACCTCGCTCAAAGCCGTCATTCATAGCTAGACATCCACACGCGCATCTTCATTCTCAATACCAACGGTGAATCAATTGAAATTTCTCCTCGATGGTCAGTTATGCCAAGCGTGAATGAATGCCCACCGTGGAGATGGAAGAGGAGGAGGGAGGGGTAGGAGATGGAAGAGAAGGTGTGGAAATAGATGGATGGCGAAGGAATGGAGGAGGAAAGGAGGGAGAAATGGAGGTGGGGAAGAGGCGGATGAATATTGGGTTCTTAGGAGGAGAGGGAGTGAGAGGGAGGGCAGGGTTGAGTTGATCTTGATATGAACGCACTTCGGATGAGGCCAAGAGAATAAGCATATGATTTCCTGATTTTTGAATTGGCATCCATATTATACTTAGTTTTTCTATATGCTATTTAATATTGCGTTACTTTAAAAATGACCATGACTGAAATTAAAATCAGGTTCCTTACACCTTAATTGATTTTTGATAATTATCTTGAAGGTCGTGCGACAGCTGAATCCATTTCCATATTTCTTTTTTTCCTTAAATCCTAATTCACACATTTGGAGTCTTTTCTCAGACAGTTCGTATATATCTATTTAATCGAAATAAATTCCTCAGAGAAAAGGGCTTATGAACCTTGTGCTCGAGTGCACCGCCGTGCCCTTTGGCAGTCCGGCCATGCTCTTTCTACGGTGCTTCAATCTCCTTTCCTAGCACAAGTAATTAGATTTGCTATCTCATCTTCTTGCTAAAGTATTAAAGAACATAGTTAATAACTTTGAACTTGGTTTGATTTTTTTAAATGATCGTTATTTATGTTTTTGAAAGTATAGAACAGCTCCATTGACATTATAGAAAATAAATTAGTGTTCGCCGAAATGAAAAGATAGGAAAACTTGCTCTTCGGAGTAACTTGGTATTTAAATTAATTATTTTATTATGCATTATATTTTTGTTGGAAAAACGTCTTCAACTACAAACTACGCGTGGATAAATAAGAGTAGGAATAGATTTAAGGCGAATTCTTTGAAGGATTATATCAACTGGATTATGAAAAATGCAGTTTATTAAAATAAAATCGTTTGTGCAAACTAATAACTGTAATATCTGCTTCAAGATAATCCCTTTCTTTCAGAATTCGTTGCAAACTTCGCATTTCCGAAGCATCCCATATAACATTAAAGTTGATCCCATTTATACAATTTTACGGCGGCATAGAGTGAAAATAAAAATTATTCTTGAGAATAATGGGATTACAATTTTTATCACGATGAAATTGAATTATGGATTTAGAAAAAAAATTCGGAAATATTTAATGAAATAACGTCAAACGGTGCCACGATACGTAAATGCATCAGCAAATATAAAAGTGGTCTTGTGAGTAGGATAGATGGAAGCAGGGAGAGTTTGAGAGAGAGAGAGAGGGAGGTCGAGAGAGAGAGAGAGAAAGGTAGGGAGAAAAGAGAGGGAGGTCGAGAGTGGCAGGAGAGGCGAGTTTTAAAAAAAAATGAGTGGCAAGAGAAGGGCAGGTGAATAGGGGGAATTTCGTCGTTGGAGGAAGAATGCGGTAGATGGCAGGAGAGGTGAATGTGGCAGAGAATGTGATTGGATGGGTGAGGGCAGTTGGATTCATTTTTCATGAAATGCATCGCGAAAAAAAATTAAAATTCTTGCTAAAATTTTTATAAGTGACGGCTAATTTTATGGAAGAAAAAACGCTTTTTATTGCCAAAGAAAGGAAGGATCCGGTTATATTCTGCTGGAGAGAAAAAAAATGTTTCTTTTAGAATGAAATATTGGATTAGTTCTCTGCTCGTGACACTAAAATGGCGGTGTTTTGTGTAGCATTCTTTTGTTTTTTATCGTACTGTTATTTGATTAAAAATTCAAGCGGATATCTTTCTCGATGCATCAATTGAATAAACACCAGGAATACCGAACGCCAAATAGTATAAACACAAAGATGGAGCATACCATTGTTTCAGAAAACTGCGCAAGGGTTGGTATCACAGCAAAACATGACAAGAGATGTTATTTATTTAGATTCCTTAGGCGAAAACATTGTTTCTGATGTTAAGTATTTAAGGTTTATATAACAAATATATGTTATAGATGCTCTGTAATTACAGAGCACTCAACGTGATCTAAATGCAGTTTTTGCGTAATTAAATTATAAAAACTAAACGATAGAAAATATAGCTTTATATAAAAGGCAGTAGGATAGTAAAAGTTCTTACACCACAATTAATTTATTATTGTCAAGCATAAGATAGTTGAAAATCATGCATGTGAATTTACGAAACCCAAAATTTACAAGTGGTTGCAAACTGAGTTAGTGACATAAACGCCGATGCTAGATATATCAGCTTCTTTGTTTTAGTTTTACTGTAGATATTAACGTTTTCTGAAAATTGTGATGTGAAATTCCAATTGAGCTCATTAAAACGTGTAATAAGAGATCATTTTGCACCATATTGAATTTAAATAACATAAATTTGAACCAGTTGCAATATCCTTAGTGACGGTACGGCAAATTAAACCCTCCTTCGCTGAATTTTATTTACAGCTTTTACAATAAAACGCCTTATTCTCAGCTATATACATGTGCAGAATATTATGTACTCCATTGACGTAAAATCCTTCTTTTAATATGTCTAGGCCATTATAAACTGTCATCATACACAATCCTTAATGTTATCAACGTCAACGGATATAAAATAAACAATGCCGTCTTATGCAAAACGAAAGTAACGATCAGTATAATTAACAAATTTCAGATAAACTTTGTAGGTGAATTTTTTTGGTTAAACCTGTATAAATTGGTCAAATTTTAATTTATTTGAAATTTCTCAAGACAAATCTGATGGAAGAAGGAAATTCAGTGATCTATTCGAACATTGAAATACACATGTAGATTATTTGAGAATTGCCAACAGCATGTAGCAATCACAATTCTACAGTATGAGATAGGTGAAATGTTCTTCTTTTAAGGGATTCTTTAAAAACTGATAGTAATCAATTGCAATTTGAAGTATTTTTATCTGCGTTTGAAATCATTATATTATAAAATTATACATGTTATTTTGTTTTATTTAAAGCGTGCTATAAACCTACGATGCATTCTTTTTCTTTCCGAATTTTATTGTAAAATATAAATAGCTTATCAGAGAAGCGTCTACATCTTACCTAGTGCAAACCAGATATATATTTTTGTTATTTTCTCAATTGTATGAAATTTATCGAAAGATTTTTACTTCAAGCCAAATAACATTTTCTTTTCGCATGAAATACGTAGTAACATTGAATACCTTATCTCTCTCTCTATCCATCGCAGAATCAATGCAATCACGCGAGCATCAGATCTGAAATGAGAAATGTGATTGATGGAATTCGATACACATTCCTGATTAGGTTGAAGACTTCATTTCTGCGTCGTCTCACATAGTGAAAGGAGTTGGATGATGAACACGCATGCTCGCTGAATGCCAGTAATTTATTCTGGGTTTAGAAAAAAAGGATTCTTCACCTTTCCTCCATTCTTTCAACTCGCTATCGTCCGAATTCTCTCGCTTCTGTTCTCTCGGCGACATACGGGGACAATGTTCTCATTAAGCTCTACGGAACTGGATGATTTTTTGTAACAATAAGGGTTTGGACCCAAACTGTACGAAAGCGAGAGTTATTTGCTAGTACGCAAAACATAATGGAACGCCTAATCCATGCACCATTGTAATCTTACTTATTACTCCGGAAAACATTCAGGTTTATTACGACGTTAAGCGTTTTGAATTGAGGGAAGATAATTTTCAACTATTTTGATAGCTTGGGATAAGAATGTAAATTACGTTGGCATTATTTGATTAGATGTTAGCAGAATTATGCAATGAGCACATTAACTTTGCGATTTTCGAATAATAACAATATCTTTTTTTGTAATTTTATTTATTTATAATGATTGTGATAACTTTCTAATTAGAGCTATGTGAAGTTGTAAGGCTCACAGCAGTCCTCTAAATAATTATGCGAAACACCAAGTTCACGATTGAGGATGCTACGTATTATGAACGTATAGTAGTGATATTGGCGTCTTAATCCGTTCGTTATTTATCGGTTTTTATAATTGCCCGCCAAAAATGATAGGTGACTGCGAAGGATGGCTTATCTTATAAATATTTGAGAGTGTAGATGTGTATGTATGTTCTTTATACGTTTTTACACCGTTGATGCTATCGAATTCAAAAGTTTCATGGGCCATCCCATGGATCAAAGGAAGAACTTGGCCTAGGTTTGCAGACCGTGGGGTCTCTTATACCCCATGGAGTCAATGAAATACTATTTCCATAATAATCCATGGGAAATTGTGTAGAGGAACCCCAAAATGCCATGCAGTCCTTCACTGATGTGGATATAAATATACCTAAATATTAACTTACGATCACGGGAAATGGCTTATTTTACGAAGGAAAGACTGAATACATATTTTAATTATGTTCATGTTTTGTCGTATTACATGCTAAATCGCTCGAAAGTTTTCTTTAAACGCAAAATTTATCGGTTTAGGTGACCATTTTCCAGGCGGCAACAAAGCTAAATTTCTTAATTGTTGTCCTCTTCAAAGGGGGATAGCCACGTAAAAATTAATGCAAGGAAAATCCACGCCGTGGCGCGCCGTAGAGGAAGAATAGCTAACGCCAAGATAAAGGGTACAAATGGATTCATTTCTAAATATAGTATATGAATACTTTTAAAGTATAAAAACTCTTTCCCGAGCGAAGCCGGGCGTTTCAGCTAGTAGAATATAAATCACATGTATAGCATATAAGTATTTCTCTCTTTTTCCATTAATGGCTATGTGGATAATTGAAGTTTATTAGGTTTTCTCTTTTAAATACTAAATAACTTGTATTTTTGGTTTTCATCATGAAAATTTTAATGAAATAGCGCCGCAAACACTTATCTTAGTTACAAGAAGCAACAATAACACAAATTAAAATTGTGCCAAAATTGATCCCGCATAAATTCCCCATTTATTATTATATAAGATCTATTTCTATTTCGTTTTATTTGTTAGTAATTAATAAACAGATTTGCGAGTAAGATACTGTCAAACTAACTACCATGACCATACGTTTACTCTGTAAATAAAACAGAATAGTCTTACAATTAGAGAGAGAGAGAGTTTGAAGCGTTCGGGAAAGTTTAATTTAATTCTTTTAGACTTAGTTTCAATAAAAAGGGTACTTAGTCTACCATACTGAAATTCCTTTCTCTGTTTTGCGTGCTGAAAATATGAATCAGAATTTATATATTCTTTAAATATAGTAAATAGGGGACCCGGTCAAAGGGTCGACAGCCATAGGGCCGAAAACCATGGGGCCGACAACCAAATGGCCGACAATATCATTTTACGGAAATAGATTAATTTTCAGCAGACTATTAATTTACAGGAATAAATGACCCAATTGGGAACCCGGTCAAAGGGCCGGCAGCCAATGGGCTGACAGCCAAAGGGCCGACAGTCAAAGGGCCGAAAACCATAGGGCCGACAAACAAGCCCTTTGTCCCTGACCCAGTAAATTGAATACTATTACTATTGAGGCTGCCTTGTTATTCCCATTCATATATAAGACTGCAATATTTTAAATCTATTAATAAACATTAACTTTAAAAAAAAAGATCAGACTATGCTCTTTGAGCGACCCTTAATTTTTCTTTTCCTCGCTTTATAGCAAAAGCAAAACTTTCAAATAAAAAGACACTTTGATAATTACATTCATTGAAATGTTTGTATCTCTATCACGTGGAGTTCTGCACATCTACGCCGCATAAACTCGTTATTCCTTAGATATTTCACTTCTTCGCAAATGCTGAAATTCTTGGAGCAAACTACTTATGCTGATCTCCATATGTATAATTTGCTTAATGGCGTCTTGATGTTTTAAGACGCTCTATGGAGTTAGTGTGGGAATGAGGTTAATCGCCCAGAACTCAAAAGATTTTCAATCTTTTTCGATCAAATTTTCAGGAATCAATTGTCTTTTTAACTATTCAATTTTAAACTGCTTGCCGTGTACGTAGTAGTCCTAGGTTTGACTCCAAGAACATATCTTTTCTCCATTTAAATAACGTCCAATGCTGAAACTAAGCGAGTAATCCTTTTATTCTTTAGCATTTTAAATATCTTAAAAATCAGATATAGTCGCAGGATTTTCACAGATATACTGAGAAAACTAAGAAGATTAATTTACATATTGTAAAAATTCTAATCTAAATCGAAAAAGGCCAAAAATTACGTTTTAGGACTATTTTTGTTATTTTTACGCATGAATTCAATTCATCGCCATGGCAACTGCAATTGTTAAAGTCTATTGTTGGTTCAATCCTAATGCGTAAGAATTGTATAAAAATTGTGAAAAAAATCGTATTGTAACAAAACAATTTTTGGAGATTTTCGGTTGATATTTGAATTTCTACGATATGGAAATTAATTTTTATAATTTATAAGTTTCGCGTCAAAATCATATTTTTGAGATGTTTAAAATGTTAACGAAATAATGTCTGCATGTCAAAAATGTCGATGTATACGTGTGATATTATGGGAAAAAGAAACTATCCGCTAGAGTCGACAGGAAATACCTATAAAAATCAACAATTTATCCAGAAATCTACGATGCGAAAAGCATACTTCCATCAGTGCTGCCAGTATATGGACTTAGCAATTTTAAACGTTAGGATGCATAATCACAGTTATTCTATTATATAAAACCAATTCTGAGCAACAATAGCGTAATAACGTATTATTTACAGTTACTAATACTAATAATAGCCCGCGTCTGTCCGTCTGTTGGTCTGTTGGTTGGTCACGATATCTACATCTACATGATACTCTGAAAATCACCAGACTGGTGGGTGGCAGGGGGTGCAGCGCACCAAAACTACCTAATAACGTCTCTCGTGGGAATCACTCTCCTATTATGATCCCGTATGGTCCTTGGGAAAAACGAGCCCTGATATCGCTCGGTCCTACAGTCGATCTCTCGTATTTTATTCTCGTGATCGTGCCTGCCCATGTGCGTAGGTGCCTCTAATATTCCTGAGACCTGAGAACTTCCGACCTAAATTTCTCCAGAAGCCTTAACCTAGCGCTAATTCTGCGATCCTCTTGCGATATCCAATTCAACTCCTTCAAGAGTGATATGACGCTTAATTTTTGCTCATATTTTTACTTAACGAATCTGGCTGCTCTGCGTTGGATTCTTTCTAACTCAAGTATCTGTCCCTTTTCGTACGGATCCCATATCCTGGAAGCGTATTCGACCTGACATCTGACCAATGATAAATAACACGTTTCTCGTACCTGTTCGTGCGTCTGGTGGCGGGTTATGGTTTAACGTGAATAACTCTAAATTTGGCAGGAATGCTCGATTCACGTATTTTAAGGTGATGACGAAAGGAAATCTCTTAAAAAAAGTCCTGGGTTCGTCCCCAAGGAATACATTTCCACTTCTCATAAATTAACACGCAAAAATCAACGTTACGACGTGCAGGCTTTCATTACTTTTTAGATTAAAATTAGAAAGATTTAACTTACGATCTTCAGATCTAAACCAGTTTGAAGAAAAATTTATATAACGTTTCTTATTATGTTCATATTTTTACACCTACAGTTCGAAATCGCTCATGTTAAACGTTTAATTCACATGTTACGGGGAAATCTTGCCATTTTAACGGGATGTCGCCATGCCTACCAATTACATTGTTAGACCTCGAAATCCTATTGTTACTTCAATCCTTATGAGTGGAAGCGTTTTTTTGAATGCTTTTAATTCGAGAAGGGGGAGGGAGAGAGGGGGAGTGAGGGGAAAAGAGGGAGGGGAAAAGAGGGAGGGAGAGATTAGGGGAGGGAGAGATTAGGGGAGGGAGAGAGAGGGGCAGACAGATAGGCAAACGACTTTATTATGGCGAAATTGAGACTATATAGTTCCTTCTTACATTTAACCCTGCGTCAACAATTACAAATGAGCATAAAATAGTAATAATTATTTCACAGAAAATAAAATAAATAGAAAAACATACAAGCAAAACACCAAATTACAAATTCGGAAAATTCCTATAAAAAGACAGAGTAATTGCGATAAAAAACTAGGAAAGACCTGACTTGGCCGTCCTAGTAAAAGGCCACGCAGGAAAACACCCACGAAGGGAAGGAGGGTGGAAAAAAAACCTGCGAAAACCCTAGATACATAAAAGAAAGGGAGAGAGAGAGGGAACTGTTTTAAGTTTAACTAAAGATAGTCCGTCAAATTGATGGGCTTTTATACTATGTGTAGCGAACAAATAATCTCGGAGCGAAATCAGGTTGCATCGCAAAGGGATAAAGATCCGTATTTGCGCGAAAACCTCTCTCTCTCTCTCTCAAACAAACGCGCGCGCAAATTGGAGTATTCGGTGTTATTTGCAACGGGATAGAGCGATTAAAGGCGATTTTATGTTTTCGTGATTAATTCAGGTGCGTGCATGCTTGATGGTAGTTTTAATACGTGAATAGCAATCTGCCATTCAGATTGTTTGCGAGTGCTCTTGGCCGTGTTTTTTCTTTTTGCTACGAGGCCGGTTTGAGTGTTTTTGTTCGTTTCCTTTGGTGCGGAACATGGGCTTTCGCCATTCAGTTCCGCCTTGCTAGGATTTTCGGAAGTTTTGTTTCCGTGCTCTAGCACATGCTTCTAATGAAGCTTCGGTCGCCGCCTCGGTATTTCGTTTTGCTCGTGCTTTTGAGTATCAGCTTCATTGCGAATGAATCATTCGCGTCGATCGTTACTGTTATGGTGAAGTTGGAATTGCATTTTTACGCCCAAGTAAAAATTAATTTTCATTCGTTATTTATTTCTTTCGTTATTTGTCGGATTCCGCCATTTTAACTGAGATTAATTTTCCCAAATAACGATTTATATATTTGCTCAGAACACACTCGTAAAATTCCGAAAAAAATGAAAAAGAAAGAATATATGTAATAAATTATGATATACTTACACATTTTCAAAAAGGTTTTCATTAGCAAAATTGAATATTTCATTTGAAGTTGTCAAGGGCCGCGATCCAATTTAATTTTCATTTATGCGTTCCTAAATTTTTAAAAACGCATAAACATGTAAATAAAAATATAAAATGTGTTATGCAAGGATATTCATCTTATCGAAGTGCAGACACTATAAAATAACAATTATACTATTCATACTAGCGTAGATGCCAATTGAATTTCAACGAATTTAATGGATCTGCTTTTGATGCAAATTCTAGGGTGTGTGCGAAATAAACATAAACGTTTTAGTCCAAGAAAAACTGAAAATCACTATAAAGAATACTTTTCACTTATTGTTAGCCTTTCTTAACAGTTAACCATAGTTGTTTGTAAACAATCCGTTTCCGAGCGTATTGCATTCTAATATTATTTTTATTTTATTTCCTATCATATCACATTCGTCAAATCCAGCTTCGTTTCTTGCGTAATTATGCATTTCTGATTTGTTCACTTTTATGTATGGTAAGTAATAAACCCGTGAAAAGGCAATTTGTAATTGTCTACGATTGAACACTGGCACTGTTAGGCCTATTTGCGTTAATAAACAAACAAAATTTATTTATTTATTTTGTATTTAAGTATTTATTTATTTAATTAAAATGGGATGGAGTAGAGAAGGATTTAATGGATTAGACATGGATCAAACTGGCGTAAATGTAGAATATAAAGATTCTACTTACAAAAAAGGTAAAATTCCAGTATTCAATAGACGAAAGAAGGTTCAATTGCTTTGGTCAATCGTTATACACGCTTCCCACACGCAGGAGGGAGGGGAGAGGGGGGAGAGAGAGATACGTAGCTATCGAAAAACTGGTTTAAGGTAAAAACATCTGAAATGGATGCGCGTCAATGTAAGTGGCTAAAATGTCTCTGTCAAAGTCATAAGTTATAAAATTGCGTAAAATACGAGGTTCGGCTAGTAATTTGCTTCGTTTATTCCGAGGTGGGTTCATTATCTGCGAACGTTCGGGATTATCTTGAATTTTTAATTCCGAAACTATAATGGTATTTTATTGCCTTCGCTGGATATTTTATGGCCTTTCTAGTCCTCTATCCAAATATTTGTTATCCATGTCTTACAATTCGTATAAGTTCTGTGGGAGAGAAAAACGTTTTCGATCGGAGTTAGCCGAAGTTATCTTATTCGCAATCGACGCATAAAAATTCTTCTTTTCCTGACTTTCTTTAATTCTTTTCTTGCGAGCTGATGTTCAGTAGGCAGAGTCCTAGTCTATATAAGGGAAATGATTTGAAGCGTTTCTGTTTCAGCACTTCTATTAGTTCATCGAGTTGCCTGAAATGTTTACCGACACTTCAAACGATACATGCTATTGACCAATTTCTATAAGAAAATATTTTGATTCTATTAATGTGCGACACTTACACGATTTACCTTGGAATCAAAATATTAAAACAGCTAGCCAATGCGCTAGGATTTTTGCGTATAATTTTTCGACAATATAGGAAATTGATATTCTTTGTAATTCGTGAGTATCGTCCTTCGAATCGGGAGACTACCTTTTTCTCGTACATTCCTCCGCCATTTTTCCTCTCCCCTCCCCAACCCTCCCTCCTCTCCCCACCCTCCCCCCTCATCCCCTCCCCTCGCCCACTCCCTCACCCACCCCCAATATTCTCTCTTATTTTCGCTCACCCATGACATTTCTACCCAAATCGCTCTATTTTCCTTTCGCTACCCCCCCCCTTCCCCTTCCCCTTCCCCTTCCCCCTCCCCCTTCCCCCACTCCTCTACCTAATCACGCATTCATCTGCCTATAAATACTCTCGGACCTAAACTCCACTTCTTTCCTCCGTTCCCTTCCGCCCTCTATCTCTTATTTTCAATCCCCTTCACCCTCTCCATCTCCACTCTCCCTATTCCATCATCCTTTTCACCCTACTCCATCCCTTCCATCGACCTACTATCCCTTAAACCCAAGTTTGTTTACTTTCCCCTCCCAGCCTTTCTTCCTACAGACATGATATAAAGCTTCCATTACAACTCAACGGCGAGGTTTTCCTCGATTTTCTTCCCAATCTTTCTCTCCCTCCTTTCGCCTCCTCCCTTCTGCTCTACCTCTCCTCGCCCGCCCCCTCCCACGCTCCCTCTTCCCTTCCCCCCCTCATCTTCCCCTTCCCCTCATCTTCCCCTCCCCCTTCACATTCCCCTCGCGCTCATCTCTTCATCTTCCGCCTCCTTTGGTCCTCTTTTTAACCGTTCTTCGACAACCAATCGACTCTCTTCACAAAATTTTGCAATGCGTTTCACTCGTTGCTTCCTTTCTCTTCCACCCCCCCCCCACCTCCCCTTATTCCCTCCCCCCACCCATTTCCTACTCATGTAACCTCTCCCCCCCCACCCTCCCCCCATTCCTGCCATTCTTCCTCTTTTCGATCCTTCAACGTCTTACACGCCCAACGGGTTCTTTTCTTCTCGATGTACGACTCAATATCTCCGAAGCGCTCCCACTTCCTCTCATAAGTTTGTTGTAAATGCAACCCGGATATTTTACGCACTCTGCCTCGTTAAGCGGGGATAAGTAGCGGAAAGGACACGTTTTTCGGTGCAAATTTTGAAGAATAATGGAGGCATGTTTACAATATAATTGCATTTCCCTTTCTGAAATCTTGAAAAATATTCGTATTGTTATATGTAACAAACTGAATTGAATTTAAGACAATTAGGAGAAAATATCTTCATTTAAAATTATTTATCTGTAATATTCAAACGTATTGATTTATGTTATTAATCATATTAATAGTCAAATAAACATACAAATCAGTGGTAAAATAAAACTTTTACTGTGGAAATGCCCACTCCGCTACATAGTCCTTTTTAAAATGATAATGATAAGTTAACACGAAGTTAATAGATGAATATTTCTCGGCATATATTTTAAATAAACTTTTAGAAAGTCTACGAATTTAAAATGTTCCCACGCACTCCGTATAAAATGTTAAATTTAATATTTCACAATATGGTTATTTTATTGCACTTATAATTCTCAATTAATTAAAAATACGTCGTTTATTTATAGTAATTGTATGTTCATCACTACCTGACAATATATTAATATTTGTCTGGTAATTTAACTGTATGATTTAAACTTCTCCCAGCTTGTTCCTCTCCGTCTCTCCCCCTCTCCCCCCTCTCTCTTACTCGTTCCCTTGGAAAAGACCCTTTTTTTCATTTTTCCTATTCGGGAAAATATTTGAGACATCTTCCTCTTCGTCCTAGAGCCCTTTCCCTTTCTTTCTCCCTTCGCGCCACGTTCTTCATTTGTCATGACCAACGCCCTCCACATATCCTCATTTGCGCTTGTTTCTCCGACCCCCATTCATTCACTCCCTTGGATATTTTCCTCATTTCGGATGGAATCCGGAAAATGTAACCCTCCCAGCTAACCAAACAGCTTGGGTGCATTTTTTCTCTTCTGTCTCATAGGTGCCCTTCCACGATCCCCCCTCCCCTCCCCCCACCCCCTTCAACGCCATCTGGGCATCTCGCACATTCGCGCTCCCTCCCTATATCCCCCTCATTCGCCTTCCCCTCTCACGACGCAGAGTGATGCATGCGAACACATTCGCTCACCTCTTATTCTAGCAATGGCTGTGGCGAAAAGGTTTTTTATCACGTCCCACGTCGCGCATTAAGTTCGCTCGCAAGTGGAAAAATATCATTCGGCCCCCCCTGTCTCTCTCTTCCCCTTCCTCTCCTCCCCTCAATCTTCTCCCCCCCTCCCCCCTCTCTCGTCCCCTTCCTCTGGTTCTCCCACCCCTATCCTTCTCATCTCCTCCCCCCCATTTCTCGCTCCCTGGCGATCCATCCTCCTCCACGGGTCCTCTCATACATTTGCACTCCAAGAGACCCGATCACGCTATCTCCCTATCTCTCTGCGGTTTTTACCTCTTCTAAAACGAGAGGATGTGTAATAGCGGCAATGGAATCTACAAACGTTCATTGCAATTACATTAAGGTTAATACTTTTCCAAGAAAAATGTCTTTATATCCTTCTCAGGTTCAATTTATTTTGTAAATTATGCGTGGTCATATTATATGATCTACTCTATCTACATAATACCCTGCAAGTCACCTTATTGGTGGATGGCAGTGGGTGCAGTTCACCAAGGTTCTCAAGTTTACCTACTTTACCTCTTCCTTTTATGTTCCCTAAGGAAGAAAGATCCTCTCTATCGCTCCGTCCTATCTCGCGGATCTTATCTTCGCTGTCCTGCCTTCCGACATATGTTGGACTTCTGATAAGATCGACTATCTCATCCGCTAATCTCTCAGACATATATTTTTTCTAGCAAATTAAACCTAGCCTGCAGTCTACGTTCCTCTAACGAGGCCCATTTAAGATTTTCTATTAATGAAGTTACGCTTTGTGTACGATCGTAATTACTCTTTACGAATCTAGCTGCCCTTCGCTGCACCTTTTATATCTCTTTGGTGAGTCCCTTTTCGTAAGGATCGCACACAGCTGACGCACATTCGACCTGCGGTCGAACCAAGAATAAATAACATAATTCCTTCACTTTTTCCGAGCTATTTCGAGCTATCCTTCCTATAAAGGCTAGCTTCTTGTTAGCGGCACCTGTCACTTTGTGAATGTGGGTGTCCCATAAAAGATCCCGATGGATCGAAACTCTTAAATATTTAACCGAATCTGAGATAGGAATCTTCACTCCGTCGAACGAATAATTAACATTCAGCGAGTTATTATTGGTCCTCCAAAATTTGATGATGCAGCTTTTCTTTTGGTTGATTTCTAGCAGCCCTGAAATAACTTTTCGATCATTTTGAAGATATTGATGGTCTTCCGGATCGCTTATTTATCTACAAATGACGGTGTCGTCCGCAAAATTCCTTCGGGAGCCGGAGATTTGTTAGGTCTAATCGCACTTAATTGCTTTGCTATTCCCCATCAGAAAGTAGGTTATAAATGCGAAGTAGTTACAACCTTTTCACAATAATAGTTTTCATTGTAGGTCTGCAGCATAGATAGAAAATAGAGCGCATTATTATAAAATAATCGAAGTGAAAATTAATTTTTAAATCCACAAAAAGTTCAGCTTTTTAGGTATATTGACTGCAAGGATTCTAAAACACTCTGGCTCACTTCACGAACACGATCCAACTTGTCGAATTGTGATTTTAGAATTTCTTAATAGTACAGTACATTAAGAAACACTGTGAAACGCAGAAAAGCCAATGAAACTTGCAGTCGTTGTCTACAATGTAAAGACAGTCAACCGCGTACCTTTGTTATTTGCTGTATCGTCGCGAGCTTTTTTAGTTGGATTTTAAGAAGAGGAATCGCGTCGAAGGCATTTCCTCATAACCGAAGATCCGCATTTGCTATGAGCAGTCCTCGATTGCTTATTGGATTCAACAATGGCTTCCTTGTTTAATCTTCGAAAGGAGCAGTTATATCCATTCCCATTAGAGATAAAATCTTCGGTTTTTTCTCTCTTAGAATCTCTGGAAAAAACAAGTAAAATTGGGAGGGAGAAGTGAGGAAGAAAGGGAGGGGAAATGGGTATAAGAGAGGAGGAGGAGGAGGAGAGAGGGAGGCAGGGAAAAACCACCAGACCCCGATCTTCGTTTTTTCCACCTTAATTCCACATTATTTCCACCCTCGCCTCCCTATTTCCCTCTCTCTCTCTCTCTCTCGACGTACGTTTCACTAATGATACCTCTTATCTCTCTCCCCCCTCCTCGTACCGACCCCTTCGCCATCTCCCTTATTCTTTTTCCCTCCCCCCCTCTCTCTCTACCCCTTTCTTTTCCTTCGCCTCTTTTTTTTATTTCCTTCCACTCTCACTCCATCTCCTTCCCTCTCAACTCCTCAACACGGAGTCTTATCTTTTTCCTCCTCTTCATTCTGCGAGTTGCTCAACCCTCTCCCCAACCGCCTCCGACCGACTCTTCCTAACATCCCAGATATCCTCTCGCTCAGCCGCAAAACCAGGTTCCAGTCTCCGATAAAATACCTTTTTCCGTGCATCGACACTTTCTCGGGTTTTTTCCTGAGATTCTCCCCTCCCCCCCTCCCCGCCCCCTCCCTCCCCCCCCCGCCCCTTCCCCTACTTCCTTACATTCGCCTACGCGAATTCGTACAAAAAACAGCGCTTAAAAATTCGTCAACGATTAAGTAAGGAGGTCTCCGGGTTGGCCAAAAAAAGAAGCTAAGTAATTTTGTCCAGGGAGTCGGTAATTTATGTGCTTTTTTGTGGAGTTTGATAAAGTTGCCGCGAGATTATTATCTGGAAATTAATTTGGGAAAGAATGTTCATGCGGAAAGTATCTCGCTCGTTAATATTTATTTGATTGCTGGTGATAACGCCCCTTTAGGTTCTTCCGTTCAATTTCCCTCGCTGCGTTTAATATGTTACTCAATTAAATTTGAATAACGTTTACTTGAAAAATGTCATCCCTTATATTTAAAAATCAGTTTGATATATTTATTTGAAGCAATAAGCTTTTGCTTAAAATATATTGTAACCTTATCACAAGATAATCTTTTATACAATATGGAAATGCTATCCTCGGATCATAACTTGTTCATTTATGCTCTTCTAATTCCAAAGGTTAACCCATAATAATATAAGTCATGTTGATGGACTTGTGCAATTCACGCTATACTAGTACATTGGGAAATTCTGCAAAGGATATTCTTCCATCAAAGGGGTAAAATTCATATTCGTTTAGCACAAAGTGTCGGCAAAGAGACTATAATAACTCGACCATCTCATGCCTTTTTAGGCTCGTTTCGCTTCCAGCGTGAGCGCCTATTATCGTCGGTCTGTCTGTCCGTCCGTCAGCATGTTCGTTCTCGGCTTCCACGGAACGGAATTTCATGAAATTTGATATTAAGGACTTACAATCAAAGATAAAAAGAAAATCACATAAATGTATCATGTACTCCAATCAGGGGTACCACTTGACTGGTGACAAAACTATCTCGCAAAGTATTGGTCATATCAAAATATTTTTCAACTAAAACTTGTAGAAGTAGTAAAGAAGAGTATTTCTTTTCCTATAAATTTTTTTCGTAATCAAGAAAATCAATTTATTGCATGGTTACTTCTTTATTGTTGCTAACATAAACAATCTCACAATCAAACACTTAATTTCCTTACGTGTGAATGCAATATTTTTAAATAGGAAGAAAATTGATTATTTAAGACGAAGAAAAGAACTTTAAAACGCTATTTCCCTTACGCACACGTAAATAATTTCTTTCAAATACTCCATTGCACGAAACGCCTATTAGTGATACGCCATACACTTTCCTATCTTGTTTCTTTCAGGCCTAGTGACAATGCAAATTTTAGAAAAATATATTTTGAATCTATTTAATTAAAACGCACTACTTCAGAATACCACCCCCAGCAGTTAAGGTACCGCGAGTGACGAGATTTTGAAACTGAGGCACCACTAGCAAAATTAACAAATTGTACTACTACTACAACTACTGTAGTTGAGTTGCTCGGGGGTTTGGGGGCGGAGCACCCATAAAAAAATAAAAATAATAATTATTTGCTTGGCCGGTCTCGACATTTATAAACCCAATCTCCGGACAACGTGGAGGGTTTCTTTGGTTCCGGGCGAGGCGAAGGGCGCGGTAGCGTCCGGAGACGACTACCCATTGCAACAAAGCTATCCGAAGGCTCGTCAATATATCCTTTCAATGTGGGAGAACGATGAAACTAAAAAAACCGCAACATGGACATACTTACGGGAATAGGAATTGCAACAACTGTGACACTTTCACATTTATGGATCCGCTTACTTGGAATTCATTTTAGATCTTGCAGCCATTTCAAAAATTCCTCTTCGCCGAGGTTTAATTTTTCCCATAGCTTCTTAGAATTAAAGTTTTTTAACTCATCCATTATCATCCATTATTCTATGTGTTAATTCCGTTGCTATTTACCACGTTACTATTTACTGTAAACATTTACCCTAGAAACATGATCATTTTGTAGTAGGAGGGTACCCATGTAAAGAAGTACCAAACGAAAAACTACAGTAGTTGTAGTAGTAGTAGTACAATTTGTAAATTTTGCTAGTGATGCCTCAGTTTCAAAATCTCGTCACTCGCGGTACCTTAACTGCTGGGGGTGTTATTCTGAAGTAGTTCCAATTAAAATATTAGCGGCGCAGATGCAAGATTAGTATTGAATTAATTCCGCAAACATTCATCTGTCGTTAAAGAAGCAAAAAATGGATTTTGGGGTTTTCTCTGAAATAGATAACACGAGTGATACTTTTAATCTTCGCTTTATTTCTACTTATATTTGTTTTACTTCTGGTATAATTTCTAATGCAATAACATATATACTGTTTTGAGACTAGTGATCAAGATAATACAAGGCAATTTGCTTTTATAATCACGTATGCAAAACTTTGATAATCATAGGATCCAGGAATTTAAAAAAATTAATATTTGAACAAGAAAAACTGATATATTTCAGTTCAGTTCAATACAAATGTGAACATGACAAAAAATAAATAAATAAATAAAGATAAATTTTCTCTATCTATTTGAGAAATGTTTTTACTTATTCATTTAATTTTTATTGTAGCATAACATTCATTCAAAATTTCTGAAATAACTTAGTGCAAACAAACCATGGTTTTTCTAACAAGTTTTCCTCGAGTGCCATATTATGCCTAATAGATGTCATCATCTTGCTCCTGCTTGCACGTTGTACACAATTTTTTTTGTAGCGGAATGATCAGGGCACACGTAACGGTAACACTTGTCGCACTTTCCTGAGCCAGTTTTATTCGACGACATAAGCGCCTTTGATTTGGACCATTGACAGACACAATCAAAAAAAATTTCTTCTTCTAGATCACAAACAATAATAATAGTAAAATACACATGGAAAGTGAAGAGAGAATCATAATTTGAAAAATCTGGAAATATATTACTTTTGGGATAGACCTCACTTTAACTTTTACATTTAAAAATGCATTCACTTACAAAGACAGCGCTAACATGTGAAAACCAAAAATGATTTAATTAAAAAAAATCGGTACAATATACATTGTACAAACTCTCTCATATACGTACTAATGCGTCGTTTAGTCATCTTTAGAAAAACAAAATCGTATGAGCCTGTTTTTAGAAAATCCTATTTTTGTTAAAGTTGCCCAAGAATAAACTAGCCTTATTCATTCATTGAGAAAAATAAAATACGTAGTATTATTGTAGATGTATACTCAAGTAACTGTACGAAATTTTATCAAAATCGTTAGAGCCGTTTTTGAGAAAATCGAATTATTGTTAAAGTTGCCAAGAATAAACTAGCCTTATATTCATTTTTTGAGAAATATGAACTATACAGTATTATTGAAGACGTAAACTCAAGTAACTGTACGAAATTTGATCAAAATCGTTTTAGCCGTTTTCGAGAAAATCGGATTGTTGTTAGTAATGCGTAGAATAAACTACTCTTAATTATAGATCAATGTCAACCATTTCTATGTATACTCTGCTCAGTATGATGAAATACCTAAATACGAGATTTCATTCATTTTCGTTCTACCGTCTAGGCTCCAGAGCCAGTAACAGACAGACAGACGGCATTGCGAAAACCAATTTTTCGGATTCAGCGACACCCAAAACGTGTATTTCCGTAAAAATCTCGAGGTCGAATTTTTTCGCGAAAATAATGCTTTCTCGATACTTCGTATGAGAAAGTAAAAAGTTTCGTATTTTTCCACCACAAAACGAATACATTGCATAAACCAACCATGGAGTCGAAATCGAGATACAAGGGAAAGACAGTAAGACAGCATTTCGAGGTTTACTTTCAGAAGCGTCATATTTAAATTTAACTTCAAAAATACATTATATTTGCGAAATCGAAACGCATATTCTCATTAAATTTAATATAGAGTGGAAATTTTCTTTCTCGGCATATTCGTGACCAAATAATAATAATAATATTAAAATTATATATTAATAACCTTTGTGTAAGCCATAATTCGCGAACCTATGCTTAATCCGGATCCTCTTTCCAATGACATCACTTGAAGTTGTTATTTCCTTCTTTTCTAAATCGCTCTCTTCAACAGTAGACGGATCAAAAAAGAAACTCTCGCCAAAAGCCACGTTGTCCGAGAAACGGAAGATAAAAAGGGAGTTCATATATGTGCGTGCTTGCTTGCTTGTGCATGGAGATGTTTTATGGGGAAGAAGTAGTGAATCAGAGCGGGTAATTGGTTCGCCGTGATGCGGCGGGAAGGCTCTTTCTCACCACAAACGCCATTTTAATAGAGGTATAACTCAATGGACCCAGTTTTATCGTAAGGGAGAAAACGAGGACGAGGAAGGAAAATATAGGAGGAGATGGAGCAGTTAGTGGTTTCTTGCACAAGGTTGCCGGTGAATGGCTGCTAGGTTGGGTTTGCAGCCGCTAAGGAAAGTATTGTAGCCGAGGGAGGCGAGGAGAGGATCTGAGGGAGTGAGGGCGATGAAGAGTGGAGTGAGCGGAGAAGACAGAAATGAGAGAGGTTTGCGGAGATGACTAATACATTTTAATTGAGTGGACCCTTTCTCCGGGAGCTGCTTGGTGGAGCTTCTGACTTTTAATTGGAGAACTCCGCTCCCGTGTACCGTGAGATGGACTTTGGGGTGCTAATGCGTTCTGCTGTGGAGAAAGAGAGGGGTTGGGTGCTGGAGAGGGTCGGAGGGGCAGTGGCAATTTGGAGGCCGATGGGGCAGTTGAAGGAAGTTGGTTATATAGGGGTGACGTATTGAAGCGATTATCTTCCTTCTGGAGAGGGCTCTCTCTCGTACTCTCCCTACTCTCTCTCTCTCCCTCTCTCTCCCTACTCTCACTCTCTATCGCCCTTCTCTCTCTCCCTTTTATCTCCACTCTTATTTTTTCATTACGATTCGATTGCTCCTCACACTACCGCCACTTCATTTTCAGTTAGCTTTACCTAGAGCGGCGTCTGAGTCTACCTCTATATCCACTTTTCCGTCGTTCCATGTATTTGTGCGTGCGCATTGTTCGGAATTCGATATATTTTGATAAATTATCGATTATGTTATCTCTATTCAATCGGGCATTTTTTAATAAAACAAATATTGAAAAACAGACCGGAATTCAACTTAGGAAGGCTGTTCCTCGTGAATATTTTCGTACAATTTACACTTTTCGTCTCCTCTGTCTCGTTGATTTCCTGAGGAACACTCTTTTGTCTGCTGCGCTCCTTTTCCGTCACACTCTCATTATTTCACGAATTGCATTTCTGTCTCAACCAAGGCATTTAAAAAATCATTCCTTTTTTATTTAAACTTAAAAAAAAAACGCGCAAATATAAGCAGTCGTAGAAGACAAAACTTCCATAAGCTAGTTTTCTAGTTCGTTTATAATGATATTTTCATTGAATTTGGATGTTAAAGATAACTCAATTTTCCAAATTTTAACATAACTTATTTTTTTGAAGACGTACGAAAATTTGAATGTTTTGTGTAATTCCACATAGAATGAGGAATGTGAAAATTAATGTATTTTTTAAAATTCTTTCATTTTTTAGTAACTTTTATATTAACCTCACTCGATATATATATATATATATATATATATATATATATATATATATATATATATATATATATATATATATATATATATATATATATATATATATAGCGGTTTGTAACCACTTTGGCAAGATACAAAATTGCGGCACTTCCAGATGTGCTACAAACTTGAAATTTGGTAGGATTATAGGTTTTTGGTCACAGCCGAAGGAAAAAATCCGAAACTTTCGAAATTCCCACTTTTAGGGCCTATTTTGGCCCCTGTTTGCCCCATTTTTGGCCCATAAGAAAACGTAAATTTGTGTAGAGGTTTTTATATTTGCACTTTAAAATTATTTCCCGTCAAGATACGAACTCGAGACTTAAACTATCGGATAGGATATAAATTGTAGTTTCTTATTTTTGAAGACAGAACTTCAGTCCGAGTAGAATTAGCGTAAATTTATAGTTTTTATCGGAAAAAAGTAAGAATTTTTTCTGGGTCCAACAATCAGCTACCTAGGCAACAGTCTTAATGCTTTCATATAGGTAAACTTTCAATGGGAATCAGAGTCTTATATTTCTCCTTTAAAACCTTACTAGCATAATGCCCATTGAAATATCAACGGGAGTAAAGATTCGATCGTTCACGCTATTTATGGAGATCAAATTGGCATCAGAAACATTAATTGTATTGAAATTCATTTCCCTCTCTCACCCTCCCTCCCTTTGTCCCCTCCCTCCCTCCCTTTCTCTCGTATTAAAAGCAATCAAAGCACGTTTACGCCCATAATGATTGTGTAATAGTACCAATTATTTACCTTTGATATTACTCGTGTTGCGCTTCATTGATTTGTATACGACAAGAAATGTCTTCAGCCTTGATATCCAGAGTAGTTGAATATAACACCGCTTCCACCAGTAAAAGGTAACTTATTCAAGTAATTTCACCAAATTTGAAGTAACGAGTATAATAAATGTTAAAATATAAAAGTTATTTATAAAAATTTACTTTTTTTTCCCATTACTTGTTTAATTACCAATCGTTGCTATTATCGTTACCTCAAATGATAGCGTAATTCAATTGTTCTCGCGTATAAAATGTAGAAGCAGGAAAATTTTATTTCAACTTTGAATATTAAATTCATGGAACTGAATCATTTAGCTTTGTAATAAAATTAATAAAAAACTTTTTATAAAGCGCACTGAAAAATATAAAATAAATTTTTGGGTTCAAGAAAATATCTGGATCTTAAGGAAAATTTTCATTGTATATGATCATGTATCTTTTAAAAAAAGAGAGATAGCGTATGTTGATTAAAAAAGAATTTACAGACTATTTATATTGCAGTGAATAATTTAATCAACATTTGCCCTACCTCTTTTTTAAAGAGATTCATGATCATATACAATGAAAATTTTCCTTAAGATCCAGACATTTTCTTGAACCCAAAATTTATTTTATATTTTTCAGTGCGCTTAATATAAAGAGTATAATTTAAAAAGTTTTTTATGTAATTTTATTTTATACTTTTTAGTAAATTATAATTATGGAAACGATAAAAATTATTATGTATTAATTTACATCAAACATTATTATTCAATACTGATATTAATATTGTAGCTAATTTTGTTATAACACTTTCATAAGGAAATTTTTGTAATACATAGTTGGATTTTCAATTCATAGCATCTTCATGGAACATTTTGATAATAACTTTAAAGTCGATATTTAGGATTAGATGAAATGATATTATGATAAATTTATATAATCATATAATTACACAAACTTTATTTCAAAAAGTTTTTATATTATGTTTCTTAACACACTTTTCAATTTTGTTGTTGGTTTTTATTTGATATATTTTCTCCTTCATTGTATTTTGGTAATGATCTTAATCTATTAGGTTCTGTCAGGGGTTCCTCATTGCAGGCTTTTGAACCCAGTAACTTTACACTATCTATTTCCAGAATTTTAACACCTTCCAGTGATTGAACTCTACTTAGGGCAACATAGGCTTGTCTAGGTGCAAACATCTTGGCTCCTAAGTGCACAACAGCCTCGTTGACAGTTCCGCCTTGTAATTTGTGAACTGTTGAAGCCTAACTAAGAATCAACAGAGCCATATCCAAAATTTGCAGGAAACTGTACAGATATCGGTTCAATCTTATGTTCTCCAGATCCCTCAAAATCTTAAGCACATATTTCTGGCGTTTTGATCATATAATTAACCTAGTTGAAAATTTAGCCAAACAATATCCTTGGTGATACCAATACTGCCATTTACTAATCCTTTTTTTAGATCATAATTATACAACTGAACTAAGACATTATTTAGCCTTGAAATGATGAAAATATATCTGGACTTTTAAAGTAGCAGATGAGACTATTAACACAATATAAAACTTAAACTGAAGGTCTACCGGTAAATTATGAACTAAAATCAAGTTTTAATATAACTTTAAATTAATTATTTTTCATTCTCATGCATACCATAAAATCTATCAATTTGGCTACCAATAAACACATTCATCTCATGTTTAAAAAAATTGTCCATTGATACTGCATGTGAATTCTTATTAATTTATTCTCAACAATTCTTTTAACAATTCACTAAAAGCATGTTTATAGGTCATTAAAATTCAACATTTTAATAAAACTCATATGGATTTACTGCTGTGGAACTAAAGCTGATACAGGATGCATTGCTCACCTTTGTAATGAAATACTTCTACCCACAGGAAATTTCCTCCATATTTTTATAGCCTATCAGAAAACTGTTAGTAAAATTGTACATAGATGATGTTTAAGAAAATATCCAAACAATTTCAAATGTTCATATTATTTAGGTTTAACAGAGCCGTAACTAGGGTATGGCGAAGGTGGCACTTGCCATAGGCGCCGCTTGCAAAAGGCGCCAAACGTTCCCGAAAAAAATCTGAAAAGCTAATTTTCCCATAAATAAGTGTTATTTTATTACTAAAACGTTGATTTGTTTATAATAAAAACGCTATTATTTTATATTAAAACAAAGAAAAAATTATACCATACACAACCGAGGCGTTTCCTAAAATTTTTCCATAGGCGCCATGTCGCCAAGGTACGCCTCTGGTTGAATAGAAAGATTTCTTATTAATTAATTCATAACAATATTTCTTGCAGACACAAAAAATTTGATCAGAGAATTTGTAGGTGTCAGCCATGAGACAACTAATAATGAAAGTAATTATTATTTATTTGCCCTAGACCAGTGTTTCCCACACTTACACAACATTCGCGAACCACCTTCGGTACTTCAGCCTTATCGACATACCACCTCTTGGTATTTAAATTATTGCTAACCATGTCTAATATTTTTTTCAAAATATGTTTTTCATGCATGTAGTGTGAACGTACATTTAGAATCATTCTTTCATGATGAACTAATGCAGGAAATCCCCTTGTGCTCATTTTTATCCTCTTTCAGTATTTTACGTTTAATTTGATTCTTTTTTTTGCTTTTCAATTTTTTTGAATGCTTGTGCGATGTGTCTTCGATAATCGTTGCATTTTGATAAAATCGACAATTAACGAGAATGAATTATATCTAATTGTCACAAATTTGAAAAGTTTTGCTTAATTTGATCTTAAATTATTGTTTTCTTTTTAGATTATCTCCATTTATCAACCACAATAAACAATAATGCTGACATTAAATTTTAAGAGATCTTTATTTAGGCAAAGCATCGTAATCGTATACACTTGCGCAATTGCATTAGTCTAATTCTAATGCTGGTTAATCTAATAACTGACGTCTATTTTAGTAAGTTATATTGAGAATATTTGCCATTAGGCAAACTTAAACTTGAAAACTGGTGCATAACGATATGTTGGCGAGATCACCCACGCAGAATGATGCGCAAATAACATTTTATGTTTGTGTTACTTTCCACGGCTGTTCATTAACTTATAAATGAATCTTTTAATAATTGTAACTAATTCCGATATAAGGTATGAATGGCATGCTTTGGCTTTAAACTTCCTGTTTACCGGGATGCGACTTCACCATGACTTTCCTGTGGATATTTACAAAGCAGCGCCAAGTTGGTATAATAAAATCATCGTTTCTGTGATAATATACACAACTGAAAGCTCCAGAGATGAAATTGAAATAATGTTTATTTAAAATCGACCAAATAGAGAAAAAGATAAACTAGTGCTGACATCAATAGTTTAGTCGTTCCAGCGAGGATGCATAAGAGTTTTAGGTACCGCGTAAAATTTAAGCACTACCATTTTTTTCCATTGAATATACGCAGATATGATGGCGGGTACGGCCTCAACAACAAAATTCAATTAAGAGCGATTAAAATATCCTAAAATTAAAATTTTTAACTCAAGATGTGAGCCGGTGTGTGCATTACAATTAAGGCCACACGAGCGAAGCCAGATGAATGTGGTGCTGCAAAAAGATTTTTTTGAAGCTCTGGAAATGCGCTGTATTCTACAAATTTCTGCCACTGATATCGAAATTAAAACTTCTAAGCATTCAAAGTATTTTTCGGCCGTTTTCAAATAATCCTATCAAAAACTCGAAAGGAGTGAAAAACATTCTCGATACTTTTAACAAAATTAAAAACACTTTTCCAATTAATTCTACCCTACTTTTTTTTAACATTTCAAAGTTTACAATACCAGTTACTCTGAAGACATTTAAGCAAAATTGTTACTGCAATTTTAAGTACATACTCCATACTTAGCAATTTTATCCATCCATTTAATAAAGGACCAGATTGCACTTTTTATCGTTCAATTTTCCAAATTAGTACCTAAAATTTACGTGGTGAAAGTAACGCAATGACTAAGAAATATGCAATTGTAAGAAAAGCTCGTGGGATAGGAATTCATTTTTATTTTTATGAGTTTAACGTATTTATTACGAAAATAGTATTAAGTAAATACTTCATTTCTAGAACTATGAAGATCAGAAAATGTCTTCGGCTTATAATTCTTATTGTTGAACACTATATTTCCCTTTCTTCGATAGTTTTTAATTTGAGAAGACATAATCGATCGTCTGAAAAATTAAGATGGATATAGGAAGGTATTTAATTTTAATTTGAGGAAGTGGTTAATTAAAAGAGACTTTGATGGAACTAGAGCGCAACGTCATTTTATCACGCTTTGCCTAGGAACAGGTGACGATCAGCTAGTGGCTCATTTCCATATTCGCTCCGGATCTCGCGAGAGCGTATCTAGCGACGCTCCAGCAATTTGCGTTTGAGCGAATAGCAGCACTCCATCTGCCTCGGATCAGGCGTTTTAGCTGTAGGTACCCGAAAATTTCATCAATAGTCTACAAGTTTTCATGTTTTCTTTCCACCTTAATCCGCGGATGTGACGTTTGACGCGGCCGATGATAAATTAGTTGCGCGTGGAATTGAAATTAGCTTATCCCAGTCATCCCATCGTGTCACATTGCAATCGCCAAAATTAAGTCGACCCCAATGCTTTCTACAGGCTCTCTCTTTTTAAAACGATATTCATTTTTTAAAGTACTTTTTTAACTCTAGCGCTGCCTATGAGGAATAAATTTTAGAGACAGCAGCCATTTCTTTCAAATATGAAGGAATGGCAATTTTTTCAATATAGCAAAAACCCGCAAGACATGCAGCTAAAAATTTCGTTATAATAAAATAAACTATTTTTTATCTCATGTGACAGTAACATTAATTAAGGATAAATGATGTATTCGTATTTGAAGGAGTTGTGTGAATGTTAATATATTTAAATTTGGCAGTAGCAGTTGTAATCATTAGACGATCAAAATTAACAACTCCTATGATCGCTCTATCTTAACCTAATTCAGTATTTACAGTTAAGTATAAAATCTAACGATATTTTATTGCGCGTCAATAACTACTGTTGTAAAACCGAATAGATTAGTAGAAGACAATCAGCTTTGCTCTTACTTTCATACAAATTCAAATGAACAATATATAGGTGGCACAATATACAGCAGTAACTGTGACTGCAGCCTTCGTCCCAAAGCAGATACCATTGATCTTAAGTCTCTTGCTTGTGAAGTAACGATATCTTATGCACTGTAACAAGACAAATGCGTTTGAGACGGCATGCTTTCGAAATCAAACGGAATGATTCAATAGTAAACAAACCATTCTACTGCAGAACAATTCAGGAAAATTAATTGATGCCAGACGTCTCTCCAGCGAAATTTATCTCCTACTGAGAGACAGCTTTACATACCGAAAACATCTCGCGTATTTCAGCCCAAGAAATCCACTCGTGTGTGACGTGTTAAAGGAAGATTTATTCATGAATATTTTGAATGGAAAAAAGATCAGAAAATATAATCGACTTATATATTAGTTGGGTAAGGTGTATGTCAGTCACAACACGAAGCGAAACATCCCCTCCACTTCCCCTCAGCCATGCTTGAGGGGAAGTGAAGGGGAAGATCGTGTGCGCAATAGCAAGCCGTGGGCTGCCCGAGGCGGGCACGTGGGTAGCGGGAAGAGGGCCGCGAGCGTCAGTGCGCGGCGGCGGCGGGAGTAGGGGGCGCGCGGGTTGGGCAGCGGAGGGCCTGCTTACCATAATACTCCAACAGAGCTCCGATTTCGGAGCTGAAAGGGCAGCTAGTCGACTTATATATTTCCTTTATATTAATTTAGTAGTCTATGTGCATGCATGTGTCACGCCGTTCTGGAAGTCATACATAGATCCGGAACAGGAGTGAATCTGAAGCACATGTAGATATGAACGTGAAAGTATGAGCAAAATTAAAAAAAACCTTTGTGTCTGCAATTTTTATGAAATGAAATAATTAAAATAAATATTTTACAATATCAAACAGGTTTTCTCTACTTTTGCGGTGTTCTAAGCTATATGATTTCCTCGTGCGCTACAGAAAAAATTACGAAAAATATCTGAGATTGGCAGCCAAGCGTCATCCAGCGGCAATGAACGAAAACTTTGACTTTTAGAACAAAATTTGAAGTGTCAATCTAAAACAGGTAAATTCAATCGTTTAAGTTGATACTAATTATCATTAATGGGGGAAAGGGGCAGATAGACAGAGAGAGGAGAGGAAATGCATGCTTACATGAAGAGAGAGATGTATTCACACGTAACTGTCATTAAAATGATTTAAGGTTATACGCTGATATTCATGTCTTAAGTAGATGCGTGTCAGTGTTTATGACTAAAAGGTTCATGTCGAAGTTTAAAGGCATAAAATTTGCGTTAAACACGGGATTCGGCGTTCAATTCTTTCCCATGAATAGTAGAAGCATAACGAGATAAGACATTATGAAAACCTCATAACTCTCTTACAAGACCCTGGATGGCTTACTTGCAAAAAATGAATGTTATTTAGCCCTTTTTACTATCTATTTTTATTGTTACTTCAAAATAATCTTAAGATTGGAAAATGCCTCATCCTGATGGAGCATGATTATTTTAATGCTGGCAAATGCCCGATCTCCCGGCAGGTGGACGATGCTCTTGAGGCTGGAAAATGTTATAATCCCGCAGGGGCATAATCCTATTAAGTTGTTAAATTCTTCGTTTTCTGCCGCGAATACGAAGCTCTTGGCTACTATGGTCACAAAAATATCACGCATCAGAGAGCTATTATGGAACTGTAATTCGTAAACTTCTGTTTACTGCATCACGATTCTTATATTCACAAGAATTCTCGATCCTGAAACTACACAGCATTAGTAGGATTTTTAGAAAAAATATGTGCTCTTATTCATAAATTCTTGAATTGTATATAAAAGTCTTTGAAGTCATAAAAAATCGAATATAAATGGAAATTTTTAAATTGTGCTGACATTAAAAGTTTAGAAAAAATTCCTTTTTACTAATAATGTCACGAAGTGACAGTCTGAAATGTACAAATTAGCAAAAAATTTGCATAACTCTCTTTCACTTAAAATGTAGATTATTTTTGTAATTTTGAGAAATTTCGCGGGAGAATATTCATCAAAAATTAACCCTGCAATCATAAGTAATTTCTATCGAAAAGATAAGCATCAGAGGGCGTGATGGGGAATGAACTAATTAATTTCTCAGTCGATTCCGAAAAGCGGATTAAAGAGACAGGCGTGTTTGCCCAAGATTCCTTCTCGCAATCTCGATTCATTCTCGTTTCGCCCAAGAACCTTCGTGCGGTGCGCCATTGCCTCCGAGAGATATGACTTCCAAGCAATCCGAAACCAGTTGATAATGAGAAAAGCCCATCACATAGAGCGTGCGAACGAATGAATTTTACCTCGACATAACGTAGCATTTAGATCACTAGCCATTCCAGATCGATTCCCTTCCTCCGTCTTTCTCTTTTTTCCCCTTTATCTTCATCTTGCCTTCTGCTGTTACCCGGTCTACCTCTTTCCAACTTACAACCTCTCCGTCCTTCTTTATTTCTTCTTAGAAGGAGTAAAAAGTCTCCGCTTTCTAGTGCGCACGCCACTTTTCGTTCCGAGCTGCGATCCCTCGGGAAAACCTTTAGTCAGTCAATTTGGTGGATGTCCTAGGCACTCTCGGCCGCTGCTCAGTTTGACATTCATTCTTTATTGAACGTGTTTCAGGCAAACTGGCCACTTGGATTGAAACAAGAGGGAGGAGAGGGTGGGAGTGGAAGCAACCCAACGGAGAATTTGGAAGAGAATGGAGATAACGGATTGACGAGAGAGAAGAGAAGAGAGGGGGGAGGGGAAATGGAGGAAAATGAAAAGCTAATAGATAAAGGAGTGCGACATAGGACGGAGAAGAAAGACGGGAGTTGGTTAGAAGGCGTTTGCGATGCGAAAGTTAAAACGTAAGAGATGGGCGAAAAAGAGAGAAAGGAAGAAATGGAAAGGCAGGAGTAGCGGTAAGAAAGGAGTGAAGTACGCGAGGGGAGGAAATATGAAAGGAAGGATTGGTGCAGGGCGAAGGAGGTGGAGGAGGGAGAGGAGGAGGGAAATATCGTGTATCTGTTTGAAACACACCCCCTCTCTTCTCTCTCTCTCTGTTTTCCTCCTCCATCTTTCTCCCTCCACTTCCTCCCAACTCCCACCTCCTCATCCCCCTCCCACTTTCCTCTACTTCCGTTTTTCGCCTTAATTATGTAACTTTTCCGCCCGGTTTCCCACATGCAATTCGCCAGCGACCACTCCACGGCACATCTCTTCCCTTTCCTCCTCCTCCTCCCCTTCTTCGAACGACCCTTTCTGCTCTATATTTTCGAGGCTCCGCCCATCATTCTCTTCCACCTCCCTTTCATCCTCTGCTCCTCATCCTCTCCTCCCTTCCTCTCCTCCCTTCCTCTCCTCCCTCCCTCTCCTCCCTCCCTCTCCTCCCTTCCTCCTCCGCTCTTACAGTTGCTCACATAAAAGCTGTACGGCTGGACGGAGAGGAGTAAACTTTTCCCGAAGAGGAAGGTAATCTTCCATTTAATAATTAGCGTATAGATTATCATGCGGTGGTTTCCCACCGATTTTTGGCATCGAAGGTGTTTTGTTTTATGATGATATGAGGCAAGAGTCAACTTCAATTTAGGTGGAATACTTTAAATATAGAGCAAGGAACTTTATCGATGGAAAAATTGCACTTAGAAAAGCCTTTCAAAATAATATCAGTCGCTTGTTTTGGTTTTTGGTTTATTTCAGTTGTACTATCAAATTTAAAAATTTATTATGTGTATGAATAATTTTACGTATTTCTCTAATATTCCGATATACATCCTAATTTTTCCAAACTTGCGTTATTAACGTTAAATTTTTTTTATTGTTCCTTCGCATCCCTAGCTAGTAACTTCTTCTCTGAATAAATTAATTACGTGATTTCGTTTAATGGGTCTTGAACATGAGCAGCATGGCTCCCAATCCCCCAGCCTTTCTCTCTAATACTTTGGATCTTTGAGGCCACTTGCTCTCTCCCCACTCAAACACGCAATTCCTTAACCTCCTCCACCTCTCTTCTTCCCCTCATCACCCTCTCCCCCCCTCGCACCTCTCCTCCTCCTCGTAATTTCATCCAGGACCGCAACACGAATCTTCCTTCGCCATATCCTTCTTCTCACTCCGCCTTATCTAGTTAGCGTCCAACGAGGACATACCCTTAACTCTCGCTCGCTCGCTCGCTCCCCCTCTTCTCCCTCTCTCTCTCTCCATCTCCTCCTCCTATTCTTCTTTACCTCCTCTAACTCAACTACGCTCCTTCCATTTTCCTTCCTCCCTCTTCTTGTTCCTCCGTTCTCCTTTCTCTCTCCCTTTCCCTTATTTACCTCTTTTCTCCTCCCCCTTTCACCTCTCCATTCCTCCTCTCTCCTCTTCCCTCCGCTGTTGACTCCATCCCACTTGCTCGCCCACTCTCTTTCTCCTACGCCAAACACTTCCCAAACTTTCCCTTGCTTTCTGCTCTTGCCATCTAACGCTTATATCCAAGATTAACCTCCGTCCTCTTCAACTTCTCGCATTTTTAAAATCCCTAAAAAAACCTTTTAGAAATCCTCCTAAGATTTATTGCAAGCGTTTCGTATTTACTGCTAATTGTTTTAGTGCTTCGTGTCATATAATTGCATGCAATCTTAATTGGTATTTAAGTCAGTAAAACGTTTTTATTGTTATCGTACTTGTTAACAGGGTAATTTATATTTTCACTTACAAGAGGGAAATTTTGGTGAAACCGATTTAATGTAGAATATACTGTGAATATAATTCACCCACATTTTTATGAAAATTCTCTACCTTCGATTCTATGCTCATATTAAGCGATCTGTTTGCAACATAGAAGTTGCTCACATTATACTTTTTTATTTACGCTACTTAAATTATATCGATTCCATAAAATATTTTTCAAAATTTAGATATTACTATATTCTTCTTCCATAACTGATAATAGTAAGTAATTAGTAATTTAATCATAAATTGTAGTAGCTATATGCAATGTGGAATATTTTTCTAATTAATTCAAAGATTAATATCTCCAGATTACTCTTCTAGGATCATAATAATATAATTTTAGTGGAGAAATTTTTATGTGAATGATAGTACAGCAAAAAATCTTAGCAATTTCTAGTAAAATTTTTACGGAAGCTCTTTTTATTTCAACGATTTATCGATTGGAAAAACAATAGTGTACTATTAAATTAGTTTTGTATTAAAAATATTAGTTACATACATCAAGTCCTTGGTACAGTTAAGTAATTTTTCTTTTGGGTATTCATAAAGTAACTCTGCAATGACAAGTCAGATGCTGTCCAGTTCAAAATTAATTTTTACGTGTTTTTCTCTCCCATTTGGAGGAAAACATCAACATTTCAAATAACCTTGTTTATCTCGTTGCAAAACGTATTATTTACATTGGCTCAAGAGAGCGAAGTGCTTTCCTTTAATTTGGAAACCAATGGTAAGGCCTCTCCTTTTCGCTACCTGAAACTGGATGTATACATTCCAGTCCACTTCCTTCCCTTCCTCCCCAAATCCTCCCTCCATTATCTCCCCTACAGCGCTTCATCTACCTTCTCCATCACACCTCTCCATGATGCCTCTGCATTGTCAATCTCCGTGTCGTCCCATTTCCCCTTCCGCCGTGCGTCTTTCATCTCCATCCTCCGCCTCTCCTCATTCCCGCTCACCTTTTGATGCTGGATATCTCTGCACACTATATAGTTAGGCTGTGTAGGTACTCTTGCGTAAAATGATACTCATTTTATTTTTCACAAATGGTTAAGGGCATTTATTCTCATATTCGTCTGTGTAGTTTCTACCCACCTCCTGAGAACATTTTCTAAATTTTGCATACTGCGACATGACACACAGAATTTTATTATCTAATTTGGGTCGAGAACACGTAGATGTTACCCTGCAGTTCACCAAAGTGGTGGGTACCAGTGGGTGAAATGCACCAATGCATACTTAAAAATTTTCTCTCTCAGGTTTAATTTTCTAATGATCTAGCATTGTCCTCGAAAAATGCGAACCTCGATAACTTTGTTCTCCAATCTATAGCACGTATCGTCATGAACCTGTCTGCCTATGGACGTTGGTGTTTCAACTATTCATAATCTTTCTCTGCTAAGCCTTCCGACTTATATTTCTCTATAAGCCTCGACTTAGTATTCCTCCGGATATGCCCATTTCAAATCCTTTAATATTGACGTTACGCTTTATGTTTATACATTTGTTTTGTGAATCTGACTACCCTGCAATGGTCTCTGACTCTGTACAATGTCCCTTCTCGTGCAGATCCCATACACTTGGGGCGTACTCAACCTATGGTCTGCCTGAAGTTTATTTAACAAATGTTCTTTCCCAGCACAACTGCCAACTGCTTCCTTTATCATTGACGCACTTTACCTCGGACTTCCCGTGTATATAACCAAAATGCTTTTGAGTTCTCTTTCAAAACACCATATAGATATTTCGGCTTTATCCCTTCTGTGTGGGGGCAAGCATAGAAATATACCTGGCAAGAGGGGAACAAGGTCAGCTTTTGAAGCACAATAGACATTCGCGACGAGGGTTTAGACCCTTTCCTCTGATCGAAGGCTCTCAGCAGGAGGTATGATTTCAGGTCAAAGAAGACTGCCTCAATTTTATTTCAGAATAATCGATCAAGATATGTCTTTTTTGATGAATTATTCGTATTCTCTGTGAAAAACTACACCAAAATAGCTCTTTATTGGCGTTCCTACGGCTTTTTTTTTTAAGAAAACAGAGATCCAGCTATATCATAGCGATTATGGAAGGGTAGCGACTTGGCAACACCGCTTTGCGACGCGGGAATTCAAATTACCTCGAGGGTTTTTATCTTCAAGAAGGCTATCGAGTAGTAGAGATGGTACGTAAGAATAGTAATTTTTGGTCATTTGTACTTAAAAGAACTATCTTTACCCCATTTCCATACTGTTTTCTCGTCGTCGCATATGTAATCCGTGGCTGTAGTCTACTTAGTTTATGGCACATAAATTGGATATACATACTTTTGAATGACACGGGAAACCTCACTGTCTGACACAAACACTTCTTGCGGAAACTTTCAATTAGAGCTTCAAATGATTTACGCTCTCTAACACACAAATTAAGGCAACTATGATTCCATTCCATTAATGTGATATTAAAGTCACCCAAATATTAATAGCAATATTTTTATCGAGCTTGGTGTCGTCATTAGTTTCTTTAAATAGTAAATAGTTTCTACCATCCTATGTAATGTATGTATTATTCCGAAGTCCCTTCCTTCCACATCGCACCACAAGCATTCAACTTCGTCGCCGTTAATTGGAATTGGGTATCTTTCGTCTTTATTGCTGACCGCCATAAAGACCCCACCTCTCAACCTGATACACCAATGTTTTCCCTTTGATCAGCAGGAAATACCTCCTGACTAGCTATTTCCTCCAACAGATTATCACTTACCTTATCTAGTCTATTACACCTAAATCAGGGAACATCATCAGCTTGTAGACTGCGAAAAGGATTTTAGAACGCGACCTCTTTTTTAGCGAATGCTACTACAATTTTCGAGATTGTCTTATGGGCGAAAAAATATTTAAGAACAAGCACTTAAAAAATACTTGTCTCCAATAGCCAAAACGAGGTTATAAAAAAAATACTTGTAGATGCTACAAACCAGCATTCTTCAGTAATTAACCGAAAATAATTATTTTCGGTTAATTATAATTTTAAAGTATTTTAGAATCTATTTTCAGATGTCTACCACTAAATATGCCTGCTTTTCAGTCGTAATGTGCATCTTTTCTATAACCTCGTTTTAGCTATTGGATACACTTGAGGAAAGTATTTTTTAAGTGCCTAGTTTTTAATGCCTCAAGCGTTGCTATAGAATTACTATATGCTAAGAATGTACTATAGTTGGAACCTAACTACCAATATCTGAAACATTTGCGCTTTCTAATTTAATACACTAATATTTTAAATCTAATCTTTAAACCCTTAACACGATATCTCTTCACTTGTTTTAAATATATAATTTCTTCGCAAAATAATTAATTAAATTTACCGGAAAATTTTCTATTTGCAAATATTTTCAGCAAATTAAATACTTAATGCATATCTTTCAAGTCATATAAACAATATCGGTTACTGAATATATGATCGGCTACATGTTATTATGCTGTTTATTTCGCGGAAAAAGTAACAAGAGAATTGAGCGACCATCTTATTTATTCGTTCAGTCATATCCTTCGCGTGGAAAACTAAATGCGGTATTAATATATTTATTTAAACGCGATATACTAAGGTGAAAGGGCGATTCAATATTGAAGTCCTTCTTAATATCTGATGTGGACTCGCTAACTTTTAAACTAAATGTCACATTTCGAATCCCTCCCTCTGTTACCTGATTGGGTCTGACTAGTTGGAAGATGGCATTAAAGAGACTTAAGTGGAGAACTCCGCAAGTCGAGCGAAGCATCAATTATTTGGTGTGAGTGGGCTAGGTGAAATTAGTGGACGGAAGGGCTCTCGGGCCATATAAATGATGAAACGAGACTGGCGACGCGGACGAGTGAAATGACGTGGATTACTCGCTTCGACGGCAAAGATCTACTTAACGAACGCTCCATCTCAGGTGTCGTAATGCCTCCGTCCTATCGCAGCAACTGCCGCTTCCACCGTACGACTACACGTACTCGCTCCGGCATTCGCTTACGAGTGCTGCATCGTGCTTGAGAGGAAACAAACGTCAGAGGCACGCGAGAAGAAATGGAATCCTCTTCACACGTTGGCCGTAGCTGCAATATTTCTCGCGTTGCGGGTCGTTAGCCACGAGCGTGTAGTCTCGTTGCGCCCGAGTAGCTTTTCAAGATTTACGTGGCGTAACACGGCAATGAAGAAATATCCGTTCGTCAAGAATTCCATTGATGAGAAACAGTTCGTCGCTTAATATGACCAAGTCCCCGGCGTCGTCAGTTTCTTCGAGAGACCTCCGCGTTTTCGCTCGAAAACGGCTGAAAATCGATGGAACGTTCATCCGGCGCAATTTAAAAGAAAGAGAAGAAAAGAATCCGTTGAACTCGGAAGAGTGCAGCAAGGTGCCTCATTAGGCCGCTCTTTCTTTTTTGCAGCGCAAAATGTTAAATAATTGCGATTGGAGATAATTAAGTGAATGAGTGCGGAAGGAGGACAGGGCGAAGGGGGCAGAGAGGCGCGCGCCAGCGAGATGGGGAGAACAAGTGGCTAGGGAAAATTGCCTCGTCAAAAAGACATTTAAGGCGATTCGTCTCTCCCTTTTATTAGGCAGAATAATGACGCATTAATATTCAGGGTGAACTCTGTGACGGAAGTTGTAATGCATAGGAGTAGATAGCACTCTCCGAAGAATGTTAATATTTAGGGCAACTACACGTATGAAAAAGGCACGAGAAGATTTGAAACTAGCGTATGTTGGCTGGCGGAAAATTTTAACGACTTCATTGCGTGCTGAAAAGTTTCATTTTGGACAAACAACACAGTGACGCGTGATAAATAAGCTTTTTAATACGGTTCTTTTGAATAATTCATTCCGTCTTCGTGGTTCCTGTCTGTAACACGTGGTCGTGTTACTTCACAGCAATCACGAAAACCAAGAAAAACTCTACGTAGGCTGTGTACTAAGAAAACTTATAAACTTTAATAAAAAATAGATTTAAACTAAGAAATTCCTTAATAAGCAGCAGTAAAATCGTATATACAGGAAAACCTCTACCTTACGAATGAAGAAAATTATCGCCGGTCCCGAAACATTCACTAAAAAAACTATAAAGAAAACCTCAGTATTACGAACCCCGATAATTACGAAACCTCCCAATTACGAAATAAAAATCGCACCCATTCCACTAAAAACAATCCTCCATATAGCGAAATTAAAAAAAGAAAATTGTACGTGCTGTTGTAAAGCAGAAAGAAATCAATGCCATCTATGCGGGTGTTAACTCTGTTATTACGACCGCACCTGAATGATTCGGAAGATAGTAATTGTTGTAATATCAAGCATTTAGAGTGATAAGGTAGACCTCGTTTTTCGCGGCTTTATCTTTCGCGCATTTCGTTCCTTCGCGGTTCTGCATTTGCGACCAGTTTTGTTTTTCGCGGTATCATGTTTCGCTCTTTCGCGGAGAAAAATCACGGATACGCGAAATTTTTTATATGTGGAATGAATCCCATTTTCCTCACGTTTTCTGTGATTGTCAGGCATGAAAAAATATCGTTGCGTTATTCTATTATGTAAAAATATTTACGTAAGTGCATTAATGTAATATATATGCGTAATTAAAAAAATTAGATACACGTGGCTTATATATACTTTTAAATATTTTAGGATGCAAACCTCCCACGCTTTTGTGCCCCGTCACATGTGAAAAGTTGCAAAAATATAAGCTGGTATCACCGTTCAGGAGCTTTCTTTCTTTTTGACGACAGGGAAGTCTCGAGGGGAAAAACTCAACCCTCAACTCTGGATCCTTCCTATTCAGGATTATTGGGGTATTTGCTCAGGTTTGACGTAGTTCAAACGCTTAAGCTTTGCGTTTTACACATCATTTATTATTAGTGGAGTTTTTCAGGGATGTAACACCCCAAGAAAGACATCTGCCGTATTTGGAAATTAGCTCCTGCGAGTTAGGCAACCGCCGTTTATTTTTCTCGCTTGCTGTGCCTCACGGCCGCCCGTGTGCAAGTCTCTCATTGGCCGCAATTGTGCGAGCCTCTCATTTGCCGCCCTTTTTATGCGTTCTTTACATAAATTAAAAAGAAGTCTTATGGTATGATAAATTTCCGTAGTAAAATAAATAGTATGTAAGAATATACGGCATATTATAATATAATCCGCATTACTGTTAAATATACTGTACGTGTCTGACGATATATCGGCCGCCCCCGTTGTTTGGTCGCCCGTATGCTTCGCACACATCGCACATATGGACGGAACTAAAATAAGATTTTATTTTCTTATACTTTTTTCGTGTTCTTTTGTCTTGTTTAAATCTCTCTTTCATTTAAATTCATTTTTCCGTATCTTTCTCTCTTTTTCTGCGGTCACCAATACAAAGGACAAATGACCCATTCTTGCTGGGATGGGAACCAAACCCTGTACTTCCCATTGCCTTAATTACTTCTCTTTCGCGATTTCGTCTTTCGCGGTGTTTTCAGGAACTTACCTCCCGCGAAAGACGAGGTCTTCCTGTATGTATAATTAAGTAGGAAAATTTATTAAAAACACCTAATAAAGTATAAATTATTTTTTATAAATAAATTTTCTATAGATAATTTATCGTTGGTAGCTCTTTGTGGTAAACGTTGAAGACCAACTGAATACGTACATTTTATTTAAATAAAGGAAATAAAATATTTTGTCATTAATATTTTTTGTGCTGTATTTTCATTTACTTTTATTTGGTTATTTATTGATATACTATTGTCTCTAATGTACATAGTTTTAACAATAGCAAAATTTGCCATTTAAAAATTTTGAATACTGAAAAAGTAAATTTCGTATAAAGTAATCCAAGTTTTGATCAATAATAATGATATAGCTCAGTAGCTCAGAGATGCTCTACATCATAAATTGCCACATCATACAGATTGTTTTTACTGTGAAACTTGATCAATGTTACGCGAATGAAAAAATAATGTATTGTTCTTATCATAAAGTGATTTTTTTGTAAACAATCTTTAACTAAAATGTTAGTGTTGAAATAAACTATAACCCAGGACCGGACAAAGAGGGAATGGGGCGGATGCGAGGCAACCGGCCCCCGTAATAATGGAGTCCCAGAAGTTATCAATTATTCAAGTATCGAGTGTAAATTTTGCAAAAACTTTTTCTAAAAATTTCTCGAAAACTGATTTCCAATAAAGTAACACTCCTAGAAAGTTATAATATTGAACTGGGACTCCATAAATCATTCGTTATTACTATAAATATTAATATCGTTGGACTCCCATTGATACTCGCATCCGGTCCCACTTCAATGCTTTGCCGACTCTCTTATAACGAACAATAATACGTTAATATGCATATATGATGAATCTGAAAAAACCTCCATACAAAGAACCTCCATACAACAAAGTGCCGAAGATTGGGTCCCTACAATAGGTTTTACTGTAATATACTTTGCTCATTTTCAAATGATAACAGAATAGGCCCTCACTGCATTCCAAATCGTAGCCGTTAGAATGATTAAATCCGGCTGTTAAATGCCGTCGTGCTGAAAAAATCATGAAGGTCCACATACTTTCGAACCTTCGAATAACGATTTCCTCGAAATAAATGTCAGTTTTTAAATAGGTAGTACTTCCGTTATCAGCCATTTTCAAGAACACAGCGGACTGATATGCAATAGGTGACGTACGTAATAAATAGTAACATATCTAGGATAAATCCCCTTGGAACAACGAATAAGACAATCATAGAGTCATCTAATCGCGCCGACAAGCATTTTTTCCTCTGAGAAAATCTCTTAAGCCAACACTAATCTTCATTTGATGTTATTCGCTTTGTTTCAGATTTGGTGCGAGGCGCTTCCTCAAAAGCCTTCCTGACATCTAATAATGTGACTTTCGCTTGCGTATTTTTCACATTCCGTAGAAAATATAAGAAATGCGTTGGCTTTGTTAGGACAAGGGCTATTATTAGTCTGTGAAATTTTAAAATAAAGAGTCCATTGTCATAGTCCACTTGATATAATTAATATATCACGGACAAATTCATGTTTAGGCGTTTCTATTTAGTGAAACTACTTCCTGTAATTGTAATTTTTCTAGCCCCGATATTATTTTAAGAAATGAAACCACCTGGCGAATGCGCAGCTCTTAAAAAGTTTTCCGCGATGCGTAGTACGTAGTTACTCCAACGAAAAACCGACGTTCATTTGGGGCCCTCGTTTAAGAATCCTCACTCTTCGCTCCCTCCCTTTCCTCCATTCCAGTCCGACTCTTATCTTTGGCTGCCCCTTTCACATAAAACCAGAACTCCATTTTCATAAGTAATTCCGTTTTTTCTTGGATGTGAAGATTCTCTCTCTTCTTTCCTGCAGCTCCCCCCAAAGAATGTTTTTACGTCTCACATGTATCTCTTTCTTATCTCTTACTTATCTCATTATCCTCTCTCCAGCTTCTCTTTTTGCCTTCAACTTTCTTCTTCCTTCACCTTTTTCGCGGTAGGCTATCCATCTTTAAAGCAGTTTTTTCTTCATTCCAAGCCCTAGTTTTCCCATCCATTTTGGGGTAAATAAAACATAAGCGCTGCATAATTCAGGCGGGGAGTTGTAGAGAGAGAGAGAGAAAAAAAGGAAAATGGCGGCAGAGTGTGTGTGTGTGAGAGAGAGAGGGAGGGAGAACGAGGTGAGTGTGTGAGTAGGTAGGGGTTGCGTGCGAGTGTATGAGTGGAGGGGGATTGGAGGGATAAGGGACAGAAGAGGATGGGGAGCTGGGAGTAGGCGCTGAGTTACGGAGATCCAGGTGAGCGCGTGTGATCGAGACTGGGTTCGCGGGTGTGCATGCGTGAAAGAGAAAGAGAGGTAGGTAGAGAGAGGGAGAGGGGGAGAGAGAGAAGGAGAGAAAGATAGAGGGAGAGAAGGATACAGAGGGAGCACGAGAAGAGAAGAGAGAGTGCATTGGATGAAGTGGCTACACCGCGATTTGGTGTAGGGAGTAGCTAATTAGAAGTATGATGAGTGAGTTGGAAAGAATGGAAATTATCTGAGGAGGAAATGAGAAGACTGAAATGAGAGGAAGAGAGTTAAAGTATTTGCGTTGAGTGAAAATTTTGACCGTAGGAAAAAATGCGATCGAGTTTTTAAATTGTCAGTGAAGACTGAAATTGCGCCAAGATGGACATTTACAGCTAAAATGTGAATTGCTTCCCAACGAGGGTGTGGGACCAATTAAATATTCGATCATATGCCAATGTCTTACTATCGATATAATCATTTAATGTAAAAAATTTCAGACTATTACAGAGAAATATTGACATTTGTAGGATATTAAATTTCACATTTTTTGCAGCAATTTTAAAGGTTTATAACTAACATAAGTGTTTCCTAAAGTTGTAAAACATTTAAGTTCGAAACTTATTTTAATCCTTAAATTTTGATGACAAATAGAACTCTGCTGAGAAAGGTGAAATAAAAACGCTCTTTAGGAAGTAAATATGTGGCTCTCGGCGTAAGATATTGGTCATTTCTGCTTTCGCGAATGACTTCGTAAATTGCTCTTATAACACGAGTCACTGCTATTTTTTCGTCTTTTTCTAAAGAACTTTGTAGCTCAGAATATCATAAAACCAATAAGCTCTGCGAGAAAGGTGTATTGAATTTTGTTCTGCAAAGTATGTTGAGGTGAGGAATGACATGTCCTACAGTTGAAGATTGACTTCGTGGAATATTTTATCAAGCAAATCATTGGGAAAGTTAGGATAAAAAATGGTGTTGGCGCGCGATATAGTTTCATCAAACTAAATTGATTTTTTATGAATTTCGTTCCGCCGGGAGCAATCAGGCAATTTTAAAATGACGGAAATTGTGGATCAAGGATCCCATATTCGATAGGCATATGCTGAAATATGAGGTAAACTGGAAATCAGGAGTATTAGTCTACCATGATAAATAATTGGTAGATTATACTTCCGGAAATTGGAAGACCCAAGTTCGATTTTAGGTCATGCCAGAATTTCTCTTTGATATTTAATTCCTCTTCTATTCCAAGCAATTTCTGTATCATACTCGGTCTCTAATCTGGAAGAGGAAAAATCGTCCAATTAAAATGACATCGGAGAGTGAATGTGAAAAAGTCAGCTTACTTTGCTTGACTTTCACAACGGCAGTGTCACTGAAACAAGGGAGTTAGGTTTGGTTTTCGTTGATTTATAAATGTTCCTATCCACGTAAAACTTTTATTTCCCTAAGTAAATATGTTAATATGTGATATCGTATCAATAATAAGGTAACACCATACAGAAATAAGTCCAATTATCTGTCTAATATTCTGTTTTAATTCAGTTGATGAAGAATAAACTCAAATTTATTAAATATGCCGCATAAACTCTCTAGTAAGATAACAATTAGTTAAAAATGACCGATCGTCTAGAGTAAAATCTTGTGCCCAACATGACTTTCTCCATATTTGGGGTATAGATATTACTACATATGGAGAAAGTAAAAATGAAAATTTTTCCGAAATGGATGGCTCTACGAAAATTTCAAACAAAACTCAGAAGAAATATTATTCTCTACAGATTTGATGCTCACGAAGATTACCAATAACGATATTTTTAAGGAGATATTTGGCGGAAACCGCAAAACCGATTATTTATCAATAATTCCTAAAAATTAACTGCTATGGAAAATTGTTTCAAATAAAAGTTGTAGAAAATTACATTTTCTATAACCTTGGTATAGAATTGTATATACAGTAATGATGTTTTAACGGAGAAATATCGCAAAAACCGAATCTGGTTTCGAATAAACCTCGACTTCCGTTTAACCGATATTGTGCAAAAACTAATCAGTTCTTTGTGTTCATGCTAAAGTGTTATATATGAAGTTTGGTAACGATATGGCAAATACTTTTTGAGTTAGAGCGCCCACAATCACATCCATCAATACAGAGAAAATAGTCTAAAAGTGTTCTAGGGATCTCAAAACGTATATTTCCGTTGAAATCTCGAAGTCGATTTTTTTCATGAACACAATACTTTCCCATTACTACGTTTGCGGAAAGTAAAAATCCACAAAAATATCACATCGTCGGTCCATCTGCATAAAGAAACAGTTGATTTAAAGACTAAAAAATCTGATGTGGCCAACACATGACTTTCTCCATATTTGGGATATAGTTCTTTAAATTATTATGAATAGCATTATAAGTCAAAATTATTATTTCCTATCGTAACAGAATACAGTCGTCCTTATTGCCGTAAATTAGGTATATTTTGAATATGTTTAGGGAATTCACTGCTAAATGGTGGTGGCGCTGTATACTAGAAAAAGAAATATATCTCAGAAACGGACGGTTCTACGAAAATTTGCTCCAAACAAAACTTGCAAGAAATACTATTCTCTACAACTTCGGTTCTTACGAAGAATATCAATAACGACATTTTTAAGGAGATATTTGACGGAAAGGCTGTATCATTTACCTTTAATCTTTATTGTAATCTATCTCACCCTTTTGTGAACATTCATTATTCTTTTCTTCCTTGTGGATTAAGGAATGTCACTTCATGTTTGCCCTCTAGTCACATTTTTCTGTTCATGGATTTATTAAAAACACCGATTAGTACCTTTCTTATAAAACTAGTGTAATTCCCGTCGAAATATCAGCGGAAGAGTTATAGATAGATTATTAATATTTGCATTTAAAATAATTAATAGCATACTATTACATATGAAATATTTCGTCATATACTACATTTCTAGTGAATACTCTGTTGTCGTTTAGTGAATGCCTTTGGGTTTTATTTTCGGCCATAAAATTCTGATATTCTTCTCCCACCTTGTTCTCGTCAATGCTACATATAATTGTCGGTGTGCAAAGACAGGGAAATAATTATATTTATACATATATAACAGGGAAAATAATAGGTATGATATTTACATTAACAAATAAATGTGCCACTCGAATATTAACAACTAGCAAAAATATATTGTGATAGAATGCGTTCAGTATTAGCTAACTGACAAAACATTTTCAAGTGGTCTAATTAGATTTCGCTGTCGGCCATCTTGCGTTCCTTACAGAGCGACGTTTTTATTGTAGAGAATATTCGAAAGGCTGTATGCTTGTATTATAAAGGGCGATTTTTTTTTTCGAGGACGTTGAAAAATCGTGTCAGACAACATTCTGAGGAGAGCACGTATATGCAATCAGCAGTGTGGTGCTCATTTTCGACATTTGCTGTAATTTTTTTAAAAATTACATCAAATTATGTTCATAAACATTTTAACAATTCTCTCCGTTTAGTATTCTTAGATATAGCGATTTTTCAGGGTGCTCGAAAAAAACATCAGCCCGTATAATCTCGCTACTTTGTAATTTTTGTTTTATGGTTTTTTAGAATAAAATTTAAAACTTACAGCTACGAGCTATAAGTGTTGAGTGGAAGGGGAGGGGGAGAGAGGACACTGGCGCCCGTCGCCTTTGCTGTTAAACCGAAGGCTCCCTTGCCAACGTAAAGGTTGGGAAACCCTGCTTTACACCGTTCAGCGGTTCACGGCTCCATTTACCCCCACTCCTCTCCCCTTACTCCTTCCCCTCCATCTCTACCCCTACCCTATCCTCCCTTCCTCCCCTCTCCACTCACGCTGTTGTTTTTACTTCCTCCATACGTAGTAATGGGAAAGTATTGTGATCAAGAAAAAAATCGACTTCGAGATTTTATCGGAAATACACGTTTTGAGGTCCCTAGAACACGTTTATACTATTTTAGGATTGATGTCTGTGTGTGCGTGTGTATGTGATTGTGGGCGCTCTAACTCAAAAAGTACTTGCTATATCGTTACCAAATTTCAAATATAACAATTTAGCATAAGCACAAAGAACTGATTAGTTTTTGGAAAATAACGGTTAACCGGATGTCGAGGTTTATTAGAAACCCGATTCGGTTTTTGCTATATTTCTCCTTTAAAAAATCGTTATTGTAAATACAAATGTTATAGGGAATTTAATTTCCTACAACTTTTATTTCAAACAATTTTCCATAGCAGTTATTGTTTAGGAATTATTTATAAATAATCGGTATTTTCGGTTTCTGTCAAATACCATCTTAAAAACGTCGTAATTGGTTATCTTCGTGAGGACCAAAGTTGTAGAGAATAATATTTCTTTCATGTTATGTTTGAAACAAATTTTCGTAGAATCATCCATTTCGGATATATTTTGCTTTTTCTTAAATTCCAGTATACAGCGCCGCCACCATGTAGCGGTTAATTCTGTACACATTTTCAAAATATATTTTACGTCAATAAGAATGACTGTATTATTTTACTAGACGAAATAATAATTTTGCCTGATAACGCTATTCATAATAATTTTAATAACTATACCCCAAATACGGAGAAAGTCATGTGTTGGCCACATCAGATTTTTTTACTGTTGTGATCACGAAAAAAATCGACTTCGAGTTTTCATCGGATATACACGTTTTGAGGGCTCTAGAACATGTTTAGACTATTTTCGGAATGATGTGTGTGTGGATGTATGCCATTATGGGCGCTCTAACTGAAAAATTACTTGCCATATTAACACCGAATTACATATATAACACTTTGATATGAGTACGAAGAGCTGATTAGTTTTTGGACAATAACGGTTAACCGGAAGTCGAGGTTTATTCGTAACCCGATTCAGTTTTGACGGAATATCTCCGTTAAAACATCCTTATTGTCTATAGGATTCTATTCATAGATTATAGAGAATGTAATTTACTACAACTTTCATTTGAAACAATTTTCTATAGGAGTTATTGTTTAGGAATTATTTATAAATAATCGGTTTTTTCATTTTCCGTCATACATCTTTAAAAAGTCGTTATTAGTAATCTTCGTAAGGACCAAAGTTGTAGAGAATTATATTTCTTGTAATATTTCATATAACATATTATTACTTTCTCCATACGTAGTAATGGGAAAGTATTGTATTAATGAAAAAAATCGACTTCGAGATTTCAACGGAAATACATGTTTTGAGGTCCCTAGAACACGTTTAGACTATTTTCGGAATGATGCCTGTGTGTGTGTGTTAGTTTGGGCGCTCTAACTCAGAAAGTACGTTACCAAACTTCATTTATAACACTTTAACATTAGCATAAAGAACTGATTAATTTTTTGACAATAACGGGTAACCGGAAGTCGAGGTTTATTCGAAACCCGATTCGGTTTTTGCGATATTTCTTCGTTAAAATATCATTATTGTATTTACAATTCTATACAAATGTCATAGAGAATGTCATTTCCTACAACTTTCATTTGAAACAATTTTCTATTGTAGTTATTGTTTAGGAGTTATTTACAAATAACCGGTTTTTCGGTTTTCTACTTAAAAACATTGTTATTGGAAATCTTCGTGAGGACCAAAGTTCTAGAGAATAATATTTCTTCAAAGTTTCGTTTGAAACAAATTTTCGTAGAACCGTCCATTTCGGAGATAGTTTGCTTTTTACTTTTTTACTTTCTCCATACGTAGTAATGGGAATGTATTGTATTCATGAAAAAAATCGACTTCGAGATTTCAACGGAAATACATGTTTTGAGATCCGTAGAACACGTTTAGCCTATTTTCGGAATGATGTGTGTGTATTAGTTTGGGCGCTATATAAAAAAAATCTGATGTGGCCAACACATGACTTTCTCCATATTTAAATTATTATGGATAATATTACGAGCCAAAATTATTATTTCGTATCGTATATTTTGAATGTTTACAGAATTCGCCGCTACATGGTGTTGGCGCTGTATACTGGTATTAAGATAAAGCGAAATATATCCGAAATGGATGGTTCTACGAAAATTAGTTTCAAACAAAACTTGGAGGAAATATTACTCTCTACAACTTTGATCCTTACGAGGATTACCAATAACGATGTTTTTAAGGAGATATTTAACTGAAACCGAAAAACCGGTTATTTATAAATAACTCCTATAGAAAATTGTTTCAAATGAAAACTGTAGGAAATTACATTCTCTATAACCTTTGTATAGAATTGTATATACAATAATGATGTTTTAACGAAGAAATATCGCAAAAACCGAATTGGGTTTCGAATAAACCTCGACTTCCGGTTATCCGTTATTGTCCAAAAACTAATCAGTTCTTTGTGCTGATGTTAAAGTGTTATATGTGAAGTTTGGTAACGATATGGCATGTACTTTTTGAGTTAGAGCGCCCACAATAACACACACGCACACACAGACATCATTCCGAAAATAGTCTAAACGTGTTCTAGGGACCTCAAAACATGTATTTCCGTTGAAATCTTGAAGTCGATTTTTTTCATGAATACAATACTTTCCCATTACTACGTATGGAGAACGTAAAAAGGAATGGAACAACGAGGTGCCATGTCTCCTAAATTATTCGCAGCAGGAAGAGGTCGTTTTAAAATGTTATTCAGGGAAGAAAAATTTATAAAGATGATTGATGAAGGTGAAGTAGAACAGCGCTCATGGTAACAAACTAAGTTAATACCAAAATTTTTCTGTAACCACTGCAGTTATTTACACCGTACTTTCAATAACACTGCCTTAGATTATAACTTTGAGGTCTTAATTGGATATCATTAATGTGGCTTGTGATTATAAGAAAGGTTTTCTCACAGGTCACAGTCAAACAAGCAAATATTAACCCATCAGGGAAAGCTAAATTTTATAAAATGGTTTATTTACATATTCAGTACAAAATTAATATTTGCTGAAATGAAAAAGCCTATATATAATTTCTGAAGTGTCCGTCCGTCCGTCCCCCCCTCTATCTCGAAAACCGTTTACCGTAGAGATTTGCAGTAAACTGCGTTTTGTTTCTACAGGTCAGGAGGTCCCTAGAAAACTATTCTCAACTTCCTAAAGTCTCGGGTTCGATTCCAGGAGATAATTATATGTTCCCATAAGTTTACACGGGATTTTCGAGTTTTCAGAGTACAAGATTTTTTTCCTTCATTCGTTAAAATACGTAAATATGGACCGATTTTCTCCGTTTTTGATTTATTCGACGTCTAAAACTCTAAATTATCTTATTCTTTCAATGTTTATACCCTCCGCGGTCGAAATTTCAGGAAATACACAATTGTTTTCTAAATTTTGCCGATTTTTTGTTGTTCTTCGGGGCGTTGCCAAGTCGACCTTAATTGTTGCCTCTGATTCAATTACCATCGATTAAACGTTCATATTGACGTAAAAATGGAATCCTTAAGTTAGTAAGATCATTATACGCTATATTTTTGCTTTAATTAAAGTTTTATTGTTATAAATGTATATCATTAAGAATAACTACTATTATTGTAAAATGTTGTGTTACAATTAAGATGTCTAATATACTTCAAGGTAAATAATTAACATTAAGAACTGTTATAAAAAAATGTTTTGACAAAAATGTTTGTCATTAATAGAATTAAATATAAAAAATGGAGATTTAGAACAATTATTACTACCATAATTACTTACTTCTCAGACTTCTTAATGTTTTTAATATATTAATTGAGCAATAACTACATATACATTGTATGCATTCAGTGGTTTTGGTTCGGAAAGACCCAGTTTGACTCCCGGTCTTAGCAGTTCTATTCTTCTGTTTCCTCATTTCACATCACTACAGTTTATGCCTGTCGCGTAAGAATCTTCCGAACACTAATAATGTCAATTTAATTACTGTGCCGCATCAATTTACTCTCTACCATAACTTATAAAATACAGATTTCTGATTACCTACGGATAACATTTTTTTAAATATGCGCGCACTGCCTTTCCCTCAGTGAGATTCTAACACGTAAACCTTACATTGGGAGTCAAATATCTAAGTATCCTATATTTACTGTGTAAATTCATTGCTAGAGTAAAATATGAATTATTAACATCAACTTATTTTACAAATTTCTTATTTTTCTATGAATCAATTTAAAATTAAACGCGCAAATATTGCGTGGGCTCAGCTAGTATAACCTAAATAATGATAGCTTCATGACATCATAGATAGATTTCAATAGTTTCCATCCGCCACTAGATCTGTAAAGCTTCCTCGCAGTATTCTTGGTACCGTAGGTACATTATGGGAAATGGAAGGCAATGTTTGTATGATTGTATCTTTATGTACTGAAGAAGTTATGATTTTTTGGTACGCTACGGTAGGTTCTCGAAGCATACAATTTTGGCAGTTGGAGTGGAAATGAATTATCGCGCAGTAAGGTCTACATGGACACTATGTGTATGCTCATAGCGTCAAAACAAACCATTACACCCATGCTTAGTGCGGACAATCTCTACGAAAATAGCCGAGCGTTTTAGAGAAAAAAATTCGAACTTGAAATTAATATTACTCGAAAATCAATTCTCGGTAAGAAATTCTGATTGTTCTTCGCGCTCTCACTGAAATAGCATAATAACATTGAAAAAATGTCGCGGAAAATATAAGTAAGGTTTGCGAAGTCAAAAGAAAGTCCGAAAGAATTATAATATGTAATCCCAAAATTTTGTAGTGCATTTGTTGAAGTACATATTCGTAATTGTGGCGCGGTAACTCTCCAAAACCGAAGGGTTCTCGCCATTATTTTATCCATTAGCAAAGGCAACAAGACTAAGTGGCCGTGTTGACTTTGCTAATTGATAAAATAATGTAAAATTCCACGCCAAATACGCTTCAGCGAGAAAGTAAATCATTTTGTGGTTTCAGGGAGGAGGACACAGTTTTGAAAGAAAAATCCTTGCTAATACATCTTCGGTCTTTAATGTCAACTTCATATAATACATAATTCAAATTAAGCTTTTTGAAATGTTCAAACTTAAAAAAATCTGATGTGGCCAACACATGACTTTCTCCATATTTGGGGTATAAATATTTAAATTATTATGAATAGCATTATAAGGCAAAATTATTATTTCGTATCGTAAAAGAATACAGTCGTCCTTATTGCCGTAAATTATATTTTGAATATGTTTTCAGAATTCACCGCTACATGGTGGTGGCTCTGTATACTGGAAATTACAAATAAGTTAAATATCTCCGAAATGGATGATTCTACGAAAATTTGTTTCAAACAAAACTTAGAAAATATATTATTCTCTACAACTTTGGTCCTCACGAAGATTACCAATAACGACGTTTTTAAGGAGATATTTGACGGAAACCGAAAAAAACTTATTTATAAATAATTCCTAAACAATAACTGATACGGAAAATTATTTCAAATAAAAGTTGTAGGAAATTACATTCTCTATAATAGTTGTATGAATTTGTATATAAAATAATGATGTTTTAATGGAGAAATATTGCAAAAAACGAATCGGATTTCGAATAAACCTCGACTTTCGGTTAACCGTTATTGTCCAAAAACTAATCAGCTCTTTGTGCTCATGTTAAAGTGTTATATGTGAAATTTGGTAAAGATATGGCAAGTACATTCGAGTTAGAGCGCCCACAATCACATACACACGCACACACACACAGAAATCATTCCGAAAATAGTCTAAACGTGTTCTAGGGACCTCAAAACGTGTATTTCCGTTGAAATCTCGGTCAATTTTTTTCGTGATAACAATACCTTCCGTATACTACGTATGGAGAAAGTAAAAAGCATGTTACGATCGAGTTAACCCTTAGTATACTATTATTTCAATTAGCCATTCTCAATACAAACTGCAATAAAATATCGTTTGATTATATTTAAGATTTTATAAATCAGATTAGTGTAATATCAACGGAAGAATTAAAATAGATTATTAATATTTGCATTTAAAATAATTAATCACACCCGTTACATATGAAATAATTGGCCATATAAAACACTTCTAGTGAATTTTCTGTTGTCGTGTAGGAAATGCCTTTGGAAATTTACGAATAAGTTGAATATCTCCGAAATGGAATGTTTGTACGAAAAATTGTTTCAAACAAAAGTTGGAAGGAATGTTATTTTCTATAACTTTGTTGCTTATAAAGATTGTAAATAACAGCGTTTTAACGAACATATTCGATGAAAACCGAAAACACCGATTATATATAAATAATTCGTAAACAATAACTACTATGGAAAATTGTTTGAAATAAAAGACGTAGGAAATTATTTTCTACATTTTTTAATGGTCAATGTATAGAATAATGACATATTATCGGAGAAATATTGCAAAAACCGAATCGGGTTTCGAATAAACCTCGACTTCCGTTTAACGGTATTGTCCAAAAACTAATCAGTTCTTTGTGCTCGTGCTAAAGTGTTATATATGAAATTTGGTAACGATATGGCAAGTACTTTTTGAGTTAGAGCGCTCACAATCACATACATACATCCACACACACACACGCACGCACGCACACACATCATTCCGAAAATATTCTAAACGTGTTCTGGGAACCTCAGAACGTGTATTTCCGTTGAAATCTCGAAGTCGATTTTTTTCGTGGTCACAGTACTTTCTCCATAGTATGTATGGGGAAAGTAATAACGTAGCGAAAATAATTAAATTTCGTGCACTTACGTTATGATCGTTTAAAATTATTGTTCTCTGTACTTACCAAGAAAGAAAGCTTATTCGAATCTTCAACGGTGTTCTCCGTCGTTGTGTAAATAACTCTTTAAAGGATTTAAATTAAAAACTAATTATCAATCAGCGGAATGGTAGTATACGGAGACATTGAAATAAAAATTGAGCTTACTAATTAATCAATCAGCGGAAGAATTTATTTGAAAACTATCTGAACAAAAGCAAATCACCAATTTATTTCAACATTGCAAACTGGTAACACTCCAAACTTACCTAAATATTATCTTTCAAATGCTTTAATTTGCTAAAGAATGTAATTTTCAGTGAAGAATTTATCGAAGAAAAATTGATTTGAAATATTTTCTGAATAAAGTTGGCTTTGCGTAATAATGCAGGCGATATATTAATGTGAGGATTACAAAACAATTATCTCAAAATATTACTACTTTTATTCTAAATAAAATATTAGACACCGATATCTAATGTAGTCCCATTTATGGGTTACTATGTAAACAAAGCATTTGCCGGACAGAAATATCTGGCCTTTTATATGTACAATATTTGAGCGTAACGCGTACCATTGTTGATAGAGCAGTTTTAGTGATCTTGTTTGAAGGTCTAGAAATCATAGTCTTTGGGATAATACGGGTAATACCGTGGTTCTTTCTCCGAAGAACCTAATTTCACTGCATAAATTGTTTTTCAGAACTACGACAGAATTTAAACGCTTCTCTATTACACAGCATATACGTACGTATCTCATCAAATCGGAGTGCTTGCGTCTTTTCACTTTTCTCTATCTGAAATCATGTCTCCTACCAATATCACGGATTTTGCGATAACGCCTAATTGTTATAGCTATCTGAGTAATTTATTGCGAGGCAACTTGTCAAATGTCTTTCTGAAACCCTGTAAAACTCCATTAAAATTACTGTTTTTCGCTAACACCCATTAATTCCTGCCCGAAAGCCTGCAATCTAAAAACAGATGTGTGTGCGCGTTTGCGTGCGTGAGCGCGTGCGTGCTTGCGCGTGTGTGTAAATAACACGATCGAGTGTTTATCATGATTGATGATGAAGGTAATTCCTTTTTCCAAAAAGTATTTGGGAAAACAAAAATGCGTATTTTAGATGCAAAGCAGTTGCGTTCCATCCACTGTTGATTGCATAGCTGCTGACGGAGTTACGTGAAGTCATCCATAGAAACGATCGTTTTTCGAGTAAATTGGTAATCGAAGTTTTCTTGTATTAGTCGTATCGGTGGTGACACAGTAGAAATTGAAAGTTTTGTCCCCGTTTAAATACGAAAAATAAATAAATTGGAGAAGTTTTTCAATTTTTTTATAGGTATAATGCGAGCTCGATAATTCTCTTTCGAATGCATCCGATATGTTCGTGAGATAAAAAATCATATTTTTATGAATTACTCGCAATTTATTTCTCGAGTGTTGTCGCTGCTAGAGTCACGCATAGTAAATGTATGTGCGTTGATATTTTTAGCATCTCACGTCCTAAAAAACGCGGTTTTTTAAATTACCAGTTAAATATCATTATCGGTCCCAGACGAGATTTTAACGGCCACGGTGTCTAAAAAAACATTTGAGTGTCGTCTCCTGCGTTGCCTGAATTGTTATATTTATGCTTACAAGTACAACAGTCCAATGTACGACATTCCGCCAAATCTAGAAAGAACACTTGCGTACCGTATTCAGTGTGCCAAATCAGATAGTAATCTTATCCATGTCGCTCAATGTAACGCGGAAAAAAGATTTGTGCCACAAAAGTCACTACGTAGGTATAACTAGTTGAATATGCCAACTCCCGCCTCTCGCGCTACGTTTCATCTCTTTCAGTGGAGGTTTTTTTTTCGCTTCAAGCAGCTTGTCACTGAAACTCGCTTATTGCTGTCGCTGGCTTGTAGTGCATACGCAGGGATTGAGAGGGACACTGGGAAAGAGGAAAGAAACGTGGTAGGAATGCATTTTCTGTTGATCTCCGAAATTTATAATCGTGTGAGTGAATGTAAAACACTGTAGAAAAATGCCACTTATCACATAAGAATGCGTTGAATTTTTGAATGAGACATTGGCTTAAGTGAAGAAATATTTTCGATGCTACTTTTCATATTTAACAGTTTTTCACATATGAATTTTTTAATTTAAGTAATTTTTGGAGTATCGTTTCCTTATGAAGTTTTTATCCATTTTACTTATAATACTGTTAAATAACTAACTTATTGTCTCGTGTTAACTTTTTTAGTTCATATCACTTCCATCGATATTTCAAACAAACATATTGTTTTATTTTGCGTACGAATTATTATAATCTAATCTATGTTAATTTTAATTAAACATTTTTACTGTAAGAGTTATGAACGCCTTAAATAATTATTGAGCAATCTTTTATCTATTTTATGGACCCACTATCGACAGTAACTCATTGATTTAATCATGCAGTAAACTTTATTTCCTTAAGAAATGGAAATTAGGAAAGGTTTGGGAGCATATACGTACACGCGAATAAATTTTCTTTAAAATACGATGTCTGGACACAATTTAGGTTCAACACAAACGCCGATCGTTTCTTCCCTTTAGGTTGCTGTGAATGTCTATTTAATATGGGACAGTTTCTCTTAATTGACACTAACACAAATAAGCACGTTTGGAAGCCATGTGAGGATATACCGTGTTTAAATGCAGCTGCATTATCTCACATATAATTTGAATTGATATTAAACAAAGAAAATAAAATAAATCTCAAATAAAGTTTCTTTGCTGTATGATAAAATTCAATATATGGAGTGAAGCAGAAATTCACAGAATTCACATTCATAAATGCTACAGTTTTATTGTCGACCTGAAATCTTCTTCGAAAAATGTTTCCTCTTCTACTGTTATTAACACTGAAATAATCCATGAAAATCAAAATACAGAAATATCATGAATTAAGTTCCCAAACAGCGGTGATGAATCGGTAATATATAAAAGCCTTATTTTGTTCTTTTGTCACTCCCTCTGTCACGTTCTGAAACCTAGAAATATACCTGGCTAGAGGGGACTAAGGTCAGATTTTGAAGCACAATATATACTCGCGGCGACGGTTTCCAGCTTTTGTTCGGATCGAAGGCAACCCTCTCAGCAGGAGGTATGATTTCAGGTCAAAGAAGACTGCCTCAATTTTATTTCAGAATAATCGATCAAGATATGTATTTTTTGTTGAATTATTCTTATTCTCTGTGAAAAACCACACCAAAATAGATTTTTATTTGCGTTCTTGCGGTATTTTTTAAGAAAACCGAGCTCCAGCTATATCAGATGAGCTTGAAATTTGGCACAGTTATATGTTTTTTGGACAAAACCGATGGGAAAAATATGAAATAGTAAAAATTCCACAATTTAAAAATACTACCCAACCCTGTATGTGCGTTGTCCGAATTTGTGCCCACTCAATACATTTTTACTTTCTCCATACGAAGTATTGTGATCATGAAAAAAATCGACTTCGAGATTTCAACGGAAATACATGTTTTGAGGTCGCTAGAACACGTTTAAACTATTTTCGGAATGATGTCTGTGTGTGTGCGTGTGTGTGTACAAAGAACTGATTAGTTTTTTGGACAATAACAGTTAAACGGAAGTCGAGGTTTATTCGAAACCCGATTTGGTTTTTGCGATATTTCTCCGTTAAAACATCGTTATTGTATATACGATTCTATACATATGTTATAGAGAATGTAATTTCCTACAACTTTCATTTGAAACAATTTTCTATAGGAGTTATTGTTTAGGAATTATTTATTAATAATCGGTTTTTCGTTTTCCGTCAAATATCTCCTTAAAAACATCGTTATTGGTAATCTTCGTAAGGACCAAAGTTGTAGAGAATAATGTTTCTTCCAAGTTTTGTTTGGAACAAATTTTCGTAGAATCATCCATTTCGGAGATATTTAACTTATTCGTAATTTCCAGTATACAGCGCCAGCACCATGTAGCGGTGAATTCTATATATATATACTAAATATACGTAATTTACGGCAATAAGGACGACTGTATTCTTTTATGATACGAAATAATAATTTTGCCTTATAATAATGCTATTCATAATAATTTAAATATCTATACCGCAAATATGGAGAAAGTCATGTGTTGGCCACATCAGATTTTTATTTAATGTGTACAGTGCCAGTAAACTAAATCACTCCCCGTCTTTTCTGACGGGGAGCCACTAAGAAATTCGATCGATAACGAAGATCGTACTATGATCTCACCTATGAGATGATCCAATCAAGCGAGGCTGATCTCATCCGAGAGGGTGGATTTAGATTACTCGTTAGATTTCTTACTGTATTCTTCCTATCTGTATTTAGCAAGAAAATGTTTTTGTTAAATTCCAAATGGTGAACTCCCAAAAACCCACCACCTCTAAAATGTCAATTGTAGTGAATTGATAAAAATTTTGTATTATTTGTATATCGCAAATGAAATACAATCCAGATGAAATTAGTTTTTATTGTTATCAGCTGTAAACATTTATACTAGGGCTTCGAGGCTTCAATTTAAATAGATATGAGCTTGAATATAAATTTATTGTAAATAAATCTAAGAATAAGGAATATTGCCATTCCAACTTGTATAACTTATATAATGTGTTTAAAAAATATATCAGAATCCTTTCTTTAAATATAAGCCACATTCCATATAGAAATTCAAAATTACGAAGCCTCCTCTGGATTTACATTCTGATTAGTTGTAGAGATCAACGAATTTATACTTTATATCTCGGCGATTTAATATAAAAAATTCAAATATTAAATTTAAGAAGGCTCAAATTTAACAAATCGTCGTTGACATAAAAAAGGAACAGAGGCTTATTTCTATTCAAAGGAATAACAGAGAAAGATTTCATCAAATATTCATTATTAATATGGTCCATTCTATGTTGTTAATGTTCCACATCCTATGTAATTATTTAAATTATATACTTTCAGATACAGGGAAAAACATTTATTCAAAAATATGGGCGCGTTTTCTTTCGCGGTTATTTATTCAAATGGACTCATGTAATCCTTTTTCAGAGGGAATTAAACGAGTCAAATGGAAAGAGAAGAAATGTTTCATTCATTTGTTGGACTCACCTCGGAACTAATTTAAGAGGTGAAGAGAGAGAGAGAGAGGCGAAAAGAGATAGTTAGAGATAGTCTGCGGAATACTCGGAGGGCAATCGGATAACTTGGTCGGAGACCCTGCTCCGTGGGTTTCTAATCACGTGACACAACTGTCTCACGAGTATATCCGTTTCTACGGTCCCACGCTCACCTAAGGGCCCGCCATGTCCGCTGCCGCATCGTCCCATTTGGGATTCATATGCAAAGGATCCTTGCGTGGGAGAGGGCGAAGGAGAGAGAGAGAGAGATATGGGAGTGAAAGAGAGGGGAAAGAGAGAGAGAGATATGGGAGTGAAAGAGAGGGGGAGAGAGAGAGAGGGAGAGAGCCAGCTAAAGGAACGGGAAAGGAGTCGGTTTTGCGGTCGCGGGGCATTCGTGTAAAAGGGTAAAGGATTTCACCAGTCGGGTGACAAAGTGAGTGGGGCAGGATTGGCGTAAAAGGGGCATAGAGGGAGCGGAGGAGGAGGATGAGGAGAGAGCGAGGGAGGGGGAAGAGGAGCGTTCCAGGGTGCGACCCTGAATTATTCAAAGGCATTCCGGAAAGCAGCGATGGAAGCTCTCCACCAGCTACACCTTCAATCCCTTCTTCCCTCTCTCTCTCTCTCCTTACATTTCTCTCTCTTTCTCATTATCACTTTCCATGCCATCACTCTCTTTTTGATTTGCCGTCTGTTTGTCCGTATGTCCTCTCTTCTATGAACTCCTCTTCCCCTACTCATGCTCTCGAAAATCATTCCTCTGATCCTCTCCTCAATTCCACAATTTCTTCCTTTTCATCTTCCCTCCTCCTCCCTCTCCACCTCCTCCTCCCTCTCCACCTCCTCCTCCCTCTCCACCTCCTACTCCCTCCCCACCTCCTCCTCCCTCTCCACCTCCTCCTCCCTCTCCACCTCCTACTCCTTCTCCACCTCCTACTCCCTCCCCACCTCCTACTCCCTCTCCACCTCCTACTCCCTCCCCACCTCCTACTCCCTCTCCACCTCCTACTCCCACTCCACCTCCTACTCCCACTCCACCTCCTACTCCCTCTCCACCTCCTACTCCCTCTCCACCTCCTCCTCTTTCTCTCTCTCTCTCTGACTTCCTCACCGTATACTTGTCCTTCTATCCTTCGGATTATCCTCAAATATCCTTAAGTTATACAAGCGTCTTATCTTTCTCCTCTTACCGCCCATTTCTTATGCTTTCCCATCCCATCATTCCGGTCTGATCCTTTTTTTCTTTTTTCTTCCCTCTTCCATTCTCCCTTATCTCATCGTTTCTCTTTTCCAACCCTTCCTTACCTTTTCCTGCTCTCATCTCCCTTTATCATTCACGCTATCATTTCTTTATTTATTTAATATATCGCAGGTTCCTTACATTTTCTTTCGAAACAATATTTATAAATAATATTGCGGTGTTTTTATATCTTACCAATGATAAATTCTTCTTTCGGGTCCCATTTTTATCCCGCCACTATGTTAATCTTCAGCTTCAGTAATGTAGTCTATGTGGTTATCGCAGGTCATATTTAATCCTTATGGCAGATGGGAATTATGAATGCTGTGATTTCTCTATTACGATGCGAATTTTTGTATCATTTATAAATAAAATGAAAGAAAGAAATAAATAAATCTGTCTGGAAGTGATCCGGATGAAACGCTGCACGTTTTATGCCAATGGACTCTCGGATTTGAAGGAGAAGTTGCATCCATCCATGCATCTCGTTAATCACTGGCAATCAGTTCTTTCTAATTCCGAGGAAGATTTCTTTATTAAGAAATATTATTATGAAGATTCCACCCGTTTATCGAACAAGTTTCTTCGTTATATAAACTCGGAATTCCTTTGATAACAAAGTTTTCTTGTGTCCTAAACAACACTCGCAGTTGGATAGAAACCTGAACTTCGGAATTCCGTATCACATCTTGGCTTCGGCAATATCCTCAGAAATCCATAAGAAATTCAGTGTATATTATGAAGGATGCCCAAAAAACGCCGAGTTTATTCAGTACATCAGGCAAGAAAGTTTTTAGCGCAGTATCTGGAATGTAGAACAAATGAACATACCATCTCATTGTCAGTTGAAAGCAAATGTCGATTTCTACCTTTGCTTGGAAGGGAAGACGCAGACAGTGCTGACTATTGGATATTAATAACCCGTTTTGAGGAGCGTGAGTTCATTTTGATAAACGAAAATTGCGATTCTTTGCTAAATGTGTTCCTATTCATTCAATGCAGATAAAGGCGCAATATTAACAAATTCGGCTCGTTTAATTTTCGAGATGTTTTATGGTGCTCAGTCACGATTTGTATCTATACACATACATTCTTTTTATCCTTTTCAACTTCTTTTGCTTAGAAATAATTTTGTATACATCCTCAACACTCCTCAATACAACAAAAGTGTGAAAAACGCAGTTTTAAAAATTGCCCAAAATTTAGTGCGTTGACGTTTTTCTTTAAAAAAAAAACGTCTTTCGTAGGATTTTTAAACTAAGCCGCATATTTATACTTTGTAGGCGTGTTAAATATTTGTCGCGCGATTCCTTCGTTCAATAGTTGCTCATAATGAATTGCGGACCCTTTCGGAATTAAAGTCGCCTACTGCAGAGAGTGTTAATCAAAAAAATGAAAAACCGCTTTTCCACAATTTTACCTCTCTCCCCGTTGGATCGTGAAGGTTTTATCACCTCAAATTACAACCTTTATTCCCGAAACCGTTATTTGGTTTGGGTGGGTGCGCAGACACTTCGATCGGGTGACGTGGAGTGGTGATGAGGGGATGGAGGGGTGGGTGAGGTAAAGAGAGGAGCAGAGAGAGAGAGAGAGGGGAGGGAGAGGGGGATGGCGGGTTATTGTCTATCCTTGCTTTGTTACTTGGGCACACTAACAACTCAACCGTTATGTTCGCAGACGAGTCCTCTTCCCACCACGGCAAACAGATTATAAGGAGGGCGGCCAATGAAGCTACTCTTGGTTCAAATGAGTTCACTACATAAAGCTTCCCACTCGTAGTCCCTTCCTGTGAAAACTGGATAAATATTTGCGCAAAACTACTTGCACTTGGAGGATTAATATTACGTGCGAGCTAACAAGCTTCTTGGCTGGAGGTGCTTTTTCGATGAAAATGTATCAGTATTTTCTCCCCGGGGGTGTTTTTACTCTCGTGGAAATTGGAGATTTATTCGATCATTAAAATGTGATAAATGAGAGAAAGTGGAAATGTCTTTCCGAGTTTGAAATTCGGTTATTAAGAAAATGTGAATTTTCTTGACGCTAATGATTTCCTCCCTTGGGGAAATTATCGTTGCATTGGTATAAATTAAATAGCACTTTTAACAAGCTGTTGATATATAGTTAAGGGTCGGGCTTCAAAAATTAGTTAGAATGAGATATTAAAATCGGTGCTTCATTTCTGACGCATTATGAAAAAGCGCGTTTTATTAGTTGTGGTTTATTTAGAAATGTAAACTTAAAATTATTCATAAACTTAGTGATACTATTTATATGACATAAATTAATTTGTTTAATAATTATGAAATAGTATAGTCATACTCTTACATGTGTTAGGTTCCTAACATAATGAATATTGACTTATGATATGAACAAACTACATTAAAAGAGTTCTCTGACTTCACAAAAAACGGGTCTAAAAAACCCTTTTCTGCGGTGTTATAGATGGCATTAAAGATCACACAGATAGGGACAATTTTTAAGTTTCTATCCTTCACCAATCGCTCAGAATCTTAATTTGAAAAATTAGAATGCACCCCCTGCCGTCCATCAATTTCTTCAAAAATATTCTTCGGCTACGTAACAAAAGGCATCATTATTCACGTTCACAGTGAAAATTTCACACCCTATTTTAATTTCATTGGTTACACAGACAGGCAAGCAGAGCGAAAACAAGCGCATTTATAATATAAATCGCGCTCAAAATTAGGAGTTTTAAACTATGAAAAAGAAACTTCATTGGAGTAATTAGATGTAAACTATGGAATTTAAATTTAGATTTAGAAATCCAATGGATTGTTGAAGGAATTCATGAAAAGGAAAATAATAGCAAAGGGGCAAAGGTGTCAGAAGAGAAGGAATTTTGGCTAATGTATGTATGTGTGGGAGATATTCACGGCAAGATGAATGGAGGAGATTGTGTCTAGGAATGCTAAATATTAAGGAAGCGCATCCTATCTGGAGGTGAAAACGGGATTTGAATTCCATCCAAACCTTGTTTATTACGCCACATCTAAATTGAAAATAACTTCGCACAAGCGTAGCCCATGAAGCTGCAACTGCGTGGCGCGACCAGTGTGAAATTGTGACAAAGAGATTTGTGGAAAGTGAGTTCACTGAGAGGAAAGACAAGGTACCGAAATTCCCTAACTTTGGTTTCCATGGTGAAATATTCCACGGCTCTCAAACAAGATTAGTAAAGGCATCAGTTTAAATACGCATGAATTTACACAAATCTCTAACTACTCTTCGTGGGATACATATTTTTATCTGTTTCGTTGAATCATCACGTATAATATCAATAACTTTAAGAACTTTGCATGGCTGATTGCGAAAGATCGTTGGATGAATTTTACACCCACGGTGCTCATAATCCTGTGTTTCTTACGAAAATTAAAATTTTAAATATGTCAATGAAACGAAACGGTTAAGGATATTAAATTATCATGTAATTAAGGAATTTTGAGATTTTCCAATAGAAGAAATTTTAAAATTTCTGGCATTATTAATTTCCTGTTATAATTGGAATCCGAATCATCTCCTGCCCCTTTAATAATATTTTCCTTTTCATGAATTCCTTCATCTCCGTATCATGTCTATATTAAACATTGGAATAACCTACCGTTTTTCTCTAATTCGTAACAGGATGTTCGCATTTCACTTTGGGAAATTCCAATTAATCAACATTTTTCAGTAATTATCGTTACCTCAAATTCAAAACAAATCAAACCCATAAAAGTGTTATTATCGAGTAAAATTGAAACTGTATCCTTATTAAAAATCGTTACAACATACATGGTACAAACTTTCTCATATACTAATGCGTCGTTTAGTTATCTTTAGAAAACGAAAATCGTATCAGCCAGTTTTTAGAAAATCCAATTTTTATTAAAGCTGCCGAAGAATAAACTAGCCTTAATATTCATTGATTGAGATAAATGAAATATGCAGTAATATTGTAGATGTATATTCAAGTAACGGTACGAAATTTTATCAAAGTCGTTAGAGCCGTTTTTGAGAAAATCAAATTATTGCTAAAGTTGCCTTGAATAAACTAGCCTTATATTCATTTTTTGTGAAAATTCGAACTATATGGTATTATTGAAGACGTAAACTCAATAACTGTACGAAATTTGATCAAAATCGTTATAGCCGTTTTTGAGAAAATCAAATTGTTGTTAAAAATGTAGAGAATAAACTTTCCTTAATTATTGATCTATGTCAACCATTTCTTCATATACTCTGCTCAGTATGATAAGATGCCTAAGTACGAGGTTTCATACATTTTCACTATACCGTTTAGCCGCCAGAGCCAGTAACAGACAGAAACACAGCATTGTAAAAACCACTTTTTCGGATTCAGCGACACCTAAAACGTATATTTCGGTAAAAATTTCGAGGTCGAATTTTTTCGCCATAACAATACTTTCTCAATATACTTCGTATATGTGAAAGTAAAAAAAATGGAAACGATTTTACAATTAATATTCCGTCACATTTTTATTTGCTACTTAAGCATGCGTGCATTTATGAATGTGCTGTAAGTATGGTATTTTGGCGAAGTGAAACGCTCTCGTAATCAGATGCGGAGAACAGTTTGTTTGAATCGATTTGTTTTCCGGGACCTGCGGCGGTCTTATGCGTAGGCTTTATGGCATGCACTGTGAGCGTGACCTGATTCCGGAATTATGAAAGCATATTAGCGGCGATTGCTTTTCAAAAGAGAAGAAATAGTGAAAAGATGAGGACTGTGGCGGAGTTTCGTTTTTCGTGCATGATATGCGCAAATGGAAACCTGATATTTCGCTCGCTGAATAGACGCCAGAGATTTCAACGCGGCAAAATTCGACTCAGCGAAAAAATATTTCCGGTTCGTTTTCGATGTCGATGTGTGTCTCCTTGGTTGCTGAAAATGTGAATTGGGGATTTAAGGCGTGATAGTTAATAAATTTTTTTATTTATTAAAAAAATTTCCGGAAAATGTAGTTTCCACTATTTTCAATTTCAATAGTATTCGTATTGAGCGGCCTTTGAGGAGCTTTACGTATGAGCAGGGCCGTCGAGAGCCAGCACGGGCCCTGGGGAAAATACCATCGCCGGGCCACTTTTCTTTTTTTTAGTTCAAAAAGGGAACCGGAACGCTCGGCAGGCACAGAACAGCCGACTCTCGCTCCCCCTTCTCTACGGCATTGGCTCGCAGTATTATAAGCAGAAATTGTCAAATTCCACCCAATTAAATTTTTTTATCAAAATTACGTATAAAATTTATGTTGATACTATATGTATCTCATCATAATTAGACTTGGTATGATTCGGTTAATGTCGATAAACAGCGAATTTGTAAAAAAAACAAATATTCGACGAAATTTAATTGCCGTCAATAAGTGTAGGTTTTTCATCACTAAATTTTTTGCGAAATTTCATGCCATGGTTTTTAAATTTGGTTTCCCAAATTAATACCTAAAATGTATTTCAGTACCAAAAAAGCAACTCGTAAAAAATCGGTACTTGTCATAACAGACGACCACATTTGAATCGGAATTTCCTACACTTTGCATTGTGAGGTCCCCGTGACATTTTTAAGTAACTGCGTATCTTGAGCTGCAGCAGAGTCCAAAAGTACGAATTACGTGAGAGTAGATCTTACAATTAGTATGAATGAATACCGATCGCCAGATGTCCCTATAGTACTTTAACTAATAAATTCTCATAAAATTTACATTTCTAGGGGCCATACCGACAATCCACCCTCCGAAGGAGAGTTTCCCATCATAATCGTTTCGTGTTTGCGTTCTAGGCATTTTTCTAGATTCCTCCTGATTTTTTTTACCAACATCGCAACTTTTTCCTTCATAATATTGACGTATAAATTTGGTTGTATATTGTAATAGCGTAACATTAAGTTTGTTATTGAATGGTCGCCATTTCGTAATTGTGCGTTTCAGCCAATTAAGTCATGTATTTATGCGCTTTTAGTAAAGTTTAATTCGATGGAAATTATCGTCGTGTCAGCCTTTTATGCGATATTAAGTATATTTAAATATTCCAAGTTCAACATTATAAAATACGATCAATAAAGAAAAAAAATCTACCATATCTTTAAAAAATTGGAAGTAAACAATATTGTTCTTTAGAACTGACCGTACGACGTCACTCCGAGTGCTTGTGGATCCGGAGCAAGGGCCCAAAGGCCCAAAGGCGGCATTTCCCGAAGGGGCGAAAAATGAGAGTAGCGGGGAAAAGTTTCAGGTTGCTAAGCAATGGGTTGAGCTGGGAAAACCCAAATACAAATCTGAGAAATGGAAAATGGAGAAAACGCCGCCCGTTGGTGTTGGTTGCCGGCGTGTGCCTTGCACCTGCGTATTGCGATAGGAAAACCTAACAACCGATCCTAATAATGGGCCCCGGGGATTTTGCCCCGGTATCCCGACCCTCTCGGTGGCCCTGCTTATGAGTGGAAGATGCGCGCGTTAAAAATGTCAGAGTCGATTGAATAAAATGCATGTATTTAAGGGACAAACAGTTTTAAAATGGTGGAATAAATTCAGGAGAAGTTAATTTTGGCGGTATACGTTTAATTAAGAGGACACATGAGTGCAATGTGGGTTGCATAATATTAGGGTGTAATTTGAATCGAGTTTGATGCTATGTGCTTCAAGAGCATGACTTTAGATAAGTCGGTTTCAGGGAAGATTTGGTGTATATGTTTTGTATATATTTCTTGATTGGTTGTTTTGGTTGTGGTGACTCACAAGCGCAAAAGTAGGTTGAACCCCTGGGTCAAGTTTGCGCTGTGCTAGTTGGCAGAGATATTTAAAGAAAAAGAGACGATATATAAATGGTATTACGGACGTTTTGAAAATAGCTTAGAAACAATGCAAATACCATTAGAATTACTCTTTGCGTTTATTTTCGGCATTCACGTGGTTGTCATTTACATGTAACCTAAATTATTGAGGACACTACCATGAAAAATTTCATAACTGTTGCCCAGAGTAGCGGTTATTTTTATCAAGCTAATACAACGTGCTATTCATCCATTTTTTGACTTTTAATTTAGATAGTGGTGTGGACGGTCGACCACCACGGCCTTTATCGTCGATTGTTTCATATTCCACAGAAAATTTTTTTAATCCCCACTAAGATAATGAAATTATGAACATTTCATAATTTCCAGCTTTTCTGCACCTGTTTTACCTAAACGCGCACAAAAAATATCGCGTATAGTAGTTATGTTTGCAAATCCATGGGGTTTACGTTACATACCCCTTCGTTCAATAAGCGTTGTATAGAAACTGTAAAGAACAGATAATATATGAGATGTATTTATATGCTACGACTTGGCGGGAATACAGTATCTGGGCAGACCCTGAAGATTGAAATCCAATCATGTTAATTTCCATTTATCTTTTGCCCACGAAGGTTAACTGCATTTTGCTTAGCGCAACGATTGAAACAAAGGTCTCTCTTCATGCTGATAGTTGAAGAAAATATTTTTAGGGTGTATTTTGGTATAAAAATGACTTTTAGCAATGAAAATGGGAATGTTATTAAATAACTCAGAGGGAACAAAGAAGAATATTTTCTCAAATTTTTGCTAAATTAAAAAGTATAATATTTAGTGTTTAAATAAATCCAGCTGCCTCTAAACAAAATTTGAACGCAACATTAAGTTAAAAAAGAATATATCAAGACGGAAAATTTTTAAAACCATGGAAAAAACTATAGCAAACCAAATAAGCTACAGTTTTCATAATCTTAACAAAATTTTATTATCATTATTAAGAATATTTTCAAAACCGTTCTAAATAAGGATTCTTATTCTAAAATGGAAGAAATTTTGTTTTTTACATTAATTTCCATTAATGAAATTAGTTGTGACTGTTATTGGAATTCCCTGTATATTACGAACTAATGTTCAGACATTTTATCAACAGGCATAATAATATACTACGCAAACTAATAAACTACTAAAAGAGGAGGAGTAAAATGATCTAAACACAAAACCCTATAAAGACATAATGGTGGAAATAAATGAAAAATTTACGATAACCATACGTAATATTGCCCAAAAGAAAGTTCTCGCAGCAAAAGAGACAAACTTAAAATTAAACAAACTTCTCTGTCATTGTATGAAAATCGGCCATAATAAAAATTGTACATTATCTGTAAATACATAAAACATCCAATGTCATCTGACCCGTATCTTTTACTTTAAGAATAAAACTCATTTGGGCGAATTAATTTCAACAGAAATAACACCGCAAATACGCAAACATTTCGGACGGTGGATTTATTGTTATTTGTGATTTGCTTTAATTTCTCCGAAGGTTTATTTGGAGTCAGACTACGCGTCATTCTTATTTTTTATCAATCTGGCATTAATGGAGAGCATGGCCTCATAAAATGTTCGTTCCATTCCCATGTGCCCTCTATCCCGCCATTTTATTTGGCCGCTGAGCACTCGCAGCTCGCCAGAGCGCGCTTTGCTCGGGTTCGTCTGTTTGTTTACCGAATCGATGCTAAATCCATTCGAAAGTTTCCGCCTTTTGTGTGTTTCCGCCGATTGATCACGCATTGCTACGAATGAGATTTGTTAAAGGCCTTATTTAAGCATAAAATACCAGCGCGAAAACTTTATTTAAACAGTGAGCAGAAAAAAATTTCAATTAACAGTGACGATGTTTCCATAGTATCACATGGTGAAATTAATTTTCCTATCTTTCCAGATATCAAAGGCATTGCGAATTTGCTGAAATTTTCATTGAAATATGATCCAAAGGGACGTATTTTTTTAAATAATCAATTTTTATATTAATCGTTGAATAAAACAAACGAATAAGAGGAAAAGTTGTTTTTTCGTCTTTATTTGCACCCAGGAATTCCCGTGTGAAATCGGCGAATGACAAAATTTACTCGCGCGTAGTGATCGTTTGTGCAAACGAAACATCATACAATTTTTTCGTCGCCTGAAGTGCCTTATTTTTTCAGCTAAGTAAAAAATCTACCGCTGTAAATATTTGCAAGCTCGTTTTGTAGCATTAACACAGACCGGCATTCTCAGATCAGCTTTAATTTTTAATGGCACCATTGAATGGAAATCCAAATGTGATTTTAATCGAACTGCTTAGCGCCGAATTCCTCTTGGTGAAATTACCGCTTCATCTAAGTATGAAGTCTCACTTTTAGCTGCTCGCTTCATCTTTTTTCCTCCTCCCCTTCTCAAGGGTTTCTTGGTGTTCGATTTCCTCGGCGGCACCTCAGCTCCTTTTATGCCTTCACATCCTCCTCCTTCCCCTTTCCTCTCTTATTTCCTCCCATCGATGACTCCATTCTTCGCATCCCTCCTTTTGCACTCATACTCTCCCTATAACTCCCCCCTCTCACCCCCCCCCCCTGCAAAACTCCCCTTAAACCCCTCCCACCTAACCGTCACCCCAATTCCTTTCCGCATCGCCATCCACCCACAATGGAGTGATGAAGTTCCCTTCGCCCTAAGGAGCCTTATGTATTTGCGGCGGAGTTGAAGAGGAGGGGCGAGGGAGCGGGAGGAAACGGGACCCCTGGGGCGTTTCTTCCCGTCCATTGCCCTCTTTTCCTGCGCCATTTTTTCCCGACTCTCTCTCTCTCTGGACCTTTTTCTTCGTGCCGTCGCTCTCCCCCCTCGCCCTGCCCCTCCGCACATTCCTCGCTCATTTACCTCTTGCCTTTTCTCTTCGAATTCTCCCTCATCGCGTCCCATTCCGCTCCCCTCGATTCCTACGTCTTCGTCGGGTCCTTTCTCCCGACAGCCGAACTGCTCTCTAGTCCTACGTCTCCCCTTTCCCGTCCCTCCGCAGAAATTCTCTCTCTCTCGGCCGACCTCTCTTCGTTCCCGCAACGACGGAACCGCTTCTTCCTCCCCTCTCCATTCGTCAACAACACAGTGTCTTCAAATCCCCCTCGGGAGTGCAAAAGGATGGCTAGAAGGCACCTGACATTCGGCTTTGGGCACTCGCGTCCCTCGGAAATCTACCCCAATTAAGTTTGGATAGGCGTCGTTCCTAAAAGGGCTAAAGGGGGCCGTAGTGATGGATTGCGGCTCACCTATGCGTGTGTGCGTTGGTTAGTGTGTGGGATGGACGGGAGAGTGAGATGGAGAGAAGTCGAGTTGAGCGGTCGTTGTATTTGCAAGTGATATTATCAAGGGGAGAGAGAGGGACAGACAGACAGACAGACAAACGACTATATTAGGGCGAAATTGAGACTATGTAGTCCCTTCTAACATTTAACCCTGCGTCAGCAATAACAAATGAGAATAAAAAGTAATAATAATTCACAGAAAAGAACCAGAAAATAAAATAAATAGAAAAACATAAACAAAATACGAAGTTACAAATTCGGAAAATTTCTATAAAAAGGCAGTAATTGCGGTAAAAACCTAGGAAAGACCTGACTTGGCCATCCTAGCAAAAGAGTGAGAGAGAGAGATAGAAACATAGATGGGTGGATATATGTGAATAAAAGAGGGAGAGACTGGGGTGAAGAGGAGAGGAGAGAATGTGTGGCGGGGATGGAAAATATTTGTAGGTATGAAAGTATTCGAACAAATGACTCGGATAAGGAAAGCGAAAGAGGAGGAAAAGAGACAGAGGACAAGATAGAAGAGCCTATAGGGGAGTGAAAATGGAGGGTGAAGAAAACAGAGGAATTGGGTATTTGAGTAAGAGAAATTTGATGGAAAAAATGAGAAAAATCCGATTCGAGATCTCGAGATATTAATTAGGAAATTCCACTATTGTACGTATTTGTAGATTCTTTTCCGATGCCGAGAGAAGGAGAGGTGGGCTAGAGGTGTGGTGGGAGGAGTAGCAAAGAGGCAGAGCGTAGATTTGGACGCTTGTCCTCATTTCTCTGAATGCCCGTGAGCGTCGCTTTTTGAAGTGCCTATAGGTACGACATGAGTAAATTTGATTCTAAAATAGCCATTTAAAAGGGTCAACAAAGCGAATGAAACCCGTCCAGAGTGGGTCGTGTGATTTTCCCCCCTTATTTCGCACCTAGAATCTTCCATACGTGTTTGAATATTTTTTTAAGTTTCATTTTAATTTGTAAATATATATCTGGTCACTCCTGGTGTGAGGGAGAATATATTATTATTATTTTAATTTCATATAATCATTAAACACCGCATTTAAATATCCTGAAATTAATCTACTCGTTAATTTCCTAAAGGCGAAACTTTCGACATGCAGTGTCTTATCTTAGATTCCAAGAGTAAGTATTTTCTCCAAATCTGCATTTATTAAAATTTTGACATTTTATGTACGATTTTAAAAAGGAAGGAAATAATAATAAATTTTACTCAGACAAATTCTTACATTTAAGAAGGGGAGAGATAGAATCATTAATTAGAATAGTGATAATTGTTTATAAGAAAATTAATTTTTTTCCAAGTTATTTTAGCTGAAAATCTATCGATATTACTTAATTTTGAGTTCTGTGTTATGCTTGATATATTACATTCACCTACAGAATAAATTGATGTGTCCAACACATGACTTTCTCCATACGTAAGTTTACAACTAAAATCAAATAAATACGGCGATAGGAACAGTTCAACTTACACGCTTCAGCACTAGCGATTCAATTGTTTTGTAAATTCACCTTTGCCGTTACTACCACGCGCGCGAGCTGCCAACTAACTCAGTTTCGAAGAAAATTGAATATCTCATATGAAAATTTATTTCAAAAAGAGGGTCTCTTTTTATATTTATATATATATATATATATATATATATATATATATATATATATATATATATATATATACATATATAAAATTAAAGAAAAGGAAAGGTAATAATAAAGGTGGCAACAAGGTGTTGGATGAAGCCCGGTGGACACTTACCTAGATTGGAGAGCCGTTGGGGGTGCTGAGGACACATGAAAAAAAAATATATATGTATATTCTAACAAAAATTCAGTTTTAGGCGAAATATTTAAGAAAAACTAAAATTTTACAGGAGTAAACTGCTACTTCCGGCTGGCCGATTGCTGTAAAAATCTTCTCAAATCTTAAGAATATGTATGAAATCACAAATATAGAATTTCATGCCGATCCGATGAATAGTTTTTCAGTTAAAGCGCCCACAATATTTCTGTCACACACACATACAGACACACACAAACAGACATTATCGAGAAAACGGTTAAAACGTGTTAATGGGACCTCAAAACGTATAGTATTTCCGTTGAAATCTCGAATTCGAATTTTTCATGAAAACAATACATTCTCTATACTACGTATATGGAGAAAGTAACAATAGACACGTACAGAGTAAAAAAATAATCCAAACAGTTGATAATTTCCAAGTATAAAGGAAAATACTTGGGGTGCCGGATAGCATATTTTAAGGTCAAGGTAACCGACATAGCATAGCACCGCTCGAGTCATTAAATCAGAGAGTATCCAGGACTTTTTACTTTCTCCATATACGTAGTATAGAGAAAGTATTGTTTTCATGAAACAATTCGAATTCGAGATTTCAACGGAAATACATGTTTTGAGGTCCCCTGAACACGTTTTGACCGTTTTCTTGATGATGTCTGTGTGCGTCTCTGTATGTCCGTATGTGTGTGACAGAAATTTTGTGGGCGCTTTAACTAAAAAATCTGATGTGGCCAACACGACTTTCTCCATATTTGGGGTATAGATATTTAAATTATTATGATAACATTATGAGGGAAAATTATTATTTCGTATCGTAAAAGAAGACTCGTCCTTGTTGCCGTAAATTACGTATATTTTAAATATGTTTACAGAATTCACCGCTACATGGTGTTGGCGCTGTATAGTGGTATTAAGAAAAAGCAAAATATCTCCGAAATGGATGGTTCGACGAAAATTTGTTTCAAACAAAACTTGGAAGAAATATTATTCTCTACAACTTTGGCCCTCACAAAGATTACCAATAACGTTGTTTTTAAAGAGATATTCAACGGAAACCGAAAAACCGGTTATTTATAAATAATTCCTAAACAATAACTGCTATGGAAAATTGTTTCAAATGAAAGTTGTAGGAAATTACATTCTCTATAACATTTGTATTGAATTGTATCTACAATAATAATGTTTTAACGGAGAAATATCGCAAAAATCGAATCGGGTTTCCATTAAACCTCGACTTCCGGTTAACCGATATTGTCCAAAACCTAATCAGTTCTTTGTGCCCATGTTAAAGTGTTATATATGAAGTTTGGTGTCGATATGGCAAGTACGTTTTGAGTTAGAGCACCCACATTCACACACACGCACACGCACATCGCCGTATTTATTTGATTTTAGTTGATAACTTACGTATGGATAAAGTCATTTGTTGGACACATCAATTTATTACGTTTGATCTTGCAATCAGCCGATGACGCAAATGGCTAATTGATTTTATTCGAATTGCTTCATACATTACAGAAGACGGATCACCGTGTACATCTGGAACTCATTTCATTTAAGTCAATGGTTCGATGTTAGCGTTTCGGTTTTCACTACAAGAGGATAGAGAAAATAGAATGGTTAAAATAGGTGATGATAAAGATAATACGACGAAATCGGAGCTCAAGAAGTTCAATCGTTTATTTAAAGAGAACTTTGTTTCATAGTGCATATTAATATATATGATGAAGTGATAAAAATCTCTAAATTCTAATTGTAAGTCCAACTCTCATCCTTTGTCTTAGATACTTTTAACAAAATAGAATGCCTAGGAGAGAGAAAAAGGAAAATTGATGCATGAAGGCGAGAGAGGATATGAAGAGGAAATGGGGGGGATGAGAGAGAATCGGTGAGTGATACAGAGAGCAATGTGGCCAATGGCGCGGGGGAGTGGAAGGGAATATGGCGGGGCAAATGACCGGAGTCGAGTGAATGAGGAGAAAGGTTGGAGGCGAAGCCAGAATGGGCCTTCAAGAGACCGAGAACTTCAAACGCGGAGCCGCCGCGCCGTAAGAAGAAATCCCAGCTATCGCGGCACGGCGTATTTCATAGAACGAAGCCGGAAAAGCTTTCCCCGGAAAATATACTATAAATCCAGATCCATTAAAAGAGGAGCCCTTCCGGCACGCCTTTGACTTGTATGAGAACGCTCCACAGGGGAAAGACGGCGGTATCGCATTCTTTCCGAGCTAGAGAATGTTTCGGAAAAATTCGAAATATTTTACTTATATGCTATGCATTATTACTTCAGGAAAATATCGAGATTTGAAAAGAAACGCACCGCTGGAATTCTTTGGGCTGTTGTAAACAGATCATACCGATATTACAAACAAAACAAATACTTATTTCAACACAAATATTTCATTGACATCCAACTTTCCATATCCGACTGTTTCGCTAAAAAATAAAGATACGAAAATCCTTTTCATATGAACACCTAGGCGATGTATCGTATTTCATGCAGAAATAGTTTAGATTGAACATCTACAGGCGGCGGAAAAAAATGAGAGCTGCGTAGAATGAAAAAAAATCGGGGGAAGAATTTGAAAACTGAAAAGTCATCCCGTGAAAATTACAGTTTCAGTTGATAGAATGAGGCGTAACTGGTTTTTTATTAAATAATAATAATCCAAAGTTTTCATAGGAACGTTATCAGAAAAAAATATTTCGTTATATTTTACGTTTTTAAAATTTGTAGAATATTCCTAAATACATTGATCTTATTTACAAATTTTCCTCATTCTCACGTATATGATAGCAGACTTCAAAATAGAAAAGAAAGGCGTTTCCCTCTATGTTCCTAGGACAAATTTCCTTTTGTCACAATCCTAACCGACTAAGAGATTAGGCTTGGCGGTGTAATGCACAAACCTAATCATTTCTTCTTGAAACGAATGGAAGTCGACATGAATGGGAAATGAGGACGAGAAATAACTTTCAGAGGAAGAGACGGTTGAAAAGAAGGTTGGGTGAGAGAAAGAGACCGATGCTGGATGAAGCGAGAGAGATCGGGAATCTCGATACTGCGAATGGAACGCGTGAATGGCGGCCGCCGTGGTCGAAGGAACCATTTCGAAATCACAAGAATGTTTATGTAAAGAGCGAGAGAAAGATATAAAGAGAGAGATAAAGAGGTATGGAGGAATAAAGTGACTTCATCTGGAGTGGGTTTTGGGAAAGAAATCCGGGCGACCGCGAGACTACTCTCGCGTCAGACAGTAGAGGGCTCGCGGTAATTTCTAATCCTTCTCTTCCACTGTATCTCTCTCTCTCTCTCTCAGCCGCCGTGTGAAAAGAATCGCGCTAGCAAATGCGCTAATGCCTACGGATTTCCTGCCGCACTTTTCCCTCTCTCTCTCTCTACCTCTCTCTCTCTCTACCTCTCTCTCTCTCTCTCCCACTCTCTCTCTCCCTCTCTCCCGTCGCCCTCTGCCCCATCCCCTTTGGCAAGAGGAAGCTTCGGATTCGGGGTACTCCATTACCGCGAAAACAAACCCCCTCCTGATGAGAGATGTAGAGAGCGCGTCGGCCGTCCTCTATGCCCCCCTCCCCCCCTTTTACTCCCCCCGAGCTGATCCCACCGCCGCCGCAACCCTTTTCCCGCCTCCTCCGCCCCCTCTTTATCCTTCTAATCCACACGTCCCCGCCGCCGACGACGACCACTCTTCGCTTCGCGGCGCCACCGTGCCCAGGACGCCCTGCGACGTTCTCTTCCTCTCTCCTCCTCCCTCTTCCCCCCTCCTCTCCCATCTTTCCACCTCCCTCTCCACTTTCATCCCGCTTTCCTACCCATCTCTTCTTCTTCCTCTTTTTACCTACTTCATAGAATCTACTATATCTCACCGATCGCGAGATCCCATACGAATCGAATCCCGTGGATATTCGCCCCCGTGTAGCTGGAAGAGTGTAAGAGAGGGAGGTTGGGGATGGAGGTAAGTGAGAGAGGGGGAAGAGAGGGGCAGGAGAGGGAGGAAGAGCGCGAGGAATGAGGATTCCGTGGGGTGGTCGTTCATTGGACTCTGTGTCATCAAGGTGGAGCGGAAGAACTACAAAGCTGAAATTATCTTCATAGTGTGTCAGGAAGAACGAGGAATGCGCTGAAAAATTACGAAAATTCTAATGGCGCGTCAAGTATGTTTATACGTTATCGCAATTATTCCTTGAATGTTTACATATTTTTGTTTTAATAAGAGTCACTTCCACGTGAGATCCCCTTCTAATTTTAATATCCTATGTAGCGCTTTTCTGCGACGAAGTAGAATCTGAAAACCTTTCCTCGGAAATATGGGCGAATTGCTTTCAGAGAACTTCCTACGAAAGATCGATTTTCCGCCATATCGATCGCTTAGTGCAGTGCTTCGCGACCTTTTCTCGGGCCACGTCGGTGGTCGTGAATCCTTTGGCGAGCCGCATTGGAAGTTGCCAATAATTCGGCGGACCGGACTAGAGTTTTAATCGGTAGTTATTTATTTCTTTTGAGGTGTTGTTTTAAATCTTAATGAGGTTTTTATTGTAAGCATTCCAATGTCAAAAGTTTTATTATCTAAATTTTTGTAAAAAATGTATGAATTTGTGTGTTAAAATTTTCAGATTGCTTTTTCAACGTGGCTTCGCGGGCTGCATGAAAACCTGTCGTGGGTCGTAGTTTGGGCACCGCTGGCCTAGCGTAAGCAAAACTCGAGAGGGGATATCGTTAACTGGCCAAAAAAAAATATTTTTCACGGAAATTACAATCGCTGGATTTCTTATGAATTTTAAATATATTTTAACACCTAAAAATTATTAACGAAATCTTGCTTTATATATGTTTAGATGTTATGGTTCTCCTGCTTGAATTTAAATAAAATATTTAGTGTAACCAAAATTCAAATTCATTAAAATCGTTTTGCCCATTTGTCAAATATAATTCTATCTTCGACGAATGCTAACTCAAACTCGTTTTACGATGAACTCTAGTGGTCGAAAATTTTTCGGTTTAAATTAGGAAAACGTATATTGATATAGTCATCGTTAAAATGAAAAACAATACTTTTCTCCTTTACTTTTTATAGCACGCCATCAAACAACCTATGCCATTTTTACCGATGAAAAACAATTAATCAAATAGACTGTTTTTATTAAATTCGTTCAATTGATTATCCATTTAAGCGTTTTATTTCATAAAAATATCCCAGCTTTGATTAACGTTCGCTGAATAACACAAAGCGGATTTTTTTAATGCTCATTTTCCTCATTGAGAAACGTAATCGCAACATAGCTGTTTATGAAACCGAAAATTAATGAGTTCGGAGGTTGTCCTAGAATAGACACGCGCGGCTGTTTCATGTCTGACATTCAAGTGAAAACAAACTTATTTCGGTCTTCGCGTTCTTTTCTGTGAATGCCCTTGACCTGAGGAATGTCATTGTATTAGTCTTGAAATAAAAATCGGAAAAATCACTCTTGTAATCATGATTACTTGCCAATGACACCTAGTAATTTCAAAAGCGTTTTAAATAACTAATATTGAAAAAATAAGAATTTCATTAATTAGAGTAATTCTGGGGTTCTAACCTTTATAGTTTGCCACTGCAATTTTAACAATGCGAAATATTAATTTCCCGTTTATGCATAAAGGAAGTCGAATAAAATTGAATGCAAGTAGAAAACATTTCATGTTTAGACGTAGCTTTGATGAAAAATATTTATATAACTAAGACAACGAAAAATGACATTCGATATTCTCACATCAGCAATAAAAGTATCTTATTAGCAATTAAATAGCTTTTAAATTATTGAAATACAATACTTACAGTTTATTATGATTTGTAGAACAACATAATTTACTTTGAATTTTATACTACTCAACCGTTACTTTCCACTGTAATTTCTAAGATATATTGAAGCGATGAAAGCTCCATAAAATTCAATTGCCTTTTCACCTTTCCTGCTGGTCAGTTTCATTCGCTGTTATGACTTAAGAAGTTCACATTACAATTCTTTTTTAAATCGAACAGGTGTTCCAGGCCAAGGATCAAAACTGCCAAAAATTAATATCGAATTGTTTATGTAAGCAAAATCTATATTTATAACTTCTCTCAATGGTGAAAATGCCGAGATTACGTTGTCTGTATTTATATTAAGACGTATCCCGATGAATCTTTTGGGAACAGGAACTTTTTAGGCCGTTCGCGTTCTTAGCAGTGGTGAATCGGTACTGGGAAAAGCACTTGGCATTATTCGAGAAGAGAAGAGCGATGCCTCCCATGGGTCCCAATGATGCGTCATTGTCCACAGAACTCGGGATTTCTGAACGATATATCGTAGGTGTTTTCCCTGAGAGAGAGAGAGAGAGAGGGGGAGGGAGAGGGAGAGAGAAGGAAGTAAAGGAAGAAACCGCCTCCCTCCCTTCCCCTTCTATCTCCTTCCCAACTCATTACTTCCTTCTCCAATCCATCTCCCTCCCTCTCACTCCATCCTTCTCTTCCGCAAATCATTTCTCTCCCTCCCTGCCCATTCAGTTTTGGGTCCCATTTCGCCGTTTCGCTAATAACATTAATTTCTCATTTTGTATCGGATTGATCTCTTAATATGCGCATAATTCTTGGCATCTCATCACATCCGGCCCTATTTCCCCCCTCTCTCTCTCTCTCTTCCGTCTTTCTCCCATTTCATAATTCCCTCCTCAACTTCTCTCCTTCTCACATCAACTCCTTCAAATCTTCGTTATTTCTCGTTCTCGCAGCCACATTCTCGCTCCACGCTCTCTTTGATCACCACGCTATGCAGCTGTTTTGATGCGCTTTACGTCTCCTTTCTTCTTTCACGACTTTGGAAGATCGTTCATACTTTACAGTTGCCAAGATTACCCGGTTCGTGTGTACATTTCGCCGTTACTTTACCAATCTGAGGTACTTTTGAGGAAGGAATGATCGTTTTAACGCTTGTATGATTCACCAACCTCATACGTTTAAGTTTTAAAGATAAACGAATTTGTATGTCATATATTAAAACTACGTTTATGTTCCGCTTTTGAAAGCTTAATGTATCTCTATATTTCTGAAGCTCACCATAGAGAAGTTGTGGAAAAATTAGAGCACTTGTGTACCAACAAAATCTCGTCAGCCAAGCGTTTGTAGTGTAATCAGTCAGGTTCTACGACAACTCGCCGCGCGTCGATACATTCCAGGACAAACTCATATAAGATTTTAAGGATAACAACAAAAGATCTTAAACTATGTAAATCGCTATATGTCAGTACCTGAATTAAAATTTTAATTTTCCAGGGCTATTTTTTGTACTGAAACATTATTTTCTTATTTCCCCTTATTTCTCTGAAATATGCTACAAATGGTTTATACTATTGTTGTACTACTTTGACTTTTAAATTGAGTTTAATCTGTGAACTATTTGAATATAAACTTTAGATAGCAAGAGAACTATTTTCATGTGTAATTGGATAGAGCGTCACCTTTTCTCTCGGAATGGGGCAGTTCGTCACGGGACAGTTCGGCCCCAGCAGTATTCGACACGGCACAATTCCAATATATTTTGGAGGGAATGGCGTCATGGTAATATTAATATTAAGTTAACGTGACTGACTAGAATTCACCGAACCTATAACAGGATTCCAGTGGCGCGTCGCCGCCGCACCTGTCGCTCTTTTAATCTTTCACTTTCCGCCCGCGAAAACACATCAGCGGATCCATTTTATTGATTCCTTAAAAAGAGATCCGGAGGCCATCCGCAGCCGACCGCGATTCCCCGGAGGATCCAATGCGATCCGTTTGGTTGGGATCTTCATTTGAGGGATAAACATTTGTAAAATCAATGCGGTATCAATGGTGTTCGTGAATGTTACTCTCAAATAACCAGTACTTTTTTCAACAAAAACACGCTTCCGGAACGCATAGTTTTTTATGCGAAAAGGCGAATATTATATACGTCAGGTCATAAAAGGCATTTCATAAACGGTGGTTTGCATTTCACATGTGAAATGCACACGTCTAGTAGAACATATTTTTTATTTGAAGTGTTTTCAAAATTAATAAATTTTTATTCTTACAAGTTTCTTGATTTTACATTTTGCATTAAAACAACTTCCGGAACGACATTCCGACAGAAAAAAGTATAGGATAACTCTGAAAGAAACAAATCTGAAAGCTCTTTGGCTCATATTTATGGTCCATCCTTCTCAAAGTATGAGTTTGGATTGCTAACATCAGCTGAGGGGGGGGGGAACTTCATAGTTGGTCTTTTTTAAACAAACTTTATTTGAAGTAATAAACCCAAGGCATAGGTTTAAGCATTAAAATGAACAAAACAATCTCCCTATTGATAGAATATTATTGCATATAAAAAATACATTTAAATTCACAAATATCCACATTGACTGCGCTAGGATTTGTAACTGGTCTCATATCGTTGAAGGTAGACATACTAATCACACAAATCACTACTACACGTTGACATAGATACGTTTCTCGTATTTAAAATGGATAAAATGCAATACATTTGATGATAAAAAAACAAGTTAACAAATACAACTGAATTTTTTAATTGGAAACGAAATGTCTCAAATTTGAAAATGATTTCATTTAGTTAATTTTCATTTGTTTGTATACATGATTTTGATTCAGGTTAGTATTGTGAATTGTAACCATTGTTTTTTGTACTGAGATATGTATTGCTGTTAAGGCAAGATGTTTTTTGTTAAAAATTTCTCAATCGAAAGAAATTTGAACTCAGGCTAAAGAGTTGATTATTAATTGTGTTTTTCACCAAAAATATAGGAAAAGCAAAAGTTAGAATATCGTGATGGAATTTCATCTTGACGGATTCACCCGGATGCATTGAATATATTATGCACGGCAGAAGTGTTCCTAGCTCAAGTTACAGACAAACAAACCATAAAGATTGTCTTCATATACGTTGTAATATCTTGTTCCGTTAATTTAAATAGATGAATTATTAAAGTCTTTTAATATTAATATGAAAAATAAATATCATAAACGGTAACGTTTCTTATGGTATTCAAGGAAAGATTAAAATTAGTTTTATGTATTAAATTTTAATTTATGAGCTTTAAAAGTTATCTCTATTCTTAAAACCTGGGTCTGCATTTATCCCTTTCGGGAGATGATATTTATTCCTTCGTTTTCTCCTTCACCAATTGTGGTTGGTATTCATCTCATCTTCAACATCCAAAAAACTCTGTGCACTCATCTAAATATTTCAAACAAATCCACTCGAATTCTATGTTCACTGACTAAACTATTAACATTTCCTCTCTCAATGGCGTAAACGTGCCCTTTAATAAAAGTTTTGCCAAAATCCATCCTTTTTCTTCGCAGCGATCCTCCTCTTGGATTTCCATTCCTCCATTTCCCTCCCTCCCTCCCTCCCTCTCTCCCGCCCTTATTCCCTCCCTCGCCTCCCTGTCTCTCCTCCAACCTCCCTCTTCCCTCATTCTTCGGGCGTTTTGTTTGCCATTTCCACATTCTTATTCGCCATTCCTTTTGCATATATCTCCCCTCCTTTCCTCCCCTACTATCCGCATCTCTCCCCCTTCTCTGCAGCTCCGCATCCGTCTGAATAAGATGGGAGACTCAACATTGTGATGGCCCATCCCACTCTCTCTCTCTCTTCCTATCTCTCCTCCTCTCTCGATGCCATTATCGCAGCAGTCTCCCTGGTAACGGCGCCCATATCCCGCCAGCAGCAGATGCGCTCTACTCCGAGATGTTTCGCCTCATATCCCAAAGGGAGCAGCATTCGCGGTGTCTTGGCGTTAGGAAGTGGGGGAAAAGGGAGAACGAATCGACGAGGGTGGGGTGGAGAAAAAGAATGGCTGAGATATCCGTGACAATGGGGTAGCTCCCGCCTCGCGATGTTCCTTTTTTCCCGCGGGGAGCGGGTTAATAAAATTTTCCGAATCTATAGAGTCGCTCCATCGGATTTTTTTATTTATATTCACTCCAATCGCATTTCGTTTTAATCTACTCGCTAGCGTCGGTTTTTTTGGGAAAATGCAACGTTTTTGCAGATATAAGCTGAAGAAAATTTTCGCTGAGTGCGGATTTCTGTTCGACAAACGCTACTAAAATCGTGGTGTGCACACATAGACATAAACATTATAACAAAGTTTAATGCGTCATGTAGGTACAACGATAAAAATATAATCTGAGTTTTGATTTGTTAAATTTAACTTTAACACATTATCATAGTGATATTGCGTTTTGAATTATTTCAAAATTTCTGCTTTAGAAGCTGAATAGTTTTACTCATTTCTCTCCAAGCGCTTTTAATTCCGCGAGTTTACGAGACATCCCTCGGCGCCCATCTCCATTCATTGCAGCCTTCAATTTTTTCGCATGTGCTTGTGGGTAATATGAGCACACCAGTCAGTCGCCTTCATTGTGCCGAGAGACGGGATAAGCTGAAAATGTCATGCAGTATGCCAGCTTTCTCCTTGTGTTTCGCACTGCTACGACCGCATCTAAACGCCTTTTCGTATGAGAATACGTAGAGTTTTATCGCTATCCAAGATCAACAGAATATGAAGCCATCAGCCATGCGCACGGGAAGAACCGTAAACTGTCATTAAGCGAATTTTTTCTTTGGCTTCCATGCTCCGGAAAAGTTTCAATATATATATATATATATATATATGTATATATCTAATATATAAAATTGACTTCGTCGTCGTCGGTGGGAAATCGGAACTATGTAATGCTATTTTTAACAAACTTTCCGAGTAGCTAGAAGATTGACATTTGGTAGAAATGTTCGGTACTTAAAGTAGAAGCCATTTACGGAAAAAAATTTCCAAAATCAATCCGGGTTCGATTCCCGAGAATGATTTCCATTCCCCGTAAGATAACATGGAAAAATCGATATTTCGACCTGCAACCTTAGTTTATTTTGCTTATTAAAATTCACATATTTGACCTACGATTTTCGGACTTGGACTGTATTAAAGAAAAATAAATGCAGTAGCTTATTATTATCGTCTTCTAACGCTTTCGAATCTAAATCTTTAGAATTTAACGTTTTAATATCAAATTTTGACAAAATTTAGCGTTTTTAACGTGAAGTTGCCTTGCCCACCGATTACATCGTTAAACTCGAAACCAAGCAAAAATTTGTTTATTTATGCTAATGAAGGAAAAACAAAAAATATTATTTACAAGCAAGCTTTGAAATAAATATTAAAACATATTTAAAAAATTTATAATGCCTTCATCCTTTGGTAAAAATGCGCAAAAGGTGAAATGATTGTATTAGTACCATATAATACATAATTTTATTCGCCAAAGACGTCTGGCATAACCCGGGCATCGCCGGATACTTTCAGCTAGTATATGTGTGTGTGTATATAAACTTACGGAAGAGGAAAGATAAATGAGGATATTTATTGGAACTAGGTGTTGAAGGAAACCCAGTGAGCCTTACCGGAAGGAGAGCCGCTGGGGTGTTGGAGAGACATTTGTAGAAGTTATTGGAGCTTTCGGGATGATCCCTTCGTCAGCACAAGAGAGACACTATATATATATATATAGTGTATATATGCATGTGTGTCTACACATACACACACACACAATAAAAATCTATTGCCAGACAAAATTAGCTGCACTGTCTCAAAACGACTTCTCAAAACTGCTGATAATATTCATAAAAGTTTTGAAACTCACTTTCGAGTATTTATTTTACGCATCAATTAAATTCGTATCTGAAACCGAACATCGCACGCTTCAAAAAAGTTTTGAACTAGTCATGCGGATGTTCATTTGAAGGCAGACCTCGGCAAGAATATAGTGATCGAACAAGGTAATTTTTAAAACGGGAACGTTCGAATCGTTTGCAACGGATGCTTGTATGCTTGCCTTAAAAAAAAGGTAAATTTGCCGATGGAATCAATGTTGAAACAGAAGAGAACATCAACAATTGCTCGGAAGGTGTTCGCAGGTATAAACGTACGGCTTCAGCAAAAAATATGTATCGCAACCAGCTAATCGATATCTCGAGCAATAAAAAAGGTTTCTCCCACCGCTTGGGTGAAATGCGCGGCGCTTCTCTCAATAAATTGGAAACCGATTATTTTTGGGGAAGAGTAACGGGATGAGGCGATGGGAAGGGAGGGGGAGGGAGGGGGAGGAGGGGGGAGGGACGGGTAGCCGCGGAGGACGTGTGAGAGGGTCAGAGTGAGTGTGTGTGTGTGTGAGAGAGAGATTGAGTAGGAGAAAAGAAAGAGGTGAAGGTGGACGAAGGGGTGGCGAGCGCCACGCTTGGGTTAATATTAGGAATTTAGTGGGTCCGATGGGATCAGCGGATCGGCAGCCCTTTAGACCTTCTGTTTGGAAAATAGGGACTGCTGCCCCAGGGTCGGGGGCGGGGAGGAATCTGAGGGGGTGGCGGAGGAGGGGAAGGAGGGAGGGTTTGGGGGGGGGAGTGGCGGAAGGGGTGAGGAATGACCCGGGCGTCGGGGAATTCTGGCCGATTCCATAGCCGAGGAGCAGCTAACGACTGCGCGTTTGAGCGGAAGTCTAACGTGTTTCGAATAAAGCAGCCGTGTACTCATTGTTTTTCCGGCGACCTTCCTCCCTTTCGCTCGCTCACCGCCGGGTTTTCTTTTTAGCACTTCTTGCCGCTCTCTCCTTAGACCCAGATGGCTCTCAATCTATCCATTGCATGGGCATTGCCTATTATAGGCAAGACACTCTCTTCTCCTCTATTCTCTCTTTTTCCCACCTCTCCTCTCTTTCCGCGTGTTTCGCTGTTATTTAACTGTCCACATCCGACAGGCTCTGTTTTCCTTACTGCTCTTACTCTTGTGTAAATTTTATGCCATGCGCATTAAAGTTACCGAATGAAATAAACGAACGAATGATTTCGCGTAAAATTTGGAACGGGATGATGTTTACAGATCGACCAAAATATTTCTACAGGTGTCGCGATGTTTACTTTCAATGCCTCCCGAAAATTTAGTATAAAGTGTGTCCCGAAACACTTGGAGGGGTTTTATTTGGCTATAACTTTTGTTTTTGGGGATCAAATGAAAAAAGGTTTGTAAAATTTGAAAATATATTTATTGCGATTTTAATACCAAATTTTGTGTGAAAAATTATGTCACTAATAAGATGGCCTCCATTTTGCTCCAAACATTTCTCTCGGGCCAATGTAGTCGCATCATGTTTGCAATTTCTTGGCGGATGGTGCGTTTTAATGTTTCATGACCCCGTGACTTATTTGCATACACCATATCTTTCAAATAACCCCAAAGGAAAAATTCTGGGCAGTTAGATCGTGCCACCTTGCTGGCCAATTAATGTCACCAAACCGGTAAATGAGGCGTCCGGATAATAATTCCCGCAAAATCATTATGATTTCCCCCGATGGGTGTGGCGTGGCCCAATCTTGCTGAAACCACATCTTCTAAGCAAGTCTGGCGTGAAAATCTCGAGCACCATATTTCTGTAGCACTCCCCAGTCACTGTAACTGCTCGATCTGCAGGATTTTCACGAAACATCTCAACCCGAGTTGGACTTGGATTGTCCGACGACGCCCAGACCGCGGTTCATTTTCCAGACTCTTTCCCGAGCGAAATTTGGCGATGTACCGTCGAATAGCTCGATCAGAAGGAGCAGAACGTGTGTTGAATTGTAAACCAAAAGCTTTTTGAGCGCAAACGATGGAAGAGTTGTTTGTAAAATACAGTTCAACAACAGCCAGTCTTTTTTGCGCAGCCCAGGATTCCATTCTTAATAATCGCAGAACTCGCACTTTATCTTTAAAAAAAGTTAAAATAATAATCATAAAATAAAAAAAAGTTAGTTTGATTAAAAAATATTTCCTTCGTATTAAAACTATCCCAAGCGCAATATATAAAAATGATTCCACGTTGAATACATAATCCATCACATGTCGCATTGGTATCAACGCGTCTTCATTTATACGTTCTCTCCCGTGTTTTATCGTAATCCTACTTCACACCGCCATCCTTTCCTAATATGCGCGCATCCAATTTCCTTATAGATTCAGAAACACGTATTGTGTCGGGGTAGACTTCCATTCACTTCCACGATCTTTAATTGCATCCATTTGCCCCTCATATAAATGAGAAACAACGAAACCTCTTGAGAAATTCTGAATTGGTACAGTCATCATAATATATCTTGGGAAATGTGAAAACAGGTGAAAAAAATCTGCTATGAATCGAACCCGGGCCTTCCATTTGCCGGGCGGATATTCTACCACTGAACTACCTTAGCAGACAAATTCTCGTTTCAGAACGCGGGAATATTATCTTAGGTTGGGATCGGGCTAGCCATGCTAGTTTCAACCAGCCCCACCAGATGTCCTCAAGGAGGTACGTCGAAGGAAACCCTCTCAAATGGTGAGAATGCCTATGTTATAAATTGATGGAATGAGATTTGTCACCCGTTTCCACATTTCCCGTCATTCCAGCGTATGCCTGTCACTTGTAGCTAGCCCGGTACCAACCTAAGAATATATTCCAGTTCTGAAACAGCTATTGCAGTTAAGTGGTAGAATATCCGCCCAGCAAGTGGAAGACACAGGTTCGATTCATAGCATTCACCTGTTACCATATTTACCATCATTACAGCTTCTCCCTGTCGCATAAGCATATTCGGATCACTCATTCCATCACTTTATAATTTATCTTGTTTCACCACTCTGTTATTGTGCTCTTCATTAGAACTCTCAAGTTTTCTTTCATTCTTATCAGTACATCTGCCGAAAATCTTGTTGTGTGGGTAAAGTATAAGAATTTCAAAACTATGTTGTGAGAATTTTGTTTTATTTTAACAACGCCGTATTTTCCCGGAAAACCTTGCCATTGGAAATTTTCAAAAACATTTTTCAACTTAGATTCTCTTTCAAAAATGTAAATGAAAAACTATGGAATGAATCGTAATGCATTTCAACGTCTTTCTTTTGATTCATTGCTAGGAAGTGGATAATAATTGTATTCAATTAATTGAATACAATATCGTATCGTATCGTTAATTTGAAACTGAATTTGATTATGTATATTATATATTCATATAATCCTTTTAACATGTGAACAACTTTGACCAAATATTTATATAAGAACTAGTTTCTTCGCTTTATATTCCATTTAAAGCAAAAAATTTATTTATTTTGAGATTTTATTCAGGGGAATTTTCTGTAAATTTTAGCTCCATACGCTTTAAAAATATGCATACGTATATCATCTACTTAATTACAATTTCTCTTCTCTTTAATTTCAATGTTACATTAACCCTAGAACTACCAAGCGATTTTCACTACCATGGATTACCGGGGGGGGGGGGGGGGGGGGGGAGGAGGCTCAGAGGCCCACCATCTAAAATACTATAAGAAGCCATAGTAATGTTTTGAATCAATTTTTATATATTTAGAAACAGCAAAGGAATAAAGCTATGTAATTTTAGTAAAGTATTTGAAATTAAATGTACATTATTTACTATAAAAATAGAAATGTTTGCATAAAAACAATTTTTTTACATTTTTCCTCATTATGTTTTAAAGATCACATTAATTTTGCAGTAATATTGTATTTACAGAAATAATAACAAATTTATTAGAAAAACAATTTAATCTGCTACATCTGACACAACAATTTAAACAAATAACACGCTTCATACTGTGCTTTCCACACACATGGTGTTAGTACTGTGAGCTCGTCATGGTGGATTTTTCAGGGTTCCTATACTTATATTTTTTGGAAAGGGATTCATTGCAATACATATAACATCTCCCGCGAATGGGTTGTTGTGGTTGAGGTGGCAAATCTGTTACAAATTTTATATCAAGAATAGTCTCCATAGCTATTGTAATTGGTCTCTGGAACCCTGTCATATTTTTTGCTCGCTCCTCAACTTGGGATTTTATCAATTCTATATGGAAAAAAGTACAAACGGGGAATGCAGTATGTTATCATGTCGTAAAATGCACTATTTTCACCCTCAAGGCATGTGCCTTGGCTTGAGCCACTATTCGTTTGGGAAGGATCATTCTTTTCCTGGCTCGCTGAACCCGAGGTAACCGTAGGTTTGACCGTCCCCTTCTTTTTTCTATCATACTGTCATAAAACAACCACGATGCCATATTGATTATCGGTATGGACCAGACTAACGTCGCATTCTTATTGAAAGAAACAAAACAAAAATCCTCCCACATCCTTGCTTGCATGTGAGCTTTTTCACGCCGATACATTGCTCTATGAGAAAGCAAATGAACTACTAATAAGGAGGGTGTGGAAAATAATGAAATGCAACATAATTTGACTATAAATAGCAATACTGGGAGGCGGGAGTTGCAAGAATGAAATTGATCAATCAGAAGGCACGCTATAATTTAGGCCACCCGCTTGTCAAGGCATGCAGCCAATGACGAAATAATTTGCAGAAAATGTAATTATGCATACATTGATGGGAAACTTCAAGTAGTAGTTTTCTATATGTCTCTGCACAAAGTAATTAAATATCAAGACGTCATCTTTATTTTTAATAGAGATACAGACGAAAACAAAATTTGTGGGCCTCGGAGGCCCCCTCCCTTGCTAGTTCTAGGGTTAATATGTTATTAAATATCAAGACGTCACCTTTATTTTTAATAGAGATACAGACGAAAACAAAATTTGTGGGCCTCGGAGGCCCCCTCCCTTGCTAGTTCTAGGGTTAATATGTATATTGAATTCCTGCATTGCGAATGCACTAGAGTTTAATGAAGAATTAGTTGCCACGATAATCCCTCAGAAAACGAAAACACATGCCCTTGCTTCATGGAATAGAATGTAGAGGTAAGAGCCACGGTTAATAATGTGCATTACCATCGATTAAACGATTAAACGATTTTTGCTTTAATTAAAGTTTTATTGTAATAAATGTATATCATTAAGAATAACTACTATTATTCATGGAATAGAATGTAGAGGTAAGAGCCACGGTTAATAATGTGCATTATGTCACAGAAATGATTTCTACCTTCTTTCTAACAATATTTATTACTTACATTTAGAAATTTGAAGAATGGCTTCAATAGTCATGAAAAAAATATGTGTGTGTGTGTGTGTGTGTGTGAAGCTAAAAATCCCTATTTTTATTTTAGCATAAACAAAATTCGGGGGAATATTAAAAAATGTATATTTTACGCATAAAAATTAAACTAGGTAGAAGATGTAAAAATTATAAGATGAAATACGTCTCGATTCCAAGTATTTGTTTGTTAAAGTGTTAAAGTTCGGAATTAAACGTTTCTCAGCCTAAGGCATTAATTCATTCAAATTAATGAAAACATATTTTTCCAATTTGAGGTTTTTATCCTTTTAAATGAAATAAGAACTTGATGATTAAAAAAATATTCGTCAGTAATATTAGTAACGAAACAGCGCGCTTCCATTTCATATACATCAGACTCATTTGTGTATTGAATACTTTTTTAATCGCATTAGGAAGTTTTATGAGGCAAAATATCTCTTTTCGTGGTATTCCGTTTTTTCCATATTTCCGCTCTCTGTCTCTCTCTCTCGTTTCGGTTATTTGCCACGTCTCCCTCTTTCCATTTTCGTTTGCTTCCCTCTCCTTTCATTGTATTTCAGTCTCTTTTCTCCTCCAAATTTTTTTTTTTTTTTCTTCTTTTATCGCCCCCGCATATCAAATTCCTGTTCATTCAGTCGGATTGGTCTATCACTTCCTCCTTGTCCCCCACTCCCCCCTCCCACTCTCCCCTCCCACTCCCCCCACCCACTACCCCCACTTCCCCCACCCCACACACCCCACTTCCCACACAATACTCTTCCCCTTCTCCATCCAAACCCTTTTCTCTCTCTCTCTTTTCTGCCAATGTGTTTGTATGTTTATATGTTATTATTTTTTATTCTCTTTTGTAATTATGTACTAACGCAGGGCTCAATGTAAGAAGAGAATATATAGTCTCAATTTCTCCCTCAATAAAGTCGTTCGTCTGTCTGTCTATCTCTCTCTCTTCGTCCCTGTCCGTTCTAGTCATTCTAATTGATTCAAATCGCCGCCGCTAGGGTGCGTGTCATGCGAACCGAGCGACGTACAACCCTCGCAAATCAGTTGCTTCGTCCAGTGGAACGCCGTGTTGGGGTGTAGCAGGGGGAAGGGCGTGCAGGGAGGGTGGAAGGGGAGCTGTAGCGTGGGCGGCAAAATGTAGGTGGGGAAGAATCACAGAAGTTTTAATTCGTTTCGTGAATGGGACGGAGTAGAAAGAAATGGAAATACATATATATTTTTAAATCGAGAGTGGGAGTATAGGATTGGGATGGAGAAGGGGAGGGGAGTCGGAAAGGATGAAAAGGGTTCAATTGATGCCTGAAGGGAACGTGGAGGGGTAGGTAGGGCTTAGGACCTTTTGGGGTAGCTGCAAGGGAGAAAGACGGAGAGAGACAGAGAGGGTGCTTATGGAATTGATATGAGAGAGGTTGGGTCCCACCGACGAATTCTTTTGTTCCCTTGTTTCGTATTCGGATACAAAATGGGCTCATAATTCCACCATTTTTATTTGTGATCTACCGCTCCCTCCTCTCTCTCCCTCCCTCTCTTCTCTCTCTCCCTCCCTCTCTCTTCTCTCTCTCTCTCCCTCCCTCCCTCCCTCCTCTCTGCGATCCCTTCAATTTCCTCCACACATTATATTCCTGCGTTTTCTCCTTTTTCTCTCCGCTGCCCCATTTCTACCGCCTCACTCTCCTCTAATATTCTTTTCCTGGCGATTCCTCCCACAACATCTCTCCACTCCCTTCTCCTATCACTCCACCCTTTATTTCTCCCCTCCCTCCTCTACCCATTCCCAACCCTCTACCACCCCTCCCCCTACCTTCCCTTCCACTTCCCTCTACCACCCCTCCCCCTACCTTCCCTTCCCCCTCCCTCTACCACCCCTTCCCCTACCTTCCCTTCCGTTTGCAAAACACGCAAACCCAATCCCGTGCAAGCGATTGTTCCCCTTCTTCGTTTCCGTAGTTATCTCTCTCCACGTCCTCGCTAACGAAGACCTTCGTCCCTGACGGACAGAATATCCTAATCGCACTCTAATTTGATTATTCGTATGCGCGCCAAATGCCTTTGGATAGAAAACGAAAGAAAAATGCTCTAAGTTACACATCAGTAGTCATGGTTTGTTTACCATAAAATTTTATCCGGAGGTATTCGTTATCAATAACTTGATTTTGATATGCACGACATAAAATATTACTAACAATAGCTATCATAAGTTAACCACATAAAAAACAAAGAAATAATGGAAATTACTCCCTCTAAATATCATTTGGTTGTGAATGCTAACCGCTTTATCTGAAATTGCTTCGAGATTCTAACACATCAGTAAATATCAAATCTAAACGTTTTTAGGGATATAGTTTAAAGCAGGAGTTCCCAATCTGGTGCTTGCGAGCACCGCTGTGCTTTGGGAACCTGATGGTGCTCTTTGATATCCTGTCTGTGCTCTTCTACGTTACTTAAACCCTTAAGGGCGGTTCGACGTACCCGTATACGTCCAACCCTACCTACCGCTGCGGCGGTTGCGCATAAAGATATGTATTTTCATGTAGAAGTCTTATTGTTCAGTCTGTCTGCCGTTACGTCGTATTTTATATCAGTCTCTTCCTATTCATATTAGAAAAGAAATTGAAGTGATATTTGAAAAGTAATGCTATATTCATTAAACTAAAAATAAAGAAATATTAAATCGCTTTAAATTTAGCATAAATTTGAAAATATTTTTTCACTCAACTGGAATTGGCGTTTAATGGTGCGTATGATGGCTTCTCTGTTTCAATGGAATGCGTAAATATTGCAGTACTTGAGGATTCGATAGTTTGTCCTGAATTATTAAGGCAATGAAAAATAAACATTATATATTCAATAAATTTCAAAAGAAAACATATCTCCAATTTTAAAATACCCTCAGAAGATTATTACAAGGAGGGTTCGCGCCTAAAAAATATTAATGAAAAAGCCCGTGATGTGAAAAAGTCTGAAAACTGCTGCTCCTAACACCTCTGTGAATGCTTTTGGATAAGTCATTACATATTATTAGAATGCATATGTTACAAAGATCAGATGCATAATTCTTTACGCAAAGGACACCACAAATGCAGTTAATTGATTCAAGCAAAACTTTTTAGTTAAGATTTTTACTCATGAATAAACCCGCCGGAATAACTCCATCGCCCCTCTCGTACGATTTTGTCCAAAATTTCGACGTCCTTCCTCGCCTTATCTGCTCGGCCTAATGTATTCGCCTCCTGCTAAGCCTTCCTACACGCCCGGACTCGACTTGCATAAACTTCTCCCAAGCCACGTTTAATAATTCATAAGCCAGCGTAATCGCTAAGACAGCGAGTTTATCTTTTCGTTAATTCACTCTCCCATCTGCTTCGTTTGCGTGCGTGCGTACATATGCGTGCGTTTCAGTCGCGAGTTCCCGTTTTGCGATCTCTGTCCCAAAATCACACTTCTGGAGAGCACCAAGTCGCGCCGCCGAGAGAAAGAGGAAAGTTGGAGATAAGGGGTAAACCATCATTTCATCTCCCATCTGCATTCAACCAATCACTTTGCCTCCTCTCTTCTCCCTCCCATTTACCCGTCTTTCTTCCCCTCTCCCCCTTTCTCTCACCCCCTCTCCCTCCCTCTCTCTCTCTGGTTCCTGGGTCACTGCCTCGGTTATCGACCCCCTTCCGTGGAACAGGTGCCGGGAAACTAATGCCTGTCATGTCCCCTCGCCTCTTCGGCACTCGACCTCCCTCCTTTCCCTTCCCACTTCTCTCCCCTCATCCACCTCTCCCCCTTCCCTTCCTGCATCCCCTTCAACCACAAGGGAACCGTCGTCATGCCATCGCTCCTCCTGCAGTATCTACATTCCAGCTGGATCAATTATTAAGAAATTGGAATTCACTCCGGAGCGGAGAGAGGCGATATTCGTGCATTCGTCTTCCACGCCCACCTTACACTTCATTTGTTTGGGTCCTCCTGACCCCTTCCTCCGCACGATGCCGTGTTCTAATGGCATTTCGTTGCACCCACTTGCTTTGACCGCTCTCTCAACGAATTTCCGCTCTCTCTTCGCTCTTTTGACATGCCTTTCGATCCCTAATACTTTTCTTACATTTGGCCCCCTTTTTTCCTTGCCGACCTCTCTCTCTCTCTCTCTCTCTCTCTCTCGTCCTAAAAGGATTTAATTACTCGAACGCGTTTTTTACGCTCTCTCGCGATCGTGGATTCGTTTTTAATGGCTTTTTTTATATGTTGTATTGTGTCCCGACTCCAACACGAGAGAGAGAGAGACTCGGATACATGCTTTTAATTCTTTAATGGGCGAGATCTGGAAAACAGGGAGAGATTATATATGTAGAAAGAGAAAGGATATGTATACACACACACACACACGCGCGCGCGCGGGACATTATTTAACCTGTCTCAGAATTACGACGAAAAAAGATACTTTGACTGTATCGCTACACTTTTAATCCCCACTAACTAATGCTATCCGTATTTTCGAAGATAAATTTGGCAGCAAGTGCGGAAGTTGGCTCGATTGAGAAAAAGCTCCAGAAATCGGACAATTTTGATCCTCGTTGAAAACGTGCCGATAGTTGAATGCTCGGTAAGAGTTTCTATGTAAATCTTTCTTGCTCCGCACGATGCTGTGTTCAGCATTCGAATTCTCGTTTATCGGTTAGATATTTTTCTGCACACCCGAACACGCACTTCACTTCCTGCGCCATGCTGGGCCTGTTGCGCCCTCGAATCCATTTCCCTTTCCACTTCTATCCCCCTCTGCTTTATCATTTTCCTCCTGCTCCATATCCCTTCGCCAAGTTCTCTACCCTTACTCAGACTTATACCAATATGCGAATGTAATCCGTTTCAGAGCCAGCGCAGCCCATTCTTCCGCCGACAAATACAGTTCCTCTTTTGCCGCAATAAGCCCTGCCCACAGAGATCCAATTACTTCTCTATGTAACCTCTTATATTCATTTCAGATTCTAACGACTTCCATAAATCCGGCAAAGCACTGTTTGTTATTAACAGTAGATTTCTGTAGGATTTATGCTATAAAGGTGTACTTTGTTGAGTGAGGTAAATACAAAAGACAGATGAATGGATTTTGTAGGTCTCGCGTGAAAGAACACGCAATGAAATACTCGTCTATCACAAAATAAAATAATATTGCAAATTATAATAGCATACTGAAAAATTATAATCACAGCATCGTCACTTGATTTTTGGGTTCCATATCAAAACATTAGCGTGACGTTATACCGAAAATTACCAAAATAAAATCTTAAATGTGGCAGTAAAATTAATAGGTATTTGGATGGCCTATTAATTTTTTGCCACCGGTTTAGACATTTTCCATTTTATTAGCCCATGAATATCGTTATTATTCTGAATAAATGCTCGCTACATCTCACAACTGAGAAAGACTCGTAATATTTAAAAACTTTCGCAAAAAAACATGCAGAATTATCATGTATATTAACGCTGGTAACGGTGTTGGAATGCTAATAAAGTAACGTCCTGGCCAGATGATAAGCCCAAATAAATCCTCTAGAGTGGCGCTCAGGTTTGGCGACCAACGTACATCAGAGTGTTCGCAGTGCATGTGATGTCCACTGCATGTTAAAGCCGCTCATCTGTTCCATGTCATCTAACTCCGCAATTATTCGTGTAAATACAAACATGCCTGAAGAGCTAAATGTTTTTTTTTTAATTTAATCCCTTAAAGAGTTATTCATGCGAAAAAGTCCTAATTTCTTCCTCTATTAATTAATAATATTGAAATCTTTTTCTTTGGATATTTCTATGCTATGGAATTATTATCGAATATTAATAATATTTTATTAGCTTAGTATTTATCTGAATTCTTGATAAATGTTTTATGATCCAACTAAATGTGTGCAAACCCCTTTTCTTTCGGTAAAGCTGCCTAATGATGTAATATTTTGTAGCGGAAGCAAAAGTAAAAATTCATTAGCAACTAATGTAATTCTATGTTGATGCAAAAGGTGCGTATTTCGAATACACGCTCGATTTGACGTAACGATGGATTATACAAATATTTCGTGACTTAATACATAGCTTAATACTATTGTGAACTTTATAGAACATACTATACCCAATCTTTACATCATTGCGATGAACTTTTGCGTACGATTCCACTTCGCATTCAACGAAGTACAGGGAGAACTATGATTTATTTATCATCTTTTAAATATTTTTTAATTTCCCTCTGTTATTATTTTTCAAGCTTCCAACTGGAAGAATAAATAACATTAGATATGGTTATACTCTTTTAGCTATTGAAAGATTGAATGAATAATGCAGATTTCATCGTAAGTCCTTCGCTATTGATTAATCACGCTTTGGTCATTAAAATGGCCGTGGTTGAGTTGTGCATTTATTCGGCTCTAGTGTATTACGGCGTTTATAACATAATTTTTTTCTTAATAATCACGAGGCTAGATCAATTGTACTTTTTTGTTCCATCATAAGGAAGATCAACATTATCTTTACACTCATTCGCGCATTTTTAGGACGATTTATGGCGATTACATATTACTAAGTAATATGTAATATTTTAAGTCTCGATCATATTAAGAAATCCATTTTTAATTTCTCGTAGACGTAGTTTATAGATAAAGTGCATACTTGATAATTATGTATGATATAGCTATTTATGAAGCTCGATTTTCAAACGAATGATGTTATCAATATATCATTTTGAGTTTTTCGTGTTTAGCAAAAAACGATTACATATTGCACGATTTTAAAGACGGCACAAGTAATTCTTTTTGCACTGAAAGATTTTTCGTGTAGTTGTAAAAGAAACATTAAATGGGAATGTAACTGTTACTGTTTGCTTGGTACGCGTGGTAGGGTTCGTTTGATGTAAGGCTGAATTCTTTCTGTTATCTATTGTCTCCGGTTTGCTTGGCATTAGGTGTAAGGATTCCAAGGCGAAATGACGAATGCAGTGGCGAAGATGAAAGCCAATAATCACGAATGCTTGTTTTCTGTTTACATATATATTATTAGTATGTGATTAAGGTGATAAATAAACCTCCTGTGAAAGTTAATTTCTTCTTTTGTCAATTGAATTCGCCAACATCGCTTGTACTTTGACGTACGTAAATAATTTAACATTGAAACACTAAACACTACTGAAATGGAATTGCGAAATTGAGCGGAAATGGCAATGTGCGTATTCTATTGTTCTCATTAAATGTACATTTAAATATATCATCATAATTACGAAAATTCAAACACGACTTAAGAATGACCGTATAATTTTTCAGTTGTGCTTTCGCAATTCCTAATTATAATATCAAAATGAGAATTTTGTTCATTCTCGACGGCCATATCTAACAGGCGACAATTAAGATTTATTTTGTAAGGCTCATTAAATGTCGACAATAAGCCATGGATTTATAATTTATTGCTATTTTGAAATAATGTGCACATCTTGGACTCTTTTAATTTGAATTTAATATTCCATTCGTGCCTAATGGCCATCTCCGACGGACAGTTATACCAATAGAAATATAATCGTTACAAATAAAAACAACTTATTTATTTGCGTTTAAATATTAATAGCTAGTATCACTTAAAAACCTTCTAGGGCGAACTTTTCAACGTAAACTATGAAGAAAGGTGTCCTTACAAACAGCAGATCTTGAAATAGAAAACTTAGCTTTAGAGACGCGAAGCTCTGACCTCTCTCCTGAGTCAGAATCATTTCGTATGAATGAATGATAAATGAATAACAACGTTAGTCGTTGTATTTAGAACTCATGTGTTGAAACGAAAAATCTATACATTCAGGATTAAAGAGAGAGAGAGAGAGAGAAAGTGTAACTGTATTGTAGAAGATGAACAAATGGACGAAAGAGCTCCCTTAAAACTCCACAGAACAATTTGCTGAGATTTTTCATCGCTCCGCGAACATTAGAATTCCAAACACAATTTTGGTTTCGCTGAAAGTTTCATTCAGCGAAACCAAAATTGTGTTTGGAGTCTTATTTCTTATTGCAGTTGACCAGGATGGGAAAAATAATACAAAATATAAAACCTTTCGAGAATTCGCGTTTGAAAACCACCGCATTCCATTCATTCTCACCTTGATTACAGAGAGACGCAATATCACTCTAGCGTTTCAACGGGCCGGGGTTCACTCACCTGAAAAGAAGGAAATAATGCATTTAGCACAATTCTTTCAAAGGATATCCACAAATTAAATAAAAGAAATGCGCAGATAAGAATTGCTTAGAAACCTTTGTTTTAATTGTTCTTATAAAAGTCATTATTTATATGAAATGCGTATATATATATATATATATATATATAGGGCAACTAGATGTTGAAGGAAACCCAGTGAACACTTACCGGAAGTAGAGCCGCTGGGGTGTTGGAGAGTTATCTCTCTTTTGTGCTGACGAAGGTATCATCCCGAAAGCTCTAACCTCTACAAATGTCTGTCTCTCTTTAACACCCCAGCGGCTCTACTTTCGGTAAGTGTTCACTGAGTTTCCTTCAACACCTAGTTGCCCTAAATATCCTTACTTACCTTTTCTCTTCCGTAGTATTTATATATATATATATATCATACATAATAGAAATATTATCAATCAACGGCATGCGAATTGCATAAAAATAAACAGTAAACTAAACTTGGCTCTTATATAAAGTAATAACAATGGTGTATACGACATACCATATCTTAATGCTATTACAATTTTTTGATTCATTCTGGGTAATGAATATTGTCTCAATTTTTAAATGGAAACTTAATCTGCATATTCCGCTGCCATAAATTTCGTAGTTTTGCGCGAGTAGATCGCGGAAAGGACTTCATCAGAAAAACTCTTCAAAACTCCACGATAACGTTGTGATATGCGATCCGGAATCCTTTGAAATTTTGCTGAAGTTTATCTCACTAATTGCAAAACAACTTAAAAATTATAATTTTCGCGATCCGAAAAAGGGTCGTTAACTTCGTCGGTCATTACGACTGACTCTTCGAAAGAAGTCTTCGGCCCCCTTTCACTAAAAACGGACAGAAAAAAAGAGAAAGCGCCCCTGTGATATCCCTCCATTTGTGTCCCTCTGAAAAGCGGGGACTTTCCCCGTACAGGGAGAAAGTGAGAAAGAGAGAGAGGGAGAGAGAAAATGAGAGGGAGACGGTATAGAAAGATGGACACTCGGTTGGGTTGTCTAAGTAAGCCCAAGGTAACGACCTAAAATCGACTTAAGGCAAGAAACGCTCCTGATATCGTTAGCGCCCCTTATTTCCTTACACTCCTCAATATGCGTTTACATTTTCTACGAATTCCGAGCAGTGTATCCGGTTTCTTCCGATATAATGTTACTCTTATTTCTGTTTTCGGTAAGCTTTGTGGGAGGGTAGTTGGCGTGTCTTCTCTCAGAAATTGAGTCGATGGTTCAAATCTTGCCGTGGTTTTACTATTATAGCTATGTATGCCTGCAATTGTTTTTACAAGGAAACGTTAAATAATTGACAAATATATTAGCTTGATTTTCTTTCGTTTTGCTATTGCTGATATATTGAGAAGCGGGATCTATAGTTTAGAACATTTTGCATTGAACTGCAGGAAGGCAAATATATCTTTATTTGCAGTAAGTTATGAGATTAAAAGCAGGTTCTTCATTCATTCATCAAGATTTCAAGACTGATAATTACCGCAAAATACCTTAGAGTATGAGTTCTTGTTCATTCAAGGTCACAAAGCGGTGAATAAACAGGGATTTCAATCTTTCAAATAAGAGAGGTGGTTCAATTAAAATAGAGCGGAAGTTTGTACTTTTTCTGTTCCTTTTCTAAAATTAGAAATAATTGACGGTCGCAGAGCGCTTAATCCTCTCAAGGGGTCTCTTTACCATCGTCCCTTTATCGGATTATTTGAACGGGAGAAATGCGTGAGCTTCGGCATATCGCTTCAAACCACAAGGATTTGAAGAGAAGCCACTTCAAACGGAAAATGCCTTTCACGGTACATACGAAAAGGTCTCCGAACGAAATATATAATGATGCCCTTTTCTCGATATAGAGCCTACGTTCCGTTTAATTATTGGCCTGGAATATTATCAAAATTTATGTGTAAGTGGATGTGTACATGCGTGTATGCCGGCGGGCACTTACAGATATAATCTCAAATTTTCTCCTTTTTTCCTAACTATAAAATATAGAGCATACTAGTGTACATAATTCCCGTTGAAATATCAACGGAAGAATTGTAGATAGCTAGATATATTATTACTATTGTCACACTTTTTCATATGAAATATTTCGTCATATACAACATTTCTAGTGAATATTCTGTTGTTGGCGGGCTATCTTTAGTTAAACTTACCCTCCATCTCCCCCTCCCTCCCTCTCACACTCTCTCCCCCTCCCCCCTCCCTCCCTCTCTACTTCCCTCTCTCCCTCTCTCTCTCTCGCTCCTCTCTCTCCCCCCTCTCTCTCGTATTAAAAGCATTCAAAACACGTTTATACCCATAAGGGTTTAAATAACAATATTATATAAAGGTCTAATAATGGAACTGGTAGGCAAGGCAACATCCCCTTAAAATGGCCAGATTTCCTCAAACTGTGTGAATTAAACGTTTACATGGTGAAATGTCGAACTGTAGACGGAAGAAGATGAACAGAATAAGGAACTTAATAATGTTTTCTTCAAAATGGTTTATATCCGAAGATTGTAAGTTAATTCTTTCTAATTTTAATTTTAATCTGAAAAAGAATGAAAAAATATAAGATCCTATATATAATTTCTGAAGTGTCCGTCCGTCCGTCCCCCGCTCTATCTCGAAAACCGTTTGCCGTAGAGATTTGCAGTAAACTGCGTTTTGTTTCTATAGGCCAGGAGGTCCCTATAAAACTATTCTCAATTTCCTAAAGTCCCGGGTTCGATTCCAGGAGATAATTATATGTTTCCATAAGTTTACACGGGATTTTCGAGTTTTCAGAGTGCAAGATTTTTTTCCTTCATACGTTAAAATATGTAAATATGGACCGATTTTCTCCGTTTTTGATTTATTCGACGTCTAAAACTCTAAATTATCTTATTCTTTCAATGTTTATACCCTATGCGGTCGAAATTTTAGGAAATACACAATTGTTTTCGAAATTTTGCCGATTTTTTGTTCTCCTTCGGGACGTTGCCAAGTCGACCTTAATTGTTGCCTCTGATTCAATTACCATCGATTAAACGTTCATATTGACGTAAAAATGGAATCCTTAAGTTAGTAAGATCATTATACGCTGCATTTTTGCTTTAATTAAAGTTTTATTGTTATTAATGTATATCATTAAGAATAACTACTATTATTGTAAAATGTTGTGTTACAATTAAGATGTCTAATGTACTTCAAGGTAAATAATTAAGATTAAGAACTGTTATAAAAAATGTTGTGACAAAAATTTTTGTCATTAATAGAATTAAATATAAAAAATGGAGATTTAGAACAATTATATTACTGCCATAATTACTTACTTCTCAGACTTCTTAATGTTGTAAATATATTAATTGAGCAATAACCACATATACATTGTATGCATTCAGTGATTTTGGTTCGGAAAGACCCAGTTTGACTCCTGGTCTTAGCAGTTCTATTCTTCTGTTTCCTCATTTCACATCACTACAGTTTATGCCTGTCGCGTAAGAATCTTCCGATCACTAATAATTTCAATTTAATTACTGTGCCACATCAATTTACTCTCTACCATAACTTATAAAATACAGATTTCTGATTACCTACGGTTAACATTTTTTAAAATATGTGCACACTGCCTTTCCCTCAGTGAGATTCTAACACGCAAACCTAACATTGGGAGTCAAATATCTAAGCATCCCATATTTACTGTGTAAATTCATTGCTAGAGTAAAATATGAATTATTAACATCAACTTATTTTGCAAACATTAATTTTTTTATGAATCAATTTAAAATTAAACGCGCAAATATTGCGTGGGCTCAGCTAGTCAAAATTAAAACCCTCCCCTTTTCAAATACGTAACTAATTACAAACTCGGAACGATAGAATTATAAACGTAGCTCTTTATTTATACAGATTCTTTATAAAGTTTCTCCTGAATCTTATGCTACCGGTGGTTAGAATTGCACGAAGTGTGGAAGAATAATAATCGTTTTACATGGTGGAGTTTTGCATTACACATATTATTACAAAATTTTTACACCACATATGAAGTTTCAAATAAAATTCAAAAATTTCTGTCAAGATTAACTCGGAACTTTTCCTTATCGGTATAGCATTAAATTTTTAAAAATATTTTATGATTGTGATGATTGAGAAGGAGAAGTTCAGAATTTTTCTCCTGTCTTCATATTTGTGATCGGTATTATGCACAAACGTATATGAGTTAAATTTCCACCATTTCTCTCGTTATTTTATAATTATTGAGATAAAATTTGGTAGTTGCTGAAACATTGCCATCTTAGAAAAATAAAAAAAAGGTTTTTGTTAATAATGCGATTTCAGCTCGGCTCTCGCACAAAGGGAACTAATTTTCGAAACGAATTCATATCAAAGGAGCGAAATTACGCCTCTTGGCAAGGGAAAGCTATTTTGAGTAATGCATACACAGCGAATAAATAATAATAATGCCCAAAGCACAGTTACCGCACCAGATGCAGAGTGTGCGCAAGAACCTGCAACGGAATATTAATGTCGCTGGTTTCTGCCACTGCTAATAAGATTCATGCATATGCCTCGCGATGCAATGGAGAGAGGACTGAGAATAAATTTTCTGTCTTTGCATGTCGGACACAATGCATAAGCCATTCTAAAATCAAAGGGTTTTTACGTCAATTAAGAACGTTTGGTTCGTCGTGTGTGCAGGTCGGTTACTCTGGAGCGCGGTACCTTTTCTTTCCCTTCTCGCGGAAAAAGACTCCAACGAAGACGGACGCTTTCCTGTGGAGAAGCAGACGGGGGCGCGTCGAGGCGACCGAACCCATCGCAGCGAAGCAGTTGATAATGATGAATTATTTAACGGTTAAAGAACGTTATTTCTGCTGCTTAAAGGGGGTAAACTTGCGGATTATATTATCACAGGTGAGACGCGCCACCGAATTTCATTTCTTATTAGGGGAAAAGCAGAGCCGCATCATTTGCTATTCAGGAGTAGTTATGCAAAGATAAATTACTGTTTAATCTACAGGCGTAAAGGCTACCCGACGTAGAAGGGAAAACGTCGGTGTGCGTGCGTTGGTAAGATGGAAAGAAGGAGTGGGGGAATGAGGGGGAGGGAGAGGGAGGGGGAGATGGGAGAAGGCAGTGAGGAACAAAGTGCCCCGGTTGCCCTCGCCCTCTCTTTTTGCTAACGCCGAGGGCAGCACTTCTTGCTGACGCCTTCACCCTTGCCAGGCTCTCTCGCTATCCAACCTCCTCCCAGGCACTCCCCCTTCCTTAAATGCTCCCCCCCCCTCCGCTCCAGTCTCCCCCCCCCGCTTCCGACAGCACACCCGATTCTGCTTCTCTGGTGTACTCCATGGCCGCCATTTCCCATAGGACTCCCGAGTCTTTCTCCCTCTCCGCCTATAGGCCAACCGCGTAATGGGATGGAGGCCTGGAAGTTGGCCTTTAAATTAAAGCTCTTGTTAGTTTCTTTAAGTAGAATGGCTGAAGGCAATTCATTCGTCCGTGGTATAAGGAGTAATTAATTACCATCGGGGTTTTTTACGGAATCTGATTTACATCGATCAGTCGATGTCTTTAAATTTTCAATCGAACCATCATCTCTTATTGTTAGTCACGCATCCCGTGATCATTATTTTGTAAAACTCGAGCTAGCAAGAGAATATAGGAGAAAATTAATCTTTGCGATTAATTCAAATAAATTGCCAATACGCGTAAAATTTATTTCGCTTACTAGGAAAATGTAACGAACAAAATCGATATTATTGTGAAAAAAAATGTTTAACCAGCGGCGCAGGATTAAAAAATCTGATGTGGCCAAAATATGACTTTCTCCATATTTGGGGTATAGATACTTAAATTATTATGAATAGCATTATAAGGCAAAATTACTATTTCGTGTCGTAAAAGAATACAGTCGTCCTTATTGCCGTAAATTAGATATATTTTGAATATGTTTACAGAATTCACCGCTACATGGTGGTGGCGCTGTATACTGGAAATTTAAGAATAAGCGAAATATCTCCGAAATGGATGGTTCTACGAAAATTTGTTTCAAACAAAACTTGGAAGAAATATTATTCTCTACAATTTTGGTCCTCACGAAGATTACCGATAACGACGTTTTTAAGGAGATATTTGACGGAAACCGAAAAAACCGATTATTTATAAAGTAGCAGAAGTGCCCGTTGAATTTCAACGGGTTTAATGAATCTAAATTTTCGTCAAAGCAACATGTAAAAATCGCAAGAATAAAATTGTGCACTGTTTTAACCATCGAATATTTCTATATTATATCTGTTTTAATTAATTAACTAAAATCTCACAGAAATTCCCTGTGAATAAAATAGTACCTTTCTTTCTACTAAAATAACCATTGCTATTAGTTTTAAATTGATTATAGCATTAGGATTTCAATTTCATTAAATAAGCAGAATTCTGGTTCCAAAAAATTGGTTCAATCTTCAATTGCCTCTGATAATACTTTAAATAGATTTTGGAATATAATGTACCTCAATATCGTTTATCATCAGCTCAGCACTCTTGCCTTCTCATTTTCCGAAACAACCACTTTCATCAGTTTAAAATGGATTTCAAACTTAGAGGAGAACTTGATTCAATTCAGTTAAAATAACCCCATACAAACTTCTTATTCCAAAGAAAATCCTTTTATAATATGCAATGTTAACCTAGAATTCATTCATTCTGAAAAGTGAAGAAAAGTACCTACCATGTACATATATTTCTTTCAACTAAAATAGCCACTCTTAACAGATTTTAATGGATTAATACATTAGCATTTCAATTTCATGAAATAAGCAGAATTCCGGTAACAAAAAAATTTGTTCAATCTTCAATTGCCTCTGATAATACTTTAAATAGATTTTGGAATAAAATGCACCTTAATATCGTTTAGCGTCCGCTCACCACTCTGGACTTCTGTTTCCGAAACAACAACTTTCAATAGTTTTAAATTGATTTTTGCTTTGAAATATACTTGAGTCAATTCAGTACAACTTCCACTTTACATACTGTAAATTCCGAAGTAACTCCTTTTATTATAGGCAATGCTAGCCTAAGATTAATCCATTCTGTAAAGTGAGTAAATGAAGTTCTTTCTTTAAACTATAATAGACACTGTTATTAGATTTAAATGGATTATAAGCCTTAGGACTTACTCTTTATTAAAGCACCAAAATTCCTTTTATAAAAACAAATCAATTCATTAAAAGATCCACTGTGTTTCTTCGAAAATTGCCTGTTAACAGTTTTAAATGCCCTTTTAATTTTAGTTGAATTTTAATTTATATTCGTTTCCAAACTTCGGTCATTGTTACGAAATTAATTCGAGGAATAACGATATAAATTCGTAAGCACTAAGGCTTACTAAGAATTTAATTTAAGAATGCTTTTTATTTCCAATTTTTCTAAGATGACACTGTTGATACTTAAATTTTTTTATATATTTATGTTAATATACTTATTTTCCACAAAACACGCCAATCTCTTCCTTTCCTTCCTCTCTCTCTCTCTCGTATTGAAGCTAACAATGATAATGGCCGGCATAGCAACATCACGTTAAAGTGGCGAGATTTCCACAAAATATGCAAATTAAACGTTTAACATGGAATATTTCGAACTGTGGGCGAAAAAAGACGAAGGGAATAAGAAACTTTATAAATTTTTCTTCAAAATCGTTCAAATCCGAATGTCGTCTGTTAATTTCTTCTAATTTTAATTTCCAAATCAATAAAAGCCTGCACGTCGAAAAATCGCGTTTTACATGTTAAGTAATGGGTAATGGAAATGCCTCTCTTGGAGGCGAACCAAGAAATTTTTTCGAGATTTAAATTTGTCATTCTCTGAATAAGTGATATTCAAGCATCCCTACCAAATTTCGAGTTTCTATCGTTATTATTTCTCGAGTTATTAGCGTTTGCATAGCGTGACCAACCAACCAACCAACGGACGACGGCTATTATTATATAAAATAATTCCTAAAAAATAACTTCTATGGAAAATTGTTTGAAATAAAAGATGAAGTAAAATATATTTTCTACATTTTTTGTAACGGTCAATGTATACAATAGTGACGTATCATCGGAGAAATATTGCAAAACCCGAATTGGGTTCCGAATAAACCTCGACTTCCGGTTAACCGTTATTGTCAAAAAACGAATCAGTTCTTTGTGCTCATGCTAAAGTGTTATATATGAAGTTTGGTAATGATATGATAAGTACTTTTCGAGTTAGAGCGCCCACAATCACACACACACACGCACGCGCGCGCGCGCACACACACACACACAAACATTATTCCGAAAATATTCTAAACGTGTTCTAGGGACCTCAAAACGTGTATTTCCGTTGAAATCTCGAAGTCGATTTTTTTCGTGATCACAATGCTTTCCCATTACTACGTATGGAGAAAGTAAAAATGTGGTTTGAACGGCTCCTTGGGCAGCGGTCTTCAATTAAAATGATTAATCTAAAGTTCAAACGGAACACCTCTCCCGGACTCATCGAGAGTAACATCAAAGGACAGCACGAATAAGCGACGTGTTGAAGAATTCGCAGCTAAGCGACATTTTCTCCCACGTGCAATGGTTGGCTAAAGAAAATATGTAAGTACTACTAACGGAAGAGAATTTCAGCGAATGTTTAGGCATCTGCTTTGACACTCGGAGCGGAAGGTATGCCCCAGTTCTTTTACGGTCCTCCGCCCCTCCTTATGGTGCGCCGCCGCACAATGCGAAACTTGCCCCCTTTCCTTCGGCCGACCCTTCTTGTCCGAGCGGCGGAGGGCCTCCGGCCATATTTTCAGCTCTCAAAAAAAACACGCGAAACCCTTAGCCCAGGGGTTACCAACTTGGGGTACATGTACCCCCAAGGGGTACGTGAGATATTTGATAAATAAAAAATCTGATGTGGCCAACACGTGACTTTCTCCATATTTGGGGTATAGATATTTAAATTATTATGAATAGCATTATAAGGCAAAATTATTATTTCGTATCGTAAAAGAATACAGTCGTCCTTATTGCCGTAAATTATATTTGGAATATGTTTACAGATGGTGGCGCTGTATACTGGAAATTTACGAATAAATTAATTATCTACTAAATGGAATGTTCTACGAATATTTGTTTCAAACAAAACTTGGAAGGAATATTATTCTTTACAACTTATGTCCTCACGAAGATTACACTGGTCTGCATGGATTTCGATGTTTTCTGACTTGCAGGTGTTTTCTAACCCATTTTTGATACTCATTGCGAAAATGTATACCATTTTTGGCTATCACCTGCGGTTTTGTTGCAAACAACCTCGGCGGTTTTTTACCAAACTTTGCATAAAAATTGTGTAGGACTAGAGAGGAACATATGCGTAAACATATATAATTCATAATAACTGTTCATGTTCAAGTAAGGAAAGGATCTACTAGACCAAGGCTAGAGGTTGGCCTGTCTAGTAGTTAGCAATCCTGCTTTGTGCTGACCGGTTGACCTTGAGAAGTCTATGCGGTATCTCTTCCCGTCTGGCGATTTGTTAGTTCAGTTGCTTTCTTGGTGCGGTAGTGTCAACAATTCGCTGCTGGGCGATTCATGTGAGACATTACTTTCTCCATACGTAGTAATTGTGGGCGCTCTAACTCAAAAAGTACTTGCCATCTCGTTACAAAAGCACATATATAACACTTTAGCATGAGCATCAACAACTGATTAGTTTTTGGACAATACAGGTTAAACGGAAGTCGAGGTTTAATCGAAACCCGATTCGGTTTTTGCGATATTTCTCCGTTAAAACATCATTATTGTATATACAATTCTATACAAATGTTATAGAGAATGTAATTTCCTACAACTTTCATTTGAAACAATTTTCCATAGCAGTTATTGTTTAGGAATTATTTATAAATAATCGGTTTTTTCTGTTTCAGTCAAATATCTCCTTAAAAACGACGTTATTGGTAATCTTCGTGAGGACCAAAGTTGCAGAGGATAATATTTCTTCCAGGTTTTGTTTGAAACATTTTCGTAGAACCGTCGATGTCGGAGATATTCAACTTTTTTCGTAATATCCAATATACAGCGCCAAAACCACGTAGCGGTGAATTCTGGAAACATAATCAAAATATTATTTACGGCAATAAGGACGACTGTATTTTTTTAGGATACGAAATAATAATTTTGCCTTATAATGCTATTCAAAATAATTTAAATATCTATACCCCAAATATGGAGAAAGTCGTGTTGGCCACATCAGATTTTTTCGGTTTCCATCAAATATCTCCTTAAAAACGTCGTTATTGGTAATCTTTATGAGGACCAAAGTTGTAGAGAATAATCTTTCTTCCAAGTTTTGTTTGAAACAACTTTTCCTAGAACCATCCAGTTCGGAGATATTTTGCTTTTTCTTAATAACAGTATACAGCGCCAGCACCATGTAGCGGTGATTTCTGTAAACATATTCAAAATATACGTAATTTACGGCAGTAAGGACGACTGTATTCTTTTACGATACGAAATGATAATTTTGCCTCATAATGCTATTCATAATAATTTAAATATCGATACCCCAAATATGGAGAAAGTCATGTGTTGGCTCTTCAAATTTTTACTTTTTCATATACGAAGTACTATATTGAGAAAGTATTGTTATCGCGAAAAAATTCGACCTCGAGATTTTGACGGTAATACATATACGTTTTAGGTGTACCTGAGTCAGAAAAAGTGGTTTTCGCAATGCCGTCTGTCTGTCTGTTGGCGGCTCGAGAGCCTAAATGGTAGAGCGAAAATGAATGAAATCCCGTACTCCGGAATTTTGTCATACATAATATAAGCTATGTATAAATGGTTGAAATTGCTCAATAATTATATAAGGGAATTTATTCTACGCATTTTTACAACAATTTGATATTCTCAAAACGGCTGTAACGATTTTGATCAAATTTCGTTCAGTTACTTGAGTTTACGTCTGAAATAATACTACATAGTTCATATTTCTCAAAAAATGATTATAAGACTAGTATATTCTTGAGCAAGTTAAATAACAATTGGATTGCCGAAAAAAACGGCTCCTACGATTTTCATGAAATTTCGTATAGTTATTTAAGTTGATGTTTATAATGATTGTACATAGTTCATATTTTTCAAAAGATTACTAAATAGTATATGAGAAAGTTTGTACAATGTATGTTGTACCGATTTTTTTAATTTCTCGTTAGCAGTCGGACTACTTCCTTACGAAAGTGAAATTTGGAAATGTATCCATAATATTCGTTTATGTTACTTACTTTCTTTTATTTAAACGATGATGGTGCTTATTATTGTTGGTCTTAAAGAATTCACCTGATTTAAATTTAAATGAAATAATAATTCCTTTCATAATGACTCCGAGCAGCTCATTGCTACTTTAATGTTAATTCTACAATATAAAGGCTTTACAATGCCATAGTGGATCATATTATCGGTCAGATTGATAATTGAAATTTAATTAAGTAATCAATGCGATAAATACAGTGCAATTTAAACTCTCGCTTTAAGATTATACGATTACAATTATGAAGATTGTCAATAAAACATGCTGCTCGGTTGCTTCCATTCGCCATTTCCTTCAAACTTGGTCTTCCTCACATTCCACTTCATCCTGTCCTCGCGTCTCTTCATTTAGCTTCAAACTCCCTCTTTCCTCTTCCTTTCATCTCCTCGTTCTTGCCTCCATCTCTTCTATTCTTCCTCCCACCTTCCCACCCTTTCTTATTCTTCTTCCTTTCACATGTCCCTGCCAAACTCATCTCTCGAAGCTTCTTCCTCTGCCCTTCCAACTCCCCCTTTCTCTCTCGCCCTTTGTTGTTTTCGGTGTCTGCCTTCCTTTCTTGTGCCTCTTCTGCGAAACGTGCATCGCTGCTGCTCATTCTGCGTTTTATAGATCTTTTCCTTTAACTTTGATGGCGTTTTCCTGCCCAAAGTAATTCGTGACATACACGTCGGATGCAAACAAATCCTGTTTCAAAAAACAACCAGAATTCTTTCTCGATTATGTAACTCGTTCCATCTTATCGAATTTTGTTTTCTTTTGATTCCAGTCCAACCACTGCTCTGCTTCTCTTTTCGGCATGAATAACATAGTAAATCTTTGCTCGCTCTATATGAATGTTATTTTATGATACTAGAATGATTTTACTTAGACTGGATAGAGATCACAAAATAATTGGGGAAAAATGGTAATTCTCCATGAATGCATAAGCATACGTTTGTATTGACGCATTGGAAGCAAAGGCCAATTGAATAACGAATCCATTAGAGAACTACATTTGAAAACAAGTGAACAGAAAATGATGTCGAAGATGGCCAATTTTGCCGAAACCAAAGTGAAAAGACATTCGATAGTTATAATGATGCAGATTAAGTCAAACTAAAGCGGATTTTACGAGGAAATCATGCTAATTGTAAGATCAAATCCTCCAAAACGGCTTATAAATAAGTATTATACATAGAATTACAAATTAAACCTTTATTTTAAAAGAGATTGTCATTGTGTTCCATGAAATTTCGAAAATTTTTCGTTATGTGATTATCACCTCCCTCAACCGTCCCTATTTATTAAAACGAAGTAAAATACGTAACAATCGTGTAATGAGGTATTTTATCCATTTTATTGTGCTTTGTTAGAAGCAATAGGAATCATTTCGAAAAATCGTCAGAGATGTTTTCCTTAGTCAATACAAATCTGAAGAATAACAATTATTCTTTTGTTTTGAAAGATTTCCTAGGTAACTACAATATATGCCATAATATGTACTATAACTATTTTTAGGAAAGCTTCTAATTTAACGTTTACATGACATGACAGGTCCCTCCACGAATTGTAATTTAGTTAATACCAGCAAATTTATTCCAAATGTGGAAATTTGTGTAGTAAATGCATAAGATTCGACCGTTTTCTGCAGTTCCAGCACCATGTATTTCTGTCTATAGTTTCTTCCCTCATTATTTCACAATTGCTAACAGCACACATCTTCAGAGTCCAAATTTTGCTTCCTATAAAATTTCAAACATTGTAAGCAAAAAAATGCAGATTTCCATAGCTTTGTGTCTTCTTCTATCCATATGTGCGATGTGTGCGACGCACACGGGCGGCCAAAATATGGGGGCGGCCGATTTATCGTCTTACACGTACATTATTTTAAGAGTAATGCGTATTGTATTACAATATGCCGTATATTCTTTCATATTTATTGACTGCGGAAATTCATCAAACCATAAGGCGTTTTTTTAATTTTTGCAAAGAAGTCCTAAAAAGGATGGCAAATGAGAGGATTGCACACGGGCGGCCGAGTCTGGAAGATAAAATAGAAATGTTTTACAAGATATACTAATAGTACACATAAGAAAAAAAAGCGTATTTTAGCTGGCGTATAAAAAATAAATGTGCATCACTCTCTGTATTTTCCTTGATTTAAAGATATGCAATTTGTGCGTAATAACTTGTATTATTTGTATCTGTAACTATATAAACCATGCTAAACCAAGTTAATGGTGGGTGTAGTTAGTTTACATTTATAATTTATCATGGATGCTCATATGCGTTATATTAAATAAAGATCCCATGCGGTTCGAGCGAAAAAATTTTAAAATTCCACGTTTTATGTTTCGAGGCCAATTTCCTAATGATCGAAAATCAATCAGGTTTTCTAAGCGATCCCGGGCAGACGAGCGAGGCATTTTCGCACGCAGGTCGCGAAATTCCCGGTGGATGCAAATCCAATGCAAATTAACCGAAGCCGAGTTCAATTTATTCAAATTCAACAGTGATAAGAGAACGCTGAGAGAGGGAGGAAAAAATAACATCCGAAAAACTTCCTGAACATCAGGAATTAAGGTATGGGTTGTATAAGTGAGGTCACATGGGGGAGGGGAGTGAGAAAGGAGAGAGGGAAAGCTGAGGGAGGAGGAATTTGGAAGGGAGATAAGAGTGGAAAGTTTGGGGGGAGGAGAGTGATGTAGAGAGGGGTGGAGAAAGAGGCAAGGAAGTGTCTTAAGGAGAGGGAGAAACATCTAAGCGAGGTGGGAGAGAAAGGGGGTAGGAGAAAGGGGCGAGAGAGAAAGTGGAGTGAGGGCAGAGAGCTTTTGGTGAGGTACTTGCAAGGAGTTGAGGCAGAGAAAAAAGTGAAATTATCAGAGATTAGCGGAAGCCAAACATAATAAAAGTGTGTTCTGTCCTCATTCAAAGACGCTACTTCGGCTATGGAATTTCATTGCATCAGTGCGTGACAGGGAACTTCGAGTAGCTGAAAGACCTATTTAGTAAATATAAAAATTTATCTTAGAATAAATCGATTAAAATCCCCGTTTTGCCACATTTTATACGTCTTGAAGAAAAAAACTTTAACACTTTAGCATGGGCACAAAGAACTGATTAGTTTTTGGACAATACCGGTTAACCAGAAGTCGAGGTTTATTCAAAACCCAATTCCTTTTTTGGGATATTTCTCCATTAAAACCATTACTGTATATACAATTCTATAGAAAGGTTATAGAGAATGTAATTTCCTACAACTTTCATTTGAAACAATTTTCCATAGCAGTTATTATTTAGGAATTATTTATAAGTAATAGTTTTTTTCGGTTTCCGTCAAATATCTCCTTAAAAACGTCGTTATTGGTAATCTTCGTAAGAGCCAAAGTTGTAGATAATAATATTTCTTCCAGGTTTTGTTTGAAACAAATTTCCCTAGAACCATCCATGTAGCGGTGATTTCTGTAAACATTCAAAATATACGTAATTTACGGCAATAAGTACGACTGTATTCTTTTACGATACGAAATAATAATTTTGCCTTATAATGCTATTCATAATAATTTAAATATCTATACCCTAAATATGGAGAGAGAGAGAGTGTTGGCCACAGCAGATTTTTTCATGAAACTTTTGCACTAAGATTCCTAAATGATAAAGTCCGTGACAACCCCTGCCCTTTTACGGATCTGGATACAGTACACAATTTTACGAAATAAAAATACGAATTATGTGATTTAAAACTTCCGTTGTGTTTAAACCTCACGCCATACTTCTATTGTCGTGATGATAATAAATCGATCGCACGGGGGCGATTTTAGGGGGCATTGCAATGACCTTCCATCTCTCTCCGCACATCTTTCGCCCACCCCCTCTGTCTCTCTTTCTCTCTCTCTCTCGCCCTCTCTCTGTCTCTCTCTCCCGCCCTCTCTCTCCCGCCATCGACGGGTGCAAATGCACGAGCGAGCGCGGAACGCGGCATGAAAGAATTTTGAGCGTTCAAGAGATTTTTGGAGCATGTCGGAGGAGGAGAATTTGGGTCGCAGGAAGACCCAGTTTAACAATCGATAATCGCGGCTGAATTTAGGGGCGGCTGAGATAAAAATGACAGCGGCTGTCTGACCGCGATATCTCTGTTGACTCTCTTAAGATCAATGCAAAACGACCGCTAATTTGCGAAACCGGTACAAATAAATAACTACTGGGTCTTCATATTCCACAAGGCAAAGTATCAGTTCAATTTAACAGTAATGGGTGGATAAATGTACTCCACTCATTACCTGTATAAGTTAATGACAGTACTGAAAAAATAATTTCATATGTATTTTAATGCACAGTATCGTTTTATGACTTTGATTTCGGTCAAAAATATTATATTTTTAAAGGAGAATATGAAATAATTAAGGGAATGAATGTTTTCGAAGGAAAATTAAGAAGTGCACTTTATATCTTATATATATATATATATATATATATATATATATATATATATATATATAGGTAGGAAAATGTTTCAGCTAGTAGACGACTTGAAAGGGAAAGAGAGCTATCAAGTCATGAAGAAAACTGCGGAAAATAGGAGTATATGGAGAACCAAGTTTAACCTAGAATAATCACGGACCTGTCAACGGACAGACTATCTATGATGATGATATATATATATATTGGCGATGACTTCTATCATAGAAATAAGCTATTATTACATAGTATTATACTATTTCTGTTGGCCCGTCCGTCCGTCGGAACGCTCTATGGAGTTAGCTGGCATAATAAGGAAATCTAAAAAGCAAATTTTATATACATTAATATATACATTTTATACATTAATGTGGATTCTAAATTTATTTTTTTGCTACTATTTCATTTATAGAGACGCTTTCCGAAGAAATTTGATTTCCAGGAATATAAAACGTGCATTTTGTAAATACGACAGGAAAGAGACATTTGGGCACACAAAAGTCTCATTGATGTAGTATCCATGTTGAGTGGAGAAAGAACAGGAATCGAATAGACTCATCTCGGCTCTGTAACCATCGCTTCTCCCCCCCCCCCCTCCCCCCCCCCATTGGATCCACCACTGGTGTGAGGTGTTTATTATGAAACCAAATAGGGAAAGCAATAAGCAAGAAAGGAAGAGCCAGAAGCGGTGTTGGGATACCGGCAGAATTAATTGGGACAGAAAGTGTTGACAAAATTAATTATCAAATTTTACTATACGTGAGAGTGAGCCCAGAATTTCTTAGAAGTAACAGTGATCCCTCTAAAGTCAAAGAAGCCAAATTCAATTCAGGGTAAAGACTACAGAACGATAATCTTACTGTCACACATTTCGATGATCATCACGAGGATTCTCAATGAAAAGCTAAACAAAAAAGTCGAATAAATGCTACGTTAATATAAATTCGGCTTCAGAAAAGGATGAAAAATCAGGGATGCTTCTTTAAGAATCACAGTAAAGCCAAAATTGCTGCTTTTGCGTCGTCTACTGACAGAAGGTCTTTGATCGAGTAAATTATGTGATTCTGGTGATTATATTAAATGATATAAGTGTAGAATGGAAATAAGATGAACTGATCAGGAATACGTACCTACTTGAATCAAATTAGGAAAGTCACACTGGAGAACAGGTACCAGCGGAGTAATATCGGCAGGAGAGTAAGAAAAGATTGCTGGCTATCGCCGATCTTATCCAACAGACATGTAGAAAGTTAGTGCAATAAGCGCTGGAAGGATTCGGTGACTGGTAGATTTGAATTTAAGATTATAAGAACAGTAAAATATCCTGCTGAAGCAAAATAGGAAAACAAACTCAATAAAATGATAAATAGACTGTTAATAAAAGGTAGAAAATTCGGAATCGAAATGAATAAAGGAAATATTATGATGATATAAATGTCGGAAAAAGAAAAAATCTTGGACCTATGTATTGGTAAAAAGCCATTGTCAAAGTGTATGATATTCAAATGACGTATTAGCAGTGTTATTTAAGTAATGTGATGCATCCTAAATCTTCCAACAATTTGCATAGACTTGTAGACGCTTTCCTATATTCTTCAACATTCAGACTAGATTTTATTCCCTCGCATTTGCCATTACGTTTGCTGGCACTCATTTCATGACATCACTCAATAGGCTCATCGAAATCCGCCGTTTTCATTCTTATACGCGTATCATGTCTACAATTGCACCTGCCAATCCTTACCGTATTTGGTTTCTTCCCCAAAATATCATATTCTCACGTTCTTGGCTCAATCCTTTTTCAGTCTTTTTACTTTCTCCACATACGTAGTATAGAGAAAGTATTGCTTTCATGAAAAAAATTGAATTCGAGATTTCAACGGAAATACGTTTTGAGATCCCTAGAACACGTTTAGACTATTTTCGGATTGATGTCTGTGTGTGCGGGTGCATGTGATTTTGGGCGCTCTAACTCAAAACTACTTGCCATATCATTACCAAATTTCATATATAACACTTGGGTATAAACACAAAGAGCTGATTAGTTTTTGGACAATACCGGTTAACCGAAAGTCGAGGTTTATTCGAAACCCCATTCGGTTTTGGCAAAATATCTTCGTTATAAATTCATTATTTTATATACATTTCGATACAAAGGTTATTTAGAATGTAATTTCCTACAACTTTTATTTGAAACAATTTTCCATAGGAGTTATTATTTGGGAATTATTTATAAATAGTCATTTTTTCGGTTTCCGTCAAGTATCTCCTTAAAAACGTCATTACTGGTAATCTTCGTAAGGACCAAAGTTGTAGAGAATAATATTTCTTCCAAGTTTTGTTTGAAACAAATTTTCATAAAACCTTCCATTTAGTAGATAATTAATTTATTCGTAAATTTCCGCTATACAGCGCCACCATGTAGCAGTGAATTCTGTAAACATATTCAAAATATACATAATTTACGGAAATAAGTACGACTGTATTCTTTTACGATACGAAATAATAATTTTACCTTATAATGCTATTCATAATAATTTAAATATCTATATCCCAAATATGGAGAAAGTCATTGTTGGCCACATCAGATTTTTACTTTCTCCATACGTAGTAATGGGAATGTATTGTGATCACGAAAAAAATCAACTTTGAGATTTGAACGGAAATACACGTTTTGAGGTCCCTAGAAAACGTTTAGACTATTTTCGGAATGATGTCTGTGTGTGTGCGTCTGTGATTGTGGGCGCTCTAACTCAAAAAGTACGTGCCATATCGTTACCAAATTACAAATATAACACTTTGGTATGGGCAAAAGAATTAATTAGTTTTTGCACAATAACGATTAAACGGAAGTCGAGGTTTATTCGAAACCCGATTCGGTTTTAACGATATTTCTCCGTTAAAACATCATTATTTTATATACAATTCTATACAAATGTTATAGAGAATGTAATTTCCTACAACTTTCATTTAGAACAATTTTCCATAGCAGTTATTGTTTAAGAATTATTTATAAATAATCGGTTTTTTCGGTTTCCGTCAAATATCTCCCTAAAAACGTCGTTATTGGTAATCTTCGTAAGGACCAAAGTTGTAGAGAATAATATTTCTTCCTAGTTTTGTTTGAAACAAATTTTCGTAGAACCATCCATTTCGGAGATATTTAACTTATTCTTAATTTCCAGTATACAGCGCCTCCACCATGTAGCGGTGAATTCTGTAAAGATATTCAAAATATACGTAATTTACGGCAATAAGGACGACTGTATTCTTTTAGGATACGAAATAATAATTTTGCCTTATAATGCTATTCATAATAATTTAAATAACTATACCCCAAATATGGAGAAAGTCGTGTTGGCCACAACAAATTTTTTCTTTTCCTTTTAATCCGCCAAATCTCTCTAATCATCCACCCGACGATCCTTTCATTTTCACACCCATTTGTATCAACTTTCATTATTTTTCAAATTTCTGCTTAAAAATCCTGTAAATCAAACTATATAACAATATTAAGCACGAAAACTAAATTTTTCAGATCGGCAATCGTCAGAGAATATATGGTAACTTTTCTGACCACAGTCAGGTTTTTGTGGCCTCATTTTGAAAATTAGGTTATTTATTGCAACTTATTTTAAGTTTTAGGTACCTAAGGAATTAAATGAGAACTCCAAAGTAAAATGTGATCATAAATTTCAAGGAAATTTTTTAATTCCTCATGATTTCAGCATAACATATTTTTAAAAATAATCATTATTTAATACTGTAAACTGTTTACTTTTGTTTTAAGAATATATTTACGTCGATATATTTACCTAAACTGTCTGTTAGTTGCACATTGAGAATACTAAGATATGGTGTATATCTCGGTGCTTCTTCCAAAGAATCACCTCTACCTAATACAGCCATCCCTCTTTATACGAACTTCCGTTTTACGAGTTTTTGCTTATACGAACTGAACAATTTCATTCCTGTTTTTGAATTTGCGAATAAATTTTCGCTTATGCGTGCCCCATCCGCTTCTGGAAAGCTCGGTAAATTCGTCAGATTGAATCACGCTGTTCCGAAGAAGAACTCGGTCTCAGTACGCGCGTTGCCGTTCTTTGTGAAATTCGGTTCGCTGAGTGGCGTGCATTTTTATCTTTTAAATCAAGACATATTTTTGTGAATCAATGGCTCCTAAACCTGCCAGTCTTTCAGATGTTGCAAGTGGTAAAGTGAAAAACGAGAGAAAGGCATTAAGTTTAACACAGAAACTAAATATTATTCAAAGATTGGAGAAAGGCGAGCGGTCGAAGGCTAATACCGCTAATATGAGTAAGTCGTCGTAAGCTAATGATTAAGAATGCCATTAAAATACATTAATATATCATTATTGATATTTTTTCTCAGTTTGGTATCGTTCTGTGTTGTTTTTAAGTGATCTGTGGGATTTTTTTTATTTTGACCTTCGGAACCAATTAAAATTTTTACAAAGTAAGTAATGGGAAAATAATTTTTGTTTTACGAGTTTTCGCCTAACTAACAGTTTTCGTGGAACGACTTAAGTTCGCAAAACGAGGGAAGGCTGTACTCGGCTGTCTGAGAAAAATGCCAGACTTAAAATATTTCATAACATGAGGTTTATTTAGTACAAGAGCATCAGATTATAATTAAATCTGTATTCTTGATTATTACTTATGTTTTGAATGTTTAATTACTCATAGAAAGATCAATGACGCGTTTTAATTTCTTATTTTCCAAAAAGCGTCACAAGTTTATTCTCATGAGTCAGGATGAAAGGGATTTTCATTTTTCGATGAAATGGCGAGTCAGTAGTAATCATTTTATTTTGGAAAATATATTTTATTTTTGTGCCGAATTTCGAAAATTAGGCTATTCATGGCATTTTATTTTGAGTTTAGGTACCTAAGGAACTAAATAATAACACTCCGAAGTAAAATCATATCATAAACTTCAATTAAGCATCTTCATTGCCCATGATTTCAGCTTAACATGTGACACTTAAAACAATCATTATTTAATACTGTAAACCATTTACTCAGGAATATATTTACGCCAATAGCTTTATCAAATAAATATGGATAACGCGTTTTAATTACACATTTTGCACAAAGCGCCACTGAAAACATCTACATGAGTCAGGATTAATTCCCCAGTAAAATATTTTTTTCGGTATTTTTTTCGGCGGGAAAAAAATGAAATGGCGAGCCAGTAGTAATCATTTTGTTTTGGAAATTTTTTTTTTAGTTTCATCGGCGAAATGTTGAAAGTATGTATGCAAAAGTTTTAGACATCCGCGAGAGTTTTTCGCCTCGGTAAACCAATATTTACTGCGACAGAGAATTTTCTAGGAGTGAAAACTTTTTTCGGCGTTTCCGTTTCTTGCTTCTAAGAGAGCGAGAGAGGATAGAGATTGAGAGAGAAAGGATAGAGATTGCGAGAGAGAGATTGAGAGAGAGAGATTGAGAAAGAGAGGGAGAAAAGATACATATTTCGAGGTACGCCGAGGTCCTATTTTTTTCGCCATCAGGGATCCCAGGCAATTAGCAGACGTCCAATAAGCGGGCGGCTATCTCCGCCCATGCCATTCCGTCCCTAACCCAAACCCCTCTCTTCATATCCTTCTTTGCCTTCTCGTCCTTACCCTCACTCCCCCCACTCGCTCATTCAATCCTTACTCCTCTGGGTCCTTCTTCCCTCTCTTACTGTTCTCTCTCTCACACACACACACAAACAGAAGCGCGTTGCCAAGGCGGCCCGTTTCGACGTGGGCAAAAACATGGCGTCGGACGGCCAAGCGAGAAAAGGGTGCGTTGTGGTGGTTGAAGAGAGTGAGAGAGGGAGATAAAGAGAGAGAGAGAGAGAGAGATAGGAGGTAAGGGATAAGCCTGTTTGAGAGGAGAACAGGAAAAGAAAGCCATTGTACGGGGGAGAAGGGAGTCGAGGCGGATAGAAGGGAGAACAGAAATTCAGAAGGAATCCGAGAGAGTAAAGAATGAGAGGGAGAGAGAGAGGGAGAGGGAGAGAGAGAGTAGGAAGCAGAATGGTTGACCCAAGAGGGAGCACGCACTGAGCGAGGAAAGTAGTCGGATAGACGGAGAACTAAAATGCTTCTCTTACAAAAATTGGCCAAAATAGCGAACCAAAATAATAAATCTTCACAGGCAAACGCTTAAATTAAGTTTTTGAAATACGACCCGTTGGACAGTTATTTTGAGATATGCGTAACCCAGCCTGACAGTCGAGATGGCATTATTACAGTGCTACGAAAAATTTATAATTGAAATTGATTGTATGCATACCCGATGCATACCAATGCTCTTCTCGCAAGTTAATCTTGGCCGATGTAAGCAGCATAGTAAGCCAGAAATATGCTTAAGCGCTTGCTATATTTTATATCGGGGACATAGGTAAAAATTGTAGCTTAAAATGATCTGAAACAGCTCGTAAAACGTAGATTTAGAGTGAGTATAAGCGATAAAAAGAGACAGAGGAGAGGTGAAAGTGTGCGGCATTTGCGATTTTGGTCGGGTGGCATTTTAAGGGAACTGCCAAAGGAGAGGTCGGAGTGAAGAGGGTTTGAAGGAGGAATTACCGAATGAAATGACGGAGGATGAGTGTGACAGTCGCGTGCATTCATCAAATTTACACCATCAGCAGAGATTAAACGAGAATTCACTTCAACCTTTTAATACGGAAAGGTATAAAGCCTTTTCGATGTGGCGAGCACCAAGTCGTATTCTAGTACATCAAGCGAGAACCAAGTTGTATCCTAGATTCTAGGATACAACTTGGTTCTCGCACTTTCGATATTCTAGGACCTAGAATATCGAAAGTGCATCTCTACGTACATTCCCGCAAGAGTAATAATGATAACGAATAAAATCCAACCTACGTCAAAGTTATTCTTATTGATCTTGAATACGTTTAGAAAGAGATCGGCCGAGCAAATTAAATTATTGATCCTAAGAAACGGGATATTAAGCAGCTTAGAAGAGCAGAGGCTGTCAACAGAGCACCTTCAAGGATTCTCAGGAGCACAGATGTGCTCGCGAGCGTCAGGTTGGGAACCCCTGGTATAAATCGTTGTTGTTAGCAATGGTTTTCAATTGTGATTACGATGGGAAATGAGGAAACAGGTGTGATTACGATGAAAAATAGAATTAAAGATTCGGTTTTTGTCTCTCCTGTTGGATTCCTAGGATTAAACATTCTTTCATTGGATTTCTTAGAACTTAGAAAATTTCACTGTCGTTTCCTTCCTTCGTATTTTATTATTTGGGGAACACAGTGTTCTCTAAAAAAATTTCAAATTATAGATGCAGATAAAACCAATTTTCCCTGTAATTATTTGGGTTTAAAATCTAATTTACATATTCGAATGGTCCGTGTTTCATCAAAATCATCTTCCGTAATAAAGTTTAATGGCAAACCACAAATCCATAAATATGTCATCTGCGGTCTACTATCTCTTTTTTTTGCTTGAAGCACCTCAAGATTTATTCTTAGTACTCTTTATGCTCATGGGACAATTTTTACTTTCTCCATACGTAGTAATGGGAAAGTATTGTATTCATGAAAAAAATCGACTTCGAGATTTCAACGGAAATACATGTTTTGAGGTCCCTAGAACACGTTTAGACTATTTTCGGAATGATGTCTGTGTGTGTGTGTATGTTAGTGTGGGCGCTCTAACTGAAAAAGTACATACCATATCGTTACCAAACTTCATATATAACACTTTAACATGAGCACAAAGAACTGATTAGTTTTTGGACAATAACGGATAACCGGAAGTCGCGGTTTATTCGAAACCCGATTCGGTTTTAACGATATTTCACCGTTAAAACATCATTATTGTATATACAATTCTAAACAAAAGTTATAGAGAATGTAATTTCCTACAGTTTTCATTTGAAACAATTTTCTATAGGAGTTATTGTTTAGGAGTTATTTATAAATAACCGGTTTTTCGGTTTCCGTTAAATATCTCCTTAAAAACATCATTATTGGTAATGTTCGTAAGGGCCAAAGTTGTAGAGAATAATATTTCTTCCAAGTTTTGTTTGAAACTAATTTTCGTAGAACCATCCATTTCGGATATATTTCGCTTTTTCTTAATACCAGCCTACAGCGCCAACACCATGTAGCGGTGAATTCTGTAAACATTCAAAATATACGTAATTTACGGCAACGACGTGTCTTCTTTTACGATACGAAATAATAATTTTGCCTTATAATGCTACTCATAATAATTTAAATATCTATACCAGATTTTTATTTATTTGCGTCTGCTGGTGGAAAATTTGTCCGTGAAGTATTTATCTTAACGTTGCATTTTGATATTAAAATTTAAACTAAATCAATGCTTTATTTCCTCTGTTTTCCGCATAAATAAACGCTTTAATACCTAATTTACCACTTATTAACGCTAATCAAATATTCCTAACATAAATTACTACGTTTGTTGAGTTTAAGGTGCTCACAATTTTTAAGGAAAGCTTAACCGATTGCTCTTACAATTAGTTAATATTTCCATTTTTCATTATATGTCGTTTGTTGGATTGTGAAAGAGGTGGAATTACGAAAGAAGTTTATTTTTAAAAAGGCATCAAAGAGGTTTCAGCTTTATTAATGAATTCAAAAATTTTCATTTCCGCGGCAAAGCAACGAATATATTTATTTTAAAATTTATTCCATCACAAATCCTCTTTCGGTACTTCTCACAAGCCCCTTAATTAAATTGCTTCTTCCATGCACGACGACCCTTTGAATTATTGATAGAGTAATTTGAGAAACGCCTGTAGACAGTTTTCAAGTTTTTAATGCATCTAAACATAAAGGTCTCCTGTAGGGATATCTCGTCACCATAATTAATCTTCCTTTGTAAGCAAAGCCATGCCATATTCCTCAAAATTGCTGCCTCCATCAACTTACATACACGCAGTATCCTGCAAGTAGAGATGCAACCGATATCCCGATACTTCAATTGTATCGATACTTTATTTCGATATTTTTGTAAAGATACCGGTAAGCCGATACTTTTTCGGTAGTGTGAAGTATCGAATCTGATTAATGAAACTATTGTGTGGCGAGGCGAGCACACCTAACGTGTTTTCTGTAAAACAAGCATTAGTGTCGACCCGCAACTCTTCGAGTTTTGGAGACGAAGTCATCTTCCTCATTAGTTTTGCTTAATCAGTCAACTTAACAGGTATTTCAGGACAGATATTTACATATACACCAAGAGCAGATTGCGTTTCGTTGTCATGTACTTAGGTTTGCTTGGTACATATCGTGAGCCGAATAAGAAAAGCATTATTGAACTTTCATTTGTTCACAAAAAAGGTTGCAATTTTGTCTCCTAGAAGTAAATCGTAGTCTTAAAAAAATTGATTCTAAATCTGTTCCTGCAAAACTTTCCACGTTGTTTGCAAGCATTAACTGCACCAAGTTAGGGAAAATTAGATTTGGAGCAGCATTTGAAATCAAACGAGGATAATAAAAACAATGTCGCTGAAGACACATCAAAACAAGTGCGTCTTTCGGTCGCCGTAGTATAAAATTGCTTTAAAAAGTGCTTTGTTTGGCCGACGTTGACAATAAATAATTGCGGTACTAAGCTCGTCTGTTTGTCCGAAGGGCCTAGATTCCAGGGATATGCGTGTCTGTTGCTCGGTGTAGCCGAGAGTTTTAGGAATTAACGCCTGTGTTTGTGGAATTTGCAGAGATTCGCTGTAAAATAAACCTGTCGCTGATCTGAGGTGCCGAGAGTCGCTGCTGTATGCGCAGTTGTTTTGTAGGATCAATGGAATGTCGCGGAATAAGTGAGATTGTGTGTCGGCCGGCCGATAATTCCCGTAGCGCGTCTGTAGGTCGGCGTAACCATGAATTGTTGTAGTTACCGCTGAAATTTGGATCCGAGAGATTCCGTTAAATGAGCGTCTTTTGTTCGGTGCAATGGATAGAGGAGCCAGTTGGCCATGTATTGCGAATATAACCGGTTGCCTGGAGAATTTCGATAATTAAAGCGCATATGTCGTTCGATTGAGAGGAGGATAACGTAGAAAGTGCGTCAGTTTGTCGGCGTGGACGAGAATTTCGGTAATGATCGGCATCGCTGAGAATAGTCATAATAAGCTAATTTGTTGGTCGTAGGTCGGTCGAGTGTTAGGTAAGAAAAGTGCGACGCTGGTAAGCGAAGCCGAGTGTCGCTGGGGTGACCGAGATTTCTGGAGGTCTTGTTAGCCTATATTTGCTGCAATAAGTGCTGCTGTTCTAACCGAAATTGCTCTAATAAACGTTCCTTTTGGTCAGCGTTGCCCAGAAGTGGATCAAATAAGCGCAAATGTTTTTTCGGCGTAGCGGATAGTTTGACGAGGGTGAGTCTTGAACAGGGGTGGGCAAACCACTGCCCCCGGGCCGTATGCGGCCCTCGAGTTCATTCCATGCGGCCCACGAATCTTTGGTGAAAAAGCGATCCGTAAAATTTAACACAATTTCATATTACGATTTGGTAAAATTATGTTGATAAAACCTTTAGTTTTGAATATTTAGCCATAAAATCCTTGTTTGTGACTGTTGTCACCTATTTACGCTGCCTAAGAATCTAAGAAATTTCCGATTTAAACTCTAATCTGGCCCGCCTAAGCATGGGCACCTTTCAATGCGGCCCGCTGAAGAATTCGCAAACACCGATGCGGCCCGCCATGCAGAAAATTTTGCCCATCCCTGGTCTAGCACATGGGTGAGGAAACATTTTATCCGTTGTGGTCGCTTAGGCGGGCCGCATTAACAGATAGAAGTGCTACGGCGGGCCACGTTAGGATCCACTTCGGAAGTTAACTTGTTGATAAGTAATTAATAAAATTTGATGGTCTAAGCTTCACAAGAGAAGGTTAACCGGCCCTAATTTCAACCAAAAATACGAAATTGTCTGTGTTACATTTCATCGTTCGCTTTCGTAAAGACATCGCGGGCCGTTTAAAGTACTCCCGCCGGTCTGATGTGGCCCGCGCGCCGTAGTTAGTTCCCTCACCGCTGTTCTGGTATATTTTAGTGAATTTAATTTCAAAATAATTACTTAGAATCATCGTAGGTGTTGGAGAATAGGAAAAGGAAAACATGAAAAGAACGAAATTTTGTTTTCCCTGAGTCCGTTGACGAGTGCGCCTTTAATTTGTCCATAAATTACTTTTTTACGGGAAAAATATTTTGTCGTCAAGGTAATCTGAATCCTTTCCGATTTCCTATAATTGCGAATGATTGAAAGAGATTATAAATTAGCGGTTCTTCTGTCCACATATTTGCGAAATTTTGACGCAGTTTTTAAGTTTAACAAAGCACGTAATAAAACTATAAGCAATACGACAGTAACGAAAATCTCCTATTAAACAATACCCTTCTTCTGTAACCGTGTCACGCTATACGGAGTTTGATGGAAATAATATAAAATTCAAGTTAATTTTCTGATATAATTTTTTTCATTTTTGTTTACCTTTACATTTTATTATTGTAAAATTTCTGTATAAATGACATTGTCCGTTATATGTTCATTATTTATTTCTGAAGTTCGTTTATGTCTTTGTTCCAAAATTTCTTTGGGATTTTGTGAATGGTATTCACGTCCTCGTTCTAAAATTTCTTCGCGATTTTCTACATATCTTTGTTTTGAGTTTCCTCTTGAGGATTCTCGAGAACATTCACGATGGGCTCTTCGCTGAACAGCGAGTCTTTTCCGTTTCTTTCGCGATATAATTTCATGTATCTCCTTTGTCTTTCTTTCTTACAAGTCACTTACTAATAAAGTAAAAAAGAAAAATCTGTGGCCAACACATGACTTTCTCCATAGGTATTTTGGGTATAGCTATGTAAATTATTATGGAAAGTATTATAAGGCAAAATTATTATTTCGTATCGTAAAAGAATACATTCGTCCTTATTGCCGTAAATTAGGTATATTTTGAATATGTTTACAGAATTCACCGCTACATGGTGGTGGCGCTGTATACTGGAAATTATAAATAAGTTAAATATCTCCGAAATGGATGGTTCTACCAAAATGTATTTCAAACAAAACTTGGAAGAAATATTATTCTCTACAACCTTGGTGCTTACGAAGATTACCAATAACGACTTTTTTAAGGAGATATTTGACGGAAACCGAAAAAACCGATTATTTATAAATAATTTCTAAACAAGAAGTGATATGGAAAATTGTTTGAAATAAAAGACGTAGGAAATTATATTTTCTACATTTTTTGTAATGGTCAATGTATACAATAATGAAGTATTATCGGAGAAATATCGCAAAAACCGAATCGGGTTTCGAATAAACCTCGACTTCCGGTTAACCGGTATTGTCCAAAAACTAATCTTAATTCAAATAATTTTTCATTAATATTTCTTTTCCGCATATTGTTTTCGTTTCGAAAAATTCTTTTACTTTCAGAAACATTAAATTATGTTAATTTCATACTGACTGTTCATTTAAATGCAATTAAAAGTTGGTTTCATTAATTTCTTATTTAATTTAAAAAATTTAATGTTTAAGCCATGGATACACGGCATTTTAGACGAGTAAATTACACTAGTCCTAATACGTTCTGTGATCGTTACAGGAAAGAAAGATCTGATGTGTACCCTTTTAAATAAATGTTATTAACCACTTGGTTAATCTTTTTGAGAGCATGTGATCGTGATATACCATCTGACGTTAAATTTGCCTCTAGAAAAAAAATATTCTTATGTTTTCGTTAATCATATTTCCACTTAAGTTTGCTTTTATTTATCCTTATCGTATATATAATGCAAGGTTCCTATCCTAAATATTACATAAAAGATAACTCGATGATATCATAAAAAATAAGTTTAAAATAATAACTGCTTCTGTATCCAAGCGAAACTTCCCAATATTATTTTTGGCCTCAGGGCTGTCGTATCGCATGCATCTCTTCCAATCTAACCTCCAATCAGCCCTTAAAAAAAACTCTGCTGTCCATTTGCCGGAGTGTTATTCTCCTTACACTCTCCGTTATCTTTCGAGGCTGTGTGACCACTGTGTTCAAACCAAGGTCGTATGAGGAAAAGTGAAATCGGGTCACCTGGTATTTATAAAGTGTCAATTTTTAGTCTTATTCACTTGATCTTGTAAACATCTCCGATTATATCCTCACTTGCGGGAATGACATTCGAATTTGATATCACGTCACTAGCAAATATGTAAGTGCATATTACATTTATTGTACTATAAAATAAAACGACGTTTAAACCTTTTCATTTATCGCCAGAATGTAACTAGTATTCTGGGATCTACAGTGTGTAGTGTGTTAGTAAATATTTTGGATTAATATCTTTAATTGCTGGTAGTCGTGCTTAAACAAGTATATAGGGTGCTGAACTTTGGTTTTTTCCGGGTTATCCCGCGTAAATGTTTTGCGTTAACCGCCAACGTTTTCTCTCCTTTGCCGGAGACTCCTTCAGGGGGATCTGGCCGGGTGTCATCACGTATACTTTATATATACTACGGTAGCAGAGGAGGAGTGGGTGGTTTATAGGAAGGGGGGGAGGGTTGGTGGTGGGGTGAGTTTTGCTGTGGAATTCGTTTTATCATGTTGTTTACTTTCACTGGGGTCCAAGTGTTGCTCAACTTATAGCCACTGTCTTTGTTGAAATTCTTACTGTGCTTCATTATTTCTAGTGCCTCCCGTATTACCCGTTTTCCATAAAGATTTTCTTTCGCGAGAATTCTTTTATTTTCGAAATCTATTTCGTGTCCCCCGGCGGCGTGTTTGAGTCTAATGGCTCTTTTGTTTTCTTCTACTCGTGTCTTGATCGTTCTCCCTGTTTCCCCTATATAAACTTGATCGCATTACTGCATGGTATCCTATATACCCGAAAAAACTAAAGTTCAGCATGACAAGCACCCGCGAAAGCTTCAACCAATTAACAAGTATACAGTGTGTCCCAAAATTCGCGTATACGGACATTACCGTACGAACCATTGCAAGGATTCGCATGGTTATGTCCGTATACGCGAATTTTTGGGAACCCTGTATATAAAAAAACAACTTTTTAATTAACAAAGTAAAGATGAAACACCAACCCAGCTTTAATGTTTATCGGAATCTTTTATAGGTACATATATCATATTATTGAAAAGAGAGATTATAATTGGTTCGTAGACTTTTTGTCTCCAGCTGAATCATTAGATAGTAGAAGAATATTTTTCTAAATCATAGCTTTGCCTAAAAGATAATTAGAAGACATAATCGTTAGCCTAAATTCCTGAGTAATAATATTATGTTCGAACTCTGTTTCTTAAGCATTAAACAAATTTAATGCCATCGTTTTCTCTCGTTTGTCGAACATATTTAATTAGGAGAATTTAATTAATCCCAAATTTCTGTATTCTTGCAGCAAAAGATAAATTACAACAGTTTGCATAGAGCCTTAAAAGTGATGGCAATCCACACATTGCTGATTTATAATGCTGTTTCATTTCATGCATCTAGTTAAATATTGTCTATCATAACTTATAAATAGGGTTACCATACGTCCCGGCTTGACCGGGATTGTCCCGCTTTTTAGGTCTTGTCCCGGCGTCCCGGCCGGATAGCTTTTTTATCCCGGAAAATAAGTATGCATCAACGTAAATATAAATATTTCCACATATACACTGTTCGTGTTAATCAACTAAAATACTTTTGCAAATTTGCAGATATTGAGTAGAAAAAAGTTTTTAAACATGGCAACAAGAGAGTTCTTCCTTTTTTACCGGATTTAGAAAGATTTTTTGATATATTTGAAGGTCTAAAAACCTATTTCGATTCACGAGAGCAGTGCGCACAAATAATTAAAATATTTTTTGAAGATCCATGTGGAGAAGTGTATTTGCGATTTATTCTCGGACAACTCAGTTAATTTAATAAAGCAATATACTGAAGATAGAAAAAACTAACGCTAGTGCAACAAACGTAGCCTGTGAACAACGAAATTTAAAAATTAAATTGCAAGAACGAAAGGATAGCTGCTTCATCCCTCAAGGGGCTAAAATTTTGCTAACGAAATTCGACGAATCTGGGAATGCGATTTCTAAAACGTTAATCAAAGAATTTGACACTTTTTACGTTAAACGCTTATTATATCTACGTATCGTTGTGGGAAAACAGTTTTAAAGAAGCAGAATCATTTAATTGGGGAAATAGTACATTCAATTGCCACGAGGTTGAAAAAACAGCGCAAACCATCAATCAAAGATATGGAATGCTTTTAATTTATATCGACAATCTTTTCGATGAAGTGAGTTTAGCAAAGCATTTTGTTTCATAATAACAGAAAGAGAATCTGTGATGAGGGAGGGATGAAATTCGAAGATAGATGGTTGAACGTTTTAGACATTTTCTCGAACAGAATATTTCAGTTGTTAATCTAACGAATGTTATTGATACGTATTCTGTTTAGCCAGAACGTCTGCTCCAGTAGAGCGACATTTCTCTATTATGAATAATCGAAGCAATAGCGCACACAGGATTCTCTCATGGGGGGTCCGAAACAGCTGACAAGCACAAAAGTTATATGCAATTTATTTAATGTCGCGTATTTCATTGTTTATTATATTTATGTTAAAAACAAAGGGGGACGCCCATGGACCCAGATTTAAAATAACGGAGTATGTTTCTACAGTTTAGAAAAATAACAATTTTCCAAGAGGGGTGAGGATCCGGTGCGGCACTGAGCCGAAGTTGCGTGGATGAAAGTACAGTACGAGCGATATTACAGAGTAAAGTCAATATTGATTTTAATTGTGAAGAATTTTATGATAAAATGAAAAATGATAAAATGTTTTTGGATCAAGTCATGTATAACGAAAAATATAACTGGTTTAGTAAACATTAAGATTTTTGTATATTTTATTGATATATTTAATATTGAAATATTATAAATATTTCGCGTTTTTTCTTTTAAATATGTTTTGACAACCCTCTTTCCGTCTCCACATCCCCATAATATTCTTTTTTGGTTTTTGAAAATGTATAAAACGGTATAGAATAGAAATAATGTATGTATATATATACATTTTGTCCCGGTCATGTTAGATCAGGGATGCACAAAAAGCGCTCCAAGCGCGCCCGCGGGCGCACGGCAGAGCATATACGATATTGTGGTGATAGCGGGGGAGGGGAAGCTTCCCCTCTCCCTGCACTCTCCTCACTCTCTCCTACTATTATTGTCCTTTTCTAGTCTTATGACCTTGACGCAGCGAGTAGCCTATTAGAGCGTTTTCCCCCTCCACCACCACTTTAAGTTTTCGAGAGGCGCGAATATGAAGTACACTTTGCCAAGTTGCCAGCGATCCGCTGTTGATATAGTCGATCCGAAATCGGAAGACTCCTGGCCTCGAAAACGGGGCGGACACCAGTTAGCAGCAGCCAATAGGAGACTGTTTGTTTGGGAAGGTAGTGGGGAGGAAACCAGTCTTACTCCTGCTCTCGAAGAGATCGCATCGGACTGCGTTGCCGTTTCCTTGCTGTGGATCAAAAAGAAGGATGGGAAGTATTTTATTTAGAAACTGCGTAGTACATCAGCTGAGCAAGAGCTGGCAGCGCGCACCGATATCTGCTCTCCCGCACGAAAGTTGAGAGGGGCGATGGAAGGGGAAACGTTCGTGATTGGCTACTTGCTCTAAGTAGGCCAGGAGTCTTCCGATTTCGGATCGACTATAGTAGCATGGGAAGGAAGCGTAAACGTGGTAGATCTGGCAACACTGTCGAACTCGGAGCGATGTGAACAGCATAGCATCAGTTGATCCTGCTGCAGTTGAGGCGGCGTGTGTTGTCCGATATTTTGACAATTCCGAATGAGCGAAAACGCAAGAGCGGTCAAGCCAGCTGCTTTAATCCGGAATGGGAATTACCATTTCTGTCTCGCACACTCTCTGTCTCACTCGGGCAGAGCGCGCCGTCTCCTCGGGCGCTCCGCGCGCTCTCGAGCAGTGCATCCCTGTGTTAGATTATGTCCCGGATATGTCTTGGTTTTTTCTTCGTAAATTGTTTTGTCCCGGTTTTGATCCTTGAACATATGATAGCCCTACCTATAAACCTTTTTGTAGTAATTTAATTTAATAGTTACAAAAGAGGATAAAGCATATTCGTCTTATGCATGGAAACTAATGTTCCTAGAAACAATTTTGTTTGAGAAAATTTACTCCGTAGCTTCCGAGAATACATTATCTCCAAATGTGGACAATATCACTCAACTATCTGTTGAGATTGTTTGGGAATATATATATATATATAGCGAGCAAAAGAGAAAAGTGAGTATGCGCCGGGTTAATGGAGGAAGTGAGGCAAAAGGAAGATGAGGAGAAGAAAGGGTAATGGACGTAGGAGAAGTGGAAGGGGTTGAGCGGAAGGAGGGAGTGGGAAGGGGAGAGTGAGGAGGGGTCAAACCGAGTGGCCTCCTTCTCTTCCGGAAGATGGCCTCCTCGGCGGCTGATTGTTCCCTCCGCGATACATTAGCTCCCCCCTTCCAACCCCAGCCGCCTCCCAGTAGCGCATCTGAGGCGCCGAGGGAGAGAATGCGGTCGGAAGGAGAATTCCTCCGCCAAAAGAAGAGGGAGTTACCTAAACTACCGTAGTCGTGGATTGCATTCCCTGGGCGGAAGTGGAATCCTCAGGAAGGGAACTTTGTTAGGAACACTCCAGCATCTACATCCGAATAAAACTCTGGAGATTACTATAGTGGTATGTGGAGGGTCTCCACAGTTTATAATTAGGTAATACAGGGAACAAAATTAAGTGAGGTCTTAGCACGAGTCGTTTTCAATCTCAATTCTTCCTGATTCTAAAAGAAATTCTGAAAATCTCTTCTTTTATTTATATTAACTCTTCTTGCATCCACTAAACCTAGAATTTTCTCTATGACCTATTCCAAAACGCCTTATGACAACGTTTATTCGAATAAAATCTTTGCATAATTTTCGAGTCATATATGAGCCTATTTTTGTCTAGATTCTTTGGGACATCCTACAGGATGCATTCAAACTTAAGTTTCCCAAGGAACACATTGCTATCGCTCGCCAAAGCCTATCTCGTCGAAAATCTCGTCAAAAACATTTCCGTTTTCAATTCATAATGAAGATAACCAAAAGACCCACAAAACGGACGGCTGCTGGAGAACCATCATTACAAATTGGTTGGATATATTGGAGTTATCATCATCATCATCAATTGGGTTCCAGCCATAAAGTCAGTTCGATATCTCGTTTTTGTTATGTCGCTTTCCCTTGATATATGCGTGCACCGTAAGATGTCACTGCACGCTGCAACAAATTACCACCGGAGCTTTAACATTTCAGCTGCACGTTATTTCGTTTTCACCATGCCATTAACAAAATGAAAATTATTTTTTTACATAAATTTCAACGAGATCTTTTTATTTGGTTCGATTTGGTCTTTTGTCGTATTACAGGGAAAAATTAGTACAGCGAGCCTTGCATATGTCATACGAGCACGCTAGGGCGTTTTAGGTTAGATTTAAGATTAAATATTTGATTTACTGCTTTACTCTAATTTAAGAGAATATTTATCGCTAAATAAACAATCTATAATCTTTTTTAATAACTTAATTCAAGTATTAGAATAAATAAAATATTATTTCAATGAAGAATGGAATTAATCACAGACATAATTCATAATTTGTTTGCTGCTCTTCCGTTGGCTCATTTTAATTCCAATACAACCGCCTTCTAACAAATTCTCCGGAGTTTTATTATTGCTTAAAGAAATAACATTGTTTTATGTATTTGCTTTTCCGTTATTACATATTTTGTAAAGGGTAAAGAATTGCACACTTCTCTTAATCTCGGAGCTATGTAATATCAGTTTTTAATTCAATATACGAATAACTAAAGAATAGGTATATTAAAAGAAAGCATAAACAGGGTCATATATTCACTCAAACTCAAACGCCATATGTGACAAAAGATGCAACATAAATTCGGCAAAGGTGGAGTTCAGGGATAAAAGTTGCAATAGCGCATTAAATAATGCAGAGACCAAACGTAGTGCATTCAAAAGGATAAGATGAATACAGTCGTGGTAAATTGGGAAAACAGTCGTAGAAAGTAGGCTGATATCGCAGTTTACAGGCGGACTTAATTACGGTACCGGAATTTACCTTAATGAAGATAACCGGTGAAGAAATTATTTTCCTCTTTGATTACGGAGCATCAGGAAACGTTCTTAGCACTCGCTCGAGTGGGAAAGTTCTCAAATAAATGCCTGCCGAAGATGATAGCTATCCGATTCCTGTTTGTGAAAAGGAAGTAGAAAATATTTGGTGTTGTTTCGGAGTAAACAGTTTGAAAAATGTTCATATATGCGCTTTTTACAGACCGTTAAAAACTTATTTTGAGCCAATAGAATCTTGAAAATTAGCTAACTTTATTTAGTTCCGCATATGCGGACAAAATCGTAATAATTAGAGAGGCGACTTGAATTTAAGTTGAATTGATTGGAATAATAAATCATTCGAATCGGGAGATGGAGAACACGAGCCGTGCGAAGTTTTACTCCGCACTTTCTCGGAGCGCTATTTGCTGCAAACAGTACAACTCAATGCGTTAGAAAATTATATTTGAATTTACTAGCAACAAATAGCCTCGAGCATATAAAGAAAAGTCTCCGTCGAAGGCGGTATAAGGGACAACAAGGCTGTATACGCTGGAGTACAACTTGCGAAACTGGTCAAACCATGTAATATCTATTAGCCAGAAATAATTTCTCCAACTTTTAGAAGTACGTGAGTGGCGAACGCACGCTTTTTCGTAAACCAACGGTTAATAGATGCGCCAAAATATCATGGCGTGTGTATAGTTTAATTTTACTGAGGGAATTAGTAAGTATATACCAAAGGAAAAGCGTCAAAACTTACATCGAATCGCCCTGGTTAAAAGGAATGACTTTCTCGCAGACTACACTAGGCTTTCTGATAATGTTTATTTAACGAATTTTCTTTCTCCACACTATTATGATCTACAGTCCTTGCTTGCATTCTCAAAGAGGCGCAATGGACTTGGAGTTCCCTGGTCTAGGGCCAAAATGCTTTTGGGTCCACTTTTAAATTATCATTTAAAACTTCCTTTTTGTTATTATTATAAGCGATACGCGTTGTTAGCCCAGCTCACGAGCGCTCATCCTCATACCGCGGTCTCATCTTTGTCCCGTGTTCATCCGTGGCTGTAGATACTTAATTGCGCGGGATTGGCGGTTTCTTTAGCGTATAACTTCCAGGTTGAAGCACCAAGGTTCTTTGTTATCGCGCTTCAATTTCATTGAAATAAATTTATCTTTCTCTCATACTATCTATAAACGTGAACTTAGATTCTCCCACACCTGAGTAGTCTGTTGTTTTGTAGAAATTAGGATACGATATTCACAAAAGAGACTGAAAGTTAAAAAATATTCTCCGCGTGCAAATAAAATTTCTTCTGGGCTGTTACTCAATTTTCAGCTTGAAATCCATGTATAAGGCATTATAATCGCTTATTTCTTCTCTTATATGGATACGCTTAGGTTATTTTGTAGCTAGCAAATATAACACATTTTTATATCGCGTGTTACACCTTGCTAACTGGAATATAGTGTTTGCCGAAAGTTTCAGTTAAAGCATATCCTGATTCATGCTTTCAAGCGCAAGAAGTAAATGATAAATTATATTATAATGCCAGACCGTTAAATTTTTGTTGAAATTACAATGTTCATACACTTTTCATCGAACTTAGCATCGCCATTTACTTCTTTAAGCATAAAATGGTTTCTTTGCATTCATTAGGAGGCAAATAAGGGCACGTAGTATATTAACTACCATGAAGACAATTAGAGAAGAACTGGTAAGGTCACTCACTATTCTACCCGCGACACTCGTTGCTGATCCTTCCTTTCACATAACCCAACACATTTTCAACTTCGTAACCGCTAATTAGGAGTGGTTAATTTTCGTATTTATCGATGACCACTGTAACTGATACAACGATCCAATAATGAAATTTAATAAAACAAAATTAAATACATCTTGCTTTCAGGAGGAGAGAAAAATGCAGTTTCCCGTATCTTATTGACGATAAGGTTACAGTGCAAGTTGATGACGTCAAATTTTATGGGGATAAAACCAAACGGTGAACGCCATCTTGAAGGAAGTCTTCTAGCGGTGTTTCCAGCAATGGTGGAAACACTGGACTCGGTGTCTTAACTCTCAAGTGAACTACTTTGAAGGGGACAGCAACAAAAGAGTAAGTACCAAACTTTTGCTTAAATGTCAAAGTAGAGTCGAATTTCGTGAATATGTGAACATATGAAAAGCGAATTTACAATACCACTAAATCACACGCAGTTGCAGAAAATCTATGATAAGGAAAATCACTTTTACGATGAAATATTTCCACGCAAAAAAAGGTCTTAATTTTTTACGCGGTATTCGAAATCGACGAGGGAAAATTGAAATTTCCTTTTTTTAGGCGTTCTTTTTTTCAATTCTTACGACAATTCCAAGTAATATTAATGTGCGCATGGAAAATACGCTCCCCCCCTTTCTGTGCTGTTCAAACGGAGGAAAGATGAGTTCTAGGACTATACAACAGCTTCGCTATCGCATGTGGAAATCTAATTGTAAGACAAAGGGCACAGAAACCCGTTAGGCAGCCTTTATTTCCTCCGCTCTATATAATACAAGTGCATTATCAAAATGGTGTGTTTATTTGATGCGTACGCCTCGGTATTACTTAGGTTATTTTCGCTAAGATGATTTGAATGGCGCATTGGGTTGCGCTTTAAAAAGTGATATAATTTAACGAGCGCAAATGCCTCCAGTGGCTTCTCTGTCCTCTTTTGTGAGAGCGGAGTGCGTTTTTATTATAAAGTCACTTTGGACGGGAGTGGGTATGTAGGGGAGGGAAGAGGGGAAATGTCACGCTCTGGATTTCCCTGTGGAAAATAAAACAAACCGTCCGGACACATTCGACCGATTCACCGGAAAAATAACATTGTAACTGGACACAAAGTCGCGCACGGGTGTGATCGTACGAGCGCCTTCTGCAGTTCGGTTTGATTTCTGATATTTGCTTTAAATATTTCCCGATAGTCAAACAAATCAAACATTTTTTCCTGCTTTTGAAGAGGCTTATGTGATTTTTTTTATTTCGGAATAAATTTCTTCAAAAGAATTTTCATTTTGAAAACGTATTCCCTCTTTGCTTTCTTCTACGTCACATAGTAGTTACGCTTTCGAAATAAATTGGGTATGGATATTAGATTCGCAGAAATGTTTATGAAACGCGTTATAGTAGACGAGACGTAAGTTGGCCTATGAGTAAGTGGAGGGTGGGAGCATTAGTAGGATACTTTTCAGGCTTGGACCTATCAAAGCCTTGCGACGTTGTCATACTGTGACTTGTTAGTAGCGTCTCTTCGTTTTCTTACTCACAATCAGTAGCCTTTGGGTTGCAACGGGCGTGGACTGTAAGCGTAAATCCGACAATGTAGCTCCCCCTCTACTTTGTGGGCGTAAACATCTGGGAGGTCAACTTATTTCTCGTGAAGTATAGGTAATTTATTTTCGAATACAATTTTAAGTTACGCCCCTACAATAAGGATAAAACTTCGACGCCATCTAACCTCGTTCATTAAAGCTGTAGTTCTAAATTTTGTCTATTTTCCAAAATATATCAGTACCAGCGCATTTTTTGCGGAATTTTTTAAATCGATAATGAAGAAAATAATAACATGTACTTTCGTACCTTGTTAAGGACTTTTTCTAAACAAAAATTCCTCGGGCAGATATTTTCAATAGTATCTGCCTACGGTATCGGTAGGATTCTTTTTCGAATAATCCTTCCTTTAAAAAAAAAACAATCTCTTAGCTCTATCCTCTGAAAATCTATTAACACAATGACTCAAATAAATTGAATCTCCGTTCTCGAGAGCAGTAATGTTGTAAATATTACATAAAATGTTTCTTTATTTAGGTGTTAATTAGATAATTACCATCCGCCACTCAATGACTAATCTAATTAATGTGATTCAAAAGTATTACACAATGCATTGCATACTTAATTTTAGATTTTGATTAGATAATAATTACCATTTGCAACTTAGTAACCAATCTAATTAATTTAATCTAACCGATACCGAAGAATGCTATTTATTATGTTATATATTTTTGCTTCACTACAAGCGAAACGTCTCACAAATCTACTAATAGTAAGATGAAAAAGCCCACAAGTCCCTGATCGATCGCCTCATGCTGTAAACGCTTATTAACCACTCTACGACGGAGTTTTTACGAATTCCCTCCTCAGCGGACGAAGGAGTTTTTTGAAAAACCACGAAAAAGTTTAAAAAATCATAACTTTTGATGTTTTCAATGTTTTTTGATGAAATGTTTTCTGTAGTTACATAAAAGACGAAATTTTTAAACAGTAACACTTAAAAAATCATACGTCACACACAAACATTGCCACACGCATTTCGGGGTAAAAATGAAAATTTCATTGCATTATAAAAACTATATTAAAATTATAAGATATGCATTACTGGAAAGGTCAAAGCTTCCTCTTTCAAAATATATCAAGGTTATTAAGATTTATGAATATCCCTTGCGTCAATAGACAAATGTGGTGACGCTCCGTATTTTCTGCGCAAAAATGAAAATTTCATCGCAAACTTTGACGTAGTTTATAAAATATAGAAACAATAGTAAAATTATTTGTTATGCATTACAGGAAAGCCCGAAGTTTCCTCTTTCAAAATATGTTATGCTTTTATAGATGTATGATATATATTAAGTGAGTTAAACATTAAAGAAAGCAAGCACTACCTCGGACGTGCGGGACACGTCGCTCGGCCTCATACGAAGTTCTTGTTGGACGTGCAGGACACGTCGCTCGGCGTTGAGGGGTTAAAGCATTACATGTACGCTTTTCATATTTGTGAATCTGCACAATAATAGAATCTCGCGTTTAACAATGCTATTGATCGGCATGGCAACTGCTCGTTAAATCCTCTTAATACTACACTAACGTCTGCTGCTGCAGTTAATAGTCGTAGGCAGCATATTTCTCGAGAACCACTCGTCGTAGAGATTTGCGGTAAACGGGGCTTCGTTTCTACTAGCTATGACAGGGGTGGGAAAACCACGGTCCGCTGGCCGTATTAGGCCCTCGAGAGCATTCCATGCGGCCCGCGAAGCCTTGGTGAAAAAGCGATTCGTAAAATTTAACACAATTTCATATTACTTTTGGTAAAGTTATGATAATAACACCTTTAGTTTTGACTATTTAGCCATAAAATCCTTGTTTGTGATTGTTTTCACTTATGTATGATGCCTAAGAATATATGCAATTTCTGATTTAAACCCTAATCTGGCCCGCCTAATGGTACCTTTCAATGCGGCCCGCTGAATAATTCGCTAACACCGATGCGACTCGCCATGAAGAATAGTTTGCCCATCCCTGAGCTATGAGGTCCCTGAAAAACTATTTTCGTTTTCTAAAGTGTCCCGGGTCCGAATCCAGGAGACAATCATAATTTCCCATTAGTTTACACGGGGATTTTCGAGCTTTCAGAGTGCAACGTTTTTTTCTTTCATTCATCAGAATACCTAAATATTGAACAATTTTCTTTGTTTTTGCTTTATTCGACGGATAAAAGTGTTTACTCTCATATGCCCTCAATGTTTACTTGTTACACGGTCGAGGCTTTCATAAATACGCAATTATTTTAGAATCTTTCCGGACGTTGCCGAGGCGACCATCATTGTTGACTCTTATTCAATTACTGTCAATTAAACCTTCAAATAGATGAAAGAATAGCGGTATTCACGTCTCACTTTTGTTTAAGCATCGAAATTACTGCTGTAGCACCGTCAAACTTCATAAATAGCAACCTAAATATTTACGGATAATTATTCAGTTAACTGCGTATGGGAAGTGTTTCTAACGATTTAATCAAAGAAATTGAATCTTCATTTGATCGTTTGAATGTTGGAATCTTACCTTTTTGCAAGTAAAACTATTATATTATAAATCTGTAATGCTTATCAACGCAAATAGGATCACGCATAAATTTAAAATTAGATGAGAATAGGGACGTACATACGTTATTTATTTAGCATTTTGAAAGTAACATGGTTATCTTCTCTTCGTAGATAATCTAAATAAACGGTAGCATTGATTGTTATATAAAAAAGAAAGGACATATTTCAATAAAAAGAAGCAAAGAAAATTGCAAACACAAAAGTTCGTGATCAATTACTGTGCAGCATTAGTTTCCTCTTTAATGTGCTAGAGTTACCCCCTTTGGCCCAATCTCACGGGGTTGCGCTGCGGAGCGGCCAGGGGCGGAGCTCTTAGTACGCATTCATTTGCTAAAATTTTTATTTAAAATATAAATGCAAGCGGTTTTGAAAAAAAATCAATGATAATTTTTCTTCAATAAACTGCAGATCCGGAGATCTTTTTCTAATTTAATTTTGCAAAAGAAAACAAGTCCGTGCATCGTAAAACGAATTTTTACGTGTCCTTTATAAAAAATGGAAATTATCAACTGGAGTCGAAACCCGGGACAGCCGAAAACGAAGTTTAATCGCAAATCCTTCTGTCAGTTCTAGCCTGTTTTCCATTTAAATTGTCGTGATATGTACTTTATTAAATGAGAAATCTTCCAAACTTTAAGCCAATAAACAACACATTTTTTAAATATCCCTTATACCTACATCTTTTATATTTATTTTATGATGGCCTCATTTTTCTACACAAAAAGTGTAACGAGGAAATTAAAATTTGTTTTGTTTTATTCACGCAAAATCAATAAAAGACATACATTTATTTCATATCATATTTATAATTTGATCATCGCTGCCGTTATGATGCAACATCATGAGATAAACTGTAGCAATTTATATTTACTAGCAGAGTCGGCGTTGGTTTACAATTGTTGTTAACCTACATTTTAATTCTTACAAGTGGACATTCATACCGCCGATTTCCTTCATATTTCCATGGTTGGCAGCAGGCCGTGAACAATGGAAGTTTGTGAAGTAATAAAACGCAACTCTTTCTCGAGAAAAACGATCTTAAAATGTTAAAAAATTCTTTTGGCTTGATATTAACCGTAGGTATCAGCTTAACCCATTCAACGCGGCACGGAAAATCCGAGTTCTTGCCGGTGGCTGAATCCAGTTTCCTTTCATTTCCAGTAGAATTTAGTGCAAGAAATGCAGATATGAAAAAATTTAACGAAAATACGCAAAAATAGATTTTTAACGATTTTTTGAAATACTTACCGATACAACGAGTTATTACAGAAAAAATACGCAAATCGTCGAAAAAAAGTAATAATATAAAAATGAATTTTCCTATAATATAAAAAGGACCTGGAAAGTAAAGAAAACAACCTTTAATCGATAATAAAACGACTAATTTTCATTCACTGACGGTAATTTGAATCGAGTACTTACCGAAAAATTATTAGAGGAAAAACACGCAAATCGTCGAAAAAATTAACGATGTACAAATGAATTTTCTTATAATATAAAAAGGAATTGGAAAGAAAATAAAATAACCTTTAATTCATAATAAAACTAATTCTCAATCACTATAGGAAAATCAGAGTGAATACGTACCCAAAAAAGAAAAAGTCGAAAATCCGAAAAAAATCTACCAATTGCAAAACGGACTTTTCTCAAGCGCTGGTTAGGGTCAAACTGACGGCTGGAGACGCATAGGAAACTCATTCCGCCGGCGGTCCTTTACCCAGACCGCTAGAAACAGATGTAGCGCTATGACTGGAATTCCAGTCATGCCGCCAGCCGATTGAACCACGATGACTGGAATTCCAGTCATGCCGCGTTGAATGGGTTAAAGGAAGTATCTACGGTAGACCAGTAGGTGGCGAGTCGGACTACGGACGCAGACATTCCCTATCTGCCGATTTTCAAACCCAACTTATTGCTATTTTTTTTCGGGGTATTTTTCCTTTTTTTTTCATTAACGACGCTATTAAAATTCATGCGCTCGTCCATCACCAAATGAGTGCGTCGATTTTCCATGACACGATTAAATATGCTTGGTACGCCTCAAAATTGAGTGATGGAAGAAATTACTTTTTAATTTAATTTCCGAAAAAGGCAATAAATAAAATGGTCGGTGCTCTTTTGAAAAATCAGGGTGAAGTTATTTTTTAAAATGGAAAAATGCCTTTAAAAAATTGTAATAAATTGGGTTCGAACCACGGAATATTGATAACGACTCGGCCTGTAGTCTACTAGTCTACCTTAATTAATTTATGTAAGCTGATACCTATGAGTAATGTCTATCCATAAAATTTTTTTAACATTTTAAGATCGTTTTTCTCGAGAACGAGAAAGAGTTGCGTTTTCTTACGTCACATATTTCCATTATTCATGGCCTGCTACCAACCTTTGAAATTTGAAGAAAATCTGAATGTCTTGGACTCCCCTTGTTAGTTCGTCCAAGTTTTAATGGTACATTCAGGTGAAATGATTATCATTGGAGTACCACATATTTGTTTTCGTTTAAAATCAACTGCGAATCGTGCTATGTATTCGGGATTTAAATAAAAGAATAAAAATTGGAATTTAATTTTCTTACCGTTAAAAATTCAAATACGCGTCAAATTAACGTAAAAATTTGTTTTGAATGCCAAATTCCACATTTTTTCAAGTAAATATTTTCATCTTGAAGGGAAACCACACTTTTGCAACCTTAATGAAATCACAAAAGCCAAAATTTGTATTGAAATTTAAGATAGTAACTCTTATTTTTGCTCTAAACCACTATTAGTTTAGGCTGAGCTGTGTCAATCAAAATGAAATGTTAATGAAATAATAAGTGATGTATTTTTTCGTAATTGCAAATTGCTCTATTTTCAGTCTATTACATTAGAATTTGTTATTTTACATTGGGGATTTTGTTTATTTAGGTTGCTATTTACAGGTAACCCTTAGCTACTTTCTATTAGTTTGATAAAGGTAATTTTGTATCGATTTCTGATAAATGAAATAAAATTTTGATGAAATTCCTAAATAAATTATTTATATAGGTATATTCGTAAGATATTGTAAATAAAATAATTTTTTATAATTACAAAAATAGCATGTTGAAAGTGTGAGTACTTACTATAGTTTTTTTAATAAGTTAGTTCCAACTATATTTAGAGCACTACTATTATGAAATTCATAGATGAGGCCGAGACCTTGTGGAATTATTTTCCCAACTGTATGTACTTTAATGTTGAAATACAGAGGGATTGTAGTCTGATAAGTAAAAATGTATTCAGCGGAGGGAAGAAAACTCAGAATTTTTACTAAAATATTATTTAACCGTTATGTTTTGGCTGGAAATTATACTAGTTAACAAATAACTCAAAATTTACCTATTGGAAAAGAACGAAGCTATGATTTTAAAAAACTGTTGTAGAAAGAGAGGAGTTGCATTTAAACTGTTCTATTGTGTATCATCTAAGATAATAAATTTTGAAGTGTGTTTGTTGGTTTGTTCATGGAACTCCTCCTAAATGATAAAAGCTAGAATAACCAAATTTGGTACGATTCTTCCTTACATCCTAACTTAGTGAATGGTCAAGGTTTGGTCAACCAGGATTAATCAGTGCTGCCAATATAGGGGATTAACATTTTCCCAGAAGATAACACGTATGAATCCATTTCTTGGCTTGCAAGGTATTCTTCCTTCAAGCATAAAAATACGTAAATATGGACCGATTTTTTTTCGTTTTTGCTTTATTCGACGAATAAAACTCTATACTATCTTATTCCTGCGAAGTTTACATGTTACACGGTAGACGTTTGCAGAAATACGTTATTTGTTTCGAAATTTTGTGGATTTTTCGTACTCTTTCCGGGCGTTGCCAAAGCGGCCGTCATTGTTACCTCCGATTCAGTTAGCTTCAATGAAGCTCACAAATAGACGAAAGTTTAGCGTTTTTCGATTCTCGCTTTTGTTTAAGCAACGAAACGATCGATGTTTGTGGATAGAAACGTAAATAGATACTGATTATTATTCAGGAAGCGTTTATAACGATTGATGAAAGTAATTAAACCTTCTTTCGTCTATTGAATACTGGAATCTTACATTTTTTGTGATTAAAATCATTATATTTTACATTATAATGTTTATTAACGTAAATAAGCTCACGCATCTGGTGTACATTTACCAGTCAGTATTCAGTTATGGATGTCTGTATGTTGCCTTTTCACGGGTTGCTTACAAGTCATAAAAGTAAATATTTCAGCGAGGCATATTTACATAAGAAATGAAGCTGGATTTGGCGAAAGTAATATGATAGGAAATAAAATGATCGTTATATTTGAATGCAATAGGCTCGGAAACGGATTGTTACAAGCAAATATGATTAATTGTAAAGAAAACTATTAGTAATTTAAAAAGTATCTACTATATATTTTAAAGAGTTTATATGTTGTGCTGTAGTAGATTCACTAAATCCGTTGAAATTCAACGGGAAATTCTGCTAGTAAATTATGTAGAAAACATTCTCTTCAATAAAAATATGAATAGTCTTTACATGCGAGTGTTATCGCCCAAGATAGAATTCGACAGAAGCTTTCGTGGTAGTTGTAAAAATAATAAATCTGAACTAGCCTAATTGAAAATTTCTTTTACAACAAAATGTCTACCGTAATGAGCTGAACCTTCTTAAGCTAACTCTAGCAGTCTATCTCCTATTTTATACACTTCATCACCTACACATAGTCTAGTCTTATGTTCTTGAGCTCAAACTCATGCGCCACTTTCACGTCAGATTTCCTCCGCTCCTAATTAGAGTTGTTAAGAGGCTCGAGGCTATGATGCTTGGAGTTTAACCTATTCGTAATTGGGATATTGCGGCCGAGTTGCGCTTCCAAATTCAAAAATGTTTCCCATGTGTTAACAAATCGCACTTATTCGGAGCTTTCGTTGTTTTGCTTCTTGAAAACAAATATGGCTGCCCTCAATATATACATTTATTCGCATATTCATAAATGTCTCTTTATTTTTATTAAGTTCCCTACATATAAAATAGCCTCATATATTGCTAGTATAAGAAATTTTCTTCCAGTTTTTCATTTCTTTCGTCAAAGAACCGGAAAATTATCTATATTAAACGAAATCGATTTCTATGTCGTTCAGCTCTTTGCTCTATATCTCCGTTTTATCAAGTAGTGTTTGATGTCACTGGTGAAACTCGGAATTCGCCTTTCAGGTTTGCTTTTAAAGAAGAACATTATCTTAATTACAATGATAATAAGTTTATGAAACAGCATCAACGTCCAAGACTTTGTAAATGTATGATGGTGGCAAAAAGGAGGATTACCAACAGTTTTTTTCCTCTCTCTCTCTCTTCTCTCCCACTCTTTTCCAACGCTTTTAATATCAACCGCATTTTTCTCCTTCACCGCTAGGCGGCTGCTCATTTCAAAGATTCATACTTTCACTTCATTCATAATCGCTTAATCCCGCTTTATATATCATAGGAATTAAACAAAACCATCTCCAATCTCTTTTCATCTCTGCTCTCCAACCCCTCGAATGACCCCGCCCCATTTTCCCCTCCCTCCCTCCCTCCCTCCCTCTCTTCCTCCCTCTCCTTCTTCCATTTCCCCTTCCTATATAAATGCTTTCCCTTTATCGTTCCAACGCGGTGGCAATTCCGAGGGAGTAAAAGACCCCTCTCTCCCTCATTCTCCCCTCTCTTCATTCTGCTCTCTCTCTTTCCCACTCTCATACTCTCGTTTTCTCTCTCTCTCTGATTCTCTTTCTCCGTCTCCCGCTAACCCGCAGTAAAACCATCTATTCACACCCCAATTGCTACGAAACCGTTTCCCCGCTCCATTGATTGGTTTACGTCCATCATCGGTTGGAATTTCGACGCGAAATTGTTCCTCGAAATGAAGAAGCAATCGTTCCATTTCGAACGAGTCTTTTTTAATCAAACTTGTGATTCAATTATTATACGCACTTTTCTGGAATTTGGCGCCGAGAGACTGTTTTCGGCCTCAAATTCAGGAAATTTGGGCTAATGTGTGATATAAATGAAAGAAAATAAACTCACCCGTGCGCATGGTAATGTGTATACGTTGTCGTGATGCGTATCCTCGCATTTTCTTTGTCATAGAAACACCTTGGTTTACTTTATTTTTAACAATAAGCCATTTATAGGAAATATACTTCATTTCTGATTATAAACACATTGTGTTATTAGCTGCAATCACTTTCTCACCGTTAAATTTTCATGTCACGACAATCGACTTCTCCGATTCTTACCTCGAATGGCTTCCCTTATTATCGTAGTTTTCATTGTTTAACACTCCTTGATCTTACTCTCCATATTATCCGTCGCTATGCAAACTCGGCCCATTCACTTCTCTTGTCTAACTTAGCTTCTTCCTCTCTCTCCTTTCCTCTCTCCTACTTCTGCATCTTTCCTCATCTCCCTTCTCTATTTTTCTCTCCTCAACAGCGCCTTACTCTCAACTCCTTTCCATGAGTCCATTTTAGCATAGAATGCGCATACTTATACTGACGTTTTGTTGGATGAAAATTTCTCGGAATTTCCGATAAAAACTGCCATTTTACACAGAAATTCTTCATGTGAACGGGGGTGCGAGGTATTGACGATTTTAATGGGCTGACTACGAAATTGTCTCACAACAAAGAAATCAATATTTTTATTATAAAACTTTTTATCCGAGAAATATCTCCGTAGGAACTTTACACCGGTAAGGAATGGATTTTTCGGAATCATTTTAACCATAAAGAACGAAGATTTGTCCTTGCTTCTTTATGAATTTTTTATAAATGCATAATTTTTCATAAAAATATTTTAAATCGCAGGACAAAGTATTCTATCGATTACCGAAGAAATATCGTAAAATTCGGTTTGGATAAGTCGACATAAAATATAAAACAAACGGAAATGTTATTGAAAGTAGGAATTAAAAATACCTCTAGAAATGTTGATAACATACAATAAATTCATACTAAATACCGAAAGATTATTTTCGCATTTTTAAATTGTAGGTGCTATGACTTGTTATGTGATTGCATCCTATATTTCGTCTTCTTCGCTATATTTATAGGTATATCTTCTTACTGCACACATAAGACACACATTCAGTCTTCTAAATTTAATGTTATGAATATTAAACGATTAAATACAATCTCCAAAATTGAATGTCTCGCAACACTGCGGCAATGAAAATCCGAATGGAGTTTACAAGGAGTTCACAACGACAAATGTAGGAGGAGGCGGAAGATATTTCTCACATAAGGAAGTCTTTCTCTTAGTAGACTTCATTCGGCTGTTGGTTCATCGCCACGCACCGCGACTATTGCGCACTGGCGAGAAAGTGCGGAAAGGGTTCTTAGTGGAGGTCAGGTCACTCGGTTTGTGTAAATGGTTCGTGGGGCTTGTGGGCTGAGCGGAGAGGAATTTAAAGAAGCGGAGGATGAGAGAGGAGGAGGGGAAGGGAGAACGAGGCGAAGGGCTCGGTTTAGGGAAAAACGCGGAAAGAATTATTAAACGACCCTCTCGAGTGGGACCTTTAAGAGAAGACGATGATTAAGAAAATGGCTCCGTAGCGAGCGGAGCGAAGCATAGTATTATAAGAGGACTCTTTTTTTATGATGGGGCGAGAGGAGCACATGGCGGCGGCGAGGGTCGAGTAGCGCTCGGGAATTAGAAGGGCAGAGGGATAGGAAGGGGGCGAAAAGGCACCGAAAGGGCGAGGAGAAAAAACTGAGCAAGATGGCGCGAGGCTGACTGAATTTAGATTCGGTAAAATCGTTTGTTTATAAATCGATCGCCTGGAAATATGAGCACAGAAAAATCTCGTAAATTCTAAATAAATTCATCGGATTAATTTACGCAATAAAAGATTAACTAAAAACGTATTTGTAAATTTACACGTATGTTAGAAAAAATATTTTAAATGCTAAGGAATCATTCTTAAGGCGAAATAAATGAAATGAATAAAATTAATTTGAAATAAAAAATATGGATTAAAATAAAATCCTAACATTCCTTTCCATCTCGTTACACGAGAATAGTTTGTACGGTGGGGCACGCATTTTACGAGATATTATTTATTTGTTCCCGGGAAAGTGATTGGGGAAAACGTACCACCGCTGAAGGTTTTGATAATTGAAGAGGCTTAAAATTGATATCGATTCAATTCCGAGAACGGCTGCCAGAATATTTCATGCGTTGCAAACATAGAGGAGGCCGAGGGCGGGACTGGATGGGCGCCACGATCGAAGGGATGGATTATTGTGCTAAACGCTGGACGCGTCGCCCTCCCGGGAACGGTCGACCCTGCCGAGGGCTCCCAGAGGCCCTCTAGTGACCAGCTGGAGCGGAACGCCCCAGAGGAAGGAGCTCGGAGGGTTTTAGCTGCGTTGTTTCACATACTTTATGTACACATTGCCCCTTTAGGGTTGACTGAATTTCCCGAATAATTCAAAGATAGTGTTAATATTTGTGAAATTTGTTTTATTTGCTACAGTGCCCGTAAAAGTTCTCGCTCCCAGCCCCTGCGAGCATCATTTTTTCTCCGTAAAATATACTTTGATTCTATAAGATTTAAGATCTTCGTCGAAATGTATACTTTTTCATGAAGAGTAGATATAGCATAAATGATAGATAATTTCGATTTATGGCGCCACTTCTCCTTAATAAATCTTATTGCCTGTTTTTTTATAACAAGATACATTTTGTAAATGACTAGTCGACAAGTGGAAGATAATACCAATCCATGTTTCTATTTTTTTTATACGAGTGAATTCTACGCGCGGGATTTTGATTATAATTTACAATATGCTCGAGCGCCACCTGTTCTGGCCTCCAATTCCACCCATTACGGTCTCGTTGAAAAGAGAATGAGTTAGGAGTGGGGATAAGAAGAGAGAGAGAAAGGGTGGGAGAAAGAGAGAGTGGAGAGCGTGGGGGAAGAGATGAAGATTCGGAGAGGAAGAAATGAGAGAGAGAGAGAGGGGGGGGGGGGAAATTGAGGAAGATGATTAGAGGGAGGTGAAGTATGAAAGAGGTGGGGAAAAAGGGAAGGGGTGAATAGATACACTGGATGAGCGGTTGTGGAGATAGAAGCAGGTAGATGGAGACAATGAGAGAGAGAGAGAGAGGAAGTCTGAGAGAGAGATAAGAGATCGAGGATAAAGGTATTCAGTGGGAGGGTGACGAGATATGAATAAATATGAAAGAGCGTTCGAGGAGAATAATGCGGCGTATTCAGGGTTTTAAGCGGGTGGAGCTTCCACGATCCGCGGAGATTTTTCCATACGCTGAGTAAAGTCTCAGCGGGTCATTAAACTGAGAAAAAAAAAAGGAAAACTACTTTCGGGAGATATGGGATCGCGGGGAAAAACTGATGCAGCAAGAGGTCTGACGTGCGGGGAACGTCTTAAATGTAGAACCATTCCTCTCTTTTCATCCTAAAGTACTTTGGAAACGAAAAAGTACATTCTTTTATATTACTTCAAAATTGGAATAATTATATTTTTATGTATCAATAATTTAAAGAAAATTATGAGCGAATTATTAACCTAAGGAAATTTTCCCAGGGTTTTACTTTTGATTATACAAACGTGTAAATTTACTTTTACGTGAACGAAAGTTACGACATGCAACTTGTACAAATCACATCCAACGGTTTTCACTCAAATAACCAACTCTATTTTAAATTATCGTGCAATCATTAATTCCTGCCATCGTGTGCACCATTTAAAACAATCTGGATGTTTGAAGTTGTATCATTAACCGAACGGAAATTTTATTTCTCATACGTAAAATTATATAACTTTGATAAAAATTAAATCCCCGATCTAAATCTACAATTTCCCCGAATATCTTGATTTTGGTTCTTAAAATGAGGTGAATTGGAAATAGGAATGGAATGCAGCAGAGTGCGTGCGTATGAGTGTCCTTTTGGGGGTCGTTCAAAAACGAAGCTGCGCCCACGCTTTTCTTTTATATTTACGCATTCAAATACAATGAAACAACTCTTTTAATATTTCACCTTTTCCGCCGATAGAGTACGGATAAATTTTATTTAGCATTTGCTCATAAAAATATCCATTTTCATCGAAATCTTGCAGTCTATCCGCCAGTCCACGGTGAAATCTTATATGCTGGCTTCTAATCTATTTGATAGGCTGGAAAATGTTATTCGAGCTGCATACACGTAAATTTTACAATTGAGGCTGTACATTTTGTATCAGTTTTGCATGGGAAGAGTGGTTGTTAATAAATTATTCAAATTTTTATTTCGTATATATCTTATTTTACTCTATTTATCTTAAGTAAATAAAGGTTTGACTGTGACGCCAGAATTTCATCCTGATTTCTGTGATCGCTAAACGAACTATAATCCAGCGTGAGAAACGTCTTTGGCGTCGAGCAAGTTTTCACATTAATTTAACCTGCGATGACCAAGGAGATGAAGATTTCCAGCGGGACAACTAAAGCGACGAGACTGATGAGAGTTTTGTTTTTTGCGACAACGCTAGACCGCGTGAGAAGAGGAGGAAAGTAGAGGGGGAAGTAGAGATGGAAGTAGAGATGGAAGTAGAGATGGAAGTAGAGATGGGAAGGAAGAGTACAGTCGAAGGGGAGGGGGAAAAAGAAGTAAAGAAACGATTGCAGTTCGAGATTGCTTTGTTTTTTTGAGGTGAGTCGAGGTGAATGATGGGATGTCTGAGCGCTAGGCGGTCCGCAAAGAGTGGGCGTGCGAGACAGCAGTGGACAAGAGGGTGGAGGCGGGGGTGGATGGGAAGTAGGGGAGGGGGGTGCAAAGGGTAGAGAACGGAAGGGCTCTGTGGGGGTGGCGAACGGCGAGGGAAGGATAGAGTGAAGGGAGGGAGACTGGGGTTAGAAAAGGACGAATGAGAAAAAAATGGGTAGAGAGAGAGAGAGAAAAAAGAGGGGAAGGGAACTTGGGAAAGTAGGTTCGCGGTGATGGATGAAAGGGCGAGTTATTGTTGAGGTTGGTGGATGCCATGGCCAATACATGGTTTCGCGGAGAGAGAAAAAGGGGGAAGAGAGAGAGAGAGGGAGGTGATAGTGAGGCGTGAGGGAACAAAGAGGGATGGGAGAAGGGTATTTTTGCAGGGAGGTGGCTCCATCAAAAGGGCCGAGGAAGGAAGTGAACAGTAGGGAGGTGGTGGGAGGAAGAGAAGAGAGGGGGGATGAGGGGGGGTGTGTGGGGGGGGGATGAGGGGTGTTTGGGGGATGAGGGGGGGAGTGGGGGAGGCGTGAAATGGGTTTTGAACGTACAACGGCGCCGACAGCTCTGTTCGCATTCACGGAGCATGATAGAGGAGTGTGTGTGTGTGTTGCGCGGTGGGACAGGTTCCGGGAAGGAAGAGGGCGTGGAAAGGGTATTCGGAGAACATGGAGAAAGGAATGGATAGTTGTGTGTAAATGGGAAGCGAAGAAACCGAGGCGAGAATGGTGTAATGAAAAAGTCGGGATGAGATTGCGGGAAAAAAGGGTAGATGGAGCGGGATTATGAAGAAGGATAGAGAGAGAGAGAGCGTCTAGGGATGGGTAGATGTAGGAGAGAGGTATTCCGAAGGATTTTCAAGGGGAGATGAGATAGGAGTGAGCACGTTGCACCCGATGATTTCCATAGGAGACAGTAATTATTGACTCATCGAATTGAATGTTTTCTGGGACGTTTTACAAGTTAAATGTCAGAAAATAACAAAATATGAAGTATCCTATCATAATGTATAAAGCGTTCAATCCTGAAAATTTTAATCGGTGCGAAAAAACGTTCAGCTATCGTAATAATACGAAGTATATTAAAAAAGAAATCATCGAGCTAAAGTCATCGTGTTATGGCAAATGATATAGTTAACTCGCGTAAGCACAAAAATCTGTAATAAATCTTATGTTTTTTCCTGTTCAAACTAAGTGTGCTGAACATGAAATGTGGTTTACTCGGCCGTTTTATGGTTGCGGCACTTATAAATAATATATTTCTAATCTTCTGGTTGCTTAACCCGTGAACACTACCCTTCCATACTTAATTACATACATTTCGTAAACAACTCTTCCCCTTAAACCCATTCATTCAGGCGAGAAACGTGCTGGCAGCATGAAGGACATTATTCTGTGTTATATTATACGGGGCTTGATAAATGGGAATGAGCAATAAAGTACGGATATTTTGAAAGTCCCGGTTTAATAAACTACTCACATTTCTTTTTTATTTTTATTAGCTGTTAAAATGCACATCCATGGTATTTTACGAAGAACTATTTAAACGACAATCGTATGCATCCATACCAAAAGCAAAATTTGGACCCGCGACCATAGCATTGCGTGGCAGAAACCACCCTTCTTTCAAGGCCGCCTAAGGTTAATTACGAACATTTGCGTGAAATATTTAATGACAAATACACTTGAGTTTATGTCGTATCGCAGTATAAAATAAGTTACTTCTATGACGGCATAAATACACCACAGGTGCCGAGTGAGGCCCGCGCGACCCGTGTTTGAGACCCCTACTCTCTGATGCGACTGAATCGTCTCAAACGAAAGCTAGGTTTCGCCGTGAATATAGGCTATCAGCATTACGTAGTTGATGCGCATTTCCCGTAAGTTTCTGCAGGCGAATAATAGTTTGATTTAAAAATCCTATTTATTGTATTGTAATTCATAGAAACACAAGGCATGAATGGAAAATCTATCCATGAAACGGAGGAAGAAAGGCTGGAGAGACTGTCGAAGCAAAAAGAATACAGGTACTAATTTCCAATTTACGACGGGGATGTGTTCCTAGAACTAGCGACGTATCTCGAAGCGACATAAATCGGACGTTTTTCCCATGTATTTATATGCTATAAAGGGGAATGCGTTTTCAGATCGTATATTTTTAAACTCTCCAACATAATTGCAGAGGCTCGCTAGTCCGAGTTAGGCCCTTAGGGATGAGGGCGATATCTCCTGTAATTATGTACCAACTCCGACCGTTTTTTAAACGGATTTCTGCGGTAAAGTACCAAGAAATCTGACCTTTTATCTCAATCAGTGGATAATAGAAAAAAGTTCTCATTCTTGATTTTTAAACACAAATTTGAAAAGAACCGCCATCGTTACAGAACATTAATAACAACTATGCTTTATCAGCAGCGACAGTGCATGCAGATACAACTGTTATTGACTGTCCGGAATAAAATGTTTTAATTTGTTACCGTGTATAATAAGCACTCCAACTTTTAGATCAATTTTTCCTGAAAAAATGCGTATTATATACGGAAAATTACGGTAGTTCGTTTGGTTGGTTCTGTTGAGTTTTACCTGCTGCCCTGCATTTCACCATCTTCGCGAGATCGAGATTTTAAAACGACGTTATATCGGACATAGAAACGACGAAGGACGTAAAACGGAGAAACTTCCCCTTATTTGTAAATGACGTTATATCGAAGCGACTTAAATCGGAACAAAGCAAATCGGAGATTGCCAATGCTACAAGAAAATAAGAGAATAGAGTAAGAATGTACTGGAACAAATGAAAAACAAGGCAAATACAGGAAGAGAAAATTTAAATTTAAAAAGGCGTATGGGAGGATTAGAGTAGTTAAAATTAAATTATGAATTTCGTCTAAATAATGAAACAAAAGAACAACGGGAAGCACGTTTAGTTAAGCTGAGGGAAAATCAATCACGACGTTTGTCAAAGGAAACAGAAGGATAGCGAGAAAAAAGTCTAAATCAGTTATTTTAAAATCGTTCTCCGCATCTTAGCTATAAAATTCTTACCTACAAATATAGTTTTTTTACGGCTGACATTCACAATTTCGCCGGTCAAATTTATTTTGTTTGCAAGAAACAGTTTTATTAATTCTAGTTAAGAGACCTTTATATTTAATATAAATAACATAAACCTTTGAAATTGTTTGGATTTTTTCTTAAACATCATATATGTACAATTTAACTAACATTTTCCTGATAGGCTATAAAAATACTGAGGAAATTTCCTGTGAGTAGATGTATTTCATTACAAAGATGAGCAGGTCATCCTATGTCAGGTCGACAGTGGTAAATTGTTATGCGTTTTATTAAAATGATGAATTTCAAGGACCGTTCAACTTAGATTTTTAGTGAATTGCTAAAAGAATTGATGAGCATATATTAATAAGAATTCACATGCAGAATCAAGAGGACATGTTGTAAAACATGAGATGAATGTGTTTTTTGGTTGGGTAATGAAATTGATAGTTTTTATGGTATGCATGAGAAAAGTAATTAATTTTAAATTATATTAAATCTTAATTTAAGTTGATAATTTACAGGCCGTAGTAGGTAGACTGAGCATCTCTAGTTTAAGTTTTGTATTGTGTCAATAGTCTCATCTGCTATTTTAAAAGTCTAGAAATATTTTAATCATTTCAAAGTTAAATAATGACTTGGTTCAGTTCCGGGAAAAGCATTTTGAAGGGACTGCAAAGAGCACAGCATTAAATCATAGTTTGACAAAATGTTACCATCCTTATGTAAGTTTTATAACAATGTTAGCTACAATATAAATTTCTACATTGAATAATAATATTTTATGCAAAGTCATACATTACAGTTTAATCTCATTGTCATAACTATAAATTCATTTCACTAAAAATTATAAAATAAAAATAAAAAAAACTTTTTTCGTTTAAGCCCTTTTTTATAAAGCGCACTGAAAAGAATAAAATAAATTTTTGGGTTCAAGAAAATATCTGGATCTTAAGGAAATTTTTCATGATATATGATTATGAATCTCTTTAAAAACATGTATGGCATATGTTCATTAAACAAAAAATTTTCAGACTATTTATAATGTAGTGAATAATTTCATCAAAATGTGCCATACATATTTTTGAAAAGAGATCCATGATAAAAAAATGATGAAAATTTTCCTTAATATACAGATATTTTCTTGAACCCAAAAATTTATTTTACACTTTTCAGTGCGCTTTATAAAAAAGAGTATAATTTTAAAAGTTTTTTTATATATTTTTATTTTACAGTAATTTCTCATTTGTTCTGAAGCCTCTAATGTTTTCCTTTGGTGGATTCATATTATAATACATTGAAGCATCTGTTAAAAGTATTTTTAAACTGCAATATCAATGGCTACTCGGCTGTCGATTCAATACGTTACAAAGCAGAGAAAATTTTTCTATTCGCTCATAATTGATAAGATGTGACATATCTATAGCAATTATACTTTGCTTTATTCGCCAATTTTAATAATTTATTTTTAATCAACTATTAATAAGTAGAAGATCACATTTTGAATTGAGTGTTGCCGAATAAACATTGCCTCATTTAGCTAATAGATTATGGGATTTCACATTATTAAAGACGGAAAATATTGTTTGATATTTCTCGGAATTGAAAAAAAGAAATTGAAGAAATACTATCAGAAGTTCAAATCTCTTTGTCATTATATAAATCCTTTTTATAATGTATGTTATTTTGAGAAATAATTTTGCAATCAAAATATCGGTAATTCTATTACCGTGAGACAATCTACCCAGAATTGATTATTATTAGATTGATTTCCAAAATCTTTAAATATTTTTACTGATGACTAATTAATCTTTTATTATTTGAGGTGATACATCGTGAATATTAGTATTCATACCATTTTTGAATAAACTAACTTTGTGAGCATCCCACATCTATTGTTCGGTATAAACGACCCATTTAACTACATCAGTGGTGCACAACCCGCGGGCCGCATGCGGCCTTCCACGGCGTTTTGTGCTGCCCGCGGCCGCTTACGTAAGCTTCTAAAATTTTTAAAAAATTACAGGTTTTTTTAATGGTTCGGGGAACTAACCCAATTTGTATGGGATCGTCCACAAATTACGTTACGCTCTAGGGAAGAGGGTGGGGGATTTCATGTCTCGAGTCTCGGGAAATTTTCATTCGAGACTTTATTAAAATTAGATATTTCCTGTGATGTTGAAACCAAATTCTCGGAACTATTCAATAAACGCATTTACTTTTCACTGGCAGTAGATGAATCGACAGATGTCGCATCAACCTCTCAAATGTGTATGTTCGCACGTGGTGTAACACCAGATTTCGAAGTGTATGAAGAACTCTTAGAGCTCAATCCGTTGAAAGATCAGACCAAAGGATCTGATTTGCTTGAGGGATTGCTTAAAAGTCTTCACAATCATAATATGGACTTAAATAAACTTGTGGAGATAGTTACTGATGGTGCGCCTTCTATGACAGGTGCTCAAAACGGGATGGTATCTCTTCTTTCCAAACATGTCCAAAAGTTGGAGCTCAAAAATGAGTTGATAAAATATCAGTGCATAATTCATGTGAAAAGCCTAATTGGGAAGGATCTAGGATGTAGTAAAGTTATTAGTGATGTTTTAAATACAGTCAACTTCATCAGATCACTTGCGCTAAACCACGGACATTTCAAAGCTTTTCTCGAGAAAATTGAAGCTGAATATTGCGATATTCTGTACTATTCTGAAGTCCCTTTGGCTTAGCAGAGGCATGGTTTTGCAACGTTTTATATCACTCTTCGAGGAGATAAGAATGTTTCTGACAGGAAAAGGACAAGCAGTAAATCATCTCGAATATCCAACATGGGTATGTGACTTGGCATTTTTGACTGATATTACTTCACATTTAAACGAATTGAAATTGAGATTGAAAGGTAAGAACCACCTGATATTTGAACTTGCTAACAATGTATCAGCGTTCAAAATTAAATTATCATTATTTCGGGAGCAACTGGTGAAGAACAATACCTGTCACTTTCCTAACTGCCAACAAATATTTTAAAAATATAATGTGAATAACCTCAAATATGCCACTCATATAGAACGTATCCAGCAGTCCTTCAGTGAGATATTTACAGACTTTGAGTGGGACAAAACGTTGTTAAAAACATGTGCGAACCCTTTTGAAGCCTCATATAAAGACGCTGACTCCAGTTTACAGCTCGAACTCATCGATCTACAGAATAATCATGAACTGAGGTCAAAATTTAAGGAGGGAATTCTGCCTTCCTAAAGAATCCTATTCAAATCTACGACGGATGACATCTATTAGCACAAGTCTGTTTGGAAGCAAATATACACATGCGAACACGCTTTTTCATTGATGAAATTAATCAAATCGAAATATCGGAACCAGTTGACGGATGAAAATCTGTTCAATCTTGTATCTGAACACTATAAACATTACACAAGATATTAAGCGTTTAACAACGGAAATGCAGGCTCAACGATCGCATTGAGGCAAATTAAATTCAATTTAAAATAGAAAAGGTTGATTGATCCTATTTTCTGTTAATTTTGTGTCAGAGCATTCTTATTTAAATGGAAAGTTTAATTTAGGCATAAAATTAAGTTGTAATTATTATTATTTTTATTTATATCCATTATTTAATACACAAATTTTTAAATTCCATAAAATTTAAAAAAATAAGTTTTAATTGAGATTTTCCTTATATTTAAGAATTCAATGTAATTTTTTTCATAATGCGGCCCGCGAACTCGGAAAAACGTGAAATTCCCGCCGTTTAATAGAAAAATGTTGTGCACCACTGAACTACATTAAACAATTATGAAGTTTCAGAATCAAAATCCCATGCGGCCACTTCGCTGAGGGAGTAATGTTTTCCATACATTCATTTTAAATATTGCGAATCGTTAAATTGACGCAATTCGTATGGTTTCCGATCATTTCCTTGTTTTATATACGGATGAATAAGGATTTCTAATTATTAAATAAAGGCGAAATATTATCGAGTAATATAGTAAATATAAATGCATACTTGAGGTCACTATTTTGCCTTTTTAGCTCTATAAAATGAAAAGTGACGATTAATTCTGGGTGAATTACCCGGAGAATAAAAACATATTCGACCAATAAAATTGAATAAATGAAACGCATGAACGTGGGAGATGCATGGCAGACGGACACTCCTGTGATGCACGAGAAACGCTCGATGGGGAAAAGTAGAAATCACCATGGCCGGTATGTGATGTTCAACAAATTTGACATTTTTGTTATTCCAGGATAATATCGCGTTGAAGGTATTCGCTTCGAATCATTCCTTTTTTTCGTCAATTGGAATTAGTTTCTTGGCTTTGCAATTTCCGTCGACTCCCAACATCTTCCCACAGTCTCGATGAGTAAAACGCTCCCAGGTGAATGTTTCTTCCACGAACGCATCTCATTGTCGCTGCGTTATTCCTTCGTGGAATCCGTGTCGCGGAGTCGGAGGAATCTTCTCCTCGAGACACCCACATCCGGCGGACCGCAGAAGGGCCACCCCACTCTCACATATACTTAAGACCCTTCCTCCTCCATTCCACTCCCTTTCATCACCCCCACCCACCCCACCCCCCATTCAGCCACACCAATCCCCTCTACTTGTTTCCTAATTCACCGGAGAGGAAAAGCGAGAGGGCTCACCTCATCCGCTGAGCACATTATATTCCGTCGCCTTACCTCAGCCAGTTCTCATCATTCCCCCCCACCCCTCCCCTATATCCCCCTCCCCCTATCTCTCCTCCCCCTATCTCCCCATCCCCTACCTCCCCCTCCCCAATCTCCCCTCCCCTATATCTCCCTCTCCCTATCTCTCCCTCCCCTACCTCTCCCTCCCCAATCTCCCCTCTCCTATATCTCCCTCCCCCTATCTCCCCATTTCCTACCTCCCCCTCCACTATTTCCCTCTCCCCTATATCCCCCTCCCCCTATCTCTCCCTCCCCTACCTCTCCCTCCCCTCCCCTATATCTCCCCATCTCTTACCTCCCCCTCCCCTATTTCCCTCTCCCCTATCTCCCCTCCCCCTATATCCCCCTCCCCCTATCTCCCCCTCCCCCTATCTCCCCTCCCCTCCCCTATCTCCCCCTCCCCTTATCTCCCCTCCCCTATCTCCCCTCCCCTATCTCCCCTCCCCTATCTCCCCTCCCCTATCTCCCCTCCCCTATCTCCCCTCCCCCTATCTCCCCTCCCCTTATCTCCCCCTCCCCTTATCTCCCCCTCCCCCTATTTCCCCCTCCCCATATTTCCCCCTCCCCATATTTCCCCTTACCCTATCTCCCCCTCTCACATTCCCCTCTACGACCCCCACGGATCCATCCTTTGATGCAGCCTCCGTCGTATTCACTACACCCCTCCAATAAAGCATTCCTGCCGCGGCTTCCCGATCTCACAGCCCTTTCGCATTCCCCTATTTCCGCCACAGTTTCCTCCTCGTTCTCTCTCTCTCTCTTTCGTCCTGCGTCTTAATCCGTCATTCTCTTTCCACTCATTTCCTCCTTCACTTCCCGCCGCCTTCCTCCTCTTTTTTTCACCCTCTCCTACCGTCGTTCTTCTCCCACGTTCCGCCTCCTAATGCCTCATCACCATTCCCTCCCGTCACTCCCTTTCCTCTCTTTCTCCCTCTTCTCTCCTTACTCCCCCTCCTCCTCCTACTATTTCTACTCCTCCCCTTCCTCCCTCTCATCTGACGCCCTCTTTCTCTCCCTCCCTCTCTCTGCCGCTGCCTCCTTCCGCCCTTTTGGGCCTCCCGTTTAACTTCCCTCAGCCTCACCATCTCCTCCTCCCACCCTAATATTCACTTTCATCTCCTCTCCCATTCTCTCCCCTTTATCTCAATCTCACCTTCCTCTAACCTTCCTTCCCCTCGCTTCCTCTCCTTCCAATGCCCGGATTGTGCGTGTGTGCGAACGTGCGTGTGTGTGTGTGGGTGCGTGCGTGCGGCGCACACGGCGGTAATCAATGTTCGCCTTTGCATCATCTTCCATTCGGGATCTTAATGCAGCTTAGCGTTTCCCCTCGCATGATTGAGTCTTAAGAGGAAAGTGTGAAAAATAGAGCATTAATTAATGTTGCTACGGAACTGAAGCGACAAAGACGAATAGTAACTTTTGATGTGCTGCGACGTCGATAAGTAATTATCTTTGCGCGGTTGTTTGTAGCTGCGCATAAATTCAATAAATGCGTGGATGTAACCAAAGGTTGAATAGGTGAGTAATCACAGCAAAACATGTTGTTATCCAAAGAAGAAACGTCCAGAAGCATTAACCTCCGTGAAGTGCAATGTTTGACTAAACAAATAATCTTTCGCATGAGGTCTCTAACTCCTTGTTTGTTTTCCTAATAACTTTTTTCCATACCCTTAAGCGATAAACGAGAAGAGTGCAGGCACATAATATATTTCTTCCTCGTTTAGACTCATGACCAACTTGAAATCCTCTATTGACAATTAATCTAACCTTTCGGACCTTTTTTCTATAGTTTTAACATAAAAATTGAACAATTATGAATAGGATGGTTTTAACTAATCATATGGTTTTCGAAAAAATTGCGTTTAAAATGGTTTCCATTATTTTCGAAATTTTATCGTGACGAGATTCAGACGAGTGAACAAACAATTTTCCAGCATCTCTAAGAAAATGCTATCCACTGTGTTGAAAAATTAAATTAATTCATCAAAAGTTTCAAGAAAACTTGTCCTCAGTCAATCGTACTAGCGACAAAATTTGTGCCTCGGGCAGAAAGTGAATCCGTCGTTGAACAAGGGACCTCAACTGCGACAGTGTCTTCATTAGATCATTAGGAAGCGAAACCAGCAGAGCGTAGGTCGAACATTAAACACGTTGCATTCTAATTAACCCTTTCTGTAATTAAACATCAATCACTTCTCAGGAACTGCGTAATTTATAGAAAAGTTACTCGCGCGAATAAATTTACATAGCATTCTGGCTTATTACAGCTCACGTACACGGCAAAAGCTGTAGAATTTTAATCCTTGCAATATTTAGAGCCTAAGATGCGGTTCTTCGACAATACATTCCAGTGTATCGGTGTTAGCGAGGTAGTGCGGTGTTGCCATTTTGGAAAATTGGAATTGGAAAAACTGAAGAGCGTTAATGTAGTATTTCGATGGAGCCAATCTCATAGTTTTTCTTGAAAATTAATTTATTAGTATTTCCTAGAGATGTATTCGTTTTGTCTAACATTAATTTTGACAATTCTGCAGTAATATTTTCAGGACTAAAATTTGTATAAAAAGCTCATAGGAAGAGATATGATCGATAAATTCAAAATGGTAGGCTGTTCAAGAGGTAAAAAATGATATTTCACATAAATAAATCGTTGTTCCACTTCTCCACAGGAAATTGTGGGCTTTGAGAATGAAAACTAACTTTTTACGCTGAAAATCGTTTCTTTCGATGAAGTTAAAATTTTCAAAGCATTTGATTTATTAAATGACATCGAAACATATCTATACGTAGCTCGAATAAGTAAAATCGAACAGAAATTGTTTTCGCCATACATACGATAACGCGAACAACGCAGTCCCACCTACAACATCATTTTCTTTTGCCTCAGTCCAAATGACATCGAATGAAATTCGACTCAGAACCTTGCCTTGTTTTAAACCTACGTTCGACAACACAGAGAGTTGCGATCAATCGTTGGAAATTCAACTTAATTCAGACTTCATTTTGCCTCGATAGCTGAGTGGAACCAACTTCAGGTCCGACGACGACGTTAAGAAAGGTCTCCTCTCCCTTCATTATTTCGAAAACGCAATCGCTTGAGCCAAGATGGAAATTAAGCAAACCTTAATTAAAATTCGTTTTTCTCTCTAGGCTGCCTTTAATCAGAATTTCTGTTTAGCGTCATTGATAGAGTTTTTCAATTTCAGCCCATTAAAGTCCATAAAAACACTTTCATTATTCTTTTAGTTGGCCTAAAAATCCGTACTAAACGAATGTGGACCATTTTTATCATTGTTCAATACTGAAATGGATATTATTTAACATGTATTGCTTAAATTTTACAAAACTAGTATTGGACAATTAATTTATCATTTTCAAATGGCATTCTTTCATTTAAAGTTTTAATTTTGTATTCTATTCATATTTACTCTTATTTCGTCATAAGAATTCTTCCTAAAGCACAGCACATCAGTACAGCATCAATAGATGACATAAGCGATGGTATAAAGTAAGCTTTATGTAATGTTTAATTTTTATAATGCTATAAACTATAGACTTCTAAACCCAATAATAAATATAATAATAAATTCAGCAAGAACTTATACAGTGATATTAGCACAAAAAGGAATTGATCTACTTCTCATCATCCTTCCTTTGCTGCTATTATAAAAATAGAATGTCTATTCACAATTCACCGACAGCGATATTAGCTTTCACTAGGAAAAGGTTATCAATTTTCCCTTGATATATCACACTTAAAAATTACATCTCGGTTAGAGAAGAAATGAAAATGTAAAAATTGACAGAACAGTAGTGATACCGTTTCATGGAAATTGAGATGAACGATCAATAGAAACGGGAATATTCACCTAAGATTTTTTCAGTGTCACCCGTAAATATAATTATACTTTAAAATGTCTCGATATTTGTCAGTGACATAATTAATTTTTCTGAATTTCTCGTTGTAATTTTAGATTCATATCTTTTGAAAATCGGAACAAAAAGGGCGGCGGCTGTAGTATTCCCGCCTCTTCGTCGGTCTCCCACCATTTGATTATGGCGGTCCAAGAGAGAGCGCCTTCGGACGAGGAAACCTGCCTAGATCCGCTCGTTTGCGCTTTTCTTGCAAGTTCTCCTCGGAGAAGCGATCGGGAAGGAGAATCGATCATGTTGAATTTGCCCTCCGCAGAACCGATCATTTTATCGCGTTCGAATGGAGGGCGTCCCGAAATTAAATTCTACGGTCGACCTCCCGGCGAACGACCCAATTTCTTACCTCTTACGTATAAATGAGATACTGTTAGAGTCTACCCGCGTGCTGTCGGTCCTCTTCAATGAATTAGAAAATACATTTATGCAGCAGTGGAGTGGTTGTCGGAATATTGATGTTATTACTAGAAAAATTAACCGCGAGAGCGTGGACTAGGATTAAATTCCGTTTACGTTATCATAAAAACATTTTTAAACGAAATCGAATTACCGTAATTTTCCGATTATAATACGCAACCTATATAATACGTTCTGACTCTCCCATTAAAGATCGCTACGCTGTATAAAAACATTTTGTCTCAATGTCGCCTTTTGTATTAATCTGATAGGTCGGAATACGATTTCGCGCTTTGCTGCCAAACTAGATACGTTTGAGAGAGTTTACGAAAATATCACGTTATGTTCTGACTCCCCTTAAAGATCGATGCAATGTATAAAAACCTCCCTCAATGTTGCCTTTTGTATTAACCTGTTCCGTTGGAATAACAGTTAGACCTTTGCCGCCCGGCGACATCGTTTACGTGAACATCAAGTCCGGTTCATACAAACCGATCGAGGTGTGTAAAATGTTCTCGGCGACGCAATTCACGTAGACGATGAGCGAAAACACAAGAACGCGAGGAAATGTTTGAGGAAAGTGAGGGGAGTGGTAATGAATTCCTAGGTTTTTAGTAATTCTGACAGCTAAAGTAAATAAATAAATATTATTATTTTTGTTTTGAAAAACAATATTTAAAGGAATGTCATCGAAATGCACGATTTATTTGTAAAAACATGTTCGTTATCGAAAATATAAATTATTTCTGTACTGAAAAAAGTAGTATGCATTTATAACCATATATAATACGCACCCTGACTTTTTGTAAACTATTTCGAGAAAAAAAATCGTATTATAATCGGAAAATTACGGTAAAAGAGAAAAAAATTTGGCTTTTAAATGAGAAATTAGGGTAGAGACATAATATATCACATCTTATATATAAAAGTGAAATTCAGATTTTGTTTGTTCTCTATACAAATCTACAACGTTGAAGATATCGGCGCGAAACCGCATAGGAGTATAATTTTACCCTACGGGTAACATAGGCTATGACGCAATAGAAAATTTTTGGGTCAAGGAGTACTTAATTCAATAATTATTTTCACGTAAGTTTAGACGTAATTTTCGACGTTTCAATGTGCAAGATTATATTCCTTCATTCATCTAATTAGGTAAACATGGACCGATTTTCTTCATTTTTATTTTTTTCGACGTTTAAAAATGTGTACTATCTTATTATTGCGATGTTTATATGTTACACGGTCAAAGTTTTCAGAAATATGCATTCTCTTTCAAAATTTTGTGGATTTTTCGTACTGTTCCAAGGCGACCGTCATTGATATCTCTAACTCAATTAGCGTCAATGAAGCCTTCAACACGAAGAAAAAATAACGTTTGTTACACTTTTGTTTAAGCAATGAAATGATCGTTGTAGCAAAGCCAATGTTCAATCATGAACTATTATACATTGTCTGTTCACGGGTTTCTTGCTTGCAAGATATAAAAGTACACATTTCAGAAAGGCATAAGTATAAAATCTGATGTGGCCAACATGACTTTCTCCATATTTGGGGTAGAGATATTTAAATTATTATGAATAGCATTATAAGGTAAAATTATTATTTCGTATTGTAAAAGAATACAGTCGTCCTTATTGCCGTAAATTACGTATATTTTGAATATGTTTACAGAATTCACCGCTACATGGTGGTGGCGCTGTATACTGGAAATTACGAAAAAGTTAAATATCTCCGAAATGGATGGTTCTACGAAAATTTGTTCCAAATAAAACTAGGAAGAAATATTATTCTCTACAACCTTGGTGCTTACGAAGATTACCAATAACGACGTTTTTAAGGAGATATTTGACGGAAACCGAAAAAACCGATTATTTATAAATAATTCCTAAACAATAACTGCTATGGAAAATTGTTTCAAATGAAAGTTGTAGGAAATTACATTCTCTATAACCTTTGTATAGAATTGTATATGCAATAATGCTGTTTTAATAGAGAAATATCGCAAAAACCAAATCGGGTTTCAAATAAACCTCGACTTCCGATTAACCGTTATTGTCCAAAAACTAATCAGTTCTTTGTGCTCATGCTAAAGTGTTATATATGAATTTAGGTATTTATATGACAAGTACTTTTTGAGTTAGAGCGCCCAAAATCACATACATCCACACACGTGCACACACAAACATCATTCCGAAATTAGTCTAAACGTGTTCTAGAGACCTCAAAAAGTGTATTTCCGTTGAAATGTCGAAGTCGATTTTTTCGTGAAGACAATACTTTCCCTATACTACGTATGGAGAAAGTAGCAAGGCATGAAGCTGGATTAGGCGACATTGGTATTACATGAAATAAAATTATCGCTATATTTGAATGCAATACGCTCGGAAATGGATTGTTTACGAACATATTTGGTTAATTTTTAAGAAAAGCTAAGTAAAAATGTATTCTCTATAGGTGATGTAGACTAAAATGTTTTTGTATATCTCGCATATGCCCTAGAATTGGCAGCTAAAGTAGATTAACTAAATCCATTGAAAGTTAACGGGCACTTATACTACTGTTATATAAATTTCAATATATTTGACACATTTTTATGAAAGTTCTATAAATTCGGTCTAAGCGTTAACGCGTGGGATAAAATTTAAGCTAGTCAAAATGAACCTCATAATTCTTGCACTCAAATTGTGATATAATAGTCAGAAATGTGCATTATGCTTATCTCCATGGACACATTGATATTTTCCATAATGTTGTATTTTCATTTGATTTTCCAATCGCAATGAAGTCATTTCATAATTTCTAAACGCGCTTAAACCTGATACCAGAAGCAAAACCAGCCTTACTTTTGTGCTGCACCGAGTCACTATGCTCAGTTTTATCCTCCGTAAACATCTGGTTCTTCCTTGCCTCCATTCCCTCCCCGATCCTCAAATTACCCTCTCTGCTTCCCTCCTCCCTCTCCCCCCTCTCTCTCTCTCCCCCTCTCTCTCCCCTCTCTCCCCCTATCTCCCCCTCTCTCCCTCTCTCTCTCCCTCTCTCTCTCTCTCTCTCCCTCTCTCTCTCCCTCTCTCTCTCTCTCTCCCTCTCTCTCTCCCTCTCTCTCTCCCTCTCTCTCTCTCTCTCCCTCTCTCTCTCCCTCTCTCCATCTCTCCCTCTCTCTTTCCCTCACCCCCTCTCTCTCTCCCTCTTCCTCCCCCCTCTCTCCCACCTCTCTCCCCCCTCTCTCTCCCTCTCTCTCCCTCTCTCTCTCCGTCTCTCTCTCCGTCTCTCTTTCCCCCTCTCTCTTTCCCCCTCTCTCTCCCTCTCTCTTTCCCTCTCTCTTTCCCTCTCTCTTTCCCTCTCTCTCCCTCTCCCTCTCTCTCTCTCCTCCCTTCCTCTCTTCGTCTCTTTTCTTTTGCATATCCCTTACATCTGCTTGCCTGCGACCATTCCACCGCTTTCCCATCCATTTCTAGAAACTCCGCCCTCTCGTTGGCCCCAATCCCAGAATGCATTGCGCCCCTCCTTTTTTACCGTCGACCTTTGATATGGTAGAGACAGGCACGGCGGAATTCTCTCCTTGCGATCGAATGGTACACAAGATCGCTTCTCGCTGCCCTCTTTCCCCTCTTATATTAAACATTCAGATAATGTGATTTGCTCTCACATTCCTTTTATGAGACTGTCTGTCGCCTACTACATGATATTTTTATGATAAAAGAAGTTTTACAGACATGTAGGTATACTTCAAATTCTTCTAACACTCTTTCTTAGATATCAAATAGATGTTTGTTTACACGTATGTATTTTAAATATAGATTCAACGAATTTTAATGGTCATAAATGCATATTTGGTCTTTTATTATTGTACTTTAAAGATGAAAATAAATCGATAATCATATCTTTAAAAAATATTCTTAATCATTGACGTTTCACATAGCAAAATGAAATTTTACAGGGTTCAACAATATTTTCTCATAAGGAATACCGAATCTCATAAGAGAAATAATCTGCTTTAATAAGACTAATTAATTTGCCGAAGCAGGAAGCTTGCGCCAAAAGAAACGCGTAATTTGTCTTCAGCTGAGCTCCACTTGCAACGACAGCAAATTTTATCGATTTGAAGCTATAAATTTGCATTAAGCAAAATAAGGTAAAGATTTATTGAGGTATTGTTTGCGCTACTGATTCAGTTAGCTTAACAAGAAGTAACGCTACCGATTCTTCGCTTGGGTAGTAGTATACATTTAGTTTAAGTGATGCGCAACTTATATTACCTATAACTCGATAGCACGGAGGAAGTGTTTTTTCTGTGGCTGCTCAGCTGTTTAAGTGGAAATTCCAAGACGGTTTTTTTTACGTTTGGAGCTAACAGAGATATTGTACATTACGCATTCTCTCCCAATCTGTTTCATTCTGTGATCTTTCTCTGCCTCTTCCTATAGCCATTCCCTTTTTTTGACCATTTTATTGTTTGCCTATTATTTTGGCACAGATTCCTCTTCAACATTTCCTACTTTTTCTGGTTAAAGATAATTTGTGTCGGTTCCCCTTTTTCTTCAGTGGCGGTTTTAATTTGACACCGTCAATTGTTAACCCAGACACGATGGACACAGATACAAATATAGATACTTAGTAATGATGATAAACTTAGTAGCAATAATACATTAAGAAGAAAGACTTCTTAAAATTTGAGATTTTAATGATCCGTCAATGCATAAATTTAGTTATCGACGAATGAATTTCAGACTGACGCATTTTTTGTTTGCTGTGAATATTTTTAAATTTAATCGGATAAATTTAATATAATTATCTCTTTTTGTCCTTCAATATTCCTGCCACTTATTTCTTTTTAGGTTGCTCTTAAACATAACTTAACATTCTTTTAAATTGAGAAATAGGAAAGACAATAATCGTGCCCTTGGTTGGGTTTAAACCCAAAACTCTAGCATTAGGAGCCAGATTCGTTTACAATTCTTCTATAAAGGCTAACTATAATAGATACAGACATTTAATTCGAAATAACCAGTCTTACTTACCTATTCTTATCTTCAATTTTATTTTCAGCTCAAAAACTAATGCTCACTTCATTATTAGGCATATACGAATGCCATAAGAGCGAGAATATTTATTCGCCTTTGTCTTGATGGCATCGAGAAGTAAAATTTTCGAAAACGAATTAAAAACTCATCCAACGACATAGATAACTCGTCTATACAAAAAAATAAATGCAAAACTTTCAACTGCGTTGTTTCCGTCGTCAGTGGTCACGCACCGACATCGCAGTAAATTTCCTATCATAATCTACCATCACTGATTCACCGCCGATAATAATTCATGCTTTGTTTCCGAAGCGCGCGAATGGTTTACTAAGCCGTTTTGTGCGTGTGTATGTGACTTACCTATATCATCTACAGATACCCAAGATCATCGGGATGGAATAAAGTGCGACTCCGTTGATTCGTATCGCTTTTTTTTCTTTTAACTCTACGCGGCTGCGGATATTCATTCCGAATCCCCGCCGTGTTTACATTACCCTCTCGATAAATCATAGCCCAATGATCTCTCGGCCTTAACGCCTGTTTTGTTCAACCCGAGCCGTTTTTCATTCCAAATCACTCGTTGGGATCGAGACCTTTACCCCTTCCCGCGTCATCCCCCTCCCTCCGACTGCCTCCCGCTGGATACGCCCCCGCATTTCGCCAGAGGGCGGCTGAATTTACGGGAGTGAAAATCGGTTCCGCGGGTGAGAGTATAGCGACGAGGCCGAAAGCCGTCTCCATAGAAACACTGCACACATTACCTTTCAGCTGTTTTACGACCGCTATCACATCTCCCACCAAATACGCACGCACACCAGCTCTACCTCGCACACACACATACAGGGCCACACGCTCGAAATTCGCCCCATCTGATCCTCCATTAATTCAAAGTCGTTGATACCATGCATAACTCGTTGGAAATGAGATGTAAGGCGACTGTGAGAGTGACGTGGGAGACAGTGAACTTTTTGAGATATTAGCGTTCTTCAAATTTGACATTTTTAGTGGAACGCGGAAAATTGTTTATATTAACTTCTACGAAGGCTTCATTAAAATTTTGAGAGCTGAAATAAAAGTGCGAAAAATCTGAAAATGAAAATATGAAAGTTTGTGTAGATAGAGAGACTAAAAAAATTCATTCATACCGTCCGGTAGGTTTTACCTTCACCCAGCCCAACCTGTGCTCTCCAAGGCCTTTCTCTTCATCTCCTCGAACCAAATTCCTTCTTTTAATACGTCTAATATACCTTTCCTCTTCATAACTCTTTGCCTCTTTCCAAACATCTTTCCTTCCATGGCTTCTTTCAGTAAACCCTTTCAAATTTCGACCCAGCCATTTCTCCAATCTTTCCCTTATTAACTTTCATTAAGCTCCTTTCTTCCCATACTGCAATGAAAACTTCCTAATTTCCCCCTCTCAAACTAATTCCCTCTAGTCTACGCCATAGCCATATCAAAAGTTAAAATAATAAATTTATGTATTGGATCTATGGTGCGGGTGCCTAGAAAGGACCGAGGGACAATTACGCTCGCTACTGGAAGTATGTGTTACTAATTGCTCACATGCTTCTCTGTTTAACAGAAGAACTTGATAAAATTAAATTTTTGCTTTTCCGTACAAGATATACTAAAACAGACTTCCATAATTTGTGACCCTATATGTTGCGGGAGTGATGTAAATAATACATTGATTCCCATTTTTTTAAATTCCCTTATCGTAAAAAATCATTCGTATTTTTCTCATGATAAATGCATATATGTATATATTTCCTTATTCTGTGTTAAAGCGTATATTCCGGTAGCTTTAACTTATTTCTCCACTTCGTATGCGGTGTAGTTCTGATGCTTTAGCTACCTATGAGTATCTAAGGATCGTTTCTCTGATCTGCACGGATGTCGACGTGTCCTATGTGGCTATTCAACGATGTCGTGGAGCTTTCTTGGAGGGTGTCTCAAAAGGAACGTCTGTTGCCATGGAACCAAAGACGCCGCTTCAAAGAAATAGAACACTCCATTCTCCATTTATTTCGACTTTCAATTGATTAGTCCAAATATATGCAAGGAATACCTCCGATGGAAGAGAACGTTGGAGTCATCAAATTAAAGAAAATTTTTAATTTGATTTGGATAACTGGATGTTTTTTTTTCTGAGTTCGTGCTTTTATTTAGCTTCTGTATATATGTAAAAAACTCCTAAGCTGACCCGGTACAAACTATTTGACCACTGATCTCTAAATATTAAGTTATATAAACACTTTCCTTCAGATTTAATTCTTTTAGTTTGAGTAATGTTCTATCATTGCAGTGTACTTATTTATAACTCATCATTTGAGGTTGTAACTACTGCTATAAAGAATATTATACGGATGTATGTTTAGATGTAGCATATTAAACTGTCAGAACTGACCATGGATTATTACTAAATATCCGATTCTAAGATTAAACGTAATTCCTTACAGCTCCCTGTCCTGTCTTTGTATTTTGCAAACTGTAATAATCGTTGGTGATATTCACACATATCTGAACACGTGTACAAGTGCCATTTAACATTGACGCATGTATTTAACTTGGCTAATCCATTTTTCACGCTAGCTTAAGTTTCCGTTTTAAAGAAATTAAAAATATACAAAACACTTACTGGATTAATTTGAGCAACATTTACTGGCTCACGAACAGCTCTATTTGAGCATAATATTTGACTTGGTAACCGTAAGCACTTAGCAAACCTTATTAGAATGAAGTTTTTCAGTGATGTGCACTATTCGCAATGAGAATGATTTGAGCCAGTGGATTCTAAAACGTGGTACGACTGCCGGTGGTGGTACGTGGATATTTTTAAATGGTTAGCGAAAGGCAATACAACTGCTGGGGTAGGTTTTCTTATTTTGTGCAAATAAATTTATTATTTAAAATTTCTTTTGTTAATTTTTTAATGCTGTAATAACTTTTTCGCGGAATGTGCTACATGAAGAGTTCTATTTTGTTAGTGGTACATAGAAGAAATGTTTGGGAATCGGTGATTTTAGCGATTCTATCGATCACATAACAAAAGCAACCGCTTATCAATGTCCGTGAATTTGCCTAACAGGTTATTGTTCTTCTTCCAATCACGGTCCGTGTCCTAAACGCGTCTCTTGACGTTTGGAGATTCTTTTCAAATTGTTGGATAGAAGTTTGATGAAGCAATTTATCGATACAAATATTCGTAATATAACTTTTCAGCGTTTTCTTGGTATCGCAAACAGGTAGAGATTTGAGTTTGTTAAGAATATCTTAATACGATACAAATGGAAAAAAGAACAAATTTGGAAAATCCATTCACTCCACTACGTTTCCTAATGCTATAGCATACTAGCTAAAATGTTCGCCATCTCCGAGATAGTGAATGGAGAATTTTCAATCTCCTTTCATTTAAAATTCCAATCTAATAAAGGTATAGTCAACGCGCGCAAATTGGCATTTTTAACGCCAGCGACACATTTCTTCAAGTGTTTCTGTTTGTTATTCAGGGCAGCGGCTGAATCTCCTTGCTTTATCACGTGACCTCTTCCGTTCCCTTTTTTTCACGTCCAGTTCGCTCGCCTCTCTCTCTCTCCCTTCCTCACTCTGTTCTTCTCTTTATCCCTATCTCCTCCGGCCCATCAGCCTAGCCGGCCCCTTTCCCTCCCCCGCATGCAACGGCCTCCCTTTGCTAATCTAATTCCCCGCGAGAATCTCCGGATAACCCACTCAAAACACACACACAAACACACTCTTGATCTCCCATTTCGTGAATCTCTCCCTCCCCTCCACTTACATCTCCTTCCCATCCTCCCTTCCCTCCTTTTCCCATCCACAACCTCCCTCTCGGCCTCATTCTTCCTCCTCTCCCTCGTGCAGCACTACGCCGCCCCTTGCTGCCCCCTGCCATTCACCGCCCCTTGCCACCGCACCTATCCTTCGCTCGGAGAATCTTTCCCATCCATTCCGACCCGGCACTTGCTGCGATTCCCCTTTTCCTTCCGACTCTCCCCGCGACCCCTTTCCCCTCTCCGGACCTTCTGCTTCTAAACGCCCTTCGCCTCTTTCTCTCCATTCCGCGGTGGCTTTTCAAAGATGGCTACGTTCGTGTACCGAGAGAATTACGCCCCGAACTGCTTACCCTGGCGAATTTCGCCAAGGTGAGGCTCGCCGGAGGGGTTTTTATTTTAAACTGATGTCTGGGAATTATGGCGCGTGACTATCTCTCCCTATTCGATCCCAAGCACCATTTCGTTCTCTTCGCCACGACTTATTTTCCCTAAAGCGCTGATTCCCTGGCTTCATCTGGTTGCGTCTCTCCTTCTTCCTCATCCAAGATTCGGCTGAAGGAGCCGCAAGACACCAACCCAACTCCCCCCAAGAACTCTCTCTCTCTACTCCCACTCTAACATTCACTTCTTTCCTCTTCCCTTTAAACCTCACTCTGCCCCCAACTCCGCCCCTTCCGCCACCGGTCGCGGGGGCGATGGAAGACCGATGTCGCGGCAGTGAAAGGACTCGAGGGCTCTTTAATCGTATTAGACCCGTGCGATTTCAGTTGCTCTCCGCCGGGGACCGCTGGATCCTACTTTCCCGTGCTCCGACTCAAGAAACCGTCCCCTCTCCTCTGCCTCCTATACCAACTCTCTCTTCCCCATTCTCCCATGCACACACACACACACTCTCTCTCTCTCTCTCACGACGCTGAAAAAAGCAGATCTGAATACAAGACGGACTCTTTCGCAATGTTGATTGAAGAATTCGACTGGAAACGGAGCAACAGGAAGAGGCTAGGAGATAAGAGGGCAGAGAGGTGATTGGAGAGTGCGAAAAGCGAGGAATTATAAGATGAGGAGAGGAGGTGGAGGAGAGGAGAGGATGGAAAGAAGAGAGGAGGAATGGGAGTGGATGGTGTGGAGGAGAAATTTATCGCTTGTATCGGATCGATCTCGAAAATATTGGAATCGGTTTATTATTTTTTTGCGGAGGAATCTTTTTTGGGCTTTGCATGGCACCTCTTGCGTTACAAGTTAATCTAACGCGATCATCCGTAGGTTATATGATTCGATGAAAATTTCTTTTATGTTGCGGGTGCAACAGGATGTTTTAAAAAATGTTAAAAGTTCCGCTTTCAAGAAATGAAATGGCCGGTAAAATTTTCGAAATTCCTTTGCCGACTTCGAGGCAAGTACCTCCAAACGTTTGACTCCGGGGCATCACATTCGTCCTTATCCGCGAAATGCCGACGATTAAAACCGACGATTAAAGCCGGCGATTAAAACCTACTATTACAACCGAACTGATTAAGGCGAAGAAATTGGAAAATTTTTCTTATAACACAATTCAACATTACGTAAGAACCATTTTCAACCTATAAATACTGTTTTGTACATCAATTTTTATATGGTAAAAAATTTTAGCATCTGAAAATTTACGACTATGGTGATATTTTCCCTTTGAACATTAAAAGTTAATCCTTAAAATTGGCTTTTAAAAGATTTCCCCTTTTCTAATTTATCACGCAATTGGCATTAGGAGAACATCGTTTGGCGACGCGTGATATTCTGTGGGTGATCCCGCATACATCCACTAGCGAGACTACTTGGAATGGATGTCATCAGAAAGGAGACACGCATTTTTCTTCCCCAGAGAAACGCTAATCCCAACTAATGGTTTTTCCCACTCCCTCCAACCGATCCCAGCGACACTCCCTCGCTCAATTGACCACGTACGCCCTTATACGAACGCCTCCCTCCTCATTCTCCTCCTCTTTTCCTCGAATTTTTTCCATCCGGAAACATTTTTCCAGTTCCTTGATCAAACAATCATTCATTCCATCCCTTCAAATACTAAAATTATATCTCACGTGAAAATCATTTCTTCTCAATTTCCACGTAATTCCATCTACCGGTCAATCACTCTTCTTCCTTCCCGTTTCCTCTCACACATCCCCCATTTACCTCTCTTTCTACTCCTCCGTCTCTCTCCTTCTCCTCATTCTCCTTATTATCCTCTTTCTCCCCCCTTCACTCTTTTTTTCCGATTCCGTTTTCGCATTTTAAACGCATCCCCCTTCCCTTCCATCCTCCTCCCCCTCCGTCCCCCTTCCCCTCCATCCCCTTCCCCTCCATCCCCTTCCCCTCCATCCCCCTCCCCCTCCATCCCCTTCCCATCCGTCCCCCTTCTTCTTTCCTCTTCCCCTTTCTCCGCCACTTCCGCCACGCCGTCTTCTCTTTCCATCCTACTTTCCATCGTTTTTCCTGCATTTATACTGCTTTCCCTTTATTCATTCATTCAATTTAAATCCATTCGTTACATATATCTCGTATAGTCTACTTTCTCGCCTAATTGCTTCAATTCATCTCATTGTGCAATCCATTTTCATCTTTTTATTTTTGAAACGAAGCATAATATACGTGTATCTGCTATATTTTTTCGGTTTTACTTCTCTCATTCGCTTGAAGCGTTTCTGAAACATTTGCAACGGATGAAGCTCTACTTATTGCGACCTGTTCTACTTAAAGCAATTAATAATTAGGTCAATTAATTATTAATAGCATCGTCACTGAATTGATATCCAATGTGGGCAATATTAGCTTATGTACCGGAGGTTAAGTTACAATAGTATTGCTCACCCGTAACCACAATGCATGCAGTTTTTTTGTTGCTCCTAAAATATTGGCGGATAAATAAAATGTTCATAATTTCCATTTAAATGCTGCTGAACTCGGTTAATTTGTTTATTTAATTTTCTGGCGAATAAGCCTCTTGGATTGTTATCGCCATAACTCGTTCCACATCGGACACACAATCATACACAAACAGAAGGGTGGAGGAAAACCCAATGCCTGCATTAGCCTACTATTTACGAAAATCACCAAGGGAGTCATCTGCTTAACGTCCCTTCCAAAGGACGAAGCGCTGACTTGAGCTTTCTCCTCAAACCAAACAGTGTAGGAATTCCAAGTTGAAAAATCCGATATCCGCTGGATTTGAACCAGGGATCGCTGCGAAGAAGGTCGACGCTCTAGCCACAACCCAAATTCGACTAATTGGACGGAAATTTCTCATCTTTTTAGGCATAAGTAATTTACGCAGTTCCATGTGCATTGGGCAGCATCTTCAGATTGTTTTAGTTGTTTCCTTCTGAACATTACCTTAAATTAATATTTTTCATGTTTATTAAACAACTTTCACGATATTTGTTAGTAAAGTGTGAAAAAATATGCAATACGGTTTCATTTTAATAACGCCCTCAGCAGTGAACGAGAGCCCTTAAAGTGCTCGATGATTTCGTATCATGTAAAGTCTCTAAATTGTCTATTTAAGAATTTAATGTTTCAGTGATTTCATTAAAGATGAAGCTTTTTAATTTTCATTTGACCATAAACTGCCACTCGTATGCGCGCCTCGATACTGAAGCGTAAAATTCACTTTTATGGGAAGTGTATTATTGTTTACAAATAAAAGAATCGGTACAACATACATTGTACAAACTTTCTCATATATAGGTACTAATGCGTCGTTTAGTTATCTTTAGAAAATCAAAATCGTATGAGCCTGTTTTTAGAAAATCCAGTTTTGTTAAAGTTGTCCAAGAATAAACTAACCTTATATTCATTCATTGAGAAAAATGAAATACGTAGTATTGTTGTAGATGTATACTCAAGTAACGCTAAGAAATTTTATGAAAATCGTTCTAGTCGTTTTTGAGAAAAATTATTGCTAAAGTTGCCTTGAATAAACTAGCCTTATATTCATTTTTTGAGAAATACGAACTATACAGTATTATCGAAGACGTAAACTCAAGTAACTGAATTAAATTTGATCAAAATCGTTAGATCCGTTTTTGAGAAAAACAAATTGATGTTAGAAATGCGTAGAATAAACTTTCCTTAATTATTGAGCAATGTCAACCATTTCTTCATAGCCTCTTCTCTGTATGATAAAATGCCTAAATACGAGATTTAATTAATTTTCACTCTACCGTTTAGGCTCAAGATCCAATAACAGACAGACAGACAGCATTGCGAAAACCACTTTTTTCGGACTCGGCTACACCGAAAACGTATATTTCCGTCAAAATTTCGAGTTCTAATTATTTCGCGATTACAATACTTCGTATGAGAAAGTAAAATTGACAATAATAATTGGTATTAAAAAGGCCAAAAATTTTAATATAAATGCTCTGGTGATATTAACACTGAAGATGAAATTTATCAGCGATACCCCTCAATAAATCCAAACTATCTCGATGTTCATAATCCTTAACAAGATCTTCGATCCTTTGAAATGTATTTCGGTAAAATTTTCGGCTTTAGAGGGTTTTTGACCAGCAATATATTATTCAATTTTCACTTCATCAAGATTTTGCTCTCTTTTTAAATAATCTATAAATTTCCAAATTGTTGGATGGCTAGATCCAATTAATTGGGGGAAGTCACGGTGCCAACCTTCGACTGAAATATTAGTTCTGGGAAAACCTAATGTAACGGCCTCTTGGAAATTCCATTAGGTTACAGGAAAAAGTGGCTTACGACGCCTATTTCTGCGATTCATCCTTCTTGGAAATAATCAATGTTTGGCTGAAGGAACTGCTTATTATCAACGTAATACATAGATTCTAAAAGAATTTCAAATTGATTTATATCGTCAGCTTCGGGAACATAAACAAGAGCTACTAAATGTCTAATTTGAAGAGGAAGTAAGTGTCGGACGTATACATCTCTTGCCTTCCTTCTATTTGTTGGATTTTCCTAAAATTCGTAAAATAATGTAAACTTCATTAATTCCGGTAAACTCATTGCTTTCGTTTTCGGAAAGTCTCGCTTATAACTGTAATTTTCTGGTTAAACATCACCAAATCTTTTAAATCTATTTTCTTCCATTTTTAATACGTATTATAACTAAAATGGTATCCTTTTCTACTTTGGGCCATTTTGTTTTCGCCGATTTGACGTTCGCCTTTATTGATTCGCCGTTTTGACGTGTAACCGGAGAGGAGGGTAGGAGAAATTTTGTTCGAGCGAAGATCGAAGATAGGCCGGAAAGCATTCGCCCCCAAAGTGCATCGTTATTGTATCGCCCATGCCCCCCTTACTTACCTAAGTCGGTTTGGGGGCGTTTCCAAGAGAAATACTATAGAACCATAGTGGATACCCTTGTTAGCGGGTGTGCGGGGGAAAATTTTCGGCTGCTTTTGTCTTTCACAGTTTTCCCCGTCCGTTTTCGCACATGGCGGTAAAAAATTCAGAAGGGCGAAGAGGCATGCAGGGAAGCACGTTTTATGACTGGTAGGGTTTAGGCAGCTTACCAGTATTCTATAGATAAAGGGTGGGCAAACCTTGGCCTGCGGACCATATGTGGCCCTCGAGAGCATTTAACGTGATTTAACACAATTTTATGTTACTTTTGGTAAAATTATGACAATAAAACCTTTAGTTTTGAAAATTTAGCCCTAAAATCGTTGTTTGTGCTTGTTTTTCACTTATGTATGATGCCTAAGAATCCTAGCAATTTCCGATTTAAACTATAATCTGATCCGCCTAAGCATTGGCACCTTTCAATGCGGCCCGCTGAAGAATTCTCAAACACCAATACGGCCCGCCATGAAGAAAAGTTTGCCCACCCCTGCTATAGATACAAACGAACCGACGGGTAAGCTCCCCTGGAGCTTAAGGCGCTTCGGGCGGCGTCCGACTCGCCCTTACTTCCGGCCGGATAAAATCATGACGCGGGCCGCCAGTTGGACAGCCCTACCTTATGTTATAAGACTTTTAAACTGCCATTTTAGATTATTTTTATTAAATCTATTTTCCTACTTCTAGTAGTTCTTCAGTAAAATGAAGGCAAATAATTTTCTCCACTTTTCATGAAATTAGTGAATTAATTTTCTGTAAAACATTTTTTTTCATTATTATATAGTTTATTCCATATCTTAGTAGCATTGAAATCGTAACAATATCCCCACGAATTCATTTTGAGTTTCACAAACATTTGTTCATATTGAGCAATATGAACATAATTTACGAGCTCTTAGAACAGGCAGTTTTTTTTATTTACATCGTTTAATTATCACGAAGAGGCGTGAAAATTCCTTTTTCGCGATTTTACCCCCGAGAGTTCAAGCGTCGCTCTCAATAAAGTGAGAGCCATAATTGGCGAGGGCCACTCTCTTCGCCTAAACTTCGCGTAATTTCATCAATCGATCCAAGATTCTTCTTTTCGGCGAGAAGCTAATGGCATCGCAGGGCGAGAGAAATATAAACGGAGGAGAGAGAAAAGAGGAAAGGGGTGAGGAGTAGGAAGAGGAGGCGAAACAGGGGAGCGAAGCGAACGCGAAACTTCAGAATGGGCTGATTCGTGCAATAAATTCTGCATCTCAACCACGCCTCCTTCCCTTCTCGCTATACTAGAGCGCGTCGGGGCTTCGCACGCACCGTTCCCGCCACGCCTCAGGCTCCATCTACGCTTCGACCCGACTCCTCTTCTCCCCTCCGTCTACACACCCCCTCTCCCCCTTTAAGTCTGCTCCCTCTTTTTCTTTTTCCGGCGACCCTCATTCCGACCCTTCTCCCCTTTCGACCCTTTCTTTATTCCTCCCGCCGATAAACTCCACTCCGATGCTCCCGTTCCATCTCACCCAACACACTTTATACCGATGTCTGCGTCTGTCCCTTAGACCAAAGGTTTTCATGCTTTTTTTATCTACGACCTTATATGAATATAAAATTATCGTTTCTGTCAAATATCCTTAATATTTACCATCCCGAGAGTGTTAATGGAGATATTTTGGAATGTCCCTTGCTCTAAGCGAGTTTCTACAATAAAACTGAGTTATCGAATAAGTGTCCTATGATTCAATTTAGATCGATAAGTAAACTCTCTATTATAACAAATACAGCACAATGAAGATCTTTCACCGAGGCCCATATAAAATAATCCGTGGACCTAAAATGGGTGTATACTTTACAAAACCCCGTCTCCAACCAACTTCTCTCTCTCTCTCTTTTTCTCTCCTGGAATATTTTCCCAGTTGAACAATCGACCCAAACCCGTCCCAGTCCTTTCACTGCAACTTTTACCTCTTTTCCTGTGTTCCCTTCTCTTTTTACTGCTTCGACTGAGAGCCCCACTCCCTCCTCCCCCTCCCATTCCATCTCCCCTCCTCCCTTATCCCCCACCCATTGAAATTCCCCTCCTCCCCCTTCCATTTCCTCTCCTCCCTTCTCTCCCTCCCCTTCCATCTCCCCTCCTCCCTTCTCTCCCTCCCCTTCCATTACCCCTCCTCCCTCCTCCCCCTCCCCTTACATCTCCCCTTCTCCCTTCCCCCATTCCATCTTTCCTCCTCCCTCCTCCTCCACCCATTGCAATTCCCCTCCTCCCCCTTCCATCTCCCCTCCTCCCTTCTCCATCTCCCCTTCCATATCCCTCCTCCCTCCTCCCCCTCCCCTTACATCTCCCCTCCTCCCTTCTCCACTTTCCTTCTCCTTCGCGTCACTTCCATTTCCATCACCTTCTTCGGCCACTCTCCTTTTCCCCTTCCCATCCTCTCTCCCCCTTCCTTCACACTCCCTTCTTTTCCCCTCCCTTTTCCCTTCATTCCTCCTCTCTCCCTCTCCCGATTCCTTCCCTCTCGCCATTTATCTCTTCATCTCCTCGGAATCGCAGCATTCGCGACACATATATTTCATCTTTCTTCTGTGCCTCCCTTAGATAGAAATAATCAACAGCCACCATGTGTATTCCTTTTGTATTTCTATTTCGGCGTAATTCCATTAAGTTCGGAATTCCTTATAGATGTTAACTGAAGCATTTGCATCCACGGTCTGGAAATTGAGCCATGCAGCCAAGAGCCACTCTTGGCATTCCTTTGAATGTTTCTTCCTCTCGAAGAGGAGCAAGGAGCCGAAAAATTTCACCTCGACGTTCGCAAATGGAGCTCCTCATTGCGATGACAATAATTACTGTGGGAGATGCTGTTCGGCGAAGAAGAGAAAGCTGGATGAAAGCGTACGCACGTCATGGCCGTAAGCGTAATTATTTCTCAAGGCTATATCAGGATATGTCCACATAAAGAAAGAGGCCGTAAAATCACTCCTTGAGTAATTGCAGAAAATGCTAAGAACCGCTTATTCCATCGTAAAAGTCGATCGTATTTTTTTCATATACTACGACCGTTAGTAGGCGATAATTTTCACTCTGAAATTGCTAACACGTCTTTCTGGAATTATGGCTTTTTTAAATTAAAGCGTGACATCATTATGAATTATCTTAATGCGGGGCACCAGATCGGATACGACAGATGTATTGATGTGAATTCCTGATGAGCGAGAATGAAATCCAATGACGGTTCTTGAAGTCTCAGTCACAGATGCACATTCACGAAAACACACGCATGCGCGCACGTATTAACTGTGGAGCGCTCTCGAAGCAGATTTTCCTCGATTTTCTTGTTGTCTTTTAAAGAGAGAAATATACTTTAGTGCATAACAAAATAAGAAGCAGGCGATAATATAATCCGTGTTCGACGATATTCTGACAAAATCTTGAACATATTTTAAATCCTAAAAATATTTTTGAGAATCATTTGTCTTATCGATTAATTTAAAAAAACGAAAATTATCACGGTCATCTTTTTCTTTCGTTTTTCATGTTGTGCGTGTATGTGTTTGAGGGAATGAGGCGACCAGGAAGGTTATTCGTCACTTTTGTGAATGAGTAGTTCTGATACGAATGCTTCAGAGATTGCGTTTTAAGTAGAATAAATGGATGTAGCGATGTGCAGCTCAATCTGAAAGGCACTGTTAGTGTGGAGACAACCGCCTGTTCGCGCACATAACTCATTTGCGAATTAGCCGATTGGATTTTGATGGGTTTTGGTGCCGAAGGACGTTTTCCGAATTTAAATCAAAAATGACACTTTTAGGTCACATAGACAAGTAACGGAACAATTAAAAAAATACAAAACGTGAACATAAACGTAAAGATATAATTCGTATAATGTTCACAATAATAAATCATATTACGAGTATAAGTTATAAAATAATTCTCGATCCCTATATTTTGCGCCACATCTTTTTAATAATGCGCCGTTTTAGAGAAAATTGAGGAGGCAAAAATCCTCATGTTTTTCTGAAATTTTAATTTGTTGTTTTATTTCAAGCAGCCATTTACCGAATGTTTGAATAAAAATGAAATACAATCCAGTAACTGGTACGAATCGATACTCGAGCACTAATATATTTTTGCTGTTACCAAAGTCTACTATGAGCAACGCTGTCATGATTCCAATCGTTCTCCGTCCATCATTGGCCCTTGAGATGATCGAATCGATGGCGCTGTTTGGATTGTGAAATTCAGATGTTTTGGGGTACAATAAGTGTTTTGAGATATAAGATCTGTGTTTACAAATTTGACGAGTTGAAAGGGCTGCGTTGAGTGACAATGAAATACGTCCTATTTTCAAAGCCTTCGGCGATTCACGAGATATCAAGGGCAGAGGAGCTATGGCGAATGCTCGTAACTCAATGTCTGAAGACAGTTCGAGCGATAACGTCACGAATTATAGGTTAAATGTTTAATAGAGAACCGTGAATTAAATAGAACCGAAAATACACATAGGATTCTCCGAAAAAGAAATATTATAAACATTTTCTAACAGGGTCGAAAAAAATCTTCATGAAACTCTTCATCAGGTTTTCCTATTTCCTGTTAGCGGCCGTACCGACTACTACCGATAATCATGAACAACCATTCGCTTCGCCTTTTACCGTGAGTCGTTTATGCGAACTACATTTATTTAAAGACAATTATTTCAACGAAATTAATCGAGTGTGTTCTTATAGTTCCTACAATCGTGGCGGATTCTTTGAAAAATGTCGGCTTAATTTTTTTCTAACCAATATCGTTGATGATAAACAAGAACACTCTTTGGAATAATTCTTTCCATTTCCTTTCAGTAAACTTCATATAAATATCATATATTGGAAATTATGGAAATGGAAAAAAATTTACATCTGCTGCGGCTACTTTTACTCATTCGGGATTCTTGTTCCACATTATTAAACTACTTTTCTAGACGTGCCTTATCACAGTTCTCTTAAATTAAGCTCCTTACAATGAACTTCATTCCATCTCACAAATGCAGTTATTTGTGGCCTCCTAAGCCAATCGGAAAGTCAGACAAAGCACAGTTCAACATGAGGTGAATTAGTGTAATAACTCCTCCGTAGCAACCGCTGTTTCCATTTATTTTTTAAAAAAAGCAGTACTGGATTCCTCATTTCTAAGAAATAAACGCGTTGCCGCAACTTACCGTGGGCATAGGATTCGTGTAAAAATTATCTTTCCATATTACGGGCATAATTTGAACTCCACTTCCACGGTTATATTTAAGCAAAAATTGAGCAAAGCGCCATAAAATAAATTTAAACTTAAACGTCATTTCTCCTGAGACAGATTCTTTTACATGAACGAGAATTATTCAGTTAAGTTGTGAATGCGTGATTTTCACTTTTAAGGTTTATTAACGGAAACTGACACAGATGGAAATTAAATTTCATGTTATAGGTATTCTCCGGGATAAAGTCCTTTAGCGAAGACATACAATCGAATTAGGGAAAGTTTAACGAATAATAAAACAGATATCCGAGCTATTGGGTACAATTTAAATTAGAAAAATAAAGTTTTCTGCATACAAAAGTACTAAATCGTTGGATTGAAGAATAATTTCTATAAAAATAAATGCATTTTTGTAAGTATATTCCAAATATTATTTTCCCCTTGCCGTGATGATTCGCAGCAAAACCTACAGTTTTAGATTACGATAATGTACTTTTTATTTATATTTAAATCACTCAGATCTCATAATATCTTGAATGATAATTGCGATTATACTGGTTCGATCTGAATTTAAATAATTTTTGTTTTTGGTAATTTGAAGCCATACTCAAATCGGCCATTTGTGCGATTCGCTGTTGGCCTAGTATCTTATATCATATACGTTTACAGATTTCAAATTTCCTTCTTTCGAAATATAATTGAAAGCACCCTTTTATTATAGGACCACTTTCTCTCTCCCTACTCATATTCTCTTTCCATTTCTCTTGCTTTTTTTAATTAAGCATTTTCTGATTTTCCCACTTCATAAAGATAAAAATAACTCTCTCAATTAATATATCAAATATCTCTCCGTAGTTATGAACTTTAAAACATCTATGACTGTAATTTTAATAATAGCTTAAAGGTGAAAGGCTCACATAATATGTATTAAATTCGTACGAATGTTGAATCAACGTAACGATTTTTGTCATAAAAAATTCTCTGTACGAATGACACGCTCTGTGCCATTTTCCTCTGGATTCTCGCGTGTTTGCTCTTTCTTGTCTCCGCTAATACCTTTTCTGCTATTTTCATTGATTTCGCATTGCTCTCATCAATTCCTGATATTTTTTCCAACTGCCTCCAGATATTCCTGCTCTTTTGCTTCCCATTCACTTTTTCCCTCCCATTTCCCCTCAGTCCCTTCGCTCTCTCTCTCTCTCTTCCTTCCCTCCTCCTATTTCCTCCCTCCATTTTCTTTTCATTTCTCCGTCTCTAATAAATTCCTTTGTCTCCGTGCTCTCAAGCATATTCTCAAAAATAAAGTAATGCTCTTCCAGTTTTCCCTTTAACGTTCTTATTTAATTCTGTCACAAACTTTTCGCCTTAAATCCATCTTACTCCGAAACGTAGCCATTCACATTCCGGTTTTAATTTTCGATCCATTAGAAGTTCAATCTCGAGAATTAATGAGAACATGAGAGATATTCCTCACTTTGATGTAATTCGAACTTAACCGCGACTTCCGCTTGACATTTGTCGAGTGTCGATAGAATTGGAAAATCCGGGATGGAAATGTTTTTGTTGATTCGATCTTGGATGATACAGTACGTATCACTGATCGGTAACTCAAAGGAAAACTTAAGATTTCGATGTTTGCGTGCGTGCCATTTAATTAACTGGGGTTTTTCTAGCATAAAACTCGTTTAAGTAGAAGTGAGAGATGAATCAAATGACAGTAAGGAAAACTCTATTTTTAAGCCTTTATCGAATTTGTTTAACGGCTCAATTTAAATAGCAAAATTTTGAGAGAACCATGTCCGTGGATGCATTTTTTAAGACCGAGAATGATTGTTATTAAAAAATAATTACACCTTTTCTTGGTGCTCTTGCCATCTGTAAATGTTAATGATACTACACTATTAGAAAATAATAAACATTATTTAGAAAAAGTATTAATTTTTTTAAGACTAAATTTATTTCAGAGCAGAGATTGATACTGATTGCATCTTTCTAAATAGAATAAACAAATTTAATGTAAATTTTCTTTCTTTCATATGAAAATTATATGAAATTCGGAACCGATTCCCTGGCATTCTAAAGAAGGTAACCTGAATAAAAGTAGTGATAGATGTTTAAATGTTAAATTCATTCCTTAAAAAGATAAAATTTAAATTAAATATGTAACTTCTGGCTCTGAGATATTAGCGTAAACAATATATGACTCTACTTCCAATATTTCAGTCATAATTAAGGCGTGGTGTGCGTTCTCGTTAGAATATTAGTTGCAGGAAATGAAAATACCCCTTCGACAATAATAAGAAATTATTAACCAACAGCTCCAAGAAATATGTGATTAATAATTAATTAGAGGTGTGCTTCTCACAGAGCCTTTGGCAATGTAGAAAGACGTGCACTAAAACGCGCCTTGATCCATAAGAGCAGAGTCGACCTCAAAATGGCGTTAGCTGTGGAGAGCGATGGATTGAGCTATCTCGTCCCCCAAAAGGCCTCTGACGCTTCCTCTCTTAATAGAGGGCTCTGCTATAGCGAGAATTTCCATAGTTAAATAATGGATGCTTGGTTGCGGAGCAAAGTGAACGAAAGCGTACTCTTGACGGGAGTAATCCTTAGTGATTCATTTTTCATTTTCTACATCCAAGATTTTTTTAGTTTTGGTGAAACGAATCCTTCGATCAGATTCAACCAGAGTATGTGAAAGCACGTGTATGGAAATTTAGACCATACGTACAATCGAGACACTGTGAAAACTCATTTTCCTTCCGTTGTGTCTCTTATTGAACTTTTACATCTTTACAAAGGAAATATATAAGTGATGGTGAACAAATAAAAATTGAATGAAATTGTTCAACCCGTTAATTTCGTTTCATTGGAGATGAATGCGTTAAAAGGTTCAGGGCGTTTTAATATTTTCTCAATTCCAGTATCGTTTTACAAAAAAAATTCCCGCAAAACTTTTGAATTGATTTCCGAGAGTTCTATAATTTTCGCGCTCTGAGCCGATTTTATCGATGATCGGCATTAGTTCCAAGGCGGAAATAATTCACAATTATTGAAATTATATTGCAAAAAACTAGAATGGAAATATTTCATTCAGACAAAGTTTCCACGACCTTTCATATGTAAATTGGAAAATTAATCGCAAAAAAATATAATCTTACTGTGAGAGGTGGTTTATATATAATAATCAATTCGGTAATCTTTTGAAAAACACGTCATTCTCAAATAATCTTCAATTCGTGGTTATTAAATTTTAATCTTTATTGCGCCATAGAAACTAAACAGAAGGCGAGTCGCTAAACACCAGCCGCGACCTACTTTACGAATAAAAGTATTCACGCTTCGCCAAAGCGCATCATTGGTCCACATCAAAAATTCCTCCAGCATGCTTTTTTCACTTTTTAAAACAGACACATTGAAACGAAAAACTTTGACCGAAACTCGACGGGCGCGAGGGAACAAATATTAGGCGTTCCCTGGAAACCGAACAGTCGCCCGCGTTGGAAAAAAGAGAGAAAAAAATAACTAAGGGCCCGCTTTGATCGACGTCAGAAGTAACGCGGCAAACGGAGCAATGGACTTAACAAGAGAAACGAGTTTTATTCATGGCTCCGCGAAGATGATTTATTATTACCAACATTCGGGGAAGAATGAATGTGTGCTCGGGACGGGATGGAGAGTTCGAAAGTGAGGAGGCTGAGGGAGAAAGAGGGGAGGGGAGGGGAGGGGACCGTTTTTTGTGTTCAGGGTGGAGAGGGAGAGGGGCGAGCAAAAAAAACGGCGGAGGCGAGGCGGGGGCAGAGGAAGGAGAGAGAGAGGGCGCCAGAGGTGAGTGAGAGTAGGTCGGGGGCGGCGGAGGGAGCGCACGGCGTTAGGTTAGACGGAAGGGTTAAAAGAGGAAGGTCAAATAGGTGGCTTACCGTAGAAGGAGCCTTAAAGGGATTTTGGGACCGAGAGTGAAGAGAGAGAGAGAGAGATATGCTGGAGAGATAGAGAGAGAGAGAAAGGATGGAAGAGGATGCAGAGAGGGAAGGGAAAAAGGGACAGCGAGAGGGAGTGAGGCATGGAATATACGGACGTTGGATCCGGGAGGGAGGAGAACGGGCAGGAATGGATGAAAGAGCGAGAGAAAACGATGGAACGAGGGTATGGAGGGAGGGGAGGGGGGTGAGGGGGAGAGTGAAGGGGGGAGGGGGGGGGGGGTGAGTCAAAGTGGCCGACGGCTTGGCTGCGATGGAGCGCAATGTTTATCACGCCGGCCGACTGCCACTCACAATTACCCATCCCATGGGGACGTTACCTTCGTTTCCAAAGCGAAGCCGAGAAAAGCGGAATGGAGGCAGGGTGCGGAGGAGACTCGGACCGTGGGGAGGGGGAGGGAGAGGAGGAGGGAGAGGAGGAGAGAGTGCCGCATCCATCCATCCTAATCTGGTCCTCCATTCACTTACACCTTCCTCTCCCGAGTTAACATTAGTTAGCATCGTCTATTGCCCTTCGTTTCGCCATGAATATGTGCCCGTTCTCTGCGATCGTAACCGTTGGAAGTTAAAGAAAAAATCATTTGAGGCTTTTTATTCCTAATTTACCTTGGGTAACAGTCGGAGGTTTTCATGAAGTGCCTCGCCAGGTGGACATTTCCCCGTTTTTCGATTGACGTGATTATATTTTAAAACAACTTTGCGATCCCAAAACATGATCCGATGGAATAAACAACAAGTTTGAGCTAGGGCCTTCAAATGCGAGAATTTCTCGTTTTTGAGGCAAAACGAATAACTCAGTTTTGAAGGGTTCCTAAAGAGGATAAGGTCGGTGTGAGATATTCGTATCTCGCTAAATGGACGCAGGAAATTTCCACCTACAAAGCATCATCCATTTATGTTTGCAATTCAATATTTATTTACAAATAATTTTAGCTGTGTACACGAAAATCGTTACTATTATTTTTAAACGAATTCGTGGTGTATGAATCCTCTCTCGTTCATGAAGAATTCACTAGTAAAACGATACAAAATGTAATATTTCACGTGTAAATTTTTTTTGGGAAGTCTTAAAGATACATTTGATTTCCCTCAGAAAAAGAAAATCAATAAAGTATATTTTCAAGGTATTTCCTCCGAATTATTTTAAATCATTCTAAATCTAATTCAGACTGTTCGTTGGTTCGAAAGCTTACGAGGTGTCTTATTTAAATTTCAAAGACATATATTTAGCTATATCGGTGATATTATAATATATAAAAATTAATTTCCTAATATTTCTATACTTAATACTGTAAGTTTCATTAATATGACTAATTCGCGGAGAAAACCAATTTATACACACTGGATAATTCAAATGTAGCTTTTTAATTGAGAAACGCGCCGAATTTTGTCATTGCGACGACAGTATCAATTAGAAATGTAATTTGGCTAGGATATATACATCTACACTACTTGCATAGATAGGTTAATCAAGGGGGGAAATTAAAATTAAAGTAATAATTTAGGTTCCGATGAGAAAGGTTGGAAGAGAAAGGAAAGGCAATGCAATAATTAACGGTGTGTGGAAGATTTATTGCGAACATTAACGTGCGAAAGCTGAGTATAGTGTGGGTAATGTTTATTTTTATCTTTCAAGGATTTTACACTGAATTGTTTTTACTGTTTTTCGTAATAATTGTTATATTTGCTGCTTTTTCAAGTACCATTGCTCAGATTTTGTAGCAAAAATGTGCTTAGAAAAGAGACAATTGGGGCTTGGCCCATTACAAGATACTGATTCGCACGGATTGTATTCAACTTGGGCTCGTTAATGACCACTTTTTTCTATCATATCCTAGCTAATATCTCCCGTATGCCTATTACAGCTCATTCCACCATATTCCCATTCATCCTTTCCCAATTATCCTTATTTTTTAAATTTATTCTTTGTTCCTATCAGCGAAGCTGTGTATATGTCAGCGCACAACACGTACAAAAACGCTTCATTTCCGCCTTATAACGACGCATCAACGGCGAAAATCGGGACGTGCTATTATATAAATAGTTATTTTATTTTTAGCCAAGTTTTCACTCTAACCCATTTTAGCTTAAAAAATCTTCACGTTTTATACTTTTAATGCAAATTGTAATTTTTCTTCGCCAAAGAAATGCTTAAAACATTTTAAGTTTTTGTCGCAGAGCACACCTATTTTGAACATATCATCATAGGTAGTCTGTCCGTTGACAGGTCCGTGATTATTCTAGGTTAAACTTCGTTCTCCATATACTCCTATTTTCCGGTTTTCTTCATGACTTGATAGCTCTCTTTCCCTTTCAAGTCGTCTACCAGCTGAAACCTTTTCCTACCTCTTTCTCTTTTTCCATCCAGTTTTCCTTCTAGCACTTCTTTAATCATGCACTCTCTCCTCAGGTAATGTCCAATCCAGTTCGCCTTCCTCTTTCTGATAGTCTGTATAATCGTTCGCTTCTCTCCTATTCTTCGTAGTACTTCCTCATTTTTCACCCTATCTGTCCATTTTATCTTCAGCATTCTTCGCCATGTCCACATTTCGAAGCTTTCCAAGTATTTAATAACACATATAAGACCGGAAATGAGCGAAATTTAAATATACAAGCGTAGAATTTATGCATGAACCATCATCGCACGTCTCTTCGAAAACTAAATGGTGGACCACTGAACTTCATTTTATAAAAAGAGTGAAAAATACGCCAAACTGAGCTAATCAATCCCTTCCGCATGATTTACTATGTCAACTGTCAGTTCCAGATGCTATCGAAGCGGAGAATGGAAGAGTGACAGCTCGTCTCCAACGTCAATCCCATTTCCTTGACACGGACTGGCGTCGTAGAGGCAAACAAAACAACCGACCGCGTCTCCTGGACAACCGCGAATTATTTTTTGGCGGCTAATACTTTTCAAGCCACGCTCCTTTATAACACAACGGATGAGTTTAATAAAGCTTCTTGTACGTGTAATGTGTAAGGAAGTGAAAAAGGAGTTGAATTCAACGTCATAATCCATCTCTCGGCACCCCAGTCCTCTACTTTAAGCGTTTGATTCATTATAAACGAATTTCGTCCTCAGAAATTGGAAAAAAATCTAAACGCCTCCATTATTTTCTTTTGCGTAATTGAAAACGATTTCGAAGATCAGAGTACGAAAGGGCGCCGTTGAAAATGTTTTATCGGTGGCAAAACAGGTAGAGGGGGGTGGGTCCAAATGACACTGGGCGGGAGAGTGGATGGAGGAGAGGAAGCCCGAAGCAGTAGCCCAAGGAGGAGTAAGGGGAGTTTCGGATAAGGGAGAGGTGGAAGCGTGGGAAAAAAGACGTCTGCGAACCCGAATGCAACAATGGGAGAGGCGCACCTCGTCTGGTGTTGCTCTTCTGACGAGACGTGTGTTCGCGTGAGAGGGGAGTGAGAGAGAGCTCTCTCTCTCTCATTGTGAAAGAGATGGATTCTCGGCGTGGAAGAGGGGAGGGGGAGGAGTAGTTTGTCAGGGAAAGGGAAGGAGGGGGGGGGGGGGGGGAGAGGGCGAGGGAGAAAAAATGAAGGCTTTTGAAAAGCGCGCAGCATAAAGACGTATTTTATTAGACCCCGCGATGGAGAGGGACGGGAATTGAATTGGAAGAATTTATGAAAGCTTGGTGCTTAGTTTAAGGCGGCCTTGAGACGACTGCTCAACGATACAATGGCGTCGCAGAAAAGCGATAGAAGTTCGCGAAACCGAGGCGTACGAAAGATATACGTGAGGAGTGACAATCGTACCAACTTAAGATGAAAACTCGGAGGAGAATTGAGAGGCGGAGGGAGAAATGATGGCGGGAGTGACCTAGAACAAAAAGATACCAATCGCTTGTTTATAAAGTCTCCAGACTCAAAGTTTGACAATGTACTGTATCTATTGGAGAAGGAGCATGAAATCATGTTTTATGTTGAGACATTGCACAACTTTATATTACATTTTGGAACCATGTATAGGGCGCGCGAAGAATCAGTAACATCTAGGAAAGGAGCAGATTGTTCATCAGTCAGAAATGAGGTTTCCGCGGGAACAGAGGATTGCTTTACTGGAGGCGTACTTTCAGTGCAAATCCTATCAGAGGTGTGTAGAGGTATGGCAGTGCAAATATCCCGATACTCCGACGCCAGGCAAAGTCGCACTCTACGAACTGGTACGTCAGTTTCGTGACACTGGTTCTGTGGAGGATAGGCCGCGAAGTGGCAGACCATCAGTAATCACTCCGGAATTCATCGGAGATATCCAGAGGCGATTGTTGCAGTCGCCCTAGAAATCTGTTCGGCATTTGTCTCAACAAGCTGGAGATCCGGTCTGAAGCAGAACATCACGCAGGCAATACACGCAATCACTCCCACAATGCTGAGACGTGTGTCACGGAATATGTGTAAGCGTGTGGAATTGTGCTTGCAGGAAAAAGGTGGACATTTCCAACACTTACTCTAAACAGCGCCCAATATACCAGCAACTATGTAAAACACAACTAAAATGTATTTCGTGTGATTAAATTTTCAATAAAAAATTTTCAAACGTAGAGTCTGGTGACTTTTTGGACACCCTGTAGTTACAGTCGGAATTTAAAAGTGCATATTAGGCACGAAGAAATTGCTATGGGCCCGTAGATATCGGATAGAAAGATTGATGTCAAACGCAAATAGTGCTCCGTGCGTGTAAAATTGTTAAGCCTTTTCATTTAAGTGAAGTTGTAAGTAACAGACGCCATTACCATCTTTATTTCTTCCGGATACAATGGACCCATTCTTGCGGAATGAGTGGAATTAAAAATGATTTTTTTGTAATAATGATATTGTGAGGGAGAGGGCGAGAGAGAGGGAGAAAGAGAGTGGGGAGGAAGGCAAATTCCAGCAGGAGGAAGATTATTATCCTGAAATGCCATGGCAGGAATTTTTTGCTGCCCAATGAGTTCAGAAAAAAAGAGGAGTCTCGTGGTAAAATCAGAGCTAAAGAAAGGGAAATGAGAGAGAGAGAGAGATAAAGGGGACGATAGAGAAACATGAAGTAGAGAATGCAGAAATTGACTTGAGGGGAATTGCGAATATAAAATGTTAAGAGGGAAATGGAAGAAGGGAAAGGATGTGGTAAGCGACGAAATTGCTGATAAGACCTTCTTAAAAATTATGTCAACTACAAGTTCATAATGACTCTCTTCTCGGAGGCAATCACAGTTACAGGAATTAAAATAGAAACGTAGCATTCGGGAAAATATTTTTTGATCTTCGTTGAAAAAACATTTTTTTTTAAATGGGAGGCCATGAAATTGTAAAAGTAAATTTCCACGAGTTTAGGGCAGTTTCTTAACTTTAAAATTTCAAACATTAAATATCCAATAGAAACTTTATTTTCTTTACGGTGACTTGATTAAATTAACACTGAAAAGACAAGTACGCACAAGCATTTTACGCAATACGTCGGCGTATAATTCGTCAACCAACATAAGTTCAAAGGGAAAGTATATAAAAAATAGATTGTTTTAATCGCGCGACTGAATATAATTCAGCGAACCTGCTGTGGTATATTTCTAAAACGTAATTTTTAACGCTTAAATAATTTATCATTGTAAACCAAGTTCCCCCTTTGTAATATCTTGGAAGTATTGCATATAAGGCAACTAATGAAGCGTTTTCCAACTGCGGTTAAACAAATATGCTTGATTTATAAATGCGTTGACGAGAATATCTCAACGCTTGTATCAAATGAATGGCAATTATTCAGCCGCATAGAGGAGGAGTGAAATGATTCAGCGGCATAAACACACAAAATTCGTCTCCGACGTTGTGACTGATAGTTGATCTTTTATGTGAGTTAAACATTTGCTTCGCTAGGTAATCAGTTTTGTTAAAAAATTTTATAATGCATCTGATTTATCGCTGAGTGCAGAAATAAAACTAGGTATTTCAATCTGTAATACATATAATGACGCTTCTGACATAGGATTATGTAGGAGGAGGTGGATATAAATTATGAAGCACTTCCAGATGAGATAGTAACTTTAAATTTTGTATAAATATAGATTTTTGGTCAAAACCGAAGTAAAAAATCGGCAATTGTTGGAATTTCAATTTTGAGGGGCTATTTCTGCCCCATTCTTGCCCCATAAGAAAATCACGTATATCGGTGTAGAGGTTTATATATTTGCTTTTTTAAATTATTTCCCGTCAAGATTCGAAGTCGGGACTCAAACTATCGGAATGGTTAAAGTTTAGTTCCTTAATTTTCAAATCCGTGTAGAATTGGCGTAAATGTTTAGTTTTTATCGGAAAACAATGGGATTTTTTCTGGGTCCCAACAATCGTCTGCCGTGGCAACGAGCTCACTGTTTTTATATGGGTAAGCTTTTAAAGTGAATCGGAGGAATATACCATAGTGCCACTAATATTAAACTAATTGTAAGACCAATGGAGAAAATCCGATGATGTAAAAATTTGACATTTTAGGGGCTGTTTTGCCCCATACGAGGATGGAACTTATAAATGAGTGACATACCTACTTCAAATTTGGCAAAATTATAGGTTTTTGGTCAGAACAGAAGGAAAAAATTCGAAATTGTAAAAATTCCTGTTTTTGACGCATTGCCGTTCCATACGAGTATAAAAAGTATAAGGCATTTATAGATGATCTAGAGACTTGAAATTAGGCACGATTAAAGGTTTTTGGACAAAACCGATGGAAAATATTTGAGATTCTGGAATGTCCAAATTTTAAAAATGCTTACAAAACGTAAACACCGTCTACTAGTAAATAATAAAAGAATTATCCTTTAAAAAATATTATGGAAATCTCCACTGTAATATATGATGGCAAGTGAATGCTTACAAAAGATATTATTTTTAAATAATATGCGATTTATAAATCACCTCTCACTGCGACATTTTTCAATAAATTTATTTTTCACAATAATGCATATCCCAACATTTTTTTAGATATTAAATTTACTTATTCCATTTGCTTATTTTGTTTTAAATGTTTGAGATTAAACTTTACCAACCAAATTTCTTTCATTTCCTACTGAAGTAACATTTTTTGCGAGGTGCCAGAAAATCTTCCTGCCATTCGCAGAGAAAATTCTCAAATTAACACCTTGTTTCAAACCTCAGACATTTTTTGTATTTTCACACATCAAAGGAGCAAGTTTTTTTTACTTCGCCGTTTCATAGTGCCGGTTAATACACAATGAAAGACTGTTAGTAAGAATCCTATGGATACGGAGGTGCGTTCGTTGGTTTCTGCTTGAAAATAGAAACTTTGTTCCTTTGAACGGAGCCAAGTCTAGACGGAGCCAGGTCTTCCATCGCCCTCGTCTCAACGATTCAATTCTGTCTGCCTCATCCCCTCATTTTCCTTACCGTTTCCTCAGCCTCTCTCTCTCTCTTTCTTTCCTTTTCGCGTTTCTTGCGCCCTTCCCTTCCACCCGAGAAACCGAATCACTCCACAATCTGCCCCAATCCGTTCCCTGTCCCCATCCATTCCAAAGTGTCACTCTCCTCGGCTACTTCCTTCCCCACCCCACTTTCTCATCTTCCCCCCTCCCCCCCTCCCACCAACCTCTTCCAAGCTTCTCTCACTCCCCTTCCATCCAACTTCCCAAGGCCTTCCACTCTCCATCCTCCATTTCTCCCTCTGTGTAACCCAACCCTAGCCGGCTTCCATTCCATTCCAATATATCCTGCACATTTTTCCAAACACAATTTTCTGGCCTAAATTTAACCGCAATCGTTGCCTCTGCCTCGCAACACCACATTGTGAGCCTCTATAAAGGTATCTTCAATCCTTTTCGGTTTCTCCTGTCTCGGTCTTAAAAAATCCTTTCATCTATCTTTAGCCGCTCACCTAGTATTTTAGTCATTTCAATACTTAAACCATTCGCACTTAAAACAATCGGACGCGATTTCCTATATATATATATATAGGAAAACCTCGTTAATACAAACTTCAAGGGACATAAGTTCTCTCACTTTGTAATAACGAGGTTTGTGAAATGAACGTGTCAATATCAGCTTTCTAATTTGGTTTCATACTTTAATTAAACTTTAATTTGCAAATTTACACAAGTTTTTACATAAAATTAACATATTCAGGAATGTAAAAATAAAAGAACAACTTAATTTTGAAAGAATGAAAATGAGTTGAGTTAACAATTAACAAACTTATGGTGTTTGGAGGCAGAAAGAGCAATCTAATATTTGACAACTTCATCGCCCCAATAGAATGTGCAGCACAGCGATCCAGGATCATCAGAATTTTCCTTTTCCGCAATTTCTATCCAATTTTAGAATCTATGATTGAAAATTTTTAGCGGTAATCCAAGCTGTTTTATTTGATTAGTACTCACAAGGGAGAGTGGTTACTCCTTTAAAACATCTTGGCCTAGAAGACTTGCCGATGACTAGGGGATGAAGCTTTGTACTGCCATCAGCATTGGTACACAACAGCACAGTCACCCTCTTTTTGCTCAATTTTCCCCCATGGCAGGTTTCACCACGAGCAGAAAGTGTTTTACTGGGAAGCAAATTGCAAAAATCTCCTGTCTCATCCATGTTGAAAATGTCTTTTATTTCATATTCGCCAAGAATTGGTTGCACAGACTCCAGTCATTCCAGGGCTTTCTCCTTGTCAATTCCTCCAGATTCACCGCAGATATCAAGCGAGACTAGGTTGTTTCGCTCTTTAAAGCGCTGCAGCCAATCATTGTTACACTTAAAATTATATACTGATACCAAGGCGCAGTGCGAAACAATCAGCCTTTTCTTGCAGTAGGGAACACGATGTTGGTAAATTCGATGCCTGCATCTGGTGGAAACATTCCAATAGCCTTTCTTCAAGATCTTTTTTATGCTTTACACCGCTTACACGCAGGACCGGCTTAAGGTGTATTGGCGCCCCGAGCACCAACTTTGTTCGAGCACCCCTCACCACCAATATTTTTCATTGCTAAATAGAAAACTTTTACTAAATTCATTACATATATCTAATATAATTGTTATTAATTTGTAATTTTTTTAGAATAACTAAATCATATTAATTACTTTATTAATAATTGTATTATTGTGTTGTCTATACTAATATAATTACTAATAATATTATACGTTCACAAGAAATCACATTTTTTTCTCGGGCACAAACTCCAATGTGTTGTGTTAGGTTCGGCATTTTGGATTTATCATTCATTAATTACTTCTAAATAAATGCATATAAAGTATTCAGAACAATTCTAGTTTAAAATCGGTATTACTTATTGATGAAATATCAGCCGATGTAAGAACCAAATAACGTTTACAAGTTATTTAGCGCGCGGGATACCCCATTTAAAAAAGTTTGATTTAAAATGTATAGTGTAGTAGTAAAAGTACGGAAGCAATGAGGTTATATAATACATACAAGCAAATAGCCTTTCGAGTATTTTATAAAAGAATACTCACCGGTGTTATCAACGAACAGAGAAATGTGACTAAAGACTACTTCAAGAAGCAAGAAAAGAATGACTACTGTTCACCAGTCACTACAATAAGATACATTACGATAAAGCTTAAAGCTAAAATGATACAATGAGCCACTTCCGAGAGGTTAGTGAAAAAATTGCGAGTAGAATCAATGTTTGAATTTGTATGTAAATTCTATATGACAAGGTCATAATAAATTCTTGTTAGATTGGCACTTTCCAGTATTATGTGACCGCTCAACACTATTAGTTGCAAGAGCTGAAAGTTTTAAGGACGCCTGAACAAACCTCGGCGAGCGCCACAGCGAATCTTGACGGGCGCTATGGCGCCCGAAGGCACCACGTTGTGAAGCCCTGGGCTAGAGGTTCTCGGGTATGACAGAGGCTAGTTATGTAGTCAGGTTGGCTCTGATTCGATCATACCCGGTCACCGAGTTCACTAGCAAAATGCGATATTCTGTTTTCCCGCCAAGGCTGTCTGCCGAATTACCCAGCGGACATAGGGGAAAAATACAATTGTCGCATGCGATACACTATTATTTTCTTTACAAACATTTACCCACCCAATCACTGCACACATGGTGAAGAATACTCTATCTTGGGGATTGCAAGGGGCGCGTGAGCTACCCGAGCGGTATACACCTTACATAGCCAGCACTAGAAACTGAAATTACAGCAAGCTGAAGGCTTGCCAATTATCGTCTCAAAATTTGAATTTTTAATAATCTTTATTTAAATTTTTGCACATTATTATATTGAAATTATCATAAGCAGATTATTATTATTGCCACTTCAGAAGAAATTGCTTCACTTTCATACAAGGGCGAATCCAAGGGGGGGGGGGGGCGATCGCCCTCTCCCCCTTCGGATAACCCCATTGCACACTAATGGGTGCTGTCTTAAATTCATTCCGTGCAGAATTCCTCAATTGTAATCCGCATATTAGATCTGTATATCAAGGGAAGGAAAGGTTCTGATAGGGGTAGGGATTTTCAAAATATAGGGCCGTTGGCAGGGGTGGGCGGATTCGATAGGTGGAGGGGCGATCCCCCCTTGAGAAATTTCTGGATCTGCCCCTGCTTTCATAACGATACATACGTAGCGTTAACAAAAAAGATCGAAATTCGTTAGGGAACACTACCGGGTACAATTGCATCTGTACCGTCAGGTTGCTCGTGATCAATTTTATTACTTTCTAAAGGTTTTTCATGCTATAATAGACGATATGATCATTTTTACTTTCTCCATACGTAGTAATGGGAAAGTATTGTATTCATGAAAAAAATCGACTTCGAGATTTCAACGGAAATACACGTTTTGAGGTCCCTAGAACACGTTTAGACTATTTTGGGAATGTCTGTGTGTGCGTGTGTGTGTTATTGTGGGCGCTCTCACTCAAAAAGTACGTGCCATATCGTTACCAAACTTCATATATAACACTTAAACATGAGCACAAAGAACTGATTAGTTTTTGGACCATAACGGGTAATCGGAAGTGGAGGTTTATTCGAAACCAGTTTCGGTTTTTGCTATATTTCTTCGTTAAAACATCATTATTGTATATACAATTCTATACAAAAGTTATAGAGAATGTAATTTCCTACAACTTTCATTTCAAACAATTTTCTATTGTAGTTATTGTTTAGGAGTTATTTATAAATAACCGATTTTTCGGTTTTCTCCTTAAAAAATCGTTATTGGTAATCTTCGTGAGGACCAAAGTTGTAGAGAATAATATTTATTCCAAGTTTTGTTTGAAACAAATTTTCGTGGAACCATCCATTTCGGAGTTATTTTGCTTTTTCTTAATTTGCAGTATACAGCGCCACCACCATGTAGCGGTGGATTATGTAAACATGTTCAAAATTTACGTAATTTACGGCAATAAGGACGACTGTATACTTTTACGATACGAAATAATAATTTTGCCTTATAATGCTATTCATAAAAAGAATTTAAATATCTATACCCCAAATATGGAGAAAGTCATGTGTTGGCCACATCAGATTTTTTTAAGAATTAACATCAGATGACTTTTTTCCGGCAGTCGAGCATTGAAGAAACTAAAGTGCAGCGTGTAAGGAATCTTGGTGGACTTGGGCTGTAAGGAGTTTGTGGTTATCTCTAAATTCTAATCGAAAACTTTACTTGAGGAATTATTTGTACTATTGTTGTATTTATGCTTTGTTACTTTTTAATGACGATTTAACGAATTATTTTGAATTAGCAACGTATCACGTTAATGTGTAACGGATAATGCCGCTGAATCCCGTTTCGGGGATAACCATTGTACACTGTACACATTCCTCGTCTCTTGCGTCCATTCCACTTCATGACATCATCCCATATTCCTCGAGCCATTTCTCTCGGAGTTTCCTCTCTGCTCTCTTTCATCTCATCATCTTACTTCCCTATTGCCTTTATTTTCTCTTTCACATTTCTCTATTTCGGCCTTCCTCCCAAATTCTCCCTTTCCCTCCAAGCTTTTCATTTGTTAAACGTCCAATGCCTGCCGCATCGTTTCTGCTTCACTCTCCTAGAGCACTCAACCTCTTATAATATCTCTCTCTCTCTCTTTTGTCTTACCTTTGCTCCAGGCGACCCATCGTTAACTGAAGCAAATTCCAGAAACGGAAATTAAGTGGGATTTTAGACCGTAAATTCGGTGGTATTTTTTGGATCTGGCTTACTCTTTTACGCTGACACATTTGCAGATTTTACGCGAAAATTTAATTTGATTTTTCGACACTAGAGTGTTACAGCTGCGTAACGTTATCTGCTATAAACAATTTAATTTTGCTGGACACATTCCAAATATTTTTCAACAATGGTCTTTTTGGCGTTTCATTAAGTTTTTTACGACAGCTCTTTTTTGAATAGAACCATGCGAGGTCCATTCAGCGCCTTATTATATTTCACATCCAACTAAACTAGGTCGCGAGTAGAAAGCAGCGTAATGCCCCGAGGGAAAACGCTCTTTGAAAATAACTTCCAGAACTAGGATTTGTTTGATGAATAAATTCGAAGGTCGTTCGGAATATTCTAATTAATGCTTCTTTAAAAAACTAATGCACAGGTGTCAGCGTAGCCGTGTAAATTTATATTCTCCGCAAAAAATCTAAATTGAAGTATTTTTTGCTTTGTTTTTATGCAGTGGTACTCAACCGGGGTGACATGACACCCCAAGGGTGACATGACGGTTTTTGTGGGGGTGACGCGAATATTTGATAAATTCACAGTGTATCTACATTTTGGCTTATAAACATAAATAAAACCAGGAGAAGGTAATGGAACTGTAAACGGGGTGACACATATGACTGAATGAACTGAACATGGGGTGACTCGGACAAAAAAAAGTTTGAAAACCGCTTTTTTAATGTATCAAGTGCTTATAAAGCGTTGAAAATAAATTTTTATGAAAGTTTTACAATATAACTAGTAATTTGTGATATTATTTCGTAAGCACATTATAATGTACTTTTTGAATTTACTGGGAATTCTTGTCGTTGGCAATTATTGTTTCACGCTTATTGTAACAGTTTATGCACACACTTAATAATTCACAAATTTTGAAGAATGTCGGATATATCCACCTGTAATATCACCTCCATTTGAATATTTATAGCGTGATTTATCGTTTTAGCATTTTTAGGAATTTTCCGGGCGTCAGTATCCTGAAAACTACTTGTTAAAAACAGTTTTTGCTATGATAATACGCGACTTTAATGAAATAAACTTCTTAGTACATTATCTCTACAATCCAGAAAATACAACAGAAGCACTGTCAAAATATGAGCCCATTGTTTTATATTCCGATAAAAATTGCAGTCAATATATGCCATTTGTTTATTAATGTATTTTTTCTTATTTGCTTGTTGGGTGCCGGCCCCGTTGGCCTACCATCACTAAGGTCGCGAGTTCGAATCCCGCCAAAGCATGCATGTTTGTGTCGTTTTCATAATTTCGTATTTCATCAATCATGCGTGTGTGTGTGTCTGATGTGGAAGGCAACGGGAAACCACCACATCATATGTGTTTATTCCCTAGTCATTTCAAACCAACCTTGGGGTTGAAAACTATGGATGGATGCTTGTTGGGTGATAATTTTGCTATTATTGAGGAGAGAACGTATTTCTTCGCATAAATGCGTTTTCAAGCCACACAAACAAATGCATCATGAAAATGAAGAGATGAATAAAGCTCCAATTTTTATTATAATTACTAATATAATGCCCGTTGAAATATCTACGGAGGAATTATAGATAGATAGGTCGATTATTATTATGTTGATTTGAAATAATTAATATCACACTTTTACATATGAAATATTTTGTCATATACATCATTTCTAGTGAATATCCTGTTGTTTACGGGCTATCTTTAGTTAAACTTAAAATAGTTGCCTCTCTTTCCCTCCCTCTTCCCCCTCTCTCTCCCTCTCCCCTCACTCTCCCTCCCCCCTCTCTCCCACTCCCCCCTCTCCCTCATTTCTCCCCCTCCCCCCTCTCCCTCTTTCCCCCTCCCCCTCTACTTCCCTCTCTTCCCCTCCCTCTCGCTCCACCTCCCTCTCGTAGTAAAAGCATTCAAAGCACCTTTATACCCATAATGATTGAATTAACAATATTACATAGAGGTCTAACAATGGAATTGGTAGGCAAGGCAACATCCCCTTAAAATGGCGAGATTTCCTCAAACTGTGTGAATTAAACGTTTACATTGAGAAATTTCAAACTGTAGGCGGAAAAAGATGAACAGAATTAGAAACTTTATAATGCTTTCTTCAAAACGGTTTATATCCGAAGATTGTAGGTCAATTCTTTCTAATTTTAATCTAAAGAAGAATGAAAGCCTGCACGTCGAAATGTCCATTTTTACGTGTCACCTAATGGGAAATGGAAATTATCTCCTCGAATCGAACCCGAGTCTTTAATCTCGAGTTCGATACATTAACTTTTTGTTGATATATCATAATGCTATCCTGAAAATTTCATCAAATTCTGTGCAGCCGTTTGCGAGATATTAAGCTTCAAAAAGCATTACATGACAAAGTGACATTGTGACACTGTCTTTTATATGTGAGACTAGCAGAATTTCAAGTTGAATTTCAACGGATTTAGTGAAGCTACTACAGCACAGCATAAAACTCTTTAAAATATATAGTAGATACTTTTTAAATTACAATTAGCTTTTCTTAACAATTAATCATATTTGCTTGTAACAATCCGTTTCCGAACGTATTGCATTCCAATATATATAATTTTATTTCCTATCATATTACTTTCGCCAAATCCAGCTTCATTTCTTGTGTAATTATGCCTCGCTGAAATATTTACTTTTATGTCTTGTAAGCAAGAAACCCGTGAAACAGTTGTCCATGATTGAACACTGACTGGTAAATGTACACCAGATACGTGAGCTTATTTACGTTAATAAACATTATAATGTAAAATACAATGATTTTACTTACAAAAAATGTAAGATTCCAGTATTCAATAGACGAAAGAAGGTTCGATTACTTTCATCAATCGTTATAAACGCTTCCTGAATAATAATCAGTTTCTATTTACGTTGCTATCCATAAACATCGATCGTTTCGTTGCTTAAAAAAAGTGCCAATCGAATAACGCTAAACTTTCGTCTATTTGAATGTTTAATTGGCACTAATTGAATCGGAGACAACAATGAAAGACTCCTTGGCAACGCCCGGAAAGAGTACGAAAAATCCACAAAATTTCGAATCAAATAACGTATTTTTGAAAACTTCGACCGTGTAACATGTAAACTTCGCAGGAATAAGATAGTATAGAGTTTTATTCGTCGAATAAAGTAAAAACGAAAAAAAAAATCGGTCAATATTTACATATTTTTATGCTTGAAGGAAGAATACCTTGCAAGTCAAGAAATGGATTCATACGTAGTAGCAATGTATCTCCAAATTTAAAATCGGCTTTATTTGCTTGACGTATGAAGGTTTTGAAGGAAATTAAAACAATTTAAGAAAATGTACAGTGTATCACAAATGGGCGCGTTTCGTGCAATGGAATATTAGAAATAAATGATATACCTGTACGTAAGGGAAATGGCGTTTTAAAGTTATTTTCTTCTTCATAAATAATCCATTTTATTCCTATTTAATAATATTGCATGCACACGTAAGCAAATTAAACGTTTGTTTGTGAGATTGTTCATGTTAGCAACAATGAATAAGTAACCATGCAAGAAATTTCAACTCGAATTAAGATATTCTTGTTTGATTTTCATGATAACGGCTACTCTTGCGATAAAAATATATAGGAAAAGAGAAATACTGTACTTTACTAGTTCTACATGTTTTATTTGAAAAATATTTTTATATGAGCAATACTTTACGAGATATGACGGAAAGTTCATTTTTTGCCACCAGTAGAGTGGCACCCCTGATTGACTTACGTGATTCATTTTTGCAAGTTTCTCATTATCTTTGATAGTAAGTCAATATCAAATTTCATGAAAATCCGTTCGGTAGAAGCCGAGAACGAACCTGCGGACGGACGGACGGACGGACGGACGGACGGACAGACTGACGACAATAGGCGCTCACGCCGGAGGTGAAACGCGCCTGAAAAAGGGATGACTATTAGAAGTGACCATTTTTCCTTCCCTCACAGTCTCTGTACGCATTTTCTCCTGCCGTAATCTTCCCCTTCCCTCCTTTTGCTCTTCTCCCTCCTCCTCCTCCTTTTCCCTCTTCACCTCACCCCACCGCTTCCCATTCCCAATCCTTCCTATGCCATCTCACCTTGTTTACATCAGGCATCCCTGGCATCTGTCCCAAAACTAGCATATCTGTTCACGTGAGTGGATATGTACAGAGTAGCAGGTCCCGTCCTCTCTCTCATCCTTCACTAGCCTCTTAGAGGGAATCTCTCTCTACCTCTAGCACTGCTCTCTCTCTCTCTCTATCTCTCTCTCTTCCATACTATATTTCCTACTCTCTATTTTATCCGTTCCTATTTCAACCTCTTGTCTCTTTTTCTGCGATCCGTTCGTTTCCATGACAAAAATTAAGTCGTACATAGAGACATCTATACGTGGTCGGAAAGAGAAGTGGTTCATTCGATTATGTCCGAACGTTTTGGAAGATCGAGGGTTCTTTTGAGGCACGATAGAAGTCAGCTTATTTTTAGGACTGCGGTCTTTGCCATTTTTTTTATCTTTGATAGAGACTGATCAGAGGTGAAAAAGAAACTTCCCTGAAGATTTCATGATTTTAAGCTTCGGTATTCGTAAAATGCGAGTGGATTAAGACGGTTGCATTCCTAGAGAGAATTTAAAACACGTGTCACGTGATTCTGGTCATCGAAAATAAGTACGACACTTTGTAATCTAGTTAGTCAATGCTATGTCTACGCCATCATGCTTAAACAGCAAGCCTTATAAAAACCGAAAAATGAGATTAATGAAAATATTATTTATTTCCGATTAGATGAAATATATTTAAATATATTTATGGATTTATGCATTTGATATGTGATATCGAAATCATAACATTTCACAATCCATGAAATTGATTTGTAGAATATAAAAAATGGCATTCCGTTAAATAAATATCTTGTTGTTCAATCTTATATTTTGGAAAAATAATAATTATACATATTAAAGTTAAGTTTGCCGCTTATTCACACCGGCTAACTTCTTTGATCTGGTCCAAGGAAATGTGAATACGAGTATGTTTAAAATGAATATGCTTTGCATTAAAACATTTAAAAGAATTCAGATGGACGAAGTCGAAAGTAAATTAGCGTTGGAGATCAAAAAGACAGTCTGCAGCTGTAGCTTAAATTTAAAAATTGTATCTTCAGATTACTTATACTAATCTTTAAGCACGACCAAAAATCGAGCTGTAAATATTACGAATTGTGATGCTCGCGTGTAAATTTGAAATTCACTTTCTATTCATCCACCGGAAGATTTTTTCGTCAAAATGGCGGTCTAAACACGGAACGAAATCGCACGAGGCGAGTTTTTCGATGTGTCGAATTCTAGTTTTCATTTTTCCAATTCATGAGTTTAGGTACGCTTTCTCTGTCCCCGCTCACGCTAGGTTGTAAGCGTCCGCAGCGCCACGCGCTCGACACCGACCCGTGCGTCACTACGACAACCTCCCCCTCCCCCTCCCCAATCCCTCCCGAGGAAATGTAACAAAGGGCCGCACGACCTATTTCAGCTAAAGCGTGCGTGCTACACCTCGCCAGCGGAAGGCTCATAACTCCGTGTCCGTCGGAGCAATTTATATTTCGGGTGCGGCGCACGGTGTGTTATTTAGTAATCTTAAGCGGATTGGCAAGATAGAGGATCTTTAGCAGTCCCACTTCACTCTCCCTCCCACTCCTTTTTTTTCAACCCTATTGATGCACAAACACGTACACCCTGTTACCCGCAAGGCAGGAAAGGGTTTAGAGTGGCAGTCGTCCTGTCTGAAAGGCCGGGGGTTCTAATCTCGCAGCGGTAATTGTTGCCTGTCACGTTTTTCAACACCATTCATGCTGGCTGGAGTTGTTTTGATTCGATAAAGACGAAAGAATGAACTCCCTATCTTTTTGAAACCCATTCGTGTTGGGGAAATTAAATCAAGAAGTTTCGCAATCATCTCTTTGGCTAAAACAGATTTATTTTTATTTTCGCTTGGCAAAAAGATGTTTCGGACATGTGATCCGAAAATATTGGCTCACATAAAACGAAATTTCGGGAAGCAGTGGCCTTTCATTAAAACCTCATTCAATCTTCATTAAGTTAATTTTCAGGAGACGTTGTGAGACTTCGGTTTATTTTAACAACAAACTAAAAAGTAAAACGTGTGTCCCTTCACTTTTATGTAAGCATATTACTGAATTATTATTACCAATTGCTCCTTTTGAGGTTGCGATCTGTAAAACATCCCCGTGAAAATTTTCCTCCTGAAAGCTAAGCTAACAAAAGTCGAGAAAAAAGTTTACCTAAAGATTGAATTTTTGCCTTTAAGTGGATGAATTTTGACCTTGTCATTCTCAAATACCATTTCTGAATGAAATTGAAAATTCTTCTGTGACAACTGTTGGTCTTACCTAACCATAAATTTCTTGCATTACATGTTTTAATATATTTCTTTTGCGACACCGTTATTACTAAGCGTGGTTAAGATAATAAAAGATAATTTATCTTATAAAGAGCAATACGTCATCATCCTCCTCCCTTCAGAATGTTCCAGGATACATCGGGTGCTTTTAAGTACAACGATTTTATGGATGAATGAAACACTAACCTATGTATGTATATGGAGTGAAACCGTCAACACGGAGTATGATTTCTTATCCATGCACATTCACACTGAATGGAAGAAAGAAAATTGGAATTAGCCTACTCCTACGAAAAACACCAAAGTGACAAACTGCTTAAACGCCCCTTCCGAGATACGGGGTGTTGTTCTTGCGTGTCCTCCTCAGATGTAGGGGAGCGGGAAAAGGATCAGGATGAATAAAACGACCCCTAGGATCGCTACGTGGAAGGTCATCCATTTTCCGCCACTCTCTTTAAATTCCCAATACATTGTCTTAATTATGGACCTAAATTCCCAATACTAACTGAGTTTAAATAACCCAATCCTATCTTTAAATATCACACTGTGAGCTTTAACTTGTAAATTCCTTATTGACGTGCTAACAAAGATTAGGGATGAATGTCATTACGTACTTTTTTAGGTAAAAATAACATTTTTTTAGAAAATTACAAACTCTTGATTTAAAACAAATATCATATCAACCGTTCTAACCTTTGTAACTTTAGTGGTATGAATCTTCACAAATGAGACAGGTGAATTTCGCCTTTCCAATTTTTTAATTTTTTAACGCAATTAAATTTGGTCTATAATTCATTACATTTAATGGTATTGAAAGAGAGGGTGAAAAGTACGAGCCGACATGATAAATTTTCCCGTTTTCTCTTGTCTCTGCTGTTTATCATAGAATGAAACGCATCATCTGCCTTTCGATATAATTAGTCGAAAAAAATCCAAAAATGTCCCATTTACCCACGAGAGATATGAGATTTCATCTGCTAACATATGTAAAAATAATATTTTTTAAATGCCCTTATCAAAAATTAATTTATTCGGATAATCATTTATATATATGTGTCCAGTGGGCTTCCTCCAACACCTTGTTGCCACCTTTGTTATTACCTTTCTTTTTCTGTAAGCTTTTATATTATATATGTATATATATATATATATATACACACACACACACACACAGGGCCGTAGTGACCACTTTTGGCGCCCTGGGCAGAGGATTTTTTGTCGCCCCAAGATAATCTAATAAAATGATGTGCCTATTTTAAAAGGGGTATTTAACTAAAATAAGCAATCGTTTCTTTACAGATTTATTTTTTGGGCTTTATTTTCAGCAAAAATATTGATTATGTCATTGGAGTCTATATTTTTAGGATTGTCATATTCAGTAAATAGACCAGAAAGTCACTCTTCGTTCATTGATGACCATAGGTCATTTTTGGTCAATTTCAATTGCTAAAAGAACGTTCTCAATTTGAAATTTATGTGACGAATGTTAAGAAATTCTCAGCAAAATTTCCACATTGAGAAAGGAACTTAAAACACCATATTCATGAAGAAATTCCAATATTTCTTTCTGTGTAATTTTCACACCTGGGAACTTCTTCGATTGACTCGCGCTCATCCACATTGATTTTATACATATACGCAGCATTTTTACAAGAATTTATCATTTCATCTTCAGTCGCATTATACAATATAAAAAACAACTTCAAAATTTTAAATCATTATCAATTTCGTATAAAGATGTAAATCGTGCCTACGGTTGCCTTTGAGGAGAGTTTGTTGCCTAATACACTGAATCTTAAATAGTATTTTGTTGTTTCAGGTATTGAGGGTGCTACAGTTACCATCGTGTCATTAAATTCCTTTTTCTTCCTCTTATTTTCGGGATTTTTTTTCATCGCAATATGTCTTTGCCTCTTCCATATACTCTTCCAGTCGTGACTTTGAACTTTTTGTGTCTGGAACCAAATTATCGATCAATCCACAATTACATCGGCACCCTGAACAGATTTAGTAAGGCGGTTGATCTTCTAAAAAGAAAAATATAAATTGCACGTCGATCTGTTTTAGCGAACCTTCAATATCTGTTCATTCATGTTCATTCTTTAATTTTATTAACACCATATAAACTTGCTTCACTTGTAACCTCAATAAATTCACTGCATTTCCTCTTGATGAATCGTGTTGTGCCATGTTTTTTCAACATCAACTTAAGGACCTCCATAAGTGCAACCTATCTCGATATGGAACCAGCGAAATAAATTGATAAATTTACCGGTTATACTATTAGGAGCATTTTCATACGATTGAGCTAGTATGTTTTGTAAATCTAGTGCATAAAGCTCCAATTTTTAGATTATTTCTGAGGCGATTTCGTCTCCCTTTTAGCTTCTCATAAACGAAGTATATTGAGAAAGTACATATTGTAATCGCGAAAAAAATTCGATCTTGAGATTTTGATGGAAATATACGTTTTAGGTGTACCTGAGACCGAAAAGGTGGTTTTTGCAATGCCGTCTGTCTGTCTGTGGGTCTGTTTCTGTCTGTTTGTTCGCAGATCTAGAGTCTAAACGGTAAAGTGAAAACGAATGAAATCTCGTACTTAATCATTTTATCATACAGAATAGAAGTCATGAAGAAATGGTTGAAATTGCTTAATAATTAAGGGTATTTTATTCTAGGCAATTTAACAACAATTTGATTTTCGCAAAACGTCTCCAGGGATTCTGATCAAATTTCGTACAGATATTTGAGTTTACAATAACACTACATAGTTCATATTTCTCAAAAGTGAATATAAGGCTAGCTTATTCGAGGCCACTTTAAAAACAATTTGATTTTATCAAAAATGGCTAATACGATTTTCATCAAATTCCGTACAGTTACTTGAGTTGATGTCTGTAATAATACTACATAGTTCATATTTATCAAAAAATTAATATAAGGCTAGTTTATTTTTGGACAACTTTAATAAAGATTGGATTTTCTAAAAAAACAGCTCATACGATTTTCATCAAATTTTGTATAGTTATTTAAGTTGATTTTTATAATGATTCTATATAGTTCATGTACTTCAATAGATAACTAAACGACGCATTAATATATGAGTAAGTTTGTACAGTGTATATTGTACCGATATTTTTGATTTGATAGCAATAAAATCACTAAAGTCCTCCTCAATAATTACATTATTTTCGACCACTTTGATGAAAATTCTGCACGACTAATGTAATGCGATAGGGCGTAAACATTTTTGGAGACGAGGATAAACAAAAGAAATTACATTCAGGGCGTAAAGAGTAGAAGCAGTCAATTAATGTTGCACACATTAACCTATGACTTGGTGCAGTCATGGTCCTTCAGCTGAACCTCAGGTTGGCCGTTGCGAAGAGAACGAAACTGTAACCACATTTTGTCAAGTGTATAATAAGACTTCCATTTGGCGCCCCCTTAAGAAGCTGCGCCCTGGGCACCTACCCCGGTTGCCTCGCCCTCACTGCGGCTCTGTGTATATATATATATATATATATATATATATATATATATATATATGTGTGTGTGTGTATGTGTGTGTGTGTTTCACTTTTAGAGAAACGGCCGATTTAAAAATTTTGGACACCACCGAATTGAAATAATTACGAAAATAATTTCTTTTCTGCAAATTATTCCTGGCGTATTTTTTCAAACTTAAATCTTATTCTTAATGTTACATATGTATAGCTATGCATGTAGTTATAAATGAAATTTAATATAGCCAAAATTTATCTTCTTACAAACAAGGGAAGATGAAAACTATTCTCAGAATCAACATTAACTCCTGTATATTATCTTTCAACACTTTCAGGATTAATTTGTGTGTTTTTCAGTAATGGAACCTCTTAATTTTTATCCAGCAGAGATAAAGTATGTTCAATATCTCTAGAGTATTTTTAAGATGAACCACGCTTCCATTTCGGCATGACGCTGGTAACTGTAATTTTCATAATAAAATTCGATAAAAAAGGTAAACATAACAACTCATTTATAAATTAGTACCAATAAAATTTAGCTTTAAGAAATCAACGCAGTTTATAAACGTCACGAAAGGAAAGTTAAAGTTGGTTTACGGATAAAAAAATGCATAAAAGACCATTTATTCCCGCACAAATCACTTATGTGCATTGTATGTTTCTCTTAATATATTATTTAATACGAAAGGAACCCTTGTATCCGGAAATGGACGCCGAATCCGTACCTTTGGCCGTCACTCGCTAAAAAAATTAAATTTCGGTGGAAGCATTCGTGTGATGCTAGTATCGTCACTCGCGTTTGCTGGCACATGTTCGTAAATATCTCTAGAAGCGATTTCAAACTTATCCTTTTACCGTGTAATTCTAATCGATCTAAAATATTATTCGTTTCCGAAATTTTACAGGCATACGGGGTCAACGAACTTCCTATAATAATCCTTGAAAATAAATTACTGTAATTTTTGGAATGAAAGTGTTGCTGCCAACATCTCCAGAACTTTTGGAATCTCAGCTTCACTTTTATGACCACTGCAATCCTCCCGAAGGCCGCTTACGTTACTGTTTATTTCGCCTATAAGTATTTATAATGTTGGACGCACAGTTTCTCACTGAAAACTCTTAGCGCTCGTTATGTAAAAATGTTCCTGGCTTATTTCCCAGATCGAGAGGCAGCTGTTTCTCCTATCATATTAGAGAGGTTGCTCTTTTTAAAGACAATCTTACGCCCACCCTTGGAACCTCTTCACAGGTTTTTCCTCCAGATTTCCTCGTCGCCTCTCCCTCGAATCCGACCAAGGTGGAAATGGAGACTTCCCTTGTGCGTCACCCGGAGAAGGCTAAGAAAATCTCCTTTTGTGCGGGAGAAGGGAGTTAGGGGAGGGAGAGAGAGATAGGGAGAGAGAGATAGGGAGAGAGAGATAGGGAGAGAGAGATAGGGAGAGAGAGAGAGGGAGAGAGAGATAGGGAGAGAGAGAGAGAGAGTGAGAGAGAGAAGGAGAGGCTATCTGAGATAGTGATCGCGGCGCCGTGCGTGACCCCAGTTCGTATTCTTTATGGAATCGTAAACTCGTGAAAAGAAGTGTTGGAACCTTTATATTTAAAGCGCTCCCAAGAAAAATAAAATGGGCTTCGGTTTCTCTTTTTGAGAGCATTCCGAAATATTCTCGCCACGAGTTTTTCTGAATTTTCACTGAAAGTAATTTTTCATGTAAGTGTATTTTTAAATGTTGTTATATAATTAGAGCGGTAAAACTGAAATCCATTTTTAATCTCATGAAAAAAGCTACCAAATTTCCTTAACAAATAAGTTATAAGGTTAGCAACCTAATGTACTCGTGCATAACGATACGTACAATTAATTGGATAGCAAATAGAGAACATCATAAAGTTAATCATTGTAATTTCCGTGGATAAAATTAAAAAAAATCATATTGCAGATAAAACTATTGAGAAAATGTCCAAATCTGTGAAACTTCATTTTATTTACTAAGCTCTTCACACCGCCACCGCACCTTCAACTTCTGAAAAAGTGAGGCATACATAGTCTAGGTGTAATTTTCTTGCATAATTATGACACCAATAAAATTTCAATTGTTGACCTGCGTGGTATTGCTATGGCGCATTTTTGTGAAAACCGCATGAGTGTGTCATGCCCTCCAGCAGTCTTCTTATATAAAAAAAGACTCACTCAAGGAATGCCTCCCTCCTTTCCAGCCTTCTCCAGTGGTATCACGATTACTGCCACTTTGTTAATTTGATAGCCATCACTTGGACCCTAACACATCTTTATTACTGCTTGGACTTATAAGTCTGTTATGCACATCCAGCGGCGAGATCCTATCAGCACTTGGAGTGCTGGCGTGAGGATAGCTTTATCTCGCTATAGAGTTGTGCCCCCTGCCATTACCCCCTTTCTTCCACACCTTTCTCCCCTTTTCTTCCGCTCCTGCCTTTTCCTCCCCCTCCACTCCCCAGAGCACCTCCATGAAGCGTGACCTTCGGCACTCTGATGCGAAGGCCTACTTAATGGACGCCCGAAAAAGACTGAAATTTTAATATCCCTTTAATAAATAGATAGGTTTCCCTCTTTTGAACGTCTGCTGTGCTGTTATACAAGACGTGAAAATGAGTTTGGTGCTGGATTGATTTACCTCCCAACCTTAATTCGTTTCTTGTTACTGCTTCTGAGGGTATTATTGTGCAGAACTGCACGCGAGTGCTTTATGAAAAAAAGGTGATGTGTCCAGCGCAGAGAGTAAGGAATATGTCGCAATTGTAAATACGTCCTCAAGAATGATTATCAGCAAAGTGAATAATTTTTAAACCCCAAAACAATACTTTCTCCATACTACGTGTGGAGAAAATAAAAAAAGAATATTTTACAGGAAATTTTTAAAATGTTGTATTAAAATAGTATTCGAGTAATAACTCAAATCGTGTTAGCGCCTTATTTAAATAGAGAGTTCAATCTTGATGTAATATTTTTATCAACTAAAGATATTTGACTATCTGTAATGGTTATACCTGTATCTTTAGATGTTTCACAAAAGTAAAAGAATAAACTTAACTTTGCAATCTGGCTGATTCCGCTGAAAATATCATTTTGCGTGGAGAATTGGAGCCATTTTGAACGAAATTATTCACCTAATTTGATTTGAAAGAGTAATGACGGCCTTTTCGACCACTCTTGTGTAGTTGCATTTCGTGTTTCGGTTTGCCTTCGATGTGGTTTTCCGATCGCATTACTCCTCTACTTCAGCTCGTTTGAACAGCTGATGGTTATACGATCCCATTATTCATTTAGGCTGTCTTTTAAGCGGACACGTACCCTACCATCGACGTATCTACTACGTTGTAAATAGCACGGTAACCGCCATGTTTTATTCGAGTCAGGAAATATTCCGAGCACGCGAAACTACATAAACGCTCGAAAGCCACTCATTATCATGATAATTCCATGCAGGACGAATTCCAAATCGAGAGTAAGGCGTTTAATTGAGAAAGTGATAGTTTCGTCCGAAAACGGTGAAATGACGTAATCACACAAAAACTAAATATTTAACGATCTCCTTTATTGAAAGTACTTTTATGTTCGTCTCTGCCCGAATAGCTGCACAGAGATCAATATCGAATGAAACAAAATATAATCACCTAATTTCATCAATGTTTAAATGGTTAACTTTAGATAAAAATTTGTCAGAGACTGATTAAGCAGTCAAGTTTGAAATTTTCAAATAAGGTCGCATTCCGAGCTACGCGTCTTCGGTTTACGCTGATTCGCGAATATGCGTTTCATATTAATGAGACGTGGTAACTTTCTTTACGTCTACGTGGCAGGTGCTTTTTATAATCTGTCGCTAACATAGCTAAAATCCTAATTATTTTTCAGATTCGATGGTCTTCGTCTAATTATTGATTTCCCATCGTGTTTTTCGCTTAGCGTAACCTTCAAAAGATGCAATATTTTCATGAATTTAACATTTATTTCGGCAGGATTAAAACCGGGGGCGTTAAGTATAAAAATAATTGATTAAAAATAGAAACGGACGGCAGGCAAGGAAGTCGCGTCAACAGTAGTAAATTTAGCGAATGGTTTCGTTCTTAAAACCGTTCGCAGCCATTTCAAGGAATCATAGGGCGATGGAGCCGATGAGGTGCGTGCAGTCTGCGGTGGCGACCTCCATCTCGCGTGACGCATCCGCAAAAGAATTTCGGCTTTGCGCTCCCGAGAGACGGACGTTGACGCATTGACAGCGAGCGTCCTTTTCAGAGGTCGATAACGCTCCTTGCGTGGAATTCGAGGGCAACTGACGCACCGGGTGGAGGTCGGGCGAGCTAGAGAAAATACCGCTTTGGCGATCATTTAATTACGACTTTGGGCGGTGAGTTTCACATTCCGTCGTTCGAATCTCGCATGAATAAAATGAGTATTAGAAGGAATGTGTTAAATGTAGAAACTTTATAGGCAGATACTTCATTAAGGTGCGTATTCTAGATCAGGTGGATCTAGAACTGCCAATTTCGACTTTGTGTTAACAACATTGTCTGTATGATTTTTAAGTGAGCGAGGATCATTTTTAAATTAAATAATTAACCTTACTCAAACTCAAATAATCTGATTTGAGCGAATAAATTTAGTTGTATAGTTAAAGGAAAATGTCTAAATACACTCATTAGTTTAATTTTTGAGAATACATTTCTCCTATTTTTGTTTTCATACTCTCTTTCTGCTCCTTCTGTATGCGGATCAGTCCCTTTTCTCTCTCTCCCAATCCACTCCGCTCCGTCTCCTCTTCCTTTCTCGTAAAGATCTTCCTTTATCGCTTCCCCTTGTAGCATAGCCTCTTTTTCCATTCTGCCTATTACCCAAATTCTCACTATCACTATCTACGCAACAATGACCGCATAACCTTGACACGCCCGAATAACTTTTCAGCTTGGCTTGCTCGCAGTTGCCCGGAGGCATAATGTATTACAGCGACAATGGACAAGAAAGCCAAATAAATTAATACAAATCCCAGCCCCGCGCACACTTTGGAATGGGAAATATAAATTATTAACATCATCCGGGAGATGAATTCAACGGATAAAGGCCAAATATTGACTAAATGTGTATTTTTGGAAGTCAAGAGGAAGCGTAACCTCAGGCTTAACATCTGTTCTGAATTTCACGGGACAGTTCTTAAAATATTATTTTGACCTTCGCTCACGGCCGTCTTCTGATAGCTTCCTCGTATATTTTTACTCATATTTCTTGTGAAATTAAATCCCGCCTAAAAAGCCCCGTCGACTTAAAATTCGCCTACCTTTCCTGTTGCGAGTCAACGAAACCACAGAGTCCAGTTTTGCTTATTTTGACGCGAAGCGAGGAATTATCAGAAAACACCTGGATATTTGTATTCACGCTTTCCATAAAATCATTTTATCATTAAAATGTAAAATAGAACGCTCTAACTAATGAATTTTGCAGTCTTTTTTCTCGACAGTTTCTAAAGCAGTTCGCCGCCATTATATAGAAAATCTTCGAATTTTAATTTCCCTGTACATCGAATTATTGGATGGAATCATTTTTGTTCTTCCTAATTTATCTGATATGCATGGGAAACATGTCGATTAAAAAAAATCATTTAATGCAATTTGATGCGAAACCTGAAAGGCCATGCGTTTCAACAAAGGCACCTTTCTCTCTTGTGTACCAAGCGAAACTTTGGTTTGTTTAACCCTCTCTCCCCCCCCCCCCCTCCCCCCCCCCCCTCCCCCCTCACTCACTCCCTTCTCTCCCACTTCTTCCCCTCTGAGAGCGTTCCGCTGTGCCCTTCCCTGCTGCCTGAGCGATCATCACTCATTCTTTTAAGTCAAAGTTTGGCGAGCTCCTTGTAATTATTCCTCCGACTCCCGCTCATCCTCCTCTTCCCAACCCTCTGACCTCCTCTCCCCCCTTCCTCTCTCTCTTTCTCTCTCTCTCTCCTTCTCACTCTCTATCTCTCTCTCCCTCTTGACAGTTCCCATTCCACTAACCCTGCGTGCGTAATGCCCCCGTTCTTCTTTTGTCTTCCACCTTTCTCGCAAAATGGCGACGCTGGCGGGGGTCATGTCACACGCCTCCGACTCAGATTAGGCCGAAGAGGAGAGCTGTTGCGAAGCAGGAATTTGGATTGTCACTTCCCATTTCACGTGTTGTACAAAGATGACTGGACTGCTTAATTGCAATTGCAAATTTTGGTAGAGCCTTCTCTGTTTCCCCGGTTAACGTAAAATGATTTTAAAAAACACGGGATATTATCGTTTTGATGGTTCATCTCTTAGTTTTTATGCCGAAAACTACCGATGCTTTTTTTTAACCTAATTGCTGCCTCGTTTGTAATTTTTAATTATTGCATCGAGCTTGCTTTAATGTTATATGCCGCTTTTTTGTACTATTTGAGAGTTATTAGAATAATTATCACGATTTAATAAATACTAATAACTCTTATCTGTAAGCACAAGTATAAGAGTAAAAAATAGTCACTTTATCCATATTCCATCCACATTTCCAAAATATCGTTTCAACGCTGAGTAGTAAATAAGACGAATATCTCACGAAACCTAATGCATTTCAAAGTAAATGAATTACTGTAAACGGAATATCTCATTAAAAATATTCATTTCAAATTAAGCGAAAAAATATAAAGAACTATTCGTAACATTCTTTTTAGACATTCTTATTATATTTCCATTAAGTTTACACTTTGGGCTTAGCATCTAGAAACACGAATACATTAACACTGCAGGTCTGGAAATGAACCTCGCAGTGATTTACTTACACGGGATTACCATCTTAAATGACATTCCATACATAAAACTGACAACTACGGGAAAGCTCCGGTAATGCGGTTTGTATTTCATCCTCCTCTCACACAGCGGTCCAAGGTTCAGCCCTCGGCGGCGGATTTTCTACCTTGGATCGCCCGACCCTTTTGTGTGTGCGTTTCGGCTAATGGCGGCGCGCAGAGTCGGCCCCCTCGCCCCGCCACGCCCATCACCCACCTCGCCACTCCCTCATCACGCCCCTCCGCACCCCTTATCCCTCCGCTTCCACTGTTTATGAGCGCTAGTGCGTGGTCGAGGGAGTGGGAGGGGCACATGTGCGAATGTCCACACCTGTGGTCAGCCCTGGACTGGACGTCCACCCTCATAAACCGTCCTAGGAATTTGTGAGTGCAGACTATGAGGCTTTAACGTGCCACCAGAGGGAGCGAAATCGAATCGAAGAAATAGGAAGCAATATCAGCGGGAAACTTTTTGTTCGTCTGATTTTCATGTTTAAAAAATATTTGCGTTTATTTGATTTTCAAATTGTAGTCTGAGAAATTAGCGAAGAAAATACTTCAATGGCATAGTGTCACAAAAACCTTTAAACCTTTAAACCTTTTTGCCATTATTTTAATTCTTCGAAAGATAGTTGTCCTATTGAATAGATATTTGAAAACGAATGACTGTTTCTCTTTTAATATTCATGTTCGCCGGATAGCTCTTTACTTCCGTTTAGACTGCAATTGACGGTTGGAGAGCACTTAACTGCTATTGAAATGAAAATGAACGTCATTTCGATTAAAGTTGATGAATGTCGTCTACAAATACCACGAAAGCGTCAGATGTGTGCCTCTTTCTCCTTTTCATATAACGCGCAAACATATTTAGATTGGAATTGTTCTTTGCCAACGAAATAGTCCCGAGTTCACTCAACGTACGCCACGCAGGCGCTAAATTAAAAATAGCTATAGCTATCTTTTTTTTATCGACCTCATTACATATCGCATGAATATAATTTCCACCGTTTTACTCCCGACTCAACTTAATTATTTGTATCGCGATATGTTTACCGCGAGAGGAAATTCTAAAATACTCCTTAGGGTAAAAAATTGAAGCAGTTACGAAGCGATTCTCTCTTCGCCCTCGCTAGCTCGCTCCGAACCTTTTCAGTTTGCCTTTTTTTTTAAGTTCTCCCTCTCTTCTCCACAACCCCCTCTCCCTCCCCCTATACCATTTCCATTTTACCCAAATCAGCCTTTCCACCTCCAGTTTCCCTTTCTCCCCTCGCCCTTTAGTCTCCGCCTCCGGCCCTACTTTATACCCCGCTCTGTTATTCCTTCTCCCTCCATTTCCCTCCCGCCTCCTCAATTTCAACTCCTTCTCAAACACTCTCTTATCTCCTCCTCTCTCTCCCTCTCTCCTTCTCTTCGCAACTCGACTTTCTTCTTTGAATTTGTCTCCTGTGTTCACAATCCCCTCCTTTCTCCTTACACCTGTTTAGAGCCCAATTCTTCTACTTGCCGCCTCAATCTCCTTCGTGACCTTCCTTCGTCAGCGACAGCCTCCTCGCCTCGACCTCTCTCGCTTTTACATCTCCCTTCGGTCTCCTCTCCCCTTTCAAATCCTCTCTTTCCCTCTTCTTCTTCTCCTATCATCCGTCCTCTTCCCTTCCAAAAACCCTTCCCTTTATTTTTCCAAAGAGGACGCGTCTCCCCAGTCATAATTCCTGGAAGCTGCGTTTGACTCGCCCCGACCTTAATTTGCCTCTTCTTTTTCTACTCTTTCCCCGGAATCTAGTTAGTTTTTTTATTACTTCTTCCTCTTCCACGGCTCGTTATTTTCTTCGCCGCCAAAAGGGACAAAGACCTCTCTCTCAAACCCGGATAGGGGTTTCCGGCGAGTTCCTCGAATTCATTCCATGGCGATCGATGTCTTAGCGTATTGGGATACACTTGGAATCTTCCTTTGAACTCTCGAATATTAGATGGGCTTCTTACTTCCTGGAATCGAACTTTGTATCGCCGCCGCGGCTGATATGTTGTTTGTTTTGGGCGAGGCCTTCATTCGAGGCCATTTCGTTATTCTCGCGACGATAAATCGCTCGAAACGAGTGAAGAATGTCGTTTCATGAGAAAATCCATTTGCTTGGAGGAAAGGTCATTATTTTGATACGGTTGGTGAATGCCTGTGCTTCTCGTCGACATTTTGACGATTCCATTTGTTGGGCGTAGTCTGACGCGAAATTCTGAGTGGGAGAGTCCGCAAATATATGTACGGTTGCAACTCTTATCTAAAATACACATAAAATTGTAGCGAAATTCCTATTAAGCCCTACAATTTGTTTAAATGCGATAGGCGTTTTGTAAAACAATACATGTGGACTTATAAATTCATAACATAAGAAAAAATAATTATTTTTACTTATTTACTTCCGTTATATGTTAAATAGCACATCCATGATATTTTACAAGGGGCTTCTTAAAAAAGTAACAACGGCAATCAAAGACGTCCATGCCAAAATGAGGATGATTCGAATCGCGACATACACGCTAGCAATCCATTTTTACAAAGCCGAACGCTATCTAAAACAAACAGCCCATTATTTGTCATACGAATGCAATTTGGCATTTCACAAAAAAGATGTAAACTCAAATAATTTATGCAGATATAACATTAGAAGAACTAAATTCGTTGTTTGGGTTAGCTGTTAAATTTGCCAATCGTATTGGACTCTACTGCATTACTTATCGGAGGAATTGTAAAATCCGCCTTTTGAACGCATTTCAAAATAAAACTATTAGTTTCGCCATGATGCACATTAATCACTCGATAACAATTGATTAGCGTGGATGTTTTCGTGTGAACCGTAGCATGAGCTCTTGTTATTGATGGTTAGAACAGCGGATCGATAGTTCAAACTAGTTTACTGTAATTTCCCTCAAGTACGGAACTTCGATAATAGAGGACGTGTTGTGATAGATCCTCTTCGTAATTAGTATTGGATGCAATTCGCTGATTATCGAGAAATCCTTCTATTTCAACAAAGCTCTTAATTGTGTTACTTATATGCCGATGGGCAGCTGTTTTGAAAATTGAAGAGAGCTGAACCGTCTGACAGCGAAATTAAGATGACTCTTAACACGGAGAAATAGAGTACTTTTTAGGCGCGTTTCGCTTCCAGCGTGAGCGCCTATTATCGTCGGTCTGTCCGTCTGTCCGTATGTTCGTTCTCGGCTTCTACAGAACGGATTTTCATGAAATTTTACATTAAGGACTTATTATCAAAGATAATAAGAAAATCGCAAAAATGAATCGCTTTTCTGGTGACAAAAAATGAACTTTCCGTCATATCTCGTAAAGTATTAGTCATATCAAAATAGTTTTCAAATAAAACTTGTAGAACTAGTAGAGATAGTATTTCTTTTCCTAAATATTTTTATCATAGGTGTAGCCGTTATCAAGAAAATCAAAGAAGAATATTTGATTCGAGTTAAACTTAGAAAATTTCTTGCATGGTTACTTCTTCATTGTTGCTGACCAGTGGCGTAGGGACCATGGATCCAATGGATTGGTCGATCCAGGGACCGTAGCTCGATGGGGCCCGAAGGACCTTGGTCGACATAGACAAAATTTTACCCTTTGTGTCATTTTAAACCACAAGAGCTGCTAAATACAGTGAAAAGAATCCGAGATCATGAAACATTTCATTAAAAATTTCATCTTGAAAAATAAAATAACCAAAAAATATATATTGGAGGAGGCGTAAATAATTCTCGGACCAGGGCCCGGCTTCACCTTGCTACGCTACTGTTGCTGACATAAACAATCCACAAACAAACGTTTAATTTCCTTACGTGTGCATGCAATATTTTAAAATAGGAAGAAAATGGATTGTTTATGACGAAGTAAAGAACTTTAAAACGCTATTTCCCTTACGTACAGATGTATAATTTCTTTCTAATACTCAATCGCACGAAACGCGCCCATTTATGATACGTTTTACACTTTCCTAACTTGTTTTTATCTCTCGACGAGTTGTTGTTGTTGCTCTGGGGTTGTCCCAGCGAATCCGCGTGATTGTATGCAAATCGAGCGCCTTAAACACTCCAATCATAAAAAGATACGATTCCAATTTTCCAGTAAGGGATCTTTTGGGAGAGACATGAAAACATTTTCGAGAGAATCTTTCGGCGTCTTAACACCGGCGGTGTTATTCCGAACAATTCTTTCGTTCTTCGCTTCTCGCCCGGATCTCCGCGCATTTGCGCGTAACGATCCCATCGGCCTTAACGGTGTCTCCTTTAACTGATGTGCCTTCAAATTGTCCTTACGCCATGCACGCGCCATTAGGTTCTGCCGTTAAACGAGTTTGGGAGATGGCACTCGAGATATGAGGGGAACGTACAAATACAGGGGAGCTATTTATAATCGCTGTAGAACTGGATGATAAAGTTCATGAATGTGGCGCTAATCTATCGCAAATATTCTGACTTTTCTCGTAGGATTTTTCAACGGAAGGAAATGTGATACAGATTTCCCAAAGTATCTATCCGATGTTCGTTTATCGGACGTATGGAATCGCTTATTATATTTCTCTCAAAACTGTGGCAACGGAGTTTTAATCCAGCCGCGAGCATTTCCATTGCTTTGTAGCCCGTCTTGTTTACACGCCGAAGGGAAAAAAGAATCGGCGCTGCCTTTAAGATCTTCGAGGGAATTAAGATAAATAATGAATCACTTCCTTAGGAAAATTAAGATAAATAATGAATCACTTCCTTAGGAAAATTAAGATAAATAATGAATCACTTCCTTAGGAAAATTAAATTCTGTTAGTCATCCAAACGACTTCGAAGACCCATAGTTTTCAACCGCAGTAAAGTGCAAGGCTTAAGAGATGCGGGAAAGTATTTAAGGTCGTAAATTTTCACTGTTCATGCATGACTCCGGAATCAAAAGTCGTGATTCACTAGAGAATTATTGAGCTTGTACGATAATGTCCGAAAACAAATTCAAGAATAATCACTCTAGTATCAACAATTGAAAAGTTAATAATCTCGAATAACTACGACAAGTCTATGAAATCCCAGACGCCTATATCGGCTACATTGCTCTTCTTTGGAATCTACTTTCGGTCAATCACCACTGAATACGTCTCCATTCCAGTAGGAATGCGACATTGCATTTTCATAACCTTATTATGGCCATTAGGTTATGAGATAAGTTTTTTATACCTAAGTTCTTATTCTCAAACTTGAAAAAGTCGATACGTTGCGATTACGAATAACGTTACGAAACATAAAAAGATGCAACAAACTGTGGAATATGAATATGTAAAGCGCTGTAGGAATTTGTTTATGATGAACGGGAATTGTTATAGTAAATACTTTCAGTATTTACGCGTTTCTTTAAGTAGCCTCATAACAGTAAGTAAATTAATCATTAATTTTGCGATACATCTCGCGCGTTTTTTGTACTGTTTCGGAAAGTTTGACGAAAACGAATTTATCCTATTATTTTTTAATTATTCGCATTTATGAAAATGAGTATTCTATCGTTGTCCATTTATTATCACTATCAAATGTGCTAACGGGGAAGCGATCATTAAAAAAAATGCTCAAATGTTGAAGATCGATGCTTTAAAGTGCGCGGAAAGGATTGTATTAGGCACTCACCGGGTGCTGGGGCGTAGACGTTAAGATAGAGGCAATCCTCGCTCTGGTTCCTCAGGTAAGGTAACAGCCTCCTCAAGTATGCCGTCCTCCCTGCAGGCAAGGTGTCAGGGACCGGCCTCCTCATGTTGACGAAGTCCCCCACCCCCACTGGATCTCCATAGTAACCCCCTGGGAAGTGGTCGCCCACCATCATAGGGTCGTCCCCGGGAGGACGTAGGTAGACTGGGTCCGGCAGCTGCTGGGGACAGACCGGGGCGAAGGTGTCCGCCATCCTCACCCCGGCCCACGGCTGCGGAGACCCCGGGGGCATGAAGCGCTGGCTGCCCACGGGTGGCGCCGCGTAGGGCACTCCTAGAAAGGCCTCGACGGCCCCGCTCCCACCCGAAGCCCTTCTGATGGCCCTACCTTCTATGAGGAGACCCCTCAGACGACCTTGCTTTATCCTGACCTCCCTGGGGGAAAGGGGATAAGGCGATACGAGGGAGACGACGATCAAGGGGAAGAGGAAGGTCAGAAGGGGGCCACTGGCCCCTTCTCTCCAGAGTGGTCTCATCACGGTAACCTCTCGAACGAGCACTGAGAATGTTTGCAAAACCACTACATTCGCCCTTTCCTAGCGGAGCCGAAGGATTGTTTATTTGTCATATTCTCGTTTTCGGTTCTCGTATCGAATATACGGAGCGTAGTGGAAGGGAGGCGTTTCCTTTACGTTGCGGATTTTCGAACGTTTATGTTCCTTTCCAAGGAGCCGGCTATAAACGATTCCTGGTTAAAATTCCGTTTAATATATGGCCGGAAGAATTACTTTTTTAAATTATGTAATATAAAATTTATTAATTTTTCATTTACGCAGAATTAGACTATGAAGATATTCTTCGTTACCATTAACAATATATTTTACCACATATTTTGAAATATCTCTTTTAATTCCTCAAATTCTCGTGGTTTTATTAGCAAAACATTTATTCATACATTTAACGAAAATTTAATTTACGTGATGTCAAAGATTTAATGTTATCTCGACGGCGGTAAACATTAAGTTCAGCTGATATCCCCAGCGTCGAGGCGCAATACCAAAAGGATAAGCTAGTTACGAAAGTCCACGCGCATTCGTCTATCAAACAAACGGATGTGGCGTGACAAAACGTTGCCAATGTATTACCGCCCGAATATCTCCCCCTGCCCCTCTTCCCCCCCGCCCCCAGTCACCGAAACGCCCATTCCTCAGCGCCCCCGCCGGCGAATCCTTTCCACGCTAACACTCACCCCGGATACGCAGGTATGGCACTCGACTCTGAAGTTAGAAAAAGGGGGCGAGGGGCGGAGAGGTGGGGCGGGATGGGGCGGAGGAAGAACGTCTAGTCTCTTCTCCTCCCCACCCAACTCGGGGGAGCAGCGAGGAGGGTGGCGGTGGAGACACTCCCTCCTCTAGGACGCGTGGATCGCCCCTCCCCCCCAAAGTACCACCCCTCCTCCACCCCCGCGGTATCTACACGTGTTTGTTGCGAAGGGGAGCAAGTAAAGGGGATGATGCGCAGAATCAAAAGTGACTCGGCCAAAGCGCACTTCCTTCGACTTCTCTCTACGCGAGATAACCGTAAGAAGGGGAGTATTTCCCCCTCCCCCACCTCCCGCGCGGCCCTACTCAGCCGCCGCCGTCTTTGCTTCCCGGGAAGAGGAGAGGACTTCCCTCCCTCCCTCCTTCTTTCTCTCTTCCCACCCCTGGAAACTCGCCCTTCTATTATTAGAGCATTTTTTTCACTGCCGAGAAGTCGTGAGGGAGTGAAGGATAGGAGAGAAAGAGATAAAAAGAAAAGAAAGGGGGGGAAGGTGGGTTCTAACCGCTCACACTGCAGTTCCGGAGTTGCTTTTCGTAGTTTTTTCGAACCGCCGTCTTAGTTTAAACCGAAACGAGCACGACCAGTAGCTGGAGATCACACGCGTATACGAATCGACCGAAGAAGCTTACCGAAAAGCGTGAGCGCGAATGTAGGTCCGTGGGCGACGGAGCCGTGAAACATGGACGTCCAAATCGCGATCACTGTTATCGGAGGGGGATGCTCGAAGCGAGGGGATCTCCACTTTCCTCTTCCTTATTATAACACGACGGACACTTCACATCTCCTCTCTTCCTTCGACACCGCCGTCGAACGAGGAGGCACACTCCACCACACAAAACGCTCACGGCAGGAAGAGGACAAGGTCGCAGGCACGATCCCTGGGGCACCACCAAAAACAACATCCGACGGACATCTCATCCGACGTCATCCGCAGATCGGTCAGTTTTCCGACGAACCGCGAGGAATCAATACGTATCTGTTCGAATATCAATATTCGAACGCGCGTGTGTATGTGTGTGTGCACGTGAGTGCGTATGAGCGGCTTCTTTCTACGGGCGTGGCTTATAGACTGGTTAGTAGTAGCTCTCACCGCACGCTGGCCCAGAAAGGTGGAGGTGGGGGAGGAGGAAGGATTTGGGAGAGGAGAAGGTGAAGGAGGTGGAGGAGAGAGAGAGAGAGAACGAGAGTCTTCTTGGCACGGCTCCTAAGGCACGCACTCTTCCGAGAGAGGTGGAGAAAGGAGGAGAGAGATAGAGAGAGGGTTAACTACGAACGGGAGGAGAACGGCGTACGAGTCGTAGCCGTTGTGGCTTAGGGCTTCGGAGGGTTTCTCGAACAGAGGTGAAGAAGTTGGGTTTCTGAAGAGAAGGAGCAGAAGGGAAAGTGGAAGAAGTTGAGGGTGTCGGAGGGAGAGAGAGAGAGAGGAGAAAGGTGATGGGAAGGAGTTAAATGGAAGAAGGCCATAGAAGAGTTTAAAAAGGGAAGAAGGTGAGTGTGCGACGAGGAGAAGGAACGAAAGAGAGATTCCAAGGACTGGGGGAAAGAGCTTGGAGGTTTACAAATGGGGAAGGAGGAGATAATGATAGGATGGGAAAGGGGTACTTGAGGTTGAGGCGAGAGGAAAAGAGAGAGGCGAAGGGAGGTATGGAGAGAAAGATAATGCGAGAGGGGGGAAATGGGATAAAAATTGTAGCGGAGATAGGCAGGGGAGTTGGGAGAGATCGGGCTCTGGTGAGCGGGAGGGGAGCCAGGTCGGATGAGAGGCTTTGTGTAAGATGGAATAGGGAGCGGAAGATGTTAGGGGCAATTGGCTTCGGCAATCTGTACGGGACAGGGGGAGCAAACGAGTTCCGAGTCGAGGAGGAGTGCGATTAAACCATCGAATGAGACGGACAACTTCTTCGACTTGGAAAAGTTTGCCACAGATTTATCGAAAAATATTTCAGGCTAGCTTTTTGCGGTTTTATTTTCGTCAGATGCTCGTTAACTCCCACAGTAAAAGTTTTTAATTTCGAGAATTAATTTATTACAGGTGGATTAATTTTCGACAAAGCAATTAGCAGGCAGTGGATGGGAAAATTGAAATGGCTTGAAACATCCTTTTCTCTCAGTGTGAATTACAGAAATAAAATTCCTCTTGTTAATTAAAACACATTTGCGTGTATCTAAAATCAAATTATATTAAAATCGCGAGGGTCGCTTTTATCTAAATGTTTTCATCCAATAAATATGAAAGAGTTTAAATCTGGATGGATAGGAACCGAATGGAAGCAAACCTGAAACGCGGTGATATTAAACTATGCTGATCCAAAGGAAATATCCAATTTCATACTCGGAATTGCACGTGAGACATCTATTTATGCTGTTGCGCATACTAGTGGGAAGTGATTACTCACGTTTTGTTGTTTCCACATAGAAAATGGACGCACGGCAACGAAAAATTTGAAAGTCAAAGATTTTTACTCATTTTCCGTTTTGACTTAATTTAAATTTTCAATTAATATTTTTAGCACCGAAATCATCAATTTCCTATATGTTGACATTGGAAGAAAATTCCTTTTCCATAGAGTATTGATTACTATCGTATTAAAAACATTGCAGTGAATGACTAGGAAAAATAGAAAAGGTATAAATAATTCCATTTATATTTATCGATATTTACGGATGTGTGCTACTGTGTAACGAGATTGATTAATGAGTTTTCAAATTACTGATGAATCGAATATGTATTAAGTAGTATCATTTTAATCATATAAGCTACCAAAAAATAATGATATATTTAAAAATTTTGTAAGTCTATCCAGGTAATAATTAAGTTTTTCCCGAATACGATCAGGAAAATTTAAGATCATCGTGGTATACCTTACCGCGTAATCTTTTCATTTAATTCACAAAACTATTATTAATGAATTAAAACCAGATTATTTGTACTTTCTCTTATCGAAACCCATATGTAAAGAAACCGTTTAGTTCATGAACATATCCTAATTCGAGATTATACTGAGTATTAGAATTTTAGTCGATGATGAATACGAAAAAATATTTTATTATTTCCGTCTGTAGTCTGTCTTATGTGATCGACACTAACGGCTAAAGAGTGTAATAGAATCTGATGAGCATTCGCATTCATTCAATGTATCATCTGGAATAGAAGAAAGTACATGAGAAAAGGATGGCATCAGCTACTTTGAATGTGTAGGAGAATTTTGCATGCCGACTTGCTGAACACGAAGATTTCCGAAAAAGCCGGAGAAAAATTCTGCTTTGACATGGCTTTACGGGAAATCAGTTTCTTTGTAATGACCAGGAGAGGCACAGTTACGGATTTCTAGTTTTTCCAACGTGTCTTGTCTCCAGATTTTACTTTCGTAACATAGTGTTCGGATCAAAGGAGCTGCTATCGTTTTCCTCAAAGAGGTGGTTAGCAAACGAAGCAATCGTCGTTTATTTCATACGAATTTTGAAGCTTCTACCCGTTTGTCCGATATGCTCAGCGTTACAAACATTACGTTGCAAATTATGCGTTGAAATAGTCGCTAGAACCGAAAGGCAATAGAGATTTTTTCCCAATTGCGATAAAAGAAGCTATTAGAAATAGAGGATTAAAATAACAGTGTATGCACTGGGCAATGGCGCCTCTTACCAAATATTATTAGTGGATTTAAGGGTAATAATATAAATGTTGTTAAAGACCACGGCCTTAATGATGATTGGTTCGTTATTGAAATTAGATCCCGACATTTCGATGATTATCAAGCGACGAGTTGTGGAAGTGTAACGCGGCTAAATTGTGGAAAATGTATTACCTAGAACAGTGATGGCGAACACTCTATTGCCCGAATGCCAATATTACAGAAATTGACGAACGTTTCCGCCTCGCGTGCCACAGAAAAGTCCATGATTTTTTTTACTTGCCAACTAAATTAAATTCATGACGAAGACATAAGAGATTGAAATTTGTGAACATAAAACCAATGTTTACAATAGTTAACTAAATAACACAAATTTTTGCTGCAATAAATCAGTACGATAAATGCTTTAATAGGTTTTCACCTTTCTTTGGTGTTCCAACTAAAATCGTCTCGCGTGCCAACTTATGGCACGCGTGCCATAGGTTCGCCATCACTGACCTAGAATATGCAGGATCGGTGTAAGAGGATTTTCTAAAAATGGAGAGAAAGTGCCTTAAATTTCGATATGAATAGGTCTAATTAAGCAAGTATGCCTTCCAACTGTCTCTCTCTAACGTGAATTACATATTATTATTATTAGGAGATTTGGCCAATTAATAAGTGGCCTAGTCGCCGATTTGTGCCATGAGGGCAAGACAACCGTGGCACGTGTCAGGGGCAAATGGAAGTCTTATTATGCACTTGATAGAATGTGGTTAGTTTTGTTACTTTCTCCATATGTAGTAATGGGAAAGTATTGTATTCATGAAAAAAATCGACTTCGAGATTTCAACGGAAATACACGTTTTGAGGTCCCTAGAACACGTTTAGACTATTTTCGGAATGTCTGTGTGTGTGATTGTGGGCGATAATTCAAAAAGTACTTTCCATATCATTACCAACTTTCATATATAACATTTTGGTATGAGCACGAAGAGCTGATTGGTTTTTGGACAATACCGCTTAAACGGAAGTCGAAATTGATTCGAAACCCGATTCGGTTTTGGCGAAATATCTCCGTTAAAACATCATTATTGTATATACAATTAGTTACAAAGGTTATAGAGAATGTAATTTCCTACAACTTTCATTTGAAACAATTTTCTATTGTAGTTATTGTTTAGGAATTATTTATAAATAACCGGTTTTTCGGTTTTCTCCTTAAAAACATCGTTATTGGTAATCTTCGTGAGGACCAAAGTTGTAGAGAATAATATTTCTTTCAAGTTTTGTTTGAAACAAATTTTCGTAGAACCATCCATTTCGGAGATATTTATCATTTTCGTAATTTCCAGTATACAGCGCCACCACCATGTAACGGTGAATTCTGTAAACGTAGCTATTCAAAATATACCTAATTTACAGCAATAAGGACGACTGTATTCTTTTACAATATGAAATAATAATTTTGCCTTATACTGCTATTCACAATAATTTAAATATATATACCCAAAATACCTATGGAGAAAGTCATGTGTTGGCCACGTCAGATTTTTATTTCCATCTCTTCACAACTTATAACGGCCAACCTGAGGTTCAGCTGAAGGACCATGGTTGTACCAAGTCATAGGTTAACATGCGCAAAACTTAATCGGAGATTTTTCGGCTGCATCTGCCCTTTACGCTCTGAATGTAATTTATTTTATTTACTCTTATCCACATAAATTTGTGCGCCCTATCGCATTGTATTAGTCGAGCAGAATTTAATGCAAATACATCGAAGTTATAGATAAAAACGTAATTATTGAGGAGGCCTTTATTGATTTTTATTGCTGTAAAATCGAAAAAGGGAGACAAAATCGCGTAAGAAATAATCCAGAATTTGAAACAGGATGGACTATATTTACAAAACATAAGAGCTCAATCGTATGAAAATATTCCTAATATGACCGGTAAATTAAACGCTTGCAAGGAAACTTTTCATACCATGTACAGAACATTTGCGTAATGTAGCCTTTTATCATTCCACTGAAAAAACTAACCTTCAAGTTAGGGAACTTTTTGCAAAGGTAGAAAAACTGTTCCTTTATTTAGCTGGTTCCACATCGAGATGGGTTTCACTCATGGAGGTCATTATGGTGACGTTGAAAAAACATGGGACAACATGATGGTCATCAATAGCAAATGCTATGAATTCATTGAGGTTACAATTGAAGGAAGTTTATAGGCCGTTAATAAAATTAAAGAATGAACATGAATGCACAGATGCTGAACGCGAGTTAATCGAAGAAGTTCGCAGTTTGAAACATCACCTGCCTTCGATAAATAATGTAAAGATTACGCAGAAAGAAATATTGGAAAATCTCCACGAATATGAACTTTTAAATTCATTTCCCAATTTTGAAAATTTTACTGAGAATTTTTTGACATTCGCCACATCAATTTCAACTGGAGAGCGTTTTTTTAGTGTACTGAAATTTATCAAAAATTATCTACGGTCATCAATGAACCAAGAGCCGTTCTGGTCCGCTAAAAAGATAGAATTCGATGACATTATCAATATGTTTGATGTAAGTAAAGCCCGAAAAATAAATCTTTAAAGAAATGATTGTTTATTTTAGATAAGTACCCCTTTAAAAGTATGCACTTATCATTTTATTAATTCATCTTGGTGTGCCAAAAAATCCTCTACCCAAGGCGCCAAAAGTGGTCTCTATATTATAAAATCGTAATGGTCATGATGCCTAACGATCTAATTTTGTGAATAACTCGATTAGAATTAAACTTAAAAGACTGAAATTTCTCATGATTTCAATGGTGATGAATCTTTACGTTATGACTAAAATATTTCGAAAAAAGTCACGGGTTCGACTCCAGAGGATAAATGCCGTTTCCCATAAGATAACACGTAAAAAAATCACTCTTTGATTTGAAGGCTTTCATTCTTTTGCTCTTTAAAATATCTTAAAATTAAGTTATCGGCACGAAATTTGCGCTAAAACACGCCAAAATGAATGATGATTTTTATTTATACCGTCGAATACTCAGTCTCTTTCGAATTCGCTCATATTTTGAGTTTATACTCGAGTTTTGGTAAATTTTTTAACATTTCAATAATAAGATTCCATGGTTACCGGTATTATTGCCTCGGTAATTTCCGTGCACGTTCACTTAAATAAAGGCTTAAATATCGAAAATAAGAATAAAACTTGTTCGAAATGACCGAAGAAATGAATTTAATGCAAATACATCGAACGCAGTATTCATGTTATTTATATTTTTATCTATATCACTAAAATCCTATTTCTGGTTGTCTCTCTCTCTCTCTTTAACGCTCTACACCTCAGCCATTTTTAATTTTGCGGGAATTTCGGCCCTCTAAGTTTGGTTTTTATCGAGTTAATCAACTAATTTTCTTAATTTGATATTAAAAACCAAATATACATCCCTTATAAAATATATTCATTAAACTCATATTCAAAACATATTCCCGTTAAACTAATCTAAATCAAATTGGTACATGGTAGGAACGAAGAAACAGCGAGCAAAGGGGGAGGGGGCTTGCTCCCTAGTGTGTGTGTGTGTATATATATATATATATGTACATACATACATATATACATATATATATATATATCGTCTCTAATGAGCGGCATGTTTAATTGCGAAGTTGTCAAATCTCCTCCAGGAATTGGGATGTTGAACGCATTGCCAGACCTTCTGTTTTTTGATAATAGTTCTCATTGTAGCTAAAGTTATTTGGATTAACAAACACTGAGTAGAGAAAGTAGCTCCTTGCCAACCTCCTTTGGCATGTTAGATCTGTGTAAGACATCCTCGTCTAGGATTAAAGTTTCTTCTACTATGACATTGCCATCTCTTCAAACTTCTCTCGACCTCATGGCTAATATACCCGTCGTATATCTTATTTTGTGTCTGATGAAGTTGTAGTGCAGCGAACCCTATGTTGTAATAAAATTATTTTAAAAGCGTTTCCATGTTTCGGAGTGAATAAATTACACGCATTTGATCTGGCTGTGATTAGTTTCAGCGGCAGCATTGTTTCTAAGAGTTGAAAATAATAATGTATGCAGTGACATTATTTTGTGAACCAGAGGATATGAGAAAGTTTATGGGATGCATTTTCTACCGATATTTCCATTTTCTATGTATTCTTGGTGGGCAAAATAGTTAACAGAAATCGTAGAATTTTGCACCCGGGAATGGATAGAGAAAGTTGTATCAACACTAGCAGAGATAAACTCTTTGTGGAGGGTGAAGGAAAAAGTGTTCTAACCGTTCCTTCCTTGGACCCGCATGTAAGCCAAGGTCATATTGAGAAAAACCATCCATTCCATAATAAAAGTCATAACGGTGGCTGCATCACTAAATTAGTCAATGTTTGTTTTTATTTGTTGTAAGCTTATAAATGGACTTTTACGAGGCATAGGGAAAGTTAAAAATTATACCTTAAGAGGTTTTCCTTTAAAAATATTTATATTATGATAGCACATTCATCAACTTTGTGGCCAGTGATCATTTTAATGTAATGGTATGTTAACTATGACACGTAAATTTATATAAAAGGGATTCATTAGCCTGAAGATGAATGAACGAATGAAAATATAAATATAAAGATTTTGCAAAAACTGTTTTTTCTTTGATAGTAATAAACATAAAAATCTCCTTTAGAAATGAGAGTATATCTTTATCATTTCCTTTCACTAGAATTGGAGCGTTTTACTCTCAGAATTTGCTACAGTATGCGGAGGTGAAATAAAAAGTTAACATTAAACTGAAATTCATCGTACGAGTTTGATCTTTATGAACTCATCGAATTCGTCAACTCTTCAAGTGTCACAGATAATCACAGTCTGCGGTCACAATCTAATAACGAAACTTTAAAACAGCAGATAATTCATCCACCGTCATTACTCTATCAGAAATGCACAGTACAGTTCACAGAAATTGATATCGAATTAATGTTATCCGCTTCATCGTTTCAGCCGTGACACGTAACAACAGTATTAACGCCGACTTAAAATGCTCGTAGTTTTAAATGGTCATGCAGGATATATATATATCTTATTTTCTATTTACAGTAATACCTCGATATACGAATACTCGATATACAAAGTTTCGCTCTAACGAACTTATTATTTATGACAGTCGAGCCGATTCAATCTACGCTTACATTGTTAGTGTTCATGATGATGGAATAACTTCTGGCTAAGAACTAATGAACATATGATCTTACTTAGTTAGGCAGTGAATATCAGATTCATTGCAACGCAGTACATCTCAAGCGTTCCATAGGTATTGACTGTTTACAAGTTATCCTCGTTTAATTTGCAAAAAGTGATTCTTGTTAACCGAAGAATGTCATTTTACCTTAAAATGCCGAAACTAATGAAACCATGTGCAGATGTTGTTGGAGCAGTCATAAAATCACGGAAAGTTATCTCGTTAGCACAAAAGCAGTGTTGTAACTGAAATTTTACGTACACTTTTTACTTTAATAGTGTAAGTTATCGTGATTACAATGTATATACAACAAATAGTATAAGACCGTTCTAAAATACAATCTTTTAAAAATGCGAATAGTACTTATTTAAAGGTTTATGTTAGAAGATTTTAAATTATTAAGGTTGGTATCGCATCCTATTATATTAATGTTATTCGATATACGAAGTTTCAGGAAGTAATACTGTATTTTTAAAAATTAGTTTTACCTAGCACACCACAATTGCGCATTGTGGACTACGTTTTGCTGTGGGAAGAGAGAGAGGCGGAGTGATAGGCCGCGAAAGGGACGCGTCGCATAAAATGACGCCAATTTAAAAAATCCGCAATTCGCGTCGCGAGGGGAGCAAGGAGGAGGAGGAGGAGAAGAGGATTGTAAAAGAGAATTGAGTACACCGCGGAGGACGGGAATGGAGTGAGAGAGAGGGGAGGAGGAGAGGCTGGGAGGAAGAGAGGAGGGGAGGGGGGAGAGCGAAGGAACGTGAAAGAAAGAACGCTTGGGGAGGAATTGTAGTGGAGAAGGAGGGGAAGGAGAAGAGAGGGGGATTTGTAGCGGAAGAGAAAGAGGGAAGGGGAGAAAAGAAGGGGTAATGACGTTTTATGTATGTAGGTTAGAAGGAAGAACGAGATTGGTTGAAGAGTTTGAAGGAAGATAAGGAGGAATAAGGGAAGGAGGATGGATAGTGAGAGAGGGGGTGGAGGGCGTATTGGGAGCATATGGCGAATGCAAATGTTACAAGTAAGCAAGGCGATTAATGAGGCGGAGTGGAGGGATTCCAGCTGGACCGTGGGAGGGCGGGGAATACTCGTTGCGCGGAAGACGTACTGAGGAGCGGAGAGAGGAGTAAAGGGAGGGGAAAGAAAAAGGAATTGCCGCTAGCAATTTGCCTCCCGTCGGGATGACGAGGACTTCTGTGGGAATTTTAATTGCGGAATTCGAGAGATTAATAAATAATGGCGGAGCGACGTGTTGGACGGGTAAATATTTCGGCGCCATTGCTTTATCCAAAACTTAGTTTTCGGTTTTATAATAATAAATGTAAAGATGTTATTGCATGGTAACTGATTTATGCGACGGGGGAAACTTAGGAAGCCAGTGTCGCCAGTCACCAGAAATCGTTCGCTGCTTTATTTATTACAATTTGTAGATATCAATTATTAAGGATTCAGAGTAACTTGGATGATCTATCTTTACTTATACGAAAATACAGAACAGTAATGTATGTGAATTTTACTTCTCCCAGGGCTAGCTTTTTCTGAAAATAAGCGCTGTGCAAGTTTCTATTAGAGACGTCGTTAAAATGTTTCGTAATTCATCGAACATCAGAAGGAACTACAATACGTAAATTTCAAACTGGATGATTTTCCGATTGAGAACCATTAATCCAACGATATACGTTCGATCGTAAAATAAATTTGAATGACTTCGAGCGTGTTTTATATCATCGGTCCGACGTTTCCTTCTCGTGTTTACTTAAAGGTAACGACCCGATGCTAAAAATGTTTGGTTTACAAGCGGTGAGTTAACTGAATTTTATAAAAACGTGAGAGGGCGTCTGTGTTTTCTCGGTGTGGAGTTGGATGAAGGGAAAAGGGGAGCTCGCGAATACTCTTCTTCGCGATAAAACTGGGGCGAAAGAACGATGGAATGCAGCTGAAAGAGCTGAGCCTCGCGTGGTATCCGTGGAAGAGGGGTAAACACTTCAGACAATGGTAACCGAGCGTTCCAAACCGTATAAGAAAGAGGAAGTTTTTATCTCGAGGAGATGCTACGCATTCCATTGAAAGTGGATGTGGCTGCCCACATATTCTGTAATTTTACATGAGTATATGTGTGTGTGTGTATATATACATGTATGCGCTTATATTTAACGCGATTTTAAAGCTGCTTAGTTATTTTCTGGTGTATATTTTGGCAATTTCGTGGTAAATACAAATGATTTTCAAATCAAGTGAATTAAAAGTCACAAAAAAACTACCGTATCTTTCCGATTATAATACGCACCCACGTGAAATGAGAAAAATGTCTTACCACCATGTATAATACGCATAACATTTTTTGTAAAAAGATCAATGTAATTTTTTACTTGGTTATTAGTGGTATCGAGACATACCGACAAGGGAGATATGTGTGATAGTTTACGATATAAAAGTGGCTTTTAAAAGTATATAATCACAAACTTCATGGATGGTTCTGAAGACGACATAATGTAGAATGAGGATTTCAACGAGGTGGATAGCGAGGATGGAGACGACGTTGGCTGCGACACAAGAGACGAGAGAGAAGACAACTATTTGAGGACAATGACAAAGAATTCAGAGGCTTTAATGATGGCGATGGCTAGAAGAAAACTTAGCGTTTTGGGGGGAGAGGGGGCTAAACCCGTCAGCTCTGGTTCCGCGCCTGATACGCAACCTAACCTTTCGTGAAGTTTTCGTGAAAAAATGGGTATTATACGGTAAATTACGGTAATCTTCAACCACCGTGTAGTGATTTGAACGAGTTTTGTTATTTACGCTCTCTAATTATTACTTAGTGTCTTCAATACAGTCGACGGAGTGGAAAATTTGCATGCATTTGTTCCCATGTGTAATACGCCCCCTACCTTTTAGTCGAATTTTCTTGAAAAATGCTTATTATATACTGAAACTTACGGTAAGCATAAATCTGTCATGGTTAATTTGCCTAATGCTTTAAAAAAATCTTTTCTAAAGCAACAATAGACATAAAAGTACTTGGAGATCGCATATTCCATTTATACTATAAAAGGTCATCCTTTTGAGTCCTCTTGGTGATTTTCTTATTAGATGAACACGCGGTAGCCGAAAACCGAATACGGTTTAATAAAAAATTTAGACCTTTTATGCAGACGTTTAGTCTGGCTTCACTAATAACATTTGGCGTAACTTCTCTTGTGACTAAAATATTCGTTTATCATGTTATTTTCCTTGGATTGAAAAAAAAGAGGCAATTTTGCAGTTGAATATTTTCATTCAGTGTTATAATAAAAAAATTTAAGAAACCTTAATAGGCAATATTAAAAGTTATTCGGCGTTTCTTAACCCTTGTGTATTGCATCGTAACTACAACGACGTACGCTAATAATTTACCTAATTAAGAACTCCCATATTGTTTGATTGTTATCAACCTATATAGCCGTTTCGTATAATCTGATTAATGCAGATATTTTGGTATGGATAGTGAAATAAGGGAAGAAACGAGTTCGCGTTGCTATTCGACGTCGGACGATTTCCACACAAAGCGGAGTAACTCGTTAATACTTTGCGGGGGTCATCCATCAGTCAATTACATGATACACGGTCATCGATCTTCGACCAGAAATGAACGGTAACAAGACGGCATTCATTCGCGGGAGCGATTAAAAACGTAAATATCGGATTTATGAAGGGAATGCGGCTAAACGCCGGAACTCAATCTTCTCTCGAGGCAGTCACTTAATGCGAGCCAGAAAATTCATACTTGCGGCGTCCTAAATCGAGAAACATCCGCTGTGATCTCACTTGTTTACCTTTCCTCAACGATCCGTAGCAAAATAATGTATCTGACGGAAGAGCCATTAATCCGAGAGCCTGCGATTCTTCATGCGCAGAGAGAAGGTTACGCGGGCCAGACATCGCGATGGGAATTACGTTATGGAAAATACGGCCTCAGGAGTGGATGAAGAGCAGACGGTGGAGGTCGCGAAAACGCGGGACGAACCGACCGATTGGACTCCGAGAGGAGCCAGCGATATCTCCCTCCCGCTAATAATGCCACGGTCTGCAAATAGGGGAAGCGGAGTCAAAAGACGGGAAAGAATGAGACGGGGAGGAAAGAGAATGGGAGAGGCTTTTGTCAGGGGGACGGAGGGAGGAGTGGGGGCATAAGGGGTGGGGGTGGATGGGGGAAGTAAGAGAGAGAGGGGTGGGAGGGTGGGGGAGGAGGGAGCGGCGTTGGGGAATGGCGGAATTATTTCTGAGCCAGACCCAAAATAACCTCTCCCTCCCTTCTATCCCAACCTTGCTCTGATCGTCTCCCTCGCTTTCTCTCCTTCATCTAGCTTGCTATCCTCGCAGTCTTCTTCCTCGCTCGCTTTGCCTCCTCCTCTCTCCTCTCATCTCCCTCCCACCTCCTCCCCATTTCTCTCATATCGTCTCTCCGTTCTTTTTCCTCCTGATTTCACACACCATGTCTAATCCCTTCCGTCTCACTCCCCCCTCCCTAATCCTTTTCACCTCCCCTTCTCTACTTTTCACTCCCTCCGTCTGTTTTTCGCATCCACACTCGACTCTTTTTTCATGTGTTCCTAACCAGCCTCTCTCCCCGACCACCTCCACCTCCCCTCTCCCCCCCCCCTCTCCCACTTTCACCTACCCCCCTCCCTCCGTCTACCCTCTCTCTCTCTCTCCTCCCCTCCATCTACCCTATACCTCCTCCTCCTTCTACCCTCTCTCTCTCTCCCCCATCCATCCACCCTCTTCCTCCCTTCTCTCCCCCACTTTAACCTAACCTCTCTCCCTTCCACCTCCATCTATCCTCTTTCTTCCTCCTCCCCCCCCCCCCCCCCCCCACCCACCTCTCTAACCCTTTCTGCGTCTTTGTCACTTTACAAAATTTGGCATTGTCTGCTATCCCCTACCTCCATTTCCCCCATCTACCCCCTATATTTAGCGTCTTCTCTCTTCGATTTTATCTCTCTCTCTCGTTTTTTTTACTTCTCCGCACTTTCCGATTCATCCGTCTACATCTCTCTTCTCCGAACCCCCGTCGCCGTTCGCTTTGGCCATCTTCGCCTCCACCGCTTCCTTCCTCATTTATAAACCGTTCCTTGTAATCCTCATCGTTTTCTTCATCCGCTATGCTATCGAGAATTTTTCGAATACGGGGTCACGTGTTCGAATCTTTCTCATGGTTACGCGTGCGTTTGGTGTGCTTCCGATAGAGTGGAGAGGCCGTCGTCCTTTAAAAGACTTGAAAAGGGCAGGGAAAGAGAAACGGCAAACTCGAATAATCAATCAATAACCATCGCCGGCTAGGGCTTGAATTAATCTTCCCGTTTCATATTTTTAATGGATTTCGCGGAGTTATTGAATTTCGTTATTCAAAGGCCGGATTAGAGCTTACTGCCGAATAAAATGTTTGCTTCGGCTTCTTTTCCCTTCACTACCGCTATCTAAAGGAGTTGCTGATAAAAAATGTACCGTATTTTTTTAAGTACACATTTTTATTTCGGGAAGTTTGATACATTAAAAATAGTCCCATTTCTGTCGTCATCACGGCTGTTGGAATTGGAATTTTTGTCACAAAACTTGGAATAAATGAAAGGCCTCATCGTACAATAGCAGCAAGACTCGATTAAACTAAAAATTTATTTACCACGTTTTAAATTCCGGAGCTAACTATTGAGATTCCACCATGGGCTGCATCTCGTTCCTTAATTGTGATATTTATAATGAAATGCTCAATACAAAGGACAATGCCGTCTGGCGTGATTGCACGAAGTTATGGAGTAACGAGTAGCTCTTTGGATGACAAATGCGCTGTCGTCAGTCTCGGTGCTAGAATCTTCGAAAGGTTTTCCGTTTGCTATTACGCCATATTTGGTTCACTGGTTAAACTGTGACGCAGGTTTACCGAATCTAGAACGCATTTTGACAGCTTAAAACCCTGTTGGCACTGATAGAGATTGTGATCGATCATGAAACAAGATATTTGCACAAACCGCTTTGACAGATTTATAATAGGCGAAGGCATTCAAAGTAGGAACCCGAAACATAAATTCGAGAGAGTTAATTCAGTGCAGAATGCTCGGAAGGATGCCTACGCGCTTTCAAATAAAAGGCCCTTTCGGATAAACATTCGAACGGAGATCCAACGCAAGCGTCCGCACCAGCGATTTTCAAACGAATGCATACGACGACTGTCAGAGTAGATCACGGAGCAGAAAAACCTGCCGAAACGAAGGAACGTTGTCATACAGAGTTTTAAAAAATCCTCTCAGAAAATGAGCGAGATTATATCTGCCGTTGAGAATGAAACAAACAAGAAGAGCCTAAAAGATTCGATGGCCATCAGACGTATAAATTGACGGAGAGATTCCTGCCACGATAAAGAAGTCGAAGAAAATGACAAAAGCGGAATTCGCCACCTTTTATTTTCTCTGCGGAACTTATCCGCTGAAACTCAAACGAAAAAGAATCAGGCACCTGGAGAAAGGCGTAATGGAGGCGAATTTGGTTGCGTGGCGGAAATGTCTCTCAAAAGAAATATCAGCTAAAAGCTGCAAAAGGATCGAAGGCGAAGCAAAGTCTTTGGAAATTCAAGAGAGAGATAAAACGAGAGAGTGAGAGATAAAATGAGGGAGAGAGAGAGAGAATAAGAGAGAGAGAGAGAGAGAGGGAAAAGGAATGGAGAGGTCGTTTTGAAGGAGCGAAGAGATGGAATGAAAAGAAGCACAGCGAAACTTCATTTGGTGGCTTTTTAAGAGATTCATTGGCACAAAGCGTAATTTTCAGCATTGAAAGTAGTCCTAAGAGCGAACAGAGAGGAATGCAGGGATTTCTGCTTTAGAGTTATTTTGACCAAGCTTTTGGAATCCCAATTCTCGGAGAAACGAATCCCTTAATCGGCTTAATTAATGATGCGTATGTACGTCACATTCATTCGTTCGTGGGTGTGTGTGTACGCATACATATATTCCTAGTAATAAAATTGATATAATAATCTTCGATAAATGTTATAGTTAAAAGATAAATTTCCCTGTTAAACATTTAGAATATTATGGAGGATTTAAATTACCTTCAAGGTATGTTATTTCATTTGTATTAATTATCCTAATGTTTCAAAAATTTTTGGTTTCATGTTGGAAATAGCAAATTTATAGATCTTTTCTGCTGAATTTAGATATTAAATCGCGCCATTGTAAATTTTCTTTCTGTAAACACTGCCGAGGCAACGCAGGAATTTCTAATCTGCCAATGTAAACGCTGTAAAGATAATAATATGACATATGTGAAAGATTTTAAATAAGTTGGTAATGTACGGCATATTACCGAATAACTACCACGATGGACGCAGACTTCGCTCGCTTAATTTGATAGCTCATATTTATCTTGATTGTTTGAAATCGTTCACACGAAATACACAGAAGAGACTCTTATAGTTAGTTTTTATTTAAATTGGTAATACATAATAGGAACAAACACTTTTTATATGGAAAATTAGCATGGAGAAAATTAGTATTCTTGTTCAGGAGGAATCATTTATTCTTGTAGAAAGAAAAAACTTAATATGGTTTTCGGTTAGATAGAAAAATGTGTACTATTACAATACATTTTTTGAAAATAAATCATGTATTTTTGGCTTCTGATATATCAGCATAAACGTATGTTACCATGTTTATTGATTTACACAAACTGCCATATGTTTCTTGAATAAATTAAAGTTTAAATGAAAATAGCGTATGTGAATCGTAAATTCGTTTACATACGGAAGTGCGATTCCAGTATATATTATCTGCGTCCAAAGAGAGATATTTTTTTTATATTCACACTATATTTCTAAGCTCGCTGACAATCTCATACACATTATGCATTTAAAATTTATTATATTCATGCTGCAAACTCAATTTCCGTAGGAATTTTTGCTGTGGACGAAGAGATAATTTTAAATATTTTATTTAAGCTATTTGGAATATAAACAGATTTGTAACGCTCCGAACAGAAATAGTCAGTCACTGAATATTTATAAAAAGCTCTCACAGTCATAGTTGTCAATTTAGCTACTTTTTACTTTCTTTAGCGCCTTTTTACTTCCTTTAGCGACTTTTTTTTCGTGTTTAACGACATGTCCCTAACTTTACGATTTTATACTAAAATAGCGACAAATTTAAATATTGCCTTATGTAAGCAGAAACGCTTGCAACATAAACCAAGTAAATTAACTTTATGAGAGCTTTATTAAAATCTCTACAAGTTTTAATAAACCTTAAAACATTTCTACTGTTACTTCCCAAATTATGATATTTGAAAGACATTTTGAACTAATGTTGAAAGATCTCTTTATAATTTATTTTTATTTATTCCCTTTATTAAAAATGAGGACGTGTGTAATTTTTATATAGATTGATTTATCATATCGTAATGATATTGACAATATAACTCAACATTTTCGCCGTTAAATGATGACTAATACCAAATCCTAGGAAAGAATGCTTACTATGCGCGGGTATATAAAAAAAATCGGTATAACATACATTATACAAACTTTCTCAAATACTAATGCGTCGTTTAGTTATCTTTAGAAAATGAAAATCGTATCAGCCTGCTTTTAGAAAATCCAAATTTTCTTAAAGTTGCCCAAGAATAAACTAGCCCTATAATCATTCATTGAGAAAAATGAAAAATGTATTATTGAAGAGGTAAACTCAAGTAACTGTACGAAATTTGATAAAAATCGTCATAGTTATTTTATAAAAATCAAATTGTTGTTAAAATGCGTAGAATAACAAACTTCCCTTACTTATTGAGCAATATCAACCATTTCTTCGTATACTCCGCTAAGTATGATAAAATGCCAAAGTATGATGTTTCATACATTTTCGCTTCACCGTTTAGGTTCCAGAGCCAGTAACAGACAGACGGCATTGCGAAAACCACTTTTTCGGATTCAGCAACACCTAAAACGTATATTTCCGTAAAAATATCGAGGTCGAATTTTTTCTGGATAACAATACTTTCTCAATATACTTCCTATATGAGGAAGTAAAAATCATTGAATATGTGGCGGAAAACCTCTCTGCGTCTTATACGCGGGTATATACGGTATTTTTTCTACTTATAAAATAAACTTGACATCTAATTGTTAATATCTATTCCATTATTACTTTCTCCACATACGTAGTATAGAGAAAGTATTGTATTCATGAAAAAAATCGAATTCAAGATTTCAACGGAAATACACGTTTTGAGGTCCCTAGAAAACGTTTTGACTATTTTCTCGATGTTGTCTGTGTATGTGATAGGAATTTATCGAAAAACCGATAGTTTATTAGATATTTTGTTCCCTAAAACACGTTTAGACTTTTCGGAATGATGTCTGTATGGGTGAATGCGTGTATGTGATTGTGGGAGCTCTAACACTAAAAGTACTTGCCAAATCATTGCCAAATTTTATATATAACCTTTGGTAACAGCACAAAGAGCTGATTAGTTTTTGTACAATACCGGTTAATCTAAAGTCGACGTTTATTCGAAACCCGATTCGGTTTTGGAGAAATATCTCCGTTGAAACATCATTATTGTATATACAATTCTATACAAATGTTATAGAGAATGTAATTTCCTACAACATTCATTTGAAACAATTTTCCATAGCAGTTATTGTTTAGGAATTATTTATTAATCGGTTTTTTTCGGTTTCCGTCAAATATCTCCTTAAAAACGTCGTAATTGGTAATCTTCGTGAGGACCAAAGTTGTAGAGAATAATATTTCTTCCAAGTTTTGTTTGAAATAAATTTTCGTAGAACCATCCATTTCGGAGATATTTTGTTTTTCTTAATTCCCAGTATACAGCGTCACCGCCATGTAGCGGTGATTTCTGTAAACATATTCAAAATATAATTATGAAATTTGGTATTAATATGACAAGTACTTTTGAATTAGAGCGCCCACAACCACCTACATCCATCCATCCACACACACACATCATTTCGAAAATAGTCTAAACGTGCTCTAGGGACCTCAAAACGTGCATTTCCGTTGAAATCTCGAAATCGATCTTTTTCATGATCACAATACTTTCCCTATACTACTTATGGAGAAAGTAAAAATCAACTACGAGATTTCAACGGAAATACGTTTTGATGTGCCTAGAACACGTTTAATCTATTTTCGGAATGATGTCTGTGTTTGTGTAATTGTATGTGTATGTGATTTTGGGCGCTCTAACACGAAAAGTACTTGACATATAATTACCAAATTTCATATATAAAGCACTTTGGTATGAGCACAAAGAACTGATTAGTTTTTGGGCAATACCGGTTAACCGGAATTCGTTTATTCGGAACCCGATTCGGTTTTTACGATATTTTTCCTTTAAAACATAATTATTGAATATACAACCCGGTAGAAATATTTTACAGAATGCAAATTTCTACAACTTTTATTTGGAACAATTTTCCATAGCAGTTATTGTTTAGGAGTTATTTATAAGGAATCGGTTTTTTTCGATTTCCGTCAAATATCTCCTTAAAAACGTCCTTATTTGTAATCTTCGTGAGGACCAAAGTTGTAGAGAATAATTTTTTTCCTAGTTTTGTTTGAATCAAATTTTCGTATAACCTTCCTTTTCGGAGATATTTAACTCATTCTTAAATTTCCAGTATACAGCGCCACCATGTAGCGGTGAATTTTGTAAACATATTCTCCATATAATTTACGGCAATAAGGACGACTATTCTTCTATGATACGAAATAATAGTTTTGTCTTATAATGCTATTCATAATAATTTAAATATCTATATCCCAAATATGGAGAGTCATGTGTTGGTCACATCAGATTTTATTTTATTAAAAAATTCTTGCTAAAATTCTTCCTTATTTAATACTAATAATTATGTAAATATTATCTTAATCGGTATTCATTTATAAAATACATATTAAGTTTAGTAATTAGATTAATAAAAATTATTTAATGTATTTATGCACTATTTTATTTTTAACGACTTTTTAGCGACCTTTTCTTTGAGTTTAGCGACTTTTTTGTTGGATTTAACGACGTTTTCAAATTTATTTTTGGCAACTATGCTCACAGCAAGTTCTTCATAAACGCCGTCAAATGTTTATTTCTGAAAATTACTTATTTTTAATAATTAATAGTTTTTGTTAAATGTTACAACATTGCTTCATTCTCCTTGCAAAATATCGCTCCTCGATACCAGTTATACGTAGCCATTTCACTTCTTCGCTTACTCTTGCCTGATTTCTGCTGCCGTTGCTTTCTACTTATATTTCTTGAAAATTTTCCTCCTTTTAAATTAGTTCCTGTCATTTCTCTTTATTATGACTTTTTAAATGTAGATTTTTGACCGACTTTGCGTAATAAATTGTCAATACGCGCACACAGCCATAACTTCAGCGAGATTCGAATCCGCAAACCTTACATTGGGAGCCAAATACATTAAAATCCTATATCGGGTAAATGCATTATTAGAGTTATGTGTGAATTATTCTGATCAACTTATTTTACAAACTTCTTAATTTATTATTATTTAATTGAAAAGAATCCGCGCAAACATTGCGCGTGTACAGCTAGTAACTATAAAATTTATTGTATTTTATAATTTTAAAATCTGATAATTTGTACTATAAACTTGTAATATAAATCATTCAATTGTCCTTTTCCTGCAATCATTTTACGGTATAAATGCGATTTTTATATTTCTTTCTAATTATATGACTACAACATTCCATCTTCCATTTTCTTTTTAAGCGCTTTGTCTTCCTATTCATGTTATCTGTGTTTTTCATTGATAATTCTAACTAATTTAAAAATCCAATATTATGGATACAAATGGCAATTCAATGTATTTTCTTTATCTTAAATATTAATTATCTCATAACTATTCCAAATGCATGGCGTTAAGATTTGCCCTGATGATTCTACGTTTATATCTACATATATGACAAGTTTCATATTTTCACCTATTACTGATCTAGCACTTCCACGTCCGTTTGACGCACGCACGCAGATACACATTTAATATTTAGGATTATTAAGAAAGTGAACTCACTGAAATGGTAGCTGATATTTTTCGTTTGTTAAATATTGAAAAATTTCATTTTTCTGACAAAAAATCTTTGCGCTAATTCGAATTTGAATTTTGCCTTCTAAAAAAATAAACTACTGGAATTTTTATGTTTGGGTTAGTATTTCAATATTTACTAACTTAAAAATGCAAATTTAAAAGCCTTCCTCCTAATGGTGTTAAGAATTACATGAAAGGGGTAATAAAAATATCCAAAAAATAAACTTATCAGTTTCAGAAATTTTCCGCAGGTCAGCTATCATCACGCAGACTTTTCGATCCGTAGCCCTCCTAGAAGTTGCCTTGGATTTGATATTCTCCTTCTCCTACTGTGTAAGATGCTGTCACTTACGATCACTCAAGTAAACATAAAACCAATATTTCGTTGTGGCTTAAGGAAATAACATAAGATTTAAGATTCACTTATCGATAAGATTAGTAGGTTATAGTGAAAAAAAAGAAAGCATCTGGCTGACGAATTCACCGCGTTCGACTGGTTTACAGCCCGCTTGACTTGATCATCCCGTTCAGAACGGATATGTCGAATCGCAAAGGCATTCGCTGCCTGAGTTCCGACGCGCGCGAATGTGTATCTGAAGGATAAAGAACATGATGCGGATTACCCAAAGCGCCCTCCAAGATATCCTATTTTCTCTTACTTTTAAACCTTCATTCTTCCGAACGAGTGGCCAGGATCAGTCCCACACTAACGCCCCTTCTCTTCCCCCCTCCTCTACTAGAAACGTTCCATCTCGTTCAGAAAACCTTTAGTCCCTCGCGCCTCAAACGATCTAATCCGATTACGCTGCTCAGCCCACTCTTCATCCTATCCTAACTCCCCTCCCTCCCCCTCTCCCTCCCTTATCTCTTCCTAACGCCAAATTCTCTCCACCGCATTCCAATTCCCACTCTCTCTCTCTCTCCCCGTTTCCAACTCCATCTACAGCTCCGGAGCAGTCTCGCCTTCCTCGGCTCTTAATTCAAACAAAAATATTGGTCTTTTGAATGTGCTATCTCGAATTTGGCATTCATGACGAGCGTTTATGTAATTTATCCTCTTAACTTCGCCTTCCGTTCCTCCCCCTCGCCTTCCGTCACTCTCACGTTCCTTCCTCCCCCTCCTCTCTCCATTCCCTCCTCCTCCCCTCTCTACATTCCCTCCTCCCGCGCCTCTGCCACTCTTCTTCCGCTCTCCTCCATCATCCCGCTCTCCTCCAATGACTTTTTCAAATGAATGACGATAATAATGTTATCATCTTATCCCTTTTTCTTTTGAAAATGTCTACCAGTAGTTAAAGAGAATAATCCGAAAATAAGTGTATCCGAGTTCAAGGCTTAAAAAATAAAAAAATAAAAATTTCTTAATTTAAATGTGTGCGATCACGATGGCCAAAATGTACTGTACCAGAGCAACGCTATTCATTATTAAATTCCATTGGAGCGTATTTTATTTTCCATTTATTTTAACTGTGGTCCGATAAAATCAGAATTATTTTTGGTGTCATCCTAATTTCACCAAATAAAGTAGCATTTTTTTTACAAATAAATGCTTTTAACAATAGCGTACGTTAAACATGTCTATGGAATGGTAATTATCTGCTCACAATTAATATATGAAATTTCTCTAACCTTGGTGAGATGGAGAAGATATTCGGATTTTTATTATTAAAAATAAAGATCGGTAATTCAATGGATGTATTTAAAAGCTGCGGAGTCTCATGTACAATTATACATTTCCAGTTAAAGTTAATCAACTATGTAGTTGCAAAATATTTTGGCCTGGATGCCGATGGACCGCTGAAATTGCTTCGTCAGTCGTTGCTGTGGAGGGATTAACTTAAAAGTGCTTCAATTTATCAGAATACCTTAGAATTACGGCTGCATAAAAAGATTATAGAAGTGGCAGCGATATTAGGCGGTGATAGCTTTCAGAAAAATATTTGAGAATCTATAGCATAATAAAGAGAAGCGAAGCGTTCAATTTGATAATCATGACTTCCTTAGTTGACTCTCAGAGAATATTCTCTCCATCCTTCTAATCTATCTTTCTTTTAATGTTTCTCATTAGATTAATACTTTTAATGTTTTTACGAAACGAAGGTATTTCGACGCTTTAAGGTGCTGGCTTAAATACCTAACCAAATGGAATCCAAGCACTAGAAAGACTTCATGAAAAATAATGTTGCGCTTGTTTTCATATTTGTATGAATAAAAATCGCATCAACGTTCTTTTTTGCTCTCAAAATCGAATATCCTTTGCTTTTAGACACTTTCAAGCTCATAATCAACGCTATATCAGTCTCCAGCAAGTGTTTTTGCTACAAAATGATTTTCCCTCTCCAAACTTCTCATTCTTTCTCTTTCTAGTAGTTTCCCGAAACTCATTTCTACAATACACACCTCAACGCTCCTTTCACGCCCAATAATTTTCCTCAAATATGTCTACATCAACAACTTCATTTCTCTCTCTCTTTTCGTCATTATTTTTCTCTCTCTATTCTCTCTTTCTCTCTCTTCATCATTTGAAATATAACGGCCTCCTTCCAAATTCTTCGCGTATATTTTCGCTAACTTTGCGCAAATTACCATCTAATTCTTTTCTTTATTGGGTAACTTTATCATACATGACAAAATGGGCAAACCGGGAAAAAGAATTATCGTGGTCTGTATAAAGGAAAGATGCAATTTGCAGTAAAGATCGATAAGGAAAATGCAGGTATTGTCTCTGGTGCGTTTGGTGCGATAAATAACATTATAGCCTGCTGAAGTGAGAATGACTGGCAGAATAGAAGGAAGAAAAGGGAGAAAACAAACCCGAATGAAAGAGAGTAGTGTGAGAGGCGTAGATGAGCGATAGCAGAGAGAGTGAGTGAGTGAGTGTGTGAGCGTCAGAGGGAATAATAATATAGGCGCGTTAGACGCAGGAAAGAGCGAGTCGAGATGGATCGAGAGTTTGATGAAAGTGTCAAGGGAAAAAGATCCAAGCGGATGGAGATGCCACTATCGGTGATCATAGGAGGAGGCCGCGATTGAGGTCGATGGATGGAAGGAGACTCACGGGAGGTGGTGCTCTTCTTCTAGCTGAGTGACACGTCCGGAGGAACTAGAAGCATGCTACATCGGTCTTAACCACCGAGTTTCGTCATACCTCCCTTCCTCTGCTCCATTGCTAACAAACCCGTCAGCATATGTCCCTCGCTACTACCAACATTCCATGTCCCCTGTAATCACCCACTGTCACTTTTCCCCTCCTTTCACAATCTCTCTCTCCCTCCCTTTCTCACCTTCGACTCTCCTCCTCTTCCCTCCATCCTTCTCTTTTATATACCTCCCCCTCCCTCCTTTCTTACCCCCTCCCCCCTCCTTCCTCATATAACCCTCCATTACGAATGATGTTCTTCTCTTCACAGCATTAATTTTCCTTGACTCGAGCTTTCTGTATTTTTTTACCTTTTCCTCCATCCATTAATCATCCCTAGAGAGACGACACTTTGTTTTTCCTCAGAACTATTTATTTCGAACTCATTACCCCCTTCGGCAGTTTCTATTCTCGATAATTATTTATCTAACTCCTTTCTCTCTTTATCTCCTCTCTCTCTCTCTCATCCTACCATTCCTCCCCTTTCTCTCTCTCTCCCTCTGCAAGTCCACTTGGATCCCCGTTGTCTATATTGGTTCTCCTTATCGATTGGATCGTCGCTCCGAGTTCTCCATTGCTCTGCGAGTGATTCTACGTCACGACCTCTCCACTCCATTCTCTCTCTCTCTCCACTTCTCCCTTCCCCTCCCTATTCAATATCTCCGTTCCACCTTCTCCTCTCTCTCTCTCTCCCATCTCTTCTTCAATTCCTGTCTCTCCGCCCAACAGGTCCCATCCTATCTTCTCTCTCCCTCTCTCACTAACGCACTCGTTCCCGTTCGGTTTTAAGAGGCACTCTCTCTCTCTCTCCCTCCCTCTCTCTCTCTCCTCTCTTTGTGCTCTCTCTCTCTCTCTCCATTTCAGCGCGCTCCACGCCAAAGTCTCTCGCGGTGCCATTCGGTTTCCTCATTCGCTTCGTTTTTCCTTTTAATCATTTCGCCGGATGTAGACGGACTCGCCCGAGCTTTTATTTTTTTTCGGAAAAGTTGATAATTTATACGCGTCCGACTTTTTTCCTCCTTTTCCAGAAATGATGCGGACGTGGTGCCGCCTGACGGACGCCTCTCGAAGCGAATCGTGCGCGTTCGTCTCGGAGGGCGCGCGACGACGACGGCGCCTCGGCACGGAATGCAAACGCGCTTTTTTTTCGTGCCTCCGCGTCGCGCATACCAATGCAAGTGAATGCATCTAGTATTGGAGAACGATCTCGATATTGACGAGTTCGTCCACGTATTTCGCGAGTCGAGTTGTCCGAAAAATGTTGTTCAAATATATAGGTGCTAGCCGATTAAATATTCACGGTTTTACGTGTGCGTTCTCGCGTGTTCCGCGACGGCGTCACCGCGCGACGGATTGCCGTAACAAGTCATCGGTGGTTTGAAATTCAATCTACGCCATATCGCACGAACTGGCAGCCATGCGGAGAGATATCGGACAAATTTCCCCGACCGTAAAAATTCGCTTAATTTAATTACTGTCATCGTGATTGATGCGGGAAGTAACATGGAAAGATGGATGCCACTCGTACCCGAAACCCTTCGCGCATATTTCCGTATAAATAGCGGATAAAGAGAGATCGACCTCACCCCATAGAAAACTTTATTTGCGCGATCGTGGTAACGAGGAATTCGACAGAATATATTCCGATTAAATTATTCCCACTTCCAAGGACGACCATAACAGAAAAATTGATTGCTTCGTTTTTCAGACTTTGGCTTCACAAAGTGTAAGTAGGCAGTAAAAAATTTAATTGATAAGTAATTACTTTGGAGTGTTTATTTTATTAAATTAAAATGGATTAAACAGGGAGAGTGCCAGATTTAAATGTTATAGTTTTTCAATGCTAAAGATCTCGTTCTATCCTATACCTATATGAATATCTTAAAATTCCCGTAGTTGCAAACATTGTCTGATAGTATTTCTTTCGCGAACTCAAACTTATGTCATTTTCGTCAACTCGGTTTTTCTTGAAATTTTCCATCACTCATTCAATTTTGAAGTTCCATCGGGTCTTAACACGTTTACTAAGCACTTTTCTCGCTCTTTTTTATTATGTTGCGCCTCTTCGACTCGTTCTAAGATTTCTAAGTTTGTAATTTTGGATTTCCATTTAAAGTTCATAGTTCTTCTCGAACATTACCTTTCAAGAGTTTTTCTATCGTTTTCACCAATACTCTCCTGTCTCGTATCCAGATAATAATACCTATTCTCTCAAAAATACTCATGATAAGATGACTTTACTGACTGTGAATTTATTGATATTTTTCTTAACCCTATATAGGGCAAGAAGTCAAGGAATGAAAATCACTTTATTTTCATTTATAAATGCTAAATATCATACTATATAACTAACCAAAGAAATTTTAAATTTAAAAAAGTGGTACACTATTGTACCACTGAATAATTAAATTACATATTAACTTATTCTAATATATAATTCCATTTGTTGATATTGGGGCTTTGAGGGTATATAATTAATTTGGATTTCTTAATAAGTTAATTTATAATATCTATTTTTTTATTTCTTGTAACATGGCCGGTAACTTTATCTCTTCATCTGTTAATTAAGCCATGTAATCATTTTTATATTTTCATTATTCCAATCTAAATGTAAAATTTTTGTATTGTTACATTTTAAATTTTAATTATCCTTTTAATTTGGACGGTAATGAAAATTTTTCTATTCCTTCATCGATCTTAAAATTTTGAGCCGTCCCCATGGTTACATGTAAGGAAAGCTATATTTTCGTTAAATTGCTCCAACCTTTGTGGAATATCGATGTAATCTCCTCAGGGATCATGAACCCAGTCGTGACAATCCCCGGCCATCAGAATACATGTCATAGATGTATCTCTGATGAAGAGAGCGCCCCAATGCCCTCGGACAACAACCGCGGCGACTATAGAACCCAATCGCTGCGAATTAGTCGCGCATAATAAGCCAATCGCATCTCATTCATGTTGGAACCGACTGGAGCTCCCTCCTTCCCCCCCTCCTCTCTCTCCCCCCTTTAACTCCCCTTCCCCGCGTAACTCCTCCACTTCTCCTGCATCCGCAAACCTGAGCGTTTATGTCGCCTCGCGAGGGTGCCATTCCCACGCGTATCCACTCATTCACGGGAAATCGGGAGGTTATATTGGTTCGCAGGATAGGATTGAAGGGAAGGTGACCGGGTCCCTGAAGCGATCTTCTCTTATAAGAGATTCACTACATTCGCTCCGAAAGGCGGAGGAGGAATGTAAATGTCAATCGCGTTCAATTAGGGACTACGTCGTGGGAGAGGCCCCCTCCGATGGGAATGGTTCCGTTGTTTAATTTGTCTAGTTTGTCATTTGTTTCATTTGCAGCTACGTTGCGGGAAGGAAATTGATCAGCGTAAAGATGAAGTTCGTAATCAATTGGAATTTGCAAACGCACAAGTTGGGCAGTGGTTCAATTAATTAAACGGATTATTAAATATTTTTTTCGAAAGTAAGAATTGTGAATGTTCCCCTTGAAATTGCATGAAAGGACGAAAATATTACTGTAGTCTCCGGATGGAATCTTTTTCACTTTCTCCATACATAGTATGGGGAAAGTATTGTGATCACGAAAAAATTCGACTTCGAGATTTCAACGGAAATACACGTTTTGAGGTCCCTAGAACACGTTTAGACTATTTTCGGAATGATGTCTGTGTGTGCTTGTATATGTGATTGTGGGCGCTCTAACTCAAAAATTACTTGTCATATTAATACCAAATTTCATATATAACAGTTTAGCATGAGTACAAAGAACTGATAAGTTTTTCGATAACACCGGTTAAACGGAATTCGAGGTTTATTCGAAACCCGATTCGATTTTTGCGATATTTCTCCATTAAAAACATCATTATTGTATATACAATTCTATACAAAGGTTATAGAGAGTGTAAGTTTCTACAACTTTCATTTGAAACAATTTTCCATAGTAGTTATTATTTAGAAATTATTTATAACTAATCGGTTTTTTCGGTTTCCGTCAAATATCTCTTTAAAAACGTCGTAATTGGTAATCTTCGTGAGGACCAAAGTTGTAGAGAATAATATTTCTTCCGAGTTTTGTTTGAAACAAATTTTCGTAGAACCATCCATTTCGGAGATATTTTGCTTTTTCTTAATACCAGTATACAGCGCCACCACCATGTAGCGGTGAATTCTGTAAACATATTCAAAATATACGTAATTTACGGCAATAAGGACGACTGTATTCTTTTACGATACGAAAAAATAATTTTTCCTCATAATGCTATTCATAATTATTTAAATATCTATACCGCAAATATGGAGAAAATCATGTGTCGGCCTCATGAGATTTTTGTATTATGACGTAAACACCCCCTCCGATATCATTGAAAGGAAATTCGCCTACCACTGCGATGATCAACGTTCAGAAATCAGCGGAACTTTTAAAACATAATACTCGCTTTCTTAAGGGGAATATGATCGATTATACCGACTTATTCGCCTCGTGCATACACTGGAGAAGCACGTACTGTGATTCCATTCTAGAACTTCGAGAGACGTTTATGAAAAGGGAACGTATGTTTCCTGCAGAACTCAAAAGAACTCTAACAGAAATACAACCAACTTTGAAGAATTCGAAATGGAAACCGTCTCGCCATTCCAAAGAGAGAAGCGAACGAGGTCTGGAACATTCGATTAGGTGCCGAGAGACATCAAGGTAGTCTCGGAGCTTTCGTTCTATGTTAAAGGGGCGGCCATTAAGGGTGAAGCGTGCGAACGATAGTTTCCTTACGATCATGTTGGCTCCCCTGTTAAACCCGTGAGTATAATAAACTAGTAATATGTGCTTGCATTCTGAAAGCATTTTATCTCATCTTATTATAACGAGTAAGAGCCGACAAATAAATTTTAAACGCAAAAGTGCCTTGCACCAATTTCAATGCTTTTCTTATGGGAAATAATCTCAAATTTAAGGCTGCCTGGAGTCGAACCGATGACACCCACGCAGGAGTTTTCAAATAATATGAAGATATTCTCACATCTACAAACCCTGAAAATATCAGCTCTTTATATGCAAGAATTAATTTTTTTCATGCTTTCTTATGGGAGATATACCGGGTCGTCTGGAGTCGACCCCAGGATAAAAGGTAAAAGTGATAACGGTTCCCTATAGATCTCGTGGATATCTAACAACCCTCCAAGTTTGAATTCTCTATCTTATCGGAAAGTGCCCGAAATTAATTGTCAAAAATGTCTCAATGCTTTTCTTATGGGAAAAGGCAACTTTCGAAATTTCTGGAGTCGAACCCATGACACTTAGGTAGAGGATCTCAATTTTTCTGGTGGTTTCTATATACCACCTACAACTTCTGAGAATTTCAGCTCTCTATCTATTGTAGTTTGGGCTGAACATTTGTATCCTCATATAAGTATATACGGGTGTCCATAAAGTCGCCAGACTCAAAGTTTGACAATGTATTGTATCTATTGGAGAAACAGCATGATATAGTGTTTTATGTTGAGACATTGTACAACTTTGTATTACATTTTGGAACCATGTATAGGGCGCGCGAAGAATCAGTAACATCTAGGAAAGGAGCAGATTGTGCATCAGTCAGAAATGAGGTTTCCGCGGGAACAGAGGATTGCTTTACTGGAGGCGTACTTTCAATGCAAATCCTATCAGAGGTGTGTAGAGGTATGGCAGTGCAAATATCCCGATACTCCGACACCAGGCAAAGTCACACTCTACGAACTGGTACGTCAGTTTCGTGACACTGGTTCTGTGGAGGATAGGCTGCGAAGTGGCAGACCATCAGTAATCACTCCGGAATTCATCGGAGATATCCAGAGGCGATTGTTGCAGTCACCCCAGAAATCTGTTCGGCGTTTGTCTCAACAAGCTGGAGCTTCACGGGGATCCATTCATACCGCAATCTAACGTTTGAATTTACGTGCGTACCGAGTAAAATTGGTGCAGGAGCTTAAGCCGCCGGACACAGAAAAGCGCCTTCATTATTGCCGGTGTTTTAAGAATTTAATTCGAAACAATGTCGCCATTCTGGAGAAGACTTTCTTTACAGATGAGGCATGGTTCCATTTAAGTGGGTACATCAACTCTCAGAACACATGAGTTTGGGCTGCAGAAATCCCCATGCTTTACATCAGGTCCCGCTGCATTCCCAGAAAGTCGGCGTTTGGTGTGCCGTATCTCGTCGGAGAGTTGTGGGTCCTCTGTTTTTCGAGTGCACGGCAGACGGTGCTGCATACAGAGATATTGTCCAACAGTTTGTGGCATTGCTGGAACCGGATGAACGTTACTGCAGGTTTCAGCAGGATGACGCAACGTGCCGCACTGCTAATGAAACCATGGACATGCTCAGAGGCTTTTTACTTTCTCCATACGTAGTAATGGGAAAGTATTGTATTCATGAAAAAAATCGACTTCGAGATTTCAACGAAGATACATGTTTTGAGGTCCCTAGAACACGTTTAGACTATTTTCGGAATGATGTCTCTGTGTGTGTGTACGTGTGTGTGTGTATGTTAGTGTGGGCGCTCTAACTCAAAAAGTACGTGCCATATCGTTACCAAACTTCATATCTAACACTCTTACATGAACGCAATGAACTGATTAGTTTTTTGACAATAACGGATAACCGGAAGTCGAGGTTTATTCGAAACCCGATTCGGTTTTTGCGATATTTCTTTGTTAAAATATCATTTTTGTATTTACAATTCTATACAAAAGTTATAGACAATGTAATTTCCTACAACTTTCATTTGAAACAATTTTCTATAGGAGTTATTGTTTAGGAGTTATTTATAAATAACAGGTTTTTCGGTTTCCGTTAAATATCTCCTTAAAAACATCGTTATTGGTAGTCTTCGTAAGGACCAAAGTTGTAGAGAGTAATATTTCTTCCAAGTTTTGTTTGAAACTAATTTTCGTAGAACCATCTATTTCGGATATATTTCGCTTTATCTTAATACCAGTATACAGCGCCAACACCATGTAGCGGTGAATTCTGTAATCATTCAAAATATACGTAATTTACGGCAACAAGGACGTGTCTTCTTTTATGTTACGAAATAATAATTTTGCCTAGTAATATTATTCATAATAATTTAAATATCTATACCCCAAATATGGAGAAAGTCATGTGTTGGCCACATCAGATTTTTTGATAATTGCATAATCTCTAAGAACCTCTGGCCACCACGATCCCCAGATTTAACTTCACCTGATATTTTTCTGTGGAGTTATTTAAAATAAAGAGTTTATAAAGACAACCCCCGTACATTGGACGATCTGAAGCACAACATCACGCTGGCAATACACGCAATCACTCCCACAATGCTGAGACGCGTGTCACGGAATATGTGTAAGCGTGTTCAATGGTGCTTGCAGGAAAAAGGTGGACATTTCCAACACTTACTCTAAACAGCGTCCAATACACGAGTAACTATGTAAAACATAACTAAAATGTATTTCGTGTGATTAAATTTTCAATAAAAAATTTTCAAACGTCGAGTTTGGTGACTTTTTGGACGCCCTGTATATATGAAATATCCCTGTATCCTAAGTAAGAATTGTCGATATATAGATACACTTGAACTGCCATTGTGTATCGAATTCTTTTTTATTGCTGCTTGAAATACAGCTCTTTAAATGCGTGTTAGAGTTGTACTAAATTAATGGTGTGCAGTTAAATTTTATTCCTACGAAATAGCAATAACTCCAATAATGAACTAAACATCTTGCAGAGAATGGAAAAATGTACAATATATACCTTAATATATTTTAAAGCAAAGATTGCAATTTTATATCTGAATGTATGCTGAAAGATTTAAAAATGTTCAGGTTTAAAGAAGTTCAAATTTTATACGTCGGTGTTATTGGCGAAGAAATTTTTGGCAAATATTTTCTGTATAAAATTTTGGTTCGCGTGTTTTCAGTGACATATTTATTCGTACGGGGCATTTCGTAGCGTATGTACGTGCCTCAGCTTACGCGCATTTTTGTGTTCACTTGACTGCGCATGCATTTGTTGATGCGTATCGTGGAACGTGTTCACGGGCGTATGTAATTGTTATTTTTATTTCTGAAAATATAATTTAATTAATACAAAGAGATGCGTACAAAATTTCAGCGCATGAAAATTTGGCGATGAAAATCATTATCTGTTGCAATAGAGCATAAAAATGCAGTGCATTACTACGTATGGAGAAAGTAAAAACGATTTTGACCGTGCAGACATTTTATTCTTTTGCTCATTATACCTAAATATTAACTTAGGAACTTCTAATAAAAACTAAAAGACGAACGAAATTCTAAATTATTTTATTGTAGCGGTCTTTTGTTGTATATTGCCCTTTAAAATTTAAAAAGTGCGTATTTTTTGTGATTTTAATGCTTAATCTAGCATGAGTTGCTATGTAACATGCATTGTTTTGTTATTAATTAATCAAGCCAGTATGTTATAATTTTTAGGCGCGTTTCGCTTCCAGCGTGAGCGCCTATTGTCGTCGGTCTCTCTTGTCCGTCCGTCCGTTCGCATGTTCGTTCTCGGCTTCTACCGAACGGATTTTCAAGAAATTTGATATTGACTTACTATCAAAGATAATGAGAAAATCGCAAAAATGAATCATGTTAGTCAATCAGGGGTACCACTCTACTGGTGACAAAAAATGGACTTTCCGTCATATCTCGCAAAGTATTGCTCATATCAAAATATTTTTCAAATAAAACTTGTAGAACTAGTAAAGCACAGTATTTATTTTCCTATATATTTTTATCGTAGGAGTAGCCGTTACCAAGAAAATCAAACAAGAATGTCTTAATTCGAGTTGAAAATTTCTTGCATGGTTACTTCTTCATTGTTGCTAACATGAACAATCTCACAAACAAACGTTTAATTTACTTGCGTGTGCATGCAATATTATTAAATAGGAAGAAAATGGATTATTTATGATGAAGAGGATAACTTTAAAACGCTATTTCCCTTACGTACAGGTGTATAATTTCTTTCTATTACTCCATTGCACGAAACGCGCCCATTTTTGATACGTTGTACACTTTCCTAACTCATTAATGTTACCCGTGATATGGCGGGTTATTATTCTAGTATACCGTATATTTTTTGAGGCTGTGGTCTGCATACATTTGCAGCGTCGTGAAATTTTAACGCTTAATGTCTAGATTTGAAACATTACTTTTGCACTGTATTTCATTTAACATATGTATGATTTTAAACAATTGATTTTAAATAGTTCGAATAGCTGAAAAGGTTTAGAAAAACTCTTTGTGTTTTTTGGCTACCAGTGAATCACCACCGAATAAGGGTGATTTCATGCAGAAATTCGCATCTGGTTTCCAAACGTTTTCGGTGTCTGTTAGAACCACCTAATTTATCAATCGGGTTTCAGCAATGAGTCGAGCACTATAGTTATTTTTTTGGATAAAAACTCGCGGAACTGCTATGCGTATTCATAAATGAATTAGAGTAATTGTCCGGCAAAATATTTAGGGGACATGAATGATGTACTAAATTAACATTTAATGAACAGATGTGTACCGTAGGTAAGTGGTAATCCCAAATATCATCTCAAATAGAATATTCAAGGGTCAACGTCAACATTTTAATACCCCTACAAAACTAAATATAAATAAATATTAATTATTGTCTGTCAGAAGAGACGAGTAGGAATGGACGACATATTACTTAGCAATTACATGATACTTAAATAATAAAATAAATATAATAATATCTAATTCCCCAGCAGTTTACGTTTGACTTATTAAAATGCAGATTGAAACAATTCATATTCGGAATAGTTTATTGAAAAAGAAAGTAAATTTTCCTGAATTATTCTGATAATTGAGAATGATCTTTCATTACTTACACTTATAATTACAAAGAGTAAATTGTTATATCAACAAATTGAATTTTTTGCATTTCAAGTGTGTTCTAAATGTAACGCGACTTTTTATTCGGATGCAAATGTATTTTGGTGGTTAACCTTATGTTCAAGATATCACCAGGTGTTAACTGACTCGAAATTCTGCGGGTAGATGCGGTGATGCTTTGTTCAATCGCAAGATATTGGAACCTCTCCATCATAAATGCCGTCTTAATCAAGTTTAATCATTAACAGATCAAGTTGTTTATAATTTTGCAATATTCTTATAAGTGTTAGTCAGGGAATATTAGCTTCTAAAACTGTAGATATTTTTAATCAATCGTACTAGTCCTTGAATCAAACGTATATTTTCAAATCCAAATAAATAAAGTAGAAAAAATCTAATGTGGCCAACACGTCTTTTTCCATATTTATTTAAATAATTATGAATAGCATTATGAGGAAAAATTATTTTTTCGTATCGTAAAAGAATACAGTCGTCCTTATTGCCGTAAATTACGTATATTTTGAATATGTTTACAGAATTCACCGCTACATGGTGGTGGCGCTGTATACTGGTATTAAGAAAAAGCAAAATATCTCCGAAATGGATGGTTCTAGGAAAATTTGTTTCAAACAAAACTTGGAAGAAATATTATTCTCTACAACTTTGGTCCTCACGAAGATTACCAAGTACGACGTTTTTAAAGAGATATTTTGACGGAAACCGAAAAAACCGATTAGTTATAAATAATTCCTAAATAACTACTATGGAAAATTGTTTCAAATGAAAGTTGTAGAAACTTACATTCTCTATAACCTTTGTATAGAATTGTATATACAATAATGAAGTTTTAATGGAGAAATATCGCAGAAACCGAATCGGGTTTCGAATAAACCTCGACTTCCGGTTAACCGGTATTGTCCGAAAACTAATCAGTACTTTGTGCTCATGCTAAACTGTTATATATGAAATTTAGTGTTAATACTAGTAATATGTGCTTGCATTCTGCAAGCATATTTAAAGTTTAGCATATTTACAATTTAAAATTATTCCCAATGAATTTTGTAGAAAATCATATAACCGTATCAAATTTCAACTTTGTAGCACATTTAGAAGTGCATTATAATTTTATTCGTCGCATAGGACAATTATTTAGCAAAACAGTCGCTAAGATATCGAATTTTAACGATATTGGTTTTCGTCTTTCTGTTGTAACTAAAAACCCATAATTCTGCCTAATTTGATGTTTGTATCTCATTAAGAATTGTCGAACCATTTTCGCACTGGTATGGTGCAAAGCCTTTAAAATTTGGAATTTTCGCAGTGTTTTATTTTATCTTCGGTTGCAGTAAAATTTATAAAACCAGGCCAAATTTCAAGTCTATACGTCATATGGAGCTGCCTCATAATTTTTGTTTTCGTATGGAGCAATACTGGGGCAAAACAGCCCCAAAAATAAGGATTATTACAATATCGGAATTCCTTCATTAGGCATAGTTTAACATTAAAGGCATTAAAATATATGCCTCTGATTCCCATTAAAAGCTTACCCATATGAAAGCATTAAGCCTGTAACCTAGTAAGCCTATTGTTAGACCAAGAAAAATTACCACTTTTTTGCGATAAAAACTATAAATTTACGTTAATTCTACTCGGATTTGAATTCTGTATTCAAAAATAAGAAACTACAATTTATATCCTATCCGACAGTTTAAGTCTCGAGTTCGTATCTTGACGTGAAGTAATTTTAAAATGCAAATATAAAAAACCCCTACACCAATTTACGTTTTCTTATGGGCAAAAAATGGGGCAAAAAGGGGCCAAAATAGCCCCTCAAAATAGGAATTTCGACAGTTTCGGATTTCTTCCTTCGGTTGTGACCAAAAACCTATAATCCTACCAAATTTCAAGTTTCTAGCACATCTGGAAGTGCCTCATAATTTTGTATCCTCCTATATCTTATATAATAAAATTGAATGTCTGTCCGTGTGTTCCTTATACATTCCCACGCCCTTTGAGCTATCGGGACCAAACTTTGCAAATTGACTTCATATGACTCTACGAGTAACATAGGGTACCTGGGATTCCCAAAATCTACCCGGGTTCGATTCCAGGAGACAATTTTATTTTCCCATAAGTTTACACGGGATTTTCGATTTGTCTGAGTGCAAGGTTTTCTTCCTTCATTCGTTAAAGTACGTAAATATGGACCGATTTTCTTCGTTTTTGCTTTATTCGACGGCTAAAACTCTATACTATCTTATTCTTGCGATATTTACGTTATACTATTGAATCATTCAGAAATACGCAATTGTTTTAGAAATTTTACTGATATTTCGTACTCTATCCGGACGTTGTCAAGGCGACCGTAATTGTTGTCTCCGATTCAATTAATGCCAATTAAACCTTCAAATATGTGAAAGAATAGCGTTATTCACTTCGAACTGTTGATTAAGCATCGAAATTAATGATGTATAGCAACGTACATAGTTAAGGATAATTATTCTGTTGACTGCGTATGGGAAGCGTTTATAACTACAATTAATCGTGTGTATGCTGGAATCTTACCTTTTAGTAAGTAAAACCTTTATATTATACATCTGTAATGCTTACTAACGCACATTTATAATAGTCTCCATTGAATTATTTACGGTTTTAGATTGTTTTTGTATTTTTCGAGTTTTCCCTCTTACGAGGGTCAGTCAAATCGTGAATTTTGTCATAATCTACTGGCAACATCGTGCATTGTGATGTACGAGAACAAGACTCTGGTGTCGCTCACGAGAAAGCAGCGGTGCGCAGACCGTGTCAATGTGGTATTTGCTACCGTCCAAAGCACCTGTGTTAGTGATTTCATTATGGAAGCGTCCATAGAACAGCGAGGGGTCGTGAGTTTCTTGATAGCGGAAGGAGTGGGTGGCAGAGCCATTCATAGACGAATAGCTGCAGTTCATGGTGAATATTGCATATTGATGCGGGTAAATGAATGGCACAAACGGTTTCGTGATGGGCGCACGTCGATACAGGAAGGCGGTCGACCTGTACAAGCACATCGTGTGATCACCGTTGCACTCATTCAGCGGGTTGATGATGCTATTCGTGATAACAGCCGTGTGCGACAGGATGATATCGCACAGTTGGTGGGTGTTAGCCATGGGACTGTCCACTCCATCATCAGGAAGCTCGTCCATTACAGAAGGATCTGCGCACAGTGGATGCCTCGCAGTTTGTCGAGTGAGCAAAAGGAGAATCGAATGGGTTTTGCCTTGAAACATTTGACACGATACCATTAAGAAGGAAACTCATTTCTGAACAGAATCGTAACAGGTGATGAGATGTGGTGCCACCATTTCCATCCAGAAAGAAGGCGCTAAAGTCTGCAATGGAAGCATCCAACTTCGTCTCCGTCAAAGAAATTCAAGGTGACTGAAAGTGCAGGCAAGATCTTTCTGACGTTTTTCTTCAACAACAGAGGTCCCCTACTGATTGAGTACCTGGGACGTGGGCACACCGCCAATGCAGCACATTACTGTGAAACCCTGAGATCATGGCGCCCTTCAATCAAATCCAAATGCCCTGGTATGCTTTCCGACGGAGTGGTTCTTCACGATAACGCTCGCTCCCACTCAGCAGCGCTCACCAAGGACGCACTCACAAGATTTGTACGGGAACTACTCGCACATCCTGCGTATAGTCCGGACATGTGTCCCTGTGACTATCACATTTTTTCTGGACTCAAAAATGCGCCGAAAGGGCGATGTTTCAGGTCGGACGACGATGTGTAGGAAGCAGTTTGGTCTTGGTTCCACCAGCAGCTATGGGAGTTTTATGAGAAGACAATACAGCGACTTGTATCACGGTGGGATAAGTGGCTCAACATTTCTGGGGAATACATGAAGATGAGTTGATTATTTTGTTTTTTATTTACCTTGGCCCGTTTTCATTTGACTGACCCTCGTATTAGTCAAATAAACTCACACTGTTGTCTAGAAAACATTTGTTTTTTTTTCGGTTTAGGACAAAGATGTTTTTACAGTTTAGCTTTATAACATCCCGTAAAAAATATAAAATCTTCAACGGTGCAGCATTTACGCGTCATCCTAATGTCAATGTCGTTCGCATAAATATTAGGAGTTTTCCATTGACACATCCCTTTTAAATAATGAGATTTGTAAAATTGTGTGAGAGAGAAATTCTAATATCGAAGTGATCAGATAAACGATTTTTATATTTGATGGAGAGAGAGGAAAGCGTAAAATGTGGAAAGGTATAGATTTTCGGAAGCGAGAGAGAAGCTGGGAAAGAGAATGAGCAGGAGCATTCATCATATGTGTATAGGGAATTTTTCGGCGTAATAGAAGAAAGAGGTAGGCAGAGAAAGGAGAGAGAGAGAGAGGGAGGAGTAGTAGGAGAGTGGGAGAGAGAGAGAGGGTGCGGAGTGAAAGGAAGGAAAAAGGTTCGCCGAAGGGAGAGGAAAAAGTTTTCAAAAGGGGAAGAGATCCCATTTCCGTGAAAATGCTCTTCGCGGAGGAAAACAAGCAGACGGGGCTTCGGAATATAAAAAATGGCATCCTCTCACAGCCGACGGACACATTATTGAGCCTCGCAATCACTCTTTAAACGCTACGCGCTTTTCGAACGCGCATCACTAGCACATGCGCACCACTGGTGCTGAAATACTTTTTCGGGCACGCCTTCTTTTGTTTAAGAATACGCGCTGCCTGTGAGCGAATTGCGAGTTGGTGAGATGTTGGCAGAGGGGGGGGGGGGGGGGGGGGAGGGTGGAGAGAGAGAGAGAGAGAAGGAGAGAGAGGAAGGAATGTGACGCGCTCTTGTGCGTGTCTCATGGGTAAGGTGAGGGAGCGGCGGATGGGCGGCGTCTATGACGGCCACCACGGCAAAGGGCGGCGTGAAGGATGGGTGTATCTGCGAGGCGCAGTCGTTTTTTCATTCGTGCGGGAAGAGCGAGGGAGTGGGTGGCGAAGAAAGGAATGATGATGATCAATCAGTCACGTGTCTTCCCTCTCGAGCTGTGATGACACGTCCTCTAAAAAATGGAAGGAGAGCGAAATGGCGGTGCGAGGAGGGGGGAGGATCGGTGGGACGGGTAGCCAGGAGGGGGATGTCAGGGAAAAGAACTGCTCTATGTCTTGATTCACACGCATTCATGCTGCGACAATTATTTCTCATTTCTTGAGAGGAGAAAAGTGTCCTTGGTGATGGGAAAAATCCTTACAAAGAAGCTTGTTTGTGATTTTATCAACGTTGCCACTAATTTATCTAACTTTTTCTCGCCGTAATCGTTACTTAGTTCTCTTCGCACAAACATGTATTAAACGAGGAAACTCAAATTACAGATATCCTCATCGATAAAACACTCTTCCAGAAATTATCAATTTTGACCGATTATAATTTACCTGATTTTCTACATAAAGCCTGATACCTTATGTTGCTTAATTTTAGTGTGGTTCTATTTGCCAAATCATGTTTTTCTACATCTCATTGTCTAATCATCCTATTAGAACGATATTCGAGAAGCAACTAGTATTAATCGTTACTGTCTCCCCTACGAGGCTTGAAGACACTTATTACATACTAGAATAATAACCCGGCGTATGACGGGTTCTCGATTCTCACGCTCGTTTAACAGCGGCGCCACAGTCGAGCGTTATTTCTCGATTCTCACGGTCTTTTATAACGGCTCTTTAAGAGCGGCGCCACTCGAGCGTTATACACAGACAGAATTGAAAAACTATATGAAAGATATCAGTACAGAGCAGTCTCGTACTCGTATGCTCTGTGTGTGTGTCTGCACGTTTTCAATCTTCATTAGGACCGGCGATTTGGGCTTTTCTCGCGGAAAACCTTGAGTATTGGAAGGAAGTTAAGAGGAAGAGACGAAGAGGCTTTTGGTAGGAGGATATAGAGTTCCGTGGGGCCGCGGAGAAGAGAGGCGACTGTTTGAACGCTTTGTTCGCCCGTTAAGGAAAGGGTTAAAATGGAAACTGAATGCAAAGGGGTTCGGTGAAAAAGAAAGGGTTCGTCTGAGATAGTGGCCTAGAGGGGAAAAACGTTATGAAAGGTTACTTGGAGAGAACTTGGAAGGACGGAATATTGTGCTTTACTTTCGTTTCGTATTGGCAGCCTGTTGCCCTTGTGCATCGCAGCCGCCGACTCTCGGCTCTCTCTCCCTCTCTCTCCCCCTCCCTCCCTCTCTCTCCCTCCCACCCTCTCTCTCTCTCCCTTCCTCCCTCCCTTCTCTTTACTTTGGGGTGAGAGAAAATGCTTGCAGAATGAAAGCACACCTTCACTAGTATCCTATATCCTACGTAAGGCCCGTCAATATATAATGATATGATATAGGAGGATACAAATATCCAGCCCAAACTACAATAGTTGGAGAGCTGAAATTTTCAAAAATTGTAGAAGGCATGGAGAAACTCTTGAAAAATTGAGACCTGATACCTTAGTGTTATGGGTTCGACTGCAGAAATTCCGAAAGTTGTTTTTTCCCATAAGAAAAGCATTGCGGCATTTTTGAAAATTAATTTCGGGCACTTTCCAATAAGATAGAGAATTCAAACTTGGAGGGTTGTTAGATATCCACGAGTTCTATAGGGAACCGTTATTACTATTACCGCAAGTGTCATGGGTTCGACTCCTGACGACCCGGCATATCACCCATAAGAAAGCATGGAAAAAATACATTCTTTCATATAGACGCAGCTAACAATAAGACGAATGAAGAGCTGATATTTTCAGGGGTTGTAGATGTCATGAGAATATCTCCATATTATTTGACAACGCCTGCGTAGGTGTCATCGGTTCGACTCCAGGCAGTCTTAAATTTGAGATTATTTCCCGTAAGAAAACCATTGAAATTGTTGCAGGGCGCTTTTGCGTTTAAAATTTATTTGTCGGATTTTATTCTTTACATTAAGGCGAGAGAATATGCTTGCAGAATGCAAGCATACATTCACTGGTAAACAAAATGAAGCACAAAATAGTCAATATAACTGTTTGTGTAAACATTGGAGCCATTAGTAATTAATAAAGAAGAATGAGAAAACGAAGGAAGCGTCATTTCGATTTCATTGTTAGTTTTGAGGGTTAGTTTAAGGATGTGAAGTGTGTGAAATTTGTTGGAGCGCGTGGGAAGGAGAGGGAAGGGAGTCGGAGGAGGGGGAAGGGGGTAGAAGGAGGAGGGGGAAGGAGGAGTGGGGAAGAGGGGAGAGGAGGAGGGGGAAGGGGTAGAAGGAGGGGGAAGGAGGAGTGGGGAAGAGGGGAGAGGAGGAGGCAATTTGGACTTTTGCATGGCATATTAAGGAGATGAGTAGGTGTGTTAACTAAGGGTCTCAAAACCGGAAAAAAACAGGTTGATAAGTCTCTATTGGTGAGGATATTGTTAGCCTTAACGATGGCGTAGTCGCGGAAAATCATCATTTTATTTGAAATCTTGAATTTTTCAATGCGATAGAGCACTAAAATATATAATGATTTACGTGGCTGATGGATAGCCGGGGAAAATTCTGAAATCGAAAATATTTTTCAATTCAGCGAACATTGTGATTGAAAGTGTATTCCATTGAGACTTTTAATATTCTGAATAAAATTAAAGTAGGGGTAAACGACTGACTCCAAAGTTTAACCAGAAGTGATCGCAATTATGGAATAAATTTTATTATAAAAAAGGCAAATTCGTCTTTTTATTGAAGTACAGTATACTCTCAGCATTTAAAGTTTTGTTTATTCGAGTGGGTATCTCTCTAAAACAGTTGAGCGATCGTGTATTAGAGTATTTGCTCAGATTTCCATGGTAAGATAATTTAAATTCACAAAATATAAGTATTTCCCGGGTTTAATACAAGAAGTCACACAGGATTTGTTGCTTTTAGCATACACTCAGCAGTATTTTTGTTTTTATATCCCTGATTCGTCAAAGGATTCGAATTAAAAAAATTCCTATTTGTAGTGATCCTTTGTATTTATCTTTATTTCGAATTTGTATATTTATGTCTTTGCGTCTCATTGTCAGATAAAAATACAAGTATTTGAATCAATTTCTGTATTGGTTGCACCTGCCACACGGAGGGCAATTTTTGAACAGTTTTAGAGAAAAGTGCCTTCAAAAGGATCTGTGGTAAACCAATGTGTGTCAATACTTGTCTCCGTCAGCCTTCTTGGAATGTATAATTCCACCGAAGTAAACCCTGCTTCCGAGTCAGAAATGACTTGTACGAATGGTTGAAAAAACACGAAAAGGAACTCAGCAGAGAGTTATCCAGCTAGTCTAATGACTGAAAAAAATTAATAAACAATAACTTTATTTATCTGGTATTTTTATAATTAACGGTTTTTTCTCTTGTTATATGCTCATTATCATAAGCCAAAGTAGTCAATTTTTCTTCGTAAAACTTTTATCTTATCATTCGCTGGCAGCCACATCCAGGAACGTATCTCCACCATATATTGAGAACTTACGCTGGATTCATTTAGAATTCGAACTCTGACATCGATAAGATGCTAAATATTAATTGGAAGTTGTAAAGGAATGTAGTCCGGTTTGGGAATGAATGTGAGACTGTGACTGTGGCAGTATTTGGAAAATTTTATCACTGTCCTGAACGCAATTTCTTAAATTATTACCTCTCATATTCGACAACATTTTTACTGTAAACGAGACAGGAAACATTTTTGAGTATGGCTTTTAAATTTCGTTGTATAATGGAAATGCCAGCGATAAGTACAAAGTAGATTTACAAACAGGAGAGAGATACTAATTTTATCGCTTTATAAGCTGACGAAAATGACTTTCCCTTCGGTTTATGCGGTACGAGTACATTTTGTTAAAGACTGTGAAACCGTGTAGTGAAAGAATATCACATTTCCACGTAAAAATTGGCGTGAGAAGGATAAGCTAGTAAATATATTATATCGAGGATAAAAAGGCAAAGGACGCGATACGACCGTATTAAATGGTGTCCGTGCGTGAAGTATTCCGATAAACTTGTTTATTATCATCACAGCTATATAGCGGTTAAAGTGTCCCTCTTCGAACTATAATCAACGCCTTAATGGCTGGGACGTGTGAAATGTAGCGTGGGACAAACAAAGCGGCGATGTCGGTTAAAAAGGACAAAGAGCGAAGGCGTGTCTGGAGGCGGAAGGAAGTGCGATGGAGCAGAACAATTGAAGGCGTAATAGGGGCGCCAGAGAGGAAACTATGGTCGATAGATCGATTGATACAGGCATCTACTTCGCCACTTTCCAGGAGCCAAAAGTACCATTTATTTAATACAAGATATAAGCTGACTTTGAAAGGACTGTTTCACTGGATTATGTGGTTGCGGTCGAATGTTTAGAATGGACATTTTCAGCAGTCGAGATAATGCGCCGCCATACAAGTTGTCTGTATACGTAACAAGTGAATAACTATTTTTGTGCGTGAATGTAATTTTGACAAAAAGAGTTGAACATTACCATCGCATAGGGATATTGATTGAAATTGGTCAATCAATAACTTCAAATAGGAACTTTTATGAATGTTTTCTTTTATTTATCACTGTGTGCAAACCTAATAATTTGCTAAAATAAATTAGTTGCTAAGTATTAAAACGAATTAATCTAATTTCAGTTTTAATATTTTATCTAAAATATGCTTTAGAATTCCCCGAATTCATTAACGTACTCAGAATATGAAGATAAATCTATTTCGTATTGTGCTCGCTGAAATATTTAATAGAGACAAAACGGAACTTATATAAAAATTGAATTTTGATATTTTCCTATGTTTTTTTAATTCCACCCTCCTGGGGTTGAAACTAGTTTAGACAGAAACGCTCCGTAAAAGGCATATTCTAAGAATGAGGCAACCCAAAGAGAACAAAAAAGTATTCTGGCTCCTTCATGATATAATAAATAATGGAAATGAAATAAGACCTACTTTATGCGTCTAATGTCTGTAGTCTTGCATGAATAAATTGATATAAAATTCCTGCATACAAGAATGATGCATGTTATTGTAAGTAAAGTATAATAATGACATTTGGATGTTTTCATATTTAAAACACCTTAAAAATTTTATGAATTTTTCTTTAAATTAGTAGATGATGCTGTATAATGTTTGTAACAGTTTCGTTTACTTATGAAAGTAAATTTGAATTAGAAATACATTTTCCATTACAACCATAATAAATAGGTTAGGATAGATATAATTACCATTTAAATGCAAATAATCCGTTGCCTTTATCATGACTCATATATTTCAGATAATTTCATAGCCCAAACTGAGTTACATTTTATGCTATCTTAACTATAATTGCATCACACGTATATATCTATAAATATCTATAAAGAACTGTGTTTGTATGTATGTTTTTATAACTCATAAACTACAGCACATAGAAACAAGAGGAAGGTGTTATTTTAACCGGAATAAAAATTAAAATGGTGTAGTCAGGTATTTATACCGTATTTATACCGATTTGATTGACCTTTCTAATTTTAAAAAATGGTTTCTTTTTTCATTTTCTCCATTTTAATAACATAGGGATGAGTGAAGCTTATTTTTAATTTGAATTTTAAATTACTTAGGAACATGTTACGAACTTGAGACTTGAATGGTTCTATGAAGGAAAGAACAAAGTTTAATTTATTTAAGACAGGATCCGAATACTGTTCGAATTAGCGTAAAAATGCGTTTAGTATCAGAAAAATACTTGATTTTATCAGTTTTTTGACAATACCAATTATAAGCTACCATGACAACTCCTATTGTCGCCGAAGTTGAGAGTTCAGTGCATTTATATGGAAAAAATTTTTACGTGACATCGTTTTCAATTTCCGTGTGCGATATTGCTTTGTTTACATGGCAACCATATATTTGTTGATTTTATTGAAATATTACTAATAAATAGTTTTTAATGATATTTTCGTAGCTAATAGTCGGAGGACAATATTAACTCTGTGATTTTTAAACTTTTTTTTGTCTTTCGTTAAATTAATTAATTTTGTTTGTTCCTTTGTTCATCCATTTTCTGTTGATTATTGTATTCTCGCTGGTTTTACTTACAGTTTTTATTTTGGAGATATTGTCACGAAACTTCGCATAAGTATATAATTTTACCCTGCGGGTAACATAAGCTATAGGGCGTTAAAAAAATGGTGGGGAGTGACAGGTTAATTCAATAATTAATTTCCTATAAGTTTACAGGTAATTTTCTATTTTTACAATGCAAGATTTTCTTCATTCATCTATGTAAATAGGTTCATTTTTACTTTATTCGACAGTTAAAACTGTATACTAAGTTATTATTTCCATGTTTACATGTTACACGGTAGAAGTTTTAGATTCACTAAATCCGTTGAAATTCAACGGACACTTCTGCCAGTATAATTATAAAAAATATATCATTTATCTTTCTTAAAATTATCATGTGAAGACTGCCTAGCTTAGAGCTATCCTCGTTTTCGGATTTCCCTTAAATTGAATTTGCCATATATTTTTGACAGACTTAAGCATGATTAATAGCGTCAATAATCCCAACCCCAACTCGAGAGGAATATTTATACCACTTTCGTCGTCTCTTCCCTTTTTCGTCCGCCATTTTCTTCTGACCGCTTTTTTCAAACAATTTGGCTTTCTTCCTCCTCATTTCTCCATCTCTCTCTCTCTCTTTGACCTCTGACCCCTTTACCTTCCTCACCTCCCTTCTCTTCTTCCTCCCTGTTGCCAGCCCACGCATTCAGGGAACCATTTCTTATGGAACTCGGAGCTGCTGCCTACCCTCCCTCAGGTTGGCACCATGCCGAGCGGCCCCCTCCTCCTCCTCCCCCGCCCCCCCACCCCATCATCTCCCCTCCGCCGCCCTCGAAACCAGACCTTCCCGAATCGCGTCCTCCTTTCCTCGGCCTCCTGCTCCCGCGGCTCCCCTAAACAGCCCCTCCGTTCCTTCCTTCCCCTACCAACCCCATTCTTCCATCTCCATTTCCCTCTTCGCACTCCATTTCCCTCCTCCCACGAGCAACAGTAACTCCTCCCCCCTGCGCCTCGCGGCCCCCCTCCGCCTCCGCCCCTTCGCCCTTCCCAGCTCCACTCCACTGTTCCGCCCCGCCCTCTTTCCCGCTGAGAGAGAGAGAGAGAGCAAGCCTACATATTTCGTCCTGTCAAATCACCGTGAGTAAACACACATCCATTCCCCTATATAGCAACCCCTTTCAAAATATAACTTCTCTTATTTTGAAGAATCAATTTAGATCCCATTTTAGGATTGGTACAAACGTTTCGGAACTCATTTTTTTTTCAAACTTTATTCCGAATCGAAAAAAAAATTCTTGACGTTTACCTATCTTTCGAAGATCTTTCCCTCGCGGAAAAAAACGACATAGGCTTTACGCATTATTTTTTGATGAAATGAATCAATTTATGCGATATGGGAATATTTTTAGCGTCTTAATAATGACGAAACGATGAAGATTGACTCGCGCGTAAAACATCTAAGAGGAAACGTCGTCCATTTGCTTTAATGCAAAAAAGTTTCGATCGGAAATCCATCATAGTCTTTAAAAAATCCCCTCGAGCAAATGTTTGCGAATGTTCTTAAATCATCGCTCTTTGAGACCACCGAATGGCATAAATTTCGCTCTTCAATGAACTCGCCGGCAGCAGGAGAGCACCCCCTTTTTTATCTAGATCTCCATACAAAAGGACCCTTTCTGCAGCCTCGATCAACGGAAGCCAATCTTTTCCTCACGCTATTTCGCGCAGGATCAAATCCCTCTCACCTATCTCTATCCAGCCTTCATCCTTCCTCTCTCTCTCTCCCTCTCTCTCTCTCTCTCCATTCTCTCGCTCTTCGCCTCGCACACACACACGCCAACCGCGGCTCGATGCTTGCCCGTGCGACAAATATCCTACCACGACACGATCGCAGCCACAAGTTGCTCCTGTGGGTCCACGGAAGCCGCCATTTCCTCTCTCCGGGGGTAAGAACCTCCGCATATCTATCCCCATCCTTTTCCATCCCTCCCTCCTCCTATCTCCCTCTCTCCTATCTCCTATCCTCCACTTATACCTCCGACCTCCTATCTCTCTCCTCCTATCTCCCTCTCTCCTCCTATCCCCCGCTCTCCTCCTATCCCCCGCTCTCCTCCTATCCCCCTCCCACCTATCTCCCTCTCTCCTCCTATCTCTCCCCCTTCCTCCTATCTCCCCCTTTTTCGTACCCAATACCGATTCCTTGAACCCGCATGCCATCGCTTCTCTTGCCTTCGGCGATCAGTAAACATAGCGTCTGCGTGGTCATCCTTCCAATCTGTTTCTATTACCTCTTTGCCCTCCTCTTTCGTGTAAATAACCGCCTTCTTCCTCCTCCTGCCTTTTTCCTTCCTGCCCCTCTTCCTCCTTTCTGCTTCCCTTTTTCCTTCCTGCCCCTCTTCCTCCTTCCTGCCCCCCTCTCTCCTTCCTGCCCCTCTTCCTCCTTCCTGCCTCCCTCTCTCCTTCCTGCCCCTCTTCCTCCTTCCTGCCCCCGTTTCTCCTTCCTGCCCCTCTTCCTCCTTTCTGCTCCCCTTTCTCCTTCCTGCCAGCACCCCCCTCCTGCCTCACTATCCGTCCTTTGTCTTACGCCTTCTCCTTACACGAGAAATGACATCCATATTATCGTCGCCAAGTCTCTTTTGATCGTTGGATTGGAACATCTCGAATCTCGCGATCCTTCGTCTCTTTAATGGCTTTCAGAGATTTACACGAAAAGGGATATACACGAGTATTTTCTAGTTTTATTAGTGTTTGTAAAAGGTTCTTGATGTGCTTCCTGTGACTGATGACTTATGTTTGATGACGGAAATGAATTTCATATTATTTTTCGTGTTACCTGATTATATGTAAAATCACAGTTATGAAATGAAGAGAGCCTGACATACTCTCCACGAAAAGTCTTCTTATTGAGTCGCACACTTCTCCTAACATCTTTTCCCCGCCTGTTAACATTTAGTCGTCCTTTTTATATTTTTCTTTCCAGTACCGTCCTGTCTTCTTTCATTTGTTCCAGTTCCTCAAAGTACCGTTCTTTCAGAGAATTCCTTAAATTGCGGAAGAAAAATAAGTCATATGGGGCTAATTGTAAGACAGATGAATACGATGTGTGATCTAGCAGCGTGATTTTAAATTTTGCGAAAAATTCTTTTCCAAGAGAGCACTGCGTAATGGTGAGCTGTAAAGTAGTCAGAGATTTTTTTGACCCGTTTTAATGCATTTATAAACTATGGTTCATTTTATCTTGTAAACATATGAGGGTTCAAGACATTTATTTCTAAGTTACAAAATGCCTCGTCATCCGGTTGAAGTACGATACTCTTATTGCGGTAAATTCCTCATCATCCGTTTGCGCTATCCTACGTGAAACGTTTTGGAAAAAGCGTTGACCGTGGAATAACTATTACATAATTTATTCTTCAAAATATAACTTTTCAAATGAGAAACTCAATGTGTCATCATTTATACCACAACTTTGTTTTCTTAAATTAGTTAGGATTAATCTTTAAACTTCAGACTTAAGTATTTGGAAGGCCAGAAAAACCAAGTATATTCTCCAAAAGAAGATAAACATAATCCGCGCTAAATTAGCTTAAAAACTCGCTTGATAGGAGAAAGAAACGAGCGTTTTTCAAGATTTTGGCAATGAGAAATCCTGCCACCATGCAGTGAGTTTTTTATGCTTATAAAAATACTTGCTAGGATGGCGTGTTTAATAAATACCCCAAAATTAAGCTTTATCATTATTATTCATAAAATGGAAAACAAATTATTTATTGTAAATCTGAGATTGCGATGTTAAAATCACTGACTGACTGCGCGTCCTCATACGACGTGATTCGGCCGCGAAGGGATATAACTTGCGTCGCTACGTGACGAAAATTGTACGCTAAAGGATAAATAACGTGCTCAGAGGAATGGCACTTGTAAAGGTCCTGCAAAAGATAGACGGGTACACAAAGAGTAGAGATAATGGTGTGGCAATGCACAAGGCGCGTAGAGGTGCTCGCAACACCAAAATAGAATTATCTTCACTCGCTCGGCGGCGTTTGAAATGTAATTTCGTGAAAAAATTCGAAGAATGTCAGTCTAAAGACGCCTTAAAGCTATGGCGCCTAGTGATGGAAATGTGATTTATTTCGTGCTTTAAATTTTCATCTTTCCCGAGAAAGGGTCGAAAAATATGGTTGAACGCCGCAATTAATGTTACTTTCGGTGAGGAAACAAACGTTATAGAATATGCAAATTTTAGGGTAGCAAGGGTTGGAGCGTTAAAATGTTGCTTTGGAGTGCACATAAGTTAGGGAAGTGTACAACGTATCACAAATGGGCGCGTTTCGTGCAATGGAGTATTTGTAAGAAATTATATGCCTATACGTCAGGGAAATGGCGTTTTAAAGTTATCCTCTTCATCATAAATAATCCATTTTCTTCCTATTTAATAATATTGCATGTACACGCAAGTAAATTAAACGTTTGTTTGTGAGATTGTTCATGTTAGCAACAATGAAGAAGTAACCATGCAAGAAATTTTCAACTCGAATTAAGACATTCTTGTTTGATTTTCTTGGTAACGGCTACTCCTACGATAAAAATATATAGGAAAATAAATACTGTGCTTTACTAGTTCTACAAGTTTTATTTGAAAAATATTTTGATATGAGCAATACTTTGCGAGATATGACGGAACGTTCATTTTTTGTCACCAGTAAAGTGGTACCTCTGATTGGTGTACGTAATTCATTCACGATTTCCTTATTATCGTTGACTGTATGTCCTTAACATCAGATTTCATGAAAATCCGTTCGGTATAAGCCGAGAACGAACATGTGGACGGACGGACGGACGGACAGACGGACGGACAGACCGACGATAGTAGGCGCTCACGCCGGAAGCGAAACGCTCCTAAAAAGCGACCCATAAGTTAGACCTCAAGGTGTAGGAGATACTTCAACTAATACGTATCGCTTCTTTAGGTTCCTTTCTTATACTAAAATCGAACTAACAAGTACGAAGGCGAGTCGATAAATAAGGTGATTTTAATCTGACATAGGGGCCGGCATTTTGACAACTAAACGTCAGTGAAAATATTGCCAAATTTATACGGAAACTACGATTTCTACATGTTCAGACATGCAGTAATGCAATATACATAATGGGTACACATGTCTGTGAAAAATGTAAATTCGCCTTACTTATTGACTCACCCTCGTATGAATTAAAAATAAAAATTCCATCAACAGCAGTAGGAAAGGTAATAATCTTAATAATTAGTCATATTCAATTGAGAATGGATTATCAAGTTTCAAAAAGCTGCCTTAATGAAACTAAGGTTATAAATCCAATATCAGAATAACATTAGATGAATCTAACTTTAAATCTCTATTTCCGAAGACAGCTGTCTTTTTTATTTACCTGAACACCTTACTCAATGATACGGCATCAATATGGGGAGGCGCGGTTAAAAGATATAGAGTAACAATGCGGGAAGCTTTTAATGACTACAAAAAGAAAATTCTGTATAATAATTTGAAAGAAAATCTGAAAGCATTTTGGTCGTACGTTCGGGAGGTTCACGGTAGAAACCCCACCATAGCGTCAATTAGAACGGAGACAGGTGATATAGTTCACGATAGCGCGGAAAAAGCGAATTTGTTAAATGAACACTTTCAGAAAGCGTTTACTTCGGAGAGCAACGAATTTGAGGAACCAGCTTTGAACGATGAGGGTAATTCGATGGAGGATTTGATATTCTCTGAAAAAGGTATCGCGCACCAACTAGAGTCGATTAAGCAAAATGTCTCCCAGACCTGAGGGCATACCCGCGCGAGTTTATTGGCACCTTATCTGAAAACAATATTAGAAGAAACTGTTGCACATGGTAACGTTCCGAAAGACTGGAAACTAACATATGTAACGCCCATCCTCAAAGGCGGTGATAACGAAAACCCCGGAAATTATAGACCGATTTCCTTGACGTTATTATCGTGTAAGATTGTAGAGCATATAATCGTTAGCTCTGTTCTGCGCCATTTACATGGCCGTTCTTCGCTAAGTAAAAGCCAACACGGGTTTCGGAAAGATAGGTCATGTGAAACGCAGCTCGCCCTGTTCGTAAATGATTTGTTGCAATGCGGAGTGAAAAACACTCAGGTTGGCGCCGTTTTCATTGATTTTAAAAAGGCATTCGATAAAGTGCCCCAAAAGAAATTAATAAGAAAACTAGGAAAGTACGACATAAACCCCAATATCGTGAGTTGGATAAAAGACTTCCTCTCCGATAGAGAACAGGTAGTAGTCATTGATGGGAAATATTCCTACCCAGTAAAAGTCGCATCAGGTGTTCTACGAGGAAGTGTCATAGGCCCATTACTATTACTAATACATATATAAACGATATCTGCTCGGTAGTTCGCTGCAAAATCAGACTTTTCGCAGATGACACTGTCTTATAAAAGGAGATATGGAGCCAGGATGGCCAAAAATCGCTCTAGGAAGATTAAAGCGCCTTTTCAGCATGGTGTCAAGATTGGCAAATCGAAATTAATCATGGAAAATGTTCCCTCTTGAGTTTCTGGAAGGGAAAGAACAATAAATTAGACAGAATTTGATAGATTGAATATCCAATCTGCGGAATAGGTTAAATATTTAGGAATCACCATTAGCCGTGATCTATCGTGGAACACGCATATTCGAAGGGTCATAGGCGCAGCTAATAAGAAATTGGACTTCGTAAGCAGAATAGTAGGAAGTAGCACAGAACGGGTACGAGAAACGTGTCATTTATCATTGGTCATATCTCAGGTCGAATACGCTTCCAGTATATGGGATCCGTACGAAAAGGGACAAATACTTGAGTTAGAAAGAATCCAGCGCAGAGCAGCCAGATTCGTCAAGCAGAAAAATGAGCAAAAATTAAGCGTCACATCACTGTTGAAGGAGTTGAATTGAATTGTCGCTAGAGGACCGCAGACTTAGCGCTAGGTTAAAGCTTCTGGAGAAATTTAGTTTGGAAGTTCTATTAGAGGAGGTTTCAGGGACATGGGTAGGCACAATCACGAGGATAAAATACAAGAGATCGAATGTAGGACCGAGCGATATCAGGGTTCGTTTATCCCAAGGGCCATACGAGATCATAACGGGAGAGTAATTCTGGCGAGAGAAGTAATTAGGTAGGCTTTGGTGAGCCGCACCCCCTGCCACTCACCAATCTGGTGATTTGCAGGGCATTATGTAGGTGTACTCTGTTGTAGCTGACTTAAATCATGGTTTCGTGAGTCATAATATGAAATTCGAAATGAAAAGGGACGTCTTTTAAGTGACGTAGATGTTCTATGAAGTCTTTCATCAAATAACAAAATAAAAAGATCGAAAAAGTAATTAAGTACCGTTCTTTCAAGTAACGCTTAAGTGGGTTGTCATATTTTGTTGCACGAAGTGCCATAGAACGTGATCATGGCATTAAAGGAATGGAAGAACCCATCTCTCTAAGAAGTTTTTCTTTAGAATTTTCACTTTGCAATGAGAAACTTAAGAAGGAGTGCTCGCGAGAGAGAGAGAGGAAGAGAGATAGAGAGAGAAGAAGATATATATATATATATATATATAGAGAGAGAGAGAGAGAGAGAGAGAGAGAGAGAGAGAGAGAGAGAGAGAGGGAGATTGATTTAGACAGCGCCCGTAAGAGCAGTGCAAGAGCACGCCTCAGAGGTTTGAGATCCAAACTAAATGGATTTGGTGTGTTAATTTAAAAAGGATTCCAAGAATGGCAGAAAGTTTCGTATTAGGCCACTAGGGAAGAGGGATAGTGTGCTGGAAGCTTTAAGCAACCAATACTATTGTAAGAAAATTTTAACACATACAATTACCTGAGATTTAATAGTTCAGTAATAGCTGCAAAAATAATCATTCTGAAAAAGGAGCGTCTCAAGAAAACGTGCTAATTGGTAGATGTGACATACTATCAGGATCTAAGCGGATAAAACATTAATGATGCTTCGTTATGTAGCTTCCTTGGTTTCATGTTTTACAAATGTTTAAATGACATTCATTCCTTTAACGTTCTAACTTTTTTACATTCTTTAAATTGGTTTTATTTAAAGCTACGCTTACAAACGACACCCTCACGATTTCACTAACCAGTTAGAAGGACTTTGTTTAAACCATATTAATGGACTTTACGTACATATATATATTAAGACCTCAAATTCAAATTAATTACCAAAATTTTCAGAACTTTCTTCATGAGTGTAAAAAATTTGGGTTTGGCATATAGGCAAATATGTTCAGTCTCTCATTATTCATTAATATTCGCGTAAACGAGGAGTTACGAGTAGTTACATTGATGCAAAACAAACTTAGAAGCAATGACTGGGACATCGCGTGAGTATCCAGTCGAATAATCGAATCCGTTCGGCTAGTCCTACAACTGTTTACCACTCGAGCGTAAGTGGAATGTAATTCGAGTCGTAACCCCGTTATTCGTTACTATCGTGTAAAACATAATCATTATTTAGACTTCATTGAATGCCAACGAGTTAGCTGCTCTCAAACCCTTCACAACTTCGAGTTAAACTTTGACCTTCATTAGTCATTCGGTTATCCGGCACTTATCTCACCATCCCTCTCCGAGTTCAACACAGCCTCAACCAGCGAGCACTCTCTAGCCATTCCTCACTTGCCCACTCTCATCCGACATTCTCTCTCTCTCTCCTTCCAATCTCCACCCTTTTCAATTTACCCCTCCCTCCCTCCCTCCCTCCCCACTCCAACTTCACCCCCTCCCTCTTTCACTCCATTTCTATTTCCCACCCCCCCTTCCACTCCCCTCTCTTCCCCTCTTGCCTACATGCTCTCTCTCGCATTTTTCGCCTTCGATTCACTCTCCTCCCCAACTCTCTCCTTTCTCTTCAAACTTTCTCCTCTCTCTCTCTTTCCCCTTAACCCTTATTCCACTCCCTTACTCCGTACCGTTATCCCACTTCATTTCCCTCTCCACTCTTATTTCCTTTAACCTCGCTTTCTTTCTCCGTCTCCTATCACGTCCTCGTTCACATTCGCCGATGGAGATTAAAGCATTTTCGCCTTGTTTCCATCTCTCGCTTTCATTTCCCTGTCTTTCTCTCTCTCTCTCTCAAATAAATGGCCACTGGACTCGTAGTGCGAACAGTCAAAGGTGGTTAACGGTGGCATTATAAAAATGATATCAGGTGACCTCCCACTGTGGTCTTTCCTCTATTTCGTCCCGCAGTCGGCCCCCCAGCCTACGCATATTACAACCAGTGGATACGCTACGCTCTCCGCCCTGCCCCGCATGCGGCCCTCTCCACGTGCCTCCGATTATATCTCTCTCATCCTGTGCGGTTCGATTCCAGTCTCTCTTCATATTCACTCCCTCGCCGTCCATTCTTCATTTATCCCACCTTCGCTCGCCCTCCATTCAAAATACTTGAAAAGTCAACGCGGAGAAAGTCGACATTCTCCATTCTCTCTCTGCGTCTCTCTCGGTCTCTTTCCCTTTCTCCATCTCTCTCTCCATCTCTATCCCTTTCTCCACCTCTCTCTCTCTCTCTTTCTCTCTCCCTCTATCTCTCTCACACTACGAGAATAGTCGATAAAAAGTACTCCAACTCGCTACGTTCCGACGAAATTTGCGACCGCAGCGCCGCCTCACAGTCCTTCCTATAATAGGTAAGAAATCCGAAGGAGCCATCCGCTGGAACAATTGCGCTACTAGAAGGAAAAGAACTTTCGGTGACCGGAAATAAATTCGGGGATAGTTCTCTGTTGCGCATGGTAGAATTTTAAAAATTTCTCTTTTTCGAAAAATAAAAAGACTGAATCAACAACAAAATTTTGTTATTTATTAACCTTTTTAGCTGCATATATTTTCAATATGTATAGTAGGCAGTCGTATGAGTTGCCTAAAGTAGGCAATCGACATCTACGTACGATGTCTTCCATTTACCGTGGCAGTTGGATATGTTACGAAAGATATGTGGCCAAAATCTTTTGCATAAAATACGAATGCCACTGATAATACTTTAGTAGTGGAAGCACATTAATCTAGCAACTTACTGGCTAACAGCTAAACTTGAGATGTCGCATCTTATGCATAAAGAGACGACATAGGACTGTCGGAGAGCAAATTATTTTATGTAATTCAGACGAAGTTGTTTCGAATCTGAGGTTTTAATATATTGGATTTTTTGTATTATAAATTTTTCTCTCTTTTGCACCACGTTACATTCACTTTAATCTGTTACTTATCGCAGATTTTTATGCCGGAAGGCAATTCATCCAATGAATGGCGAGCAGCCATTCGGCCGGCCCTCTTCTACACTGCCATTATGGGCTTATATTTTTTTCTGGAATGGACGACTTCTTTCGAGAATATCTTAGAAAGAACGAATTCATTGTACTCTTGACATTTTATTGGCAAGAACACTTAAGAAAGATCTATTTATTTTTATATCTTTTCTATTCTCGATGGATGATGATGACTCTGTCATTCCTATATTAGAGATCAAGCAAAGTGACTTTTATGCTGTGCAATAAAATATTAAGCAATTACTCTGATAGGCCACCGAGTAAAGAACCTCCATAATGAACACTTTACTCGAGAGAGTAAATAATTTTTGTGTCATGTTTTAAGAAATCAACTTTTTTCAATTCAACTTTTCCTCGCATACAGCTGATATACATGATACCATTCACTTATTTATGCTTAATCGGGATTTTTCCCCTTTATAAGTTAGAAGAAGAAGAAATAATGTTAAATATGATGGAGAAGTATAAAATGGTTTGATGAGATTATGTTAGTAACAGAGATGGCAATGGAAAGGAGCATGATATAAAATGAGCAGCAAAGTGTGAAGATGGTAGATATTTGGATAACTTTGAAGACGGATATAATTGAGAAAAGAGTAAAAGAAGCACTTCAATTTATGTACTTGTATTTGGAAGGATTATCTGAGAATCACGAAGACGTAGAATGAATGAATTTAACTAAGTTTAAACCTATACGATTTCTTATAATAGTAGCCCAGACTTTATCGTTATTAGCTACAAGTTGTTCAACAGCACGGAGCTAATATTTCACCCTCTATTCAGACTATTTTCTCCCAACGCCTAATATAGCAGTTTATTTTCAGGATCGACTAAAACACCGGTTTTAATTTTTAGCGCTCACAGTTCGAATCTCTAAACGAGTTTTTAATACTAGAATATCTTACTGAGTGCATACAAAGCAATCTCATCAACTAAATTATTTAAGTGATCTCCAAAGTACCTACTCGTGAAGAAATAATTGTGCAAGTAAAATCATGTTGCTATTTTATGTATCTATTTATGCTTTCATTTTGATATTAAAATAAGTTTATGAAGGTCAGATAGTTTTAATTAAGATTGCTTTTAATTTTAGGCATCGCAGATATCCCATACAGAAAAATTAATTTAGTTAATCCAAATTCAATTTGTTAACAATATATTAGTTTTTGTATGTAATCTTTGTATTGGAGTCAGATGTTTGATTAAATTAAACTAGGATGAATTTTAAAGCTGAAATAGTATAGCTATTACCTTTTAAAATAGCTTAAAAGAGAGTATATTTTCTAGCTTAAGTATCTTGAAACTTTGATATAAGAATCGTATGATATATAAAAGATCCAAATTGAGAGCGCTGACGATATTTTTCGGGAAATAATTTCTTAGCTGATTTCTTAAATATATTAAACCGCAATATATCTAAAACTCGGTAACACTGAAGAAGAAAATGTTGCTTTCCTTTCATTTTTATAAAGTACTAGCTGCAGTACCCGACGTTGCCCGGGTCAATTTGTCTAAGGATTGGGTAATTTTAAATGAAAATTATGGGGGAACGGGGAGACATAGCCTCCCCCCTCAAATTTTGTACTATACACATTGTAGAAGGGATAATGTACGACTTAGGTAAAAAAATTGAAAAAATATGCAAATTTAAAAAAATTTCCAAGAGAATGGGGGTTATAGGGGGGAGATGGGAGAAAACAAAGTTGCCTAAAATCTTTTCAAGGATGATATAAAATCATGTGCAAAGTTTGAAAGTTGTGGAACTTTTGGTTCTTAAGTTATAAACGGGAATACATACAAACGCACTAAATTATATATTAGAAAAGATGGCGGAAATGCCCCGATGCGTAGAATGCGAATGTTTTGCGAGCAAAGTGGTCAAATAAAACCAAGAGAAGGCAAAGGAAACTGCATTTCTTAATACGTGTATGTCGAATCCCACTGCGACCATGTATACCAGTGGGCCGTCTTTGTTACTGTCTACGTGTTCTTAATAAATCTACAAATGTGTTATGTGAAAGAAGTAGAATTGATTAATAAATAAACTTTCATAAATTCACGCGAAATAAAATTTTCAAACTTTTCGAAATTTCAAAATTGCATATACATATAGAGCGATACGAGCGTAGGCTCACACATTTCGAAGGGATTCTATCATTAAAGGTGGCGATACATTGGCGTTTTTTTCCAAACCTGACGAATGTTACCGTGTTTGGAAAGAATAAAAGATACGGCGTGAGCGATGAACTCGTTTCATGCGTGGCAGCTCACAAACACACACTCGAGCACAAAGACACAGTCGTTGTGCTCTGAGTTCGCCTAGCCATGAATCGGGATCAAATTTTTAAGTCCTCCGAATATGATTTTCCCTGGGCGGCATCGAGAGGGGGTTGGGGAGGGTAGAGGAGGGGAATGGGGGATGAGAAGGGGGAGGGAAAAAGTGGGGGTGTGGAGTTTATGAATGCGCGTGCGCACGGAGTGAATCCGCGGTCACAAAGCGAAAAGATTCGCTATTTGCAAATTTATTCGCAACCGAATTCCCTTTGAGTTTCGAGCGGATGTGAAAAAAGGCTCCCCCTACATTTCGAAACAAAGGGACCACTTTTGAATTTTGTGCCCTTCTGAAATTCAGAGGGATCTGCACTTGTGTTTTGCGAATCGGATCAAAAGGACTTTGTTTTGATACTTCAAAAGTTTGAATAAATGTATGGCTGAAATAATTGGAATATTTTTGACGGCAAAACTTTATAGCTTGCTGAATTAAGTTTGAATGCATAATTTAAAAAGATGAAAAATGAAACTATTAAGAAATTATACTTGATAGAATATTTTATTTCACTTATATAAGTCTGAAACTCTTTTACAAATATAATTTTTCTCTTTAAACTTCTGAAAAATTAGCCATTGAATTTTAACGGAAAGATAAAACCAGGTGCTTAATTTATTTACAGGAAATGTTTCCTTGAAGTAACTTCGATTTCGTATTTTTCGGTAACAATAAAGGTTTTTTGATCGAAAAATAGCAAATTTCTAAATAATATATATAGGAGAAATAAGATCGTCAAATAACGTATTCATTAATCATTTATGCGCATTTATAATGCATTTAGCGTGCACATGTTTTATGCAATTTTTAAATACTACTTTGACCTCCCGACTTACTTCAGCAGGTAAGGCAAATATTTAATTGTAGTAATTTACCCGTGTATTCGAAAAATATTAATTAAGATTCGTGTGCAAACAAAGCGATTCGTTGACACTACGCTCGAAATCAGTTCACATTGCTGAAAGAAACTTGTGAAATTCTTATTTTACTTAAATTTCCAATTGAGTTTTTTTACAATGGAGTTTTTTGCACAATTCAGATTTAGTTCAACTCGGCTTTTAATTCAAAGATATTTTTAATTTCAAAATATTTTTTATGCATTTCCAAATATACCGTGAGCTTGTCGGGTAGGGTGGAGCATCAGGCTAATGGAGAGGTTGTTTGCGCAACTCTCCTTGAAGATAATGTATGTATGAGATTTCAACGAAAAATATGGATTTTTATAACCCATATCGAGGTATGACATTTCCAAATAATTCTCTGTGACAGACAGACAGTCGATTATTACAAAGAAGACCTAGGATGGAACTAAGAGACACTCGCCCTTTTTTCTTGGCTTTCCTCGATCGAGGTTTGATCGTTTAGTCAGCGTGTCCAGGCAATGCTCAGCGACTCATGCCTTTGATTGATGACATAATAAATTGGATTCCAATTATACGATGAGCTCAATTATTCATTCTTATAACCGGCCGCCGATGTACCAAGTCTCATCCATTTCATCAATCAATCAGTTTTTCTCTCGACCAATATTTTTGCCTTTTTATGCTCACTAACTGAATTTCAGATTAAATCTTCCAGAAAGGTGGGAGTCGAAGGATTTAGCTGAGGAGTTTTGAGGAAGAGTTGATCACTAATTGTAAGATAAATATGTACCGTATGACATTTAGTTATAGAGGATCGTTTATTTTTCGCAATTTGTTATCATAATCTCTCTATATACGAGAGAACTGTTAGAAACATATTGATATAAAGCAGAGGTGTCCAAAACTTGTGGAAAATCGACCATTGATATGTGGAGAATTGATGCCCACAGTCTACTGTCTACTGCTATTTTTTATTAGCTTATTAAACTACATAGTACTAACTTTGTGCACATTTTACATACAACGGCCTTTTCAAAACATAATACAAAATATTATTTTTATAAATTGGACAAATATACGGTTACGGTGTTGCATAATAATGATTAGCATCTTCTCACGCCCGGCTACCGCTGCTACGTTCTACACAGCCAACAATACGACGAATTTCATGATTTATTTGACTAGCAAATAATTTAAATCATTATTGTATATCAATGTAACCTTGTATTTGTATAGAATGCTACTTTTAATGAACAATATTTTGTTTATGTGGCGAAAAGGCTCATACGTTCCTCACAAGTGCTGCGAACCTTAAAATTCTGTTGGGCACCTCTGATATAGAAAATCCCATGCCCCCCATAAATGTGGTAATTTTAAGGTTAATACGTAGATTTGGTTGAATATGATTAGAAATTATTTATGTGGCACATTGAGATGACTTTTGTACAACGTATCTAGGTACATTTTCAGTATCCTTAAGTTTTATTTAATATAAAAGTTTCTTAATAATTATTAAACATGAGTATGCGTCGTAAAGCTCATCATAAATTCTCATTTTACCATCTTCTTTATCCGCGGGAGAGTTAAAAATTCTCCACTCGCTCGTATGTTTCACCATAGAATATTATGAGAGTAAAAGTCAGAAAATAACCATCCTGCATTTAAATTATCACAGATCCCGATTAATATGACTTAGCTTCTCACAAATACATGATATTCATTTTATCCTTAGTGCAGAAAATTACAAATCCTTTTATATGGTTTTAACATTTATCCACCATGAAATACTTGTCTCAAGCTCAACGAACCGCAATTTTGATATTCGTATGAGAAACGGCGGAAAAGACCCATAAAATGCCATAAGATTGCATCTAGGATTATTTCGTTATCAAAGGCCTAAATGTTTTAAGTAAAATAGAGTTAACAAGGGTTTCGTATTAACGTTCTCCCATGAAAGCAAGGGGATTTCGGTTCCCTGTGATGCTACTCCCAAGAAATCTCATTGGTGAATAACCAATTGAGCTCTATAACTTTAAATTAGATGAAAATTATCCATAAATATCCATTAATTACTGGTCTTTACTCATTTTTATACTTTGGCTGTTTTTATTGCAAATGAACGTATCAAATAACTTATTGAATTACGTACTACGACTCAAAGATAAAGAGCTAATTCATTCGCTAAACCGTTTATTACTTTCTCCATACGTAGTAATGGGAAAGTATTGTATTCATGAAAAAAATCGACTTCGAGATTTCAACGGAAATACACGTTTTGAGGTCCCTAGAACACGTTTAGACTATTTTCGGAATGATATCTGTGTGCGCGTGTGTGTGCGCGCGTGTATGTGTATGTTATTGTGGGCGCTCTAACTCAACAAGTACATGCCATATCGTTACCAACTTTAAAAAAAACACTTAAACATGAGCACAAAGAACTGATTAGTTTTTGGACAATAACGGGTAACCGGAAGTCGAGGTTTATTCGAAACCCGATTCGGTTTTTGCGATATTTCTTCGTGAAAATATCATTATTGTATTTACAATTCTATACAAAAGTTATAGAGAATGTAATTTCCTACAACTTTCATTTGTAACAATTTTCTGTTGTAGTGATTGTTTAGGAGTTATTTATAAATAACCGGTTTTTCGGTTTTCTCCTTAAAAACATCGTTATTGGTAATCTTCGTGAGGACCAAAGTTGTAGAGAATAATATTTCTTCCAAGTTTTGTTTAAAACAAGTGTTCGTAGTACCATCCATTTCGGAGATATTTAGCTTTTTCGTAATTTTCAGTATACAGCGCCACCACCATGGAACGGTTAATTCTGTAAACGTATTTCAAATATACCTAATTTAATGCAATAAGGACGACTGTATTCTTTTACAATATGAAATAATAATTTTGCCTTATACTGCTATTCAGAATAATTTAAATATCTATACCGCAAGTATGGAGAAAGTCATATGTTAGCCACATCAGATTTTTATGAATGCAGGAATGAGTTCCATTGAAAGAAATTTCCTCTTTTGGAGTCATTTTTAAAGTCTTGATAATTCCTAAGGTGTTTATAATTACTCGTCTTTGTTTCTTAATGAAGTAACAAGTGTTTTGCCAAAAAAATCGATTAACAATTTAATAAAAGTTTCTAGAGAGTCATCTGCAGCAACTAGGTCTGACTCAGTGATTTTAATCACTAATAAGTTACTTCCTTGAAATCCGCGAAAGTATGAAAGTAATTCTTTTGGACTGTGATTGTAGAATAGCTATGGCGATATGGAGGACCTGGTTTAACCTTGTATCGCGAAACTCTCTTTGAGTAGGCAACTAGTGATTGTGATTTAAATGACTTCGTATTTAAATTCTGCGAATCTAAATATTATCCTTACATTCATCAGAATAGAGGTGTTAATGCGTTAAGATGTCACACATTCTCAGTAATATTCATAAGAAAAACTAAACTATATTGCTGTAATATTCTATCTCAATAGACGTATTTCTGTTAAGAGTACAGATATACTGGAAAACAGTATTCTCGAATAACATTTCTTTTATTTTTTAAATAATTCAAAACAAGTGATCTTCTAAGATTGAAATTATTATTCAAGTACTCTTTACTTAATTCGTGCATTGAAGTTGTCAATCGCCAACCACGAGCTGGAGGTCAAAATCTCGCTATTGATGACGAATTTTAACTTTTTGCGACATGTTTAAACAGTTTGAACCATCTCTCTTCTTAGCCGACCTCCTTATGTGATTAAATGAGGTATTTTCTCGTCAGTAGTTATGGATGTACAGACAGAGAACGTAAAAATGAAGTTTTTGAAACTTTTCCATTTAATCAGATGCAATTTAGCCAAAACGTTGCAAATAAAGTAATGGATTTTGAATATTGTTGTGTTGTTACTCCTCTCTTTAAGTTTTGTTTTTCTTTATTTCGAAAATGCGTATGTCAGTGTGGGGCACGACCACCAAGGGGGGCGCGGAAAAATTCTCGCCATACTTTTGTATACAATTGATTCTTTTTACGACGAATAAATTTGATGTAATGAAAAGTGATTGCAAAATTAAATTGAAGTCATTATTGAATCACTATATTTTATTGAAATTCGGGAAAAAATAACACGGGGAAAGGATGCCGTTGCAGAAAAATATTTCTTGTAATATTTTTGTAATTTTACATTTTGTGTTTTTACTGACTATAGTACCATTTTCACGCCGAAACAAAAATAAAATAAATAAACTGTTTGTGTATTAACAATAATTACTTGTTTTTTCCTTTAAAGCTCATTGCTTTCAGTCAGGCTGATACATGTAGATATGCATTTGAACGACTGCACATTATATATATGTAATTTATTTTACAACTTGCATATGTGTGTGTGTAATAACTTTTACACATGTATTGTAATAACATGGTGTTTTTGTCAGATTCCTAATGGGGGTCTCGGGGATGAAAAGTTTGAGAACCACTGGCCTATGTATTAATATCAGCCAAGTGAAGGGAATAAGAGTGATGTACAGTGATCGCTACGGTAGCCGCGAAGGTCTTCCTCGAATTCTCAAAATATGAAAATCTGTTTAAACGTGATAGGAATGGTAAAATGGTTAGCACCTTGCTTTAAGCGTGAATTGCATGTAAAAGTGATAATAATAATGATGATAAAAATGTACAACGTTGTTACCGAAATTAGAAAAGTTACTTTTGTCCAAAATCATTTTTTATTTAATTGTCATCAATCAATAGCTGCGATCCTATTGAAATGAAAAAAATAACGATTCCCTTTGCGCGAGATGAATTCTCTTCGATGATTGGCTAACTGTTCGCTGCGACGCGGCGTGACTCACGCACTGCTTACTGTCATTCCTGGGACTTGATCCAACTTGGGCAATTAAAGATAATGGGAGGTGCGGCTCCCTGGATAATTGGTTCTGTTCTTATCAGTGGGCGTTAAAAACCCTGTGGATTTGTTATCCGGATTGGAAGGGTCTTCAAAAGAATTGTAGCTCCAATTAGTCGATTAGGCGGATAAAAATCGGACTAATGCCGCATTAAATTCCCATTTTCCTAATTGGGAGCCACCATAAATCCGCTCTTCTTATTCTCTATCCACCGCCTACGAAAATTCGGCAAAAAGTTCTCCCGGAGTATTTCACAGGAAGAATTCTTTTCTCACATATGTTGACAAATAATCTCAAGCATTCCTAACTTTTGATTCTCACACAACCTTGATTGATGTCGTATTGTCAACTAGAACAATTTGTTTCCTAGTTTAATTCATTGGTCTTCAAAGTGGGCGGTGAATAAAAGAAAATAAAATACTTTAATTTTAAACGAGAAAAGTTTAGATGATACTTAGACAAGTTATAATTCGCTCCTTTGTTGATACTTTTAATCTATTCCGCAAGTAGAATTACCTCCTTCACTCAGCTGCTCAGCCTTTTCCATAATATATTACACTTCTCGCATTTCATTTTACCCCGAGGAGTGGGAAAAATCTCAAAGATATATCGAAATGATAAATTCGATTTCTTTTTGTTTTAAATATTACAAACAAGAGTTTTGTAAATGTCCAAAGCAATTTTTTCTTTGCAACATGGCATACCGTTCGATTACATAATATGAAGTTTTCAGTGATTATCGACATTTTGTAGAAAAGACCATTTAAATTTTCTTAGAGTTTCGAATAAATATCATCGCTAAAAATATTTCGGTGGTGCCCTGTTTTTATGGAACGATTTCTTTATATGGCACTAGCTGAAACGCCCGACTTCGCTCGGGAAAGTTTTCTTTTAAGTAGCAGACGATTTTTATTGTTCGGGGCAAACGTTCCCCATTCCTTAATTACGCAAGCGATGCTTACATTAACATTTACTATTTTACGTATTGTAAAGTTTTACCATTAATATAATTACGCATTAACGTCTTACTTAATATTCACATGGATAGATGCACCGAAGCCTTTAAAGCAGCAATAAAATTATGTGGATTATGTCAATACTATTAGCCATAACGTAAACAATAAACAACATCTTGGTTACCGAACAAATGTAAGTAGATGTATCGATTTATGTTGCGATAAATCTATCAATGTTAATGGTAAAAGATAACAATGTTCTAATATTCCTTAAAAATCATTTGACTCACTTGAAAAGTATTCATAAATTATATTTAGGCATGAATCCATTTGTACCCTTTATCTTGGCGTTAGTTATTCTTCCTCTACGGCGCGCCACGGCGTGGATTTTACTTGCATTATTATTTACGTGGATACCTCCCTTTGAAGAGTACAACAATTAAGAAATTTAGCTTTGTTACCGCCTGGAAAATGGTCATCTAAACCGATTAATTTTGCGCTTAAAGAAAACTTTCGAGCGATTTAGCATGTAATACGACAAAACATGAACATAATTAAAATATTCAGTCTTTCCTTCGTAAAATAAGCCATTTCCCGTGATCGTAAGTTAATATTTAGGTATATTTATATCCACATCAGTGAAGGGCTGCATTGCATTTTGGGGTTCCTCTATACAATTTCTTAAGCATTCTTATGGAAATAGTATTTTGTTGACCCCATGGGGTATGAGAGACCCCACGGTCTGTAAACCTAGACCAAGTTCTTCCTTTGGTCCATAGGATGGCCCATGAAACTTTTGAATTCGATAGCCTCAACGGTGTAAAAACGTATAAAGAACATACATACATACACACACACACACACACTAAAATATTTATAAGATCTTATACATTTGATAAATTGGTGGTTGGAAAGGGGTGTATGAAATGAACTTTTCCTTAATAAAAATAAGCTCGACTTTGTGGAATTTAGTCATAATTAACAGAATGAAAAGTGGAATATACAAAGATTTTCATTCTTTTAATTTTAATTAATACATTACTACTATAACCTCTAATATTCTTAGGAAAAACGAAACTTTTTATCGTCCTGTCATTCGCTAACGCGTATTTAATCTTCGTGGCTCCAGATTATACAGATAAAATATTGCCATGTGTAACATATATGATACTATTAGATTTAAAATTATTGATATAAAATGCCACTAAAGTGTTTTTAATTTCCTACATTATAAAGTTAAGATTTTTTTAAATTCTGCATTCATTCATTACTCATACAGTCAATGTAGAGAAGTTCTTTTAGTTCAACGTTCAGTTGAGCCTGTAAATTAAATTAAATTTACAACATACATAGTACTTTACCAAGCAGTAAATATATCGTTGAAACCTATATCCAAATCAATTCTTCCAATTATAATAATTGATTAATTTAATTGTTACAACTTCATGCAAAGTCTTTTTCTCATAATTTAATTTTTTGCGTTTCTCTCGTTCGTTAACCCTGCTCTTCCTCAAACAGAGTGTTTCTTAAGAACGTTTATCTTTGTTTTATAATAGACGATACGGAATTCCCTCACCTAGCAATCATTCCTCTGCCTCATTGTCTCACATCTTCTCTCAAGCAAATAACTTCATCCGTTCCTAACGAGAAGAGAATACTACTCGTGCGTTATCACTTAGTATTGCAATATCTCTGCAAAAAACTATACCTTTTCTTAAGTTACATTTTCTTGAAAAATTTTATCGAGGTGTTTTAAAATTCTTCAGCTATTTTGATCGATACTTAAAACTAATTGCACCGTATCGCAGCGGAAATTTTTATTTTGGCTGACCAGCTGTTTTACCCGAATTCAGAATTTATTTTATTCTTTAAAAGAAAATGATAGTAGGCACATCGGAGGACACAAAAAATGACGGATCCGATTGTTCATCCACTTCCAAGGAATTGAAGCTTGCAATAAAATGTTTCTTATTAATAATACCATACCGAAAATATTGTATCTTTTTTTCATTCGACCAGCTTTCCATTGAAACTAGCGACATTTGCAACAGCGAGCAACAAAAGAGCAAGTCTTCTGGGACTTGCTCTTTTGTCGCAGGTACACTCCTTGTTTTTACCTATACTTTCGACTGCATATCGCGATACAACTTTCCTTGTATGAAGATACTTATCCCGATTCTCATTCTCCTCTCTTGGCGTCACATGCATAACACATCGCCGTTCCTGTGTTACTGTTATGCAAATTTCGTCCAGACAAAGTTAAACATGCAAATGCGAAATAATCGGCCTTGAATGTCCTCCAAATATTGAAAAAGATCTGGCCAGTGACAAACATTCGGGAAGCGCTTGAAAACTCCAGAGGAATTTTACCGGCAAAGAGCTTTGCCAATTATTTCTCCCAATCTTGTTCCCGTGTCTCCGGTTGTTGCCCCTGCCTACGAAAATTAGTTAAATGAAATACACCGAATTCTCTGCTGAAAATGTTTGTTGTATACGATCCTTCCTTTCTCCGTTCCCTTAAAAATAATAATATCATAATATCACCTATTATCCTTATGAATCAGCATGAAATTAAAACTTTTGGCCATTTAAATTCGAAATTACTTATGCGATTTCCATTTTCAGGAGAACTTGGATCAGCACTCGCTGCTTATCAGCTTCCACAGTCATCGCTCAATTCCGCATATGCTCCAAATATACTCTACGAGAAGATCTTATTTACGCATTGAATGCAGTCGAGACTACAGGGACCAGATTCTGAAGGGATGCTTTCACTTGCTGTCCACACGTCACCACCTGTAAGTCTGTTGAAGTTAATTTAAAATCAGTATAAATGATTATTTTCTTCGATACTGGTAATATCACATAAAAAGATCACGTTAACTTGATCAAAATCTATAACTGATGAAAAGTGGAATTCCGCATTGAGCTGAATTTTGAGAGTATATGCATAAAATTGTGGTAAATTCTCGCTATCCATTGTTTTTCGTTCCGTGGTAAAATTTGTATAGCGTATAAACAACCTGAATAGCTTCTATGGTGTAAGGTTTCACCTGATCGTTGTTTGAGCAGAATTTGTTTTTTACTTTTTACCAAATAAATTATCGAAATTATCCAGAAATGGTAGATACGTAATAAAAACCATATTATATATTTTCTATGATTTACCAATATTTCGCCTTCCTCTAAATTTTGTCCAAATTTCAATTATGCAACGTCACCCTTTTCTGAAAAAGTCGATATTTTTTTTTAATTGTCGAAACACAAATTGCTAGTGTTCAGCTCATAATTTAATTAATACAGTTTAACTCATTCAAACTATCGAAAAGGAATCCCCTTTACAAAGAGGAATAAACATACGGTAAAATATCGCACACATTTAGCAATGGCAATTACAAGGAATGCCAAAGAAAAAGCAAAAAATGGACTAGAGACAATAGAACTTTGACCAGCAAATTTCTCCATATTTTAAAAGGTATAATACGATTTATTAAACACCCTGAGAGCGTACTTGAATTTTTAATTACAGTATTTCGTTTATTAATGTTTCATGGACGAACTATATTCTGCTGCAATATATATAAACTTTTATCATTATGATGATATTTTTAGTGTCATGAGCCGGAAATCGAACCCTTTGTTCCTTCTACCATCTGTCTGGTTTTGGTGTCAACGGTTGTGGAATCCGTGGTTTCTTCCAGCGGCGTCACCCAGGTGGATAGTTAAAGCCTATTACGTTATATATTACATCAATCTTGAGGTAAAATGATTAAGTCAGTGAACTCAGTCCCTGATACCCACCAATTAGATGAATTGCAGGATATCATGTAGATGTATGGTTCATTTAAAGGAGAAGGTCGTCAAAGGTGGCGTTTCTTTAAATTCATTCATTGGTCGCGGTGGTGAAAAATTAAATGAATTGCATTCGTTGTAATAGTTTGATGAGATGAACGGCGATAATATTTATACGCTTTTGTTGAAATTTCTTTTAGAAGAAATTATTTATTATTCCGTACATTAATAGCATAAAACATTACGCATGAATTTTGTAACTAACACTTCTTTCTTCATGTGAAAAAATGTCATAGACCGGTTTCAATGAATGATCTTTTTCATCAGGGTAGGATAAAGATCATTTGCAGAGACCAGACTGTGTGATGCTTCAAGATGTGGAAATAAGTACCGGGTGATTGAAACCGCGCTCGTTTCTTCATCAAACACACGTATTTTTGGCCTTATTATGTTGATCCAGAACGTAACTGCCTCTTCCTCGAATTAATTTTATATTTAAGTCAGTTTCTATGTTAAATCGAGCGTCAACTAAAATTGTGCATTTATGAAAATGATGAAAACGTCGTGACCTATTTGTAATAATGGCATTGGCTTCAGGCGATTATTGCTGTTCATGTTATGGGTATAAGATATTACTTATTTGCTTATTAAAAATAATACCTAGCTTTAAAGAATGTTTAAACCGTTTGCATATTTGATAAACTCACCGGTGATGTTAGGAATCGTTGATAGATACGTTGCGAATCAAAGTATATAAAAAGTAACCGTGCATAGCAGGTATACTATAAAAAGCAGATTCGTGAATAATTTCGCGTTTAAGAACACTGTCGAATTTTGGAAATATCTTCGATTGGCCTGATTAATTTTGGAAGGTCGATTGGGGCAATGTTTTGGTGTATGAAAAGATAAGAAACTTTGGAGCAGAAATACTAATTGGAGAACTTATGTTGCTTGAATTAAAGGTTTAATGAGGAGTGAATTAAGCAGAGCCTTAATGAGGATGAACCATTTACGAGTCCCTCTATGGATATTTGCTTAGAATTCTCAGCGCTTTGGAAGCTACGGATCTCTAGATCCAGCGATTTATTCCTGGAAATATCTCTTTCTCGATGTCATGTATTTCCCATAATGCAGCAACTTGCCCTGATGTTCTATGACTCGTGAGATGACGTGCCTCCTGGTAATTAAGTTTTCAAAGACATCACGTCTCTCTATAGCGAATGCCTCTGTTTCTAGTTTGAACTCCCGAGAAAGATTGATAGGTCGAGATGCCCTAAATCCAAAACTCACTGGATGGCTGCATAGAGTTACACCAATATTTTGAAGTCTGCCAGTTTAGAGATCTTGTATCTTTCGTTGCCGTTTACACCACACTTGTGAGTTTAAACTTCAAATAAATGATGTGTTGAGTAAATGTTTTCAGTTCTTGCTTTGTAGTGCTACCAATATTTTCCTGACAGAATTCTTCCCTCTTCTTAGAGTTCTCATTATAAACTCAGGACCATTTTATGTTAATGTAAGCATATTTGTAACAAAATATAATAAACAATGAAAAATACAAGATATGCACTACTACAAAGGCCAAAGCTTCCTCTTTCGAAATCTATAAAGCTTATTTATATTTACGAAACTCCGTTACGCCAAAAGGCCATGAAATGTTCAGGCGCAAGGTACTTTCGTGAAAAATCGAGCGCAAATTTTTTCGTACATTATAAAATCTTAAAACAAAATGAAAAATACAGAACATGCATTAGTACAAAGGCCAAAGCTTCCTTTTTCACAATATGTAAAGGTTATTCAGATTTAAATATGTTCCTTGCGTCAAAGGACAATTAAAATTATTGCTGGCGCTCCGTAATTTTGTGGCAAAAATGAAAAATCCAAATCAAACTTTAACATAGATTATAAAATATAAATTCATGCATTACTAGAAAGGACAAAGCTTTGTCTTTCAAAATATATAAAGATTATTCAGATTTAAATATGTCCCTTGCGTCAAAAGACAATTAAAATTAGTGCTGACACACCGTAATTTCGTGGCAAAAATGAAAATTTCGTCGCAAAATTTAACGTAGAATATAAAATATAAAAACACTATTAAAATTACAAAACATGACTACTAGAGAGGTCAAAACTTCCTCTTTGAAAATATATAAAGTTTTTTTTAGATATAAGAATGTCTCTTGCGTCAAAAGACAATTAAATGTAGTGCTGACGGAGGACGTAATAGTACGTATGACGGCGAATTGGACAGTTTTCGGAGGACGTAATAGTATGTATGACGGCGTCTACGGGTTAACGAAAAAATTCTTTCCGTTGCTGCATTTGATCCGGGTAAACATAAGGCAAAATCTACTACATGTAACAGGTTTCTATAAGGTATTTCATTAGAGTCAAAAGGTGTAAAAATTTCAACCCATTCTCGATCAACAGGTATTTCATTATTGCTCCAATCAGCAATTTTCTCTATTGTAGCAAAACTTTTCAAACATGTGATTTCATCAAACAGTTCTGTATCATCGATATTTAAATCTGACTTTTTAATTGAAATAAAATCAAAACACTTTTCAATTTGAGTCCATTCTGGAATTTTCCGTAGAATAATCAATTCAAAAATATTAATTTCACCGAATTCTTTGGTTCGCTGGTCCATGTATTCCACACAGGTATAGTAAAAGGAATTTACTTGCTTTTTAAATTTGTTGACATGAAGAACCCCATCTTTTTCCAAATCACAAATCATTTTTCTGACATTAGCAGGTAAGAAAATTTCTCTTTATCCTTCCATTAATTTTAATCTAAAGTTTTTTAAAATATTTGCCATTGAGATATTTTCTGATTCAATTTGGAGTATGCAGATTTGAAAAGTTTAGGCCTGACTTTGGATAAAATAAAGCCAAACCTCAGCAGATGAATCCTCAAAAAAGCTTTTTAAAATCTTGGGACATCTTTCTTGAGACAAAAAAAAAGATTTTAATGGTTGGAATAATCTCAACACTCTCCCTACTGCTGGTGTCAGTGCCAACCACCTGTTTTTACTAAAACCAAGTAGTTTTTGGTAATCAACATTACCAAAATCACAAATTTCTCTTAACTGTTCTACTCTGACTGTGTAAATGTAGAAGAATGAGTAAATTTTCACAATTGCGATTTCAATGTCAATAGGAAGACAGTCTGATGCCGTTTGTATACAGTTATTTAGGACATGGCAAGCACAATTTACACCAATTAAATGTGTACCCAGTGATTGTTGCTGTTGCATTTTATAGAACACATTATTTTGTCCACTTCTTGATACTCCTCCAAAATTACAGTTCGTATTATCAGCACATAAAGCTAACAGTTTGTTTGCCACTTGATAATTTACCAAAGTTTCTTTTATGTAATTTGAGAGAATGTCTGAAGTTTCACCGCACAGCTGCTTCAATTCCATAATGTTCACTTTCACCCCACAATTTGGCAAGAAATATCTTACCAAAATTGGACAAATTTTTATGTTACCATGGTTAGAGCAATCAAAATACACAGAAACACAATTTGTTAGGGCTAGTTCCATTTTAAGATTCTCTAATTATTTGGGGCAAAAAACCTTGCAAACAATAACCTCACTTTTAGTTCTAGCACATGAAAAGTTTTTCTCAAAACACTTCTTGATTAGTTTAGATGTACAGTCAGTACAACCAAATAAATGATTACGTTTCACTGTATGATCTGCCAAAGCTCCTTCAGCCAGAGCTAAATTTTATTCATTATTATCAAATGCTTCTTTTTGCGTATAAGATGTAACTAATTTATTGGACGAAGCCACGATATTGCTTTTTTATGTCTAACAATAAGTGTATTCAAGTGTTGTATAATGTCTGATCTTCCACCATTAGCCACTGAAAATATTGAAAAACACTTCTCACACTTAACATCGCTGCTGGAAATAGTTTTCTTAACGTGAGGATATTCCTTCTGTAAAACGCTCTTGAAAACGCATTTTCTTCAGAAAAAATTGTCACATAAATACTTGTACGCCAATCAATTTTTGGTCGTTCAACTATCGGAATAACTGGGTATGAAATCGATATATCGATATACAACAACGAAATAAAAACGAGGGCAAGAATTTAGAATACAATTGAAAATATAAATTTATTTGCGATGTTTTTCTTATTATAATATATTTGTAAAAACTTTCACGTCAGAAAATACAGGATTTTACGGGACAGTTGATGAAATACAGGACATTTGGGCGTCCTGTATAATAATTTAAAATGTACGGGACAAGGTGCATAAATACAGGACTGTCCCGTCAAATATAGGGCGGATGGTCACCTTATATATTGTCTGTAATATTTATAATGGTTTTATGAAGATTAATGTAAACGAGGTCACTTAAGAACGAAAGAGGAGAATACGGAACTTAGATGTCAATAAAAATGAGATTTGGGAGAGAAAGAACGATGAAATATATTCCCATTAAACTAGCTCCTATTGAGATTCCTCATTTCCATATGGAAATGCAAACCGCTCTTGTATTGTAGAATGGGCTGGTTATTATCTGGACGAGGGTAAACTGAGATGGAAATCCAACTGGATCCAATGAATGGGTGCGAAAATTAGCATCGGGAGTCGCTCGTAGATTATGATGAAGTCCAAGCTGAGAGTCTAATTTATAAAAGACGGATTTATCACGCGGAGGCATATCAGTCGCTTTAAAATAAAAAACGAGATCTCTATGAACTAACCTCTCATACTACCCCTGCTTTAAAAAATAATATAATTCTATTATATAGTTTGGCGCATTTTCAAATTCACAACAGAAGTTTTACAAGTTGCAGGAAATGTTTCACAGAAAATGTTGGATTGGTTAAGAATACTACAGATTACAATAGATTACAAGACCCTTATTTTGATTGCTCATTAAAGCAGCAGTCCCCCATTTGGCCGGAAAATGTACTTATGGGTTTCTAAAGCTACATTCCGCAATTTGTGCCGAGGTTTGTTGAGCAATTCAAAACAAATCTTTGATCAAAAGCATCGAGGTGAAAACCGCCGCAGAGTTACGCTTTTCGTTTGCTAAAGGACTGCTCTGTTTTATTGTGAAAATCGAGTAATGAAGGTGTTGTTAATGAAAATTATGTGGAAACAAAGGCGAGAAGTTCTTCCAAAATCTCTCTGGAGCGCTGTTAATTTAAAATGTATCGAAAAAGCTTTCTGCGTGTAAATGACGTTTAATTTAGTACATTCTGGGACCTTATATCTTAATTGGGTTCTTCGCCTTTCGAGGAATTCCGTGGAGCCCCTTCTTTCTTCACGTCTTATACATTCTCCGCAATCTCCTTGTTTTATCTTAGACTTGTTCTCTCAATAAAACATCAATAGTCTGACGGAGGTGTTACCTAATACGCTTTACCTCTTTAAATAATACCAGGTATTGGCAATGTCCATTTTCATTTTCATAGCAAATTAGATCGTAAAAAAGCAGGGTTTTTGTTCCATCCACAGTAACTTCAGATGGTAGCCGGCAGTCTGTATGTATGAAAATCGAAGTGGAAGGAGACGAAATGTAAGCTTGAAAGAGGAGTCTTTGCATTATTCCAGCATCCAAAAAAGCGACAAATTATTTCCTGAAAATGTTACTTTAATACTGCACCAGGTATGCGTATAAAAAGGGCAAAAAATTAATTTGTTATATAATTTATATTTCTTGCTGATAATCTGTTCGCCATTCTAAGTTATATCAGAATTTCAGTACCATTTGAGTCTAATATTCACCGATATATAAAATCTATGAAACTGGCATATTATAAAATTTTGAATTAATTTGAAAATTTCACCAAAAACATTTACATTGTTAAAGAGGAGAATTAGTTTGTCGCGATAGTACCTACAATGGCAGAATATCCGCCCGGGATATTAAAACTTAAGTTCATTGCATAGGGGTCTACTATCCATTCTTTCCATCGTGTTTCAAAATAAATTTAAATGAATATGAATATGAATAAAAATCAATAATATGTTAAGTATATAGCATTATTTTTAACATAATGCGTCGTAATTAGGGTTGCCAACCTCCGGCTTTCGATCCGGAGATCTCCGGGTCATTGCCATAATCTCCGGTCTCCGGGTGAGTAGCGCAAATCTCCGGTTCAATTTCGATTGCAGCGGAAAACACTTTCTATAACTTTTTTGCGTTTTTTATAAATGATTCGAATTACGATAGTTTGCACTTTAATTTCCATTACATTTTGTTTTATACAAAAAAACAAATGCTCTTACAAATTCGTCAATTAGCGATATTAAAAAATAAACAACTATATTTATTCATACGTATGTCCTAAAATCATGAGTGTCTTTAAGAATATTGAATATATTTATCATTAGATTTAATTTCTCTTGGGTTTCTTCTAGAGTATATATGTGTATATATATATATATACACACACACACACTATATATATACATATACATTAAAGGTTCTTGTGTCCTTTCTGCTTCGAATCTTAGCTTGGATATGTATTAGAAAAGGTCTGATAATATATGATACAATATAGGAAAATGCACCTACTATATTATTATGTGCTATATATGAACACCAGGCTTTGATGGGAGAAGTAAGGTTGGTTCAGTGTAATTTGTTATATGAGTGGAATTAAGGGGCTGTAAGGGTGCTGTACCATTTGTGGCGCGAAAAATCGCAACTACGCCGCGCGAACCACATTTTAGGGAAATCGTATCTAATAATGGAAACTATCGATGTCGGATAAGAATACTTTTCCTGCTGTTCAATCCGTTTTAGTAATCTAATGTAAGCCGAAAACATTTGGCTAGGTTGCTATGGAATCTAAATTTACTTTGCTTTGTAGATGAATAACTAGCCTCGTTTTACACCTTTTTGTTGCTATTTCCACAACAAATTATTTTTTAAAACAAGATTGGCCACGTTTTCATCAATTATTTGTTATATAGATTTCACTGATTCCTCCATGCTGTCTGCGCATGCTTTATATACGTTGTATTTAGGAAATAATTAAAGGAGTTTTTGTTTTATTTTCCCTGTAGGTAGTGCCATAGAATAAAATTAACATTGGGATCGCTTTATCTCTTTACGTATGTTCTTGATAAAATGCTGTACGAGGAAACATGGACAGTCAGGAAGGATGGTATTAAATACTTGAAGCTTCAAAATATGAGCCTGGAGAAGAATGCTGAATATAAAATGGACAGATAAGATGAAAAATGAGGAAGTACTTGGAAAAGTAGGAGAAAAGCGAATTATTTTACAGATTATAAAAAGGCGAACTGGATCGGACATTACCTGAGAGAAATGGCGTCTTAGGAGGAAGAGTAAAAAGAAAAACGGGAAGAGGTATGAAAAGATTTCAGTTGATGACGGTTTGAACAGCAAAAAGAATTATCAAAAGATGAAAAAGATTGTAGGAGTATGTGTTTAACCAATAATAATCACGCACCTGTCCACGGACAGATCTGCTGCGTTTAAAGCGATTTCGCGACCATTACGTCCTGCGATTTTTTGAAAAAAAACTTGGGATGGCTTTTAAGAGAATGCTACCAATAGTGTAATATTCATTTATAGAAGCTCACGTGAAAGATATAATTGATGAGAAAAAACCACAGAACTATTTTGAAAGTTGTGCATCATGTTAAGCGTCAATAACTTTCCTTTGTTATCACCGCCAATCTACGCATACCTCATCCTGTATTGACTTTGGTTTTGAGTGAATTTGCATATAAATTATAAATAAATATTTAGATCCAATAAATTAAAAGAAATCGCATTCTTTATCGCCACATTCTTCCATTTTCTACAGGTTTTACGTCTGGAGGCACGTGACACCTAAACTATTCGTATGATTTCATATGTTCCAATAGCAATATTTTTAAAGACGCGAGGGATGTGCAACCAATGAACAAAGTAAAGCTGAAGGTAAAATTTAAGAGGTCGCGCAAAAATTATTTTAACGTAACACTTTCAAAATGGTTGGATTGAATTATATTGACATTTTCTTAAGGAAAATTCAATTATAGCTCTGTGAATTAGATAGTAGACTACTTTAACTACACAAGAAACAGCACTACACTACATTTTGTGTTGTATATACATGCTGGAGCGTTGCTTCGTAGACATTCTAAGTCCGCACCTTCAAGAATCATTGTGAGTAGAAAAAACCCTAAATAAACGCAGAAACGAGTTATTAGAATAACAGATGAGTGATGGGAAAAACCAATGTTTGACGGCAGGATTCTATTTAGTGGATGTAGAAGGATAAGAAGGCCGCTGGAAATATTCATTCGGTGAAGAGAAATAGTTGGAGGAAGACAATATCTCCAGGGCGTCCATTTGACATTTGTTTGGATGCGGAGAACTCCAGGTCGGAGCAGCTAAAACTGTTTTCGGAAAACGAATTTTTGGAAAAATGCGATGAGGATTTCTCCGTTTCAAAATAATACATTAATTCCTTGTTTCAAACCTTAAAACATATTTCAGATTCACAAAGTGAAGTACTTCTGTATTTATTCATCTAGGACAGAGGTCGGCAACCTTTTCTATATGGCGGGCCACATTCGTTGTTGCGAATGCTTCGGGGGGCCGCATTGGAAATCACGAGAACTCCAGCGGGCAGGAGGGGCGTTTAAATAAGAAGTTATACCTAGAGATTTTGTGGTTTCATATTAGTGAAAATCAATTCTAATTAGTTAGTTAAAGCTTCACCAGAGTTGGTTTTTAGACCATAATTTAACTGAAAAATATGGAATTGACTGTGTTAAACTATATCGATCACTTTTTCATCATGGCTTCGCGGGCCGCATAAAACGCTCTCGGGGGCCGCATGAGGCCCGCGGGCCGTAGGTTGTCGACCCCTTATCTACGACATGGGAGGGGAACCTTCAGCCCGCGAGCCTCATGCGGCACCCGAGAGCGTTTTTTGTGGACCGCGAAGCAGCGATGAAAAAGAGACTCGTAAAATTTAACACACAAACTCATATTTATTATCTAAATAATGATAATACAGCATTTTATTCTGAAATGTTAATAATTAATACTATAATTTAGAATTGATTTACACTTATATGATACCTACCTTATGATCTCTCGGTAACTTAAATTTAAGCTCTAATCTGTCCCGCCAAAGCATTGGCAACTTCCAATGCGGCCCCCCGAAGGATTTTCCGCCACTTATACGGCCCGCCATGTGGAAAAGGTTCCTCACCCTTGATCTAGGAGATTGGAAAGTTTGCATAACATGTTGGCAATGGAAGTAAACTAGCATTGGATAAAATTGATCTCAATTGCTATTTCCGTTGTTTCAGATTGAGGAATTTCTCAGATTTATTCGATAGACCTCATTAACACTATTATTTTCATGGTGTTGATATCACTATTAAAATGACTCTGTTTGTTCGTACCAAGTCACCAAGTCATGAACATAGGTAAATAAGTGTCATGTCTATTTCTTAGTATTGACAAATTCCTCGTACTTAACGAATAAATACCCCGAGGTTGGGAAGCATAAGCTAAATTGTTTATTAAGAAATTCGTATTATATAAAGAAATAATTTTATTTCTGGAAATAACAGCTTCATTCGTTTTATTCAATTTTTTCACTAAATGTAAAATTTCGAATAAACTGAAAATTAATAATGCTTATCCGCGAAGATGAAATGCTGAAATAAAATTACCGAGGTCAATAATTCATTATTGCGATTACATATGGGTTCAGTGATGTACAAAATGTGCAAAAATAATCATCTATATAAACATTTCATTGTTATTTCAACACTTCCACAAAAAATATTTATTTTTTCAGATCATTTGAGACAAAAAATGAGGAAAAAGGCAACTTTTAATCTCATACTTATTATTATTAATATTCTTAATTGGGTGCTCCATTTATTTATTGAAATATTCAAGTTCATTCCGATAAGTACTTAAAAATAATTTAATGAACCGTATAAGAGATTTATCACACGAATTTCATCTAGAATACTTAACGAATTAGACTTGTATATATTACATTTTAATATGTGTTATAAATTCCTATATTCTGCAAAAACTTTCTAAAAATGTGAATGTACTTTTTTAATCAATTACATTAATTTAAATGCAAAAGTATGCGCTAAATTCGACATGCATAATTCCCTCAACTTAATGCACACGATCAATTCCTACATTCGACGGAAACAAGTGAAAGTTGAGACGCGAGTGCAAGGGGCGAGAGGATAAAGGGAGGAGATAGAGAACTCCCACACACTTCTGCAACAACCAAAAGTGTCATGGAAGAAACTTTATCTTTTAACTATTTTAATTTTTTTTTTCGTTTAGTCATTCATTGGAGTAACTCGCAAAGCCAACATATTTTTTATCCCACTTTCAGAGAAAAAACATCCGCTTGAATGAATGTTTGCATTAGCGAGAGAAATTGTGGATGAACTGCTGAGCAGCTTAGTACAAAATAAGTCATTTTAAAAAGCAATGCGATGACGCCGGAAGTATGACGGGTAAACAGAGACAGCGTAATGAAAGTTTTCGATTCCTGCTCTGCGAAAAAATAAAATGGGATACTTTTTTCCGTCGACCTCCGTAGCGCCAAATGGAACGCAATAATAACTGCGTAATTAAGAAAGGTAAAGAGACCGCGCCAGAGGGCGGGAGCAGTCGCTGCATTATCGCCCATTCAAAGCGACTCCCTCTTTCCTCCCAACCGCCTCTCCACCTCTCACTCTGTATGCATTAGAATGGTATTTTCCACCTTCGGGGGTATCCCTTTCCTGACGAGGGATTAATTGGAGCTCAGGAAGCTGATTTATTTCCGGAACCGCCCCGACCCGGGCCATTGCTCCGGGACACCTCCCGGATGAGCGGGAGGCGGTGGGGGAATGATGGGAGCCAAAGGGGCGGGATAGAGAGGTAGACGGGAGGCGAGTGGTGGGAGGGAGGTTCTTGTCGGAGGCGCTTGTCGGAGGCGGACGGGGTGGGAGAACGGGCGTCAGTGACGCAATCTCCGTGTACCTTAATTAATGTCTATAAGGATAGAGATGTGGATAAAAATAGACATTAAGAGAAATCTTTGCATATTAAAAGTTAATGGCGTTTCTGCTATCCCTCTAAAGCAATTTGGAGTGCATAAAAAAATACACAGTGGAACTGTTCATTTATATCGAACGACACTACAGCGCACAGGATCCGTCAATATTCAAGAGAGAAAAGATATTGCGACGGACTTTTGCGTTTAACCTTTACAGAATGAGCAAATGGACTTAATTCTATATATTAATTATGTAGCGTACCTATATATGTCCATGTATCAGACAATTTTATCATCAATAGGTTACGACCTGTTTCGAAGAATAATGACCATCATCATGTATCATAGTGTTCTGTGAAACAATTCGAAGTGTTATTAAATTTAATTAATTTTAACAAGGCCAAATTTTCTCCATATTATAGAATTTCACCAAGTCTCGGCCTCGTCTTTTAATTTTATAGTAGGTATGTGAAAATTATAAACTTGGCAGGCATGTAATAAAATCTGATTAATCATAGAACCTTGAAATGTGCGATAATAATGAAGTAAATTCTTCAAAATAAACATTTTCTCGTAAGAAATGCATTGTACCCTCATCCTTATCACTAACATTACTTTATTCAATTATTTTTAATTGAGACTTGGAAACTTATTCTGCCGAAAGAACATAATATATTTTCATGAAAATATAACAATACGGGATGTTTTCAAGGATTTAAAAATAATAAATTCGGTTACCATGGAAGCGAGTGTAATGCTTCTTATGTTGCAAAGCTTTTAAATGGGAAACGAGGGGTAAATATGGGGAGAGATAGGCAAAAATAATTTTTAAAATACGCATTTCTCCCTGAGAAATGATGGAACAAAAAGAAAGACGGATAATGAATTTCATGCTATTTTATAACGTGATTCAATTATATTAAACCTAAAAGGATTAAATGAGGTCCATTTTAAATTATTTCTTAAGTATCTAACAAATATTACCAATTAATATTAATGTTTTTAGTAATTTTACTATCTTCTTTCACCATACATCCAAATTCCAAGGAACGCTGCAACGGCCGACTAGTTTCTCGCAAATAACTAAAGAAATATACCTTTAAGTAATCGTAAGAAAGCCATGGTAGACTGCTTTCTAAATAATCTCGGAGGTTTAAAAGGATCGCACTGATTATTGTGGCCGTTATGGAGCGCTTAAGAGTTTCTAATTCCTCCATAAACGCGCCTGTCGTTAATTAGATGGATGCTCCAATTAAGCGAGCAAATTAGAGCTACACGAATAAAAATTGGATTCCCAACGCACGGATCCCAGGAACGCGGCCGATAAGGGAAAGATGGATATCCCCCGAAAGAGTTTGGAGTTGGCATTAGAGGAGCGGCAATCGAGAAGGGAATAGAGGAATGGGGAATTTGAGATAGGGAGGATGAAAGGAGGATGGGCTGGAAGAGGAGTTTTGCGATGCGAAGAGAGAAAAAGAGAGAGAGAGGGCGATGAAATGGCAGGGAACAAGAGACAAGAATAAGAAAGGAGATCGCATAAGGGACGAGGTAAAAAGCAGGAGCCGCCTTCGGTTCCGGTATACGTGTGTATACACACACACGCACGCGCGCGCGCACGCACGCACGCACGCACATACATACATACTAGTAATATGTGCTTGCTTTCTGCAAGCATTGTATCTCACCTTAATATAAAGAGTAAGAGGCGACAAATAATTTTTAAACGTAAAAGTTTGCACCTCTACACTTATTTAATATGTGTTTTACTTTTCGGTCAATATTGGGGTAAAAACAACCCTTAAAATTCATAATTATACAAAATTTATAGTTTTTCGTCACTTGTTACGAATACCTCACATTTCTGCAAAATTTCATCGATGTAGCGCATCTAGAAGTGTATTTATGTATATTTAGTTGTTTTGAATTTATGAATTTTTAACAGCCACAATAATAAACATTTTTGTATTTTTCAATGTTATTTCCCGCTGGATCACCGTTCCCTAATTTTTTGAAAAATTTCAGCGCCCTAGTTCGACCGAAGGTACATAAACATTGGTTAGAAAAATTTAGCATTTATAAGTACCTAAACCATTAAACGTTTGTTTAAATGTTAATATTTTTTACCGGCCAAGAAAATAAACATTGTTGTAATTTTCCATATGCTCTGTCGGTTTTACCACTAGTCCTACCCATGTACCAAATTTCAAGTTTCTAGCACGTCTGGAAGTGCCTCATAATTTTGTATCCTCCTATATGTATAATCAGAGCCGTAGTTAGGAATAGTGGCGTCAATTGATCGAAGTGCGCCTTTTCATAACACAAGTATTTTCATAGTAGCATTTATTTATTATTATCTGCACATTTATTTATTATTATCTTCTCATGGTTTCATTAGTTTCGGCATTTTGAGGTAAAATAACATTCTTCGGTAAACAACACTCACTTTTTGCAAATTAAACACTTTATCGTGGCGAAAAACAAGACAATGTCGGAATTCTTACAACGAAGGTGACGTTACGAGGATAACTTTAAAACAGTCAATACCTATGGAACGCTTGACGAAACGAACAAAACTGGAGTAAAGTGGATGTATTGCGTTGCATTGAATCTGATATTCACTGCCTAACTAAGACCATGTGTTCATTAGTTCTGATTGTGAGCCAGAAGTTATTCCATAATCACGTACACTAACATTGTAGGCGTTGATTGAATAGGCTCGATTGACACAATTACTAAGTTCGTTATAGCGAAACTTCGTATATCGAGTATTCGTATATCGAGGAAAGGAGAGAGAGGAGAGGGTATTATAGATGAGAAATTGGAGAAGGGAGGAGAGGAGAAAGAGGAGAGGGGATGAAATGAGAAAGGGGGAGATGAGGAAGAGGAGAAGGGAGGAGAGGAGAAAGAGGAGAGGGGATGAAATGAGAAAGGGGGAGATGAGGAAGAGGAGAAGGGAGGAGATGAGAAATAGGAGAAGGGAGGAGATGAGGAAGAGGAGAAGGGAGGATAGGAGAAAGAGGAGAGGGGAGGAGAGGAGAAAGGGGGAGATGAGAAATAGGAGAAGGGAGGAGAGGGGTTTGCTTCAGGTGGAAAGGGGATTCGGTCCAACGGAACGAGGAATTTGCCACGAATGAGGACAGAGAGAGAGAGAGGAAAGAGAGAAAAAGAGAGAGAGAGGAAAGAGAGAAAAAGAGAGAGAGAGCCGTTCGCTTCAATCCAAATTCCCGATCGCAAGAGAGAAAGCGGAGATCTCTTTCTAAAAATGTGCTTCTTCAGAAATAGATTCGAAAGGCCTTTTTGTATTTTTTTTCATATCGATTGCCTCAATTATCTTCGACCTTTTCCTTTTCGCAATAATTTCCGTTGGTAATTCCTGGAAATTTGTTCTGGATCTCAACGGATTAAAAAAGGACTCCGATCTTATTCGATCAAATTAAACCTTAACGCAATAATCCCGTCATTTCTTACATTGTTTTGCATTTCTGTCGATGCGGGGTCACTCTCTATCATTATCAGTCCTCCAATTTGCTATTGTATTTCCTTTTCTCATCGCAAATTTTATCGAAAAGCTGTATATCTACTAACCATGATTTTAGCGCTTTTTAGGCGCGTTTCGCCTCCAGCGCGAGCGCCTATTATCGTCGGTCTGTCTGTCCATCTGTCTGTCTGTCCGTCCGTCTGCCCGCATGTTCGTTCTCGGCTTCTGCTTAACGGATTTTCATGAAATTTGATATTAAGGACATACTATCTAAGATAATAAGAAAACTACGTGAATGAATCAAGTACGCCAATCAGGGATACCACTTTACTGGTGACAAACGATTAACTTTCCGGCATATCTCGTAAAGTATTGATCATATCAAAATAGTTTTCAAATAATACTTATAGAACTTGTAAAGAAGAGTAGATATTTATTTTCCTATACAGTTTTATCGTAGTGGAAGCCGTTATCAAGAAAATCAAACAAGAATGTCTTTATTCGAGCTGAACAAAATTCCTTTCATGGTTACTTCCTCATTGTTGCTAACATAAACAATCTCACAAACAAACGTTTAATTTCCTTATGTATGCATGCAATATTTTTAAATAGGAAGAAAATGGATTATTTATGACGAAGAAAATAACTTTTAAACGCTATTTCCTTTACGTACACATGTATCATTTCTTTCAAATATGTACTCCATTGCAGCTGTTCACTTTCCTAACTTGTTTTATAAAAAAAGAGCTTATGTATTAGGTTCATTGGTCTTTACGTCCACAAAATAGCTCAAAAATTACGTAAGCTACAAAAACCAAATTTTCAGGATATATAGTTCTACATTTGAGCTAGATATGAAAAAAAAATTGTGGTCCATTTGTCGGTCCGTTTGCTTTGTAACACCACCAATTGGGGGGACCTTGTGACTTCAAACGACTCCAGCGCTAGAAGGCTTCTCAGTCTAAATCACAAAGCAAGGGAGGAGTGAAACCCGGTGCCGGCATTAGCCTACTCTTAACGAGAAACACCAAGGGGACCAACGGCTTTACGTCCCTTCCGAAGGACGGGGCGCTGATTTGCGTGTTCTCCACATAACCACGCAAATGGGGAGCCGGGCAACCCGGTTCGCACCAAGTTTGCTAAGCGTAGCAGGCCAGCGCCCGCACCACTACGCCACGACTCCCCGAGCTTTGTAACAGGATATAAGAAAACCCCTTATGAACTATCTATACGGCTCCATTATGGATTTCGTATTTGTTGGCCGCATTCACAGCAACGAATGTAAATAAACAGTTATGCTATTAAGCGAAAGTGAGTGAAATTACACAGTTCCAAAATTTTATTCTATGAAATATTTTGACATTGTTATTTAATACCAATTGTTTCTGAAGAAATGTTTACATGATATGCTGCTTAACATTGTAATGGTTAAATACATTGCGGTGAGGTTAGTTAATTAATTTTTCGGCAGAAAAGTGAAATTATATAGGTGTGAAGATGTATTTAATTAATGTATTGAAGGTAAGACTTTACGTTCCGACGGTGGCGCCATATTGAATTGCGGTAAGGAGTACCAAGCCGACGTGAAATGAGCAATCTGTCTTCGAGGATATTGGCGAACCTTCGGCTCGCTTTGTTTTTATATCAGTTGTCGTCTCCGGGCGCTGTCGCGCCCTTCGCCTCGCCCGGAAGGAAAGAAACCCTCCTAATTGTCCGGTGATTGGTTTGTAAAAGTCGAGACTGGCCAATCAGTACTCCTTCTCACCGCAATTCAATATGGCGCCACCGTCGGGAACGTAAAGCCTAGCCGTGTCGAATATTATTAAAGACACAAAATTTTCCATATAGGTTGGTCTGCAGGGGAATGTTTTTTTATTTTAGTAATATTTTTAAAAAAGGAGCCTAATGTGATTTGCTCTGCAATTTTTACGGGACTTCCTGTGAAACGGCGATTTCGATTAGTCTCTTGAGCAAAATTTTTCCTTTATGTTAGTGTTATATCAGCAATCTTTCGTTAGCTAAACTGCAAATTTTAAACGGGCTATTCAGGCAGGAGCAGATGGAAAAACGATGCTACACGACAATGCGAGAGGTTTTATTAACAGGCCGAGGTTTTTATTTCGTATGTACCTAACTCTTATTCGCAAATATCTTACGCAGATTAACGCATCTTAGATACTAAAACAACTAGTTTCTAACCGCATGTCGAGTATATTCGAAGCACTAGACCTCACAACAGCGTAACGAACGTAGTTTGATATCGCTCGATTGATTTACGGGGCTATAAAATGCTAGAATTTTCAAAGGCATAGTCTGGATGCGAAGGCGATCTTCATATTTGAAATCCATAATATTTCACAAACGTCTTTCAAAAGACTAGAAATTTTGGAGAAAAAATTGATTTAGAGGATGAGTTTTATGAGTTATATTAGAAAAGATGTTTGTTTTAAGTAACTTCTCGCGCAAGCGAGTGAGGCACAAAACTTGGACTTGGTCAGTGAGACCAAAAATTGGAAACTTTATCGATACTGGATACCAAGAGATCATCTAATAACAATTACGAATCGATTCTTTACCTATGCGTGAAAGCCATGAATCAGGGAAAAATAAAAATTGCTAACATAAGTCTTCTTAACTTTTTAGAATTAAAATATGTTTTCTTAGATCCGTCCTTTTTCGTTCTCAATTATGAAAACGTGTATTATTTAAACTAAAATGAATTTTATTTATTGTGTAATTTTATCTGATTTCGTTCGCATGGTTAACTGAATTTTCAGATATTTCTCCATTTACGATGAGGTGAGACCTTACTGAGCGTCGCTTATGAATGTCCTCCGCTTAATTTTAGCAGAGAATCGTTTTATTTCCAAATAAAACGGTTCCTCCATCTCTTTGCCCTTCTCACTCTTTTATGAACGGCGTCGCATCTTTCTTCTTTTGGTTTCATCAACAACTTAGATTTGGCACTCAAATGAAACCCGAAAAGTCTTATGAAATATGCGATTCCATAGCGAAAAAGGCAAACGATTTGCTTTAATTTCAAAGAGAGGAGGGTCGCATTTGTTTTGATTCCCGAGAGAAAATGAATAATCGACCTTGACGGGAAACTGCACACGTGAGAATCGAAAGGGATAGAGGGAAATCGAGATATGGGGGGAAATAGAGAGAGAGAGAGAGAGGGAAAGAGAGGAGGGGGAGAAAGAGAGGGAGGAGAAGGGAGGGAAGGAGGGAGGAAATTAGTAGGGTGATGAGGGGAGTGGGAGAGGAGATGCTTGCTGGAATTTGGAGGAATGTCGTTAAGAAACAGGAAACGGGGTGAAATCCCACGGGACGAACAACGTTATGAGGATGCATTTCTTTGAGTTCGCAAAGCAAATTGTAGTGTTATAACTGGCCAAATTAAATAAATGTTAAGCATATAAGAGTACAATTTCCACGTTACTTTTTCTAAAACTGGATATTTAGCTACTTCTCACACAAAATGAATCTTAATTACTGCCATTTAGTGTTGGTGAGAGTCCATTTAGCAGCTTCTCAGATATACGAAGGCAAAAAGCGGAATTTTTATAGGTAATAAAATTGGAGATCTATCGACGGGAATACAACGTTAAGTATGTCTGCGACAGCTGGAAAGGTGGGAGAAAATTCGATTAAGCCTGCATCAGCATGAGAATGTCAAATTAGGGCCATTTATGACGCATACTGAAGCAAGAGTACGGTGGAAGATAGGTTGAATTCCTTGGGGGGAAGAAATGGATATGGAGGAAGTGAAATGGAGTGAAGGGAAAGAGAAAGTTGAAGGGAATTAGGAAAGACTCTCAACTTCGCTCTCTTAAAGGGGAACGTCGGCTTTAAAAAAAAAGTACCTTTCTTCCATCATTATAGGAGGCGGTGTATACATAAAACGAGAAGGCCATATCGATAGAGTTGCAGTGCTTGAACCGTCGCTTTCGGATACGAAACTTTTAGGAAAGGTCATTAGATACTTCCATAACGTTAGGGCCTAGGAAAAACATGATTTGGAAACGGTCCAGTACGTTTTTACTGAATAAAAATGAGAGATACGATACCCATCTCCGAAGTGCTTGTTGTGCGTCCCGCTACGACAATAGACAGTAGTCTACTTTTTGGAGTAGGACGATAAAAAATGGTGCCATGGAGACTGAGACGTGAAATTCAGCTGCAGCTTTAATACGGGAGTGCTCCATTGAATGTTAATGTATAACAAAATGGATAATACTTTTTCGGAGCGCTCATTTTGTATGATCAAATTTCTACTATCCTTCAAATTTCGTTAAACACACTCCTTTTCCAAAACAGTTAGCTGGGATGTTGTCCTGAGAGGGAAACCCGATGACAGTCGCATGTCTCTCCTGAGCGCATCGAAGCTAAGCTAACTCGTGCGAAATGGGATCTCAGATCGCATAGGATAGGTTTCTTCCGAAGAAGGATTTTGCCGGAAAAAAAGAGGTATCGTCCGGGGTTTGGACTAAGGTGGTAGGGCCGGCCCGAGATCAGTTTTGATGGTTAGATGCTAGCAAGTCGATAAGACAGCCCTAGGGGCGCAAGAGGGGAGGGGAGAGGGCGCGATGAGGGGTCCCATGGAGTGAGAAGAAGGAGCGGGTCTAAAGAGGCGAACGAATGAATGCATATTCCAGTTGGCGCTGGGTTGCTTAAAGGAGTAATGGGGTGAAGGGGTGGAGGGGAAATAGAGGCGGAGGGGAAAATAAACATTCCTTGGTCCTGAGGAGGGATGAGAGTAAACAATATGTTCTGTAACTCCTTTCATAAACATTCTCAAAGGAAGAATCCCCGTAGATGCGCTCAAACTTCTCAGAACTGGAGGAAATGTTGAGACAATAATTGAATTACTGTCACACAATCTACTTCAGGCTAAAGGCTACCCTTAGCTAGCAAGTGAATGAAAATAGAAGAGAAACTACAAGAAAATCTTAAGTTTTTGTTAATTTTTATGGGATGTTTTTTCGAAATTTGTACAATTTGTAGTATGTTTTAATATAAATCTTATAAGGTGATAAAATATTTCATCTTGTATGTCAAATTAAGATGTATTCGTTGTTATTCTTATTCTTTTTCTTCAAGAATATTTGTTTGGAAGAGGTTTATCATTATCCAATGAGAGAATATGTTGAAACATTAAAATCAACATTAAAGGAACGAAACAAGCGATGTTAGTTATAATAATGGAGAAGGTGATATAAAGAGGGAAATTAAGGGAAGTTATAAAACAACATAATCTGACGCATAAACATTGAGAGCAGTCACAGGAGTTCAATTTAAGCAGAAGAGATAGCATTGTTTCAAGTTGCAGCTCGAAATTAAGTCAACGGTGACTTTTGTATGGCCTAGAGGTTTGCGGAAAGGTGGCTGAAGATATAAGACAACTAAGCTTTTGAAAATTAAGTCAAATTCACTAGAATATCGATTTAAAAATCTGCATAATTTACCTTTACGAAGGAGAATAGAAAGAAAGTTTGAAAATGAGAGTGTGGAATAACAACTATGTATATTCACAGCCATCCAAGCGATTTCAATATATTATGAATTATTCATATTTTGCTACTCCTTGAATGCTCGATATTTCACACAAATTTCGAGAATTAGGGTTTAAGACTTCAAAATAAACTAAATAACATCTAGAAGTTTCGTGGTGTTTCCCGAAAGTTCGAGTTTGTGATGTGGACGGGACAAGGCACGTTAAATCCGTAAGCGGAATGAAAGGTGTGAAATAAGATTGGACCAAAAGCATATAACACAGCACAGCATAGCATGTAACACAACCCTTCAACCTAAACTTCAAGCTTAGAAGAAGAAACAGTAAATAAAAGCGTTGCTCAAATAAACAAAGTTTGCTGGAGAATTTTCAGCGTTCGGTATGACGTTACGGAACGGATTAAGGTAAAAAATTGAAAGGACATTGAAAACTAATTCCGATTTGCGAGAAAATCAGAAGTTGTAGGATAAATAAAAGTGAATTAACAACACTAATTATGAAATATATATAAAACCAATCCGATAATTATTTTATAAAATTATTCAAAATATAAGAAAACTAAAAATCCCATCAGGTGGAAATCACAAATACCGCAGTCTGATATCAATAGATTCTCGAATGGAGATACAAATAAAATGTGTTAAACTCGGGAAATAACTATTTCAATTAATCTATTTAATTACGGGTGACTCTATCCCTAACAGGGAAGTGCAACCTACGACACGCGGGTCGCATCCAGCCCGCGAGAGCATTTTATTCGTCCTGCGAAGCTTTGTTGTGGTATTTAATACAGACTGTTTTGCATATTTCAAATGCAATTGCTGTCATAAATCCTATCCCGGTGAATTTTTATTGTTCAAATTGTTAATCCCTCATTTTCATTTAAAAAATAACTTATAATCTTTTAAGTAAGCTCCGATATAAACTTCCTTCCGTCCCGCCGAGGCATTCCAGACCTTTATTACGGCCTCAAAAAGCACTCACATCTACAAAAACGCTGAATAATATGCATCGAAACCAAATATGTAGTAGCCGTTGCTCTGAAACGCGACATTTTTGTAATCAATATTTAAGAAATGGAAGTTGCACACATGCGTGGGCAAATATAGCAACAATATATATCCAAAGAAATTAAAATCGAATTTTATGGCATAAATTACAAAATGACCTGAAAATTGTAACATTGAATAATGCTCGAGTATTTTCTCTGTGGAAATTCACTGCGCAGGCAAATATATTTTAGATAATTGCGAAAGTTTTTTTAATTCCTTTGGAGCGAGCATCACTCGGACGGACGAAAACCAAATTCGTTAAAGTTTTCCTCGTGCTACGCCTACGTTCTAGAACCCCATTCACAAGAATAAAATCACAAATGTTTTTACTTTCTCCATACGTAGTATATGGAAAGTATTGTGATCACGAAAAAATCGACTTCGAGATTTCAACGGAAATACACATTTTAAGGACCCTAGAACACGTTTAGACTATTTTCGGAATGATGTGTGTGTGTGGATGGATGGATGTATGTAATTGTGGGCGCTGTAACTCAAAAAGTGCTTGCCATATCGTTGCCAAATTTCATATACAACACTTTGGTATGGGTACAAAGAACTGATTAGTTTTTGGACATTAACGGTTAACCGGAAGTCGAGATTTATTCGAAACCCGATTCGGTTTTTGCGATATTTCTCCGTTAAGACATCATTATTGTATATACAATTCTATACAAATGTTATAGAGAATGTAATTTCCTACAACTTTCATTTGAAACAATTTTCCGTAGCAGTTATTGTTTAGGAATTATTTATAAATAATCGACTTTTTCGGTTTCCGTCAAATATCTCCTTAAAAACGTCGTTATTGGTAATCTTAGTGAGGACCAAAGTTTTGTTTGAAACAAATTTTCGTAGAACCATCTATTTCGCAGATATTTAACTTAATCGTTAATTTCCAGTATAGAACGTCACCACCATGTAACGGTGAATTCTGTAAACATATTCAAAATATAATTTACGGCAATAAGGACGACTGTATTCTTTTACGATACGAAATAATAACTTTCCCTTATAATGCTATTTATAATAATTTAAATATCTATACCCAAAATACCTATGGAGAAAGTCATGTGTTGACCACATCAGATTTTTTTTGTTTTTGTGAGAGTTCTCCCACTCGGCCAAAATGAAGTCATCCATATGCCGTTTAATTACTTGCGTTTACGAAAGGCATTTTATCGATCAATATCTCATTATTACGCTAAATTATTTAATTATATCTTTATTTTCCGCTTTTTGAACATTTTAATTGAATCAAATTTTCGTGGATTCTAAATATTTTTTGTCTTTGTGTAAAATGCAGAATTTATTTTGTAGAGAGTAATATCACAAAAATAATGACGTCCTATAAAATTTTATAATTAAATTTTCGTTTTAAAATGAATAAAAATGAATTTTAATGGATAATTCAACGTATTAACTCAGTCATGTGGTTTTTAGAAACCCTGTTGACGATGGAGCGGGGTTCGAGTCCCGAAAATTTGATCTTCTGTAGAGCAGGTTAAAGGGGACGAGTAAATTGGAGCGTGCTTCCGATGACACTTTTGGCGAGTGTCGGTAATAGCCCGGTGCTATGCGGGAAAACATTCGTGCCTGAGATGACGGCAACCAGTCTTGACACCATTTGGGCGAATCGCGCGCTGATAGCTGTGCACTCGAGAGGGCGTGAACTATGGAAACTCAAGAGTATATACGTGGAATGTTTGGAGACTTAATGGAGGGGGGAGGGAAGGAAGCGCCGCGATGGAGGCTTCTATTTAGGTATGTCTTTATCTGGATGATGGAACAAGAAGCGAAACTGAGGCATTCCAACCCCAGAGAAAAAGATTTCCGATCATAAATCTGCAATATATATTCGATCTTTTACACATCTGAAACCATTTAATATGTTATTACATAAAACATTATTTTAAAATGAGATTTTTTTCTTGCCCTTATGGTGATCTAGTATTTATAGAAAAAGAGACCTCATGACGATATTAACAGGATGCAGAGGATAACGGAAATACATATATCCTAGCTTTCTGTAATGCAAGAGATTTAATGGCTACTAAACGTTATTACGTCTAAATCTTTTTTGTAGTGAAATGCATTCCGTCAAGTCTCCAGGGTTATTTATAAAAATGCATGCGAGCTCTCATTCTAATAATTTATTTTAAAACAAATAAATCTTTAAAATGCATTCCTAAATTGTTATAAATGAAAAAAATTAGCATAAATTGTTTAGAAATTATTTGATAGATATAGTTTCTCGTTATTAGTCTATTAAATAGTTTCATTTTTTTAATATAAAAAATATCGATTTCAGTCATATATAGAAGTTTAGAATTTTTATTCTAAATCGTCTTATTAAAAGTAAACCTCAAATTAATCTTCTCGTGGCTATTCGTTTTTTATTTAAAAATCCATTTTGCGTGTGACATGGGTGTTTATCTTTCATTTATCAAAAAATTAATAATTGATCGCAATACCTTTTGCATTTAATGCAGAGGAAATAGATTTTATAATTCATATTTTGCTACTTCAAAAATATTAAGCGTAGGTTGTCATAAATAATTATATTTTATCTTCGTGTGCCTTTTTCTATCTTTCTTTTGCGCTTGAATAATATTTTAACTCTGAGACCCGGAGTTGCGATCCATGGTTTTTATGCGAAAGAAACTCTTTGCGTGTGGATACTGGGTTCTTGGTGCGGAGGACTAGAGCTTTGCATCAAAATGAAAAGTCTTCTTCCCCTTTTTATTCCGACTACTCGCTATGGACTGCGCTCAGTGAAAATCCCTACTCCTACTCTCATCCTCCATATCTCTCCACTTCTATCCTCTAGGGCTTCCGTTCTCTTAATGCTCCTTCATCTCCTCTTTTCTTGCTTCTTCCTTTGTTTGATTCTATCTGTTTTTTCCATTCCCCAATCCTCCCTTCCCACTCCCCCATCTCTCCTTCCCTCCCTCTCTATTTCCTCCCCCTCTCTCCCTCTCTGTTTCCTTCTCTCCAACCCTCTCCCGAAAACACTCACCATCCCCTGTCGCTCTCGCAGCAGACAGGATTTTCCTCTGAACTAATTCAGCCCAAAACATTCTCGAGGCTCTCCCAGGACAGCCACTCCCCTAAACCCTTTCCGCTCTCTCTCTCTCTCTCTCTCTCTCTCTTTCTCCACTCTTCTCCGCCACAATCTCTCTCCGTCCTTCTTAATCCCGCTTCCTTCTTCTTCTCCTCCTCCTCAATTCTTCTTCTACTTTCCACCAGCTCTTCCTTCCTCGCTACTTCAATTAATTCTCTTACTTACTCTCTTATTTTCTTATCATTCGCTTCTGAAACCCTCTCGCTTTCAATTCATCCCCTTTCCATCTTGTTTCCCCTCATCAACGGTAAACCGCACAGTTCCTTCTTCGCTTCGATTTTCTTTCTCCGAATTAATTTTCTTTTTCTCGTTCCCCATTTTCCCTACCTACTTCTCCGACTCTCTCTACACAGCGTCCACCAACCTAATAATTCCTTCTCGCTCTTTCCTTCCACTTTCTTCGCTTTCCTTCCTCCAAGTCGCCGCTGTCTCACATTCTTCCTATACTACCTCTTTATCACTCCCAACCTCACTTCCTCCGCCTCTCACTCTCTTCTCCTATTTCATGCTAGTATCCATCCCTAACATCCTCAAATTCCAGGATCTTCCCCTCCCCTCCCCCTCCCCCCCTCAGCCATCTGAGGGATGCATTAAGAGCACTCTTGCCACCACTTAGCCTCCTCTCCTCAAGCTCTCCTTCCTCGCTTGTTTTTCACCCGACTTCCGCTCGCTCCTTAACCCTCCCCCTTGGCCCATCCCCTCCTCCATCTTATTTCTCCCTAATGGGCTCCTGTTTCCCCTTTCCTTCTTCCTTCCTCCTCCACCCCCTCTCCTGCCAGCGTAACGCTCATCCCTCTCTCTCTCTCTCTCTATTCCTTCCTCCGCCTCTTCCCCGCCTACATTTCCTTTTCCCTAAACATTTCAACCTTCGCTTCCCTCTCTCTCTCTCCCTCCCTTCCCCTCTCCCCATCTCTATCTCTATCTTCACAAGTTGCCATTCTCTCTCCCTTCCCTCTGCCTCTCTCATTCCTTCTCTAAATAATTAATAGCCCATGCACGACTCTTCCGCCTCTTCTGAGAAAATGAGGAATTTTTTAAAAGAGTAAATAATTTCTTCGGTGCATCACTAAACGGTCGTTTTGAGACGCTTCCGTCCCGCATTAACCAGCAAAGGAGGAGAGATTTTTTAAATTCAAATTGTTATTTCGTTACCTTTTTCTTCTTACCCGCAAGAGTCACCCGTTGTACCGTGCGTAATTGAGGTAGGTCAAATGAGATACTTGTGAGTCCGTCTTTATTTTAACAGAGCAAATAAAATAAAATAAAAAAATCATTTTTTATCATTCCTTTAAAATAGTCGATTTTCTGTCGGTTGAATTGAGTCACGGGAAACGAAAACCTTCGGCCTGAATTTTCTGTTGTTACCTATCCATCGCCTGTCTCTTCCATGTTTTCCCTTAAAATTTTCATTATTTCTTCCCGTCTCCCGTTTTTATTTTATTTTAGGTCTTTTCCTGTCCCTTGAGATCCAATCCAGAATAAAATTCTGTCATGTAGTTATCTTGGCGAAAATACGCCTCAAAGTAAACAAACTCAGTTGAATTTCACTTAGGAATTCCCGCATGAATAGATCATTATAGCTAAGTTTAAAGAATAATTTCATTTTAAATAGTTTTTTAATTTTATCGCTCTCATATATGTACTTATGTAACGGTCGACTGTACCTGAGAACGATTATGTCATATATTATATATATGCGACGCATTCGTCTTCAGAATCGGCGATAAACGTAGGATTTGAAAATGAATACGAAAACATTGTTTGTATAATGAGTTTGCAGTTCCACAAACATCATCTCTCTGGTACATTCTCCAAGCAGGTATTTGCAAAGTTTACTTTTTTAAGTGGGCATATTGTATACTCTTTATCTTTTGAAAAGAGTTGATAAAAACATTTCGTCGAATGCGCGAGAAATTATCTTCATTACAGATTTGGCGTTTGGAATTTTGAATGTAACTGCGAAATAATTCAATTTGTAAAATTATTGTAAAATGGGAATAATAATTTAAATGCACATTTAATCTAGAGTATTGTTTATACTTATTGTATAAAGATTATATATTTGTTCTGTAATTGAGCATAAATTAGTCGCAAGTACACACAGAATGAAATGCAACGTATTTATTTTCAATAATTGCATTACAACTTTGAATAATGTTTTTGTACGATTTTTAACTATGAATATTAAACAATATATATAGAAGTTAATTCACCCCAGATAATAAATGGTTCACGACTACTCCAGCTTGAGTTTCAATTCATTTAGAATCAGTGAAACATTTAACCCTGTTAATATGTATCGGAAAACGACCCGTTTAATCATCATGATAAAATTGTAATTAATATCGGTTTTATAGTAGTAGTAATTTTATTTCGTTCCCTCCAACAAACTTAAACTAGTAGAATCATCCAGATAATGTCGATATATAGACGATTAGGAAGTAACAATGTGAAAATAATGTTCATTCAAAACATCATGAAAACTCAAGTATAAAATTACGTAATGCGCGCTAAGGGACTAATAAGTCTTTACCATTCATTATCTATGGATTTCGTCATACATTCCCATTACCAGAAACATAAAATTGTCAAAAGATAGAAAATTTAAAGTGGCTGGTATTCAAGTAATTTTTTAACAAAAAGTTTAAGCAATTTCACGCGTATAAATGGTGTTCAAAATAACCAAAATTTGTTGTATTAATCCGAAGTAATTGTAAAAAAATATACAAAAAGGTGTAAAAGTGTAAAATAATGGCGTTAAAAATTATAAATTTGAAGGAAAAACTATTTTGCGAACTACTTGAAAAGAGGCATAGAGAAACCTTCTGATCCTTTATAACTTACATTGGATAGACCAATCAAAGGGGTTATTTTTACTTTTTTATTATATTTTTTAGCAATAAACAAAAATCAGTTAGTTTTGCAGCTTTTTCTTGATTTGTTCAATAATAAGTATAAATAAAGTTGCACTGACATATTTGTTCCTTATGGCGAAGGGAATTTTATTTGTCAATTAATTCAAAAGAAACAACGGGAGAGATACATTTTAAATGAAAATTTTGGAAGACAAGATTGACGGTTCTCCATTGACGACCTCTCTTTTTTATCTCTTTACAAGAAACTATTAATGGAATTTAATATTAATTATAATGTGTCATCCGTTAATCAACGATGACATTAAAAGTTTGTTGAACTCGTTATTCGGTAGAATTTCAAGAATAATTATTATAAGTGATAGGCAAAATGGAACGATGATATTATGAAATTATTTTAAGGAGAATTGTTTTATTTATACAAAACTTTAAATAAGTAATTAGTATATAAATGATGAAGACAATCTCTTTTCTATACTCTGAGAACGTTTAAAAAAGGCTATTATTTAAATCATCTTTTATAAATGTAATTTGGTAGAATTTTGTTATAGTCTCAGAAACTTTAAACTTGGTACAAAAGCAATTTGATATATAATTAATTAATTATATTTTGAAGATAATTTAACGCATTGGTCTTCCTCTGCTGTTTTCGTGCTCACCATAGGCCCTAGGTGCTTTAGGGTTTTCCGAGGCGACGGAGAGCACAAAGGTCACAGTTATGCTCCTGAGGGAGAAATAGGGAGCGAATGTGGGCCATGAATATGAATCACCGAAGGGAAAATAGTTACTCTGGACTTCCTAAGAGAAAGATACCATAATATACTTACATGGTTTTAAAACGGGTGTGGAATGAAATCTGCTCCAGGCCGCTGATAAGTTTCTTAAGCCCTTGAACGATAACAATAATAATAATTTTGATACGTATATAAAAACACTTGATTGTCTTGTTTAAAAAATGTATTAATTCAAGTGTACGTTTCTCAAACGTTGATAATCGTATTGGTGCGTATAAATCTTATAAATTAACTTTAAAAAGCATCTTGTATTTTACCAGCAATTATATACGGTTTGTGGGAAAAAGTCATTGTCAAATTTAAAAAAATAAATATTGTTTATATAATGTCTAAGCTTATATGAACTTTTATGCTATTTATTCATCACATCAGCTTGTCCAGTTCGTTAAAATGATGGCGAAGTGACCCATTTTTACGAACATTAGCTAAGAATGTGCACTTATTGTTAGTGAATTAGTCCAAGGCAAACATACGGAAGGACAAATGCGTTCGTAAACGAACATTGAAGATGTATAAAAATAAATCACATCTGTCTGAGAAATGGAGAAATTTTGTGTAAATGGACGTAAATTAGAATACATTGAATAATTTTTCGATCACCTAGTATTTAAATAGAGATTTACGCATGCATCATCTTATCGTCCGTGATCCGCGAAATGCTCGCTTATTTGTGATTATATGGATTCAGAGTGATTGAAGTAGTGCTATCGACATTTCCGAATTCCATGAATTGGAACAGGAACTCTTTACAATTTCCGATGGAATTCGAAAGGCAAATTTTAGCTAAAATGAATTTAATTGAATTCAGAATGTCAATTAACTCTTTTAATGTCGATCTCTCTCTCTCTCTCATCTGGGGCGTAATGTTTTTCACAGTAGGAGTTTCAATTTTTCCTCTTTACTGTTCCGGTCCGGCCAAAACACGCACACTCAAATGCAAATATGAGTGGCATTAAAGCAACGCTTATCATATTTTACGCATTGTAATGAAATTCGAAACTAAGTGGATCTACGAGGGGGTAAAAATATTCGGATGCATGCTTGACTAAAAGAACAAGTCAAAATGAAGTACATATCTGACATTTGTGCCAACGGAAATATCAAAGCGACGAAGGCGCATTAAATCGAGAAAAATAATAATCAATTAACTGCCAGTAGAAACTGATTAAAACATTATTTAATAAATTCGAAGATATTTCAATTTCCAGTTAAGATAATTGGATTCCCGGTGGAATCAAATTAGATACAGGAAAAATGTATTTTTCAACGTTGATCTGGAAAGAATATTAAGCTTCATCCTGATGAGAAAATATTCTCATTTTGTTTTGAAAAAATTGTTCTTTTTAAAAGAAAAACTTTCACTATTGATATTCATCATAGGAATATGCCAAATATTCGTACAAGGAATATAATCGTATTACATATATTATATAATTGAGCCTGTAGTTATTTCTCTTTAATGTTTTATAGCTTTGAGGAGCCACGAAAATTAGATATTGCACAAGACCGACAAGTCCCTATTTCCTTAGAATGAATAATATAGAGAACTTGACTGGTTATGTCTTCCATCGTAACCTTGAAAAGTCACTCTTGTAGCTATGAATAACATTATTTCCTTTTCTTATCCGTTTTTCTTAGTACGTAGAGTAATCGATTAAGCCGTTCTATTCCAACTGGGTCTTGTTTATGTCGCAGAATGAAATGCATAAGGGAACAGCAAATAAGTGACTGAATAGAGTTTGGAAGAGAGACGGCAGAAGGAAGTGAGAGAGTGATGACATGGGAAGTGTAAGGGAAAAATGGAGTTTGGAGAGAGGCAGATGAAAGAGATGACAAAGGAGCTGAACGATAGAAAGAAAGGTAAAGAAAGGTGGAGGAATACAAAAAGAGGGTGAATAGAGAGAGAGAAGGAGGGGGAGAGAGAGAGAGAGAGAGAGAGAGTGTGTGGAAGTCAGAGATGCGTAATTGGTGAGAAGAGAGGGTGAGTGCGCGGGGGAAGGTGGGGGAGATAGATATATATATATATATATATATATATATATATATATATATATATATATATATATATATATATATATATATAGAGAGAGAGAGAGAGAGAGAGAGAGAATGAGAGAGAGAGAGAGAATGAGAGAGAGAAGTTCTCTTAAGAGGAATCGAGACGTTCTTTGAACAGGTTGACCGAGGACATCGGGATGGAGGAGTGTGTGTCGTTATAGGAATACCGTTGTTGGGGGGGAGGCGATTTAAATGGAGTGAGTTAGGTAGAGTTGCTTCGAATTGGGAGGTATTATGGGAAGGGAGAGAGAGAGAGGGAGGAGAGAAGAGTAAAGGAGGTCTTCCTCTGCTGTTTATAGAAGAGTAACGGCGTAGGTGTTTGCTCTGAAGGGCTTCATCGAGAGATCTGCGTCCTCTATTCCTTTCGCGTCTCTCTAATGGCGCCCTCCTTCTCCCTCTAGCACCCAAAATTTCACAAATGCTACTAGCGATTGCGAGTGAGTGTTCGGTAATTTCCTCCCACTCCCTCCATCTGTTTCTCTCACCGGAAGCGCGTTTCGACCATTTTCCCTTCGAATCTGCGAGCGTTGGAAATGTCGAAATTTCGACTATAATTGGCGTGTGCTGCAAATGCCGGAGCGGGGAGCGAGCAAACCCATCAAAGAAAATGACTTGATGGAAATCAAACAGCGGCTCCACTTTTGACTCTGTTAGTGCGCCGATTGGTGATTGCGTGACATAATTTGGAACTAATATTCCATTTCAAGGAAGAGCAACTTGAGAAATTTTTCATTTGCATAATTATATATCTACCCAGGTCAATTTCGTGTGCTATCCCGAATATGAAAGATCAGCTCATTTTTACCGTAAGTGCGACGATTTTATATCACGCCCGATGCAATCTTCTTTGCGACTGTTTAAACTACATTCATATTCTTAGCTATAACGAAAAGTTTAAAAATTAAAAACATTCACTGCGCTTGATACCAGAGGATTTATTCTATCACATTTTGATAATTTAAAGTCTAGTATAAATAGTTTTTGAGTGCAGTAGGCCCTTAACTTTCGAGGAGTCACTTTCTAGAAAATCACCGTAAATACTAAAGCCAAAAGCTAATGTGATTAAATGCGCCTCTCCTACGGGAACACGTAAGGAGCACTTGATAAGAATGAACGCATTAAAAGCATAAGTCTAATGTTAGTGAAGAAAAAATAAAAGAACTTCACAACTTATGTATTGATAGTAACATCTTAATCTTGATGACGCGGGTTGAGTAGCTAAGATATTATCTCGAGAAAGTTAAATCGGTGTAATCCTTTGAAAATGATTGAAATCGAAAATTTTGAGATTTTAGCGCACGCATAGTTCGTAAAACTGCAAGGAAATACTCATAATACGTATGACTAATGAACAGCTGTTTTTATTTCATCAAGGTATCACTTAGACCTATAAGTAATTTTCGACCCCAAACACTTCCAAAGCCATGTTTTTTGCTTGCCTTCTTTTGTAGATACACTGAATTAATGGATCAATATGCTCAGGGCCGGCCTTGGGTCAATTGTACCTATTGGACTCAATCGGGCCCCGCGGCCCTGGAATCCACCCCGGATCTCCACCCCCTGGCTCGGCCTTTTAGGCCTCGTTGCTTCGGTCCTTTGGACCTCGCTTCCTGTGCCCCTCCCAAGTCTTTTTTTTCAAACTACGCCTTTAAGATGTAGGGGTCCCGCCAAAAGTTTTCTAATTGGGCCCCGCAATTTCTAGAACCGGCCCTGAATATGTTCTTACTACTTACTTACGAGGTTTGGTTCTTCCTATCTTAGAATACAGTTCTCCTATAGGAAACTTCGCCTCGCAATCCAATCTTTCGAGCTTCCTCCTTTCAGCGGCACGACATCACATAGCGACCTTTCAACCCGAAGCCAAATATTATCTCTCTCGTCACTCATCTTCAGACGAAAAATCATTTGATATTAAATAATTAATTCCTATCCGATGACCTTCCATCGAACTTCGCCCTTCGTGATAGGCAGTGCACTACTACCTATTTCTATCACTTCTAACAACCGATCATCCGTCTGTCTGTCCCCCGAAGATATCCGCACGATTATACCGTACCTTTTATCCACTATATTTCCTCCTCCTCAACCTGTTTCCGCAACGTACGTCTTAATCCTAATTGTTAGGCGCGTTTCGCCTCCAGCGTGAGCGCCTATTATCGTCGTGCTGCCCGTCCGGCCGTCCGCACCGAACGGATTTTCATGAAATTTGATATTAAGGACTTATTATCAAAGATAATAAGAAAATCGCACAAATTAATCACGTAAGCCAACCAGGGGTACCACTTTCCTGGTAATAAAAAGTGAACTTTCCGTCATATCTCATATCAAAATATTTTTCAAATAAAACTTGTAGAACTTGCAAAGAAGAGTATTTCCTTTCCTATATAGTTTTATAGTAGGGGAAGCCGTTATCAAGAAAATCAAACAAGAATGTCTTAATTCGAGTTGAACTGAAAATTTCCTGCATGGTTACTTCTGCTAACACAGTAACGTAGCTACCATATAGCAATGCCTAAGGACCCTCGAACAAAATACCCCACGAGCGAAAGACAACGATTAGTTAAGCGTCACTTGTCATCAGATTATCGTTTTCATCTCTTTCTCAAGAGGGCCCCCACCACAGAGAAAAATAAACACCAATAAAATATATATAAAAAAATCTTTTTACTAAAATATTTCCGCTTAGGGGGCCCATCAGCGACTCTTGCCTATGGGCCCGAAACCTCTATCTACGCTACTGTGCTAACATAAACAATTTCACAAACAACGTTTAATTTACTTGCGTGTGCATGCAATATTATTAAATAGGAAGAAAATGGATTATTTATGATGAATAAGAGAAATTTAAAACGCTATTTCCAATACATACAGGTATATCATTTCTTTCTAATACTCCATTTCACGAAACACGCCCATTTGTGATACGCTGTACACTTTCCTAACTTGTTTTAATTTCTTCTTCTATTCTTTTTCCTTTTGCCTTTCTTTCTTCCTTCCCACCTTCGTTCTATATACTTTATATATGTTATGTTCACCTTCTTTCTAGTTACGTTTGTTATGACCGTTATGTATTCTCATTTTATCTGCAATGTCCATTTAACGGGCTAGACTTTACATTACATTCCCCAGCGATCCCCCTCAACCGTTGTTTAGTAGTTGATTTATTATTTACTGTTGATTTATTATTTTCTGTGATTTCGAATGTATATCTAGTGGATTTATTATTGTGCTTTTGTTATTTCGAGATATTTTGAGTGTAATTTTAGGAATAAAATGTTCCCAGGAAAAAATGGACGATAAAGTTAATTTAAAATGCATGATGAAACTGGAGAGTGAAGGTGAATTAATTTAAAGCTTGCTAACCCATGACTGATCGGCCTGTCGCGACATTTACAAAACCGATCACCGGACAACGGGGTGGGATCGTTTGGTTCCAGCGAGGCGAAGGGTACGGTAGCGCCCGGAGACGACAACTAAATTAAAAAAACAAAGCGAGCCGAAGGCTCGCCAATATCCTCTCCATTTGCGGCGCACTCCAACAGCATCCCTAGTTTTTATCTCCTTATCACCGCAATTCAATATGGCGCCACCATCGCTTCATACATTTGGGAACGTAATGTAAAGTCTTACCATGATTGTGAAATAATCAGCATTTTAAAAAAAATTGTCCGGTAAATTAAGCGGTGTAGCGATATTTTTAAATATCTCATTGCCAGTGGCAGAAAAGAACAGAAATAGAAAAATGAATGTACGTAACCCCTTCGAGTCATCCGCCGTCCGCTTTGAATCTATGAAGACATGCAGTCAAATCGGTAATTAAATTTTAGATTTTTTCGCTCTAAATTGCAATCTTAGTTGATAACAATTAGTTTCTTTAAACAACATTTCAGCGAATCCCTACACATAGAGTTTAGCGTTTTAATAGTACTGGATATGTCCACAAACTGATTTTTTTGTGAGAATCATCATAACAATCTAGTAGAAATAAATAAATGAATAACTTCGTCTAATTTGATGAAAGCACTGACAAATTTCTTTCGCGAGATTTGCATTCGTTTTGCACACATTAAAAATGTTTTTAAAAAGTTCATCTCTTTGTCTCGAGAAGAAAAAATTTGTTTTCAGCATGGCAATCTTTGAGTTTGAGCAGGTAACGTGTATTCAATGTATGGTCTCGCGTGCCAATAATTAATTTAATTTAATTTAATTATAATTTTTATTATTTGATTACCCCCGGTTTACTTAAAGAAGAATCACTTTGTAAACGATATGAACTTGTACCTACAGGTCTGAATTTCCTTATTTTGTGTTCGTTAGTCACAAAGGCGGCGAGAAGGCGGGCACATGAGCTATATAAAGAAAAGAATTAGAGATGAATAATTACTCTTGCTATAAAATATAATGTAATTTCACCAATTTTACAAAATTATTTCGTTGTAATAAATATATATTTATCTTCTTTATCATTTCTTCTTTCGCGTGCCATTGAAAGTCACCTCGCGTGCCACTTTTAGTGCGCGTGACATAGGTTGCCGACCCCTGAGTTAAAGGGTAATTATCGTCAGTGTAACTCTTTTCTCTTGGTTGGGAGTTTGAAAAACAACTTCATGTAACATTCAAAAGGACAGAAAGTGAAAAAGTGCGTGCATGTTCGGGAATCGAACACAGTTCTCTCGCTTGCTTCTCTAATTTTGTAAACCTTACCTAATTAAAAGTCTTTATTCTCGGTCAGTTGCAGAATCTGGTCACTTCATTAAGAGTTTCCCAAAAGCAAATGTCATTTATGAATTTGTAAACTCAAATAAGAAAGTTCCTCTCTAACTTGGAAGTGAGAAAGAAAGCGTCGTTTTTATTAGCTCCGTCAGCATTCACTAATTACAGAAATTTTTATTGTCTTTTTATATCTGACAAGCATAACTGAAAAAGACTCCGAGATAAAAATGACTTAATTATAGATAAAATCAAATCTTCCAGTTTAAAAACTATTTTACGGTAAATTTCTCTCCCTACAAACTCATATGTTTCCTCGATATTAAATATTAAATGAATATGTATATTTCTTTTGCATACTGGCATGCAATTTCCTATAGTTTTCAAGTGATGCAGGCAGCCCCGTAACTAAATATTTTAACGCCCGTGCCAAATTACTAAATATGCGCCCTCTCCACCTCACTAGAAATTATTTTCTGTAGTTTATTTAGTTACTATTTGGATTTTTTGCGTCCTTTGCTGCCCGGGGCAGATGCACTGCTTGCCCCGCCCTAGTTACGCCACTGGATGCAGATGAAAAATGTTTGACCACCCCTTATAACTATTTACGACCAGAATCAGTTCAAATAGTGGTATATATGAGGCTCAGTAATCGCGTAGATCAGAAGCCGGCAAACTTGTCTGCATGGCGGGCCACATTCGTAGTTGTGAATGCATCGGAGGGCCGCACTCGAACTCAAGAGAATGTTTGTATAAGAACGTTTGTATAAGAAGTAACTTAGAGTCACGTATAAGTAAAAAACAAGTGTAAATAATTTACTACGTAAGAAAACTTTTTGAAAGCATAATTTTTCCGAAAAAATGTACAATTGCCTTAATTAAATTTTATCGGCCACTTTTCCATCATAGCTTCGCAGACCGTATGAAACGCTATCGGTGTCGGCATACGGCCTGCGACCGTAAGTATAGATGAAAATATAAAAGTCGATGCATGAAAGTATTATTAAAACTTTTAAGTGCAGAAGAATACTGAATGTACAATTTTTATTGGTTAATAATATAAATTAATAAAATGTCGTGATTACTGCGGCTCTACTCCGTTTTCATGTTGTTAGTAGTCGAGACGGCAAGAGATCCATCCACGGTGGATCAGTCACGATTCCTGCTGAGAGATGGAGCCGCCTCTGTCCCTTGCGGTTGCTGGTTTAAAGTTTGACATTGATTTTATGCCAATCAGAAAATAGTAAAAATGTTAAATTAACGTACGCCCCATTTAAATACGAAAAAGAGGTTTCTTAAGATATCAGAGCTGGTTACTTCGAGAGAAAGAGTCAGACCAACTCATTCTCATGGTTCTTGAAGGATCTAGATCAGTGTTTCCCAAACTTTTTGACTCCGCGAACCCCTTTTTATGAAGATCTGAATCTCGCGAACCCTCTCCTTAAAATTCAAATTTTCAAGGATTACATTTCATATCTTAGTATAAATTATTAAGGAAAATATGTTATAACCAATTTTGTATTAATTTAACTAAACAATATTTAAAAGGAAACTCCTTAACCGTTTAGGAGTTTCCTTTTAAACGTCCATTTCTCCGTATTCTCAAACCCCTTCTTAATTGAACAATATTTAATTAAATTTATTATTTCCACCTTTTAATTGTACTTTTCGCATTCTGCGTTAATTTCACTAGTAAAACAGCTTACATTGTATTTGCATATTAAGAAATCGGTACAACATACATTGTACAAACTTTCTCATATACTAATGCGTCGCTTAGTTATCTTTAGAAAATGAAAATCGTGAGCCTGTCTTTAGAATATCCAATTTTTGTTCAAGTTGTCAAGAAGAAACTAGTCTTATATTCATTCATTGAGGAAAAGGAAATATGTAGTATTACTGCAGATGTATACTCAAGTAACTGTACGAAATTTTATCAAAATCGTTAGAGCCGTTTTTGAGAAAATGAAGTTATTTTTAAAGTTACCAAGAAAAAACTAGCCTTATTGTTAAAGTTGCCAAGAAAAAACTGGCCTTATATTCATTTTTTCAGAAATTCGAACTATACCGTATTGTTGAGACGTAGACTCAAATAACTCTACGAAATTTGATCAAAATCGTTGGAGCCGTTTTTGAACAAATCAAATTGTTAGAATTGCATAGAATAAACTTCCTTTAATTATTGTGTAATGTCAACCATTTCTTCATGTCTTCTGCTCTGTATGATAAAATGCAGAAATACGAGATTTAATTCTAGAGCCAGTAACAGACAGACAGTAATACGGCATTGCGAAAACTAGTTTTTCGGACTCGGCTACGCCTAAAACGTATATTTCCGTCAAAATCTCGAGGTCTAATTTTTTCACGATTACAGTACTTTCTCAATATACTTAGTATATGAGAAAGTAAAAATGGGAGAATTAGGAATTCGAGATCTAAAGCAAAGCGAGTTTACAAGATTTTATTTTACCGACCGTACATTTGAGAATATGCGTGTCGTTAGCCAACAAATAAATTTAAGACCACTATTTTAATTTTGTAATAACTTACACGGTACGATGCTTCCAGTGCATTTTCAACGTCAGTAGTTGTTTTTATTAAAAAGTTGGTAATGTCACTTCTTTGATCTTATAATTTCCGTTTGAAAAAATCAGCTGTCTTACCAGTCAGGGTAGGATGGCGGGTTTGTAAGTGGCGGCGAAGTAGAGATGGTTTGAGGCTGCTGTTTGCTAAAACTTCGTCACAAATCACGCACCTTGGTTGTGGAAGATCTTGATCCCCAGTAGACGTAAAACCAAACTTTATGTAATCATCACTGTACTTTATTTTCTTATTAATTGTTTCTCCAACACTATCTTGACGTTTATTTTCTGTCTTTCCAACACCAACATCCGTTTTCAACCACTTACCCATTATTAAGTACGTTCCATAAAATTAAATTTAAAAAGATAAAAATATGACCGAAGAGTATAAAAGGAAATACATATTCAATGCACGAACTAAATACGCAAACAGAAAACACAGTAGAACGCGAAAACACAAAAGTGAATACTAAAGAAAAACTTCAGTTCATGGGAGTAAGTTTACACCTTGAGGATAAAACACCAATTGATTTAAAGCATGAAAAGAATGCGAAAGTATAGGATAACTGAAATTGAGCACATTTTGTAGCACACAATAGAGATTTTTCCTATTGTGTGCTACAGTGTGTGCTCAATTTCGGTCCATTACATAACGTGTACTCGCCCGGACCGCTTCCAGAAACCAAGTACAATTTACTTGGATAATTGTCTCAACGTTACTCCTTAACCTTTATGTTAACAGTGGTAGTTTCAACAAAGAATCAATTTGTGCGTTGTCTCTTTCTATTCCTTTAACTAATCGCTTGCAAAGACGAAATCCAGAATTTTTACAAAATAGTAGTGTAGTGGTTAAAAATATCCAACAAGGACTAAATTAATTGAGCAACCGTGGCCGCCATTACGGACTTATTTGCCACGAACCCCCTGAGTGGTCTCGCGAACCCCCAAGAGGTTCGCGAACCACAGTTTGGGAACCTCTGAATTCTAGATCGAAAATATAGTAACATTATCATTAAGTAACGGTAGTTATGTGAACATACGATAATATGCTAGCGAAGCTTCGAAATGTGACGCCAGTATCAATTCTGTCTCGTCCACTTGAGCCGTATAACACGCGAACACTAACTCGCAACATTTAATTTTTTTTGTATTTTCACTGCGGAATTTCCGACTTCGTTATAAAGGAGCTTCGTTCCCAGGGCTTCGTTAAGCGAGGTATACCTGTATACTATATACTATATAGGAATGGGACAGTTATTTTGAAATGTTTAGACAACTAACTGGAAAAAAAGAGAAGTCCAACTCCGTCTTGAAAACAGTGACTAGTTTGTGGACACAATTTTCTTATAATACGTTCTCATTCTGTGGGACTATAGTAGCCGCATGCACACACAATACTCAGCCTGTTGTCAAAGAACAACACTGTAGAACCTAGAATGTTAACGTTGACATTTTTCAATTTATTTCTACATATATATTTTATTTTATTTTTTGCCAACACTTTGCGACAGCTAAGTAGAACATTTACAAAATTTAAGTAGGACATTTGAAAATGAAGTATGACATTCGAAAATTTGGTACTTTCCTGTTAACGGGAATACCACTTTCCTGTTAACGGGAATACCACTTCCCTGTTAACGGGAATACCTCTAGGACCCTTGGCAGGTCCTGGTACTTACGTATTATCCCCATGCCATACTTACGTACAACATTAACAGAAACTGATTGGCCTGTCTCGACATTTACAAACCCAATCACCGAACAAGAAACTGATTGACCTGTCTCGACTTTTACAAACCCAATCTCCGGACAACGTGGAGAGTTTCTTTGGTTCCGGGCGAGGCGAAGGGCGCGGCAGCGCCCGGGACGACTACCTATTACAACAAAGCGAGCCGAAGGCTCGTCAATATATGCTTTCAATGTTATATCCTCTTGACTGTTGTGCCGCAAATTGTGAGAATTTATCGACGAGCCTTCGGCTCGCTTCGTTGTAATGGGTAGTCGTCTCCGGGCGCTACCGCGCCCTTCGCCTCTCCTGGAACCAAAGAAACCCTCCACGTTGTCCGGAGATTGGGTTTGTAAATGTCGAGACCGGCCAATCAGTTTCTGTTAATGTTGTTTTTAAAATAGAATATCGTAAATCCAACAGTAGGTCAATATATCCTTTCAATGTTATATCCTCTCAAACAATCATAACAGTACATGTTCATTTTTTAAGGTATACTCTTAGGACAGAAAGAAATTATTTACAGTCATATTGTGATAAAATTATGTAATAAATTGGCCAGCACTTAGATGATAATTCTCTTTAATTTCAGATAATTTTTCCATATTAAGCCCTAAAATAGTCTAAATTTAGAGTATCAACGATATCGCAAAAATCTCGATACTTTGGCAATATATCATTAGAAAAGGAAAAATGTGGTAAAGTAGATAACCAATTTTTGTTATACTCAATTTTTTCATTAAATATCTCAGACAAGCAGAGTTAAAAGACAAAAATTCTTTTTTCAACTTTTCTGTATCGTGGGGAGTAGATTTTTCATTCAACGTCGAGCTTCTAAACCCAAAAAACTAAGCCTCTTCTGCGAGCTGTTATTTTCGATTTAAATTCGCACATTATATTCATAGTTATATGCATGCAGTGCATCCTATACTATTGCGATCTAATAAATGCAAAATATGAGTGGAGAAGATGTAGGGGAAGATGTTGTAAAAATAAAACAATGTGAATCCCACCCATTAGGTCCCGGTAGCCATGTGATCCATTAGAGGCGATGCCACTGGTAGATCTTCCAAACAGAGATGTGCCACAAACTTGGACATTTTGCGTCCTACTTCACATTAGCGTAGGACAGAGGACATCTTATCTCAAAGTAGGACTGTCCTACTGGCAGTAGGACTGTTGACAACCCTACATGCCACTGACAAGAGCTTCGCGTGCCACTAGTGGCACGAGTGCCGTAGGTTGGCCACTTCACTTCGTACCAATTTCCTCAAATTTCATCTCATGCGGGCTATTCCATTCTTCACCCTCCGTCCCAATATTTCTCCCATTCACTCCTCCCCACCTCCCGCTCTCTCCCCTCCTCTCTCTCCCTCCCCTCTTCTCTCCCTCCCCTCCTCTCTTCTTCCCCTCTTCTCACCCTCCACTCCTCTCTTCTCACCCTCCACTCCTCTCTTCTCACCCTCCACTCCTCTCTCCCGCCCCTCCTCTCTCTCCCTCCCCTCCTCTCTCTCCCTCCCCTCCTCCCCTCCTCTCTTCCCCTCCTCGATCCCTCCCCTCCTCTCTCCCTCCACTCCTCTCTCCCTCCCCTCTTCTCTCCCTCCCCTCTTCTCTTCTTCCCCAATTCTCTCCTTTCCCTCTTCTCTCCCTCCCCTCCTCTCTTCTCTTTCTCCGTCCTCTCCTCTCTTCTCTCCCTCCCCTCTTCTCCTCCTCCCCTTCTCTCCTCCTCCCCTTCTCTCCTCCTCCCCTCTTCTCTCCCTCCCCTCTTCTCACCCTCCACTCCTCTCTCCCACCTTTTTCCCTTCTCTCTCCCGCTCTTCCATTAGCACCTCTCTCTCTCTCTGCCGATATCTCCCTCGGAGCTTTAATTCCGAATCGTATTTTCCACCTCAGAAAATTCTATTGACACAGTACCTTTCCTTCCCACCAACGCGTACCTACTCTTCTGCCCTTTGCCTCTCTCTCTCTCCCCTCTATTATTATCCTCTCTCTCTCTCTCCCCGTCTATCACCCTCTATCTCCACCTATTTCCTCTCCGACCAATCATCCTTCCCTTATCTCTCTCTCTCTCCACTGTTTCTTATCCTGTCTCGTAATTTCTCATATTATTTTTATAACCTCTCGGAAGGCTTCGCACGATTTCCATTGTCCCTCTCCTACTTCTCCTTCGGCGGCTGCTTTCCTACTTTGGGGATTTATTCAAGGCTCATTAAGCTAATTATACATAGTTTTTCCTTCAGTAACGCAATTACTTTCGATTGCTATTTCGGTGAATCACGTGCTTATTTTAATATTAGGGGCCCCGCACCTAATCGCTTCGCTCGCTAAGCCTTCTCGCGGGCTCGTTAGCAGACTCTCGTCTGGGTAGAGGGGAAGGAGTGAAGAGGGGAAAACAAATAAAAAATCAAATAAATTCATTGACTCTTGATTGTAGCACTTCTTTAAACACGATATTTGAAATCGTGTTCTCTTGTCCAACGGCCTGGTAGATCTTGACCCCTGACTCGATCGAACTCGAGATAGGACCACCTACAGGTGACCGTGACCGAACAGAGGCTTATTCTGGTTGACTCTCGAGAAGGTCTGACCCTGCGCCTTATTGATGTTCATCGCGAACTCAAGCCGTACGCAACATTCTGTGGCGTTATACTGTTGGGGCCCCTGCCGCTAAATTATTGGGGGCCCTGCAATCGTAATATATACTGAAACTTCACCTAACGACGACCCCTTTACCCCGTCTCACTAAATTAAGTATCGCAGTACAAAAAATAAAATTTTCTTTGATGGATTTTAAAACGAGATATTTAATATTCTTAGTTTATACATAAAATATTTTTTTCGGGGCCCCTGGCCTGCGATGTGCGACCCCCCTTAAATCTCGCCTCGTCGAATGCGTCATTTCCTCGCTGGTCAGTACTTTCAGTTCGATCTTGCGAACGACTTCGCCTCCGTGAAGCTTCGGAAGGGCTGCGGTTGGGGATGGGGTTGCAAGAGCGAGCTCGATGAATGATGGACAGATATTGGTCTACGCGGGAAAGGCGTGCGTGGAGTGGGGGTGCTCGTGTCAGTGGTGCATACTGTTTTCAAGGCAAAGCGTCTGGCACGACGACCGCCGTAACATTTTTATTAGTATAGAGAGAGATTCTTTTTATTTGCAATATTTAATGCATTTCAAAGACTTGCATTGGAGATGAAACACTTAATACCTATATATGTATAAACGCTCTCTCTCGTCTATTTCTCTTCCTCCCTGTCATCTAGCATCTTCCTACCTCTATTATATCTACCTCTATTATATCTACCTCCCTCTCCCTCTCCCTCCCCTCTTCTCCTCTCTCCTACTCTCCCCCCTCCACCCAATTACTTCCCAATTCCTCTCTCATTTCGCTAGGTTTGATTTTAATGTGACCGTGAAACAGTCTCGGGCTCAAGGCGCTCCTCCGTGTTTCTATTCACAGCCGTTTTCGAGTTTTTGCATTGCAATGCGTTGAAATGCCTCTTTCTCATTTCCGATCCCATAAAAGATGAAAAATTTCTCATATTTTTTTCGCTGAAAACTTTATTGTTCACAGCGGTTAGAGTCGAAATTTATCCATTTCCGCGATGAAAGATTCAATCGTTTGCTGCTCCGCTCTGCTGCGTACGCTATTATTAACGTTTGCGATTATTTGTTTCTCGAATTACTCTTTAGAAAACGAAATGCGTATAATAATAATTATTCGAGAACAGATACAATTTAGATTTTGGCATTCTAATTATAAATTTCTCGTGTGCACAAGCACAAGTTTTCACCTAATTCGATTTTTCTTACAGTAACAGACTTTTATGTTTTTTGTGTCCTAAAGACTAAAGATGGAATAATTTAGAGAAAATTCTGCGGAACATCTCATCGAGGAAGCAAATAATCGAATTACTCTTTTTTGAAAAGGATTCTTTAAAGAAGGAAATAATCAAATCGAAAAAACTTCAAAAAATAACACTTTAAGAAATGTCTATAAATGCATTTAATGCTATAGGAATGTGATATTTTTACATTCTCATATATTTGATGTGAGTTAACTGATTAATAAATTCCAGGAAGAATGTATTAATTAATAGTTAATAAATCAGAGAGAGTTGAACGTGAGTAGATTTCGTGCAATTGCTGCTTAATTGTCGAACAAGTTTGTCACTCTACTTTTTAAATAATAAATTTCATTTTAAATGTAATTGATGTTTTAACTAGCAAGGTGTATGGCTCACTTTAAACTCTGCAGAAATTCTTTGCATCCAAGATTGAAATAATTACTCTTAAAATACGTGTGGTGAAATAGTTAAGTATGTTTACCCAAATAACACAGCCCCGATAGATGAAAGCTATATAAGTTATGTTTATTTAATTTGAGATACTTATTCTTCCTGATATAACGTCCGAATCGATCATAATACACCTGAGGGTCTATGCGACGAAATTTGAGGAGCAATCCATTACGTGGTGCGTCATTATATAATCAGGAACCTATAAAATAAAACTATACTTGACGAAAGAGGATTTTTTCAAATGTTCCCGTTAAACTGCTCCCAATTAAAATGGAAGAGGTGAGTCGAGAGAAATAACGGACAGACGGAGTAACTTGCCAGGACGTGCCAGTAGACGCCTTCATCAAACCAATAAAAACTTGGTCTGCTGGGTCCAAGTAGCTTAGGAGGTGAGGAGAGGAGAGAAGGGACGGAAGGTCGGGACTGGCTAGGGCGTTGGATTTTTACGTCCCAACTCTAAACGCTGCCTCAGGCCCAAAGATTGTCCGTATTCATTCCTGGCTTACTTCATGAAGCGCAACTGCATGCTCGTTTGTGTGAGACGCTACAAATTTTGGTGAATTCACGGAATAGTCCAACCCTTAGGCGTCAAACAGAAAGAGAGAGGTGGAAGGAGTAAAAGCTGGAAGTTCTCCATAAATTTTCTTGGCTTGCGCAATACATCAGTTTTGTGAGTTAGTGGGCAAGGACAGGAATTAATGAGTTTGTAAATTTAATACTAACATTTTTTCATAGCTTAATACTATATTTCATTGAGTGAAATATAGTTATTGTTCGGATAAAGTCAATTTGTATCTATTGTAACAGACCTCAAAAAGAATTTTGGGTCTATAGCAGTTTTCTCCGCAGAAACAAATTCCTGTTACCTTTTCTGCATAAGATGTGATCTAGAGAGAGAAAAATATGGTTATTTAATTGTTTATATCCCGATTTAATCGTCTTAGCGTTCGATATAAAGAAAATATTTTTGTTTTGCTCGGGATTTCCTCGAAATAGTAAGTATGTCGTAATTGTGTGCTCTCGCAGACTTTATTGCTGTAAATGCTCCCTTCTATTCGAATAAATGAGATTCCCCTGTTACTGACACGATTCTTTTGATTTATAGCGCATATGATGTTTTTATCCCACTATTTGGGCATAGTCCCCTGATGCCATATCAGTAAGATAATTTTATGTAGGCGTTTGGTGAGTTCATCACCACATACCTAATTAGTTCCACCTGTAAGTTATCAGATCGAGTTTATTTGTTGTTTTTGTTTTTCCCGGTAGCCTCAATAGCTATAAGTTACACGGATTCAGGTTCGTCCTCTTTGGCTCATATTTTCCTAGTCACCGTACTTTCTGCGTGTGAATTGGAGTTCAGTAGGTCATCGAAGTATTCAGTATGTATGTTCTATTCATTTACTTTTATATTACCTATATTTCCATCCTCATCTTTATGTATATTAATTTCATTTCACATCTTTTCGCATATCATCAACATTCTTATAGGGCATTCTGCTCCTGTGGTTTCATTTCCATTATTTCGCCTAAAGTATTATTCGCGGAAGGAATATAATATTCATATGTGACAGAGCGTCATTAATGTATCGCCGTTCTGAGACGTGGTTTTGTAATAGTAACGTATGCGCTAGTCCATTTCTGTCTCCATGGAGATAGTCGCATCTCCTCATCGGACTCTATGAAGCCAGTTCTAATTAACTGGTCAAAATTGAATTACAGAAGTCAATCTCTTACTTGGGTTCTTGAGGCATAAATTTCGGGATTCCTCGGGGATCTGCCCTCGCCCATGTTAACTATAGATACGTGCGCCTCACACCGCTCGTTGGAGCGTTTTACTGCGTTGCAGAGAGTAATACGGATTGCCACCGTAACCACACTGCCCCTCTCCCGCCCCTTCCTTTCCGCAGACGCGCCCCTCCAACCCTCGGCCGCGCGGATGCCGTCAAAATAACCATTCCCTTCGGAACGGAAGGAGTAAGTATGCAGCGTCGGCCGCACCACTGCCCTTCCCCTCCCCGCAAGAGCGAACTGCACCACTGGGATCCTAGCGGGGTCTCACGTGTTCATTTCCCTCACTTCGACCGCTTCCTCCTCCGCTCCCTCCGTCCGATCTCTTCCTATCTCCATCTAGCACACGCGCACGTACCAACGGAAACGCACGCACAAACAAACACAGACGAACGGACAAAGTCACATATATCCATCCCTCGAGAACACTTGGATACCTGAGATTCTTCTCCCTCCATCCTTCCATTCCTCTTCACTCCCTCTCTCTCTCTCTCTCTCCACAATTCCTTTACCTCCTTTATCCCTCTTCCTCATTCCATTTCCCCTCTCCTACATTCCTCCCTCTCCTCCATTGCCTCCTCGACTTTCTTCCTTCCTCCTTCCATTAAATCGATTTAAAAATAAAACCACGGAACATTTGCATAATTCTTCAACTTTATTAAAACCCTCCGCGTTAACATAATGCCATAAAATTAAAAAATAAACACGCCCTTCGGTACATGAAATTACAAGTTAGCAATTTGTGTAGGTGTAATGGCTATCGGCAAGTTATAAATTTGTCTCCCTTATTTATTTTCGCGCACTCGAGCGCAACTACGGTCAAAGTGAATCCACTTCCTGTGTGACGGGAGCTGACGTAATGGGGAAGATCAAAGGAAAATATTATAATGACGGAATCCAGTAAATCCTTTTTTGAAGAGATTTTGGAAGGGCTTTGGCCGAAGGGAGAATCCAATTTCATACTTGTTGATAGAGACCGCGGGATATGTGAATTTGAATATCAATCGTACTAATCTAGTTCGTGGATTAATAATGCATATGCATTGACTGACGAACTGTAGTCCTAAGCACTTCCCGATCCATAAATTCATTGCTGCTAGCGGTTACCGTAATTGCACCCGCAATATACGGTTGATTTGATTTATAAATCTAGATTTCTATGGTTCGTTATCAGCTAAATACTTCTTTGGCATGCGAAATAGATATCTTCATATCTTTTTTACGAGAATTGGGAAGAATTTCCTCTTAAACACGGCCATAATTAAAATTAATACCAGAACTACTAACATTGATTGACAGTATATGGGTTATGAAACATTAATGTCTACAATAGAAGTTTGATATTTGAATTTCTTCAGAGAAACAGTTGAAAGTGATAGGACATAATACTTTTGTCGAATACATTCATTTTTAAACTACGCTGTTTGAACATATTTTAAATGGTTATTTTGTAAGTTTGAGTTGGATCATAAACAAAACAAGAATTTTTCTAACATAGAAAGTATAGCAGGCAAAGTGAGTAAAAATAACGGCCTTAAATTTTATTAAAATGGCTTAAACTGAAAATGAAATAGATAAATCTTATTTAATTTATATCTTATGCAAACACATATTTCCATTTTAATACCGTCTATATACGTTGTCATAAGTACATATTTTGAATTAAATGTTTGTGTGAAGAAATTGTGATTGAGGATTTTACATATTTGTTATATTGATGATAAAAAGAATATAGCATATAAAAGCCATTTATCTTGTATTTATTACACCACTCAATTAATACTTAATTAATAAATACTTTTTCAATCAGAATTTTTGAACTACGACAGAAAAAATACGAATAAAAAACTTAATCTCACTCTTCCAGAATTCCACCATATCAAATTTTAATAGGATACTAAATTTCCAAATTCCAATAACATCATTTCCATACTGCCTCATCCCCTCGATTCATCGGGATATACAGTAAAATCTCATTATAACGAAATTGAAGGGACCCAATTTTTGGCACTTTGTTGTAAGGAGGTTGTTTGTATGGAGGTTTTTTTCAGATTCATCATATATGCATATTGACGTATTATTGTTCGTTATAAGATAGTCGGCCAAGCACTGAAGTGGGACCGGATGCGAGTATCAATGGGAGCCCAACGATATTAATATTTATAGTAATGACGAACGATTTATGGAGTCCCAGTTCAATATTATAACTTTTTAGGAGGGTTTCTTTATTGGAAATCAGTTTTCAAGTAATTTTTAGGAAAAGTTTTTGCAAAATTTACACTCAATACACGAATAATTGATAACCTCCATTATTCCGGGGGCGGGATGCCTCGCATCCGCCCCATTTCCTCTTTGGCCGGCCCTGGGTTATAATTAATTTTAACGCTATTATTTTAGTTAACGATTGTTTCCAAAAAATTCACTTTATTATAAAAACGATATATTATTTTTTCATTCCTGTAACATTAATCAAGTTTCATAGTAAAAACAATCTGTATGATATGGAAATTTATGATGTAGGGCAGAGATGGCAAATAATGGCACGCGTGCCAGAAATGGCACGCAAGCGATTTTACTTGCCACGCGGAAGCTTGTATTTTCTGTATAAAATATTAAGTTTATTAGAGGAGTACACTAGAGGCACGCAAAAAAAATTTTGATTGTTCACATTACTTTCTTGGCACGCGACTCAAAAACCACTTGCCATCCCTGATGTAGGGCATCTTTGGGTTACTGAGCTGTATCATTATTATTGATCAAACTTTAGATTACTTTATACTAAATTTACTTTTTCGGTATTCAAAATTTTTAAATTGGAAATTTTGCTATTTTTAACACAATGTACATTAGAGACGATAGTATATCAATAAATAGCTAAATAAAAGAAAATGAAAATATAACACAAAAAAATATTAATTAAAAAATATTTTTGTCCTTTATTTAAATAAAAGTTACGTATTCAGTTGATCTTCAACGTTTACCACAAAGAGCTAATAACAGTAAATTATATATAGCAAATTTATTTATAAAAAATAATTTATACTTTATTAGGTGTTTTTAATAAATTTTTATACTTAATTATACATACAGGCAGACCTCGTCTTTCGCGGGGGTTGCGTTCCTGAAAACACCGCGAAAGAGAAGTAATTAAGGCAAATGGGAAGTACAGGGTTTAGTTCCCATTCCAGCAAGAACGGATCATTTGTCCTTTGTATTGGTGACCGCAGAAAAAGAGAGAAAGATACGGAAAAATGAATTTAAATGAAAGAGAGATATAACAAGATAAAAGACCACGAAAAAAGTATAAGAAAATAATTTCTTATTTTAGTTCCGTCCATATGTGCGATGTGTTCGACGCACGCGGGCGGCCAATCAACGGGGGCGGCCGATTTATCGTCAGACACGTACAGTATTTTTAACAGTAATGCGGATTGTATTATAATATGCCGTATATTCTTACATACTGTTTATTTTACTACGGAAATTTATCATACCATAAGACTTCTTTTTAATTTATGTAAAGAACGCATAAAAAGGGCGGCAAATGAGAGACTTGCACACGGGCGGCCGTGAGGCGCAACACGCCCCTGGTCCGTAGGAGAAGTGAGAAAAAATGAACGGAGGTTGCCTAACTGGCAGGAGCTAATTTCCAAATACGGCAGATGTCGTCTTTCTCGGGGTGTTACATTCCTGAAAAACTCCACTAATAATAAATGATATGTAAAATTCAAAGCTTAGGCGTTTGAACTACGTCAAACCTGAGCAAATACCCCAATGATCCTGAATAGGAAGGGTCAAGAGTTGAGGGTTGAATTTTTCTCCTCGGGACTTCCCTGTCGTCAAAAAGAAAGTTCTAGAACGGTGATCCCAGCTTATATTTTGCAACTTTTCACATGTGAAGGGACACAAAAGTGTTGGTAGGTTTGCATCCTAAAATATTTAAAAGAATATATAAACCACGTGCATCTATTTACTTATTTAAGCATATATATTATATTAACGCACTTACGTAAATATTTTTACATATTAGAATAACGCAACAATATTTTTTCATGCCTGACTATCAGAGAAAACGTGAGGAAAAGGCGATTCATTCCATATATAAAAAATTTCGTGTAGCCTTTTTCGTGACTTTTCTCCGCGAAAGAGCGAAAAACTAAACTGGTCGCAAATGCGGAACCGCGAAAGATCGAAATACGCGAAGGATAAAGCCGCGAATAACGAGGTCTACCTTATTACTCGAATTACAACAAATACTACGCTTCGAATCGTTCAGGTGAGGTCGTAATAACAGCGTTAACCCCCGCATGACATAGATTTCTGCTTTACAACATCGCGTACATTATTTTTTTTAATTTTCGCTATATGGAGGATTGCTTTTAGTGGAACGTGTGCGATTTTTATTTCGTAATTTGCAGGTTTCGTAATCGTCGGAGGTTCGTAATATAGATGTTTTCTATAAAGTTTTATTAGTGAAATTTTCGGAACCGGCGATAATTTTTGTTATATGGAGTTTTTCGTTCTAAGAGAGTTCGTATGATAGAGGTTTTACAGTATATGTTTGCGTGAAGATATTGTGATTGAGGATTTTACGTCCTACAGCAGTGATTCTCGACGTGGGCGGTACCGCCCTCCAGGGGGCGTTAAGGAATTTTTTGGGGGGCGGTGGGCATCAAGGTGGTTGCAGGTGAGAATTTAAGGAACTGGCATTGTGCATCGTAATAGTATGGTATAGATAGACTATGAGAGATCAAAACTGTTAATTGAAGACTATAATTCAGTGAAACCTCTTTAATCTGTGTTCCTCTAATCCCATGCTCTGAAACAAATCATGGAGTTTTTCCCAATACCGTAACTCTCACATCGGTGCGTTTAAATTGAAAACTCAAAAAATTGTTTCATACACATCATATATAACAGATAAAACTCCTTCTCAGATGAGGAAGGCGAAAACTCAAACCTAATACATTAAGAATAACGCCACGTCTACTGAGTAAACGGCATTTAAAATGGTTCCTAGTCGCCGCATATGGCGAACAGACCATACTCGGGCATATTTTAGCATGATATATGGTTTACGAATATCGTACAATCAACTCCCGCTTTGCGTTGGTTCGCTTTACGACGATCCGATTTTACGTCGATTTCCCTATCAAACCAATAATTCAGTTTTAAGTCGCCGAATCTAGTTTTACGCCATTATGAAATAATGTGTACATTATGTAATAGTTTTTATATTTTTACATATTAAAATTTTTTACGTTTTCTATTAATGTTAAGATAGGTTTGCACATATTTGTATCATTTCTATGATGTCCCAAAAATTATAAGTTCCGCATTAAGTCGGGGGCTGACTGTAGTTCTTTAGCTGTGTAGGGCGGTATTCATTAAGGGGGCGGTGGAAAATATTTTTCAGCAAAAAGGGGGCGTTGGGCTGAAAAAGGTTGGGAACCACTGTCCTACAGTAAAACCCACGAGGATTAAAAAAAAACTAATTTATTAATAATAATGTGAATCAATTAATGGTCCAAATGATGTCCCCATAGATAACATGGAAGACATTTTGCTATACTCTTGCATAACTCTTCTTCTCTCCTATCTCCCTCTCTCTCTCTCCCCCTCTCCCCCCTCCCTCTCTGTCTCTCTCTCTGTCTCTATCTCCTTTCTCCCCTCCCTCCCTCTCTTTGTCTCCCCTCTCATCCGTCCGTCCCTCTTTTTTCCCCTCTACACTTTTCTCCCTCTCCCCTTCACCCCTCCCCCTCCATCCCTCCTTCCTCTCTCTCCCCTCCCATTCTTCCCATCTTCCTCCCTCCCTATTCCCCTCTCTTCCTATCTCGTTCTCCCGTCCCCTCTTTGTCTCTCCCCTTTCCTCTCTCTCCCACGTGTCTCATTCCCCCTCTATCTTTTCCCCCTCTCACCTTTTTTTCCTCCCTCCTTTACCACTTTCCCTCTCTTCATTTAAACGACTTAAAAAACACGTAAATTTTACGCTCATAAGCTATACACGGTTTTACAACAAGAGGACATCGAGCACGACAATGTCCGTCGTCAAGGTATTTATCGTAAAAATGGCATATTTATTGCAAATTATGTGCATTAAACTTAAAATTCGGACGATTTCGAATCGTAAACGAAAAAAGACGATGATAATAATAAGAATCCTTTATCATTTTTCTTTAAAACGATCCAGGTCCGAAGCTTGTATGCCAATATTTTGAATTTATATGACCAATTGAACAAAAGCCTGCATGCTGAAAAGTCAAGTTTTTACTTGTTATCTTGTGGAAAATAATGATGATTCCTAAGATTCGAACCCGGGACTTTATGAAATTCAAAATAGTGTTCATGGGCCTCCTAGCTAGTAGAAACAAAATGCCGTTTACCGCATATCTCTACGATTAACTGTTCTCGAGATACAAATGGGCACAGATGGACGGACGGATGGACACTTGTAAAATTATATACAGGATACTAACGTCTCTGATGTACATAGTGTTAAAAATTGAAAAATTTGCCAATTAAATATTTTGAATACAGAAAAATTAAATTTAGTATGAAGTAATCCAAGTTTTGATCAATAATAATGTTTACCCGGATCTCCGGATACACAATTTCTCAGTCAAAATTTACCTCTGAACCCTCGCAGTATGCATTCGCATTGTTATATTTTATCCTCGGAAAGGACGTATTATTAGAGACGATCGTAAATCGGTTCCCGGATGGACTAGGATTGACTAGTAGTAACTTTGAGGGAGGGGAGGGGGCGCCGCAGAATTATTTTGCACCCGGGCGCCAAACACACTTGCCGCGGCCCTGCCTATATAGATTGTTTTTACTATAAAAATTGATCAATGTCACAGGAAAGAAACAATAATATATTGTTTTTATCATAAAGTGAATTTTTTGGATACATTATTTAACTAAAATATTAGTGCTGAAATAAATTATAACCAACAATAATACGCCTATATGATAAATCTGGAAAAACTTCCATACAAAGAACCTCCTTACAACAAAGTGCCAAAAATTGGGTCCCTTCAATTTCGTTATAAAGAGGTTTTACTGTATTTGATATTTCGATGATAAAAACAAAATATATAGCATATATCAGCCAAGATCCGTACATTATCTTGTATTTAATACACCACTCAATTTAAAACTAAATTAATAAATAGTTTTTCAATCAGAATTTTTTAAATAGGACAGAAAAAATCCCATTAAAAAACTTAAGTCTCGCCCTTCCGGAATTCAACCATATCAAATTTTAAAAGGATACTAAATGTCCAAATTCCAATAACGTCATTTCCATACCGCCTCATCCCCACGATTCATCGAGATTTATTTTGTGAAAAATTCAGGCGTGTTAAGTCCTAATATTTTTTTACGTCACTCTGGACGCATGGCTCAATATTCATAGGTTTCCAATACACGGAATTCGGTCTCGTCGCACTCCCGTCTTCCTCTATCCCATCACGTCCCTCACACCCACAATCCCTTCCTCCCCTCGTCCAACCTCTCTCTCCCTTTTCTCTAAAATCCCTTCTCCTTCGACCTTAAAACTCTCCCTCCCGACAAACTTACGATCAATTCACCGATACCTTTTTCCTCTAACCTTATTTATTTATCATTTTCCCGCCTTCCTTTCCCCCTCTCAACCTTCTCCTCCCTTCTCGCTACAAATCCGCTCTCCTACTTCCTCCACTCCCCTTAAAACTTTACCCTTCTTCCGTTCTCGTTTTACTCCTTTTCCTCGTCCGCTCAAATTTTCTCGCCTTTTCTCACCTCTTCTCCCTGACTACCTCACTCCTACATATTTTCACTCTATCTTCCATTCCTCGTGCCTTTTTCTTCCTTCCTCTCTTCCCTAACTCTCTATTTGCGCTCCTGTTCCTCTCTCTCTCTCCCTATTTCTCTTTTCCCCTCCTCCGCCATTTGCCCTAATACCCAACTTGGGCCTCTCACAGGTGCGGGTGGAATCTTTACTCCGCCGCACGCCCGCCCATTGGGATTTGCGTCTCGCCGCAAACACCGACCCCTCCCTCCCTCCCTCCTCCTCTCTCTCCCCCTCCCTCCCTCCTCCTCTCTCTCCTCCTCCCTCCCCCCTCTCTCCCTCCACTCCCTTCCAAACTCTCTTTCAACCCTCCTCCTCCGCATGTCGATCCCACCGCCTCCCTTTCTCTCCGCCCAAAGCGACCCTCTCCTCGGAGTCACATTTGAACCTCTTGTCGAGCACGGCACACATGATGCTCTCCATCCCTTTCTTCTCCCTCCCCCTTCTACTCCCTCCCCCTTCTACTCCCTCCCCCCTTCTTCTCCCTCCTCTCTCTTCTTTCTCCCCCTTCCACACCCCTCGCCTCCTCCTTAACCCTCTGCGAAAATTATTTTCCTTCCCAGTACCATTTTGCTGGCGCGAGGAGTCTGCGGTGTAGAGCGTAGAACGGCATTCGGAGCCCGGGCTAGGATAATCCTCTGCGACAAATTTTTCGACCAATGCCGCTATTTTTGAGTCCTTGAGGTGTCGTGAGGAGGGCGCTCCTCCGCCGTCTTTTGTCGGCTGGTGCGTGCTCTGGGGAAGGGATGGTTGGCCCCTTAATTGCGGCTGACTGTGAGCGCGCAGATGGAATAATTTTCCGAAGACGTGTGAATCGAGTGTGAACTCCGTAGCCAAAGGGAACGGGGCTAATGGAAAAGGGAAGGTGTATGGTGAAACGCATTAGAGAAACTTGGGTCGCAGCATAGTTTCTCTAAAGGAAACGTATCATCGTTCTTCAACACGACTCCATGCAAATTTAAATAAAAAATTCGAGTGAGGTAATTTGATACTTAAAACGGAATTGATAACAGCGAAGGAAGAATGTAATGAATAAAGGAATCCATGTATTTACTGTCATTATCTTTAAATATACATGTCAGGGGTCTCATGCTCAAGCTTCATGAGAATCTGGGATGGATGACGGGCCCAATTCGATTATCTCAATGTCTAATAGAATACGAGTCACTCTCGCAACTAATATGAATTATATAAAAGCAGCCCTTTTGGGTTCTTTCAGAAAACCACTTATCAGTATGACTTTAATTAATTTAAAATGTTGTAACCTTTATTATTTTCTACATTCTTAAGAAAATTTGAATTTTTTTTATTTTTTTTATTTGTCAATAATATTCTTATTATGTTATGGTTAAGTATCGGTTGAAGCACACAACCTTTAGTAGCAGGAAAAATCAGGAAATCAAATGTATCTAGTACTATTTTTTTCTGCAACCTATTCTTTTCGAATGTGTCTTGTGTTCGCAATCTTCTATGTCGCATACTTTTTCATATCGCCTTAAAACCACTCTGGCTGATCCTTCGCTGAAGCTAGTTGTGTGTATACGTTTTCTTCGCCTTCAAAGTCATCAATTACGACCTTTGCTTTCTTTTGTCAGTAAGTAGGTTTTCCCGTCCACTATCGCACAAAATGTTCTCTCGAACCGATACTCCTTGTTCACTCTCCCAAAACAAGGGCACACAAGTGGCGTACTTAAACCCGGTTGTGAAGATTCTTTATTTAAAAAGTAGGAGGTTGCGTCTCTTTCAGAAATAATGACAATGATTATTCAGTGAAGCTTACGAGAGGAGATAGTGAATTCTCTCTCATTCACAATAGGTATGTATCATTAAGGGCAAAAGACTTAATGATAAACAACTGTACCTGAGGTTCTGAGAAAAGTTTTTTTTGCTAAAATGCTTGGTGAGAAAAAACTTATATGGTGAAATGCGTGGCCAAAGTTTCATAACCTATTTATTACTAAAATTAACGACTAAAATATAGGAAAATGGGGCTGTTTAAAAAAGAATTATGTAAAAGCAATAATATTAATTTTAGACGGCATTCCAATAATCAGATTAGAGGTCTGGGAATTTCCAACCCATTTGCCATTTCCTTATGATTCGAAAACGTATCATCAATGGCCTCCGACAACTCAATTTTCGTTATCTGCAAAAGTATCTTCAGGAATCTGATTTGGCCTTCTTCAGAAAATTACACGGATTATTAAATCTTTAAATCATGGTTTGTGTGAAAATAATGGGTTTTAAAGAATTACAGTAAGCGTTCGTGAATATTAGGAAAATCAGTATAAAGGGAAAATATTTACCGAAGGAAATTTTAAAGTTCGATGAAAATTTAAGGGCTAATTATTTCACCCATATAAGAAATATACTATCTCAATAACACATCAGATCATAATTTTTACAATGACACAATTTAAGTACATAAAGTGTTATTCTGTGCATTAAATAATAGTGGACGAAGGAAATGTTGTCCATTAAATACGGATGTTTAAATCGGTTAAAACAAATATCAATAAAAATCATCAAGGGGGCACACTTTTGTGAGATAACTAGTTTTTTAAAGTAATCTTCATTCTTACGTTAAAATTTTGTGATATATAAAATAACAAATATCAATAAAAATCATCAAGTATAAGTGGCTGGGGCACACTTTTGTGAGATAACTAGTTTTTTAAAGTAATCTTCATTCTTACGTTAAAATTTTGTGATATATAAAATAACAAATATCAATAAAAATCATCAAGTATAAGTGGCTGGGGCACACTTTTGTGAGATAACTAGTTTTTGAAAGTAATCTTCATTCTTACGTTAAAATTTTGTGATATATAAAATAAATACACCCTGGCTTCATCGAATGCATAAACTGATCAAAGATAACCTAACTAAAATAATGATTGAAATAGAAAACGTGTATGTTTAATGTTTTAACGGTGAAAGTAGATGAAAATGCCAGTAAACGAGCACATCGTTACAGATATTTAAGATAATTAACTGCGTACATCTGAGTAAACTGTTAGTTTATTTAGATACTTCGCCAGCAGCGCTAAATTCACTTCGGACTACGAGCAACGGAATCATTTTTTTCGAAATCTCTCTCTCTATCTAATTCTTTTTCGAAATCGAATTCATAAATTAGGATAAGAGTGACCTAAATGCGGTGAACGAAATCCTAGATGTGTCGGAGTTGAACTTCATATCTTATAATCGTAATATCCGGTACAAAATCGCTCCGGAATTTGGCCTAAGCGCCTCTGCTCAACCAATTTCCGGCAATTTAGATCAAAATTATGTAAGGCTTCGATGAAAACTACCCTGTCAATTTAGATCAAAGCGATATTCGAGGTACGTAACTAATGTATGAAATTTGCCATGCAGATATCACATAAACCGTTACTGCTTCAGCAGTGATTCGTTATTTCATATCGATAGCATATTAAGGGGGGAGAATCTGATGTTTTATGCATTGTTGGATATGATGGTGCCAATAATATAAATAATTAATATCATAACATTGTTTGGTCTATAGCCAGGTACTAAGGCCTAAGCGATGTGAGACTGAAATTTACACACGTATGACTTAAATGACATGATAGTCGGTCTAATAAAATTACACAAATGAAAATATTATTTTCCATATTTTCTATAATTTCTCTTTTATAATTTTATCGGAGAAAATGAGATGTGTATTGTCAAAGTGATTAGTTGTTAATCTTCCAAAATATATTACCGTTCATATCGCTACAACAGCAGAAAGGGACGTGCTCATCTGAAACTTTGTACGTTGTTCAAAACTGAAATAGATTTCAAATTGAAACCGCAATTACATAAGCAAATTCTTCAAGCCAGAGGCGAGTTTGAAGTATTATTTCATCTATACCACAGTCGCACTTTTCTTGTCGCGGATTTCACTTTCTCCGTAACAGTAAGAACATTTCTCCGATGCGATTTAAATAACAAATTCGCCCCTTTTTTGTGGCTTCTCGTACGACAACCTGCAAGGGGATACTCATTCGGCTGCAGCAAGATTCGAGTACCTTTCCTTTAAAAAAAACAAAAGAGGCGTTTGAGGATACAACGGGGACCATGCACGGTGCTATTGGGAGACATTTGCGTCAGTTTGTATTCGCTGCCGTAATCGTCTCTCAGGAGCACTTCGCCTACATTATCCAACATCTCTTGTCCTCTCCCTCCTCCTCACTCCCACTGAGTTTTCAAAAGTGCTCCACGATTCAAAATTGCGAGCAGTTCTCTCCATCCATACCCCCTCCCTCCCTCCCCCCCCTCCCTCCACCATTGGGAGAGTGGTCAATTCCCCACTCCCGGAATGAGATGATTTACAATAGCGTCGACTGACGCCACCAGATGGAAGAGGTGTGCGGGGGGGAGGGTGGGATGGGGGAGGAGGAGGAATGGAGTGAGAGAGGGACGTGCACGTGTTTGTGTGAAGGCGCGCTCGCCCAAAACATTCCTCCTTGTTGGTCTCTCCGGGTGCTAATGTCCCTCGAATGCTTCCCTACCCTCGCTGTGTAAAAAACAGCAATTGTGATATCCAAACAGAGAGAGAGAGAGCGCATTTTAGGAGATGGGTGGGCGCACGAAGTGATAATTAGGACGCTTTACGCAAAAATATAAACGGTGCCCTTGAAATGCTTTTGCAGCAATCCACAAGAAAAATATTTTTATTAGTTAGAAAGAGTTTACAAATTTCGTATCGTAGTATTTTCAGTGTAATATGTAATGGATTTCTATAGAAAAACAGGAGATCTGGAAAATAAAGGACCTGATTAATGACACGCGCAGACCACGTCAAAGATACGGAGTCTTTCCATGTTTGGGGCTCAAGTTCTGCTAACAGAAAGCAGCGATTCTTAGGCAAAAAATCCTCACAAAAGCCGCAATTATAATGAGTTAAAATAATAATATCCATTTCAAACGAAAACAGGTCCATGCAGAACTTAAATAGTAACGTAATTTTGTCGAGGTAATCTTCTAAGAATCATATTCCACCTTCTAAACCGTATCTGTTGATCTTATACATGTTAATTATATCGTATGCAATTTGATATCATTTCAATTTTCTGTAAATACGCCACTGACCATTTTCAAAGAATTGTCCGTTATTGTCACGCGAAAAAGCAACTTTTAATTTGATGCATGTAAAATTAACTTATTTTTTCAACTGTTTATAAAAACAGCTTATTTTTAATATATTTCTTTATAGATGAGAAAGGATTTCTGTTGTACGCGAAATTATTATCACCGGATGGATTTGTTTAAAGATTGACATATTTTTATTTTTGTTAAAATTGTGACAAAATGAGGATCTTGGGTCATATCAATTAATCATAATAATTTCGTTGGAAAAAATAATGAAACATTTATCTATACTCATAAGACCCAAGAAAATTATTTCTTTTGATATGTTGCAGATAAATATTTCCAAGAAAAGGTTTTTCAGTCATAGCTTGTAGGTTGTGTTTGTTTTGTGCTCTTCCGTTTTACTCTGGTTTTTCAAGGTTTTAGTGTGGTGCCGGATGATTGGTGTTGTTCTTGGTTATCATTAATGTGTGCTGTATACGAGTTATTGTTGGAGTGAGTTTTTATACTGATATTGAAGGTGTATTTGGTGATTGTTTTTTGCTAACTTTTGTTTCCTCTTGAGTTTTGTGACGCCATATTTCCCGAAGACAAAAGCGAGATGAATTGCGGGGTATGTTTACAACATCTCCCTAAGGATGGCGTGCATATCGTTTGCCAGGGATGTAAACCAGTATTACACTTCGGATGTTCGGGTATTTAACTCAATATAATTACATTAAAAATGATAATAATGGGATTCTGGATCTTGTGTTTTCTAATATTTCTAAAACACGTGTCTAAATCAATTAAAAACTTAGTGAATTGTGTTAAATATCATCCCCCTTTGCAAGTGTATTTATCTTTTGATAACTGTGGGGATACTGTGAAACATTCTGGTCTAGTTTATGATTTTGGCAGAGCCAGATATGATGACTTGAGCACGTTTTCGTTTTGTCAGGATTGGTCTCTTTTACACACCTGTTTTGACATTGATGTAATTCTTGATAATTTCTATTCAATAATTTATACTGCCATTGAGCTGTTTGTTCCTAAAAAAAACCTCCGTTTCCAAGTTCTTATCCCAGATGGTTCTCATCTGAGTTGATTGAATTGTTAAAAACAAAGAAAATAGCACACAAGTTATGCAAGACAACTAAACGATGTTTATTTCTGTAGCCTTTGTTCTGAATGCAAGTGGCTAGCTAAATGCTGTTACAGAGAATATATTCACTCAGTTGAAGCTTCAGTACCTAAGAATATTAAGAACTTTTGGAATTTTACAAATTCTATTAAGAAATCTGGTAATATTCCCGGTTTTGTGACTTTTAATAACAGGAGCAGTGACAATTACAGAATATTTCTCATCAGTCTATGTAAATAATTATGATGTAAATAATGAATTTATGTTTGATTTATATGCTCATATTGGTGATATTCACATAACCGTTAATGTCATTTTAAATAAGTTATCAAGCCTTGATAGCAAGAAACCTGCTGGACCTGATTGTATTCCTCCATCTATTTTAAAAAATTGTGCAACTCCTTTTTCTTATCCATTAGTGGTAATTTTTAACCTCTCTTTATCAAAGGGTATATTTCTGGCAGTCTGGAAGACTAGTTATCTCACTCCTATTTATAAGTCTGGTGACAGACGCAATGTCTCTAACTATAGGCCAGTTTGTGTTCAAAGTGCTATACCCAAAGTGTTGGAGAGTATTATTATTGGAAAACATTTTTCCCATTAAAAATATTATTGTTCCTTGCCAGCATGGCTTCTTTCCAGGGAGGTCTACTGTAACAAATCTGCTGTGCTTTACTAATTATATTGCTAATTCCTTTGAAATAAACTCACAGGTTGATGCGGTATTTACTGATTTCAGTAAAGCCTCATTAAAGTGGTTTGTGGATTATCTCAGTGATCGTAAGCTCATGGTTAAAATAAAGTCTGACTTTTCTTTTAGCTTTGTCACTACTTCAGGCATTCCCCAGGGCTCTCACCTGGGGCCAATGCTTTTCTTATTATTTATTATTGATATAACGGGGGTTCTCAACGATGTGACTCTGTTGATTTACGCAGATGATGTAAAGATTTATAAAGTGATTAATCATATATCTGATACTTCTGTTATGCAAGACAATCTGAATAGTTTATATAAGTGGTGAGTTAAGAACAAGTTAAATTTAAACATAACTAAATGTAGTGCAATTACATTTACCCGTAAGCAACATATAATTGAACACCAGTACACTATAAACTAGGTCCTTCTTAATCGAGTAACTGAAACCAAAGATCTTGGTGTAGTTTTGGATAATAAATTGAGTTTTGCTTGTCATGTTAATTATATATCATCTAAAGCACCGAAGACTAGGATTTATTATAAGAAATACTCAACATTTCCATAATGTCTTTATTATCAAAACTTTGTATTGTTCACTAGTGAGGTCACAAATTGAATATGCATCCACCATTTGGTCTCCTTTCTTTCAAAGACATATAATAATTATTGAAAAGATACAACACAGATTTTTACGTTATATAAACTATAATCTGGGCTACAGTGTGAATGAATTAAACTATAATAGGCTTCTTTCTTACTTGAGGTTGACCACATTATATGACAGACGTGTAATTGCTGATATTGTATTATTGTATAAAATAATCAGTAATAGGATGGATTGTTCAGAATTGTTGGAAAATTTTAATTTTCATGTTTCTGCAGTAGTTACAAGGAACCAAAATCTTTTTTATGTACATCATCATAGTACTAGTTATTCCTTTTACAGCCCTATCACCCAGTTTCATAGATATGGTAATGCACAAGACATTGATTGGCATAACTGTTCTTTAAATCGTATACGGGATACTAACTTTTCGGTTCATAATCCATAAGATTAATACTGATATTATTTTCCATTTTGGCCTCACTTTGTATTTTCTCTTTGTATTTTTATTCTATAAGTTATTATTTTACTTTTGTAAGGCAATTTTTGTTCTCTAGTTTTGAATTGTATTTGAACACATTTTTAAATGTGTTTTTGTAGGCAAGGTTGAATAACCCATGAACATAAATAAATAAATAATTAAATTATTTGATAGAAAGAGTTGTTTTATGGGAGTATTGCTAATAAATTTTCTATTTTGTATCCTATTTCAGCCTTGAATATTCGAGTATTTTACGTATTTCAATCCAACAATAAAACCTTGGTCCTACTAAAATATCCAGTTTTCACTTACATTAAATATTATAGTATATCATATTTTATTTAATCGAATGAAAGTAAAATGACGTATTTTGATATAAACCCCAAATGGATTTTACTATGATGGAAATATATGGAGTAAGGTAATAGTTTTACACAATAGGTTCCTTTGGATTCCTCATATCATAATAAAATTTAGATAATTTCAGCAATGGAGCATGTTAAAACAATATTATTTTTATACACTCATTTAATATCAATCCTTTGAAGTTCAATGGAAAGGTGTCCATTTTTTCTATCGATGAATCATCGGTGTGCATTGCTGTATCGGTAGTAACTACACATGAAAAATTGGAGAACAGAAAGAAAGCTTCCGTGACATCATGTGGGGGATTAATCTTTTTTAAATGAAGTTATCGTCTTTCCTTCTGTAGTTATATAGAGCACATAATATCCATTTGCATCGTTACTGATTAAATTCGAATAGGTAGATAGTATTTGTAAGCTTCCGGGGTAGATTAAGCATTGATCCGCTGATCCAGATACTTCCAGAGGCATAAAATGTAAAATATTGTTTAGGTGTGCGTTGGATCAAAACGTTTTGCAATCTTTTTTCTTCCAAATTTAAAATCTATTCCCTTCAGATTTTTCTTTGTTCTTCGTCAAAAGATACAAATTTTATGTGATGAAAATATTAGAATAATACAATTCTTTCCATTCTTTTGAGAAAATTTTGTTTTCAAACGGAGTATTTCTATTATTTTTAAAAATTCATTCAAAATCCCAAAATTAATATAAACTTATTGTGGATATATTTCTAAATCACAGGCGCTCGTAAGAGTTCCGTAATAAGTTGATGTAATAATTTCGGAATTAGGAAAATATATTTGCTGCTGAAAAATGTGGTCGATTTATTTTCAGAAATTCAGTCTTTTGAAAAGTCTTGAGAAACGATTTTCTAGCATAGTCGATCATCTGCCACGCTTTGGAACCATATTCAGGTCATCCAGTGTATTATGCATCTAAATTGATCTTTATAAAAGTGGAGACTTTATGCCGCACAGTATTTGTCCTAGTTGATGATCCCATTGCATCTATATCTAAATCTACATCTACATGTTACTCTGCAAAACACCAGATTGATGGGTGGCAGGTGGTACAGCGCCCCAAAGCCTACCTAATATCTTATCTCGTGGGCATCACTCTCCTGTTATGGTATCGTATGGTCCTTGGAAAAAACGAGCCTTGATTACACACTGTCCTACAGTCAATCTCTCGTAGTTATCCTCGTGACCGTGCCTACTCACGCAAATAGGTGCCTCTTATATTCCTGAAACCTCCTCTGTTAGATCCTTCGAAATAAATTTCTCCAAAAACCTTAAACTAGCGCTAATTCTGCGATCCTCTAGCGATATCCAGCTCCTTCAAGAATGATGTGACGCTTAATTTTTGCTCATATTTTTGCTTAACGTTGGATTCTTTCTAACTCAAGTATCTGTCCCTTTTCGTACGGATCCCATATGCTGGAAGCGTATTCGACCTGAGATCTGACCAATCATAAATAACACGTTTCTCGTACCTGTTCTGTGCTACTTCTTACTATTCTGTCTACGAAGCCCAATTTCTTATTGGCTGCGCCTACGACTCTTCGAATATGCATATTCCACGATAGATCACGACAAATGGTGACTCCTAAATATTTAACGTATTCCGCAGATTGCATATTCAATCTTATCAGTTCTGTACTCCGAATCTAATTCATTGTCCTTGTCCTTCCATAAATTCAAGAGGGAACATTTGTCGTGATTAATTTCGATTTGCCATTCTCGACATCACGCAGAAACGACGGTTAAATATTCCTGGAGCGATTGTTGGCCATCCTGGCTCTTTTTCTCCTTTGTCATCTGCGAAAAGTCTGATCTTGCAGCAAACTACCGAGCAAATATCGTTTATATATATTGAGAATAGAAGTGGGTCTATGACACTTTCTTGTGTAACACCTGGCGCAACTTCAACCAGGTAGAGGGATTTCCCATCGATGACTACTATCTGTTGCGCTTGGTTTATTAACTTTCACTTATCTAAACATATCGTTAGCTCTTCCATATTAATTTTAGTAGTTACTTCCAGAGCCACATGTAAACGGCTTCCAGTCTTCATCAATCACCCACGTTACCCTTTCATACAGAACTACGCCTTATTAACTCCTTGAGCGATATTTTCCTTAACATTTGTATTATCCTGTTATAATTTTCTTAAGAACCTAGAAAATCCTTTTCCATGGCTATCAATACTTTAAAGTTCCCAGTGGCCTAGGTTAAATTGTCTGTACTCGTTAATTCATTAAAACTTTCGCGGTTGTCTAATTTGGTTAAATAATTCTTTCGGCTAGACCCGCGTTTAGCTAATGGCTGTAGCTGACTTTAAACCTCACTAAGCAAACGGATGGTAATCGAACCAGAGTTGGAAAAATTTGAGATTTTAGAGGATGATTCGTATAAAATCGGTCAAAGTTGAATAAAAATTAGGTATTGGAATATCTTTACTTTTCAGCATGATCTCCTGCTGTTTCGATACATTTCTTCCATCGCGAAACTAAAGCGTGTTTTCCGTCAAAAGAGAATTTCTTTGGTTGCTTCCTGCGCTAATCGAACCTAATCCTCGGAGTGGAAATGCTTTCTGTAAAATGCCTCTTTGAGCGGGCCAAAAGGATGATAGCCTCTTGGGACCAAGTCAAGCGAATAAGGGGAGTGTAGCACTACTTGAGAATGAAAAATCATTGGTGGTGTTGACAGCTACCCAGAAATTGTGAGGACGGGCACTGTCATGCTGTAAACAGACCCTTTTGAGATCAATTTGCTACCTTTGGCTCTTTTTGCAGGCTTCAGTTGACTCTTAAGCATAGGTATCGCAGTATTAAGTACTGTTGATATTCGTACCCTTCTACCTGTGATTCTCCCAAAAATCCTTTTTTATATAAAACACGGTTAACATCACTTAATGCCGACGATTTTTCTCTGAATTTCTTATCCATCGCTGAGCAAGAATTATGACACTCTTTAAGTGCATACTTTCAGTCTGAAAGTAATTCATCCATGACTCATATCCCCTTGCTCAGGGGCGGCCCTAGGAATTTTGGCGCCCCGGGCGAGATAACACTCTAGTGCCCCCCTCCATAAATGTTTGTAGAGATAATTACGAAGTACATGTTAATTTATTCATCGCTCTGTAAATATTATAGATAAAGAACAAAACAGAATGATTGCCACAAAGATTCCAGCCTGTTCGGCGATATACGATAGATCGGTATCCAGTATTTATTCACTTGCAAGTAATGCATAGATAGATGGTCAGAAAAGCGCCCCCAAGATTTTGGCGCCCCGGGCAGCCGCCCGGTTTGCCGATACCTCGGGCCGGCCCTGCCCTTGCTATATGGCATAGGAAATCATTTAATTCATTTGTACAATTTATTTTTAGCTTGTCATTGACAATGTGATGAACATATCCGATGCTCACGTTGAGATCGTGGTTCAATTCTTTGAGTTTAATACGCCACTCGTCTAGATTGAGACTTTCAAAAGCAGACACTATGGTGTCAGAGGCAACTATTCTGCTTGTCTAGACAGGCTGAGCAGCATCTTCAAGACTATTGACTACATTTTTAAACTTTTCGACCAATCCGTACGCTTTCTTTTGTGACAAATTTCTCTTACCATGCACGCCAACCCTCATGTGATTCATTTCAGTTGGCTTAACTCTTGTCAGTGGTTTCCAAACTGTGTGGGGGCTGGTGATGGCGGTGCAAAACTACTTCACATTGTATTTACTGTCGTTTTAACTGTCACAATCGTGAGACCTACAAGATGCAGTCGCCAAATTCTAGTTCTCAAGTAGCTAGGGCGTATCATTTGCCATATGTAGGTATGTATATAACATATAATGGGGCGCAAGGACAGTTTTCTTTGTAAAGTTTGGAAACCGTTGGTTTAACTCATGCATTAAATAATCTGATAATTTCTGTCAATTCTTATCTGTATGAGTCGTCAATATTTTAACTATCGGCCTGGAAACCAAATGACGATCACGCCCAAGAGTTCTCAAATGAAGCAAATTAACTTATCTATGTAAAACATTTAAATTAAACTCATATTTACCAAGATTTTAGTCACTTTTATTTTTTTCATTTGAATCACGCGTGAGAAAAAAAGAGAGTGAGAGAGAGTGAGAGTGAGTGAGAGAGTGAGAGAGTGAGAGAGAGAGAGTGAGAGAGAGAGAGAGTGAGAGAGAGAGAGTGTGTGAGAGAGAGAGTGAGAGAGAGAGTTGTCGAGCAAACGTCGCCGCTTCTTTCTCGAAGAAAATTGAATCGTTTCGAGTATTCCCACTGCACCAAAACTCTACCATTTCCCAATTCTTCTTTCGCCTTCACTCCTTTTCCCTCCTCGCTTTTCTTATCATACAACTTTCTCTCTCTTTCTCTCCTTTCCAATTCACCCTCCAAATCTGACGGCGAATGATTGGTTTTAAACTTCGCTCAAAGCAAAGTCCGTTCCACATAAAACGGTGTTCTAACAAAGTATATTTGTATGCCAATTTCGATACGTAAATGCAATGTTTTTCAACATTTCGCCGTATTTGTTTTTACGCCATATTTTCAGGTATAATTTTATTTCATATAAGTATTTCAAATTATTCGATATATTTTTTTTGGAAAATTTTGTTGTTGCTTTCATCTTTTAATAAAAATATTTAGCAATCCAAACTGTTTAATTCAGTCCCCATTACTCGGCTTATATCAGGCTGACAGCTTATTAGCCTGATTATAAATGGAAAATATATCGCGGAGCCCTTCAATGAAGGTCAACTCGTATAGTACATACCTCGAACAGTCGAAAGGTCGCGTTTCGTAAGTTGAGTAGATGATCTGTTGTATTCAATCGTTAGGGTGGCCTAAGCGATTCAATTCATAATCTTTTACATTCTGTTACATTAGTTGCTCACATTTCGATGTCTTTACCTTTTCTGTTATTTCTTTCCTCTTCTTTCTCTCTTCCTTCTCAGCGCATTTCCTTCGCGTCTATTGACTAACTTTCGCGTTATTCTCCTCTTCCAAATTCTTTTCTTCGCGTAGCTCGGGTATGAAGTCATTTTTCACGTCATATTTTATTCACCGAACCTCAGTGATTTAAAGATTCAGCACTCCGCTCATTTTCAAACATGATTTCGTTCTCAGGGCATTGTTTCATAATAACAGGGCGTCCTTTCTATAAAGTTATTTTTATTCTATTTTTATTGTATGCGTTCCATTATTCCCTTGTAATTAAAACCCTCCATTGTCGTCGCATCGCTGCTTCGCTCCATCTCCCGTAATTACCTATTTTCCATTACCTTCTTAAGTATTCTTTATTTTCTCAAACGTCTCTTTTCCCAGTTGATGTGGGGTCTCTCAGAAATTATTTCCTTTGCTCCAATTTTTTATCTCTTCTTTCTCCGTGAACCTATTTATGAGTGAATAATAGCTGCCACTACTAATTAAAGGTGTTCCTTAAAATGAAAGGTTTTTATTCCAATTGAATATCGTCTATATGACTTGGCAACAATACGTCAGTCGATACACGAAATTCTCCTTTAATACTAAACATATTTTTGATAAAGTTTACGTCTCCATTGAAACTATATGCTATATTTATACATATAACAGAATTTACAAACATGAAAATAGTAAAACGTGTATACCGGTGAAGTTATTTTTACCGCAGTTAGCACTGGTGTTTCAACTCAATGAAAAAACTCGAACGTAAATTCTAAACAAATATTTGACTTGCTTCACCTTATAATTACTCTCTATAATGACATCATCAGAGTTAAACAGGTAACTGTTATCTTTATTACGTACTGAATATTACTAAAAATTTCTTTAAATCTGATATGTTCAGCACATTACCTTCTCCATACAGGGTAATGAATATGATTTTAATAGTACATACGAGTTGCTCTAGGCAACAGCGTCCTCAATAAAAACTTTCGGAAATTATACTCGTGAATGATTTTCAAACGCTGAATTATTTCCAAAATGAAAAGCACTTTGAATAACTTTTCACAAAGGAATGACTGTAGGTAAACAAAATTATTTGGTGCTGTGGATAGTAAAAAATGGTTCGCAGTTATTGGCAATACTGTCATTGCATTGTATTTACAAGCAAATTTGGTTGCAAAATATAACGCTAGATGGTGCAGGAATAATTTTGTTGTGCTTAAAATCACTCCCTTTAGTACTATAGAAACATAAGGATTACCCAGTATGAAGAAAGCCATATGCTTGACAAAAAATATATTTTTTCATATTTTTAAGATTCTTAGATTGATATATTTCATTAAATATGCCTAAAGACGCTCATTCTAAAAATGTGAACAAGCTGCCTAACTCAAAAGAGATATTTAGTTATTTTAATTAAAAATATATGTTGGCGATGTGGAAACAAATCTCCCGGGTTGAGTTAAGCAGTTAAAATGAGTATTCATAAATATAAAATGTAAAGCAAGCCAGAAAATGAATTTATAGGTCAAAGTTTCTACAAAACGTTATTTATTTGACGAGCGAGAACATTTTTACCAAACATGTGCGTTGACCAGTGGGCGATTATTCGGCGAGCGCAACAGCTACAATTCCCATTAGGTCCATTCTTTCGAAAGTACACTGGAAAACGGGTTGGAAATGTACGTGACCCTAGTTTTCACCTGTCCTCGAGTGGTGTACACAGTCCGTTATGCACGCGTTGTACGTCGTCCAGTGGATAGGAGAAGAGTTTCGTTGTCTATCGAGCGCTTGTGAATGCGAGTCCGTGTTGACGATGGATGAGGAGCTCACAGGGTGGGAGGAGGGTAGGAAATTGAATGGGAGGCATAAAAAACGGGTCGGATAAAGAGGAGATAGGAAAGAAGGGGAAATAGAGGGAATAAACGTAGGAAGAGGTATTATGAGGAGGGATGGATGGTTGCAGGCGAAGGACGAATATAGAGTGAGGGAGTCAATATGAAAAGGGGAAAGAAGGGAGAGAGAGAGAGAGAGATAGGGAAGCGGAGGGAGAATAGGAGAAAGAGAGAGAGGAAGAGGGGAGCGAAATAAGGAGGGATAGAAATGAAGAGAGCGGAGGGAGAGTAAAGAGGGATGAGGGAGAAAGGTGGCCTGGGAGAGGACTGCAATATACATAAGAGAAGGGAGGTAAATCATTGGAATGGGAAAAGGGAGGATGCATGAAATTGAAGGTAGTGAAGTATACATATATTAGAAGTAAGACCTTTTACCTGTTTTACATTAGGTATCCCATTTTATTCATATTTGCTCATCGAAGAATTAAACTTTTTCAGGGTTGAATTTACCAGAAAAGGTAAACTTTTCTCCTAAAAAAATGTTACACTGAATTAAATGTCACCATTAGCGAAGTTATTGAACTAGCATATTTTTTATGAAGAAAACCAATGTGATTCACGCTCTCTTAAAAACTGTCCTCGATCTTTTAAATCTTATGTTTCTGTTTGTGTAAATAGTAGCCATTGCTGATGACAGTAAAAAATAGAATATAATTTTTGAAATTAACTGTGTTACCCTTGATCGTCCACTGTCATTTATGAGTGAATTAAAAAGAAAATGATATTCACTCCTATCTCTTAAGAGTTCACGCTCATATTATTAAGCTTCAATGTAGCGAAGCAACCTAAAATTTCCGATCGTTGCAATTTGTATTCATCGGAGTCTCTAAGCTTCTACCTCGCGCCATATGCGTTAAATTCAAACGGCTGTCGATTGCACTCCTCCACTCGCATACACACTCACAGGGTGTTTCACGACCGGTCTGCCATACTTCTGGAGGTGATTCGGGAGGTAAGTTCGAGTAAAAATTGGTCCTATTTCCAACCGTTGAGGAGCTACGGACGTTTTAATGTGTGCAACGCTGTTATGGCAACTGGTGACGGTTTGAGTTGCGTTGTAATAAACACTGATACTCAGTTATTTCTTGCGTCACATCCTTCTGATCAGTACTCAGAGTTACACGTGACACTGTGTTGCTATTAGTTCAAAATCGTAGTTTCGTCTTTCGTTTTATCACAAAATGAATCAACAGTTCACTCCCAGTGAATACGCTGATATCCATTACATTTATGGATTCTGTGATGGTAACAGCAGGGCAGCAGTTGAAGAATATGCAGACTTTTTCCAAATCTCGAACAGGCAAGTTTTTAGTGATACACACCAGAGATTAAGAGAAACAAGGACAGTTGTTCCACATCAACATGAACGTGTAGCACGACGGCACGTTGCTGTGGAAGAGCGCATACTGGATCTTATACAACGTAGCCAAGCAACCAGTGTTCGAAGGATTTATAATCGAATTGGTGTATCCACATCGCGGGAATGGCGAATCATGCCTGATGAAGGTTTGCATCCTTATCATTTGCAATGTATGCAGGCTCTTCAACCTGGTGATTACGATCATCGTGTTCGCTTCTGCCAGTGGATGCTGTTCTGTCTCCATAGTCTTAACCGCATACCGTTCAGTGATGAAACACAATTTAATCGGGATGGAATTAACAATACACGAAATTCCCACTTGTGGTCCACCGATAATCCTCACGGGACCGTTGAAAGCAACTTTCAAAATTGATTCTCAGTTATGTTTGGTGTGCTCTGATTGGAGATTTGTTGATTGGACCATTCTTTTAGGAACAACGTTTAAATGCTGCTAATTATCTGAACTTCCTGAAGAAAGAACTGCTGCTTTTAATGGAGGACGTGTCTCTGGAGACAAGGCGCAGAATGCTCTTTCAGCAGGATAGGGCGCCTCCACATTTTAGTCGTCAAGTTACGGATTACTTGAATCAGCGTTATGGGAATCGGTGGATAGGTCGTGGTGGTCCAATATCTTGACCGCCGAGATCTCCAGACCTAACCCTGCCTGATTTCTTTTTGTGGGGTCTTATGAAAGAGGTGGCCTACAAGACCAAAGTACAGACGAGAGAGGAACTCTTGCGTCGCATTTTGGATGCTGCTGCGTATGTACGAGACCATCCTGAAATGATCCAACGTGCAGTAAACTCTTGTTTGGAATGAGCAAGACTGTGCATTGAAAACCGTGGCCGACATTTTGAACAGCTAACATAAGGTGTATCTCGAAACGTACCAATAAATTTATTTGATTAATATTCTCGTGTATTTTTTCCTGTGTGCACCTACTATCATCCACAGCTCCTCAACGCAACGGGTTGAAATAGGACCATTGTTGTATTAACTTTTTTTTTAAATGAAACTACCTCCTGAATCACCTCCCGAGGTATGGCAGACCGGTCGTAAAACACCCTGTTTTTGTGTGTGTATATATACTTGCGAAAGACGAAAGGTAAATAAGGATATTTATCGCAACTAGGTGTTGAAGGAAACCCAGGGAGCACTTACCGGAAGGAGAGCCTCTGGGGTGTCGGAGAGACATTTGTAGACGTTGTTGGAGCTTTCGGGATGATCCCTTCGTCAACACAACACTACAAATGTGTCCCAGCGGCTCTCCTTCCGGTAAGTGCTCACTGGGTTTCCTTCAACACCTAGTTGCCCTAAATATGTATATATGTATATATATCTTCAGCTTCCAAATCAGCCTCACCTTCCAACGCACAAAATAATTTTCCTTACGAATGTGATATTCTCGCTCTGCAAAAAAGAACTTCGACTAGAAAAGCGGGAATTGCAAAATATTGTTTCCAATAATCTTATATTTCTGCGATTTTAATCACTTTATTATGACGGAATTTAGTGTTTTATAATATTTGGACTTACTCCATAATTGTTAATGCTATTAAATAGACGTTTATTGCATGAAACGACACGATCCATCAGAAACCCCGATATATCACTGAGGCTGAAAATGAAATAATAACAAGGCCGAAGTTGTATTGAAATTTCGCCCGGTGAGAACAAAAAACAAAGAATAGAGATTTTTCAGATATTTAATCGTTCAGTTGCCTCCTTCATTTTAATTGACGATTCGCTGAATCGAAGATGTAAATCCAAAACGAGTTCGTAAATATAAGCGGCTGCTCAGATGTCGTTTCGATTCATAAATAACTGCTGCAATCAGTGTTTACTTTTAAAAATAATTGATTAGAGTGCTTTTATTCATTCCTGATAGCGAATGATTTTGCGTGTGTGATCCGAAAGCACCAAAATGGAAGGATGAATTACAGAAAGGAGGATTTCAGTGTCAGTCTTAAAGTGATACCACTCCGCCAATAATATTGCAGAATTAGTTCGATTTTTGTCGATTGACCAGCTACGAAATCTCGATTTTAAGTACTGTTGCGGCCACAATAAACATTGCCTTAACATAAATGTAAAGGTATTCGGTTTTCTTTTTCGAAGAAAATCGAAGACGCATTAAGGAGTTAGCATGCTGTGCTCTTATTTTACACAGTATTCCACGTAGTGGGAATCATCATTTTCCGAGAATGGGAGCGGAAGATGGTGAGAACGACCCTCGATAATATCCAAATGCAGCTTCCAGAGTAGAGCACTGCGCGAACCTGATTTTCTAGGCTCGGCCTGGCCCATACGATGTAATTGTAGGCCCGGTCTGTGTGATATTACCGAAGACCAGTGTGACTCGCGTGATTTTTAAAGCCCGGGCCCGTAATTAATTCCAAAGAATCGGCCCTTACCCGGCCCATGCAGGACTCTATTCCAGAGTTTTCGACCCCTATATCGAGTCCAGAGCAAATGGAGAAGCTGCTTTCTGCCGTTTTCTTCCTATCTCGCTTTACTCACAGCTTTCTATTTTAGTGACTTTATCATTGATGCTTCGCCGTGTTCTAATATCTTAACTGTTTTGCGCCTATTCTTTGAAAGTGAGGAAATATATCGTTACTCCATCATAAAATAAATAAGAATATTTATTTATACAAAGATTTGAAAATTATTCACGAATTTCTGAAACGTTACGATATTAATTCCACCGCAGGATAAATCCTACCAAGGAACCATTCGCCACATTTTGACCATTTATGCTTCCACCGACATTTGGCATTCCGCTTCACGAGTAAGATTCCTTTTCTTGACAAAACGTTAGGTACGTCCCGATTATATAGTAGGAGCGAACGCTCTGCATAACGGACGGCGCGCCGTAGCCTCGCGCGAAGTACGGTTCGCGTTCTCTATGCTGCGGTCGCATCCCCGCTACTTACGAACTTATCCGTGAGTCACGAGAGATGGCCTGAGATCTTCTGAATTTCAAAGACGTGGGAATTCGAGAAACCAGAAATGTTATATTGTGGCGCGTACGATGAGAAACTCGCGAAAAGTATTACTCGGTGGCGCTTCGCGATTTCTCTCTACGAGCTGGGGCGCCCTGTCCATCTTTCCAGGGGCGGAGACGGCGAGAGGAGGTCCTAGAGAGGGCGGGAAACGAAGAGGAAAGCTGAGATGGTAATGAAATATGCATGCAGTGTAACAGGGGAGGAGGTAAATGGATCAAATAGTAACGAAATTTGTCTTTCACTCGAAGTTTGTGAGGAGCAATATCCAACGCCAAATCCGAGAAGAGGAAACAATAAGAAAACCGAAAGTGGGAAGTGAAAAATAATGATGAGAAGAGCATAAACGACGCCAGGTTGCTAAAAAGAAGGAAAAAAAGAGGAAGCGAGAAAATGTTCAGGGAGGTAGGGCGCTTGGGAGAATGGATGAGAAGGGCGAGTGGAAAGAGGGAGAGGAAAGAGCCGGCCTCAATGCAGCAAGAATTTAAAGTGAGCTCTGAAGTTGAATAATGAATTTCCTAGAGGATGAGGCCTTATATATTTTGTACCTTGATAAAGTTTGACGGCAGATAGGGTAGCAAATTAATGTAAAAAAATTCCTCCTTTATTGTTTAAAAGCTTTCTGGATCATGATAAGACCCTTTTTGAAAAAAAATGAACGAGGAGGGAATGCGGTTGATTGTTTTTCAAAGGAGCCAGCGAAAGAGGAAGCTTTCCTCTCGGAGCTAATAAGGATAGCGTATCGCAAATATATGTGCAGCGTAAAAAAAACATTTATGAATGTAATTTATGTATATAAAAAACTCTTGGAAAAGCCGATATGCTCAGGTACTATATCAATCTCAAAGCTTCCACCCGTTTCTCTCTCCGTCTTTCCACATAGCGTCTTCCACGCTGGTTATGTTGGAAGATCTGTTTGTGTACCCTATGCGATGTAATTCGCTGTGTTCGATTCATCCGGTTCTGCTCATATTCCTCCTCGTTGTCGGACGGTATGCCGACAGGACGCTATGTCGACAAGACTCTATGCCATCAAGTGTAATGGGACAGGGAAATTTCTCGCCGAGTTTATTGTTTCTAAGAAATTTTTTTGAATTTTTCATTATGTGACAGACGGAATGAAGAGGGTAGACCTGAAAAATACTCACCAAAATCGGAAATTAGGCGACTATGACTGGAAATTTCGAATGGAGTAATAATCATCATCACATTGTGAATGGGATAGATTTCGAGAAGAATTCTAAGTTCTTTTTTAATATTTTTATATTAATTAAAAAACGTTTTTTGTTCTTATGTCTTTTATAAGTTGATAAATTAACATATATTTGTGCGTTAAATTGTAGTAGGATTGTTTACAGAGTTAATTTCCATCAGCAGTGATGTTACTCATGGCAATTCGTGAAACAAGGAATAATGTTACCGTAACATCTGTTGAAAGGAGTGAAATACACGAGCGGCGGACATGTTTCGCTGGCTCAAATATTATGTGCGTCCGCAAGAGAAATATTAGTATAATGGACGATTTAGCCCACGGCGGCCTCTAATATTCATAGAAAAGTTTATGAGATATTAAATGAAAAATTAAAAATAGGGGATTTTTGCCAATGTGCTGTGTAAATATGGAATTATCGTAAATGTCGCGTTTATCAATCTAAGTTTGTTCACTCGTAAAATGGGCATATTTTACAACTAGTTTATATTTTGGTCCTACATTTGCCTGAAAAACATTTTAATGATGAAATTTGATAAACCACGGGAACATTCTCCAAAGATAATTTAATTTATTTTTGCAGAAATAGAAAACTATTGCTATTTGAGGTTTTGAGGAAGTAAAGACTTATTTTATGGGAACTAATGTAGTTATTTGAATTTATTATATAACTTTTAATTTACGATTATAAATAAATTCGTTTAAATTTTGCCTAAAAATATATTATTAATAAAAATGTGACCGAGGATTTCTTCGTTCCTCTTACAGCAACGGGATGACTTTTAAAACAAAAAGTTGTTTAACTATATACATTTAATAGTTTTTATTCATCATGTTAACAAACATGGAAAAGTACTACAAACTCTGTTTAAGGGGTAAATTTCAAGTGGAGAACCAATTAAAAATTCATATAAGTTTCATAATTTCACTCATTATCTAAATTATCAAAGAGGGCAGACTTTAATCAGTTGAATTAATATGGCATTCATTATTAGTAATGCACTAATCCAGTATTAAAATGTGTGGTTTAACCATGGCCTATGGGTGCAAGGGGTGCATCGCACTCGGGCGGCAACATATTAGGGGCGGCATTTCATGGGCGGAGGCAAGAATCTCTCTTAATTTTGTGTCTTGCACAATTTATTCCTTAAATTAAATACAACTTTAATCTAAAAATCGAAAAAATCTGGGCCAGGGTACTTTTATAAGTCCGTAAGGGACGGCATAAACTGCTTGCACCCGGGCGGCAAATATGCCCGGCGCGGGCCTGGGTTTATGTAATACTACGTATATAGTAGCATTAGTTTACATGTATGGGAAAGGCAATTCGTTGATTATTAGCAAAATTAAAGTTAAATAACAGATCAATATTTTCATTGTTACATCTATGATCTTTTTACGAGTACACCATTCCCATTCCTCAGGTTATCTCAATTATTACTTCAATCGAACATAATACCCTCACCGGTTCTATAGATTAGAAGCGGCACACGAATTGTTTTCGCTACAGGTGATGGAATGCGCTACAGTAGCCATTAAAAATACTTCGACACCAAAAAATCTTTGATTAACCTCATTATATGTCGCAGACCTTAATAATATAAAAGCTAGTTTTCGGTGATTATAATGAATTAATAATGCAACATTATCCTATTTTGCAAACTTGGCAAAATGTCATAAGGTTACATCAACGTTACTCAAACAGAGTTCTCCAAAAGTACATGATAACAGGATTAGCTCTTTCAACTCAATTTGCAACAGTGAAGGTAACTATCAATACATAACCAATGCAAATATTTCACGAGAGGAATTTAAAAATTGCCGCAATTTATTATGTTTGTGCAAACAAACGCATTCGCATTTTATCGCTTAAAGCACGGAGCACTCATAACAGGGGATATTGTGTTTTGTATATAGTACTTTGTAAATCAATATGTTCACATGCAATAGATGTAAATAACTATACCTTCCCTTCATGTACATTCATCTGGAAATGGAAAACTATTAAAGACTGAGACGACAGGGAGAATTTAATGTGATAATCAAAGTCTTAGAGGTTGTAAAACGCTACAATAGTCGAATACGAAATAATTCATGCGAAGAAGAAAAGAAATCATTAAAATAATGAGCCGTAAAATATTTTTCGTTATTTTTTAAATGTTAAAGCGTTTTCTGCTGTATAATACGTACCTATGTGAAGTTTAAAACTGTCCGCATTAGATTGATGTTTCATTATCTTAAACTTTTGAAAATCTAAGTTATGTTTGATAGATATGGCGCTGTGAGAATTTCAGCTCAAAAGTTAGAGGATAAAGCAAAAGGAATTGTAAAAATTAGGAACTGGCGAAAGGATAATTTATGAACTGAAATGTGTGTACTTTTTAAGAGGCCATTAGAAGTTTATTAGTGATTTTTTTAGTATAAGACGAGAGAAAGTTTTAGATTTTTAGTTATTAAAATTTTTATTTTGTATCTCATAAATAATCCGACTTTGCAAAAAATTTCAGTTTACATTGTATTTAGTTAAACCTAATGTAACGTCGAAGAATATTCCAACAGGGTGGCGCTGTTTCAAGGATCCAGATTTGGAGTCTCGTGCTAAGTGCCTGTCCAAATTATTAATTTCCACTACAATTGAATTTTGTCATTGGATTTAATCGAACTCATGCAATTGGAAAATTAACCAAAACCCATTCGCCATTTACGCATTTCGGGTAGACATGTTGAAATATACAAGTAATCAGTTGCTAAGCGCACCTTATACGAGCTAAACAAGTTTACCGAGGTATTCCGTTTATTATCCTCAAAAGTTTACAAGTATCCGTCGTAACTTTTAAAATTCCTCTGGAAGTGGATAGATGGTCAATATGGGTTAAACAAGCTTAACTATATTATTCAACTAATAACAATATGAAATTCGGAAGATAAACATAGAAACGGAGCAACCCAATGAAGAAAATGGGATTACCACCGCAGCCGAGATATTTTAATCCACTTCCTGTAAGATACGTAGCGTTACTTCATACGATATGACGGGCTGAAATGGCCTGATCCTCTCATAATCCGACAGATATAAAATAAAAATTATAAAACTTTGAAAACTATCGAAAAAGTTTTTGGTCAAACTTAGGCTGCATTTTTTTAATCTCCACCTCCTTAATTAAGTAGCTGAAATACTGGGAAACAGTTTTCCTCGACACGGTACCGGGCAACCTCGAAGGCTTCCCCTAAGTCCCCCAGACATGCTCCGATTTAGGAGAGGAGGCAAGCTTCTTATCGTGGCACTCGAGAGAATAGCGGGGAAGGCGGCAAGAAGGGAAGACAAGCAAGCTGGCGAAATACAGTCACCGTATGCGGCGATACGGTACTCATCCGAAGGTTTTCGAAGGAAGCAGACGGAATGCATGCAGTCCATTGGTTCTCTCTTGTGCTGTTTCTCAGTGGAAAGAGGAGAGGATGGGAAGGAGATGAGTTGGAAAGAGGAAAGGCGGAGAGGGAGACAATAGTGGAAGTGTGCCCAAAATATGCTGCTTTTCTGCAGCATTTTGATATTATGTAAATACCGTGTAAGGATTCCGGGGACTAACTATGATTTTTTAATTTTTCTTTCTTGAAAATATCAAAACATGAAAGAAATATTAGGGTAATAGAGGGTGAAGTGAATATTTAAGAATATCAGAAGGGGAGCGCGGGGCGATAAAGGTTAAGAACCACTGGTTTAGACGAATTATTGTGTGTTACTAGCGTAATTGCCCGCCAAATGTGACGGGAATGCGTGAATTAAGTATTAGGTCAAAATAAAAATTAATAACATCAATTTGTGTATTAAAACGTAAAAACTGAATATAAAACCCACATAACCGAATCTTCCAGGAAGTAATAATAATCATGGGCATATACAGACATTAGTTTGGCAGAGGTATATGTTAATGAAGATTTGTTCGTTAAACATATTATAGTAAATAATTCTATATGAATTTTGTTACATAAATATAAATGACCTAGTCCACAATAATCATTACTCAGATTGTAATGAACGTTCATGTGCTCGTTGTCAATCGATAAACTGTTGCTTCTGGTGACTAAATAGCTCTCTACTTGTATACCTCGCTTTTCGTTTGTTCAGATCGTTCAGTCTTTTCTGTCTATCCTTTTCCGTTTCTCTTCTCCTAGCTTTAGCAATATTTAGGCGAGATCTTCAGTGAGTTTGTGCTCCTCTATTAAGTCTTCCTTTCCTTTCATCTTGATTTTCGTTACTTTTCATAATTATGAACTGTATTAATTAAAGGATAACGGTAAATAATATGTAATGTATGGCTATTGTTGTTCAGAATTAGTTTTATACTATAATAGAATATCTCTGATTATTCATGCTCAGCATTTAAAATATGTTAAGCCCATATTATTAGCAGCACTGATGGAGGTATGCTTTTGGCATTGTAGATTTCTCGAGAAATTGTTAATTTTTATAGGTGTTTTTTTCGATTCCAGGTGATAGCTTATTTTTCCCATAAGATAACGTAATAAATCTACGTTTTTGACTGCAAACGTTATTTCGTTAATATTTTAAAATATCTGAAAAATACGATTTAAACAATAAACTTGCGCAGTCATTCGGAGAAAATTATAAAGATTAATTTCCAAATCGTAGAAATTGAAATATCATCCGAAAATCTCCAAAAATTATGTTTTAATACGATTTTATCACAATTTTTATACATTTCTTACGCATTAGCATCGACCCAACAATAGACAAAAAATTGCAGTTGTCAAGGCGATGAATAGAATAAATGCGTAAAAACCACGAAAAAATAGTCAAACGTAATTTTTGGACTTTTTTGAATAAGAAAAAAGGTTTTCTTGCATCGTTTCAGCTCTGCCCATGTTATTCAAATGGAGAAAATATATGCTCTTGATAAGTTGAAAATCCAAGTGATTCCTGAAAGTTTGATCAAAAAAATGGGCGGTTTTTCTTATTCTACGACAGACAGACCAACACAATTAGGATATTATGTACATAATGTTATCTAATTCCCGCCATAAATGTGTCATCTCAGCTCCGAATAGGGGTACAACGACTGTGGGTTTCACCGGAAATTTCGGGTTATCAGCCGAATCTTCGGGCTTCGGGTTGGACTCCGTAATTCTTCGGGTTGAAATGAATCTGACACAACTTTGTTTTAACGCCTCCAACATTTTATTCCTATGTCTTTGGCGTCTCTTGAAAGGATCAAAATTTGACTGCAACGTATGCTTAGCCAAAACATTCAAAATTGTTTTCAACAATATCAAGATGAACCAAAGATTTCCGATTTTTAGATGAAAGCCATTTACTCGTAAACGCCATATTTCAGTTGAAAATCAATCTGGTAACTGCGAAATACCTAATATTTTTGCAGGAAAAAGTTCAAGGTAGCAAATATCAAATAATTCAACTCGGCCACCAATATGTCAATATGTAATATAGGGTAGTTTAACGTGTTTAAGCGGTACAAGCAACCAATGAACACAGGTTGATGGGTATAAGCGGTTGCCGCAGTTAAGGGGTAAAGTGTCTGTCAAACAGCTTACCCTAAATAAAATATCACCGATATATATATATATATATTTAGGGCAACTAGGTGTTGAAAGAAACCCAGTGAAAACTCACCGGAAGTAGAGCCGCTGGGGTGTTGGACACATTTGTATATATATATATATATATGGAAATATATTATAATTTAGTTTTCCAGTTGATATTAAATTTTAATCTAGTGATTATTATCTTCATAATATAAATGAATTCAACATTCATATTGCTCCTCAAAATCGTTACCGTCTATGAAAGAAAGAGTCCAACACAAAGCTTTCTCATTTAAAGATTTTTTTATTGGTTGTAAAAGTAGTTGTGCAAATGCTGTTCCCAAAACACATATCTTGTTATAACATCATACTTCACTTCACATTACGCCCTTTCACTCGCAGGGGCCACAAATTAGCAAATGGCAGAATGTGGCTGGAAATTAGGACGTATTTAATTAATTATACTTTTTCAAAAATTTTCACGATTTAATGTTAAGAAATACAAAATCACACACTAATTTAATACTAATTAAGGAATACCTTTCCACGCACATAACATGCTCTGATTTTTTTTAAAAAGAATAAATGTTTTGATTTGAGCCCATTCAGTAGTTAGTCGTTCTCATCTCATTTTTTAAGATTTTCGTTTGTATTGGAATACCGTAATTTTCCGATTATAATACGCAACCTATATAATACGCACCCTTGTTTTCAGGAGTGAAATGTGAAAATTCTCTTATCACCATGTATAATACGCACCTATTTTTTGTAAAAGTTCAATGTAATTTTACTTGACTATGTGTACTATCGGGACAGTTCTCGCCTTGCCGCGAAATGAGATGTTTGAGTACAGTGAGGGGGAGTGGTGATGAATTCCTAGACTTTAGTAATTCTGTCAGTTAAACTAAATAAATAAATATTCTTATTTTTGTTTTGAAAAACAATTTTTAAAGGAATGTTATCGAAGTGCATTGAAATGTACGATTTATTTGTAAAAACATGTTCGTTATCGAATTGCATTGAAATATACGATTTATTGATAAAAACGTTCGAAAATATAAATTATTTCCGTACTGAAAAAAGTTGTATGCATTTATAACCATATATAATACGCACCCTAAGTTTTTGTCAACTATTTCGAGAAAAAAATGTTATAATCGGAAAATTACGGTACTTCGACCCTGCTTTATGATATTTCTCACAGGAAGGTTAGGTACTTTTGTATTTTGTAGTCCATGATATAAAATCCTAAATTTGTGTTAAAATATTGAACAATTTATTTAAACTATCTTCTTTTGTAAAGTTGGGAAGTGGATTTATATCAAATTATTGCATACTTATACGTGTATTTAATTGCTTAAATTAATGTCTGGGAAGTGTTTCACTCAATTTATTTGGATAAACTAAAGTAAAGTACAATTATCGGGAAGTAGTGTCATACTAAATCGACCTGTTATAAGGATTAATTTCACACGTTTTTATTTCGGGTCATATAAGGTCTAAAGGGTGCTCTTCAAGCAGTAAATTTTTAATTACAGCAGGAATTTATCCAAAATGTTTTATGAAAAATAATGCGTTTTCAACAATTGTTTTCCCCTCTTTTGCTACTCATCCAATCCGTTCCGAAACAAGTTCCGACATTTTTAGATTCCCACATGAGAGAAGGTATAATTTAATTAAGCGTGCCAGTACGACAACTTTGCTCATGATGATGGAGTTTGTCCTCGTATCCCGCAGGACGGCCGAAGCAAGAAGTTAGTCTCCATCACACCAGACGGCGCCTCTTTGGGTCGATTGCCAGATACTGCCGTCATGGTGGCAGCACCTCCGCGTCTCCTCCGCTCCCGATCCCCGGGCCCAGCAGAGCGGCGAGGGTAGGCAGCGATAGCAGCTGAGCTTGTCCTCCTTCGCCGGTTACCCGCGTTCGATTACCGGGGCGGGGTGGACACGTTCCCTTACGCGAAAAGGGGCGAGATATTTACTGCCGCTTGTGAACGTCACATTCTTCGGAGAGAAAACTGCCTCGCGTTCCGATCAAGTTCGCGTGTCCCACATCGATCGCCAGTTCCTCGAAGGCCAACCAACGAACCACATTAAAAAAAAAGTCGTTCGGAAAAATCGTGTGGGGTGGAATCGAGGGGGTGGGAGAGAGAGGAGGGGGGGAGAGAGGGTTTATTTTGTGGAAACAGACAAAAGAAGAACAGCGGGAAGAGATCGGTGTTAGTGTGTGTGTGTGCGCGAGAAAGGAGCGATGAAGCGGCGAGCGGAGGTGGAATGAACTGCGAGCGGTGTGCGTGGCTCTCAATTCCCTGAATGCTTCGCTCTCAAATGTTTGAAGAGTTCTGTTGGTGACGCAAGAATCGCGCCGAGATCTCGGATTCCCAAATATTCCTCTCGAACTCTCGAAAGTGATCTCGTGCTCTCCTCTCAGAGCGAGTGACTGCCGCTTCGATGGCCCAAAACCTCTTTCGGACCTCTTGGTTCGGCCCTTCGGCCAAAGGCCGATTTGTTTAGGACCACGAGGGTTCTTCCGAATGTGGCTGGGTGTGGCTATTGTGCGAATTTCTGATGCTGACGCACCGTGTGAGAAGTTTGGAAGTTACCATTGTGCTCGTTTAATAGTGGTCGCTGGAGCGGTGACGCGGACCGAATTAACTGTTTGAACGCCGAATCGGATGAATATCGTCGTGTGACTGAATCCCAGCGATTACGACAGAAACCTCAGAAGGAACGAGACTATCCTTTCGGTGTAGCTTCATACATATCCTCTCTACACCTTCCCAGATCAATTTGCTAACGAATTTTCCGCTCGGGAAGAGATAAAAGTTCGATGGTATGTCGAGACAAGAAAATTTTCCTAAAAGTAAAATAACTTTGACTGCCAAACTTGTAATTTTCTAAAAGCTCATAAAAATTTGCACAAATATTTTTACTCAAGAGGTTGCTTCTAGCCGACAATTTCCGCGTAAATAGCACAAACAGAGTGATTAGAAACATTAATAGCAGGAAGGATCTCCCGTCGTTTTTCTGCGTAAAAGTAAAGAAATCCGCGGAAATTTTGTTGCTAGTATTTCCTTCCGCTGCATACTTAATTTAAAGGGTTTTTGGAGCGCGAGAAGCATTGCTTGTCACCCGCAGTTAGTACTGGAGACGTCTGGAGTGGTTTTGGCGTACATTCTCATCCCTTCTCGACCACCCACACATCCTTCTCTGGCCTCCTCTTTCTCTCTGCCACCCCAATCCTTTCCAAATCCCTCGCTCCTTCCACTCCACTCGAATAACCCTCGCACTTAAACTCCAATCCCGCCAAAAGTTCCTCCCTCCTCCTAACAATCTCTGATCTTGCGACCATCATCAAACCCATCATCAAACTAATTCGGCCCTCTCTCATCGGAAGCCCTTTTCCTCGTTTTCTTTCTACGACTTGATGGGATTCAACACATTCGTTAGAATTGCTTCTCCTTCTTCCTTCACCTCGCCCTTTGTCTATATCCGTGGGAGCATTTCGTCCGTGAGACGCTGAGGGGGGAAAAATCATGTGATTTATTCCACCTATTCAACCTGAACGGTATAAATTATAAGCGACCGTCTTGAATCGCACGAATCACTTCCGCAATAAGTTCTCATTGTTTCGCAAAGTACTGCCAATGATGCGCCTATCTATATATTTCAACTTTGTGCGATTTCTTTTCTTCTGGAGACTTTGTCTTATTTCACGTGCCTACGCATCCGTAGCGCTATTAAGTATCACTTCCGACTTTCGACGTCGTACATAAATTTGAAAATTTCTTTACTTATTACCCATAAATATATTTACACCTTGCATTCATAGCCGAACTTTATATCTGTTCCCGAAACCCTTTCTCCCCCCCTCCCCGTCCTCATCCCAACCTCTTCTTTCCAACTTTTACGATCCCTTATATGCCCTCCTCCTTCCCACTGCCGTGCTCATATCTTACAGCAAACCGAATTCATGACCACACCCTGTCCACGGCCACGAAGCCCTCGGCGAGTGGCAACTGCTTGAAATGGCTCCCGCCGCCCCGCACCCTCCCGCGTGGCCGGAGGCCTCCCCCCGAAGACGCCCCCGGCGCATTTTCAGCCTCCTTCGGACGCCCAGCCGCGGCGCCCTATGACAGATGAAGCAAACGGCCTCCGGAGTGCGGGATTTACTGCGCGAAGGATGAACGGGGTCGGCGAACCTTTTTGGAATCGCGAAAGGAGTTCTCTGATGTGATAGAGCGTCACGGTTGCTGCTGTTCTGGGATCTTCCAACTCGGCTGGTCTTTTCGCCGTTGAAGAAGCGTGTCTGCCTCCTCCGACCGGAATCATTACTTCGCTCGGCACCATTGCCATCAACGAGAGGCGGGTGTGAAGAAGAAGAATCGCCCTGTAGGATACTCCTTTGATTATATTGCGTCAAATCCGTTGGGAAAAAACATTACGGATCTAAATGTTTGGTAATATGTATGCGCAGTTTCAGTCTAGTCGTTGCACTGCGTCTGAATTAGGTGTTGTGAGTTAAAGGATAATACTATAATCGAATAATAGTTTTCATGTATATATCTATACGCACGTGAATGTTTTCCGTTTGTTTGTTGAAAAGTTTAATAGCGCTTATTATGCGAAGTAGTGTTTGTGTCTAGCGCGTTTACGCGTCTACTGGAATCTCATGGACGCCTTCGCAACCGGTGGCTTCGGGCCAAAAGAGGAAGGCCGGGCGAAGGCGGAGACCGGTAAAATGGGGTGGAAAAGGTCGTGCATGAGTTTTATGAGGCGTGAGTGAGCGAGTGTTTGTGCGTTTACTTTTGACTCGAGAATATACGCGATAAGAAAAACTCTCCCGAAGAAGCCACTCGAGAATTCGCAAAAACTGTTCGAGGGATTTCACATGACGAAGTCGATAAGATGAGATACAGGGAGAAGGCCTCGTCCCGCCCCCGACCGGCGCTGCCCCTTGAGGGCTCCTTCGCCCTTCTGTTCCTCCTGCGTTCCGTCGTCGTCCTCACCCACGCCGCGGCCGCCTCCTCCTCGCCCGAATCCGCTCCGCCCCCCTCGCCCCAACAAGCGCCCCCGCCCCCGGCCGTGCCGCCGCCACCCCCCTCTCCCGCCCGCCCCGGAGGCAGGGCCGCGGCCACCGCATCCATAAGGCCCGACTCCACCGGCTCGCTCAGCCCAAGAACGGTTACCACCAGATACGGTGAACTGAGGGGCGTGGTGTGGGCCCCTGACGGAAGGCACTCTGGCGCCGTGGAGGCCTTCCTGGGAGTGCCGTACGCGTCTCCGCCCACGGGCAGCCTCCGATTCATGCCCCCGGTCAGCGGGGCGGTGTGGAGGGGCGTGAGGCTGGCCGACAGACCGGGTCCCGCGTGTCCGCAGAGGTTCCCTGAGGACGTTGCGGCGATTTCCCGGTCGATGGAAGCGGCACCTAATCCTCCTTCGGCCGCCGACGAGGAAATAATAAGGAAGATGCCAAAGGGAAGAGTGGAAGGGCTAAAGAGACTGCTGCCGCACCTTAGGAGGCAGAGCGAGGACTGCCTTTTCCTCAACATTTATACACCAGGTTAGTGGCAGCAGTCCTTTATATATTCCGTCTGAATAACATCTATTAGTTATTATTAGTTAAATAATTGTTTTAAAGATAGTGTTGCAGTAATAACTGGGCAATTAATTACAAAAAATTAAATTTCCCTCGACGTTTGGCTAAATAAAACATAAATCAAGGGAACCTCATATGCTTGATATACGTTTTTTTTTCGCTGAACTCGATATTGAAATTCTTGCATTCATTTTGGTAGTAGTTCTGTGCGTTATAGCACGTTGCTAGACATTTAAACATAACGTTGACAAAAAGTTTGAATCATTAATATAATATAATCATACGGAGGAGTGGATTTCGGTCAGTAGTATAATATTATTTCTTTTATAAAATCCTGAGTTTTAAGTAGAGTATGATCCAAAAGGGAATTTTATTTTTCGGATCAAATCAAGATGTTTACAGACTTGTTAAATATTTATCCTTCCAAATAAATAAAACCTTATTTAAGTATTTCGGAATCAAAATTCATTGGAAGCGTCGACGTCTCCTATTTCTCGACGGGTGGAGCTGCTGTTAGAGAACGTGTTCGAATATTAACTTTGCTTGAAATTTCCACAATTAATTTTGAAGTCAGAAACTAGATTCACGAACAAAATGACACTACATCTTTGTAAGTATTAAGAAAAAAGTTTTATGTATTTAAAATGCTTATTTCACTTGCAAATATTTTTTACTTATTTCATCCGCGTAATCTCCAGTTTGAAGAAGTTGTGGGTAAAGATGTATGTGACACTTGAAAATATTTCCGAATTTTAACGACTATGTCAACAGGCGAGAAAATGTGTCGCAGTGCAGATTGAAAAACACCCGTTTGAAGAAAATGCGGTCGTTTTCACTTACCGAAAAGTCAAAATCCAAAACGACTACATTGTTCCATTAAACTTTTTAATGTCCTGGAGGGAAATTTCTTCCGCTAAAACAAAATTAGTTACAGGTTTATTTTTTCATTTTTTAAAAATGTTTCTTTGTTAATTTAGCGACGAAAGCGGCAGGTTCTCTAATTAGAGGTCTGCGGTAGCTTTAATTCATCCATGGAAAATATCTAAATTTATTTTGAGTTTTATTAAGACCAACTGAAGCATATTTTGCAACAACTTGCATTCAAATGCTTACCTTTTATGAGATTACAAGAATGCGAGAAGTCTTCAGCTAATCTTGTTATTAAAATTAACATACAAAGATAACCAATGTCGCATTATTATGGAAAAGCGAACAAAGTTTCCATTATATCTCACCACAGCTGCATTTGTGATATTCTCATTTTTTGGTTTGTTTTAATACCAACTCCCAAATAAACTAAAACACGAACGCTGAGTGGTGAACTTGCCTGGTTTTGGTATCTCAAATAAAAAGGTGAGAAAAATCAATGAATAGGATGTTCAAATTTTTAGATTTAGCGTGCTTTAGGATACGCCTTCTCGCGTGTTAGAGCCAGAGCGATCATCGCAGCCGCCCGTGATCGATCTCTAAACCGTGCGATACGGAAACAAACATTCTGTCTGCGTTATATTTTTCCGCAAGGTAACGCGCAATCCGATTTTATTTTCGGAACATTTTATCGTCCTGTTGACGTGTCTCGTCCTCTACCTGGCAACGTCGTTTCAACATGTCCCCGTGGAAGGACCGTAGATAACACTTAAATAAAATTTTATTGCTCGTGTTTACTTTTGTCGCCATAAAAGCAAACGTATTTCCATTTCAGCATAAGCACATTCTGAGATACGACTTATGCTTTCGGGGCTACCGATGCCATCCATGGAGATATCCTAACCTATGAGAAATGACGCGAATTCCGGGCAGATATATTAATCCGCATTTCAAAACATCCCGGGCAATCATTTCCTGAATTTAGCACCGTCGCAAAAAAGATGTGACCCAGGAAAAAATAAAATCTTCAGTCTCACGTACCTCCGGCGTGTTTTCGCCAGTGAAGCGCGAAGAATTCAATATTTTATTCTCGGCTCACACATCTGCCGGAATTCGTTTAATATCAAAGCAGCTCATTACGGAGAGCTTATTACTCGCAGGTATCGCCTCTTTTTGGAATGTAGAGAGGCACGGAGAGGTAGCATGAGGAGGCTGCTTAATCCACACGTCCCCCTCCCCCTCCCCAATCTCCCTCGCTTCTCTCTTTCCTCTCGTTTGCTTCCTCCCCCTCAATTCCCTTCGCTCCGTGCCTTCATCCCCGTGCACGCCTTTTTAAACGGGCGCAGTATGTGTGTCTGTGTGAGCCGAGTTCACTTGTATGTGTCGTCGGGTTCTTTGCTCACTATGTCCGCGCGCTTTTCTGCCCTTTCCGCTCTCTTTCTTTTTTTCCTCCTTTTCTCTCCTCCCGCTTCCTCTTTTCCTCTTTATTTCTCTCTCTCCCTTTCAAATTCTCCCTCGCCTCTCGTATAACTCTACCACTCTTAACTGCCATTACTTCCCCTTCTCCTGTCCCTCCGTCTCCACCTACTTGTGTGTGTGTGTATGTATATATATGTATGTGTGTATATGTATGTATGTATATGTGTGTGTGTGTATATATAAATATAATGTATGTATATATGCCTACATACATTTATTTAAATGCATGTATGCATACTCGTTATAACTTGGGCTGGTCCGAAGAGAGAATTTTTCATACAGAGTACCGCTCGTATGCGTTCAATATACACGTCTTCCTAATGGCGGTGTGAATTTTGATGGCGGAATGAATTAAAAACAGGTTTCTCTCTTCATTTGGAGCGTTTCTCTTTCGAGCGACTAAATTTCACGTCTTATTTTTTATGCCGATCGTTACTCCGTTGCGGAAAATATGTTATGAAAAACGCAGAAATATCATTTTTCGCACGCCTCTCGAATTACTTGCTCTCTCTCCGGTTCGTATCTTCGGTGAATTAATCTCAGCCGCTGCAGTGTTGTTTGCTTCCTGGAAACCATGCCAGCGCTCAGGATTAATAGGAGTTAAGGTATAATATTCCTAATTAATTATCCTGCATAAGAAATTCATTGCTATAAATATAGTAGCAAGTTGTTATTTATATTGTGAATATAAAGGAAACCTTAGCGACCTTGACTCATGTTATTCGGATTTCTTTGGCTCGAAGAAGACCTTTCTTCTCTTTGTTATTTGTACATGTTGATAGGACGTTTTCTTTCTCAAAACCCACTATTTAATGTGATATTAATGAGGATTAACTGCAGTTACATACTGTGTCTAAAGTAAATCCTTTTAATAATAAAATTCGAAGTTTTGATATTTTCGGATCTTAACCTATACTTCTTTCGGAAGTGTTTTCATTTCTCCTAAGCGTTAATTTTGAAACGTCTTTGCGCAATATGCGAGTTTAGCTATTTATTTTGGAGTCGTATTTTTGTCTTTCCTTTCATTGCAGCTACCAAGCTTTTCTTTTCATTTGAAGTGTCATTTTAAATAATTTCTACAAATAAATCTCTAAACAGCAAACAAATTTAACCTAAATAGAACATTTATATGAATAAACTTGAATGCGCGAACAAAAGTCGTGAAATCATTCTTAGCACCCGCACGTATTGTATGAAAAGTTACCTTCGCAACTCACAATTATGTTTATAAACACGAGGTCGTCCTCGTTAGCGAACTGTGTGTTCACTCTCAGACGCACAAACTCCCATCTCGGAATCGAATAAACTCAACGCACGTTTACTTAACTCGTCTTCCTCCTCTTTTTGCCTCAATATTGTTATTGCTATTTGGTCTCGCTGCGTACGTGATCCTGAGGCACGCGAGGGGTTCGCAGCGCATGTTCCATATCCTCGGGTGGAATGGACTCTCAGGAATTGTTAACATTTCGCCCTCCTCCCTTTTCATTTCCGTCCATGCCTCTCCCCCTTTCCCTCCCCCCTTTACTCCCTTCTTTCCTCCTCTCCTCTCCTCCCTCCCATGTTTATATCTTATTATTTTTATTGTCATTTGTAATTCATAACCTAGAGTTAAATGTATGTAGTCTCAATTTCGCCCTAAATAAAGTCGTTTGTCTGTCTGTCTGTCCCATGTCAGAACTTTCCTAGGTTTTTACCACAACTACTTCGTGTTTTTTTTTTAGAAGTTTCCGAATCTGTAATTGGATCTTTTAATCCTGTTTTTTTTGTTTTTTCTTTTGTTTAGTTGCAGATTTTTTATTTCTGCCAGTGTGTTTATGTTATTATTTTTATTCTCATTTGTAATTTCTAACGTAGAGTTAAATGTAAGAAGGGACTATATAGTCTCAATTTCACCCTCAATAAAGTCGTTCGTCTGTCTGTCCATTTAGTCTCGATCTCGCCCCGTTTGCTCTGTCTGTCTTTTTTCCCACCTACCTCCTTACCTCCTCTCCCTCTCTCCTCTCCTTACCTCCTCTCCCTCTCTCCTCTCCTATCCCCCTTTTATCCTCCCTCCCTCCTCTCCTTGCCTTCACCTCCCCTTCTTTCCTCTCTTCCTAACCCTATTCTCCCACTCACCCTTTTCGTGTAACTCGCCGTGGAATGGCGTACAACTCGCTGAGCCTCGAATCGCTTTCATATTGACATATTTCACTCTGTTCCAGACTCCCCTTGAAGCGCGCTCTCTGCCCGTTTAAACGCCCACAAGACCGACGTACACATGATTCCCTTGTCATCTTTTTTTTTCGCCCACGCGCCCATTGTGAGTTTCCTATTGTGTCAAAAAAAATCAGCCCCCTAGTCTTATCTTTAAAATGTGAGCAGGCTCGTGTGTGCGTCTCCTTCCCGTCTTCTTCGTTTAAAAAAAACGCGAAAAGAGCAGCTTCAAAGAGAAATTTCAAAGGCCGTGGTTGTTCAGCAGGCATGAAGTTATGCCAGGGCATGTTCTCGGCGTCCAGTGAGACAATACCTGTGTAAAATGTCCATAGAAACTGCGTTCGTATGCAGGAATCACGATATGTTTCTCTTTTTTTAATCTTGCTTAAATTCTAAGCAAACCTATTTTTTCAGTAAAAATATGGACTTTTCTATTTAAATACGACATTACTTTGTATAGATATTTTTTAATGTTGTTAGTTCTGTCTGTCTGTCTGTCAGAGATTACCTACAAAGTATATAAAATAAATCTACTCGATGGTAAAGATTCTGGAAGTTCTTTGCAAATATTTAAATATTAAATTCATTTCACAATCTGTTAAAGTACGGAACTGAGACCTTTACGAAAAATATGACAGAATGTATAACTCAATGAATAAATTTTTTAAATATTATTTTTTAAATGCGTGATCATAATGCAAAATAAAAGCTTACAATTTCATTTAATTCCCCAAATTATTGCCATAATGTTAGACCCTTCTACATATTATCAAATGGCAAAATTGCAGCCATCGATAATATCCTCTATTCACCCCTCTACGAGTCTCCGTATTCGGAGCTCATCTTCGCGTGCGTTCGCGCGGACGTGCGCGCTAACATAAAATAAAATGCAGGCCTCCGTAAATTTCGGTCCCTTAATACGTATCTTCGACCACCACGCTATTCATAAGGCACGAAAACCGGAAAATAAGTTCCTCCATCAAAATGTTATTCAATTTTTTTTAAACCAGACACACGGACTACACCTCATTTTTCGAGGAGAGAACCTCATCAACTTTCCATTTTCTGAAAATAGACGCGCCAGATGCATTCGAAACCACCTCCGCTTCTCTTTTCGCCCTTTCTCCTTTCCCCTTTCCCCACTCCGCATAGTTCTCACTCTTTCTCTCTGTCTCCCTCTCCTTACCTTCCCTTCCCTTGATATCACGCCGTTGTCTCACGCCCTCACTCGCTCCCAAATTTCTCTCCCCTCAACTTTCCTTTCTTTCTACAGACTTCCTCATTCTCCCTCTGACGCAGTTTATCATGCTACCTTTCCTTGTACACTAAACTCTCTCTTCTTGCATACCAAACTTACATCCTCGCTTTACGTTCGCCTTGCATCCGCATTTTATATTTTCATGCAAAATCGCACTTTAAAATATTTCTAGTATTCCTACGTTTATTTTTTTTCCCGACATAACCAATCCCGTTCTGATTACGGATATATTTATATCCGTCTGAGCAATCACTCGTTAAGGTTTCGTAAACCGTGTTTATGCTTTGCTTTAACATGTATATGTATGTATGTATGTATGTATGTATGTATGTATATATGTGTTGTGCCCCCCCCATCCCTTCCACATGTATTCTTTCATCTCTTTCATTTCACATTTTAATTCACTTCACTTCCAGTTTATGTGGTACGTTACGATTCTCCATTACCACTTTCTGCTCCAACCTTCTTATTCCACCCTCTCTCCCCCTCTTTTCCTCCTCCTTTCTCTACATTTAGACGTTTCCATCTTCCCTCCCTCTCTCCCACTCCCTCTCTCCAACTCCCACTCCCTCTCTCCAACTCCCACTCCCTCCAACCCTCCAACTCCTTCCCATTCCCTCCCAACCCAACTCCCTCCCACTCTCGACCAATTTCTCCCACTCCCTCTCTCCTCTCCTGCACCTTTAGAATTCATACGAATATTTTCCTATAGCGTTTCCGTGCGTGCCCTGCCTTCTTCAGCGGTCCCTTGCGTGGCGAGCGCCCGTTCGCGCTCCTCCGGATAGATCCGGTGTCTGCTGCCGGCGCCGTGTGGGACCCAATGCCGCGATGGCTGCCTAGCGGAGGAAAGAGGGAGGCGGGGTTCCGGGCTGCGGATATAGGGGATGGGGAGGAGAGCTCGTAGGGCAGGCGGAAGGAGGGAGGGAGGCAGTCGGGTGCGGGAAACGGAGGTGGGGGTGGAGGCGGGGCGTTAAAGGCGGCGGGCGATGGTGCAGAATGGTACGGGGAGGTTAGGGAGAGGGAGCAGAAATCTCTCCATCCGTCCCGCACGCTCTTCAACACCAGAAAATCCTCCATATCTCTCTCTCTCCCTTTCATTGCCTCTCTTTTCTCCTTCCCTCCCTCTCTCCCACCGACCTCTCCCTCTCACCCTGTCGTTTATATCCCTTTCCCACACCAATACTCCAAACTCCAATACTTCTTTTTACCCTACCTTCATTAATCCTTCCCTCACTCCCTAACACACACACACACTCTCTCTCTCTCTCCCTCCTTTTCTCTCCCACTCTCTCTCCAATTCTCTCTCTCACACTTTTCGCGACGCATTATAATCCACTCGGCCACGTTTAGCCCTTCTTCCCTCTCACTCACGAACGTGCCTTCTCATTTGTCTTTCGCTTTTGAACTTCATTATCCCTCACCCTGCATTCCCCCCTCTCTCTCTTCTCATTCCATTCTTTCCTCATCGCTCTATCTCCCTCCCTCAATCTCCCTTTCAACCTTTTTCGCGCACACACACTCGTTCTCTATCTCTCTCTCTTTGTCAACTTTCACACCCTATCTTAAACCTATTATTTTTCTTTTCCTAATAAAAAACGCAGCAACCCGAGCGCCTTCTACACCCTCATCTACCCGTATATCCTCATCTCCCCCCCCACTCTCTTTCCCACCCCCACTTTCAAATTTTTCCCATAAATTCTCGCTTTTATTTTGTCTTATTTGTCCCCTCGAAAGTCCTGGAGAGTTATTCTCATGAACTCGCGATGCTTATTTAACCGTTTCAAAACGCGCTCCATTGTCTCCAGAACATACTACGTCGCCATTTTTTAATTAAGAATGATAAAATCCTGCCGCGTTTTCATCGAGATCGATATTTTCGACATATTACACGTCGCTCGCTACCCTTAAAGTGTCTCTTGCTCTTGATTATTTTTTCTTCGGCTCTGAAATGTTCATTCGTCGGTTTTCCCCTGTGAATAGCCACGTGATCGTTTGGACTTTCCATGCAGTGGATGAGGCACATCCCGAGAACTATACCAACGCGGTCCTTCGGCTGTAATTTGTAAACGAACTATTTTGATTTTTCGAGTCGATATTAAATTTTATGCATTTCACTAGCGTTAAAACGACCCTTCGTATGTGCCGCCGAGTGGTCCAATTGGCCCCTGGGGCCACCACGATAATGGTGCGGCCGGCAATTGGCTGCATTTGTTGCTCTCGGATGTGATGTTTGGTGCGATCCTCCCATGTTTATACCGTCCATTGTGCCGTCGTGGTTTGTTAGCTTACACAATTGCTACGAGTCATGATAGAGCGTGAGGAAAGGTCAAATGATTAAATGTTAGGGATCCTCTGCGCAAAACTCGATTAAGCCATTTGAGTTCCGCGTATTTGCCCAATCCGTCGAAATTCCCACCGCTATTCTTCATTTAATTGGACTTCTGGTGCATTTATAATGGAAGAAGACACGTGTTTAATCCTAAATTTCTCTTATGCCATTCCACGACGAATTTCACCCGATCCATCGACACAACGGTGAATTTTTTTATTCCAGTTTTAGCAGATTTTTGCAGTTACATGGAAGAGTTTTAAAAAATTCAAACTCGAACTAGGTGATATACGTGAAATATTTTTCTCGTTAGTGAAAATAAATAACTCGATTCCATAAACAAATATTCATCACCAAGTAACGGTTTTTTTAAATCAAGTCATTTAAATTCGCATTTTCCGCGTATGGTTCTGCCTGCTGATGAAACTCATCAAATTTCATAAATAAAATGTTTTCATCCCTATTTTGTATGCAATACCCGTAATCCTTAGGCTGTAATATCTTCCGAATGTTTCTCCTCCTTTTGACTGTGGCGTGTTTCATTTAAGCTTGGTTTCGCATCGACAGATAAGAGAACTCTTCCACGTTTTATTGGTTCGAGGATGAGTTGGCATTCATTCTCTGATCTTATCGCTGGTATTAGCGTGCTGTAAATAAGGGAATCGAATTCTTTATCAGGTCCTATTATCTTTTGCTGTGTTCGTTGGGATTTCCACGACAAAATAATTGAAATTGATTATCCCGAATTATTTTACAAAGAATTCGGCAGTGATCATATCTTCATAGCTAATTGCAGCACACGCTATTGTTATGTTTGAAAATATTTGTACAGATACCTCATTTTCGAATATGATTGCCTGAGTAGTCATGACAACTATTGAGTATTTTGTATCATTTGGCTATTGATTTTTCTTAGGTATTATAGGAACGAAGATAGTAATTATTGAATGAGGTTACGTAGAATTAGATTTAAAATTAAACTGAATTCAACTTTATTATTCATGTCATTAGGAAATAAATCAACTTAATCCAGCGAATATTTTGAAATCGAATAATGGACACTATTTGGGTGTTCATCACCAAATAAAAAAAATTAATTTTTCTTACTAATTCTGGTATGCTGGTCACGAATATGATCGTCGTTCATCTGCAAAATGCGTTGTTTTCGAGATTAACGTAGATGAAGTTGAGAAAATTCGCGTTTTTACAATGAGTTTTAAGCTTGATTTTTACAGGAAGGTACCATTTAATAACAAAGGAATAGTTTATAAACTCACTCGTACACAATTATGTCACTGGCGTCTCTTGAAGGGAAGTTACATGGCAAATTGTTCATTTGCCTTCAAGAACCAAAAGGAGTATTCGGTCCTCTTTACAAAAACTTGTTTACAGCTCCCAACATCATTGTCACTTTTAGCAAGTCTGGCAAAATGAGAAACTGGGTGAAAGATTTCCTAGAGCCATCATTTTAAGAAAAGTGTCTTTTGCTTCTTGATGCTTGGAGTGGACAGCAGGACGAACAAATATTTATAGGTGTTTGACAACTTGCGATCATTTACAGATTCCACCAAACACAACTGCTTACGGACAGCCTTTGGACAAGCATTTTTTCGGGCAGTACAAAATTTTTCGAAAAAGAATCAGCAACATAATACTTTTGGATGATTGTCAAATAGATTTGCAGCAGCGAAATAACACGATCAAGTTGCATTCGCTTATTTATAATCACTTTCAAGTAGATGCGTTCCAGACAATGATACGTCACGGGTGGTATGTGTCTACATGGCATCTGTTTCTGGACAATATGAGAACGTTGAAAAGCTGTGCTTTGCATTAAATAAGGATGAATGCGATTTTTGTGATTTGACCAGCTGCGTAAAGTGTAGTCACTGTCGATCCCATCTTTGTTTCGATCGTTTTTTGTCTCATTTCATGTGCATTTTGATTAAATAACAATACTTATTATGTACATATCACATTAAAACTCAGTTTTGTTGCTTTATGCCCTTATATGTATATGTTGCTCTGCCAAACTGCATTCTGTTCTCCAGGTATTTATAATTGATCAATATTTAGGCATTTTTGAAATTAAGTTTCTAGCTTGGCCTAGGATGAAAATCAGCGGAACGGCACATGCAAATGCAGAATTTAGTTGAATAAATTTCATAATAACTGCTTCCGCTTTTTTTAAATAAACAGTATTCCATGTTGAAATTACGCTGATTTATAATTTTATTCACCAAAGTGCAGGTTAAAATATTTGCGACTGACCTACTTAATTTTTTAACCCATGCCTGACTGAAAGCGTATATGCAGACCAAAAATGCTACCAGTGCTGTTTTGGAGGTTAGTTCTTACATTAGGGATTTAAAAAAGCTCTTGACAGTAAGGTTATACAGAAAACAACCAAATGGTAGAAAGACGTACTATTTAAACTGCATCATGGTTTACCATACCCAATTCTGTAATATGTATATTTATATTGTAAACATCCGAATTTTCTCAACTTCATCTATGTTAATCTCGAAAACAACGCAATTTGCAGAAGAACGACGATCGTATTTGTGATCAGAATTCCGGAATTAGTAAGAAAAAGTAATTTTTTTTACATTTGGTGCTGAACACCCAGATAGTGTCCATTGTTAGACGTGAATTCCTATTCGCGAAATTATTAAGATTATAAAAGTTAGAAATGTTGCAGAATAAATAATTTTGGGCTAATAAGTTATTATAATGTTAATTTAAAGTTTGAGGTATACATTGCTTATACGAGAATCGCAGCATTCATGAAAATTTATTATTTGATATTTAAATTAAGCAGTTTTCAAATCTTTGAAATTTTACGGAATGCTATAAAAGGCGTCAGTTCTATGTTGAGAAAATTATATTCCCTTTGAAGAGGACACAATAAATATTCGCGACTGTTTCTTGTCTCAAGACTTATTCATCTAGATTCTACAGAGTTTAAAACTGGATTTAAAGCTTGGAATACAACGAGTTAATCCGCCAAAACTTCACGCAGGATCTAATGCCGTTGAACGCGTTTCCATCAACTTCAAGAACAACTGCGATACAAAGCTTCGTTCGTGTTTAAGCAGTCAGCTTACACAGTATATCTTTGACATCCATTTATATTAGCTTTAATTTGATATTTAGGAAGAGATATTCTGATGAGGGTAAATGTGAGACGAAGCGTATCTTTTTGGGAGCAAAATACCTGCTTAGAAAGTATATTTAAATCTGAATTTGGCCGAAATGAGCACGAACTAATCTGTATTTCGCATCGAAAGAAAAAGAAAGAAAGAAAACTTTCCATTCCCAAAGTGATTCACTACAAGTTACAAGGCATAAAAGTCCTTATCGTAGATTAACGCTTAAAGTTATGTATAAATCGGAGAAATTGTAGTATTGTAACGTAAATTTTTTTTGCTAAGCATCTCATAAGAGCAGTGTAAAAATTTAGTGTGATTTTTATAATCATAACTAGAGTAAGTGCTCGTCAATGGGACATAGAATTTAAATGTTGTCGAGTTAAACCATAATTATTCGTACGTATAGGATTGAGCAGTGCGTAATTTCTGGGGGAACGCAAGTGCACTTATTTCGGAGGAAATTTCTACATGTTATAAATTTGAAAATGTTTAAGTTACAAGAATTTAAAGGCTGATGAATATCTGTACATTTCAACCTCCCTCTGGCGGGACATCATCTGATTTGTACAAGGTTGTTTTTTTAATTCTACACTTTCCAATTTACTTTATATATTAAAGTTTTTCAGTTTTGTTCTGAGTGGTTAGGCTAGGTAAGGTTAGGCGTTCCCTTTCTTATTTGCCTACAAATTAAGCACTGGGCTTGAGGCAACAATAGAAGCTCGAGTTTTGACAACAACTGCCAATGCAGAAAACGACCAAAGGAGAATTGTTTTCCAAAAAGTTATTTAAACGATAAATTTGAGCTATTTAGAATTGATGGCAATATTTGAAGATAAAAGTTAGAAATATTCATTCTTCTTTAAAGCAGTACCAGACCGAAGATCGTTGGTCAATTTTTTCTTATTTAAATTAGCAAAAATATGAAAGTATCCAAAAACAGGAATTATATCCTGGAGTCGAACACGTGTTATTCTGTGCTTTTTCTGTCATCGACTTTAAATGTGTGATTGAAGCATTCCTGCCAAGTTTCAATCTTCTACCTAGTCGGGATATTCGGTACAACATACATTGTACAAACTTTCTCATATATGGGTACTAATGCGTCGTTTAGTTATCTTTAGAAAATGAAAATCGTATGAGCCTGTTTTTAGAAAATCCAATTTTTGTTAAAGTTGCCCAAGAATAAACTAGCCTTATATTAATTCATTGAGAAAAATGAAATAGGTAGTATTATTGTAGATGTATACTCAAGTAACTGTACGAAATTTTATCAAAATCGTTAGAGCCGTTTTTGAGAAAATCGAATTATTGTTAGTTGCCTAGAATAAACTAGCCTTATATTCATTTTTTGAGAAATATGAACTATACACCATTATTGAAGACGTAAAGTCAAGTAACTATACGAAATTTGATCAAAATCGTTATAGCCGTTTTCGAGAAAATCGGATTGTTATTAAAAATGCGTAGAATAAACTACTCTTAATTATTGAGCAATGGCAACCATTTCTATGTATACTGTGCTTAGTATGATAAAATGCGTAAGTACAAGATTTCATTCATTTTCGCTGTACCGTCTAGGCTCCAGAGCCAGTAACAGACAGACAGACGGCATTGCGAAAACCACTTTTTCGGATTCAGCGACACCTAAAACGTACATTTCCGTAAAAATCTCTAGGTCGAATTTTTTCGCGAAAACAATACTTTCTCGATACTTCGTATGAGAAAGTAAAAACGTTTAAAGTGCGTTACACATAATGACGGAATAAGGGTTTTTTATTTAGATATTGTCTTTTCCGAAATTACTCTTTTAACTGAAAAGAAATTGTTTGTAAAAATTCAATCTGCACAATTATGTTTCCAGAATTCGTAAGCAAATGTGAGTCATAAATGAAGTTTACATATTTCGATAGGAATATTTATATTTAACATTTCAAATGTTTTATTCAAATGCAAATAGATGCTACGTTACGGGCCAATAAATAATTTCACGTGATATATTCGGCAGAAACGAAACTCACAATTATTCAACCAAAGAGTTTCTTCAAGCATTCAAATATCGTCCATAATTTACTATCTTTTTTTGAGTTGGTGTATCCAGTAGAAAAGGATTCGTTTTCTCGGTAGAAGAAGCATTCTCGGGCATTGGACATTTTTTTCTCCGTGGCATTGCATCGATGGCCTCATCATAGCTCGCCGCGCCGATAAATCCAACGTTGTCGCTGTAGTCGGAGGACTGCGCCCGTCATTCCTTCCGATCAATCACCTCGGCCTACGCCCCCTCGTTCACTCCGCCACTTCCTCAGACTACCACTTTTAGCCCCCCCACACCCCTCCCTCCCCCCTTTAACCCCCGCAGCCTCCTCCCTGCTAAACAAGCATCGAGCGAAGACGTCGTTGCTCAGATTTTACGACTACATCACCTTCTACAGATATGTAAAAACTATGTAACTGCAGAGTATAAACCCTTCCACGCAACCGAGCGGAAGACGCAAGACGGTTATTTGCGAAAGCGTAAGACTAACTGCCATCGTTTCCAGCGCCTCCAAGAGTTCGCGAACGACATTTAACCATTGCGTGAGAAGCAATGATAGGTAATTGTGCGTCGCCGTGACCCACTTGGCCTTTCTAAGTCACCCTAATGGCAGAGCGGGCGAAATTCGTGACGATGGAAACCGAGAAGCCATTACGGAGCCGTAAATATGGGTACAGTTCAACCTTCGAAGTCGTTATTTAGAAATGAAAGATTATGTGGTTATTTGTCGTGAATCGGTGGTATTATGCTTTTATATTTAAAATAATCGGTAAAACTAGAATTGATGTATAAGAAAATTCGAACAACACCATAAAAGTGGACGTTATAAATTTAAAACGAGATCGGGCATATACACGTTTTGAAATTTATGTTAAACAAAAAATAAATTTATAGAGACTGTTTCACAGCGTTGGTGAAAAAATTATTTAAAAATCAGAATAACTGGTGAATAAAACATCTCGCTGCCGTGATTAATAGCTAATCCGCTGGGTATTTTGACCTTTTTTCTCTCGATAAATCAAAAAATAGAAAACAAGCTCAGAAATGTGCCAAAAAATAATTCTCCTTAAATTATGAAATATTACTCTGCAGTCATCATAAACATTCGCACATTGCCGAAAATGAAAGTTTGCAAATCGGCCGCTGATATTTTTAGGCATTGAATTAGCTATTTGTCCTGTTATTTTTTAAACGCTTTAATATGCTATTTATGCATTTTTTTAAGTAATTGAAACATAAATCACTGTTTGACCTTTAAAAAAGAATTGTCGATACGTTTTCAGGTAAACCATTTTACATTTTAAAATCCCTGATTATTATTATTAAAAAGTTTCCGGCATAACTCCTCAAAATGCTGCAAAGGGAGGTTCGCTAGGAAATATGATAGCTTATTTTTTAGTGGCAGTTCGATTTTTTATAACTCGTGTCCATTGCGATAATTTATTAACGATAAAATATACCTACCACCTGCCCGTCTTTCCATATAGGTTGGACAGTTTGACTGTCTCTTATTCCCAACCATTTTCATCTATGTGGTCGACACCCAACTTTTCGTATCAAGTACGGAATGTCTTTCGTACAGCAGTGGTCAGTCACTCTTATGGTTTACTCGAAAAATAGCTGTTTCAGATCCTTTCATCTGTCAATATAAATCGCTTTGTCTTTGTCTGTACCACAACTCCCTTTTTCACATTCTTTCTTCTCCAGTTAATCCCAGCATGCTTCACGCTCCATTTCCCTTTTCTCCTTTTGAAGCTTAGTTGTAAAAGTTTCAATATCACCGTGTCTGCAAGACAAGATATAGACAAATATAAATTAACAAGTACAAAGAGAATTTTATATCGCGTCAGGCAGGTTAAAAATAATGCGGCCGGGAATCCGAGGGCTTAAATAGGCCGATGGAAGAGGAGAGGCCCTATTGCTCGTGCGACTACTCTTTGCGGCTTGTTCTTGCTCGACTACCTGCTTACTCTCGCTGGCTCATGTGATTCGTCCGCCTCAACCCTCAGCCCTGGGTCGCCTTCATTGAACTTCCTGAGCATGTGCTTCAATAATCACATGATCCTGCATGCTAGGGTTAATTTGTGTTATAATTTTGCATGTGCACCGCGTTAATGGTTTGGACGCTTGTATCATCAACTAAGCAATTTGTAGTGTTTATCTTATTTGGTATTTTTGATCTTATGAAAACTGATTATGTCCTATAGTAAAACTGGCCGTGAATGCATTGTTATATTTGAGGTGAGAGACTCCGGCTTCGTTAACTCGCCCATAATAACATAGTCATTGGGAAAAGTTAGTAATCGTCAAGGGTGAATTTCTGCCTATTATTGTAATTCTCTGTCATTTTGATAAAATGTTGCTCGTTCCATGTATTTAGACTGTGCTTCCAGTATGATGATTGTAAAAATTGTTATACCCTTTATTATTTGGAATAATTGGGTTCTAGATGAATCCGTCGAAAACGAATTCGTCGAAAACAATTTCCTCGAAAGCAAATTCGTCGAAACAGCGACGAATCAACAACTAGTTGGGCCCCTAGCGGGAGAAGAGAACGAGGCCCCTGTCATTAGTGTGCTACATAATAACAGAGTCGGATCATAAAAAAATAATTATAATAATAATAAACAACCTACAACAATTAAATCTTTGTTAATGAACTCACCGATTTTTAAGTTCCAAAGCCCCGTACTTGGTCAATGGTGATATCTAAAATTGAAAACAACACGCAACCCTCTCACTCATACATGCACTTCCCCTTGACGGAATAGATATTACAAAGGAACTAAGGACCCCAATAGAAATGCCAACATTAATTTTAAAAAGCGGAAAATTTTTAAAGCTTATACAAAAATATTATCTACATTTTTTTAAAATCACTATTATCTAACTATATATTAATTTTACGTTGACGTCTTTAGACATTTGTTTGCAATGTATATCGGCGTATTTCTCGAGAACCGTTCATCGTAAAGATATGCGGTAAACGGCATTTTGTTTCTACTGGCTATAAGGTCCCTGGAAAAATATTTTCCTTTGCTAAAGTGTCCCAGGTTCGAATCTAGGAGACAATTATATTTTCCCATAAGTTTACACGGGATTTTCGATTTTTCAGAGTGCAAGGTTTTCTTCCTTCGTTCGTTAAAATACGTAAATATGGACCGATTTTCTTCTTTTTTGCTTCATTTGACGGATAAAGCTCTATACTATGTTATCTTTATACGTTACACGGTCGAAGTTTTCAGAAATACGCATTCTCTTTCGAACTTTTGCGGATTTTTCGTACTCTTTCCGGGCGTTGCCAAGGCGACCGTCATTGTTGCCTCCGATTCAATTACTATCAATTATACCTTCAAATAGGTGAAAGAATAGCGTTATTCGCTTCGCACTTTTGTTTAACATAAGCATCGAAATTAATGAAGCATTGCAACGTAAATATTTACGGATAATTATTTTGTTGACTGCGTATGGGAAGCGTTTCTAGCTGTGTCAATAACATGTGTATAACAAACAAGCTCCCAGCGTATTGAGTTTTATTTTAAATTGTGCAATTAATTTGTTTTTTGTTTTGTTTCATCGTTTGAATGCTGGAATCTTACCTTTTTGTAAGTAGAACCATCATATTACACATCTGTAATCCTTATTAACGCAAATAGGCTAACGAATCAATTAAAAATTAGATGAGAATAGGGAAGCACGTTACTTTGTGAACACATTATATGGTTATCTTCCCTTCATTGACTATCTAAATAAACGGTTGCATTGACGTCGCCTTTATAGTAGGTCCTGTAAGAAGTTGATAGACACGAAGTAAAGCAATGTTTGTGAGTTCGTCTATAAGTGTGCAACGATAATCATTGGAACTAAGGTAAGTTAGAGCTATTAGCCCAGCTACAGCTACCAGAGAAAAAATGAGGAGCCAGAGATCAAAGGAAGAGTATTGTAGGAAAGAGAGAGAAAGAGATGCGGAAGTACATAGGATTGCCCGTGTAGATGAGGTGCGGAGAGTACTAGAAAGACAAAGAAATAGGGAAACACGTCAAATGAATAGGGAACAAAGAACTATTTAGATTATTTGCATTTCACTTATTTAATTAATTATTCAATCAAAATTATTTCACTAAACTTTCAGTTTATTTAAATCGCGTTGAGGATCGGAGATCCGGGGTTGCCCTACTAGTTCTATTTAATTTTAAGATAGCAATTAATAGTTCACCCATCTCCCGTACATACTCTTAAAGTTTCTTAATGCGATGGATGTGCCTGTTTAGTCCTGCATAATTCTTGAAAATCTGGAGCTAATGAAGAGAGGTACAGTCTTAAGTCTGCTTCGGCATTAAATCTGGATCTATGTTTCGTTTTCAATAGTGCATAAGAGGAAAATGCTTTTTCACATAAATAGATTGTCGAAAAAGATAATAAAACTGCAATGACTTTTTGGGATAGAGAAGGATATTCATTTCTTACACTTAACCAAAAGTTGAGCAGTGATAAACTTTTAAAAGTTCTTTTTAGACAATTGTGTATGCTCCCCATTTGCTTGCAAAGTGCCTGGAACATCCTTGAGTTTGTTGGCCGTGATTTTATGAAATTGACAATTTTAACAGCGTCGTCCAGTACTTCCTTCAATCCCTGAGGCATGCGTTTAACTGCAAGAGCTTGGGGATGGATACTGCAATGAGTCCATGTGATGTTTGAAGCGACCTTTATTGCTCTAGCTACAAATCCGATATTCTTTCCCGTCATTGCCGTTCCGCCATCAGTGCAGATTCCTATGCAAAGAGACCAGTTTATTTCGTTATTTTGAAAATATTCATTAGTCAAATTAAAAATATCTTCTCCGGTTGCTCTTTCAGGTAATAGACTGTAAAATAACGTACAAATACTAGCAAAATACAAAGATTAGCTACATCGGTTGACTCGTCTAATTGTAAAGCATAATATGGAGTGTTTTTCACTCTCTGTAGTATATTGGCCTCTATATTATTTGACATATCATTGATTCTTCCCGACAACGTATTGTCAGAAATAGGTATCATATTAATTTTTTTTCAGCCGCATCTCCGAGCATACACTTAACTACGTCTTTAATGCAGGGACCTATCAGGCTTTCTGCTAAGGATTTTGCCACTCGGTAAATTACACGGTACGATGCTTCCAGTGCATTTTCAACGTCAGTAGTTGTTTTTATTAAAAAGTTGGTAATGTCACTTCTTTGATCTTATAATTTCTGTTTGAAAAAATCAGCTGTCTTACCAGTCAAGGTAGGATGGCGGGTTTGTAAGTGGCGGCGAGGTAGAGATGGTTTGAGGCTGCTGTTTGCTAAAACTTCGTCACAAATCACGCACCTTGGTTGTGGAAGATCTTGATCCCCAGTAGACGTAAAACCAAACTTTATGTAATCATCACTGTACTTTCTTGTCTTATTAATTGTTTCTCCAACACTATCTTGACAACGTTTATTTTCTGTCTTTCCAACACCAACAACCGTTTTCAACCACTTATCCATTATACAGTACGTTTCATAAAATTCAAATTTAAAAAGATAAAAATACGATCGAAGAGTATAAAAGGAAATAGTCAATACACCGAACTAAATACACAAACAAAAAACACTGTAGAACACGAAAACACAAAAGTGAATACTAAAGGAAAACTTCAGTTCATGGGAGTAAGTTTACACCGTGAGGATAAAACACCAACTGATCCATGGGATGAAAAGAATGCAAAAGTATAGGATAACTGAAATTGGGCACAATTTGTAGCACACAATAGAGATTTTTCCTATTGTGTGCTGCAGTGTGTGCTCAATTTCGATCAATTACATAACATTGTGTACTCGCTCCGGACCGCTTCCAGAAACCAAGCACAATGTACGTGGATGTCTCAACGTACCTCCTTAGCCTTTATGTTAACAGTGATAGTTTCAACAAAGGTATCAAATTGTGCGTCGTGTCTTTGTATTCCTTTAATAGTCGCAGCAAAGACGACATCCAGAATTTTTAAAAAGTAGTAGTAAGTATATGTAGTGTTAAAAATATCCAACAAGGACTAAATTAATTGATCAACTTTGGCCGCCATTACGGACTTTTTTGCCACGAACTCCCTGAGTGATCTCGCGAACCCCCAAGAGGTTCGCGAACCACAGTTTGGGAAACACTGCCTTAGAGGAAGGCCTGTAGTTGCTAAAAATTTAATAACAGCTACGATTCTTTTCAGAACTTCTTTCCAATACTTCCGTTTATTGTTTAACTGAATTACCATTTGTGTCTCTACACGCCCACGTGATTTTAAGCGGCTATAGTAAGTCATCATGCATTTTCTATGTTCCTGCCCATCTTCATGATGCAAAGCGGCCTTCAGTGCGTTTCCAATCATTAAATCCGCCTGTACTAAATTGAGAATCAGAAGAAAACAATTTACATACAAAACAATATACTTTCCCCTGTGTTGGAGAATAAATAAGCCATTCCCGATCTGTCACTTCTCCATTGGACAATTGTCGCGAAAACATTGCTTCGGTTAAATATCTTGTTTCGGTATTTTTATCCCCGACTTTGTATTGACGGGCGGATTGGATAAAACTACATAGTTTGTTCTGACAAACAGAAGGACCTTTTTCAACCCAGTATTCCTGTAAAATGTTATTGGTCAGTGGCAGAGTCCGGGATCTGAACTAGCATAGTGTTTATCATTTTGTGTAGTACTTACGCTTGCTGAAGTGCTGCTTGAAGTGGAAATTGAGTTTATTTCACTTCGATTTTCATTTCTGATCAACTTGTAATATTTTCACTTTCTTGTCCACTGATATTTGGCGCTGAACTTTGTGGAACTGAATTTAAAGTACTTACACATTGTATATTTCCTTGCACCGAAATGGAAGATGATGGACTCGCAGTTTCAATACCTGTTTCATTATCACCAACAGTTCCATCATTTTTAAAAAAAGGTTGTTAGTTTTGGTAACTCTCTAATACTCTCAGCTTGTTCTTTAGCTTTTTTTCGCTTGGAACAACCACTTTCAAAACGTTCCATGCTGTTTTAGGTATTACATATAACAATAAATAAGGGGAAGGGTGTTCACTTTCTATATTAAAATAATCCACAAATAAACTGGAGAGAGTACACCACACTGAGAAAGGACGTGTTTTTCGCCCAAAACTGGTGAGTGGGTGTCGCAAGGAAAGGCGAATGCCGTACTCGGGTGTAGCACACGTAACATAGAGGGGGATCACACAGAAAGGTCTGGAGCGAGCCCAGCGTAGCGGGGAAAGTTCACACACACACGTAGTAGGGAGAGCGTCGACACAACTGAACTCCTTGGACACTAGGACTGCACTAACTTTGTCTCTAGAGTTGCGGCCTAGTTTGCCGCGAACAAATGAGCGGCAACACGCGTACTTTGTAGCACTAAGTAATGAATGGCAACATTCGTACTTTGTAAAACTGCCGCTGCAACACCCCCCCCCCCCCCCGGCAGTAAGGAACGGTAACATGCGTACTTAGTAACACTGTCGCTACACTAGTATTCCGAAGGAATTAACGTGCGACGGATCAGAAATCGATACTCTCCAGTCGTAACTAAATACGCTGACTCACTTCCCCTCACTCAATTGCGAGAGTGAGGGGAAGGTTTAGAACGGGGGTAAGCTGAAGAGGTGGAGTAGGCAGACTAAACTCCACCTAATGGTTGCCAACATGGCTGTTTTCTACGCGGCTATATTATAGCATAACTCTCTGAAAATGAAATTTATGATTGTTTTATACGGCAGGTAAACAACAACAACAACGATAATATTAATATGTTTTATTTAGGTGATGATGAGGCCCCCGGCGGCCGCCGGGCTCGCCGTTACCTTAAAGCGTCCCTGCGTCGAAAGCAAATTTGTGGAAAGCAAATTCGTCGAACGATCAATTCATCCAAAGGCAAATTTGTTGAAAATTACAAGTTCGTCGAAAATCATTTGTAATTATTTCAAAGAAGAAATGTTAATGAAAATGATTTGCATTCAGACTGATTAATGCTACCGAGTTTACTCTAAAGCTTCGGAATACTTAGTTTTGAACGTCAATTGGAGTCATTATGTGGTAAGGTTTGTAAAATTTGTGAAAATGAACTTATCAATTGACGATTGGTAATTTTCGTCTTTATGTTATTCATTCACAGTAGTTTCAAGGGAAACAAAATCCTTGCAATGCATTCGGTACATTTATGGAAAATTAGAATACACAATTACTAACAATAAGTAATTATTCGTTTTTAATAAGTTGATATTAATTGTTTTTTATACTCTCGCAAAATGGTTTTAAGAGAAATAAGTTGCTTTAAAGAAACTCATAGCACTGTTATTTGTCTGTTTTTACTACGCTTTTTAAATTAATTTTTAAGCTTTATAAAAAGCGTAAAATAAATACGAGAATAATGAAAATAGAAAAATAATCATAAAGGAGTGATAAAAATGTAGTAATGCATAAAATCTAGAAAAGTGTAGAAACTATCTTATACTGTAAAAATATTTATATAAAACAGTTACAATAAAAGCACAACAACAGAAAAATATTAACAAAAGTGAAATACATATCTACATCTACATGATACCCTGCAAATCACCAGACTGGTGGGTGGCAGGGGGTGCAGCACACCAAAACCTACCTAATAAAGTCTCTCGTGGGAATCGCTCTCCTGTTATGATCCCGTATGGTCCTTGGGAAAAACGAGCTCCGATATCGCTCTGTCCTACAGTCGATCTCACGTATTTTATTCTCGTGATCGTGCCTGCCCATGTACGTAGGTGCCTCTAATATTCCTGAGACATCCTCTAAGAGAACATCCGACCTAAATTTCTCCAGAAGCCTTAACCTAGCGCTAATTCTGCGATCCTCTAGCGATATCCAATTCAACTCCTTCAAGAGTGATGTGACGCTTAATTTTTGCTCATATTTTTCCTTTACGAATCTGGCTGCTCTGCGTTGGATTCTTTCTAACTCAAGTATTTGTCCCTTTTCGTACGGATCCCATATGCTGGAAGCGTATTCGACCTGAGATCTGACCAATGATAAATAACACGTTTCTCGTACCTGTTCTGTGCTACTTCTTACTATTCTGCTTACGAAGCCCAATTTCTTATTAGCTGCACCTACGATCCTTCGAATATGCATATTCCATGATAGATCACGACAAATGGTGACTCCTAAATATTTAACGTACTCTGCAGATTGGATATTCAATCTATCAATACTGTACTCCGAGTCTAATCCATTGTTCTTACTCTTCCAAAAACTCAATAGGGAACATTTGCTGTGATTAACTTCGATTTTCCAATCTTGACACCATGCTGAAAGGGCGTTTAAATCTTCCTGGAGCGATTTTTGGTCATCCTGACTCGTTATCTCCTTATATAAAACGGTGTCATCTGCGGAAAATCTTACTTTGCAGCGAACTACCGAGCAGATATCGTTTATATATATCAGGAATAGCAGTGGGCCAATAACACTTCCCTGTGGAACACCTGATGCGACTTTTACCGGGTATGAAGATTTCCCATCAATAACTACTATCTGTTTTCTGTTGGAGAGGAAGTCTTTTACCCAACTCACGATATTAGGGTTTATGCCGTACTTTCCTAGTTTTCCTATTAATTTATTATTGGGTACTTTGTCAAACGCTTTTTTAACATCAATGAAAATGGCATCAACCTGAGTATTTTTCTCTCCGCATTGTAACAAATCGTTTACGAACAGGGCGAGCTGCGTTTCGCATGACCTACCTTTCCGAAACCCGTGTTGGTTTTTGCTTAGCGAAGAACGACCATCTAAATAACGCAAAACAGAGCTAGAACATATATGTATTATACATATATGTTCAGAATATATTTCCCGCGTCACCTCTTAAAACTAAAATAAGTTTGAAAGTTTTAATTTGATAAACTGATTTTCGACGAACTCGTCATTTTCGACAAATATTCCATTCGATGAATTGATGCCGACCGAGTTAGACTGGTAAGCAGTGCGCCTGCCTTGTAACCCAAAGGTCGCGGGTTCGAATCTCGCATGGATGTTGTGATGTATGTTGATTTTCTCTAACCGAATTTGACGGTGCAAAATGACCTTAGCTGTCGACGCACCTAAAAACCAAATTACTACTACTACTACGATGAATTGATCGTTCGACGAATTTGTTTTCGGCAAATTTGTTTGCGGCGAATTTGCTTTCGAAGAATTTTTTTTCGACAAATTTTCTTTCGACAAATTTGCTTTCGAAGAATTTCCTTTCGACGTATTTGTTTTCGAAGAATTTGCTTTCGAAGAATTTGATTTCGACGGATTTGTTTTAGTCAAATTTGTCTGTTCCCGAATAATTGCTGCTAGTATTGAATAAACTCGATGCATGAAACGTTCTTTTTGCTGGATCATCGTGAGCTGCTACGAGAAGGTCGTGCCCACGTTTTGTTCTACCCTCTGACCTGTCGGCACTGCTCACAGAATCACGCTCCCGTCAAAGGCCTGATTGGTGGCTATTTTGACCAGGGCATCGAACCGTAATTTTTCTAGCTCCGGTTATCGTTCCGGTTCACTCAAAACACAAAATTTCGGTTCGGTTCCGGTTTCACTCCGGCAGGCGTCAGTGAACCGGTTTTTTTCACTCCGACCTTAAAATATTTTTAGGAAACTTTCAAGAATTGATTTATTAAGTAATTTTCTTATTAAATCAAATACATATTCACTATAAAAATAGTGATATTTAAAAACAATGTTCAAAACACGAAAATAAATTATTTAAATGTGAATATTTAGTACATATGTATCTTATTTAAGATTATATTTTGAATTGAATATTTACAAACTATACATGCGCCGCAAATGATTTCAACATATTAGGAAAGTATAAAGTAAATTATAAATGAGCACGTTTTCTGCGATAGAGTATTCTAAACTTATTATGTTATGCAAAGCATTCATCTCATTTTCTAATTTACTGTGCTTAGTCCTTAGTGCTAAATTTTATCAAAATCTGCTGAATAGCTACGGAAAAAATTGCTTAAATACCAATTCTTCAAAAGTCACAGAGGAACAGAGGTCAATGATACGGCATCAATACAGAGAGGCGCGCTCAAGAGCTAGAGTAACAATGCGAGAAGCATTTAATGATTACAAAAAGAAAGTTTTGCATAATAATTTGAAAGAAAATCCGAAAGCATTTTGGTCGTACGTTAGGGAGGTTCATGGTAGAGGTCCCACCATAGCGTCATTGAGAACGGAGGCAGGTGATGTAGTACACGATAGCGCGGAAAAAGCAAACTTGTTAAATGAACACTTTCAGAAAGCGTTTACTTCGGTGAGCAACGAGTTTGAGGAACCAGATTCGAATGATAAGGGAAATTCGATGGAAGATTTGATATTCTCCGAAACAGGCATCGCGCACCAGCTAGAGTCGATTAAGCAAAATAAGTCTCCCGGGCCGGAGGGCATACCCGCTCGTGTGTTGAAAGAGCTAGCCTCGGTAATCGCACCTTACTTGAAAATAATATTCGAAAAATCCGTTGCACATGGTACCGTTCCAAAAGACTGGAAGCTAGCATACGTAACGCCCATCCACAAAGGCGGTGATAAATAGAACCCCGAAAATTATAGACCGATTTCCTTGACGTCATTATCGTGTAAGATTCTAGAACATATAATCGTTAGCTCTGTTCTGCGTTATTTAGATGGTCGTTCTTCGCTAAGCAAAAACCAACACGGGTTTCGGAAAGGTAGGTCATGCGAAACGCAACTCGCCCTGTTCGTAAACGATTTGTTGCAATGCGGAGAGAAAAACAGTCAGGTTGATGCAATTTTTATTGATTTTAAAAAAGCGTTTGACAAAGTACCCCATAATAAATTAATAGGAAAACTAGGAAAGTACGGCATAAACCCTAATATCGTGAGTTGGGTAAAAGACTTCCTCTCCAACAGAAAACAGATAGTAGTTATTGATGGGAAATCTTCATACCCGGTAAAAGTCGCATCAGGTGTTCCACAGGGAAGTGTTATTGGCCCACTGCTATTCCTGATATATATAAACGATATCTGCTCGGTAGTTCGCTGCAAAATAAGACTTTTCGCAGATGATACCGTTTTATATAAGGAGATAACGAGTCAGGATGACCAAAAATCGCTTCAGGAAGATTTAAACGCCCTTTCAGCATGGTGTCAACATTGGAAAATCGAAGTTAATCACAGCAAATGTTCCCTATTGAGTTTCTGGAAGAGTAAGAACAATGACTTAAACTCGGAGTACAGAATTGATAGATTGAATATCCAATCTGCAGAGTACGTTAAATATTTAGGAGTCACCATTTGTCCTGATCTATCGTGGAATATGCATATTCGAAGGATCGTAGGCGCAGCTAATAAGAAATTGGGCTTCGTAGGCAGAATAGTAAGAAGTAGCAGAGAACAGGTACGAGAAACGTGTTATTTATCATTGGTCAGATCTCAGGTCGAATACGCTTCCAGCATATGGGATCCGTACGAAAAGGGACAAATACTTGAGTTAGAAAGAATCCAACGCAGAGCAGCCAGATTCGTAAAGGAAAAATATGAGCAAAAATTAAGCGTCACATCACTCTTGAAGGAGTTGAATTGGATATCGCTAGAGGATCGCAGAATTAGCGCTAGGTTAAGGCTTCTGGAGAAGTTTAGGTCGGAAGTTCTCTTAGAGGAGGTCTCAGGAATATTAGAGGCACCTACGTACATGGGCAGGCACGATCACGAGAATAAAATACGAGAGATCGACTGTAGGACCGAGCGATACCAGAGCTCGTTTTTTCCAAGGACCATACGGGATCATAACAGGAGAGTGATTCCCACGAGGGACGTTATTAGGTAGGGCTTGGTGTGCTGCACCCCCTGCCACCCACCAGTCTGGTGATTTGCAGGGTATCATGTAGATGTAGATGTAGAAATAGTGCCAGTAAGTTGAGTAAGATATTACGTTATTTTCATTAACAATTTGTAGATCACGTCCACTGCTCGTATTATAGTAAAAACCGTAAATGCACGGCTTAATTTTTTTATTCAGAGATTACTTAAATGGATGAAAAAATCTATAAAATATCTATGAGGAAGAAGCCCGCAGAAATTGAGGGTCCGAGAATTCAGAAAGGCTGAGAAATGTTTATTAACGTGATACAAATTTACGGTGACTGAATATTTTTAATCACTTAAGTAGTATGAGAATGTTAAACTTCATTATTTAATGAAATTGAAATGATAAGTACCGTTTCGAAAAATTATTACTAAGCGAAAGCATGTGATTTTCACCCGGCAGCAAATAAAAAACATCTACGTACATCTACACATTACCCTGCAATCAAACATGCAAACAAAAAGAAAATAAGAATTACTTATTCGGCCTGTCGTGAACTTTCTTCAGGCGGAGTCTCTAATGTGGGTTTCTGCAGTCGGCAAAATATTTCACTAAAAATAACAAATTCGCATTCATATTTAATTTCTCTTCAGTTTTAAGCAACCAGTACGAATATGTGCGTTCATTTTAAGATGCACTCTATAAAATAAATTAAAATTTACTAACCTGTAACAAAGGATAACCGAAGTAAGAATATCTCAAAACCACGACTGCGGAGCGATCCTTCCTGGATAAGTTTTAGAGAATGACTACCAGAATACATGGGTTCAGTGGATATGGAGAGGGAGTGAAAGTATATCGGGACATTAACCTCCAACTTTAAGGAAAATCCAAGTTAAGAATCGGGAAATATTTTTGCCGGGAACAGACACTACGGGGTATGCTCGGGGGGAGGGTAGCAAGACAATTAGAGGCTGTCTTCAAAGTACCGCCCAAGTTCCTTTACAGTAGCCTCGTTTAACAGGTAATCTCAGCAGGATGTATTGTAGACCCTCTCTCTATGTATTGAGATGCACATGGAAAATCCCACTATTGAGCCAACAGATATAATCACAAAGACACATCCTTCCCAAGGCTGAGGAGAATGTGTTCTCAAGAAAAACCCAACCCTTTTCTTAATCGGTTTCTAAACGTGAGACTTTCAGAAAGACTCAAACTAAAGCAAAAGGAAAAACCCTTCTTTCGGTCCCACTTTTTATGCGAACCGAAAAATATGGAACGAAATAAATAACGGTTTTCGGTTTCGGTTCGGGTTCAGGAAAATATTTTTTTTCGGTTCGGTTTCACTCCAGGAAAAATAACGGTTTTTTCCGGTTTCGGTTTTCGGTTCGGTTCCGGTTCGATGCCCTTATTTTGACGCTCAACGTTGCTGACTCGTTTCGTGTGCCAAAAAAAGTCCATTCCGTTATCTGAATAGGCCAGGTCTCAAAACTTTTTGAAACGGGACCTTGAAGCAGGAATTTGGCAGTTGGCCGAATTCGCCGTAGGAAGAAGTGGCCATCGCTCTGCGAGAGAAACTTTTCTCAATCCCAAAGTGGGAGAAAGAGCGGATTGACCAAAATTAAAAGGAAGTTGGCCAACGCGGGTTTGGATAATTGGCAAATGGTGAGACAGCTGAGATGAATTCGTCTTGATGCTAAACACACCAGGATGATTGCTATCATGGTGATGAATTGCATAAAATTAGAAAGCATTTATTATAACCCAGCAATTTGGACATTTCAGTAATTATAACATTTCACCAATTATAAATGATAGGAAAATACTTTTTAGCGCTTTTTTATAAAAAAAAGAACTTATGTATTCGGTTCATCCGTCTGTTCGTCTGTCCGTGTACAAAATAACTCAAAAATTACATAAACTACAAACATAAAAATATCAGGATATATAGTTTTTCATTCGACCTACATGTGGATAAAACGTCTGCCAGTTTGCCTTTGAACAGTATATTAGAAAACCCCTTATGAAGAAATACGGGTCCTTTAAATATATTAAAATATCTGCTGGGTTGTCGTGAAGATATAAAAAACTGAAATTTAAGGCCAAGTGACTAAAATCTTGAGTCCCGAAGAAATCATAGCGAGACTTGTAAGCTGTACTGTGAGTCTTTGTATTTGCCGAAAAGTCATCAACGTAAATAAATGATACTTTTACGTATTATAAATTTTACAAAATATCGGCATGGGATGGCTAATATACTATTTGTAATTACCCGACTTAATCATAAATGTTGAATCACGTTATCTAGATAATTCAGAATAAAGTGATACCCAAAAACCTAGAATGATCGAAGCGAAGATATGGCCAGATTTCTAAGGCCGCGTCTTTTGGATCGAAATCTCTAAATCTCTCCCTTATTGGCAGAATAATAGATGTGTCCACTAATTTTCTCAGTTTATTAAAGTATCCCGTAGTTCACCGATAACTTTTTTCAGATCAGCCCTTTAGAGTGCAAAGGTTTACAGCGACGAAGCTATATTATAGTCTCCATGAAACGGCGCACCGTTCCATTGAAATGGACTCCGAAACGGGAGTTAACTTCTTAATAACATTTTCGGAGCCAGTCATAAAGGACCACTTTAATCGTAAATCTTTCGCAGATTTTTGACAGTGACATCCTCTCGACCTTCCGTAAATGTTCCCATCTTTTTCCATTCCATAAATGTAACATACGAAAGATTTGATGCATTGCCACCTGTCATATTCCCCGTGTTTTAAGGCTACTCCAGTAGAGTGTAGACAGGGCTGATGGGTAAATTGTGAAAGTCAACTCGTCGGTAACCACGCCCGCGCTACTTCCAGCGGTATACACTTCCCGGATTTATGAAGATGTCGTATTCCTAATGTCTGGATTTTATCACCGTTATTTTGTTTATAAAAGCTTCGAGTTGACGCGTTTCCGGAAAGATGTATTGCTAGTCAGAAATTGAATAATTCCGTTACGAACTTAAAGTGGGAAATACAGTCCTAAATAAAGAAATTGAGAGAAGTCGTTTGTGGGGAGCATAGTTCTCTCGAGATAGACAAGAATGTCATAATTAAGTAATGAATCAAAAGATCGCATTAAATGTGGTATATTTTGCATTACAATGCTAACCTGAAGTATAATTATAAACATTAAATCTTCTGCACCTATCGATACGATTTAGGCGTCTTGCACATTGATTTTAAATGTTATTACTTTCAACAAAATATGTATTCTGGTTTACTCTCCATTTTTCAGTTTGTAAATTTCATAACGTTTCTAGTTAATACAAAATAATGAAAATAACACGATGAAAGCTGCGTAGCATCAGGGCTGCAAACCGAACCGAACCACTAAACCGAACCAAACCGCAATCATCATTCTGAACCGCGAACCGAACCGAAACCGGCCACTAATTTTTAACTGGACTGCAAACCGAACCAGAATTGTTTTTGCAAAAGTGGTTCGGTTCGATCTCGATTTACATTTACATTTTCACCCCGCGAGCTGTAAAGGTCATGAGGTGTCTTCACACACTCTAGAAAGCATTCCTCTAGCAAGCAGTGCAATCAAAAGTATAATTATGCCTCCATTTCCTTATCTAATTCTGGATTCAGCAAATACGAATCAATACATGGACTTCAGTTAAAAAATTGGAAAAACACGTGTTCCACAATGTTCGACGAAAGCTGATTCTATAGGGTTTCCAAATTCAAATTAGACATCGCAGAATTCAAATTATACAAGTAAACCTAAGCAACTTTTTTTAAAAATTTATTTTCCGGGGATAATTTTAATACCGGAAAGTAACGAATTTTTTAAATGCGCTTTTTCACTTCGGCGTATGTCTGTAGACTCGCTTAAATTGAAATTGTGAGGAAACCGTAAAACATAGAGAGGGCAGATTTCCGTACTGTTGCCATTTGGTTTTATTTAAATTTGAGTTTTGGAAAATATAAAGGTTCGGATTTAGGCTCATTTAAAATTTTCTTTTTTTAATATCTCCGAAAATGTAAAAGACGGTAATCTGAAAAATTGAGCGTATGTTTTCGCACTAATGCCGCTTATCCTGTAGCAGTTTCAGAAATTCAAGAAGAAAGTCGTAATTTATTTTGAAACTAGCAGAATTTCCCGTTGAATTTCAACGGATTTAGTGAAGCTACTACAGCACAACATACAAACTCTTTAAAATATATAGTAGATACTTTTTAACATACAATTAGCTTTTCTTAGCAATTAATCATATTTGCTTGTAACAAACCGTTTCCGAACGTATTGCATTCAGATATAACGATAATTGTGTTTCCTATCATATATATCACTTTCGCCAAATCCAGCTTCATTTCTTGTGTAATTATGCCTATGAAATGTTTACATCTATTTCTTGTAAGCAAGAAACCCGTGAAAAAGTTGTCCATGACTGAACACTGACCGGTAAATGTACACCAGATACGCGAGCTTATTTACGTTAATAAACATTATAATGTAGAATATAATGATTTTACTTACAAAAAATGTAAGATTCCAGTATTCAATACACGAAAGAAGATTCAATTACTTTCATCAATCGTTATAAACGCTTCCTGAATAATATTCAGTATCTATTTACGTTGCTATCCATAAACATCGATCGTTTCGTTGCTTAAACAAAAGTGCGAAGCGAAAAACGCTACACTTTCGTCTATTTATAAGCTTCATTGAAGCTAACTGAATCGGAGGTAACAATGACGGCCGCCTAGGCAACGCCCGGAAAGAGTACGAAAAATCCACAAAATTTCGAAACAAATGACGTATTTCTGAAAACTTCGACCGTGTAACATGTAAAATTCGTAGGTATAAGATGGTATAGAGTTTATTCGTCGAATAAAGTAAAAACGAAAAAAATCGGTCCATATTTACATATTGTTATGCTTGAAGGAAGAATACCTTGCAAGTCAAGAAATGGATTCAAACGTGTTATCTTATGGGAAAAAGTTAATCCCCTATATTGGCAGCACTGATTAATCCTGGTTGACCAAACCTTGATAATTCACTAAGTTAGGATGTAAGGAAAATCGTACCAAATTTGGTTATCGTTTAGGAGGAGTTCCATGAACAAACACACAAACACACGCTTCAAAATATATTATAGATTAGAAAAAATTTTATGCAGATTTATCAATCGTTCTCAACGAAAATAATCTTCGTAGCAACTTAAGTAAACAAGGTCTATGCCAAATACGTAAATATGTTTAATTTCCTTTTTTGTGCACACATAACATAACAAATGAAGGAAATGAATTATGTACGACGAATAAATGAACTTAATATGTTAAATTTCCTTTCCTGCGCACATTGTGTGTGGTATTTTATTTATGCATCACTTCATTATAACAGTATTGTACTACAATGCACACGATGAAATAAAATGATAAATACCCAATTTTGCTTGAGCCGAACCGAACCACCGCCAAAAAGTGAACTATGAACCGAACCATAATCGTAAATTGCAAACCGAACCACTGCAAAATTTGGAAAGGATTGCAGCTCTGCATATCTTTCACATATAAAATAGAATCATCTGCAAAGCAAAGAGTTGGATGAAATGTTCGAACTAGACGTATTGCTTAGGGGAAAACTAAAGCGTTTGTAAGTGGAATTTATTTTACAAGAGAAGTTTTTTTAATATTTAGAAAATTAAAAAGAAATTTTAATTTTGATGTATGCTTAGCTTTAAATGCTATATTTTAGACGTACAATGTATTTTGGCGTTTTACTGAGATATCGCATCTACGTAATCAATAGCCTAAAATGCGACATAGATAAAATGAAGGTAGAAGGGTGATGATTTATATTAATTTGAAAGATTACTGCTAAAAGTAAAGTATATATCAAAAGACATTGAAAACACAAGTTCGAAGCTGAGCCGCCAACATGTGTAACCATTTCATGTTTGCCTGGTACGTTCGAGGCTGACGGTGCAGTTCAACATGGTACGTTACGAAAAACCTCGTACATTATATAACTATAGAGTACTGCGAATGTTTAGCAGTTTTTAACGTGGTCACCTTCAATTTCCGTGTCTGCTCGTTAAATCATTTCCTGCAAAACCAGAGTAAGCTTTTAGAGTGAAATAATTATTATTTGACTAGCAGCTTTTAAATAACAGCACTTTTCACTTCCTAACTGCGATACAATTTTTAAGAGTACATCGAACAGTATTCAGTATGACAGTAACTGCCGAACATCGATTTAAAGAGAGATTTACGTACTTTTGAAATGAAAGAAAAACGCAGTTCAGAACATTTGCTAATAATTTTGAAGCCTCTAATGCCAGTTTGTAATTATAACTCATAGATCTTCAGAATAGTGATAAACTGAGGTCAATATTCAAGGATGAAAATCTGATGGACTTCTAACGTGCTTCAAAAGGACCCATATCCCATTCTACGGTAGGAGTAAGTGGAAGTTGGTCCGGATTCATTCATGTTTGCGAAACGTGCTTGCTCGTTGATGAAACTGAACACAATCAACGCATCGAAATCACGTGACTTCAATCACGCGGCCGACCACTTAAAGCATCAAACCTGATTTGAAACGATTAACTTCTGAAATTCAGATTTGGAGGTTAAGTTCAGCACTAAGTACATCGTTCGATTTTAGTTAGGGTTCCGTTTATTAATGAGTGCGCGGAACGATTTATTTAGACAAAATATGTTTATGCATTCTAAATTCAGTTATAAGAATTATTGAGGCAATATTTCTATTGCAAATAATTTTAAAATAAAATTTATTTCTTTAATAATTTACGTATTAAATTTTTTCCCAATGTGAAAGCAGACTCAGGGAAACTGCTATAGCAGTGGTTCTCAGGCAGGTATACTACGCAACCCCCTCCGTGCTAATGTTCAGTCGCTGCGACCCCCGTGATTTTTAAAGAAGTAATAAAAATATTTTTTTAAACTTTTTTCATTTATACATTTTGTATAAAGTGCACTGAAAAGTGTAAAATAAATTTAGGTTTCAAGAAAATATCTGGATCTAAATGAAAATTTTCATTATATATGGTCATGAATCTCTTTTTTAAAAGATGTATGGCATATGTTGAATAAATTATTCACTAAATACATTATAAAAAGTCTGGAAAATTCTTGTTGTTGCACACAGATGACTACAATGTTACAAAACAGATTTGAAGATTACAACCCTCAATCAAACATAAAATAAGACTTATAACCTATAAATTAAAATTGAAGGATTGATAGAATGAGGGAAAAATAAGTTGGCATAGCGAAGACTGATCGCGACCCTCCCAAAATTGTCTCGCGACCCCCAATGGAGGTCGCGACCCTACATTTGAGAACCGCTGTGCTAGAGCGTCCCTCTGAAAAAAAAAGAATTTTCATGTCTGCCATATATAATATCTCCTATCCTTCGGAACAGCAGACGCAATATTGGTCCCATTAGGTTTGATAACGTGACAACATTACCTAAAAATTTATTCTTCCAGAGAGACAATTTTTAAAAAACTTTTGTATTTACTGCACTTCATATACAAGTTTTAATTTGGGACAAAATATGAAAGAGGCGCCATGAATATCAATCCTGGTGCCTTTGACAACCCGCTGGGGACCACTGCCGCGCTCGCTCCCACCTCGTTTGGTGCCACGACTAAAAAAAAAGATCCAAAAAGAGGCTCGTCAACAAAAGTAGCCTTTTAAAGGCCTTATAAATTTTACAACTTTCATTAATCAGACGAGGAGCAACTGTTTCTCTCGAAACTTGTTAGAGGGCCTCATTTTCGCTCACGTCGTTTCCTTCTCCGAGATTCCCCCATTTCCTCTCCGATTCCTTCCTCTCTCCCTCATTTCTCTTTTCTTCCCTCCTCTCCTTCCGAAGCACTTTAGTTCGCCACGCCAGGCCGCTTCATCCCCTCTGCTTTACCTTTACTCTTTCCCCTTTTGCCGATCCCTCTACTTTTCTCTCTCTCTTTAATCTAACCACCCCCTTAATGTGCCCTCCCGTCTCCACCCTCCACAGCCCGCCCGCTCCTTTCCCCGCTCCGCCCTCTTTCGCTCTTCCAATTTACCTCCCTCCCCTCTTTGCTCTCACCAATATACTCTTCCCTTTCCATTCCCACTCCTGCTATTTCGTTTCTCCGTCACCCTCCTTCTCCAACCAAGCGCGAGTGTTCCAGATTAATAGCGGGGGCTGCCAGGGCGGCAGCACCTTCGCGACCGACTCCAGCCCTTCCCGCTTGCATCCACCTTTGCGGATCTTTTTCAGGCCTCGCTTCAAGAGACTTCAATGCCTTTCAAGAAATGGAAGAGTTTCACTCCGACCGCGGACCAATCTCTCGCTGTTTCTCCGCCCACCCCCTCGTTCCCCTCTCCGCTCTTCCTTCCGCTCCTACCATCGCCCTTATTTCTAACCTCCTTTCCATCTTCTGTCGTTCTGCGCCACCCTCCCACGCCTCCTCATCTTCTCACTCGGCTCCCATTTCCCCTTTTTTTTGCCTTTAGTTCCGCGAACAAAATGGCGCGAACGTCTTGGAAACGCAAGGATCCATTCCAATCTTTGTCTGCGATCTTCTTTCGCCATTGAGTCACGCCAAGTTGCAATTTTTTTCGAGATTCTCTCTCTCTCTATTTTCGTCATTCATACATTGTAAATGACAGTGGATCTTTTTGCCAGAAACTTGTTTTCTTAGAGCGAGGGAGGGAACGTTTTCATAATAAAATGATCGCGGATTCAGCGTAATACGACAAAAATGTAGGAAGTCCAGCGTAAGTTCATGTGTCTGCGTGCATGCATCTTTAAATTTCAAAAGAGATTTTAATACAAATTTTGGAAAGTTACTATTATAGAAATTGATAACATCACTATTCAACGATTAGTTCCTGCGATAAATACGTTGACGGCGTATAGTCAATTTTAAAAGAATATATACATTATTTATGATATTGTAATGAAGTTACTTTACTTGTATACATTTTATATGCCTGCTTATATAGAATACGAATATGTTCATATATGTATGTATTCGCAAGGGATGTGTATGTTCCTTTCTTCATATTCTCTTTTTCATCCAATATGTGCTTACAAAGGACTCTCTCTCTCTTCCTCTCTCGAAAATCAACTCTTCTTATGTTTTAGTTCCCTTTCATTCTTCTATCTCCTTTCTTTCATCATCCTGCTTCTTTTATTCTTCCTCCCTCTCTCTTTCGCCCCTTGGAAATTCCTTTCTTCTACGCCTACCTCCCCACAAGCCATCTCTTCTTCTTCTGCCTCTTCTTACATTATTTGCTTAAACCAAATTTTTATTGCGCAAAATATCCCGCACCATTCCTCCTCCCTCTATCTATATTTCAATCTCCCTTCCACAACGCGCCCTTCATGATTGCCATTTAATTTCTAATATCTTTCCTCCACCATCCAATTTTCCTCTTTCTTATTTTCTCCTCCGTCGTACTTTGACGTATATTTTCCTCCAATTCCTTCGAATGTTTTTTTATTTCATTTTTGCAATTTTCTAAGGTGAAATTTATAAATTCCATCACAAATGTGTTTTTTATGGTATTTATGTAATTTTCTTCTCCGTAGCTGTTCTATGACCAACGGCAATCAAATTACTATACTATACGAGAAATAAGTTGGCCTCCCAGATGTTTACGCCCACAAAGTAGAGGGGGGCTACGTTGTCGGATTTACGCTTACAATCCACGCCCGTTACAACCCAAAGACTACTGAATGAGAAAACGAGCGATGCTACTAAGGCACAGTATGGCAACGTCGCAAGGCTCTGAGGGACCCAAGCCTGAAAAGTATCCTTCTAATGCTCCCACTCTCCACTTCCTCAGAGCCCAACTTACGTTTCGTCTACTATAGCACTGTTTCTACTGCAGCTTTTATTGTTCGTGTAAGATGTAATTATTTCATATTCCATCGAATTTAAGATAGTTTAAATTTTGTGGCAAAATATGGAGACAGTAATGGAAAAATTGTGATTTCTGTTTCAAGTATCGGAATATAAACTCACCTTATTTACATTCTCAAGGCCGCAATTGAGTAAATCTCATAATAATATATCCATAAGTACTTGTTGTTGAGTCTCAACCTGGCTATTCATCACAAAATATCTAAAATTTAAATATTTCGGGCACAAACTTTGCTTTAATATACGTACAATCCAAAATTACTTTCTGTTGACGCCATCTTGCGACTTGACTCTCTCATAATCCCTTTTATTGTCATTACGACACGCCTTTCTTCATTTTCGGTCGCCAGGTTTCCTTTCGTTCATCTTTTCTCCGCGCGATGCACTCATTCTTCCTCTCTCCCACGCGTTCCCTCTCCTCCTCCCCCCGCCCTCTCCCTCCCTCCCCCCCCACCAACCCAACCATCCCTCTCTCACTTCCTGTCTCCTCCACCCCTAATAATATCTTCTCCTCGTCCATCCTCCCTCGCTCCTCCCACCCCTTAAGTTGCTTCCCCTACCTCCTCAATACATATACATCTTTCACGTTCCCTCCTCCTCCCCCTTCTTTCCCCTTCGCTAAGCACGCATTCTTCTTCTTCCCCCTCGCTTCTAACCATTCCTTTTATCCACCACCCCCTCCCTCCCTCCCTCTCTCGCATCCTAACCTTTTCCCCTCTCAACTTTCTCGCTCATACAATACGTTGTCCTTAAACATAAGAATTTCTGCTTCTCGCGAATTCTTTTCAGCATTTATGGGGATGTTCTGAAAAGAACGAGTAATTACTTAAGTACTCCTTTTGACACGGTTGTTTTCGTGGAAGCTAGAGATAGCCTGCATGCCTTCGAGCAATATTTTACAACTTGCAATTTTAATTATTTACTACGAACACTCAAAATTTACCCCTCAAATTATTAAATAATATTCATTCGATATTTTTCAGATTTTACATGTCATACTTAAACATCTTAAAAGAAATTCAGCAAGCTCTTTATTTGCGAACATAAGCCGGCCGGGTTAGACTGGTTGATAGTGTGCCTGCCTTCTAACCCAAAGGTCGCGGGTTCGAATCCCACTTCGGGCATGGTTATATGTTGCTTTACGTCTTTGATACTGTTAACATTTCACTGTAAAATGGTGAATACGCTTTATGTGGAATTAAGTATAAATAAATAAAATAATTTAAAAAATTCATCTTACAGTTAGTATAAAATATATTTCATATAATAGAGGATGCATAAAAGTTCTTTCGCATAGATTAATTTGATAACATACTAGTTCATAAACCGATTTCAGAGATTATTGTAATGCTTTTTCAGAAATCTTCCAAAATCAGGAAAAGCAAATTTTTGCGTTTCTATGACGCGAACTAAACGGTACGTGTATTTGTGAATATGTAAAAGTTGTAAACATGCCAAGTTCCTCTCTCGTGCTTGACAGAAGCAAGTGCATATGCATGTTCCTCTAATAAGAAGCGGTGCATTTTCCTTCCCATTTGAATACTTTCGCCATAACCGCTCATTAACCCTCCTAGATTTCCTCAGCACGCGAGGCAAAGAGAAGAACGTGTTCTCTCCGGAAAGACCTGCAGGAGAGGAATCCGTCGCTTCCTCCTCACAGGTCGTTTGGAGTCTCGGAATTCTTGCGCGGAAAATATTATAGCGCGAAGGAAACTTTTGAAGAGGTGCGGAAAGAGAGAAGATAGGAAGAGAGTTTTTTCGTCTATTTGTTTTCCATTTTTTGGAGAGTCTTATTTTGTAAAATAAGAATATAACATCCGGAAGGCACACTTTACGAGTGTAATATTTGGGTTTTGGTGGCACTGGTTGAACTTCGGAAGGAATGTGTGACGGAGAGGAAAGGGGAAGGAAAAAAGGTTATGAAATGAAGATGTGCTTATATATAATCGGAATACTTGCGAGCACTCGACGTGCGATATGTGGAATTTCGATAGAAAAAAAACTCCTTTCCGGAGAAGTAATATCAAATATTATGCATACGGAAATGTAGACCGATGCTCGCTCAATAATTTCACCGCGGGACGACACGTGAACATTATTACGGAGAAAATCACTATTCCGAGAGAAGAAAGGCTCGTTTCTATTTTTAAAAATCCTGCCTCCCTTCCCCCTTTGTCATTCCATCGAGTCACGTTTTATTCGCCGAAATAAATTGCGATTTAACTGAGGGAGAGCACGAGAGACGTAGTCGCGGCAGAGCAATGTCGCATAACTGAATATCTAATGACGAATAAAGCGATACGTGGGCGTATGAGTTAACAGCGGCAAAAGGCGGGGTAGCAAACCAAGATGGCTACCCACAAATCCACCAAAATCAAAATGCGAAAAAAAAATATTATCTACCCACTCTGTAGTTATCTTGAGGTAATTGTAGTTTTTAGAGATAATTTAACGCCTACTATTGGAATCAAAATCAAGATGCGCTCTGAATACCAAATATAAGAATGGTTACTTAAAATCCTTTGGATTTTCTCAATTTTTGTCATGCGATTTCTTTTCGAAATTTTAGTTTATAAATCATTATTTTGGCATGTCCTTATTCATAAATGATCAAGAGCACAGCCTGCTATCAAAATGATTCGATGGATCGACACTGGTCATTAATAGGAGTACACCACGATAGACTTTATGGAGCAAATTCCATTCTCCGGGTTAAAACGAAAGATTGCACACTATTTTCCAACGAATCGTTTAAATTTTTAGAGATAAGAGAGTCTCTCACTGTTCTGTGAGAGTAATTTTTACTTTTAGACTAGCGGAATTTCACATTCTTGTTATTGGCACGTACCCAGAGTTTCGTCAGATAGCTTTAATGAAACGGACTGAGCCGAATGCGCTTCTTGATCACGTTTTCTCCCTAAACACCTCCATCCCAGTGTTCTTTACAAGAGGGTTTGTATTCGCCTTTGGGTGTTTTCAGTTCGTTCTATCACAGTCGTCGCATGTCACTTGACAATTATCCATTCTCTGTACTTTTCTCACGTTATTGATTTTGCTATTGTCTGAATTCCTCTTAATTCTCAATTATATAAGTTTTAACATAGTTAATTTTAAATTGTTGTTATTTTAAATAAAGTATTGTCTTCTCTCTGACGATAAAGATATTCCATTTTTTAACCTCTCTTATTTTTAAGTTCTCTATTAATTTTTTTGTGATTTTATTGTTCTTTATTTTTCCATCACACCGTTCGATTTCGTATTGTTCTAATATAATTTTAAGCATGTCATATTTCTTGGAGGAAAACGAATATCACCTTTTGTAAACATAAGTTTATATTTTAAGGATTCCTTCCTGAAATGCATCATTTTTTAAAATTCTCTTTCTTTCTTCTCTTCAGATGTGTTTTCATATAAAAATATCGTTCATTTATGATTTTATTCAGCGCAGATCTAAATCCATAGTACTCCAGAATAGGGAGGAAAATGTAGGCCATCTTTTAAAATCTAGTACATGTGTCACTTATTATCTGAATTACGAGCATCGAGTTCGTATTACACAGCTTCTGAGTATGTAGTTAATCAAACCCTTCTTTTAACTTTTCCTTCAATTTTTTTAAACATATACAGCAAACGTTGCGTTGTTTTTCATTGCCCTTTTATAACTCAATGAAATCTCTTTAGTGATCCGTACGAAGGTTAAAATTGGCTTGTTAGATTTGTGCTGAATGGTCACTACAATTTCATGTATGTAAATACTGAAATATAATTTTATTTAAGTTTTTATTTAAAAAATCAAGAGGCATACTTAAATTGAAACAATTAAGGTGCCATATATTGCTTTGTCATTTAGAGAAATATCTAGAAAATAGAAATCCCGAAAGACTTGCATTGTTCGCATTATGCGACGCTATGCTTTTCACTTTCTCCATACGTAGTGTGAAAGTATTGTCATCACGAAAAAAATCGACTTCAAGATTTCAACGGAAATACACTTTCGAGGTCCCTAGAACACGTTTAGACTATTTTCTGAATGATGTCTGTGTGTGCGTGTGTGTGTATATGATTGTGGGCGCTCTAACTCAAAAAGTACGTGTCATATTAACACCAAATTACATATATAACTCTTTAGCATGAGAACAAGGAATTGATTGGTTTTTGGACAATAACGGTTAACCGGAAGTCGAGGTTTATTCGATACCCGATTCGGTTTTTGCGATATTTCTCCGTTAAAACATCATTATTGTATATACAATTCTATACAAATGTTATAGAGAATGTAATTTCCTACAACTTTCGTTTGAAACAATTTTCCATAGCAGTTATTGTTTAGGAATTATTTATAAATAATCGGTTTTTTCGGTTTCCGTCAAATATCTTCCTAAAAACGTCGTAATTGGTAATCTTCGTGAGGACCAAAGTTGTAGAGAATAATATTTCTTCCAGGTTTTGTTTGAAACAAATTTTCGTAGAACCATCCATTTCGGAGATATTTTGATTTTTCTTAATTTCCAGTATACAGCGCCAGCACCATGTAGCGGTGAATTCTGTAAACATATTCAAAATATACGTAATTTATGGCAATAAGGACGACTGTATTCTTTTACGATACGGAATAATAATTTGCCTCATAATGCTATTCATAATAATTTAAATATCTATACCCCAAATATGGAGAAAGTCGTGTGTTGGACACATCAGATTTTTTAAATAATAGTGTTTCTGGTGAGAGATAACTGAAAATTAGTTTTCATTTGTGTGATACATGCGTGGAATTGAAGGATTTATGGGAACGAAATAAAGCCTGTAAGGAAAACTCTCTATAAAAATGGGATGTAGTTCATTTATGCATAAAAGTGAATTGAAAAACGGGTTTAGAGAGGACGAAGCAATAAAATGTGTGTACCGAAAGGAAGATACGTGGAGGAGGGAGAATGATGGAGAGAGAGATATGAAGAGGCGAAAGTACTGCGCCAAGTGAATTCATAATGTTTTTTAAAAATTCTGTGCAGTCCGAAAGAGTTGCAGAGAAGGAAAACTTGAACAGGAATAAGAGAGACGAAGGTGGTGTGAAGAGAACCGTAGAATGGAAATAGAAGAGGGAAGAGAAAATGGGAGACGGAAAATAGGAAAGCAGGAGGAGAGGAAGAAAGTGTAAAGTAGGGAATGAACGGCGAAGTGAGGAAGGAAACAGGTCACGTGGGAAGGAAGATAATTGGAGGGAGAGAAAGGAAGGACAAAAATAAAGCATTGAAACAGAATAACATATTTAAATAAAAGTTGAAAAGGCAAAAAATCGCGAAGGAAATGTCGAAAAAATGTAAAACGACGCGTACCTAATGAGGCGAAGAATAAGTCGGAAAAAGTAAGAAACAGGAAAAGGAAAAAAATGCGATAGAGATGTGAAAGGAAGATGGAGGGAGGAGGAGTGAGAGAGGGAGGGAGGAAAAGGAGTGAGAGAGATGGAGGGAGAGGAAAAGGAGTGGGAGAGGGAGGGAGGTGTTTTACCGGTGTGTGTGTAAGCAAAAAGGCAAAATTATGCGAAAGGGGAGCGAGAGCGTGAAATTTTAGAAAGAAAAAGAGAGTGCGTTATACGAGGGAATTTTTTAAGAGATGAAAAATAACGAGGGAAAGCAAGAGAAGGCGGTTTCCCGTATTTACACATTTTTCCAGGAAGACGAGTAACCGGCTTTTTGTTCCAATGTTAGTTAGTCACTTGGCGCACAAAAGGAACTGAAGTCCGAGTAATGGGATTTTCGGCTCGCATGCAAGAGACTGCGGAAAATTAATTCCTTTGCTTTTTTCCGATATTTTGATGGCATCCGAGCATAACGATTTCCCTCGGCTAATTTCACAACCTACGTGCGTAAAATCAATATTTTTATTTTGGCCTCTATTGAAATCAAAACGGGGAAAAATATCGCGCGTTCGGAAGTTCAAAATGTATCGCCTTTCAAGCGGGATGCCACCCTTACAAAGCATTTTAATATCAAATAACGTGAGGCTCGCGGACCATCTGTCATTTCATCGTCGGATAGTGAAAATCGCATCAAACTCCAATATACGGACTTACGTCGGAGCAACGTCACATCCACGGCGCGCCAAGCGTGAATAATGTGCCAGCCATGATGCTGAGTAAACCGATTTTGAGAATAGAACTCATCGTCCTTTCGCAATATGTGTAATTAGTTATCGAAAATACAGGCTAAAACGGGGATTCAGTGGATTGGGGAGGGAAGGGCGGAATTAGATAGGTAAAACGACATATGGAGCGATTCCATGCGTTTTATATGGCGAGAGTGCCGTGGGATAGGAGTGGAGTTCGGTGTTCTGAGTGTGTCGCAGCAAGAATAAGCGTCGTGCAGTTTATCTGCTGTGCGGTGGATGTTGCAGTGTGGCGGATAGGAATCTGGTACAGATGCTTCGTTGTGCTATGTCTACCTGTCCGTGGTAATTGTGTTTAGGATGGAATAGGAGAGAGAGAAAGAGAGAGAGAGAGAGAGAGAGAGAGAGAGAGAAAGAGAGAGAGAGAGAGAGAGAGAAAGAGCTCGTCTGAAGGGATATAGAGTGCGGGTAGCAATGGCTAGGAGTTGCGACAATAGAAGTTCGCCGCCAGCTATTCTGAAATAGTTTGTTTAGCGGTTGTTGAAGAGAGTTAGAGATAGGCTTTCAGGAGAGAAACGGCGGAATTTTGGATTAAGGCCATTGAGTTAAAGTGCTCACTCTCTCGCTATAGAGTGGGTTTTAAACTGCCGAGTGGATTTCTATCGTAGAATGGAGTGCATTTGGTATGTAGCTACAGAGAGCACTGGAATTAAAAACTTTTGAAACAATTGCATGCACGGCCTGCCCTAGCGCGGCGAAGCTAATCGTAAATTCGTTTACGAAATTCGTCAGCGCAACGAATGACAAGATGCTTCAAATTGAACATCTCGGATTTTCTCGTGTTTTTGTCCGTAAATTGTTTTATTAGCATTAAATACAAAATTACGAATCAAATTAATTACCTCTCAGAAGAAATACTTCAAATTTCTCTTCTATATTTCTCGTTTTTTTTAACTCCTGAAACGAAATTCATCCGTCTTTTGTATCTGTCGTAAGCGCACGCCGCGTTTGAAAAGGAGCAAGACACAGGTTAACCTTTTGACGAGCTCACTCGACCGCACTCTAATCCTCCTTTCCTCCCCACTCCACTCTCCCCTTCCCCTCTCCCCTCTCCCCCTCCCCTCTCCCACTCCACTCTCTCTTAACTCCCTCCTATCTCCCCTTCCCCCGCACTCTTATCCCTCCGATCTCTCCTGCCCACTCCCCCTCCCCACTCCCCCTCCTTCCTTCTTTTGCTCCTCTTGTTGCTTGAGACTTAAAAAAACAAACTCTCTATTTTCGACCCGTTCATAAAAAGCATCTCTTTTTTTCATTTTTTTCGCATTTTCTACTTCATTTTCCATTCCGTCCTAAAAATCCTTCCGTTCCAACTCTTTGCAGATTTGTTTTTCCGTAGACTGTTGCGCCTCTCACTAAATGCGTTTCCCTTTCTTTCTGCGCTAACAAGCCCGCGAGTGTATCCGAGCTGGTGGTATTTTTAACCCTCGTCCCAATTTCAATCTAATTTACGTGTAAAGAGGAAGGGCAAAGAGTCCAAGGTGATTGGAACGACGCAGCGTATTATCCCGTAATCTCTCGGTAAACCGATGCTTCCACATGACTTACGGTGTGTATTTTCATTTCCCGCAGTAAATCAGGCAAAATGGTCTCGAATTCGGAAAATTTTTGGAAATGCGTGGACGAGAAACTTTTGCTTTTAGTTGCTTCGAATTTGTTGTCGCTTGTTTGGAAGCACTGAAATACTTTAAACCAGCGGTTCCCCGCCTGGCGAGTTGCGAAAGGTTTCCTGTGGGGGTCGCAAAAACGGAACGTCTGTGGAATAGCTTCAATATTTAATTTTTTTGTTTCTTCGATATGTTTAATAGTATTTTGCTAAAGTAATTAAACTTTTACAAAATATACTCTGCGAATCGTCCAGAATCATATTACAACCAATGCCAAGCTATACTTAAATTTCTAATTTTGAGTAGGACTTTAATTATATACAAATTAATCAATCAATTAATGTAATGTTTGGAGATATTTATCAGAGACATTAATCTTTGTGCAAATATAAATGTATACAAAAATTTAAATTCGTTGCTTTTTATATATATTGTTAGATAGATTGTGACGAGGGTTTCGCGATAAGGTCGGCTGCCTTAATATGCGGTTCGCGGATGCATACAGAATGGGAACCGCTGCTTTAAACGGTATAATCCGTTAAAAGTTAATCTCACTTATCCAGAATACTTTTATGCAAAACATCTTTTAATCCATCAAATCGTTAAGATTCAATCCACGAAAAACGTCCTCTTCAGTGCTTCGTAAACATGATGCCATCGTCTACTACCTACTAGTAAAGCAATTCACTCTGATTCTTTGTGTTCCTTTTTAAATCATCTGATATTCTCCAGCACGTATTTCTCCTTCATTATTCTATTACTGTGAATGGTCAAATTTGCTCTCTCGCTCTATTAATCTTTCTCTCCCTTCACATCCATCCATCCATCGCCCGACCTTGCAACGCTACAAGAAATGCAACCTGTCGTGAGACCTCGGGTTCACATCTGACCAGCGCATACATTCTGCGGTGTTTTTCATCTACCACGATCATCAATTCAGGGTTAGGAATAGCCTTCAACGCAAAAAAATAAATTCCGAATAATCAATCAATCTGTTCTCTATATCTCTTCGCGACCGACTATTTTTCTCCGTCACCCAGTTCACTCTCTCTCTCTCTCCCCTTTGTCCTTCCCTTCGACTCCCTTTTTCTTCTTTCATTCTTTCTTCATCACTTCTTGTCTCTCTCTCTCTCTCTCTCTCTCTCCCTCTCTCTACCTCCCTCTCTCTCTCTCCCTCGGCTACACTCTGTCTCACGCCTTTTCCATTTTATTTTCCCCTTCCTTATCTTCCAAACAACGCTATCGCCTGCTCACTTCTCCCGCCGCCGTCCCTTTTGTATTTTCCTATCTCCTGCTTCCTTTACATTTGCCTCTCTCTCTCTCCATCCATCATTCCCCTCTTATCATTTAAACCCAACTTAAAATTCCTATCGTGATTCATCTACGCACATGATCATTTACGAATGCTTTTTTGTTTCTTTCTTTACGGTCCTTCTCTGTCGTGCTCGGATTTTTAATTTGTGTGAAAATTTATAGTTCAGGAATCTATCGGTTGAATGTGTCTTTAAACAATCCCATCTCTCTGTTTGCAATAGTTGTCATTTACATTTTGAAGAGAATTTTGTCATTTAATGAATGTTTTATCCGAATATATGATATGCCTATATAATGTTTCTGAGTGATATGTTTTTCATAATTTCGATAAAAAAGCTTTAATTACTTCATCAAAGCTGAAAATTCATAATCGAAATTTATTTTCGAGATCCGCATATATTTGGAATATGATCGATATAGCTCCTTTAGTCATATAAAGTTTGATCCAAACAGATGGGCATTCTAGAAGCAACGATCGGAGAACTATCGGGAAGTCATGTTGAAAATCGATTTATTACAAAGTTCACAATGCAATGCGCCAGTTGGTAACATTATATTTGTAAAGCATATTACTTAATTATGGAAAGAGACAGAAGAAAGAATATTGTCAAAATTATTTTTTTCGAACACTAAAAATTTGAAAACGAAGCAATTATGGGGATTACTAGAAATTCTCTATACATAATTAACAGTAGACTTAGCTTCGCCTAAATACAGTTAAAAAACACCAGATATTTGAAATTTCTGTTTCTAAGAGATAAAATATACTTTAATTTGAATCGTTCAAGTAGAAATGCAAGTTGAAACATGGGTCTCGTTTCCGAGCGTCGAGTTACTCGTGATCAAGCAGCGCCCTCTGTCTTTGCGGACGAGATAGACAGTCTCGCAATCAGTCTGTGTTGATAGGGTTGCATAATCTAAAGGATAACAAGCCTGGTTTTAAGGCCGTTTAGCCCCTTTCGTAGAAGAATGAAAGGGCCCAATTTGTGAAGTCTACCAGTGGCCTTCCCTCTCCTCTTCCTTTACCGCACGTTTAAATCACCCAGCCCTCTCCTCACCCCTCCCCGTCCCATTCGGGGCCCTCTCCATCCTTCCTGGGTCCCACTCCCTTTTCCCATTCCGAGCTCCTCTTGTAGCGCGTCTCATTTCATCCATTCGCGCCTCCATTGAAAACTGCTTTCGTTCCCTCGAAATCCCATTGATTCCAAACCCCAATTTCGCGTTATGCCGCACCTCATCTCTCACTGCAATCTCCCTTTTTCTTTCTCCATCCGTCCGATTCGACCCGCCCTTTCATTTCACCGACATTTTCTGCTCTCCGCGATTCACAAGTTCCAACCAGAAGGTCACCATTTCGTGTTATTTTCACGGTTAATAATTTTGTACACCTCGCGGCTGGGCCTTTCCGATTCACTTACCCATCGACGCCAATTTGTAGATCTAATCAATTTGTTGGTCGTTACTATCCTTTGTAAATGGCAAATAAAAACGAAAATTGACAGTAAAAAGTCTGAAATAAGGAAAATAAGAGCCATAGCATTCAAATTCCATTTATGTGCCTATTAATTATCATAGCACGTGAACACAGTTCCCTAAGTGTTTAAGTGAGATAAAACTGTAACTAATGCACTCGTTTATGTTTCCGAAATGCATTGTAGAGCTGTAAATACCGTTTAAATTAAAACTTCCCCTTGAGTTTTGATATCCTCAATGGGGTGAATGTCATCGTGCGTTGCGTCACGTGTTCATCACTGATCGTGCCGTCGTCCGATTTTCGCCGCAGCACGCGTGTCGTAATTGGAAGATTCCGCTCATTACTATTCGGATCGAGACGGATGTGATATGATTAAACGTGACTGTGGGAATATTGCGTGCTGCTAATTGGAGATAAAGTCTTATACGTTTATCTAGGAGTGCAGTTGAAAGTCAGTAATCCCATTGGCTTTTATTTTTATTCACAAAATAATTGACCTGTAGAGCCCACATTAAAAGAACTTTATAATTTTCCTCTCCGTATTTTGGGTGAAAAGTCGACTCATGTGATACGAATGTTTGTTAAATTCATATATACCAGTCTAAATTATGGGATCGATTTCATTAGTGAGAATGAGCGAGATGATTGAATTGAACAACTTCTATTACAACACGGTGCTTTATTCTCTGCTTCTCTGTCCTTTTTCACTTCAGACCACTCTCACCTCTTCTCCTCAGGTCTCAGAGGGAGAGAGAGAGAATAGGGAGAGAGAGAATGGAGGGAGGGAGAGAGATGGAGGAGGGAGGAAAGGGAACGGCCTTATTTCCACGTCCCCGCAAACATTCATCCCTTTCTCTCCTCTGGCCACGTGACCGCTCGTTTGCCAATCCCAAAGTCCCACCCACTCGGCCCTTCTGTGCCCCTCTGCTTTCCCCTCCCCTCTTTCCCTCCCTCCTTCCCCCCCCTCTCCCCCCCTCAAACACCTCTTGCTAACCAGCCTGCCGAAATGAAAGGGCCTGGAGATAGAAAGAGATGCGAAAAGAAAAAGGGACGAAGGGACAGGAGAAAGGGGAAAGAGTAGCACTTTCCTCGTCCGCTGAAGTTTCCATTCTCCTTTTCACTGCTCTCTCTCTCTCTCCCTCTTCCTCAAATGCCCTCTCCAATCCTTGTCTTTCCTCATCCTCCGTTTCTCCTTCCTCTTTTTTGTTATTTTCTCTGTGCCTCTTCTCTATTTTCTACCAATCCATCTCTCCGCCACTGTTACACACACACACTCTCTCTCTCGCCACTCCTATTTTCCTTCCTCTCCCTCTTCCCTCCTTTGTTTCCCTACCTATCTTTTATTCTGCACTTTCTCCACACGGCGGCGGGCCGAACTCACTCATCCAAAACTCTTCCGCTCTCAATCGTCCAATCTCGATCCCTCTCCAACCACCCACACTCACATGCGCGTTCCCCGAAAGCCATACGAGTTTCCCCGACTCCCTCAATTCTGTAATCTTCCAAACCCTAACTCCCCTAGTCTTTTCCCGGCTCCCCTTCCCTTCCCCCCTCCTCCTCCCCCCCCCCTCTCTCTCTCGCACCCACAAGTGTGGCCAAAAGAGTCAACGCCCTCCGGTCCATTTTCCTATTTTGAAACCTTCGACGAGCACCGACGCACTCCAAGACAAATGCGAAGCGGCGAGTGAAACTGTGTAGGAAACCCTCGCGGTCAGTGGAATTTACACAGCCAACAAGAGAAAGTGTCCATTGTACTTTTCAAAAGAATCACCTCAAAATTATTAAATGGTCTAAAACTACTTCAAAAATAAATTTTAGAGACCTCAATCTGACTTCGTTCCAGTTGATGAATCTGCAGAGTAAACCGGATGAGAATTTCATCCATAAAGCAACCAATGTCAAAAGTAAATAAATACCATCCGTGAAATTAACTGCATCTCAAAGGTTTAGCAGATCGTAGAAAAACTAAACCAGCAAGAGAGGCATCCAAGCGCGATGTGGACATGGCTACTGAGATGGCGATATTTCGATATTTACGGTGGTGCGGTATTAGTATAATAATATTTCATAACGTAGTTATAAAAATTCAAAGTGAAACGTTATGTAACAACAAGTTAGGAAAGTACTGCGAAAGTAGAAATTATAAGGCGATTAAAAACATTTCTTTCATTGGCCGTAGTTTAATATTAATGGCATTATAATATGGTAGCCATCTGATTCCCATTAAAACCTTACCCATATAAAAGCATTGAACTCGTTGCCATGGTAGTCGATTGTTGAGACCCAGAAAAACTCCCACTTTTTTCCGATAAAAACTGAAAATGTACGCTAAAGCTACAGGGATTTGAATTCCGTCTTCAAAAATAAGAAACCACAATTTCTAAACTTTTCGATAGTTCAAGTTCTGAGTTCGAATCTCGACGGAAAATAATTTAAAAAGCAAATATATGAACCTCATCATCGATTTATAATGGGGCCAAATTAGCACAAAGCAGCTGATCCTGGGCCACCAATGTACCTCTCGTATTTAGTAACTTATCCTGAAAATTTGGTTTCTCTAACGTAAGTTGAGCTTCGTGAGCCTCATCACCGCTACAGTAGCCGTGAAGGCCTACCATGGACCCGCGAAAATCCTCACTACAGGTACAATTGTAATTATTCATATGTATGTATATAGGTATTTGTATGTATGTATATATATTATTCTTTTCTTTTAATCTCTAAAAAATTCAGTGTATTATTCAATTATGTGTGGAGAATATTTATGTTAGATTGAATTATACTGTTGCCACCTGGCCCTATGGCCAACTTGTAACAATGTGCTTAGTAATAATATCGGTCTGCACAGTCGGACGGACGGACAAAGTGAATGCATAAGAGATTTGTAAAAGCATCGCTAAAAGGAGTAAAAAACACGTGATAATTTAAATATTTAATGCTAAATTAGCAAACAATGTGCAGATGTGGAGATGACAAAGGAATGTCTTGAGGTAAGGTACATGCTAGGATACGGAAAGATGAGATATTTTTAAAAAATCTCTCTACATACTGTTTCACTCAACTTAAATAGCAATTTAATTTTAAGTTCTTTTTGCTGTTTTTGGGATCTGCTCCAATTTATCTTAGCTTCAAATAAAAAAGCGCATCAAAATTTTCTTCGCTAGTGTTCCATTACGATGAAGATTCGAACATACTTCCCAGTATCATGAGATACATATTATTTCACATACTAAGGGCCAAAGAGGGTTTTATTTCTACGATCGTATTTTAAAATTTCCTTAAAATGTTGATAAAAATAGCAGTTCACCAATGTGAATTTTGACTATGTATCTACAGTAAAATTGAATTAACAGAAATTCATTCGGATAAATATATATTCTATTTAACTTAAAATATTTTAGTTGGCTGTAAGCACATATTTCCAGGTGCGTTTAATTCTACTACTTTTTTTACTTTCTCATATACGAATTATATTGAGAAAGTATTTTTATCGCGAAAAAATTCGACACCTTTTAGGTGTCGCAGAATCCGAAAAAGTGTTTTCGCAATGTCGTCTTATCTGTCTGTCACTGGCTCTAGAGCCTAAACCAGGGGTCGGCAACCTTTCAAAGTAAAAGATCCATTTTTTGTTTTTTGCCTCATTCCAAAATACTTGAGAGCCGCACAATAAAAATCTGTGTATACGATATAAGACGAAAGAAATTTTGGACCGAGAGGGAGGGTTTCCGAAAGATGAGAGCGGATTACAATACTGAGCAGAGGCTTTGAAGAAATGGTTGACATTGCTCAATAATGAAGGGAAGTTTATGCTACGCATTTTTAACAACAATTTGATTTTCTCAAAAACGGCTGTAACGATCTTGATCATATTTCGTACACTTACTTGAGTTTGCGTCTTCAATAATACCAAATAGTTCATATTTCTCAACAAGTTAGGAAAGTTTACAACGTATCACAAATGGGCGCGTTTCGCGCAATGGAGTATTAGAAAGAAATTATATACCTATACGTGAGGAAAATAGCGTTTTAAATTTCTTATATTCTTCAAAAATAATCCATTTTCTTCCTATTTAATAATATTGCATGCACGCGTAAGGAAATTAAACGTTTGTTTGTGAGATTGTTTATGATAGCAACAATGAAAAAGTAACCATGCAAGAAATTTTCTAATCGTGTTCAACTCGAATTAAAACATTCTCATTTGATTTTCTCGATAACGGCTACTCCTATGATAAAAATATATAGAAAAGAAAATACTCTTATTTACAAGTTCTACCACTTTTATTTGAAAAATATTTTGATATGAGCAATACTTTACGGGATATGACGAAAATTTAATTTTTTGTCACTAGTAAAGTGGTACCCCCGATTGGTGTACGTGATTCATTTTCGCGATTTTCTTCTTATATTTGATTGTAAGTCTTTAATATCAAATTTCATGAAAATCCGTTCTGTAGAGGCCGAGAACGAACATGCGGACGGACGGACAGACGGACGGGCAGGCCGACGATAATAGGCGCTCTCGCTGGAAGCGAAACGCCCCTAAAAAATGAATATAAGGCTAGTTTATTCTAGGCAACTTTAGCAATAATTTGATTTTCTCAAAAACGGCTCTAAAGATTTTGATAAAATTTCGTACAGTTACTTGAGTATACTTCTGCAATAATACTTGTACTAAATATTTTATTTTTCTCAAAGAATGAATATAAGGCTAGTTTATTCTTGGTCAACTTTAACAAAATTTGGATTTTCTAAAAACCGGCTCATACGATTTTCATTTTCGAAAGATAACTAAACTACGCATTAATGTGTGAGAAAGTTTGTACAACGTATGTTGTACCGATTTTTAAGAATGGGTTACAGTCACGAAATTATGATTTTTCCTTATGTTTTATTGGAATCCTCATATTAAAAATATTAGGAACGCTTCTTTCAATTAATATTTTATTCAGTAAATCCACAGTACTAATTGACTAAAAATTCGCTTTTATAATGGTTAAAAACTTTGCAAAAGTGTATAATAGTAAACATTTATGCCGACAATCATTGAATAATACTTACTACATTCGCCTCAAATTATTTTTGTTTTTTTCCTACTCCAGCTAATTTATAACCTTTGCGCATCGATTAAATGTCAAAAGGAAATTTTATTTTTCATCGGGATCACCCGTCAAAGCCAAAATTGACTTTCGAAAACATCCGCAAAAATGATTCCCGTGGGATTATGTAGAAGGCGTGATGATAGACGTACCACGTTTCAAAGCCGAGCTCCGTTTAATCCAACGTGGACAATTCAAAATGTTCCGAAGCTGCGTTTAACTTTTGACTGTTTAATTTTCACTTCGCCGCAACGCCACTCTAAACTATATAGCGCGCCGAAAATACGGAGCTCTACAAAAAGCGATCGTCGACGCCCCCCCCTCCCCTCTCGACCCCCCCCTCTCGACCCACCCCTCCCTCCCTCTCGACCCCCTGGACAGTCTAATTGCACGTCAAAATGTTCGCGCATCTCCACCTGTTAGGTTAAGATATCGGGCGGAGAAACAAGACACGTCTCCAAAGCGAAGCAATAATCGCTTCGTAACAAACACGCCCACGCTAAGAAGTCCTGCCGAGCCACGTACTCATGCCTCCCTCTCTCACTCCCCCCCTCTTTATCCCCCCCCCCCCCCCCCAGAGTGCCTCTCCCGCCGTCCCCATTAATCTCTTTCTTCTCTTATTCCCCGACCGATGCCGCCGCCGCCGTCTACCCGACCCAACCCCCGGCGAGGCCGAAATCGCTAAGCCCACAATAAGCAAACCTCCTTTCCTCTCCCCTTCGCATGTTTCCGCGCTGCGATGAAAGTAATCCCCTTCCACGTCTCTCCCCTTTGAACCTCCCCCTCCCTCCTCTCCCCCTCCTCCTCTCTCCTTGGCAGAGTAAATTCCTCTCTCTCTCTTTCCTCTTACGACTCCTTCCACCGTCCCTCGCTTTAACGGGTCTCTCACCTCATCTTTATCACCGTTTCCTCTCTCTCTATCTCTTTCTTTCTTTTAAACGAAATATTCCCAGTCATTAATCTCCCTGCCTGCATCCCTCTCAACGGCGTATTCTTATTTACAGCCTTCTCATTAATCTCAATAATTAAGCGCGCGCTATATATACGCGTACGCATACACGCAAAGATATAAACGTTTGTGTATGTACGTATTATGCGTGTGTGTGTGTACACACACACATGCATATACATTTTTATCTGCCGAAAGTAGCGTATTTTTAACGCCGGCTTTAATCCATCTTAAAAAGCGAAGTATGTAATCATTAAACGGAGAAGAGGAGAAAAATGGTCTCCCTCCCTCCCTCTCGACTCTCTCCCTCCCTCTCGACTCTCTCCCATTCGCCGCACACACTCACCGCTCCACTTGGTCCGTTCCCAGGCAGTCGTTCCTCCTCCGCGGAAACCCCACTCCCGTTTTATGAAACATTTTCCCGCATTCTTAACGACTCTTTTTAGCCTCCACCCCAGCGACCGCTTCCTTCCTCTTCGTCCATTCTCTCCCACTCCCACTTAACCTTTTAAAGCTCCACTTCTCCGCTCTTTATCCCCTCTCTCTCACACACTTCAATCCTCCGCTTTTCTCTCCTCTATTTACCCCCTTCCGAACGCACTATCGGATATCCACTTCTCTTTTTTTCTTCTCTCCCTCTCTTTCACTCTCTCCCTCTTCTCTTTTTCCCTTCTTTCTATTTCCAACGGCTTTCTTCCATCTACCTCAGCTTCCTTTCCCTCGCACTCGTCTCTTACTCCGCTACACGTACCTGCATTTAGCGACCTCTCTCTCTCCCACGTTTTCGACCTCTGCTCTTTCTCCACTCCTCATTCCAGCGTTTCCTCTTTTCCTCTCTTTCCCCATTCTTCATTTTTTCTTAGGTCCATTCTCATTATTTCCTGCCTCCTCTTCCATCCTATCACTTCCGCCCTCACATCCAATTCCATTCTTACCTCTCCCCCTTCCTACCTTCCTTCTTCTTCTTCTTCCCTTCCCACCTATTCATATTGCTTTCCTTTTACTTGTCCATTTCATTTATCCGCTCCCATCTTTACCTATCCGTCATATTCTCTCCTCCGACCTCTTTACAGCTCTTTCTTTCTGTCAGTTCCTTAATCGTTTCTTCTCTTCCCTTTCCTCGTATTTCAATCCTCCTCCTATTACACTTCTCCGTATTTTCATCCATCTATCTCACCGCTCTCTCTCTCTCCATTCATCTGCTCTTTCCCATTACATCTGCCTTCCGCTATCTCCTAGCGACACTCCACCCGCGCCCCCAGCTACTCTTAATGATGTCACCGTTTCCAATCCCCTCCCCCCTTATTCTCTCCCTTTCTTCCTTAATCCATCCCTCCCCCCCTCGATCGCTCTCCCCCCCCTTACAGACGTACCTCGCTTCTTTCGCTTGACTTCGGTCGCAGTCAACACCGCCCCAGGCCGCTCCATGTCCACCTCCCCCTTTTCCTCTTTCACGGTACACCGCTGTTCGTGAACGCCCTCGGCGGTTGTAGCCCCCGCCCCAATCTCCACGCCCCCTTCGCTCCATCAACGCTACTTAACTATGCCAAAAATTTCCTTTCCCCATCCCTCTCTCCGCCTCGCCCCTTATCCAACCCCTTATTTACACCTCCCGACGCTGCGTTCCTCTATCCAAATGAGATCGCCTCGGCGCTCCGGATCAAGGCAAGAGAGGGATTGGGCGGGCGGGAGGAAGGGACGAAGAGAGAGAGAGAGAACGCGCCATCAAACTCTGCTGCGGAGCACCAGTCAACGGATGCTGCCCTGCTTATTGATCTCCGACCGTGCCAATGCTACAACTGCTGAATAAATTACTCTCCGTTTGAGGTCGCGATTATTCCAGATATCTGAGAGCGGTCTCTATAGTGATACGAAAAATATCGAGGCGACGACGGGGAAACGGCTGGACGCAGCTTCATTTCTCCTTCGTCTTTTTTTGCGTTTTCTAATATGCATTTTTTAATAGTTTTTACTCACTATTCTTGCTATCGTTTCATTGTTGAGTTAGGGTACGAACACACAGAAAGCAGGATGATCGGCACCTGCCTTTACCGGCGGCGACCAGCTTCTCCGTACGAACACTTAGAAAGCACGTTTACCAGCGCCTTTTGTCGGCGCAGAGAACAAACATACTAGAAGAGTACTCAAGCCAGAAAATCTGTAAGGGATATTTTATAAATATTCTTTTGTAATAATGCTGTAGTTTACAATGAATAAATTTGTTTTCTTAACAATAATTATCTATTTATGTTAATAAAATTATCTAAAAAAATAATAGTAAAATACTGCATTAAAATAAAAATGCTTATTTCTTGCCAACACTTCACCAGTGTGAGTGTGCTTTGTCTCTTTTTATCTCACATTAGGTGTCTTACGTAACTTTTTTAAATGAACGCATCAACATCCACGATGGAAAATGTTGCGACCGACGCCGACAACCGGCAAGCTTAAACTAAAAATAATTCCGGCAAGCAAGTCAGCGGCGATGATCGGCTCAGAGATGTTTAGACGCGCTTTTGCTGTGTGCATCGCCATTAACTTATATGTATCACTTCAGCAGCTGATCGGCGCCGATTACCGGAAAACCGGCAACCTGATTTCTGTGCCCTTACGGTTTAAAACGAGTTGTGTGAGACAAACGTTAGGTAAGATTTTACACTGGTAAACATATCAATGAAAGTCATATCCAAGTGAATTAATTTATATACCCTTAAAATATTACATTGATCATTCCCTCTCGTATCATTAAATATTAGCCAAAAATAACTTTAGAGTCAGCATTAAAGTCGTTTCATCGATCAGTGATTACGTAACCGCATATTTAGGGAAATTTTAAATAAGGCACATTCTCTATTACACGAACGCAATTACTCAGAGCGTGAAAAATTGAATCACTCGCAAATAAAATTTAAAAGCAACTTGCGGTGGCGTTGTGATACCGCAGTTGGAAACATATTACACTGGCAGAAAATCCAGAATGCAATTCCCTGTCGCAATTTCATATTTTCGGAAATCAACCACTCAGCCCTAGCGCAAAATCAGAACGAAGTGCGCATAAGCTACATTAAATGGCAAAGAACGCCTTTCTCGGCAGCAGTCTTTATTAAGCACGTGATAAATCCATGGAAGTAAGCCAGAGTTTTACATATTTTACATAAAGCTCTTCGCGGAGTCGTCAACGTGCCTATCCACTGCACGAAATGGATTATATATATATATGAAACTATTTTGTCTGGCGGGGATCACGCGCGATTCCTTTTTGCGTTTAGCGCCGAAGTGGATTCGTTCTGGCCCCCTTAAACTGTTATACAGCCGTTCATTCAAGCTATTGAAACGCATGGATGGTATCCGAGTGGAAACGGGAACTATGGGAAAATTTCAGTTAGCGAATTGCGATGAACGGAGTGAAAGAGAGGGAGGGTGGAGAAGAGGTAGGAGGGAGAAAAGCGGGGAGAGGGAGTATGGAGGGGTGGGCGAGAGGAAAAAGGGGAGAGGGAGGATGGAGAAGGGGTGGGAGAGAGAAAAAAAGGGAGAGGGAGGATGGAGAAGGGGTGGGAGGGGGGAAAAAGGGAGAGGGAGGATGGAGAAGGGGTGGGAGAGGGGAAAAAAGGGAGAGGGAGGATGGAGAAGATGTGGGAAGGAGGAAAGCGGTGCGGAATGGAAGGGGGGTAGAGTTTGGATCCTAAAAAACCGAAATTTCGTCTCGTCACTTATTCCACGCTCTGCTCCTCCATCTAACTAAATATTAATGCATATTAGCTTCATTCTTCTTATCCATACTAAACGAACTTGAAGCGATATTTGAGAGGAAAAAAAACAAACTTCAATAAAAATTTCGCTTGCTTTGACGGTAGGGCTTAAGTAATGCAAATCATATTGCCAATTATATTCTAAATGACGGTTGAATTATGTCTGAGTGATAACAAGAGGATCTCTTCAGTTAAAATCAATAAGTATTTAATCACTTTTATTTTTATATAAGCAGTTATAAGAATTACATCAATATTCACAACATTGCTTTGTCAAATTAGTTAGAATAAAGATACGAAATTCAGACATGGACAATTTCTCAGCCGAAAGTACATAGTATATTATTCTCTAATGTAGACTTCTAATCCATGGCGAATTAGCTTATTGAATATATTGACAAATTCTTATTCTACCTTGGAAATCAGCCCAATGCTTTAATGTTATAGTGCTCAGTGCCGGAATGACATCTTTGGGGACCCCTATGCAAGCACCGTTTCGGGGGCCCCTCTTCTTTTTCTGCAATGTAGCGGCGATACGCGGTACTTTATCTAGAATAGGTACTCTATAATTTAAACATACATGTCACATCCATTTCTTCACACCAGAGAATTTAGTTTGTGGTCATGGGATAGTGATTTTCGTATTGGCATCCGATCCCTAACTCAGCTCATTTATCTGTATCGATACTTATAAATATACTATGCCAGTTATTGACGACGATGAATAATGGTACATAGAAGCAAAATCTGGGCCCCCTCTTCCGGGGGCCTCTATGCGTAGAATACCCCATCACGCCGGCCCTGCTATAGTGCTTTTAAGGAGAAATAAAGTATTAGGCGAGAATGGTGAAAATAGAGATAGAGTGAGAATGAACAAATGGTACCGTAAAATGCAGATTCGAGAAAAAACGCGGAAAACGAGTTTTTGAGACTTTATAACTTATAGGGGTGCAGGCGGGTAGCTGGAATAGGACTTCGAGACACAGTGCTCGGCAGCGCAGGGCGTCGTCGGGGGCGCGCGGTTGGGGGCACTCGGGTCGGGCAGCGGAAGGGTTTCTTACCATAATACTCCAGCAGAGCTCCGAAATCTGAGCTATACGGGCAGCTAGTCAATTTATAAATGCGACAATATAACAATTTCAGAGGGAATGGTAATTCGATATATCTCTTGGAGGGCATCCTTTGTTTCAGCCTGGCTGACACTAGCTTGGTTATCCCACTTCCAAATAAGAAAAATATCCGCATTCAGAATCTGTAGTATTAATCCGATACGATAGTTTAGTGGTAGAATATCCAACCAGCAAGTGGAAGACTTTTGTTCGATTACCGATCGTAGCTCATGTTTTGCCTGTTTGCAAATTATTCCCTATCATTTAAAGACATTAACTGCATAAAACAAACTTTTATGTGATTATAAATACAAAAGAAATGCTTTCTCTTTTTACCTTCTCATATATGAAGTATATTGAGAAAGAATTGTTACGGCGAAAAAATTCGACCTCGAGATTTTGATGGAAATACACGTTTTAGGCGTACCGAGTCCGAAAAGGTGGTTTTCGCAATGCCGTCTGTCAGTTACTTGCTCTAGACTCTAGAGTCTAAACGGTAGAGCGAAAATGAATGAAATCTCGTACTTAGGCATTTTATCATACAGAACAGAAGCTATGAAGAAATGGTTGACATTGCTCAATGATTAAGGTAAGTTTATTCACGCATTTTTAACAACAATTCTAACGATTTTGATCAAATTTCGTACAGTTATTTGAGTTTACGTCTTCAATAACACTACATAGTTCACATTTCTCAAAAAAGGAATATAAGGCTAGTTTATTATAGGCATCTTTAACATCAATGTGATTTTCTTAAAAACGGCTCCAACGATTTTGATAAAATATCATTCCCTTACTTGAGTTTACGTCTGCAATAATACTACATACTTCATAATCCTCAAAAATTAATATAAAACTATTTTATTCTTGGACAACTTTAATAACAATTGGATTTTCGAAAAAACGGATAATACGATTTTCCTCAAATTTCGCGTAGTTATTTAAGTTGACGTTTATAACGATTCTACGTAGTTCATATTTTTCAAAAGATAACAAAACGACGCATTAGTATATGAGAATGTTTGTACAACGTGTTATACCGATTTTTAAATTATAAATGACTCATGACATTTACCATTTATAAATAAAATGGTAAACAGTTTGTGAATGAATATGGAATTCATACCAAAATTTTAGACATATAGGCGGAAAAAAATTAGTGTGACAAAGTCTCTAGTTAAAATTCAATAAACTTTTTAGCAATTCATCTTTTCTGATTAAAAAAAGAATTGTCTGTATTTTATTTCATTTTACGAATGAAATTTATTGGGATTTTATAAAAAAATCTGAGTCCACATTTATAGATAAAACATTTTGGGCATCAATTAATGGCGTTATAATTCGCCACATTTTCAAACTCATTCGTTTTGAATGTATTTACTAAATGCATTTTCCATTTTCAGCTTACTTTATTTAAAACAATATTATTTTGGCTCAATTCCAATGAAATACTGACTCTTTAAATGATATTTCCCGACAAAACGTCGAGACTAATTCTTACCCATTCCATTTTATTCGCCGTGGTTTAACATTGAAGAAATTTACTCGTCTAAAAATAGTGGGTTCTTGATTACTGCTCTCCAAAGCGATACACAATTCTAACATCGAATATAGACCAAGTTTTTGCAGCGTATGTTTTTCAGGACTCTTCTCGTCCTGTGACATGAGAGAAACAAAGTCCTGATATGGACCACTATTGTGCTTTGAAGAGGTGGATTTGCATTAATCTTCTTGGAAAACATCCACTAACGTCTACGGTTTTATTTTTTATTGGCAAGATCTGAGTGTACATATGCGCTAAACTGTTCCAGTCTCGGTAAAAATTCAGCTCTTCTTCTTCTCCGATCCCATCCGAGTTATCACCTCTCTCTCTCTCCCACCTCCTATCTTTCCTTCTTTCTCCCTCTTTTCTTCTTTCTCTCTCATTCCTTCTCTAACTCTGCCTCTCTCCCTCCGTCTCCAACTTCCTCTCTCCCTCCTTTTCCTCCCTCCTTCCCTCTATCCCTCCTCTTTCTTCATTCCTCTTTCATTCACCTCCTAATGAATTTCATCCTTTCACGGATTTGGGTTTTGGATTATCTGTTCCTCTATCCCGAGGACAAATTTAACAAATTAACTTTTGGTTCCTTCTCGCTACTTGGAATTTCTCCCACACTCGTTTCAGCGTTGAAGAACACTATTTCTGAAATAATGACGGACATCTTTCATCTTAACTGGGGCTGAAAGACTCAGGAAATATTTTGTGGCCTAAGGGGAATTTTGCGAGAAAAGCTTTCTACTTCTCCATTGTTATTATTTCTCTCTGCTTCTAAACATCGATTTTTTCAAATCATAATGTTGTGTTTTTAGAGAATACGAAGTATTTCAGCATTGAAAAAATTGGTTTACTTGAACATAACTTAATTTATCTTCGCGCATTAAAGCTAACTGCAGATTTAACTTAAAAATAAATGATTATATTTGCATAGAAAGACATGCCAATGCAAACATTATGGAGGTGCGATATGATGTAATCTAGTCTCTGTCATTTTAAGATAGGAATACTTACGGTATCCACAGAAAAGTAATTAAAAAATCGGTACAGCATACATTGTACAAATATTCTCATATACTAATGCGTCGTTTTGTTATCTTTTGAAAAATATGAACTACGTAGAATCGTTATAAACGTCAACTTAAATAACTATACGAAATTTGAGGAAAATCGTTTGATCCGTTTTTTCGAAAATCCAATTGTTATTAAAGTTGCCCAAGAATAAAATAGTTTTATATTAATTTTCGAGGATTATGAAGTATGTAGTATTATTGCAGACGTAAACTCAAGTAAGGGAATGATATTTTATCAAAATCGTTGGAGCCGTTTTTAAGAAAATCACATTGATGTTAAAGATGCCTATAATAAACTAGCCTTATATTCCTTTTTTGAGAAATGTGAACTATGTAATGTTATTGAAGACGTAAACTCAAGTAACTATACGAAATTTGATCAAAATCGTTAGAATTGTTGTTAAAAATGCGTGAATAAACTTCCCTTAATCATTGAGCAATGTCAACCATTTCTTCATAGCTTCTGTTCTGTATGATAAATGCCTAAGTACGAGATTTCATTCATTTTCGCTCTACCGTTTAGGCTCTAGAGCAAGTAACAGACAGACGTACAGAATGGAAATAAACACAGAAATTCTAAGGTCGTGTGAATATGTTGAAAAGAAGAGAACTTGTAGATTAATATTGGTGTAAAGTGATAAGAAAAATTTATAAAGAAACGGAGGAAAAAATACAAAATGCAATCCATGGAGTATCACTAGGTATGGAACAGAAACATGGACACTTAGGAAAACTTGTAGAACATAATTGAAAAGCTAGGAAATGTGGGTATGGAGAAGAATGCTGAGGATAAAATGGAAAGATAAAGCGTGTAAGTGACAAAAATAACAGGATAAAAGCCAATGATTTAAAAAAGTATATTATAAAAAAAGAGGAAGGCGAACTAGATGGGACATTACCTGAGGAAAAAGAGAGGGAGCTTGATTAAAGAGAAAAAACTGGAAGGAAAACTTTTCATCTTGAAAGTGAAAAGAGCTCTGAAGGGGATTGTTTAATAGTATAGTATGTGGAGAACAAGATTAAAACAATCACGGACCTAACTAAATAGATGGTGATGGCATTTATTCCTTGGCAGTACATTTCAACAGTTCTCGCTCGCTCTCTCGGGAAGTTTGTTCTTTCCTTTTCATTTATACGAAATACTAGCGTGTTAGTTCTGACCATAAAATTTCAAGAAGCATAACCATTTGTGAAGTTAACTCTGCTAATTAACTTTAGCTATTGACTTTTCCCCTGACAAAATTTCAACGGAACCGTGACTAGCATCGAATTCAACTTCTCGTCTGAGAGAATATCGTCCTCAGCCGCGATAAATTCTCTCTTTGCCGCGAGCACGAGTTTCTCACGGGATAGGTTATACGTCATCCGTGGTCTGTCAAGTTAGTCACGCGGAAGAATCGCTCTCGTCCTCACTCAAATAGGAAGCCAGCCCGCCGTTCTTGTTTTGTACTCGTGTCTCCGTAAAAATAATGATTTCCAGCCGACGAGCACTTTGTAATGTTATTTTTTCATTTAAGGAGGTAAAGCCATTTTATTTCTTATGTTACGGTAATATTTTCTCGTCTTGTTTTGCTATCTAAACTGGCAATAGTTTACACAGGACATTGATAGATTTCTAGGGGAAATTATGTGCTTTATCAAAATCATTTTTTAAATTTTATGTAATTTAATACCGATTATGTTTATTTATGTAAAGATATTTCTAAACCCCAAAAATCGTCCTGCTGAACAAAGGAAAAGTTCCCACGATCCGCATGTGCGTTAACGGGCCTCGATGCTTGTTTTATTTTTATAACAGAATACGTATAGGGCTTTATTTAAGCATTTAATTCAGCTTTTGGCACTTTGGGAACAGCCTAGGTTTTCAGATTCCCTTCTATGAGTCAAGTTCTTCACAAAATACCTAAATGTCTGCTTTCAAGATTATAGTTGATTTTTTTATGTAAGGTGAGGTAAAAATGATTCGTTTTTCATAATTAAACAGATATGTGAATTTAATTTCATATTCCTCTTTAGAAGCCTTTTCATGAAATGTATCACAATTACAACATTGTTTCAATAATGCTTTTGGAATTTTTTTCATTAAATCTTCAAAATGAAGAGTATTGCAGACGGAAAAAATGCAATTAATGCTTTACGTAATCTACAGAATCTAAGGGTAAATGTTCAGATCGTCGGGAACTCAGGGAGGTCATGCGCATTTTGGGTTAGTTATTTTTTATTATATGCAATAAAATTATTATATAAAGGCTAAAGATGTTTACAAGGAAAATAATCTATTTATGGTTTTGCTTCTGGTAAAATACTGTCGAATATGAGAGATAGCGAATGTGTTATTGATAATCATGTGGAAAATTAATCCCTTATGAGGACTTAAATGATGTAAACAAACGCAATGAATATGAAATCACGTTTAGAGGAACAGATAGCAAAGCTCAAACGCGATTAAGACCGACATTGAGCGAGAAGATTTCATAGTCTCAGTGAAAATAAGTTGTGAATTAGCATCAATTTTTCATAAAACGATGATAAACATTTAAAGCTACCATGTTACCCTCAATAAATTCCATATTTCATCCATTGCTATGATTTTAGCCCCGAAACGTCGACCACATAATATGAGAGAGAGAAAGAAAATTGAAGGCGGCAGTTTTGAGGGCAACCAAGGAATGGTCTAGTCAAGAACGATTATGTGTGGAACACAGGCTGCGAGCGGAAAAACTGGATGATAGGAAAAAAGAGGAGCAAGTGGCGCAGTAACGTGATGAGAACAGATAGGAAGGGGATGCCGAACAAAGAGTTTCATTCGAAGATGAGCGGGGAGAATCCGGGCCAAAGAAAATGGATAGGAAAAGAGCGGGAGGAAGGGGTGGGGACGGAGTGGGGCGAAAGAGGGCGAAAGGGGGCGGAGGGAAAAGAGAGGAAGGGAAAGATAGGGAGGAAAGATGGCGGAGAAAAGAACTCGAGAAAAGGTGGACGCGGCAAAAGGAGGAAAATGGAGACGAATCGAGATGGAGATAAAGCATTCCATAATTTAATGGGTTTAAAAATTTTGGCCATCGATCGATTTTGGGGCGAACTGACTTGTGATTCCCTTCTAAAGGCATATTCGAAGGAAGGATTGAATTGGTATGCGAATGAAAGCGCTGCTTTATCACCGATCTCACTTAATTCTTTAATAGGTTCAGTCTTTGCTTGGAGAAATTTACATTTTATAATTCAAAACCACTGCTTCGCATCTTCCACGGAAATTATGGACTGATATAGGAGATCAATGAAGAGCGCGGTGGTACGTTTTAGATTTGAGAAGATTTTTAAGGCTAATTTTTAATGCTGCGTGATTGATGAAGTAATGAAATCTTCTAGATGATGATTAGTTTTGAAAAATTAATTTTTCCGAATTATTGCAGCTTTTCCTTTGTAAAGAAAATATAGTATTGAGCATTATGATTGATTTACATAGAAAATTATTTTCCTTACCATATGGAATGTAAACGATAATTCATATACCTATGTTAATTTTACAAAGGTATAAGTACAACACATTAATGATACATAATTATTCTATGTTTGTAGGATTTGTTATATAATAAGATACCTTAATGATGAATATCACCATATAAACATTTTTCAGGCACCTTTAAAATCTTAATACATTTATTAATAAATTGTTCTCCATCACGCTGATGACAGGTAGATTTATATAAACAGCGTTTTGTTTTAGTAATCGACAACAGGATTGAAGAACATTCAAAAAGTTATCTTTATCCGTGAATTTCCATGGTACGTTTATGTTCGGTTTTTAGGCGCGTTTCGCTTACAGCGTGAGCGCCTATTATCGTCGGTCGGTCGGTCCGTCCGTCCGTCCGCATGTTCGTTCTCGGCTTCTACCGAACGGATTTTCATGAAATTTTATATTAAGGACTTACAATCAAATATAAGAAGAAAATCGAAAAAATGAATCTCGTACGCCAATCAGGGGTACCACTTTACTGGTGACAAAAAATTAAATTTCCGTCATATCTCGTAAAGTATTGTTCATATCAAAATATTTTTCAAATAAAAGTGGTAGAACTGGTAAAGAAGAGTATTTCCTTTCCTATACATTTTTATCGTAGAAATAGCCGTTATCGAGAAAATCAAACAAAAACGTCTTAAATCGAGTTGAACTTAGGAAATGTCTTGCATAGTTACTTCTTCATCGTTGCTAACATAAACAATCTCACAAACCAACGTTTAATTTACTTACGCGTGCATGCAGTATTTTTAAATAGGAAGAAAATGGATTATTTATGATGAAGAAAAGAACTTTAAAACGCTATTTCCCTTACGTACAGGTATATACTGTTGTACACTTTTCTAACTTGTTGTAATTAAATGTCGGTAGAGTTTTATAAGATGTGTCGATTTTTTTAATGGAATATTTATAATTCGGAGTGGCTAGTAGAGTAATTTCTCGTCCATGATAACCCTCTCGAGGCATCTCGCTCAACTGATTATCTTCTTAAACGCCTTTCAAAAACTTCAAAGAAGTTAATTTTGAGCATAAAAGACGCCAAGAAGTGAAGTGTGCGAAGAAACAAGTTAATGGAGAAAGGTGCTTCGGTTTTCTATAGAATGGTGGAGGAATGCCCGTCCGTATTTATTTGAATTCCTTGCCGCTCGAGCGATTCCAGTGAAGAAGACGCCTTTTTATCCCCTCGGATCATCTGCTTGCGCGCCTGCGCTTTGAGTGTTTGATTCGTTGTGTAAATGATTCCTTTTTTTTATTCTCGAGAATTTCTGCCTTCTTTCACCGAGCTACACTTGCACGATAAAAGGTCACCTCTCAATAAATTAAAGGAGTGCTATTTAAGGAATTTAAATTAAAAAACTTGGAATAATTATCTAATTAGGCAAAACGACAAATAATTGCAAGATATAAGTTGTTCTTTCTGCATCTTAGCTGACATTTGGCATAAATCTAGGAAATAGTTTCACGCAAATATTTTGAGCAATTTCACCAACTGACGATATAATGTCCTCACATAACCCTTGGATAAGTTCAAAATTTCTATATTCAGTCGTTCATGTGGCAATGTATTTTTATAATGTTTGTAATATTTGAAATACGGATGTATTTTATGTAGTTCATAGTTTTATATCTCATATTATTATATTAGATTTATAAATATTTTAAAGAAAAATGATTTTTATAATCTCACACTTCTGCATCCTTGAAGGAAACTTTAGCTATGGCCGAAGATGGTGCATTTTCAGGCTTAGTGTATTAATCCGATGTTTTCTAAAATTTAAGATATATGTTTTGGTGAATTTGTTTTTCATGCTACGTTATTTTCAAATTAAAATCGTTTTGCCAATTATACGCGTCACAATGTTTTATATTTATGTAGAAAAAGCTTTAAATCTCGAAAATTGGTTGAGTTGACAATTTTTTTATGGAGCTGCAAAACTGCTATAATGCTCCTTACGATGACTTAACCTACCATAGCGAGTGTGGAGCTAATAGGATTGCTTGTTTAATAAATCTTATTTTTTTCTACTAAATGATAAAGAGAATCAAGGGAATTAACATTGGAGTTCGTTTTTGGATTCGTTCTCGTATGGATTCGTTGTAGTTGTTATGCCTCTGACGCATTTTGTCTAGGATCGTTTCAGCGTAATTTTCAACGCAATTCCAAATTCTCGCGCACTGCTCTAAGCCGCAGAATTCATCAGAGTACGGCTCGGGACCTTATTACCAGGCGTAGAGTATTGCCCTCGGAATGTCTGACGCGAAGCGAGGCCGGAGCGGTTCGTGGTCCCGGAAAGGCGTTTTATAGCGCGATTCAGCGCGTGTACGGCCGCACGAGGCGACGGGAGGGACCTAAAACGTCCCCGGGACGGCCTCGGAGAACTTCGCTTCCCGTCATAGACGCTCCCCTAACTACGGTTGCCCCGCAACGTTACCATGCTGTCCTCTTTATTGGAGGCTCCATGACAGTTAGGACACAAACTCCCTGGGAAAGCGGACCGCGCAATATGCATCCACAACAGACTTCAGCATAGCCTTCTTCCTCGCTCTCCCCTTCATCCGCGTTCTCTTACGTCCTCCGCCCGTCGCCATGGAGGGCTTATTCGACGCCTCCCCGCCCCTCCGCCCCCGCATTTGTGACCCCCTCCCCCTCGCATTCAGCAGCTTACCTCTTCCCCGCTCTCGGCCTTCCCCATAGAATATTGAGATGTAGCTACACCTATTCGAGCATTCATCTCCCTTCTCCGAACTTAATCCCCTCGTCATGGTTCCCTCTCCCCGCCTCAACCAAACGCTAACTTCCTTCCTTCCTTCCTCCTCACTTCCTCTCTCCACCCCATCCCCTCTCTCCACCCCATCCCCTCTCTCATTCCTTCCCCCTTTTCCAGAACCCATTGAATTCCGGATCGTCCCTCCCGCTTAATAGCGCCAGAAAGCAAGCTGGAGATGATATTAGTTTGTACCAAAGGTTGGCCATAATTTGCAAAAACTTTTGACAAAATTAATTTCGCTATTTATTCGTAATTATTTCCTTAATAATGCCATTTTTGCAGAGAAAAAAATGAATAATGCATTATGAATTAGTTTGTTATTCACATCGAAGTAAAAATTATAGTAATACTTAACATATAGATATGTTTATTCTCCAAAATGGATGAATTCCACAAGAACAAGCCTAAAACAACGGATTTTATACATATGTTATTAAAAATATGGCGCTTTCTGACAATTCAATATCAGTCTCTCATAAAAGAAATTGTAAAACCCATATAAACACGCATTGTTTTCATATTTCGTGAATACCATTAAATTGCTGCTATATTTTAAGAAGAACTCGAGTAAGATAGTTTGCATAACGTTTTCGTAATCTTGATCGGTAAGAATGATAAAGATATTTCTCTATTTCTTCATTCCCCTTGCATCGATTCTCATGGAAAGTTCTAAATGTGGCTCTTTCCACACATTTCCTACCCATTCAACTAACGGTCTCCAATTCAGCATCACGCTAGCAATTCTGTCCGCACACACACACGCACTCCTCTTTGCCCGACTCTCTCCCTCTCCCCTTCATTCTCCCTCCATTCCGCCCTTCTCTATCCGTTCAGACTACTTAACACTCCAAATCCAGCCTGATCTCCCACTACTCCCCCTTCTCTCTCTCTCTCACCTCCTCTCTCTATCTTCTCCCTCTATCTCTCTCCTCCCTCTCTCTATCTCTCTCCCTCTCTCTAACCCTCTTCAACTCAACCCAACCCGACCCCACCTATCAAACCGTTTCCTTCTTCCAAACTCCGAACTCTCGCCGTTTCCTCCCGTCGCGGCGCCTTCCCGGCTCGCCTCCTCCTCCCCTCTTGCCCCACCCTCCAGCCCTTCTTCCGCCCCACCGCAATCTCCCACCCACCTCTACCCGCGCACCCCCTGCGATACGTCATACGGATACACTCGCTGCCGCCCAGGAAATGGAGTCTCTCCAGGGAAACCCACTGCCATCTATCGGAAAGCTCCTGCTGACACCATCACATCTCCATTCCATCTGGAAAAAGTGCTCTCTCTCTCTTTCCATCCGCCCTGCGCATTCCGCCGCGGCATCCGCGCTTCTTATTCCCAGGTCGCGGCATCCAGCTCTCCTCATTCCGTTCTCCTTTTTACCGCCTCCACTCCACTCCATGCATTCCCTTTTTCTTCCTCCACTTCTCTTTCTTCCTCGTTGCAATCTCCTTTCCTTCTTCACTCTATTATTACCTGACTCAATTCTCTAGTTCTCTCATTTTCATTTCCCTGGCCTCCTTCCCTTTTACCTCGACATCTTCATTCATTCTCCATCTCCCATTCCACGTATTCCTCCTTTCCTTTTCTCTCTTCCTCCGAATTCCCTTCCCCGCCTCTCCATTTCCTCTCTTATCTCCCAATTCCTCCCTTCTCTCTCTCTTAACTCCCCTCCCTTTGATTTCACCGGAGAAAATCATGCAAATGAGGATTCGGCGAGCGTACGGAATGCCAAAAAATAATAGAGGAGGAAAGAATAAATTATTTTCCTTCGCTATCGCAATATTTTGCAGCCGTGAGTGCACGAGACCTTTTTAATTTTCGGCTGCAGTATCGGGTGCATATCTGTCACGACTTTCGCTATTTTCAATTCCTGTCTTTTTGGCCGACAACGGGTTATAAAATAAAGGTCGTTTCGTTAGAGTTTTATTCAGTGTCACTTATTGCATCTGTGTATTTCCATATCACAGGAGATGGTAGAAGTTCAATTTTAAAGTAGTTGCCATCATTTAAGCGAGGGATCAAAAGCATTTTCTCGTGTGAGTACATAAAGGTATTAGATCTACCGAGGGTTAGGTTTTACTACCATTAATGAATGAATAGGTCATATTTTAGATTTTATTTAGTAAACATTATAAGGATGACAATTTTGAAGAAAGATTTTTTAATTTTTCATTTGCTCATGCGATTTATTGACAGCCAATTAAGCAATTGCTAAGCTTTAAAATATCGTTTAAACACAATGTTCTCGATGAAAGGTTTCTTATCTGTCAATTATCCGCCACCGTCTTATCTCTGGAAACCCCTTCCTTGATACAACGGAGTTGTTTGCCTGTAAAATGCATTAAAAATATTAATAACATGAGTTTATATTTATATTTTTCTGATATTTTCTCATTTCGCTGTATTCCATTGAATATGACTGTGTTGTTCCCAATTGGTGCAATTATAAATGCTTTTTCTCCTAATTCAATAACGGTAAGAGATTTCTTTTCAGTTCTTATTCTACTTTTCTCGGTATTTTATTCCATTATTTTTTATCATTCGTTCAGAAAGAAAGTCAATGTTGTGTTGCCCCCGGAAGAGTAATGATAAGCGCTTCAGTGACTTAAGGCGAAACAGAAAAATAGTTACAAGTGATTATAATATGAACGAATCGAAGAAAAATAGCAAAATTCGAAATGGGAATGTCTTTAATTGACAGGATTTTTGATTATGCGGAACAATACTCGACTGCAGAGTATACGTATGTGCTTTATATTTATTTTCAAATATTGTATCGCTTTAGTAAAAATTAATCGCTTCTGATGGCTGATGATATAATGAAATTATCCAGATTAACAGGATCTTAAAATCCATTACCATTTTAAATAAAAAATAAGCCAGAAAAATAAAAAATATCTATGAAAAAAATGTAAAATTGGCGCATTTTTATATAAGATTGAAAATAAGCGTTGCAAATCGATTGGATTCCCATTAAATATGTTATATAATATATGTAACCATAATTCAAATTTTAACAAATTTTTGTGCATCATATTCCGTTTTTCTGTAAACAGTTTACCAACTTGTATTTGTAACAATGATTTCGCATTCATTAAGGGATGTTCCATAATAGTCGAACGACGACGGCAGCTTTTCTGTATCGATTTCGGATGCAGGAAAGAATGAGTGAAGAAAGAGACAATAAGACAAATAAATAGTGATGGGATGAGAGAGAGAGATAAAAAAGTAGTGGACCCTGCGGATGGATCCAGGCGGAGAGTGAATGACCCGGGCGCAGGGCAGAGGACATTCAGATGTTTCCTCATCTGAATGAAATAGTCCGAGTTTTCCCATGGCATGAAAAGCAAACGTGTCCCCCTTCTATTAGCACTAGACTGCTACATAAGAGCACCCCGAAGGCGATGCCTCAGATGGCCACGCGCGGCCACACCTGCAAACACACATGGACTCGCTTCCGTCGTCACTCTTCAGTGCTTTCAATATCGTGACCTTGCTCTCCCCCTCCCCACTCATTCTCACCACTCACTCCTCTTCCTCCTTCAGCCTTGCACCCAGTGTGACAACATATCCCCCGTCGAATGACCCTCAAAGCGGAATTGGAATTTCCTAGCAAGGGGTTTACATTGCGGCTAAGGTGCCTCTCTGTACAAACACTAACTTTTGAGTCACTTCTGGAGCATGTAACGGGCGCTAGTTGTGGTTTCTTAGCAAACGGACGTATTTGTGATTGTAAATATTCTTTGCTCATTTTTGTATATTTGTATCTTGAATTCTATATCTAACTCCGCGACTCACATATTGATGGGCGTCAATAAAGTAACCTTAAAGATTTCCTCTTACATTTTCGTTTCTCCTATTCTGTTCCCATAAATCCGAGGGAGAAACTTTATTTATCCGTTCTTCCATGAATCTCATTCATTATTACTTTATGGTAAAAACATATGGTAGATTTTGTCCCGAGATTTATCAGAGTTTCCACGAGAATTGCAGTACAATTCGCCTAATAATAATAGTTCCTTCTTAGTTTGTTAAAATATTCTTCAGATTTTTATGCAGTGATTGCTGAACATGTTTTCGCATTCTTTGAAAAAAATAATTTGCTTTTCCCAGGATTAGGTCTTAACTTCCACTTTAAGAAACATCTATGAAATTCAGTCTTGACATTACTTGTTGCTATTCTACTTACGCTCAGTTTGAAGTACCTAACTATGGCATAAAGCTTCGTCGTATGTGATGGCTTTGAACAATTTAATTGCTCTGAGCTGATATTATTCTAATTCACTCATGAAAACCTTCATGTATGGATCTTCTACATTCAGCACGTATTCACGCAGTGGCGCATCCAGATATTAGTAATTGTCATTCTTCTCTCCATATAAAAATTACATTAATTCATTCGAAGAGACTGCAAGACATCTTGATCGCTTTAGCCATTTATAAGACCTCCTGTCAGGTAGTATTAGCATATATACTAAGATAACCATGAACTCGTCCAGTTGGTGGCTACATATTTTTTGCTGTAAGAAAAATTCTATTACAGTGTTATCTCGAAAAAGACATTTCTATGAAATTGACTCGAGCCTCTTTGTTAATTTTTTTAGACTGGGAAAACAATGAAAGGGAAATTAGTACTGAATTTAACAAGCTAAATAATTGGGCTGAGGATGAGTTGCGCTTTCTTGCCCCGAAAAATCCTTATGGAAATTCGTTCTCATGCAGGAAGAAGATATTATGCCATTTAAGAGGAACGAACTAAACTCGGTTCAAAAGAAAGACATAAATTACTGAAATATCTCTTTAACTCAGGGGTGTGCAAACTTAAAGTTTTATTTTATTTTAATGAATTCAGTAACATCTATCGGGTTAAACTGAATGTATTCAAGTCCGTTTGTTTACTTTCTGGTAGCAGAACGCAAGACAAAGTTGAAAGATGGTGACTACGATCTACATCAATGAAGAAAAGACGACGGTATTAACAGAAGCAGGTGTACATAATCATGATGTTCCAAAGAACTTATCTAGGAGCGTTGTGAGGAACTCAGTGAAGAGAAAAGCAGTGAGTGATATATCGGAGCGGCCAATCAAGTTAATTAGGAACGAAATTACAACTAGAGCCAGGCATGGAAATAAGTTAAGTCATATCGATTTCAGTTTAATAAGAAAATCGATTCATAGATGTCCTAGTGCAGTGCTGCTCGAACTGCCAAAATCCCAGAGTGACGTTCATGATCTTATTAATTCGATTCATATACAAACCAATAAACAAGAAGACTTGTGTTGTGTATTGAAGATAAATTGAACATCATAATATTTTTGTGCGAAACAAACCTGAAATATTTATGTGAATCTAAAGAGATTTACCTTGTCGGAACATTAGCTATTGTACAAAGATTTTCTGCCAGGTCTTCACAATTCATATAATGGAGAATAAATTTTACATTACATTGGTTTATAGTGTATTAGGGAATAAATCACAGACACCTATGCAAACTTATTCCGTTTAATGAGAAAGAAATGTGAAGAAAAAGACATGTTTCTCTCCAGAAAAGATTGTTGTGGATTTTGAAATATCTCTACGTTTGGCATCGCAGTCAGTATGGCTGTCAGTTAGTATAAGTGGGTGTCGATTCCACTTAGGACAGTCCTGGTTCCGTAAAATACAGCAGTTGAATTTGATATAAGCCTACAAGTCCAACAGAAGAATCAAAGTGGTTAAGATACGTGTATGGGCCTTCATTGCTGGACCCGCAAGAAGTTGGAGACTGCTTTGTGGAGGATTTTATGTCAATAAAACCAGAAAGTGAAAAAATTGATGCATTTAGTATTTATCTCACTGACAATTGCATTGCCGAAGACGCAAAATTTCCTCCAATTATCGTATATGGGCTTCAAGTGACATATCTAAACGAACAACTAATTCTTGCGAATCCTTTCATTCTAAATTTAATGGAAGTTTTTATAGTATACCAATTTGTAGATGTTTTAAATTATTTTCAAATAGATACTTATTCCAAGTTAATTAGCATTCAGAAAATGAGACTAAAAGTGGGAAAAACAATAGTTTAGTTGAAAAAATATTACGTCAATATAAAAGTAAAGTTATATCAAGATATAAAAAATAACATGCTGGGGTGAATTAATATGATATGCTATATGGATAATAATATAATTTAGTATATTACTGACAAAGAAAAATGTTTTCCGCTAGTTTAGGCTTTGTGCTGTCAGTCATAAGTCTGAATGAAAGTGTGAAGGGAAGTTGCAGGATATGGAGGGACGCAGGTACTTATAGGCGTGGCCGAATTTGTATAGCGTTTTCAGGTATCCTTATAACCGCTGGCCTGGTTTGGATACAAATAGTGGGGTTGCCGAATTTGGATGCAGTCATATCATTGAGTTGCGGATCCAGCGGCAGCGAGTAGGGTGCTCTGCCCCCTAGTAATTCATAATGAACTTACGTTTTTATATGTATACCTTTCTACTTATTTTGTTTTCCAATGCTACCATGTTAGTGTTGAAACATGTTTCCGTACTTTTGACCCACCCTGTACAATGTATTATTTTATGTTTATTAGTACGCTTTGATTCCACATGCGGTTTTATATCCTAGAAAAGTTTATTTATTGTAAACACCATTTTTAAAAAGCATGGCATAAATTACTGTGAAATTTTCATTTTATGTAAATGTTTTTAGATAATTACTAAAGATAATGTTTCAACCTTTTGACATGTTAATTAAAGGTTATCTAGCAACAATATTATTTTTTTAAAGTTAGGAAATTTGATCCGATTGATATGGCCTGATGCTTTCCATTATTGTAAAAAACCCTTTAACGAGTTAAATAGCTGGACGATTTTTAATACAGTATGACCGTTGAATATTTGAGCGTTATATATAAATATATGTAAATACAAAATTAGAAGAGCAGATGCACGCATGGATGTATGAATGGAAAAAACTTTTGGCAGTTGGGAATTAAATGTCGAATAATGGCACAGAATCGAGTAATGGCTTTAATACACACGAAGGAGCATGAAGTCTCTTAAGAAACAGAATATGCAGCGAAAAGTTAATTTCCTGGAATAGCAAAGGAAAGGCTTCCGGGTGAAATAATTAGCATTTGCGCAATGAACTGAGAATTTGACGATATATACCTCACACGTGCCGCTGCCTCCCACTAAGCGGCAAAACTTTTTCTCGCGGCTTTCTGTTAATTATAAAAATCCGAATGGCAATAAAATCGACGAAAGTTTTTTAACAACATAACCGAAAATATCCGTAATTCGCTCGGTTAAATAAGAAGAAATGATCAAATCCCGTTATAAACTGGACATTCATTATGCAAGTAGAACGATTTGTCGCAAAGCCCATTCTAAAATCGTTCAAATAAATGGCTGATTATTTTTTTAAAGCTGTATAATTTTTACGCCATCCGATTCGACTTTACTGAATTTGTCATCGTCGATATTTATTGCGGGATCGAAACTAGAATAAAAGTCTAATTTACTTTTCCCGTGTGATGATTTATCTCGGTAAAGACCTTAAGAAGCGGCGTACACATTATTGTTTTCGAGGAGAAGCCGAGAGAAGTACATATGACGGCAGAGGAAATGAGGAAAGAGTTTGAAGGAGAGATAAAGAGAAAGAAAGCGACATTGAAAAGAGAGAGACGAGGAATGGAGTGGGACGAAGGAAGGCGTTTGCTGTTTGTTTTTTCGCGTCCGCTGCTGTTCATCAGCCCTTATCTCTCCTCGCCTCTTAATCCTTTTGCTTCGGCCCCGTTCTCCCGCGAGGCGGCGCCCGGGGAGCGTGGATTAATCCGCAAGCCAACATCCTCACTCCCCTCCTCCTCTCTTTACCTCTCCTCCTCCTCCCCTTCTTCCACCTTCCTTTAACCTCACTCCCCTCCTCCTCTCTTTACCTCTCCTCCTCCCCTCTTTACCTCTCCTCCTCCCCTTCCTTCTTCCACCTTCCTTTAACGTCACTCCCCTCCTCCTCTCTTTACCTCTCCTCCTCCTCCCCTTCCTTCTTCCACTTTCCTTTAACGTCACTCCCCTCCTCCTCTCTTTACCTCTCCTCCTCCTCCCCTTCCTTCTTCCATTTTCCTTTAACGTTCCTCTTTCGTATCCGTCGTCCTTTACCTCTCTCTGTCCCTCTCTACACTCCTTTCTTTCCTTCTCCGTCCACGTCTCCTTTACTTCTCCCCTCTCTTCTCTGCTCCATATTTAAGCCCTCCTTTTCCTCCTTCATTCCCATCTCTCCTTTGACCCACCCTTCACTCCCTTCCACCTCCTTCATCCTTCTCTCCCCGCCGCTATACAACATTTTATCTCCCTCTCTCAGAATAAGAGTGTAATTTGAATGGCACACTCCTAAAATGAGGCTTCGTATCGCTACGGGATCCGTTTTTCCATTTTTTTCTTCCGATGGTGTGGCGCGGTGTGGGATTATCCATATAGAACCATCTCCTCTCTCTCTCTCTCCATCATTCGCTCTCTCTCTCTATCTATCTCTCTCTCTCTCGCTGGTGAGATGTGAAAGAGAGCGCTTTCCTGATTGGCGATGCGACTGACGTGTTGCTTTGGGGAGGCGGGCGGATCGTGCGAGGGAATGGCGAAGGTTTTGCGAGGTTTTTGCTCCACATAGAATTGCTGCATCGCGTGAACTCCCGACTACATCCTCTTCTCTCGGACGGGAATAAATAAATTAATCGAACGTTCGATACAATAGATGAGATAGCAAGGATGAAAAGGCGGGCGGAGGTGTGCGAATCTCCTAGGCTCGCTTATTCTATAGCTCATTCTTTAGTTGTTTGTCTGGGCCATAAAATGTATAGCCTGCTACTCTTAATTCTTATGACGAGCCCATCATCATAAAGGATATTTACGCGGGCATGTGATCGAAATCTTTGTGTAGATAATATTGCTGCTATGATGGCGTATCACCCCGAGTTTATTTCTTTATTCGCGGGAAATTTCCCTTTTACGTCGGATGGTATTTATGGAGGTAGCAACTCGCAACGTAAATCAAAAGAGACGGCGAGATTTTCATTAGTTTCGGCGTTGTTACTTTTCCATAACTTACGGCTGGAATTGTGAGAATGATGGAGTGGAGTAAGTTCTAGGCATTCCCCAAAAGAGAAATATTGTTGTTTTCTTCTTAATGCGCTAGAAAACTGGAGATAAAATATTTTTCTTATTTTGATCCTTCTGTAACGTAATAACTGAACTAAAGTTATGTATTTCAAATTTAACGTTAGAAATTTAAATTCATTAAAACTTGAATTTTACCTTTGAAACTGCAAACATTTCTCATTAAGTGTTACAGAAAAACGACAAATGAAACCTATTTTGAACATTTTTACCAAAACCAATGGAGGATATCGACTCAATGATAAAATATATTATGAAATACGAGCTTGATCATCCTCTGTATGTCACATGAAAACTATCTATTTGCTCATTTGATGAAAATATAAGCCATAATTTCGAGAGAATATGCCTATATATAAAGTTCATGTTAAGCGTTAGCTTTTCTTCCCTTCAACCTTAATATGTGCGGCTATTTACAGATCCGTGCGATACGCAAAAGATCCCATTAAACTCGAAATATCTGAACTTTTTATCTTTAATTTTCCGAAAAGTTGATTAATAACTATGGTCCTATAAAATCCTTTCGAGATCTTTATCTTTTCGTAATGCCCTGGTAAGCCTTCCTTCAATTAAGGTGTCTTCAAGATTTTTCAGCTTAAATAGGTTTCTTTTGTCGAAAAAGATCATCTTTTAATACCTGATTTTAATCGCGGATTGGAAGGGAAACTTTTGGCTTGGTAATTAACTCGAGTTTTTTGCCTAATAAACTTCCAACGAAAGCATCTCCATGAATTCAGGTTTTCTGTGAATGTAAAATAACTTCCATAGATAAGTTTATTTTTTCTATTCTCATTATTAGACACTTCATGTTCTACTCTTTTATAAGAGAATTCGCCTCCGCTTAGGACGTAAACAAAATCACTTTTACTTTTATTATATTAAACTAATTAGATGTATTTTCTCTCTCTTTTGTTCGATGTTATTTCATAGACGGGCGGATATATGGAACACCATAGATGTGAGATGACGTCACATTTGTATTAAATGTACCAATTATAGAACGCCAATTGGAACGCTGGAAGAAATAGCGTTGATCAAATTGTCGTTTAGCAGGCCTGCTTCTACTTGTGAAAAATCATTTCAGCGTTCGGTGATATTTTTTTGCGGTTCTAAGCGCTTGGTACTTTTTGTGCTTGAAATAGAACAATTTCGATAGAGAGGTCTCACGTACGAGTATAATTCTAGGAAAGAACGAGAAAGGATTTGCGAAGGCGAAGTGTTTTGTTAGCGGCGTCTCCTTGGAATACTTCTGCCGCTACCGCTAGACGGATAAGCCGTTGGGCGGCATGGGAATTCGGTGATTGATTTCTGGGTCAGGCATTGCGGGAGGATGGATGGATGGGGGAGGAGGAGGGAGGAGGAATAGGGCGAAAGTAGGGAGGAGTGGAGGGAGGAAAACGGAGATGTTCCCTTGATAGCGTAAAACAGAACGAGGAAAGAGGAGGATATAGATAGAGGAGGCCGTTAATGCGTGGAAAGGAAATATGATGGAATGCCTGCTTCTTCCATTTTGGAGGTTGGATGATAAAATTGAGGAAATGTGGTAATTCATCCAATTTACGACGGAGTATAATGAGAAGTCGTATTTATGAGACGGATTCGCGAATGAAATTAGTAAATTGCCTTTGTCTGATCGTATTGGTTGAAATATTAACATGTGGTGATAAATTTACTTGCTAGTCTTCAGAGAGATAATCTTTGAGCTAATTCGTGAATAGCCATTCCACGGATTTTACAAATGTTGTTAATATATACAACACTCGAAATAGCTTCTGACGAAATTCACGGACCACAGTTTTAACTATCCTAAATATAAAAAATTACACGTAACCCTTCGTAAAAAATAAACGCCAATTATTTTGCGCTGGAACCATAATTAACGCTGCATTCAATTGGCATTAAGTTATTGAATATGCTAGCATTCCTACAGTTTATTTTTTTTAAAATAATACGTCTATCGATGACACACTCGATAAAATTATAGATAATGCATGAATCGAGGTCATAACGCAGTCGTGAGCTCATAGGGAATTTATAGTAGAATCAAATCCTAAACATCGAAATTTTAGATTATAATGATTTTTCTGTCGATAAGCTTAGGATGGATTTTAAATAACTGTGAGAAATATGCCATCTGTATCAAAACGCGCGAATTATTTTGCGTTTATCTTATCATACAAAATTATCGTTTTTTGGGCGTTCTGACGAAACTGAACAAAGTGCTAATCTGCCTTTATTATTTTTAAGACGAGATATTCATCCACGATCCAATTTTGGGAATTTCTGCGAAGTAAAGCGTGGAAGGCACCGTACACGTCTCCATAGGAATGACTTTTTTTTCCTGTATTTTAGTAACGGAGGACGTGTTGCTTTTTCATCGACTGGAACATTTTTCTCGAAAAGCGTCTCGTCAAAAGAAAATAAAATCTTTCTTTTTTAACTCTATAGGATTTTTGGTTTATCTTTCTCAGCTTTAACCAAATAACCCAGAGGTACACATAAATGATTTTTAAGTATTGAATTCCAATTTCTATCCAATGAAAGTTGTTGTGACCTAAATTAACCACATAGAATAATAGCTCTATGTTGTTATTAATATCAATCCCTTAATATTTTTGCAAATAAGCTTATCAGTTCAACTAGGATTTATCGGTAATGGTTTATTTAATGGTTCAATGTGCCCCTTTCCCTACCGACTATTCCATCGCTTCGTGTTGCACATAATAACTCCATGGGAACATTGAGATTGACTAAATACAACAAAATCGTTAAATACGCAAAAACTACATGCATCATAGTATTCACAAAAATTCATATCTGAGAGACGGTCCCCTAAAAAACGTACACTCTCTCATAATATTTATGCTCACCATTATATTTTTGCAGAGCATTGTTCGAAGGTCTTCTTGGAAATGAAAAGTTTAAAAAGGAGAGGGTTCCCGGGGACACTGCGGGAGATGGAGAGAGAGAACACCTATTTTCCATCTCGAGAAAATGAATGATTTAGTGTGCAACGCTGGGAGGGGAGGTGGGGTGCGGGGAGGAGGAGGAGGGGGTTAGGGGATGAGTTAGGGAAGAGGAAGGGAGGTGACTCCATCGCGTCCTTATTCCTTCTGCCGAGTGGGTGGTGCGTGAGTTTCGAATGGTTTTCGAGTTTTCCGCGAATGACGCTGCTTAAGAAAATGATGGAGTTGGAAAGGAGATAGGGGGGAGAGAGGGGGGGAGGCGAGACAGTAGGGAGGGAATAATGGAGGGGAGGGACTGCGAGGGGGGGGGAGGTCTCCTGGATGCTCCTCTGAGGCATTTTATTTGTATGGAATAGAATTGCGCGAAAACCTTGTGCTAAGAGAATACCTGAGAGGACGACGGGGCAGAGAGAGAGAGACGAAGAAATAAATTTCAAAATACTCGAAATTCGATGAGGTAATCGGAAAGAGTGTAAGAGATTTTCCCAAAGTGATTTCTATTTCTTATATTCAGCGATTCGATTAAAAATAGTGCATGAAATTGTTTTCATAGATAAGCCGTTCTTTTTTCACGGCGAATGCCTGTCTACGGTTGAATAATCTCCTCAATAATAGAGAAAATCTAAATATTTATTCTGTGAAATGTAATTTTCGTCGCATTGGTTCCAATGCGCAGGTTAAATTTTTGTTTTATACCCCACGTTAGTTAAAGGTTGTAGTTACATAATTGATTTGTTCGTGCGTTTATGACCTATTTTATCGGATATTATGAGTTTTATTCATTTGATGGACATTTAATTATTTAATTTTGACCATATATAACGTTATCTCTTACGCTGGAACGCACGAGATTAACATGACAACTAAATGGATTGATGGAAGGTTTATTTGTTATTCGTTTCATTTACTCATTTTTATTTCTTTTTATATTTTCAAACTGTGTGATGGATTAAATCGTCTCTGTCTTCGTTGTATCTGCCAGACATTGACATTCATAACTGCAATTTTTCTTGATTACTTTTATGATTTTTCTTTGAATTATAACATTTTGCCTATCAAAAGCATGAATCTTCGATAAATGTCTAGATGGCCATGTCAATACCTGCAAATGATACCTGTCGCGTCATATATTCTTTCAAACACCGGCTTCGGAATCCTTAAGTTTACTCCAACATTAATCCAATTCGACAATAATTAAAATACCATTTCTTGTAAATGTTGTAAGATGAAATTTATATAACAATAGCAGGTTAATTTAGCGTAAACGCTAGACATTTCATTCAGGATTTATAACTGCTTTAGTAATACGCTTGTTTATCGCAAAGTATATTATACCGGAAATTTTCAGAGAAATAATATACTATCTGCTATAAAATCAATTATATTTAATAGGTGTATTTATTTCTAGGAACAATTCTTCATCATGATAATATATAATGATTATAAGCTACTACAGATATTCTGAATCCCTCTTTGAATGGAAATTAACAGTAGAACTGATGTTCTGAATAGCTAACAATGAAGGCTAATACTACTGTATTTACATATGCCACTTCCGCTAGTATTTTTACGACATAATATTTTATTTTACATTTACGGAACATTTATCGAAGGATCTAAGAATTTATCCCTATTATCTCCTATAATATATTTTGAAGGGTGTGTTTGTTGGTTTGTGTGTTTGTTCATGGAACTCCTCCTAAACGATAAAAGCTAGAATAACCAAATTTGGTACGGTTCTTCCATACATCCTAACTTAGTGAAAGGTCAAGGTTTGGTCAACCGGGATTAATCAGTGCTGCCAATATAGGGGATTCACATTTTCCATAAGATAACACGTATGAATCCATTTCTTGACTTGCAAGGTATTCTTCCTTCAGGCATTGAAATACGTAAATATGGACCGATTTTTTTCTTTTTTTACTTTATTCGACGAATAAAACTCTACACTATCTTATTCCTGCGAAGTTTACATGTTACACGGTCAAAGCTTTCAGAAATACGTTATTTGTTTCGAAATTTTGTGGATTTTTCGTACTCTTTCCGGGCGTTGCCTAGGCGGCCGTCATTGTTACCTCCGATTCAGTTAGCTTCAATGAAGCTTATAAATAGACGAAAGTGTAGCGTTTTTCGCTTCGCACTTTTGTTTAAGCAACGAAACGATCGATGTTTATGGATAGCAACGTAAATAGATACTGATTATTATTCAGGAAGCGTTTATTGATGAAAGTAACTGAACTTTCTTTTGTCTATTGAATACTGGAATCTTACATCTTTTGTATGTAAAAGCATTATATTCTACATAATAATGTTTATTAACGTAAATAGGCTGACGTATCTGGTGTACATTTACTAGTCAGTGTTCAATCATGGACAACTGTACGTTGCTTTTTCACGGATTTCTTGCTTACGAGACATAAATGTAAACATTTCATAGGCATAATTACACAAGAAATGAAGCTGGATTTGGCGTAAGTGATATGATAGGAAATACAATTATCGTTATATTTGAATGCAATACGTTTGGAAACGGATTGTTACAAGCAAATATGATTAATTTTAATTGTTAAGAAAAGTTAATTCTATGTTAAAAAGTATCTACTATGTATTTTAAAGAGTTTGTATGTTGTGCTGTAGAAGCTTCACTAAATCCTTTAAAATTCAACGGGAAATTCTGCTAGTATCCTATATAAGAAAAGCATTTTTATGTCATTCTGTCGCGCCATCTTTGTTTGGGACAACCATATTGTTTCAATATTTATGGCGTAGTGTGTACTGTATTGGGTTTATTTATGGGGCAGAATTATATGCTTGCCTAAATAACTAATACATACTTGCAGATTATAGTTATTTCGTATTTATATGTAGTTCAGTATTGCATCAAACGTATAGTTTTCAGCGATTAGCTTTAATGAAGGTAACAGTGGATGTATTTGTATTAGAGTTAAAAGCTATTTTAAAACTGTCGCATTATAATTTATAAATTCATTTTAAGATATTTAGTAGTTATTTTGCAATTCGACACAGATGATTTGTATAACAATGCTTTTAAGTTAAATTTCACTTTATTTTTGGCCCTTAGCTTATGAACAATTTTTCAAATTAATTTATACATAGCTAATCATTATTATACCCTTTGAATGCCGAGTTCTATTTGTTTCATTTATCATCTATAGAATCTCTTCTGTAGATGCCGAGAATTAGTTTTATAAGATGAACATATTTCTAGTTAATCCCATTTTTGAACAAACGGAAAGGAGAAAAATTTCTCCGAAATTATTTTCAAGGTAGATTTCATGAATTAAATATTTTCTAGCGAAAAAGTAGTACAACCAACCTATTTTTAATGCGTATTTAACGCTGAAGGATTTCGCCATTGAGTTTGTTGAAAATGTCAAACTATTGAAGCAGTGATAAATTTATATAGATAAAGCCGTATGTTTCTCACACAGAAAGAATATTTTAATTAAAATAAAAACGTTGACGCGATTGCGGCAAGTATCAATATACGCCACCAATTATTTATGATATGGTTATCCAATTTGTTTCGGTGAATACAAAATAAAACGGACTCAGATATCATTAGCATAGACCGTAAACGTACGACGTATCGTTATTTACGGAATTTAAACATATTTGTCCATTTGAAACACGATGGAAAACGAGCATATACACGATCGTTACAGATTAATTGATTTTTGTTATTTCTGGGACATTTTAGTTAGGCAACAATTTGTTAGAGTAAAATCGGCTGATAGTTATTGAGTAATCGTCTGCTTGATTAGTTTTTTTCTGAAAAGATATAAATCATTTACTTGGGTGATATTTTATCGATATCTGAAGCGTGTTATGACGAATGACTGATTAGTTTATTCCATGAAATCTGGAACATACGTTAACTTTATTGAAATCGCTTCAATGTGAATAATGTAAATTGAGAAAATTTAAAGATAAAAAATATATTATGAACACTAGACTGCTATTCTTGTAAATTTTCATTCCTTTAATATTTCGTTGGGATACATTTTTAACAATATATTTATAATTAACTATGTTATATCGGGTCAATTTGTATCCGCAGTATAATTTTATAATAAATAGGCATTACAAATGTCTTCATTAGCTTTATTTCGATGGAGTTTGATCATCCGATATTAACACAATTATTTCGGACAATTGGCAAATCATTGCTGAGAATACAAATTGATATTGAAGCCATTAATTTTATGGGCAGATGCTGAATTCTATCACAGAGAATGAAAAGAAAAATCGCAATAAGAAATTCAAATACAATTAGTCGGAGAATACAAATGTAAAATTTGCTATTAATATTTTTGGGTAAATTGTGAATACGATACATATTTAAAATTTACATCATGTGTGTATATGCGTACAGTACATTATTGGCATCGAACATTTGTATTGCATTTTTGTTATTTAAGGTTATTTAAAGTTTTCAAATTAATATTTTGAGCAAATGGTAAGAGATGGGAAGTTAAAAATTCATAATGAATTATCGAGTGAAATACTTCGTGATAAAGTTATAGCATCAATCATCTAAAGAATATTAATTTTAAATTTTTAAATAAACTTCAACGGATAAAACGTGCTTTTTCATATTGTGTCAGAAAATGAAGTTTTTATATTGGCATCAAGTGGAAGTGAACGGAACAAACAGACATCGAGTGCGGAATAATAACACACTCATTATCCATCTCCATTATTCTTCTCTACTGAGACATTCAAAAATCAGATTTAAATACAGATTTTATTCGATAAATTTGCATGAGATATTTCGTTTTTAAATGATTAACAGAAATATTCGTGATTGTTTCATATTTATATGTACAAAATATTATTTTAGCTGATTCATGACTTTTAAATTTAATGTAAATCAAAAGTAGTTCTGTCGTATTATTCCAACGGAATTAACTCACTCTGTTTGCATGTTATGCATTTTTGGAATGTTTTAGTTTTATTTTATGTTTGCTCTGCATCCATTTAAATAAAAATTTAAATTATTTTTGCGGTTCTTCTTAGCTCACAAAATAATTGGGAAGTATTGAAATTATAAGTGACACAAATAAAACTGTTTCAAAGATAATTCTGTATAAGCAAAGTTTGGAGTAAAATGTTTTAATTAATTAAATCTACTCGAGCTAAATTCTTAATGGATTAAAAAATTTCTCATCAACGCATTAATTCTCCGTTTTCTTCCCTTATTTCTCTTCCGTATCTTTTTTCCGTTTCCTCTTCAAGTTCTTGAGATCATTTCACCTTGCGCTTCTTCTTTTTCCAATCCGAATTCCTTGGTTAGTTCCACATAATGCGGAAAACTATATTATGGTTAGAGATTTGAGAGGGAGATTATTTTTTTCACCCTATTCACGAGTTAACGATTTTCCTTTATTTCCACCGCACTCGCGTCTTAAACTCCAGGAGAGCAATAAGGGTGGATCCTTGCTTTAGTGCCATCCATTTCCTCGATTCCTCTCTCTCTCCCTCTCTCTCCCTCTCCCTCCCTCCCTCCATCTCCTTATATCGACTGATCCATTCTCTTCCGCCTCTTTTTTTCATTCCATTGCATTTTTCTCGCATCCCTCACCAAGGAAACGTGCGACCAGGAATTTTTCCATCCTCACAAACATCATTTGTCATTTTTTTTTCAGTTTCTGCCTCATTGTCTCTTCAATCGAAAAGACGTCTTCGTTCTACTTTAACATTCGCTTTCGAACTAAATGAAACTTTTTCATTTTTATGCCATTGCCTAGCGTTCATTTCTTTGTCTATTGTTTCATTTCCTGTTTCGTGAAATGCTTCGCTATACGATTAGTTTAATGCTTAGTGTTTGCTCTTTTTTTTACCGAAATTCTGCCGTTTCCAATCTTGAGTGGCACGCACCCACGCTTAACCTTCGATGCCTTCTCCGTGATACGCACACTAAAGGGATTCGACGCACGCGTGTCAACCCATCATTGGAAACCCGTGCGGGATTGGAGAGGGCGAGGGGAGGGGAGGGGGAGAAAGAGAGAGGGGGGGGGAAAGGGAGAATGTGGGGGCGCCGTTGCTAAATGTGCCATCGATTCGCGTGGACCAGCTCACGCGTCGCTACTTTCGAAACCTCCGCACGATGCATGGGTGCTTCACGAGTCCGTCTAGGATTCGAGCTAAGGCTTTCCGAGTGGAGATCTGAGTAATTCCTTCTCCCGGTCCAAGTGCCGCTCCAATTTAATTTCCTTCCTTCCAACCCACTCCCATTTCTGCCTCTCTGTCTTTTCTCCTTTCCCACTACAATCTTCTTCCCCCCCCCCCCTCCCCCCCACTCCCTCCTCAACCTTACCTCTCCCTCATCTCTCACCTTCATCCGTTTCTCTCATCCACCATTTTCCCTCGTCCCTTCCTCTCCCTCTCCCTCCATCTTCGCTCTCCCTTCCTGCTTTGTTTCCACTCCCTCCTTCTTTCGCTCTTCCGCTGGTTTGACGGATGACGTCATCTCTTTTATGTCATTTGTTTTATTGAATTAGGATGGATTCCTTTGAATTCCCTCTTTCTTGTTCTCATGCTTTAAAAATATTTTCCTACCTTGTTTTTCCTTTTTTTGTACTCTCCGCTGTGACGCCGAATCAATATTTAATTTAACTAACGTCAAAACCTTTCCGCCTTCCGTCGCTATTCGCTTCTATTTACTTTCTTACGAATACTTGACTGTTTAAATATTACGCATTGGTAATTTCATTATTCTTAGACTTTTCGGTATTTTTCTTTTTGCTTAATATGATTTTTAATTTATGGATTAACTGCTGTTTAACTTAAGTGCCAGTCACAGTTCACTGAAGCCATTTTTTGTTTACTATCCATGTAATATAAGAACGGGTTTTAAAGTAATCCTTTCCTTAGACCTGTCAAAATGAATAATTTATTACTCACTTCCATTTTTCATTCTCTCGAAATTTTTCTTGCCCCATCTTTTACGGCTCGTCATTAATATTAATGTTTTCTTTTTCGTTCGTCTCGTAATATCTCCTCTTGCATATGTCACCTCAAAATTTCCATTTCGAACTTTATGTTTCCGTTGCTATACATGTCATTTAAAAGTTACAAGTTACTTAGGAAGTTCATCGCATCGGTGGGCTGTTTAAAAAAATCGATTAAATTCTTTAAACTAGTTGAAGAATAAATCTTAACTGACATAAAATGCCCTTATCACGATAAATTCTATAAATCCTTTGAAATTCGATATAATTTCATTTGAATGTTACTGGTGTTTCATTTGTGAGTATCCGTCGCTTGTTATTTCGTTTAACGATATTTTTTCAGCCCGTGCCATTAGTATTTTTATTTAATGGATATTTTTATTCATAATTATTCGTGAATATGCCTCAAAATGCGAACCACTATAACATAGAGTGTCTTTTTTAAACTTTAATCTCACTGCCTCAATAAATGAACGTAAATCGTTCTATTTTCTCTGAGGACGAAATTGCAATATTTTATCGTCTTGAATTAGACAGAATGCGTTCACACTATTTACTACTCTTCAAACGAAAATGTTTCGTTCGGCTGTTATTTAATTGAATTTATATTAATTGGTGTGAGTTAAAATAAAATGATATCAAAGAACCAGTGATAAAAACTTTATGACGAGTGGTTGTCATCATCACATAACAGATTTTTTTTACTAAACAGACTGAAATTTAATAGTATACTTATCCGCTATAGCTTTACAGATACAAAGTAGTAAGTGTTATGGGGTTTATAAGTAGTTACTAAAGTATGGAGAGCACAAAAGGGCGGTGGGTGGCGTGGTCCAAGAAGAAATGGTTAATCCGAGAGCGAGGGGTAAGAAATATGAAGCAGGAGAGCAGGTAAAAATCGAGTTGGGAGAACAGACAATAATAATGGTGAATGGGATTTGAAAAAGAACTCATTAAAAGATGAAAATTTGAAGGAGTGATTTCAAACTGTTCTAGAAGGTTAACTCTAACATAAGACCTATAATTCCTACGCGTGTGATTTTTGGAGTAAAATTGGAGTCATGTTGGCTGGAAAGATGTTCTGCAAATGGAAAACGGAGCCAATTTAGAAGCAATTGTAATGTTTGTTCATGAAATTACGGCCCGTTTGTCCAATATATACCGTACTACAACCGTTACGTTCTACTTCATGCACGTTAGATTTGGACATTTTTCTCTTTATTGTTAGACAGTATTGAACGTAAATCAATTTTATAAAAGGAAACGATTTTAAACTTATCTTTAAGGAGTCTACACCATCGAGTTTTATCAGGTTTAAAGTACTGAGGGGAAAACATTTTCTTGATTGCCATTTACCTATGTTTCGATAGAACAGCTTAATCACTGAGTCAGGTGAATAACCATTAATAATATCAGCTCTGTCATAAAAAGTTTTTGGTGAAGTTTTCAGGAGCCATCGTGATGTTGAGTAATCTAATTGTAAGTGACAAGATATGGAATTCTGCCGTTTTTTTCTCTATGTGAAAATATTAAAAACCTTCTGTATATATTGTGTTTTTCTTCATTTAACGTGCAGTCACACCTATTGATGTGGATTTTCACAAAAATCGCGGCCTCTTCAGCATATTTTATAATTCTATCATCACTAAGCTATGTACACATATGCGCATTTCCCTGCAGCAGAACAACGAACCTAGACAAGTAGCGCAACATTTTGGCGAACGCGAACACGAACGTGCAACATTTCCGCGCAACACACTGGCGATCCATGCGTAGTCGGTATTTCAGCGAACCATCAAAGGATGTTGCGCGCGCACGTTGCAACCTGTCTGGACGGGTGAGCAACATTTAAGGAAGACACATCGTTGTCCGCCTGTGTATATCGTTCAGCTGTAGAGTGTATTATTAAAATGGAGTGGCCCAATGAAACGGTGTTGAAATTCATTGAAATCTATAGGAGCAAAGACGTTATTTGGGATGCAAAAATCAGGAAGCATTTTAATAAATTAATTAAGAATTATGCTCGGGAGGAGATCGCAACTGAAGTCAGCTTCTCAGCCGTTGAATGTCGGCAATATGACTGAAGAAGGGTCATGTCTTCTCGGAAACCTCATGGATACTGGCGGAAAAGAGGCGAACAACGATTTGCAACGCCGTGCCGAGCGTCCTCTTGTTGCAAGGTTTGGTTTGCTACGCGGTTCGATGCTCTGTTCGCTGCGCTTTTCGCTGTTCTGTTGCAGGGAAATGCGCATATGTGTACATAGCTTTAACCTATTCTTAGTGTAACTGCAAGGGCAAAGAAATTTACTTACCGAAAACTTGAATTATATTGTTTTATTGCTTTCTTTAATTATTAAAAAGCGTGGTTTGTTTCATAACCCACCTCAAATTGATCGGTATCAATCTATTTTTTACCAAATTTATATGTTTATAACATCCTTAGCTTATTTTGGTAATTAATTTGTTGATTGTCCTTCAGTGCCGTAAGAGGTGATTCAAATGTAGATATCTCTTTATGCGTACTTTTATTTTTCTAAATGTATTTTTCATATACTCATATTTATCTATACTCCATAACATGTCATCTGGTTTGGACCCTATAGCTGTCGATTCCATAATTTCATACGAATGTAACGCAATAAAATCGATCGCTACTTCAAATAAATTAACCACCAGTAACAAACAGTATTATTAACAGAGGTACTATTTTTCTTTTTGTTTATCTCCATGAAGTTATAACAAAGTAAATATCAAATTAGGCAAAAATCACCGTACGGATCAGGGATTTGTAATTTCAGTCTCTGGAAAGGATAATACGAAACTCCTTCCCGTTGGCGCGTTATTCTTTTCGACGCTCCATCACGTGCCTTACCTTCCGTATCTCTCATCCTTTCTCCCTCTCCTTTCTCTCACTCCTTTCTCCCTGTCCTATCTCACTCTCCTTTCTCCCTCCCCATTTCCCTCTACCGGCTCTTTTCCTAAGCTCCCCCATCTTCTCCTTTGCCTCATATCCACACGATCATTCACTCTTCTTTTCACCTTCCTCCTTAAACCCTCTTCCCCTCCCCCTTCTTCCTCCCGGACTCCCCTCTCTTCTCATCCTCCATTATATCTCCACATTTCTCAACCTCACTCCGAGTTCCTCCCCGCACCCGCCCTTCGCCCCATAACTTCCACACTAATTCTGCGCCCTCCTTCCCTAACACCCTCAGCCCTTTCATTCTTTCACCCAAAAGTCTTCCGTTCTCAGCGGAGAGGATTCCGCTCACGTAACTTCACCCTCGAGGACCGCTCGCCCGCCCCTCCTCGCCTCTTCCTCCTGCTGCCGCGCCGCCGTGCCCCCCTTTAAAACTTCCAGAAAGGGACGGGGGAAGGGGACGGGTGGCCACACCCAGAGTTCCACGTCCATCTCGGAACGAGAGTAATCGCCATGGTGTCCCTCGTCCGAGAGACCGTAACTTGCGAGCGTTTGATCGCCTTTTGGGTGGAGAGGGATACGCCGCTCTAACTCGTGATTCGATTTTAAACTGAGCAATCGCCTTCCGTGTCCACCGTGAACTATTTACGAAAAACTTATTACTTCCTGTATTTTCAGAGAGAGAGACGTGACGCTTTCGTTACCTGCGTTGTTTTGGCTTGAGTTTGGGAATACGAGTTTAAAATCATCAATCGAAGTTAGTTTCGATGAAACTTTTCAAAATATGAGATTTCGGAATCAGATATTCGTATGTATATTACTACGGATCCCTGAAAAAGATAATTATTAGGGAACAAAAAGGGAGAAAAATTAACAACTTACATGATTATATTACAATACTCCTAGGCACGATTCAGATTTACCAAAAATAAAAACGGCGAATTAAGGGAATATTTGCCAACATTTTTTAGGTCTAAATGAATGGGCCAACAATATTAGATTCTTCCTGAGTACGGCTGCTAGATTGCATTAAGCTGGTAAGAGCGGGAATCTCACTTACTAGTATGCTTTTGAAAGTTAAAACGGCGCCAATTGTTTAGGAAATAAAATTACCTGCTTCAATTAGTCGTATTTTATAAATGTCGTATGAGCGAAACCGCGTTTTAGTAGGGTTTACTGCGCACGCACACACACACGCACGCACATAGAGGACAAAAAAATGAGGTCCGATCTACTGTTCCTTTTTATTTAACAGTATATTTTTCAAAATAATTAACTCGTTTGTTTTTTCTCTCAGAACCCATATGTAATTTCATTGGAATTTTAAAAAATACGAAAAAAAGCGAGCCGGAATGATAACACTTCGCCCCCTTCCACCCGTGAAAATTGATTCAGTGAAAGTTTTGATTAATTAATTGGTGTGGGGTTTCAGAAGGCGCCGACAGGGAAGTAATTAGTGCCCACCCGCGGAACGGTGAAATTGGAGTAATGAAGATGCAAGATGTGGCGCGGGAGGGGAAGGACACTGGAATTGGCGGAGGAGGGGGGGAGGGGGGAGGAGGGGGATGAAGGGGGGAGGAGATGAGTGTGTGTGGTGAGAGAGGGGGTGGTGAGAGGAGGAGAGGCATTAGAAGCTATGCACGTAACCTAGATAACAAATTAGGCGCGGAGGCGTCGGCAAGCTGGTGCAGCCTCCGGAATCGATAATTCCAGCGTCTTTTTTTTTCTAATTAAGCCCGAGATCTATGGCCCACCTTCCTAGAGCCTTGTTCCGAAAATCAAAATCATCTTGTGCGCCCATTGGGACGGACGTCATCTGCCTCACTCCATTTCTCTCTCCAGTCCTTCCTCTCTGTCTCTCTCATCCATTTTTCGGATAACGATCCCCTCTCTGCTTCTCTTCATAATCACTCTTTCGGTGAACTCTTATCAATCAGAACGGCGTTGTGATTTTGTTTTAGCATCGTAGCCCAGTATCCCTCTAGCTATGACCAGGCACCGTATAGTGTTTCGTAATTATTTTTATCACATCAATGGTAGCCAAGTCGAATTAGAGGTGAAAATGTTTAGAATTTTAAATAAAGGTGGATTCGAAGGGTGACTATCAAAAGTCTCCTTCGTCATTCCAGGCACGACTCCTTACAATCTCTTCCGACCGCCAATACGCCTCCGCCTTCTCCTCCCTCCCTCTTCCTCCAACCCCTCCTTCCCCACCTCCAAAATTGGATCTCCCACTTTGCTGCCGTCCTCGCTCCCTTCACATTTCTCCTCCCTCTCTTCGCGACCCGTTCTCCTCCTTCTCCCTTCCTCTAACTCACCCCGGAGGTCTTTCTCTCCATTCTTTCCCTCCCTCCTCCCCCCTCCCTCCTCCCCCCTTCCGCCTCCTCCTCTCTGACACATGCACTCTCCTCTTTCCCAATACAAACTTCACTTCCCGACGGCGATGCGCCTTTCAGCTTCCCGCTGCCGTTCCAAGGCTTTTACATACGATAAGGGACCTTTCGATAGAAATATCCTCGTGTCTATGAGAAGAAGACGAAAGCCACTTTAGAGACATTTCATTTACTTCTACTAAGCACATGAATTTGCTCGTAAGCTTCTGGCTTGTATAATATGTATCAGGAATGTTAAACTCGAAGAGGCATTCAAGGCAGTGTTGAAACGGTGGATGATATAGAAAGCCCGCATTAGGATCGCAATTGTTTAAGCTCCAGAGTTGGAAAATAATTTTTTTCTAGGATATTTTACGTGTTTTTTTGCCATTAAAAACAATAATTCAGAAAATATTATTTTTTTACCACACTAAATATGAAAAATTCTTTTCTTCTTTTAATATAAAAAGGATTTATGTAAAATCTCTGACGAATCAGTTGACGTATAGGCATAGGCATAGAAAGAGATTTGTCTGTTGCATCTTCCACAAAATCCACTCTCTTTTTATAAAATATCCCTATGCCAGTTAATTCCAATTGAATGATTATACGAACAGGTGGTGTATAAGTTGTCACAGAGATCAATTTTGCCACTGTAATTTGTATATGAGTAAACCATAGTGTTGGATGAGTGGATCGATGAATGACCTCACAATTTCGTTTTCTCTTTTCAGGTAAGACGATCGAATCAAATATTTTGGTGAGTTTTTTCATTTTTCATATTTTTTAAGTTCTCTCTTTTAAGCTCTTATCAAATTACCCAATGAATATCATGAATGTTATAAATGTTTTATTTGCGCATTGAATTCGGGAAAAAACAATGAAAGGGCTAAAATACTTTGAGGAAGTAGACAAAAATATCACTCACATTGTTTTGAGTAAATAAATTCAGTTTTTGCTGCTCGCAGCTCATTTATGAAAGACATGATATTTATAGTTTTGCGTCGTTCGCTGAAAAGAATGTTTTCTTCTTTCCTTGAGTCTTGCGCTGTTTGAAACATAAAGGATTTACGCTAGCTGTAGCCGTTACTAAGGATAATTGAATTATATATATGAGATAAAAAATAATTAAAAATAATAAGAAGGAAATAATTTTTCTTAATTCCTTCAATAATAATTTATTTTCATCGTTACAATAAATACCTACATATGTAGATTGTATTTTTTCTACAAAACATCTGCGTAATATAATAAGCAAACCCGTACTTTAGTTTGTAAAATATGCTTTTGCACTAGTTATTTTGCGAGAATTATCTTCCTATCATAAAAGCGGAATAATATCTTAATCACAATGAACATTCACTATTCCTCGTTGTTATACTTCTGAGGCAAAACAACATTGATACATTTACTCGAGCATTTCTGTGTTTACTTGAAATTTAGAAAGAGAGAGATGTTTCGAAAAAGCAAGAGGTTTTCCACGTCAGGAATTACCATGCAAATGTCCGCTTTTGTTTGCGTCGGATTGCCTTCTCGAATAAAAAAAGCGAAGGTTGTTCCTCGGGGAGGAGAGGTCCCAATTTTCCAGCGGGGGCGGCGACCCTGGCCAACTACGCTTAGGTGCGGTGTAGTTCGGAATCCGGGATTTAATGAACGGCAATGCGGCAAACGCTCTGCCAAGAGGCGGCCCAGGAGCAGAAGGGCCCGTTACCAAAGGGTCGCTCCTAGCAGCACATAGTCACTAGGATATGTCCTCGCATGGGAATAAGATGTGCGATGTTACGAAGTTTCCTCCCTCTCGGGAAGAAACAACTCCGAGGAGTTTATCTAGGACAGTTTATAAGAAGTCGACAATTTAAAGGGATTTTTCCAGAATTAAATTACATTTGCGTCCAACTCGTTTCCATCAGCTACTCAATCTTATTATTCTTCGTTAACCCTTCCCCATATTAATGACTTGATGCTTTTTTTGTTTTTAAAGTCCATTTTTCTTCACACAAATTCACACTGCGTAAGGCATAAATAAGCATTTTGAGTTTTAAAAATTCTCGTTTATTTCCTTCCATCTTTCTCTTTTATTAAAGAGGAAAGTGTTTGCGCAGTGTGCTTTTCGCTCCTCCGTCTACATAATCATCGTGAATTTAAACGTGGCGTTAAAAATTTCAACTCATTGGGTTTGTAGCGGCACAGCATTGTAATTCCATTTTCTCGCACCACATTTCACAAAAGTTATCCCGTAACTGAGTTCAATTTATATCGAAATTTGTAAAAATAATTGGCGTGAAGCAATCATTAAAGAAGAATTGTTCGCCGAACACAATTCCAATTACGGCTTTTAAGGGATCGGCAAATTCGGTTTTCTCTTTAATCCATTCCATCACCTGTTTCTTTGTTCTCGCGAACCTTTTTCTCTTTCTCCTTCCCTCCTCCCGCGATCCCTTTTACCTTTTGCTCCCTATTTCACCCCACACCGCCATTAATCCATCACTTCCCTACCCCATCCCCGGAGCTCACCCTTCTCATCTCCTATTCCCCTCCCAATCCCCCCCCCCCCCTCCCTCCTCTTCCAATCCTTAACCTACCTCCCTCCCACCCTTTCCGGTCCTCAATCCCTTCCTGCCGCCTAACTCTTCACTCACATCCACTACCCCGCGCGCCCTATTCCTATCACTTCCCCCCCCTCCACCCCCCCCCCCTCTCCCCAACCCACCGTCCCTCCACACACTCCCCTAGTTCGCCGCCGGTTCTCTTCCGACACTTTCTGCCTCTCCTTCTGCAGTCACTCCACCAATTCATTCATCCCCTGATTGTCCTCAACTTTCCATCCGACCCTTTCCTCCTCTCTCCCTTCTCTCTCTCTCTCCTTCCCTCCTCTCCCTCTCTCCCCCTTTTCTCTCCCTCCCATCTCCCTTCTCTCCCTCCCTCCCTCCCCTCCCTCTCTCCCCCTTATCTCTCCCTCCCTCTCCCTTCTCTCTCCCTCTCCCTTCTCTCTCCCTCTCCCTTCTCTCTCCCTCCCATCTCCCTTCTCTCCCTCCCTTCTCTCTCTCTCCCTCTGCCTTCTCTCTCCCTCTCCCTTCTCTCTCTCCCTCCCTCACATCTCCATTCTCTCTATTCCTCACATCTCCCTTCTTTCTCTCCCCCCCCCCACCCTCCCCCCCTCTCTCTTTCCCTCTCCCCTGCTATCTGCTTCGTCCTATGCCATCATCCCCATCTCTATAACTAGCCTATTCATTCGCCTCCCCCATTCCTCAATCACCGTGTCCTCCCTTAACTTTCTCCTCCCTCCTTTCTCCTTCACTCCTCCACCAATCACATCGCCCGCACATCCTCACTCCCTGCCCCTCCTCCAGCGCCGCGCCCACTGGAACGCGATATTTCTCCCCCGAGGCACAGACACTCCAAACGCACGCCGTGCAAGAGGTTCCCTACAATCCCCCATTAATCTCCCTTTGCGCCCGGCGAAAACGTTTCTTCCTCCACCGACCCTCTCCTCCCCCTTTCCCGCCACTCACACCCTGCAGAAAACTTCTTTCCCGCTCGCTGCCCCTTCTTTTGTTTCACCCTCCCCTTCTTCCCCCTCACCCCCCGCCTCCCCATTCTCCATTGTTATGCTTTTTAGCGCTCCCCGGAGAGGGCGCCACTCTTCTGTCCCGTCCTCTCTCTCTCTCTCTCCCCCTCTTCCTCCTCTTTCTGCCCGCCCCTTTCTCCCTCCCCTTTTCTCTCCACCTCAGTTCCTCCTCGTCCTTCCCCCTTCTTTCTCCCTTTCTCTTTCCATCCAACTCTTCTCAATCCACTCCATTTCTCTCTCTCTCTCTCTCTCTCTCTCTCTCTCTCTCTCTCTCTCTCTCTCTCTCTCTCTCTCTCTCTCTCTCTCTCTCCTTTCCTCTTTCACTCTCTCTCTCTCCGTTCCCTCTTTTTCAATCCCACCTTAAGCTCTCATCCCATCCTTCCAAATCCGTACCCTTTCGAGAAATCGCTTCCTCAGTTAAACCGTAACAGGCTCAAATATGACGAATTAAAAATGCTTTCTGGATGCTTTCCTCCTTTTCCCATTTTTTTCTCTTTGTAGTGTGCCATAAAGTATCAAGTCCTCGGTTATATTTTCGAGCACGTATTTCTCAAAATTAATTCCGTAAGAAAGTGTGCAATGGAACTTTTATTTAGCAGCCACTTCAGAATTGGAATGATTATGATTTATTTAAGCATTGGAAGTTTACTGTCATATTTTAAGTATAACTAGAACGATCAATTTTTAAGAATGTACTAAATCTTAAATCATCCTGAGAACGACCGCGCTAGCGAATCCAAGCTACAATTAATTGGAATACAAAGTGAGCTCCGACCATCCTTTAGGGACCTGCGAAACACGAGCACCCTTTTGAGAACCAGACAGAATGTTTCCCTCGTTTGCAAACTGCGGAAGTGGATCTTTGGTCCTTTAACAACCTCCCACTCCCTTATGCAAATGATCCCTTTTGAATTGAATCTTATGGGATATTTTCCAGGAAAATTTCAAATGTGAGTGATAATTAGTTGGCCATATTCATGCATAAATACTGTAGAATACACATCAAATCCTTTGATATTTAGTTAACCTTTATCTTATGCGGGTGCGTTTATGTTTAGAATTAAAGTGTTGCCGAAGGTCTGTGTGCAGATTTCATTTGGACGCAGAGACACGACAAAACTTATGTCAAGCAATCGGGAAATGAAGTTAATAAGCCTTTTCTTATGGTTAGAGCAAATTTAAGGGTCCACATAATTTTCCTACCTTTTGAATTTAATCGTTTCAGCAGCTCCTATGGTGTTTAGAATCCCAAATGACAAAGGTAACTAACTGCAGTGGACGTGCTGTGATTAATATTTGTTTGTATTGTATTCAATATACGACTCGTGGGAAAATATTATTTGGAAGTTTTATCATCGCATAATTCTGAGAATTAAATTTGCGAAGGAGATACAATCATGTTAGCTTTGCTACTGGATATATAGAGTATAACAGGGAAATAATGTTCAGCAGATAACAAGAGGGGCTCCGAGTGCTTTTGGAGATAATCTTCATTGGCTTGATTAGGAGTGGGTGAAACATGATAGGAGCGATAGGGCTGAGATTCGAAAGAGAGGCATAAAGGGGCAAACAGTAAGCCGTGTAAAGGCGGCGATGACAAGAATAAATTTGGTGATTACGGACGGTTTTGATAATGAGGGAGGGTGAAACGATAAGACGAATAACCGAAACATGACCCTAAACAAAGTTGCGCGAGTATTGGCTGCCATATTCCACGAATGTTTCATATTCCTTTGGTGAATAGAAAATATTAAGCTTAAAAATATCTAAGTCGTACTATTCTGAAACAACATAGAAGCGATTTAAAAAATCTTTTTTAAAGTATTAATTAACGGTGAATAAATACTGGATTGGAAAATTAAAGCGAAAATGAATGCCTCTATTTGTATAGGGAATGCTTTTGGTTGGCATCATCGATTTCTCTCACCTGGCGCAAATCCAAGTACCAATTGCCGTTTTCCATATGGACAGCCAACCGTGAGCTTATAGTCTCATTGCGCTTCATAGCTATTTGTTTATTATTGAAATTAAATGCGTCTGACGGCACTAATTAAATTAAGTCAGTTTTGTATATTTCATTGAAATATATATCCATTTGATGCTTTTCTTTAAGCTCATTGCTGATATAATTCTTTTACCAAAATTTTAAAATAATCTTTGGAAAGAGTCGTTTAAAACATATGCCAATGGCAATATCATGGAATGAGTACATCGAATTATTTTGTAAAAACTTGTAAAAGTCATTACTTCTGTTGCACGATGCCTTTAATGCCGCATTGAGCGTATTTGAAGAATACAGCGCGCGTGCGTGCTGCATGCTTCGGAAATGTCAGTTAATTTAAATTTTCACTTAATTGATGGTTAAACCAATCTTTCTCGAAAACTGTCAAAATAACAAGACAGTTAAGAAATTTTGCATTTGAAGTTGATAAGGAATGAGCATTAAAAAATATATAGCGAATATTTTCATAGTAATTGAAAATGCTTCCTCATTTGCCCTCCATCGCTTTTATTTTTAAATTCCCATTGCATTTTATTCTACTTATTACTAAGAAGGAAATTATTACCACGCTACGAACAGAAATTAAACTATTGAGTTAAAAACAACGAAAGAATAATAATAAGGATAGCGCAGTTAGCTTTATTTAATTTAAAGTTTTCGCCAAAAATTGTAAAGTTAACATGTCTCCGAAATTATTTATATTTCCTAAGACCGATAAAGAACTAATTTTCTTGTCATTTGCCAAATTGATATTTATTAATATGCTTTAAGAAGTAATTTCACGAAAATGTTTTTACATATTATATATATATATATATATATACATATACACACTATTATATATATATACATATACACACTTATATATATATATATATATATATATATATATATATATATATATCCCACGAAATAATATTTTTTAACGAAAATAAAACTAAAAGTGTTATAATAAATTGAGAACAATGAGTATCCATGTTTTGATCCCACGATGTTTTTGGAAACTCTAAATCGTAACAGCTATACACCTCGTTTATCGAAATTTCCTCTCTTAAAATTTTTTTATTGCTAACGATCTCACGCGGCATTTTGTCGAGACTTGTTATTCTCTACTATTTCGCCATCTCTCATTCTTTGTCATCCCCTTCCTCTCTCCCTCCCTCCCTCCCTCCCTCACTCCTTCCCCTTCACCCATACCCATTTGTCACTCTTTTTTTGTGCGCTCATTATTCACACTTGCCCATTTTCCGTTTTTTTCTCCCTCCAAAGTGATTCGCTCTCCACGGCTCACTCAACTTGCTACAGTCGAAATTTCCACGCCGATGGAGGGAGTGTTAGTGTTTTGCTCCATTCTTCCATTCGAGCACTTCACGAGAGGTTCATGATCCGTAGTTTGATTACAATTTCCTCTATAAACCTCCGAGATACTTATCGATACAGCAGTTAACATTCTCTGCCGTGTGCCTTTTCACATGAAATCGATTGGCGTCTCTCGTCAGAATTTCTTCGGCTGAAAAATCCGTCGCAGGTTTAAGTGTGGAAAATCCGGGAAAAATTTTAAACCATTTCATTGAGTTGGAAACAAATGACTATTGTCGTCCACTTTGACGTTTGAAATGCCGCTGCGAAATGGAGCACGTTACGTTGCTTGCAACCGTATTAAATTTCGTTACGGTGATAATTAGTCTCCATAAATGAATGTTTTCGGTAAAAGTTTCTGAATATGGCGTCATTATGCATCTATTCGTAGAGGTTTATTAATGAATACAGAATTCAGAGGAAAAAATAATAAGTACCAATTGGCAGTCCTAATTCCCAATTATAATGAATGAACAATCCTCCTAATAACCATACAAATATGTAAAAGAGAAAGTACTCATATACACAGAAGGACGGACAGACCGACGACAATAGGCGCTCACGCTGGAGGCAAAACGCGCCTGAAAAGGGTCCCTGGCGTTGGAGTAATTTCCCCTAAATCCGGAGTGTGTGAGATTGCATGTGTGTTTGGTCAATGGCGTGGAGTAAATTCCCCTAAACCAGTATGTATGTGGGTACTTTCCCTTTTAAATATTTTTATGGTTATTAGGGGGACTGTTCACTCATTATAGTTAACTAACCATAGGGCACCAATTTTTCCTTAGAGCTAATTCCCAATATAATAGCGGATTGGAGAGATTTTTGAAATTAGGTTTGGCTGACTTTTTTTCGCTTTAAAAAGTTTTCCGTGTCTCTAAATTTAAGTCACTTATTATGAGAAAATTGTAAAGGGACGAAAATTTAAAACAAGGTGAATGCTTATTTTTAAAGATATTTTTGTTATTGGTTATATTTAAATAAAATTTATGACAAAATTCCATCTAATAATTAGCCGACTTTCAAGATCCTTCGTGTAATCTATTCTGAAGATGACGTCGAAATTATTCCATTTGCCAATCGAGTGCCGAGTCACTTGTAATGCTCGTCGATTTAAATTCCATCTCATGACCTGCTTTCTTTTGGCCTTCCGCAGCGGTTGATTGCTATTGGACCGATGTCACGTGATCTTCCCATAGGTTTGTAACTATCGACCGGTCGCTTTTGCCGCGAACCCCATTTCGGAGCTATCATTGTATATGATTCCGGCGACTCAATAGCCGCTGGCCGGAGTAGAAATATCTGGAGAGCATGGCGACACTGTTGAAATTTCATTGCAACTCACAGCAGAAATCCTTACAAGTCATTCTTTCGTGATTTATACACAATATCTCCGAAAATGCCGTGCGCCTTCTTTGCACTTCCTTTTTTTCCGCTTCCTTTTTAGTGCTATTGTTCCGCCAGATTCAAAGATCGACGAAATTGAGGTCGGCATAAACGGAATTTCCAACTGTTGCAATTTCCGTTGTTCTTTTTCTCGCTCGAGAGATGTTTTTTTACGATATGTTTGACTTGCACTATTCACCATTTTAACAAAAAACTCTGATTCGTAAATATTTTTCGGACGATGCATATAACTCTAACAGGGCCACGCGATAAATTTTTGCTGTTAACAAAGGTGGTTTCATAACCCCTCAGTCACATTCGATCAATTTATTTGAAACTTAATAAAGTCTAAAGGGTTTTAATCTAGCGAGAGTTTGCATTTTTTAACTGACGGAATGAGGCGTGGAATTACTTAGTTTTTTATAAGCAAGAATCTAAGAAATGGAATAATAATATATGTATATTTCTGAAAGCAAACAGCCCGAAACCAACATTGCCCAGAGGTCTCTCCTGCGCTATGATAACAATGAACGCGTGAGATTCGTTAATTTGCGTCGGCCAATTAGATCGCGATTAGATTTGTCCAATGAGAGGAAGCTCGAATCGGACTTCCCCTTTTCCTGCCATTCCCCTCTCTCCTTCTCAAACATTCCCCTTTCCAGCTTGCTATTCCTAATCGCCTGCAGATGTTACGGCCGCTTTCTCGTTCCGCCAACACTTGGTTCCCAGCCACAAACCGTGCCTCTTTTGTTTGCACAAGGCTCATTACACCTGCAAACAGCGCTTCTACAATCAGCACCAATGACTCCCCGCACGCCCTCGCATCTTGGTGGCACTCCTCGATGGCGCGCGACCCAGATGAAAGAAATTTAATTAAGTAAATCAACAAATCTCACCACTCGAAAGAATGAATCAGGTTTTTCTTATTATTGGGAGAATTAAAACTGGTACAGGCCCTATGATGGAATATAACACTGTTATTTTCTCTGTAGACTGTTTTGTTTTTACACAGATAATTAATTCCATTATTTTAAGCCTGTCTCGACCGCTTCATAGCCTCAATTACGCTTTGCAAGCTCAAGAATTCATGATAAACTTTTTGAATGATATTCTGAGTTCAAATATTTATATAAAGAGCTTTGATTTTTCTTATCTATTCTTTCAACTGTTCGAATCGATATATGTATATTTTTAAGAACCTCTTTTTTCCATAGATATTTTTTCTCCTCCCAGATTTCTCATTTATATCTATTTTACATTTGTTTATTGTTAATTTCCTCTTATTGTTTGCGGATCTATTCCCGATTCGCCACTACGAACCGACTCCTCGTCTACAAAATCCACATCAGTCACGCAAAAGCCTTTCGATTATTAAATCGGATTTCTCCCAAGTGTCTCTTTCGCCCTCTTTCACCGCTATCTCTATCCCCATCTTCTTCTTCTTCCCATTTCTTTATCACCGCGATTCTTTGCCTCTCTTATTCGTACTCCTCTTTCTACCTTTTTCATATTTCCTTCTTCTTCCTATGTCTATCCCTCTCGTCTCCTCCTCCCTCCCATTCTTCCCCACTCTTCTTTCTCTCTCTCTCTCTCTTTCCCAATCGCCATATTTCATTTGTCGCCGGTGAAATGGGATTCCGACCGACATGCCCTCTTTCGTCTTCCTACGAGACGGAGAGAGAGAGAGAGGGAGAGAGTGAAAGGAAATGGGAAAACCGGGCCGAAGCAGATCTCCGATAAATAATCGATTAAGGCGAACGACGAGGGAGAGATAAGGGCGGCCCTTATGTGTACATACATACTGCGAGAGAGAGAGAGAGAAATATGGGAGCGATGGGAGGATCCTATCTCCTATTTCATCGCATCACACGTAATAGCCAGAGAGCCGTTTTGAAATGTAACTTCATCACTTATCTAAGAGTGTCACGCTATTGCATCGCTTTAATTTTTCACGTTCCCAGGTTGAGGGAGGAGAGGAGGGTAATATACGGCGCCGCTTCCGATAATGGCTCCCTCTCTATGCCGGTGGCGAAATTACAAGACCTGTATGGCGTTCCATACGTCGACTATTCATATTTTCATTCCGTAGATGCAAAATTACACTTCCAAAATTTATGGAGTAGGTTCCCGAGCCGAAAGTTCTCCTTCTCCTTCGACTTTTATTTATTTTTTATAAACAGGCAGTTATTGCCCCCCTGGCCGGACCGCTTTTCCCTTTACGCAAGTTTTATCGCGGATATTCTCACAAAAGGCGGTGTCCCCAATGGAGCCTGGTAGCGAGTGCAAAACTGGAGAGTGAGCGATCTGCTCGTCTCTTTCTTTCCTCCTCGAAGTAGGAACACTTGTTACTCGGCAGAAATAGACCCCTTCGCATGCAAATCAGTATTTTATTCCCTGCGAAAACTCATATCGTGCCATTTTCGAAATTGTTTTTTACTTAGCAAATAATTCTGAATATCATCTTTAAAAAACGTAACTGAAAGAATAAATCACTGCGACCCTTTTGTTTGCACTATCTCTATGACAAAGGCAGTTAAATAAGTTAAAATGTCGTTAATTATCCATTTTTGCCTCGTATTGAGTTTTTTTTCAATAAATGATTCACTTCTATACGTTTGACAATATTTTTACAATGAATGATGTGATTCAAAGTTTATTGAAGTACAATTTTCATGTGAGCTGTAAAACCATCATTGTTGCCAAATAAGATAATATTTATTAGACATGATTCATTTTAAAAGATATTCTATGTGGGTTTCCATCATCCTATAAATCTATTACTTTTTAATAGAAATTAAAATTGTTGTATTTGTCATATTTATTAGGGGGAAAGTCCCTTCTCGCTCTCTCTATGCTCACTTCGCACGCAGTCACTTCGTTTCTGAAAATTAATTAAATAAATGTATTTGATACGGAATATGTTTATTTTTAATAACAAATTAACAAAAGTAATAAATTCGAAAGTAAATTAGATTAACAATTATGTTATTTTGATGTTATTTTCTGGTTTATTAACACTTTCAGTTATTTGTATTTTCACATCCTGACGTGACTTTGCTCTGGATACAGCTACATAAAGTTGTCCATGTCCAAAAATTGGTCTATGTTGGTTTAGATATGTAATGAAGACCGTGAAGAAAGACACTAAGCATGTGTATTCCTTTATATTTACAGGCGTAACACGTTATGGTAGTTTTCAGTCTACTTTAAAGAGCAAATCCTTTCTTGCAGAAATCAGTGAAGCAATTAAAAATGAACTAATCCGAAGAATAGAATAAAATGGATAACAACGATGTAAACAAATTTTACGTCTTTAATATTAAATGAATTTTCATTATAGATCTTCCAAATATCGCATCGCTGACCAATCCCCGTTTCGCTCGATATAGAGAGATAATCATTTTGCAATGAATATGCATCCAAAAGTACTTGACACAAAATGTCTTGTGTGCTTACGCCCTTCCTAACGTTTCATTGTCCGTAGCCCACTGAAATGTCGACTTTGATGTCTTGTAAGGAAACAACCCTTGAAAAGTCAACGTATAGTTGTCCATGATTGAACACTGACTCTGGTAAATGTAAACCAGATGCGTGGTCTCATTTGCGTTAATAAACATTAATTATGTAGAATATAATCATTTTACTTACATAAAGGTAATATTCCAGTATCCATATGGTGAAAAAAGATTAGTTGCTTTGGTCATTCGTTTTAAATGCTTCCTGCCCACAGTTTCCTGAATATTTATCAGTAGCTATTTACGTTGCTCTGTATAAAGACTGACGTTGTTACAACGATAATTTTGTTGCTCAAAGAAAATTTCGAAGTAAATAACGTTATTCTTTCGTATATTTTAAGACTTAATTGAGGCTAATTGAATCGGAGGCAACAATGAGGGTCGCCTTGGGAACATCTTGAAAGAGTACGAAAAATCCACAAAATTTCAAAAAAGGGTGCTTATTTCTGAAAAATGCGGTTGTAAAAATCGTAGTAATAAGATATTATATAGTGAAACCGTCGAATAAAGTAAAAACGAAAACATCGGTCCATATTTAGGTATTTTGATGAATGAAAGAAAACATATTTGCACTTTGAAAAATAGAAAAACATAGTCGAATCTGGGACCTTTTCCGGGATATTTTATTTTTCCATGCCATGATTCGTAAAATCGACGGTAGGAAAATAAATTTTAATTCTTTTCGGCGTTTTTTGGTTTAAGTCCCGAGTTTGTACAATGATTCTAAGCAGAGGCGGCCGGAGGAATTTTGGCGCCCCGAGCGGGATAGCGCTCCAGCGCTCCCCTCCGTAAATTTTGTTGAGATATTTACAAAGTGCACGTTAATTTATTCATCGCTCTGTATTATTGATAATGGAAAAATAAAAGGTATTCCATAAGATTCCAGCCTCTTTCACGGTGTAAATTGCTGTCCAATATTTATTCGACTGCAAGTAATGCATGGATTATTGATCAGGATAACGCTCCCAACACTTTGGCGCTCCGGGCAGCCGCCCTGCTCGCCCGAATCTCGGGCCGGCCCTGATTCTAAGTAACTTTAAAATGCAAACGAAAAACATATGCACTCATTCCCGCGGCGTTACGCTTCATGATGACAATTACGTTTTTATTATATGTAGAGATATGTAAAGATATATGTATTTAAATGGTAACTGATAAGAAAATCAGTACTGGCATTTATATGTTGATGATCTGGTCATAATTACGTCATGTATGAGAATACATTTCCTTAGAATTTTTTAATATCTCCCATCTATTGGGCAATTCTCCAAAACATTCGACTTCGTCGAATTTAACAATCTGAAAAAGTCCGTGATATTTATAAACACAAAAAATCGAAAGAATATGGATAGATGGCGAGGCAGATAGAGAAAGTATTCCCGCAGACCGAAACAAAGATAACAAAATCGCCATTTTGAAAGAAAACAGATGAATCACCTTCACAGCGACGAGGAAATGGCCTCCATCAATGATGTAGCAATTCACGACGCAATCTTTGCCTGGGTGCAGCATTGCTACCGAAGTGATCCAACGTTGCAAATCCGATATAATTGCTCACATAGGGCAGGGAGACATGGGATTATAATGGTCTCACTCCGTTTTAACTATGGATCGCATTTGCTCTACATCCCAGACTTCAAAGACATTCGGATTTTATAACAGAGACACGAATTCGGCTAAGGAGCGCGTTCGTAATCACTTCCTTCAACGAATCCTAATGCATTTATAAATCTCATCGCGTCTTAACTCTAATTGGTTATCATAGTTATCATTTATCTCCATAAAATCCATCGAGACAGTCATTTTTACTTTCCCCATACGTAGTAATGGGAAAGCATTGTGTTCATGAAAAAAATCGACTTCGAGATTTCAACGGAAATACACGTTTTGAGGTTCCTAGACCACGTTTAGACTATTTTCGGTATGATATCTTTGTGGATGTATGTGATTGTGTGCGCTGTAACTCAAAGAGTACTTGCCATATCGATACCAGATTTCCTATATAACACTTTAGGGTGAGCAGAAAGAACTAATTAGTATTTGGACAATAACGGTTAACCGGAAGTCGAGGTTTATTCGAAACCCGATTCGGTTTTTGCGATATTTCTCCGTTTAAACATCATTATTGTATATACAATTCTATACACATATTATAGACAATGTAGTTTCCTACAACTTTCATTTGAAACAATTTTCTATAGCAGTTATTGTTTAGGAATTATTTATAAAAAATAATCGGTTTTTTCGGTTTTCGTCAAATATCTCCTTAAAAACGTCGTAATTGGTCATCTTCGTAAGGACCAAAGTTGTAGAGAATAATATTTCTTCCAAGTTTTGTTTGAAACAAATTTTCGTAGAACCATCCATTTCGGAGATATTTTGCATTTTCTTAATTCCAGTATACAGCGCCACCACCACGTAGCGGTGAATTCTGTAAACATATTCAAAATATACGTAATTTACGGCAATAAGGACGACTGTATTCTTTTACCATACGGAATAATAATTTTGCCTCACAATGCTATTCATAATAATTTAAATATCTAGACCCCAAATATGGAGAAAGTCGTGTTGGCCACATCAGATTTTTTCCCTATTAAATTGATTTTCTGTTCTTTCAAAATTGAGTATCGCCGCATTCCTTCTCGTGCAGGAGCGGACATTCTTTAACATTCCTTCAGTTAACCATATTAAATCCCTTCTCCCTTATCTACGGCTTACATATCGCCCCGTTTCGAGAGTCGACCTCTCCAGGTCCCTTACGAACTAACCTCCCCTCGAGGTGCGTGGGTTATCCCTAAGAAAAGCATGCGAAGTTGGTCCGGAACGTTGTTTGCGTCCCACGCACAAGTTTACTCGAGAGGCGATGGCCTAAGAGGATGAGAGGAGCAGATGGGAGAGGAATAATGCGACGCGTAGGATGAGGGAAGGGGACGGGGAAGCGGAATAGGAGACAGGGGGAGAAGGGCAGAAGTGGTCAATGCGGCGAGGCGATGAGGTTAGACGTGACCAGACTATGGGATCAGCCCCAGCGCTCTCGATCGTCCGGACGGAGGTTCGTAACGCCCCCCCCGTCCTCTCCAGCACGTCCCTTCCACACCCCTCCTCCTCCTCGACAGTTTCCCTTCCTCCACCGAGCGCAATCACATCCTTCCTCTCTCCCTCTTTCCCCAGTTGCTCTCCTCCCACTCCTCTGCCCTCCGTCCCGAGCACATTCGACCAAAGTCCATCAGCGTCCGGCTGATTCCCGGCCCTTTTGCCCTCTGCCGCTCCCGAAACTTCCGACGCCGTCCGCCCTTTTGGGCCCCCGGCGTCTCGCGGAGGAAATTGCTCGCGTCCCCTCCTTCCCCAATCCCCTCCTGTATAAACGGCCCTAATTTCCCCTCTCCCACCTTCAATATAACCCTTTTCGAACGCCCTCTATAGCTTTAGAAGCCAACTTCCTCTCCGCACACCTTCACATCAATCTCAATACCGTCCCTTAATACGCGTGCGTGTATGTGCATGTATATCTATAGGTATGTGCGCATATATAAACAAAAGAATCCAGAAAGAACTGTACATCGTACGTCTTTCAGGTCGGTCCTTTTATTTATTTATCTCTTCCGACGGATTTGGGAATTAATTTTCCTTTAATTTTGACGTCGACCAGAATCAATTCAGCCGTTCCCTTTGTCACGTTTTTCGAGTCAATTGGGTTTTAAGGTCAGATAATCTTCCTGTTGAGGCGAATTTCAAAGAGATCGATTGATTTATTCGGCTGATTCCTTCCAAAAGATATCGGTCCGAAATGAAGAGCAGCAGTTGAGGAAATCTATGTCTGACAATAAGATATTATATCCACGCAACCATTTATTATGTTATAGCTTCTGTTTTGAATTTCCTCGAACGTGTTTTCAGTAATTGCCTGTCAGCGCGAATAATTTCGTTATTTATTATGTCAAAATTTAATTTTGCTAAAGCAGTCAGTTTTTTAAAACTGTTTTTGTTTTAATTTGTTTTTAATCTTTTGTTTTCTCAATGTTCCTTTGAAAAATGTGAAAAATTCGCAATTCCGAACGCAATAATCTCTCTTCTGTAAATACTCCTGTCGTATTTTTTCAAACTTTTATATTTTATGCCGCAAACATCCATCTCAAATGTATTTATCCATTTATTTATTTATGTATTCATTTATTCATTCATTCATTCAGAAACAATAGGCATGAAATTCGAGGTCAATTGCAGTTGACTGATTAAAAATAAATTAAACATAGAAAAGACAAAGCACGACGTCAAAACACATGATGATAAAAAATAATGCAACCACATCATTAACAGTAAAACTGTAATAGTAGTCTATCATAAATAGATTCTTCTCAAATAAGAAGTGGACGATGATAATATAAATCCCAAGGCACTTTTTAGGAGGCCTGCAAACCTAAAATAGAATATGATGATAGGTAATGAAAATTCGGGAATTCTAAAACCGTTCATTTTTAGGGAAACTTTTCCGCTTCCATTTTTACTGCCTACCTCCATTATCAAAGCATCGTAATCAATGTAGCGCATTTTAAAATTAATTGAAATAGATAAATGAAATACGGAATTGAAATATGAACTTGAGACAAAAACTTCCATAGGCGAAAGAATTAAGTTTATTTTTTCAAAATTCAAACCGACGCCGAATCAAAGGAAAAATTCGTTTTTAATAATAAATATTGAAAATTTTCTGGTCTATACAAATAAAAATATTAACTTCCCTGGACACGGATCCAATACTTCTAAGTGAGCATTAATGATCTATACTGGTTTTACCGTTGCAGCGTTGAATGTAACTATGAAAGGAGTTAGAAAAAATGGGAGCTTTATTTGCTGACGCAGTATGAAAAAACGCGTTTTATTAAAATGAGAGAAAGGATTAATAATTTAAATTTACAAAAAATAACAATATTTACTGTGTAAGGTCTACTCAATATAGTTAAATGTTATTCTTCGATTGTTGAATGTAAACCATTGAATTTGCTTCCTTCATGTGAAAGTTCAATAGTCCCTTAATAAATATTAGTTGCAATGAAATATATTACTTAAATATTCAAAATTTAATTTTCGAAAAAATGGAACCAAAACATTTACGAAAAATGAAAAAATATTCAATTATGAAAGAAAGCACGGTACTAATAGATGTAACAAAAGATTAATATATAAAAGAGCAATGATATAATGCAGAATAATAAAGTTCTTCCAAAGAATCGCTTAACGTTTAAAATTTCAAAGGCTCTCCAAAAAATGTCTATGGCCGCGAAATAAATGGAGCCATAGATTTCATGCACACTGAAAATTTCATTCTTATACCTCTTACCGTTTACTTGCATTTTTAATTTAATTGATTGCACAGACTGGCATAGCGAAATTATACGCTCGTATATTAAATAAACGTGCTAAAAATGGATAATTACACACATCGACGTATACAGAAAATATTTATTATTCAAAAAACTTGTTAAATAGATTTAAAAAAAATATCTTCTCATTTTTCTTCTCGTTTATTAATTTAACGGCATAAAATGCGATTATTTCTTCTCTCTCTTGATATATTATCTCCCTTCCATTTCTCATTTAAAACCATTTGCCTTGTTTCCATAGCATCAGAATTTCTCACAGTTAAAATCTTGAATAAATTTCCCTTTTTGGCATCGAACGACTTTTAAGCTAATTCAGTATAGATTCTGATTCTCTCATCGAGAAAAATACAATTCGTTTTTTCAGCTATGAAACTGTCCAAGTCTAAGGTTCGCGTCTTAATTCTAATTTATTCAAGATGTAAACGATAAAATTTGAACGAACGTGAAACATAAAAAAAGCGAAACGCCACCAACCGATTATATCTTTCTGTCTACTAGAAATTTCTTTCCTCTCCTAAGTTGGTTTTAATATAAGTAGATACATATTTACTTAATTTAGAAAATCTTGTTTACATCGGTTGCTTCGAAAGTTATTTTCTGGTACAAAGATAAAGACACATGCAAGAATTTTTCAAAAGTCAAAGTTTAACGACTTTCTTTTTATTATGATTTTCGTATGTCTAATATTTTATAGGCTATGACGGAGGGTTTATTTGTGTTTATTGTGAAGTAAGCACCCCAAATTGAGTTATGTAAACCTTTTCTATTATTTTCTTATTGCCCTTATCACGAAATTTCGTGAAAATTCGATGGATAGATGCTGAGATCGAACATACGTAAGGAAGGATAAACGTGCAGACGGAAACTAATAAGCGCTCACCCTGAAAGCAAAACGAATTACAACAGGATCTTTCAGATACACATCAACATGGCTAAGAGTTTGACCCTGTGCCTTGTTGACTAAATTGCAAACGGTACAGGAAGTTAGCTTCTCTGCTAAACACGATTTAAAGCGTTAAAGTAAATAAACGAAACAAAAAAAACAATTATTAATGATTCTCCTACACTTTCGAATGGAACAAGATCGGCTATGTTATTTTTTCAACAGTTAAATCACCACATTCAAAGAAAGTGACCTTTAAATTTAAAAAAATCCTCTTGCTCTTTACAACTCAAGAAAATAAATATAAATATTTTATATTTACAATTCAGTATATTAAATTGTATAGTGTTTACCTTGAAATAAATCATTTGATAAAATGGTGATAAAAATACCATATTTCTTCTCGCCGATGCAATCTTTATAGATTTCAGGAAATCCGTTGATAAAGTGTCTCACAAGAAATCATTTATGAAGATAAATAAATTATGTTTTATTAGTAGAGATGTATCGAATATGGCTTTGGCAGAAAGCCGAATGACCGAATATTAAAGTCGACATTCGGCCGAAACCGAATCTGAGGCCGAATAACAATGTCATAGCAGTAATTTTTAAATTACCAAGATAAATCTGAAAATATATCAACTAATCTTTTTATTTATTTATTATTACAGTTTTTCTGCCAGTAGCAATAGTCAAATTACAAAAGTTTTATTTTATGGTGCAAAAACCACAATTTCTCTCCATTGTCTTCCGCCAGATTGCTTCTGCGGTATCGAACACCCGCAATGTTAAATATTCGCTCACTTTCGAAAGAGCTTGGAGGATAGGCAACATATGTATTTCTGTGCAAGCTTTGTCAATGTGGGATACTTCTGCTTTCCTCCTTGCAACCAAGTTATTTTTACTTTCTCATATACGAAGTATATTGAGAAAGTATTGTAATCGCGAAAAAATTCGACCTCGAAATATCCGTTTTAGGTGTAGCCGAGTCCGAAAAAGTGGTTTCGAAATGCCGTCTGTCTGCCTGCCTGTTATTGGCTCTGGAACCTAAACGGTAGAGCGAAAATATATGAAACCTCGTACTTATGCATTTTATCATACTGAGCAGAATATATGAAGAAATGGTTGACATTGCTCAATAATTATGGGAAATTTATTCTACGTATTTTAACAACAATTTCATTTTCTCAAATACGGCTCGAATGATTTTGATAAAATTTCCTACAGTTACTTGAGTATACGTCTACATTAATACTACATACTTCATTTCTCTCAATGAATGAATATAAGACTAGTTTATTCTTGGGCAACTTGAACAAAAATTGGATTTTCTAAAAACCGGCTCATACGATTTTCATTTTCTATAGATAAAAAAACGACGCACTAGTATATGAGAAAGTTTGTACAATGTATGTTGTACCGATTTTTTTAATAGTGCCTCACCAAGGTATTGAATAATCTCCCTTTTAACTCCAGACAAACTTGGCAGTTTGGTTGATACAGATGAATACACAATTTTGTTGAAACGATCCCTTTTAGTTTGTTTTTGCTTCCACTTGCTGCTTCACTCTATCGTCTGAGAAAATTTTGTTCTTAAAGCTAGGATCTAGAAAAGTGGCAATGGTGCAATGTAGTTCATCTTCAAGACAACAAAATCGTCTCTGGATTTCATCCTGCATCTTAGCCTTCATGACACGTATACCAATGTTAGTATCTTCCCTGGAGCAGAATGATAAAAGGCTTAATGTACGTATCGAGTAAGAAATACTTGACTCTCAAGGCACATCAGCTTTTTAGCTTATTCAGCAGGCTCCAGTAAATGAACTTTTCTCTGCAAGCAACCATTGTTGGTTTGTGACTTCTTTTATGCTGACATTGTTATTTGCAAAGTACAGGTTTATGGCTTTCTTTTGCTCATGCAGCTTCTTTAACATGTAGTAGCTGCTGTTCCATCTGGTTTAAACATCTTGTATAAGCATAGTTTGTCTTTTGCAAGGTAAGAATGATGAAAGTGTCCCACAGTGTTTGTGCTTACAGTCAGCAACTCGACTAAATTACGCTGTGCTATAATCGCTTTCTGCACACATAACTAATAAAGCATCTTATAATTGTGATTCCTATATTTCTCTTTGCCTTCACCATGTTTGTTTCAAGTATTTACAATTTCTATTGCTTTAATTTGCAATACTTTTTAATTAGGTAATTCGGGAATAACATACAACCTGTAAAAAGCCAAAAAACATAGGGTTTCCTCCAAAGTCTCCAGGTTTCAGATCAAAATCTCCGGGTAACGAAGGTCTTAAAGTTGACAACGATAGCGTACAACCAAATATTTTAACGCTTAAATTTGCACAAGCACTTCATAAAAATCCTAAATATTGTAAAATGATAATATATACACTGTATTCTTCCCTTCATTTAAAAAAAAGAAAAATATAGAAATAATTTGGTATTTGGATAATATTCTGTTATTCGGCCTTAAATACACCGAGGCCTTATTTAAAGCAGAATAGTAGATATTCAGCCGAATGCCGAAGCCGAATCCGAACTTTGGTGCATCTCTAATTAATAGATATGTTGTTATTTGGTTTAGAGAATTCCTTAGTAATAGGCAGCAAAATGTCAATGATGGGAAGTGCTAAAGCACGGCAAAAGCTGTCTCTTGCGTTCCTCATGGAAGTGTCCTCGATTCGTTGTTGTTTCTGCTATACATAAAAATATCAGCTCTATATTTCTAAGTAAAATCAGACTCTTCGCAGAAGACACGGTCATTTATAGGAAGAAAAGCGACCGCACTTGACTATCAGTACTTGCAGAACGTTTTTGAAGATATTTCCGCGTGGTGCAAGGATTTGAAGCTGGAAATTAACCAGAGGTAAAGCTGTTTCGTCAACTTTTTGAAATTTAAAAATATTTTTGTAGATGTTAGTTATGAAGTCGACTGGATAGATATTCCCGTTTCAGATACCGTCAAATACCTAGAATTTACAATTCGTCTCGACCTCTCGAGGGACACGTTCACCGGGTGATAGGTGCTGCTAACAAAAAGTTGGCTTTTTTTAGGTAGAATGGTCCGGATTAACACCGAAAAAGTGAGAGAAACATGTTATTTATCTTTGGTAAGGCCGCAGGTAGAATATGCATCAGCTGTTTGAGATCCATACTAAAAGGGTCTCATAAAGGAGATAGAAAAGGTGAAGCGCAGGGCAGCTTGATTTATAAAAAGAAATTTTTATAATAAATACAGTTTCGCGTGGCTAATAGATGATTTGAAATGGGCATCGTTAGAGGAACGTAGATTACCCTTATACTGATAGAAAAGTATATGTCGGGGAAGCCAGCGAAGGAGTTCATTGAACTTATCAGGAATCCTACATATTAAGTGGGGATGTGACTCACGATATGTATTGTAGAACGGAGCGATACAAAAGATCGTTCTTCGCAAGGACGATTAAGAATTAAAATAGTAAAACGATAAATTGGAATTACTAGGGACATGTTTGGTGCATTGAACATCCTGCCATCCACCATTATCGCTACCTACAGGGTACAGTGTAGGTGTAAAAAAACAATAAGACATGCACAGAGGCACGTATTATCGTTGCTGAAAAATAATTAGTGAATAAAACGTGAACGGAGAGATGTCTAAGTTAAATTTATGGTATTAAAGGCAATACTAAAGTAGTCCTTATGTTAGAAGAAGATAAACGAGGTTTATCTCGTTTTTATCAGAGGGGATATTTGGCGGAAAAAAATATTATAATATTAGCGGATTAGTGGCGTTTTGGATAGAGGAGAAACAAAGGCTAGCAATTATTTGTGAAAAATCCGAGTACACGGTGGAAGGGACAGAGGTTGGATGCAGCAGATTGTATAGAACAAATGCGACACCAGTACACTAATAGGGAAAGCATACGCCTGCAAGAATACATGCTACGGGTTCTTTTTTGTGTCCGTAAATCTATAAGAGAAAATCCGATCGTGGCGCTGGCTTATTTCTAATGGCATTAATTTGATGCTCGTAATGCTAAATCGATCGACGATGAATATTACTCCGTTAAAGAGACAAGCCGTGAGTCTGACTTTGAAGATGGAAACGACAATTTTCGTAGCTGAGGCATTGCGGAAAAAATAATTTCACGTTTCAATTCCGCAGCCCTGAATTATACCGTCTCTCGACTTTGTATTGAGAAAGCTTTAAATATATATCGAGATATTTATTTTCCTGAAACTCATTAATTTGCGTAAACATGGATTGCATAAACGCTTGAATAAACGAGTTGCTAATGTTCGTGCATAATCTCATAGGACATTAACACACCCTCAGTTAATAAACGAACGGTTTATTTATAAGAAGCTCCATCGCCGACAACCTCCTGGGCGACTCAACTCTCAAGAACAGAAACCAACAACATGAGCGTCTCTTGCATCCATCCTAGTGCGCCTAACTGCACTTCATTAATGTTAATAAACGCGAATGTTGCAAATCTCGCTGCATGGCGTCCCTCCTCGTTCTCCTTTTAATCTCGCCGCCCTCTCCTCCATCTCAACATCTTCAGACATTAAAAGTAATCCCCGAGGGATCCGCCTGGATAGTGGTCCGCCAGGCCGTGTTCCCATCCCTCAAGTCTCTTAAACGTCACCCCTTATCCCCGAGCTAAACCGCTACCCTTCATTCCTCAACCGCCGACTCTGCCCCATCCCAAATTACTCCATTCCTTAAAAGGGCTCCTCCCACCCCCGCTTCCTCCCCCTTCATCCCCTCCGTAGCCGCCCTCCCCTCAAACCAAACTTCAATCTCCCACGACCGCAATTTGCAAGCTCTTCTTCTTGAAGCCCCAGCTCCTTATCGGCCATCCTTTAAACTAGCTATCGATTGGACGGCTGCGCCTCCTCTCCTGCCCAGAAAACCTCCTCCCTTATCTCGTACAACCCACACGCGCCTCCACGCACCTCCAAACTCCGCTGCAACCTCCAAAACTTTTTCCCGACTCCCTGAGAAATTTCTTCCCGCAAATCCTTCGCTATTTCTCATTTCGCTCAAACGCCTCTCAGACAGGACCTCCATCTATCCGCACCGCTCTCTCCCTCTTTAAATCTCCCAAACTTTATATCCGAACAGGACGGACCTACAGTCCCACGACCAATCTCTTCCTCCTCAACATTCACAACGGACCCTTTTTTTCCTTTCCCTCTCTCGACCGGCGCTCCCGTAATTTTAATCCCCTCGTTCCCAATCCAATCTCCCATAACCGCCGCCCCCGCTCGCCCACCCACCCCCCCCTCTCTCCAATCCTTCATTTTTCTCCCTTTCCCGCCCCACTGCCATTATTATTTTCGCAAGGCCCTCTCCCACACTGCCTCTCCTAGCGCCCCAAGCACCCTCCAGCGACCCTTCTATCCCCTTCTCCCACCTCCCACCCCCCCTTTCCCTCCTCCCATTCCCTTCTCCCGCCTCCCATTCCCTTATACAGCCTCCTACCCCCTCCCTCCCCCTTCTCCCGCTTCCCCCGTACCGATGCGGATTCGAGAGATTCGGGTCGGCATTTTCGTGTTTCCCTTTTTTATTGCGTATCACGGCGCCTTCCTCCTTTTTAGTTTTTTTAATTTATGCTGCAACTGTTGAGATAGCACTGATTCAGAGTGTAACGCCCTTCTCCTTTTCGTAGTCCCCTGCCCTTTCCGATCTATGAGTTAGATACGAGGCCCAGCCGCAATTTCATCCACTTTATTTCTTAGTAACATCTACCACAAACGATACAGAGTTGCACATTTTATTATACTTTATAGTTTGTGTATACGACTATTCTCTTTCTCATGTTGGAATTCTCCGTCTTTGAAGTCAAAGTTAAATGTACGTTTAAATAACAGTTGATTGATATTAAAAGGAACATGTAATCAGAAAAAGCAAATAAAAAGCAGTATTTTACATCGATATGTTAATTACGCAAAAAATTGTTTTTATTGAAATATGTACATATATTCGTCTTCATCACAGTGTGACTGCTAAAATTTTATTCAATTTAATCTTAATTTTTATTCTTTATTCTCTCGTTACCAGTGCAAAAATTCTTTATAATGATTTACAGATGATAATTTAAAATTCAAGATTATTTAAAATGTTCCAATAGGGGGTTTTGATAACTTATTTTTCGGTGAAATATATATTCAAAAAGGGCATAATGTCGGTTTTGGGGAACTGATAAATATATATTAAGATTAAATTTATCAATTTGCTTTCCTTAATTCCCTCAATCTTGAAGAAGAGTCCTCGAGAAATAGACGTATCTATGTTGGAGAATTAAAAGATTCTTAGGTAGAAATATAGTCGTATATTCCTCAAACAAAATGAGAAATTAAGAAATATAGCAAAGGAAGCGATAAAAAATATCACTTTTGTGTCGATAAACTCTAGTATGCGAATTTATACTATAAGCTACAAATATCTAGTTAATCACTTCCTCTATAGAAATACCTATTATTGGAAAAATTAAAAAAAAATTAACATTCATATGTGTTGAAACTACCAATAACTAACAGGAAACGGCTAATTATTTCGCATATACCAAAACATGCAATTTCGCATATTTATTGCTGTCATTATCTTCTTTGATAATCATTTTAAATAATTACTAACATTACAATTACAACAGATTGCTCTAAAATTCCATAATACAGGCATTCCTTGACTAACGACGTTTACTAATTAGGGAACGTGCTCCGGACTTAAGGCGCCGCTCCACAGTTACGATGCCAGCCGGGCCGAAACGACATTTGACACCTTAAACCAGGGATCGGCAACCTATGACACGCGTGCTAAAGGGTGGCACGTGATAAGATTTTAAATGCACGATATTTACGAAAAGTGTGTATTATTAACAGAATTTCACTTTTGTTTCAATTTTATTATTTTTTTAAAAATGATACCGCATTATATTCAGGATTCTTTATAATGTCAGAACCGCTTTTTGTAAGCGTTACGAACAAAACGAATTCAATGGTGGCGCGCGTGAAGGGTCACGGATTTTGAATATTGATAAATAGTGGCACCCAACAGAAAAACGTTGCCTTAAGGTCTATTCTGGCTGCAATGCGTACGGAAAGTAACGACACGCCACGTCAAACGTGCTACAATGTAATTGGACACGACTTCATATGAAAACCGGTCATTTCATGGTCTTCTTACATCCATCCTACACGAGTTATTAGATGTAGGACAAAGAAGGACATTCAAAGTGATTCCGCGTGTGATTAAAACTTATAGAGGTAGAAGGGAAGGAATTAGCATCGGTGAAGCATTTTTCTAAGCACTTGGGACAAATCCGATTTCCGTAGCTAAATGGTTAACTCCTTGGAAAACGAAATACGAAAGGCTATTTTTAGAGTGGCGGTCCTCGATTTACGTGTCATTTAGTCTATATGGTTGTGGAAAACTGCATTATTTTTAAAACTTTATTTGCCCATTAAAATGCCTGATAAGAGAAATTCAAGTGCTGGAGATGTTTCTGGCTCTAAGAAACGCAGAACTGTAACAATGGAAAGGAATATTGACGTAATTAAGCGCTCTGACAACAGCGGTCGTGCCTTGGATATCCCTCGTACGTGGGTGGTGACAATCACTTAAAAGGGAAACATTATGACCTCCGATTTTTACAAGTATGTACATATTTTATTCTTCTTATTGATGATGTATTTGCAAGTCATTATTGCATCCCGATTAGAATAAAAAGATTTGTCTAACATTTAATAAGTTATATTTATGTCTATCTTTGTTTGACTACAATGTTACGGGTCATTTTATAAAAATATATTATCTGGCCGTTGGGTCAAAGGTAACCGAAATTTTTAACATTGCTCTTAAGGGAAAATGTGCTTTGACTTATGACTTTCAGGAACCTATTGTGTCGTAAGTTCGAGGACTACCTGTACATATTTAAAATCTTGTATTAAATTTGATCTCTAGAGTTTATTAACACTGGCTGATGATATGAAAACACCAAATTGTATCATGATAATTCCGTGTTGCAAAATTGCTTAATTATCATTTCACCGTGGAAGGAATAGTTGATATATTTCCAGTTCTTTGTGAATGGTTAATGCAATAAATTTTACTTGTAAGCCCGATTATCAAATTTAAAGATCCTAAGTAATGAGTTGATTTGTTTTTTAGCGGGTTAGAAGGATTTTTCAAAACAAATTCAAATAATGCAGCGAACGATATAGTTCATCATTCTGGAAAATTTTAAGCCTATGTTGTTAAAAAGAACGCTTCATTTACTGGCGTCTAGCCTCGTGGCCGAAGACATCGGAGAAATCGAAAAGAAATTGAATAAAAAAGCTAACGACGGAAGTGTTTCTAGAACGAATGTTTGTCGTATATTGTTACTTGATCACACACACGTATAAATGAGCATAAATTGTAAATGAAACATGTTCAACCAGAAAAATTTAATATAACAGGTCAGAAATACAAATATATGTATATATTAGATCTGCCAGGCAGCAGCATGTGCGATGAAATGAAACGGAGGAGGTAATAAATCCATTGCGTTTCATTCGAATCAGCACATTCATTCATGGATCGCAGGTGTTCTTCAAGTACGGCCGGCTAGGGCGTTTTATATCTTTCTTCTGCCACGCTCCCCCTCTCCTTCCAGCCCTTCCCCCCTCCACCCCTCCGCCCCTTTACCTCCCTCTTTCTATTGCTGTACCTCGTGCAGACCTCTCCTCCCTCACTTCCACTCTTCCTCTCTCCCCTTCCCCTCTCCCTCTTTTCGGAAAAAATGGAACTCTCAGCCTCTCGAGGATTACAGTGACATAAAAAAACTTCATTACATGCCGCCAACCCTCCGAACAATTTAAAAAATTTTAATAGTTCTCTGTTATAAAACAACTGGACCGCCTCTCCTGTTAGACCTCATAACTTTGGGGCAGAATGTGAAATTTGCACAATTCTCGGAATATGGGCAATGAGGGGTAGTTATCTGAACAGTTTGAAGTTGTGGCGTTAATATAAAAATCCACATTACGATGGCGAAACTTGCTGGCATATCAAAACTTCAGTAGAAAAACCTGCAGATATACGAGGGCGGTTATATGATAAGGCGACCGCTTAGGGCAGTGGTGGCGAACCTTCTATTGCCCGCGTGCCAATATTACTGAAATTGTCGAATTTTTTCGCCTCGCGTGCCACAAAAAAGCCCTTGATTCTTTTTACGTGCTAAGTAAATGAAATTCGTGATCAAGAAATGAAAGATTGAAATCTTTAACTGTAAAAGTGCGACAAAAAGAAAGCCCTTGATTCTTTTTACGTGCTAAGTAAATGAAATTCGTGATCAAGAAATGAAAGATTGAAATCTTTAACTGTAAAAGTAATGTTCACAAGAGTTAACTAATCGCACAAATGTTTTTGCGGCACTAAATCACCACGATAAATGCTTTAATTGGTTTTGGCCTTTTGTTGACGTGCCAACCAATATCGTCATGCGTGCCATTTATGGCACGCGTACCATAGGTTCGCCATCACTGGCGCAAGATGATATCTTATAAGTAGAAGCCCGCAATATGTTAAACATATATGTAAATAAGTTATTAACAATTTGATTCCTCTCCGTCGCTCAGGAAGGGCGTCAGTCTAAGGCTTATCTTTGTGTCTTTTTCGAGTTTTTGTGTTTCCGTGTTTATTCAGCACCCCCAGCGGCTCTCCCATTTGTCTACTCGGCTCTGTCCAACATCTTGTTGCCACCTATATATATATATATATATATATATATATATATATAGACGCTTCTTACACATGATATATCATATATATTTTTTCGTGATTTTTACGCATTTATTCAATTCATCGCCATGGCAACTGCAATTGTTAAAGACTATTATTGGCTCGATTCTAATGCGTAAGAAATGTACCAAAATTGTCATAAAATCGTGTTATAACATCATTCTATGCCCATAACTATTATTACTTTCTGAAACATTCGATTATGTGGATTTTATATTACTTTTTTTGCGTTTTACTGCACATAAAAGTTGGTGTCGTTAATTTTTATTTTATTTTAACGTAATATTTAATTCTCGCCTACCCGTCGTATTTGACGGGAAATTACGCTAGTGTATGTGTATGTGTATATATATGTGTGTGTGTGTGTGCGTGCGTGCGTGCGTGCGTGCGTGCGTGCGCGCGTGTGTGTGTGTGTGTGCGTGCGCGCGCGTGCGTGTGTGTACTGGGTTATTCATAAATACCTGAACACTTTAGAAAATTTATTACAGGAAAATCAACAATACAATTGCAACATGCGGCACACTGTTTGTTGTAGGATCTCAAAAAGTCCTGCACACGTCAATTCTGTAATCCAGTTCCTCCCATACCATCGCTAAAATGTCCACAGAAATTTCTGCAATTGCATTCCTTATTCTTATCTTTAACACTTCCAAATCACGGGGCAAAGGTGGCACATACACTCTGTCTTTAACAAACCCCCACAAAAAATAAACCAGCGGCGTTATGTCTGGAGACCTAGAGGGTCATTTCAAGAATGTTTTGTCGTTGTCTGTGCCACGACCTATCCAGCCTGGAGGAAACAACCAGTTAATTAACATGTCTAGGTACGACATCCCTGTGACGGTTGCCTCGCAGAAAAAGAACGGCTCGTAAACCCCGCGTCTGGAAACAGCACAAAACACGTTAACTTTGGGAGTATCTCTTTCATGTTCGATAAATTGATGCGGATTCTGTGTTCCCCAAACGCGGACGTTGTGCCGATTCACTTTTCCATCCAGATGAAACGTGGATTCATCACTGAAGACAATTCTGGACAATAAGCTCTCTTCCTCCTCGATCCTACGCTGCAACTCGATGCAAAACTGGAACCGTTTTTCCTTATCCCCAGACTTCAGTGCTTGCAAAAGCCGCAACTTTTATGGCCACATCATTAACCTCTTGCGTACGATCCGCCACACAGTTTACTGAGACACGCCTAACTCACGGCTAACTCACACTGTTGACTTTCTGGGACTCCGTTGGAATGACCGTCGGACACGTTCCACTGTCTCGTCTGAGGCACGGCACCTTTGCAAAGACAACCTGTTCTTTCAAACTGTTGATACCAGGAGTAAATGCTAGTCCGAGATGGAGGATCCTTATGAAATCGAGTACGGAAGTTACGCCGAACTGCAGTTGCACATTTGGTTTGATGAAATTGCAAAACACAGAAAGCCTTCTCGGGTCCAGAAGCCATTTTGTGTACTAGCAACATCAGCGCCGCCAGGTGGGTGAAACTGAAACTTCACCGCGCGTAAAACAAATTTTGACCTGTTCTGAAACAAACAGTATGCCGCATGTCACAACTGTATTGTTGATTTTCCTGTAGTAAATTTTCTAGTGTGTTCAGGTATTTATGAATAACCCTGTGTATATATATATATATATATATATATATATATATATATATATATATATATATAGGGCAACTAGGTTTTGCAGGAATCCCAGTGAGCACTTACCGGAAGGAGAGCCGCTAGGGTGTCGGAGAGACACATTTGTAGACGTTGTTGGAGCTTTCGGGATGATCCCTTCGTCAGCACAAGAGAGACACAACTTATATAATACTCCTGCCTCCCTGCCCCTTCTAATCCTTTCTTCCCTCCTCCCCCTGAACCCTCTTTGCCCTCCTTCATTCCTGATGCCTCTGTAAAACCGCGCTAGTTTTATCGTGCTCTACTCCCGGTTCACGCCGATATTACCAAAGCTCATCCATAAAAAATAACCCCCCCCCCCTCTGCGTCCTCCAATCCCCGACCTTTTCACTCTCCCTTCCACCCCCACACCTTCACCCCAGTGTCACTGCCAGTTGTGTCTCTCTTGTGCTGACGAAGGGATCATCCCGAAAGCTCCAACGTCTACAAATGTCTCTCCCGACACCCCAGCGGCTCTTCTTCCGGTAAGTGCTCACTGGGTTTTCTTCAACACCTAGTTGCTCTAAATATACTCATTATATATATATATATATATATATATATATATATATATATATATATATATATATATATATATATTAATTTCCCTAACAGATAATTACATTATGTACGGTACTTCCTTTTCTTCGGAACCAAACGCTAGAAACCAATTAATTTATTACATATTGAATGAATTGATTATGCAATTAAATTGACAGTGTAAACAATCGCAAGCGTATCATAGCGTTCGAAATTACGACAGCATCCTCCGCCTCCCACGGCATCCGCTCTCGCCTCCCACGAGGTAGCAAGGATTACAAAATCGCGTCAATGCAAATCAACCCCCGCACATCCCCCTCCACTCTATTTCCTCCCTTCCCTTCGAACCCTATCCCCCTCCACTCCCTATCCCCTACCTCCCTTCCCCCCTCCACTCCCTGACCCCTCTCAGCCCCCCTTCATTCCCGATGCTTCAGTAAAACCGCGCTCCACTCAGTTTTATCGCACTCAACTCCCGATTCACGCCGATATTACCAAAGCTCATCCATAAAAAATAACTCCGTGCCCTGTTCGTCGGCCCAACTCCCTTCTCAAGAACACACCTCTGCCCACTCCTCTCTCTCTCTCTCTCTCTCTCTCTCTTCCTCCTCTCGCCTTACGCTTTTATCCCTCGCGTCCTTTTACCGCTCCCCTCCCATTCCACTCATCTTTCCTCCCCCCCCTCCCCCTCCATTTCTCTCCACCTTTTTCCTTCTCCCCCTTCTCACTTACACTCTCCTCTATCGAACCACTCTTCATCCTGCTCCCCTTCTTTTCCTCGCCTTTTTCCACTTTCTTCATCCTCGGAGACCTCTTCCATCACTCTCCTTCCTCTCTCTCTCTCTCTCCCTTCCAAACCTTCTCTCTTCCGCTTCTCCTAACGTCGGGAAAAAACTCCCCCAATGCATTTCCAAAATTGAAAATCGTGACCGGAAATATTTCTTCTCGGTCTTTCTATGCTCCCCCTCCCCTCTCTCTCCCTCTCTCTCTTCCATCGGGGAGGGTATTCTGAAGCTTTTCTCCCCACCGCTCAATACGCCCTCCATCCTCATTCTACTCATTCCCACCGCAACCTTTTGAACCTTCCTTTTTCTTGCCCATACCCGCGGATTCCATCAACCAAACATCCTCTGTACCTTTCGGATTATTCCTAAAAAATCCTCTTCGCCACGCATCTCTTATCCGTCGGTGCAGCGTCTCTTTTTCCGTCCCTCCCCCTCTCCTTTCTTCCCTTCCCCCTCCTCCCAAAACCATTTATCCCATCGTTTCATCCCCTCTCCTTGTCTCTCTCATCTCTTTCTCTTGCGGCTCATCCATCTTCCTCCTCAATTTCTCCATAACCTGCTCTTTCTCTCTACCTGACACACACTCTCTCTCTCTCTCTCTCGCTCCATCTCTCTTCCCTCCCCCCCTCTTCCCTCCCCCTTCCCCCCTCCCCCTCTTCCCTCCCCTCCATCGCCCTAACCAGAAAACCACGTACCGTATTTCTCCTTCGAAGTGTCGCGGAAATACAAATGAATAAACAAAGCTAATGAATTCTTTAGTCCATGTAACTTGAATTTTAGAACGTTGAATAAGAAAGCACTGACCCCGCCGGAGGAAGAATTCCTGGCGCCCTTCACACGTCTCTGGTGACAGATGAAAGATAAATAAATAATATTTGAAAAGGTAAGTTAAAGAGAGGTTATGGGGCTGTTTTTCCCCGTGGATCCAGGGTTGGATCTCTTAGGTGGCGCATCTGCTACCTTTGTCTCCAATTTATGTTTCCTAGGTTAACAGAGCGCTTCGTCCACTGGCGTGTCTTCGCGGCAGTGTTAGGTCATGGGAAAGTTGAGGTCTATGAAAGTTCCTTGGCTGCCCATTTCCTCGTCTTCGAGTTTTTTTTATAATCTCGTGTCTCTTCCTTGAGTGCTTATTTGCTCTGATGTGAGCCCATCTGTATCATAACATAACATCATAACGTTAATTTCAAGATGTAGTTTAAAATACCAGTTTTTAAAGAGTTACGTTTATCACCCATTCGTTTAAATACAAAAAACGAAAAGATTGTCAACTTTTTATGTAAATTTTTTATTCGTTAAATTATTTTTTCATCAATTTGCAATAATATACGTTTAATTCTTAAATGTCGATCTCGACACATTTTAATGACATATTACCCTGTGAATAATAATTTTGAAAAACAGGTGTACATTTTTTTCGTCATAGCATAGTTTCATTACTTTCTATTAATTACTAAATTATAATTAATTATATCAATTAACTCGCTCAGCTACTTGAATGATTCTTGCCACCAACCATCAGCCATGTTACCAATAGAGAGAGGGGTTTTTCAATAACTGCATCTGAAATGAGTCAACGAACGACTATTCTGGCCTAACTTTGTACGGAAAGTACGTCATTATTGTTCAGTGACGTCAGAGGATCGATTCCGAAATGATTAGCACAAGCAGTTCGCTCAATCACGGCTGTTACGAGAAACTTCAGGGTCTCAATCGAAGCAATAAGATTTATTAGTTTTGGAAACTATCCAGGTCGCACGAGGCAAATTCAGGTAAAAAAAATAAACGATCAATAAATAAATCGCCAGAATTTAGGTTACGTCTCTTCCTAGTATGCTTTAAATTTCAGAGTGTTAGGTATTTCGGAATCAATAAACCCTACAAATCAATACTTTTACTCGAAATACTGCCATAAATTCACCCAAATATACGGCGTTGAAAAGTATATCTAAATATCTTGGCTACAATTCAAATACAAGTTTTCTTTATGGAAACGTTTTTGCAAATTTTTTAGAAATTTTACCGTTTCCTTTGTTGTCTTATGAATTCCTGGCACGAAATACATTTAAAGATTATGAATGGATAACATTGGCCATTTCAGTAGAATACAGTACTCTATAAGAATAACTTCGAACGTCTTTTAGTAAAATAATCAATTTTGCAGATAAATGCAAATAACGAGATTGTCTTTTATACGATTCATGTAACGGTGACGCTGAACTAGGTATGATATGATTTAAAATGCTCCACTAAATCAAAATACTTTTATTGACCTTTAACGTCGTTAACATACGGTGTTTGCGCGAGGAGTTCTTCCAAACTCTTGCGTCCCCAAACCAATTAAAACTTAGCCTCTGGAATCCACGCAAAGCGGTTCCATAAGAAAGTTGTCCTTAGGTCACGTAACATCGGCACAGCCGCCATCCCCCGCCACTCCCCTTGTCTCAAGGAGTCTCTCTCTCTCTCTCTTAAATTCGCATTCAATCCAACTCCCACTTATCACCGCGATACGCAATCTGCTCACCTACGAAACAGAATGGCCCTAAGTTTGCCTATTAACGAGGGGCGAGATAGGTTAAACGGCGGAGACTCCCTGGATGAGTCCGTAACCCCGTTATCAGCAATTCCATGCATTATTCATGGGAGAAAAGTGTCGCCAAGAAGGCAGAATTGGCAAACCCACGTCGATAAGGAGCGAGAAAGATATATAATCCCACGGGAATCCAAAGCAGTAAGAATTTACGGTCTCCCCAAAGAGAGAGAGAGAGAGAAGGGGAAAAAATCAACAAAATAAGTTATCGCGTCGGGACCAGTCGTTAAACGATGCAATCAGTCGCGTGTTACGTAAACACGACACCCAAGTCAGCTTTCACGTAGGGATAGAAGATAAGGGAAGAGAATGTCTTCGGTCAGCGTGAGATAAGGATATCGATCCTTCCAGGGGCAGAGAGTCGTGGCTGCCGGGCTGCGTAGGGGGCGCGCCGCATGCGAGCGTAGGAGGTAAGAGAGGTTATGGGGAGAGGGAGGAGAGGGGCCGAGAGGTAGAATGGGAGAAGCGGGCGATAAAGGAGAAGGGCGATACAAGTTTAAGAAGATGGAGAGGGAGGGAAGGTGGAAAGAGAGGTTTTAGGAAAGGCGAAAGGAGGTAGGATAAAGAAAGAGGCGAAAGAAGTCTGGGAAAGAGGGACGGTTTATGTGATAGGGTGACGTTTGGGTGCCTCGGTCAGGTGGATTCATGGAACGCACTTTCACCGAACATACTGCTTGGGATGATCCTTTCATCTGGTCGACCAATCCGGAATTCACGGAATAACACGGATTCGAAAAGTATACGGTAACAAGCGACGAAAAGAAACGCAAAATCACTCTCATTATGACGCGAGGCAGATTGCGTGCAAGAGGCAATCGATCGCAACGGCCATGGAGAATGCAATATGATGCATGAATTAATCGAAAGACGCCCAAAAGAAATCTTAATTCGCAATAAATAAGATAAAACGCAAAAGTCAGTTAATTTTTAAATATGGTCAAAACAAACTTACGGCAAACATTATAATTGATTTAAACTTTCCAATTAATAAATGTATTCACGGTCGTGGCAGTTTATCGTTATTAAGCCGAAAATGCTATCGCTCTCAATTACATGATAACTAGGAAAACTAGGAAAATACGGCATAAACCCTAATATCGTGAGTTGGGTAAAAGACTTCCTCTCCAACAGAAAACAGATAGTAGTTATTGATGGGAAATCTTCATACCCGGTAAAAGTCGCATCAGGTGTTCCACAGGGAAGTGTCATAGGCCCACTACTAATCCTGATACATATAAACGATATCTGCTCGGTAGTTCGCTGCAAAATAAGACTTTTCGCAGATGACACCGTTTCATATAAGGAGATAACGAGTCCGGATGACCAAAAATCGCTCCAGGAAGATTTAAACGCCCTTTCAGCATGGTGTCAAGATTGGAAAATCGAAGTTAATCACAGCAAATGTTCCCAATTGAGTTTCTGGAAGAGTAAGAACAATGAATTAGACTCGGAGTACAGAATTGATAGATTGAATATCCAGTCTGCAGAGTACGTTAAATATTTAGGAGTCACCATTTGTCGTGATCTATCATGGAATATGCATATTCGAAGGATCGTAGGCGCAGCTAATAAGAAATTGGGCTTCGTAGGCAGAATAAGAAGTAGCACAGAACAGGTACGAGAAACGTGTTATTTATCATTAGTCAGATCTCAGTCGAATACGCTTCCAGCATATGGGATCCGTACGAAAAGGGACAAATACTTGAGTTAGAAAGAATCCAACGCAGAGCAGCCAGATTCGTAAACGAAAAATATGAGCAAAAATTAAGCGTCACATCACTCTTGAAGGAGATGAATTGGATATCGCTAGAGGATCGCAGAATTAGCGCCAGGTTAGGGCTTCTGCAGAAATTTAGGTCGGATGTTCTCTTAGAGGAGGTCTCAGAAATATTAGAGGCACCTACGTACATGGGCAGGCACGATCACGAGAATAAAATACGAGAGATCGACTGTAGGACCGAGCGATATCGGAGCTCGTTTTTCCCAAGGACCATACGGGATCATAACAGGAGAGTGATTCCCACGGGAGACGTTATTAGGTAGGTTTTGGTGTGCTGCACCCCCTGCTACCCACCAGTCTGGTGATTTTCAGGGTATCATGTAGATGTAGATATGTTACCGAAAAATATTAATGCATCTTAGCAAAGTCTTCCTTCGAGGAATGTCGTTGCATAAAATTAATTAAGGTTATTATTTAACATTTTGTTTTGAAGAGGACCTTAAAATAAAAACGTAACTTTACCATGTATGCTAAGGTTGCTAGAAACCAATTCCATTATGAAGACATAATATGATGAATTTTCCCATAACTTTCCGCCTTCCCATTCTCGCACCTCCTCCCAATAATATAAATATATGATTGCATTTGCATATATTTTCAACACTCGTGATGGTATTGCTAGGCTACGAAACATAGGAAGTGTTTTACAATAATCCTCTTAATAGAAACTGATAAAGTTTATTTCTCCTAATTTCTTAAAAATGAGGAAACTCCACAAGGCGAGCCTGAAACCATTAACTTTTTGATGTGTTGGATAGTACTGACTATTTATAGAAATAGTCGATAACTTGTTAAAACTCCTCTGAATTCAGTACAAAAGTCGAGTGTGTATTCCTGAACCATCCTCCGTCCTCGAATCCTGGGATTTGTAAGCGCTGATTCGCTTAGTGCGAAGCATCTCGCATAAAGTTTCGCCGCCAGAAATTTTCTCTCTTTACGACATTTAAAGTATGTGACGAAAATACGAGCGGCTCGTTTAATTCCAAATATATTTCACCGCAGTTGTAAATATGATAACTTCACGCTCGTTACGAAAGCCATCTCTTTCACGCCGAGCTGAATTTCGGCGAATCTGCTCACGTACTCCTTCAAAGCACTACTTATCTCCCTCCCACTACGCAGTGCCCATCCATTACATCTCTCTCTCTCTCTCTCTCTCTCTCTAACTCTACCTCTCTATCCCCTTAACTCTCTCCTCCTCACTTCCTCCTCCTCCTCCTCTGAAAACCACATCCACTGTCACTCTCCAGCTTTCTCTTTCCTCTCTCTCTCGGCCGCCATTTCTCTTCCCTCCTCCCACATTGCGTCATTTTCTCTCCTTTCTCCCTCTCTTTATCTCCATTTCAAAGTTTCTTTCTCTCTCCCCTTTCCTCACTCACCACCTCTTTCATTCCGCTTTCATCTAACTCGTCTCGCCTCTACCAACAATGCTCCACTGCCTTCTAGTCCTCTCTCTCCCTCCCTTCCTCCCTCCCTCCCTCCCTCTCTCCATCTCTCTTGTTCTTGCATCCGTCTCTCTCCCTCATTTTTATCTTCATAATAAGGGAGTTTTTTCAATTCCAACTCTCTCTCTCTATCTCCCTTTGTTCGCTTCCCCTCCCCTCCTCTCCCTCCCTCCCTTCTCCCACAAACGCCCATTTTCCCTCATTCTCCTTCTTTTCACAACTCTTCATTTTTCCTCTCTCTCTTTTCCCCCTTCTTCTGAATCCCTGGCCACCACCCTGGTCTTTATTAAGGCCATACACCACCGCTCCCTCACCCACTCACCCCTCCCCCTCCCTCCCTCCCCCTCCCCCCTCCCTTCCTCTCTCGCTCCCCTATCCTTTCATTGTTGCGAACCCGCCCGTCTCTCTCTCTCTCTCTCCCATTCCTTCATAATTTCCCTCTCCCTTCCCTTCGTTCTTTTTTGGCCATTCCTTAAGAGATCACTTTATTTCTTCTACATCTTTCCCTTGTTCGTGCTTATTCTCCTCTCCTACATATTACGCTAAGGAGTGTTCCTTTTTATGAGCCACGCTGAAACTTTCCGGACATCCCTCACCAGACGCTTTGTAATAGCTTCGCAATTATGTCCAATTAGCTTCCTCGACGAGAAAGTGATTATTTGAATTTTTTTAAGGGCGGATATTTTTACTTACGCCCTCTGTTGGCTCGCATCCCATAAAATTGAAAGTTAGTCTAGTTTCGTTTTCATTTTTGTTTTCCTCTAAATTTGCTGCCTTCCATTGCTTTACTTCAGGGAATTCCAGAGAAGATACGGTCTTTATGTCGAGAATTGCACGCTGCTTACTTCAGATGGCATTCTAAACCTTCTTCTCAATTAAAACGATTAATTTCCAGATCGGAGTCGAAATTATTCCTACTGAAACTTCGTATAGTTATCGATGATTCTATGAGTGTTTGTAAAATTAAAAATATAGAGTGCGTTATGAAGTATAATCTGCCATAATTTGGGATGATTTTAGGCGCTTCTCTCGAATTCTAGGAGTCTTGCGAACTATTTATAATTATGTCCCCTAGTTCGCCAAGGCGTGAGACGGGGAACCAGGTGACCACTCCACTATCAAGCTAAATATAATTCAGATTTATCCTGCGTAATGAACACTCTTTACTATTCCTCCTATACTCCTACATCCTATAGCCCTCCTTCCTATACCCCTCCTTCCTATACCCTTCCCTCCTATACCCCTCCTCCCTATACCCATCCTCCCTTCAATTTCCCTCCTTCCGACCTCAATCCAATCCCTTTCTCTCTCATCTCTTCACTTCCTATTATTATATACTTTTTCTCGGGGTTCCTCAGCAGCGCCAACGCCAAAATCCGCCCCCTCCGCACGCAGATGCTGCCTCCCTCCCTCCTTTCCCCATCTTTCCCTTCTCTTTCCTCAAAATCCTCGTCTTGGAATCTCAGCCTTAAGATTAAACGAGGAGGCGAAAGGAAACTAGACGCCGCGTCTTCATTCTCTATCGTCGAACCGACTCCATCTCCCACACTTCATTTTATCCTCGTTCAAACACGGAAAACAACCTCGGGGAACATCCTTCGCTCAACTCGGCGCCACCTCTCCCTCCGTTCCCCCTCCCCCACCTTCGAATCCACCCTCTCCCTCCCTCCCTCCCTCCCCCCTTCCACTCACTTTCCATCTCTAGACCTACGTCTTGCTCTCTTCCTCTCCTTTCATCTAACTCCCTCTCATTCTCTTACGTCGTCTCCTCTCCGTTTCTCCTCATCACCTCGTCTTTCTCCTTACTCATTATATCTTTCTATTTGCTTTTCCCTTCGCTTTAATGGCTCTCAATATATCTTCTTATTTCTCTTGACTTCACTAATCACGGCCTCTCTCCTTTTCTCTCGCCCTCTTCTGGTGTCTTTTCTGCCGCCTCTTCATCCACTCCGTATTTCTTCAACCTCCGTTGACATCCACACTAATGAGCAAGTTTCTACTTCATCCTTCCTGTTCCTATCGGCTCCTCTCTGACATTTCTTTCACACCTCTCCTAATTCAAAATGCGATACATTTATTTTGGGCTCTTTATACGTGACTTGCGTTTTTAATACTACGAAGTAATCAAAATATGACAGTCTACTTCCAAAATTAGTTTAAGGCAAATAAATAAAAACTGTAATCTTTTTTTAGTCTTTTACGATAGTTAAAAATAAGAGTTAACACATTGTAGATATGAATAAACCCATCCGTGGCTCTTATGGAATTTTTTTTTATTTAAAATTATTATTTCGGATTCTATCGGTACTTAATTTACCTCAAAACGAGATGTCACTTTTTTATTTATTGATACTAAATACGTTTTCATAATATTTTCGCTATGTTACTTCTTATTTAATCACAAACGTAATTGGATAGACGATCTCAAAGCTACCTTCGAATTAATTAGACAATTGATCAAAACGTTATATGATGGTAGTTTATCACAATATGATGTTTTATCCTATTGATAGCATGCGGGTGGATGTTGCTACTTTAACTGATATCATATGTGCGTGATTCAGCTGAAATTAATGGGAAAGGATACTGATTATCTAGGAAAACGTTTTGTGATATCAATGCTGACCAAGTTTTTATGGTGGGGTGTATTTTTTGGATTTTTGTATTTTCCCGCAGTTTACGTTCATCCTTCTCTTGATGAAAACAGATTTTACGCAATACATTATTGCGTAAAATCTGTTTTGATTCCCTCCACGATTTTATTACACATTAACCTATGAAAACACCTATTTCACATTGTAAAATTATTTAAATGCACTAACTACATTAGACCCAATGTATTAGTTTATCGGTGTCATATATAATATTATATAGTTACACAATCTAATTTAAGGGATTTGAGTCTACATACTCCTTAAATTCTAAACGGCGCGCCGCGGTGCCACGAAGCAAATTGGAAGACGAGACTATATATATATATATATATATATATATATATATGTATGTCTACCAACGCTTAAACGTTTTTTACCTAGGGACGTATTGGATCACTTTTCTCGCTCAAATTGGATTGTTTCTAAGGATATATACGTCCCTAGGTAAAAAACGTTTAAGCGTTGGTAGATATATATATATATATATATAGTCTCGTCTTCCAATTTGCTTCGTGGCACCGCGGCGCGCCGGTTAGAATTTAAGGAGTATGTAGACTCAAATCCCTTAAATTAGATTGTGTAACTATATAATATTCTATATGACATATATATATATATATCCTTAGAAACAATCCAATTTGAGCGAGAAAAGTGATCCAATACGTCCCTAGGTAAAAAACGTTTAAGCGTTGGTAGATTAGTTCATACACCTTTGTTGATCTTATACTAGTACATATGTGTTTACAAGTTATTTTCACCTAATTTTCAGTAAAAAAGTAAACATTTAACGGAAAATTATGTACTATTTTTCAAATTATACACTATGCACGTAAGAATTTTCAAAAAACAACGCTCTATCTATGTTAATTAAGTGATAAGGGTCCAGAATGATTTTTCTGTGAAGTTTTTCTTCGAAAATTCTATGTTCAATAATTTAAGTAAAATCCAAGATTGAGGTATTCTATCATTGATTTTCATTTGTGACACGCCTTATAGTTTCAAGCTCCATATTTTTTCAGTTTTCTTCCGAATTTTCTTGAAAAGAAAGCAATAATAGATATTGCACTCTAAAATATAGATAAAGCGACGTTAGAGTAGGCCATTGGCGACGTTGTGATTTATCTCTGCAGAATACGGCGCGCGGGATGGCCTCGATGACCCACGGAACGAGGAGATGATCCCCAGTAGAAAGCTTGGATATCCACTTACATACATCGGATTAGAGTTTGAGAGTAGTTTTCTTTATCTATATACTTGTCTTTTTGCCTCCTGAAGAGGATTTGGATCTCCATAGAGAAAAACTCCGATAAAGAATCGATAAATCGACTTCTTCGCAGCAATCGATCCCCCATCTATCTTCAGCATGTATTATTATTACCGAAATCCAATTTATTTGTCTAAAAACTTTATATCTTCCAATGAACTTTTAAGATTGCATACGCAAACGTTTTACATCTTTCGCACAAGACTTTTCGGAATTGTAAATTTCCATTCATCCCCTTCCTCATCCGGTGCATATTTTTGCCTTCACCTTACTAGGAGAGCAAAGAGCGATCATCAAACAAATTCTTAGTGACGAAAGATGAATTTGTTTTAATTAAGATTAAACGCAGCCTGAAAATGTTTTAATTTTTTATATAGGAATATATGATACACAATGTTTTCGCATTTCCGTGTAATTTAATGTATTTAATAAAGTCCATAAAAGTCAAATGTTAGGAAGTGTGAGTCTAAGGCACTAATCAGTCGTTTTTTCTTAGAGAAGAAATTGAAAATAATATTGGTAAAATTTGATCGATGACGATGCTTTTCAAAAATTAACATAGTTCTCCTTATTTTTCTGTTATTCTTCTTATAATTTTATAATATATTTTTAGCCGTAAAAATATGTTTGTTTCGAGAACTATAGTATTTGAAATTAGCTAAGAATTGGACTGAACTCGAGAACAAATAAGCAGGCTATTTTATTAATAGTACCCATTGTAACATATTAATGAAAATAATCTAATTGCGTTTTGCTAGCACTTGTATACATATTTGAGCACGAACATTTGCAGTTTTAAATCTCGGAACGATCATGACGTAGATCAGAATATATTTCAAATATTTCTTCCAGTGTGATAAATGTAAATACATTTAGGTTAAAACGTTATCAGAAGATTTAAATGTTGAATATATTACGAATATTTCAGTTTATTCACGATGCTTTTTGTAAAAATATTAATAATACGATATATCAATTTGAATAATTTAGTATTTATAGTATTTCTTCCTATTTGATTATTCTACTGTCAATCATTGTGAAATTTAATATGAATTATAGGGATATTCTTTGAGAAATAGTGAATAAATTAAAAGTAAAAATAAAGTAAACCTATTGGTAAAGTAGGCAGATACAAAGGAAGAAAATTTTTCAGATCATGGAAATATCCTATATTGCAGGTTTACCTCGTTTGACAATTTCCTTTCCTCAAAGCTAAGTGAAAGGTGGTTCCCTCACTTATAAGCATTTACACGCGCATTTCACGCAAAACTACAACTTTTATAGTTTATAGCTTTATTTCTACACTGCTTGGAGCGCTGAGTTTTGGTGGCGTACTGTTTCAAACTTATGAGAATTAATCTTTTACAGCGTCGTTATAACGAGTTGAAAGGTGTCGCAAACCGAAATTCGATTAAACAGACTATCAGAAACAGGAAGGCGAACTGGATTTGACATTACCTGAGAAGAGAGAGCATGACTGAAGAAATGCTAGAAGGAAAACTGGATGGAAAAATAGAAAGACTGAGGAAAATAGGAGTATGTGGAGAACCAGGTTTAATCATGAATAATCACGGATCTGTCTACGGACAGACTACCTACGATGATGTTCGTTATTATGAAATTTTGTTAAGCGAAGTTTTATCAACCGAAGTGTAAATGAGTTCTTCTAAATTGTGTGTTCATTTGTTGTTTTTATCAAAACAAATGCGAAGAATAATTTAGCTTCAATAATGTCATAAAATTTTAATAACGTGAATTATTTTAACCTAAATACAACGTATTTCTTATTATTATAGCGTTATAGTGCCATCTTTCTACCATTCATTCACAGATTTAAAAAAATTAAATAGAAAATATTTCAAAATTAAATTGCATCTTGTTAACTGAATCTGACTCATTTTATGGTTATTAAATAATAATGTAAATTTAAATGTTAATATTAATTAAACTTCGGTAAGCCGTTTGTTAATATTTGCTGATAGTTATAATATCTGAAATTGAGCAATTTGAAAGTAAAACCAAACCTTGTACTACATGTTAATAGCTAGACGTCTTTCTCCATTTCCATTAATGCATATTTATATTTATAAGTTAATAACTTTTAGAAATATCCCGCTCTGAAGAAATTCTGCATTTATTTTAATTTTTATTCGACGCAATTTCCCATTCAGAAGGGGAAAACCCTTCACATCCATCCCAAACTTTTTTAGCGATGCTTATGCATGAAGTTTTGGAAAGCGAGGTTATAAAGGGTGGCAAAGAAAACGTCAGTCGCTGTGGTTTTGTGTGAGTGGGGATATGGTCTTCGCCAGAGACTTGGTATCTCGTAAGCAGGCCCATCAAATTCAAGGGGAAAAGTTTCACTTTATTCAGCAGAGGGAAGATATTACGACGGCCCACCAGATCGATAGGGAGATGTGAGGAGAGGGGAAGGGGTGGAGGGAGGGGCGGAGGGAGGGAGGGAGGGAGAGGAAAATGAGGAGTGACAGCGGGAAGAGGATAACAATGGGAATTGGGGGAGAGAGAGAGAGAGCGTACTAGAAAAGGACGGGGGTGAGCAATATTTGATAAACAGCTGAATTGGATAACAATTTAGACACGGAGCAATAATATCCGATCCGTTGAAAACAAAGTCGCGCTTGCACTGCCGACCACGGCGCAGAAACACTGCGAGAACGTCAAGAGCGTTATCCTGTATCTTATGTAGACAGCCGAAAAAGGTGTTCTGAGGTCGGCCTGCATTTAAGGGGACAACTTTTTGGAATCGCTGGAACAAAAGTGGGCGTTGGCGCGGAATCCTTTTATTCTCGAATTCCTCGGGAGTCATGGCGACAAATTAAACGAAGCGCGAGTGAGGAATAGATTTCGGAGTAGGTAAAATTTCTGCGCATAAAGGAAAAGGTCGTATTTTCCGCTTTTTCGGACTGGAAAACCGTGCCAGACTCGATTCGATCGTCTTTTTCTACATTATGATAGCATTGATAAGCAAAGCCTCCTTCGAAGATTATGACAGCCTGAGAATGCGCAACTGTGGTTATATTTCTCTACATTGTAAAACTCGCGAAATATTTTAGCATTTTCAAAATCCAAATAAATATTTAATGTTATATGTCAAAACTTGAAACGAGAACTGTCTAAATGATATGCAGTAAGATTCGACGAATTCCATTTTTTTTTCAACCCTTGGTACCAGTCTATATTTTTCCATCATGAGACGTGAGATTCGGATCTGCACGTGAGCGAGGCCGATCCGGATGATATTCGCGATTGGAATATTTCGGCCTTGTCATCCTCAATGCAACAAACCATCAGTCCGAATAAGAGATTCCAATCCGGAAACAGCACCTCAGCTGCGGGATAAAAAACAATGTTGCTGCGAGCCGCACGAAAACCAATATTTTCCATCAACATAGAGGACAGCGAGGAGGAGCTCAAGCAAGCGGGTCCTCTCTCTCTCTCCCTCTCTTTTCTGTCTTATTGATAAAAGCCTCGGCATCGTTTCTACTCAGTGCGCCGGATCGGAGGCAAATCCCTTTTGATCTGTTCTCACAACCGCCTCGACAACTCTACTCCTCCGTGCGACACGCTCTCCTAGTCCCTTCGCCTCTCTCTCTACCTTCCTCCCCCTCTCTCCTCCCTCCCACCTCTCTCTCTCCCCTCTCGCCCTCCTCCCATTTCTCCTCTCGAAGACTCCGTCACGACGCCCATGGGATCCGTGTCCTCTGCAACAATGGAAGGGAAAATACCCACAAAATCTCTCGTAGCTCTTAGAAAGTGTGTTCAATCTCCAATTTAAATGCTTGCTTTCATGAAATACGGTCGTGCTTGTACTGCATGACGACACACGCCAAAATGCTCGCAATATTCGTTTGAGTTTCCAGCGAGATTTTCCGACGGAAATGAAATGACCGAGCGGGGAAATACAAACAACTCTGATTTATTCGGCAAAAATAGAAATTACCCGTGAGTGATTTTATCCTTGAAAAGAGTAACATTTGTGATGAATAAAATCGACCAATCACAAAACGTAACTGCAGTTATTGCACTGACTTGGCTGTATTTCATGGTTCTCTTTGTCAACACCTGATAAACGCGGTATTTGTGACTGTCTCAGAGAAATTATCAACGAATGAGCGAAGCTAGAAAAATTTCTATAGGATTGTTTTAAACATACCTGGCATGGTGGCGGTTTCTTCGCGTTTTGCTTAAGATTCTTAGGAAGGATGAATCCTGAACTTTCTTATACAATTGAGAGTAATCAAATAATGAATGTGCTTGCGTTACTTAAAACAAAGTCAATATGGTCAATCTGTACATTTCTTATGATGTAAAGATCTATATATTCCGAAAAAATCGCGATCAAAAATATCTATATCTCATCTGTACTACACTGACAAATGCAAATCGTTTTGTATTTTTATGTCATTTATAAAAAAACGATTCACATCGCTCGATATGAACTGTCGATTTCTACTTGTACCAAAATAAGAGGTAACATAACTCGGTCACGGCTACCACATAACGGAAATAAATTTTGAACACCAATTCTGCAGTCCTATGTTAGTACGCGTGAAATTTGCAATATATAAAATATTTCAATTACCAGTATACTTAGATAATACTTTATATGAATCGTATATCTATCAGAAATGCCTCCTTACTGGATATAAGCATCGAATTTTGACTCATAAATCCTCTGAGAGAGAGAGAGAGAGAGACCTAATTTATGCTTCGTTTCTTCTGTTCATTACTTATACTTGTTTGTATATTATATGAAGATATGTTGACGGGAAACTAGCATAAGGTGTTAATGAGTTCTTCAATGAGAAATATGTTTATATTCGGTGAAAGCGCCCAAATGAAATACTTTTGTGGTAACGTTGCGCTAGAGAGATAAGCTGTGGCTAATGAAAACCACGCAATGTGCTTTTCCATATTTAGAACTGACGTTCCCTATCAAGGAGAAGATTACGCGCTACTCTAAACAGCCATTTCTGATAAAAACATCACTTAATGTTTCGGTGTTTTTGCTAACTAATTTTTTTGAAAAGATCAAGTTTCAAACGACATTATGCCATTCGCTTTATTACGTAAATATAACGGTCCGCTTTTGAGCCGAACATTCATTTGTAAAAAATGTCGCTCATTAACCGACGTCGAGATTAAGCGGCGTGAAACTGAAAGTATCCGACAAAAGGCGCCTCAGCGACCGAGAAGCAACGGGTGTCGCTGAGGCATTGTGGAAGCGTGAACGAACCGCCGCCACACTACTTCCCCTTAATTAACTAATTTCGAAATGAAAACCACCTTTTACCACTATAACGGAATTACTTGGCTAAACAGTCCAATTTCTCACAAATTAAGACCGCACTTGACAAAAATAAAGTCCTTCGTTTGGAGAATATCATATAGTTATCGCTCGCCATCAGAACACTTCAACATATGATGTCAGGAGATTATAAACTCCATTTTATTCGTTAATTTATATATATATATATATATATTTATATTATATAAATTGATTTTTACTATCGTCATTATTATAATCAGTCATACCGTCTTTAAACCGAGTTGCTCTTAGGCCGCTTGAAATACATTTCTTTTTTACCAACAAACTTTCGCAATCATTAAGTCAGGCACAGCAATGTATCGCTTTTAAAATTTCGACCCTTTAATCGTAAAATGGTTTCTTTTTGAAATAGTTTCGCCGCAAGACTATAGTTATGAAAAATAAACAAACCTAGAACTATATTTTCTGAGGACCTTGGAGAAGATAAATTTTAAATGAGAAGGGTCTTAAGAGGAGAGCGAGTGTTTAGGAAGGGCGACTCGACGTCACTATAAAAGAGCTATTGCTCGAGCGAGACGGAGGAGTTCCTATGGCCACGTCCTATTCCATTGTTCCTAAGCGACCCGTTCTCTCTCTCTCTCTCTACTCCCCCTAACACCCCGCCTTCTCTCTCTCTCTTCGCAAAACAGAGCGTCTCAACGTTTTCCTTCGCTTAGCTCTTTCGCCCTCTCTCTCTCCGCCATCAAACTGAAGAGTCCGAAAAAACAAACTATGTCGAGAAGGGGCTCGATTATGCAAATGGCCAACCCCTTGGCGGGACTCCCTAACTCACGGGCCCCACCCTACTGCTGTACGAGTGGGATCCGCCTCCCTATCAGAGAGGAAACTCCCCGGAGCCTCTCTCTCTTGCCCACCTCCATTGTCACGTCGCTCCCCTCCGATCCGATGCGCCTCACCGAGGATTTCATTACAGCCCCAGATCTCCTCCTTCGCCACTCCAAGCGACGTCTCTTCGGCACCGTCCCTTAAACAACTGCAGCCCCTTGCCAAAGCGACTGCATTTTCCATACAAAAAGCCCTGCCCACAACAACGGAGAAGCTCTCCAAACCTGTCCGAATGGATTAACGAAAGAGGAATCGTTCTGTGCGTCTGAAGACCGAGATGTGCCTGTAACATAACAATAATTTTTCACTAATTGTAATTTAATACATAAATATAAACGCTTATACATCGTATATTTCGCGGGACTTAAAAGACCCAATTTTTCAAAAGGAGTTTAAACACATATCTAGTACTAAGGAAATGATTCCAGTCAAGTCAACCTAACCATAAACACTACAAATTATTTATTAATTTCATGATGGAATAACTGCAAAAAGATTTACATAAAAATAATCATCTGTCTTAAACAATTTTATGGCAATTATATCATCCCAATATTTTTGTATATTTTTGCGTTGTAATATCGATTTCAATCACCTCAGTCTCCAGGGATACGTAACCCTCTCATATTTGCCGTCATTAAAAAACCCGTCACTCTTTTTTGCACGAAAATTTAGCTCATAAAAGGAGAATCACTATAAATGACGGCGAATTACGTTTCTTCCTTTGAGAGGCGCCGCAGTGGCATTTATTCGCTGGCAACCTCAAAATGTGGAAGCAGAGAGAACCTCTCTCTCTCAATGTCTCTCCATTCTATCCTCCATCCTTTCTTCCCCCGTCTCCAGCCTCCCCACCCTCGCGCCTCACCCCCGTCTCCAGCCTCCCCACCCTTCGCCTCACCCCCGTCTCCAGCCTCCCCACCCTCGCGCCTCACCCCCTCTCCAGCCTCCCCACCCTCGCGCCTCACCATCACGCAAATCCGCGTCTGCTCACCTTCCTCCAATCCAAGAGCGCTCACACACCCGCTCGCCCTCCATCTTTTCCACATTCCAGAATCAAGCCGTTGCATAATTACGTTGCTCTCACGGTTGCCACGGCTTCAGACCCCCTTGCTTTTTAAACCACTCTGACAAATGTCTAAACCAGCGCTTTTAGACAGTCATTTTTTTATTCATACCGAAAGGTAACCTCTTCCCTCTTTCTCTCTCTCTCTCTCTCTTCCTAAATACGCATTTCTCAGAATATCTGTCTCCTTTTCGCTACCGGAAACTCACCTAAAATTTAGGACACCTCCTAAACAACCTCTTCAGAAGAAAAATGATCGGTCTTTTCTGCTGGGTTTACGCTTGTCACTAACTATATTTCCCCGACGACATTTTTATGCTTAGGTATAATTACCAAATGAAACTATTTAATTCCCGTTTAAATTCAAACAAATTTAAGTGAAAAAATATTGAAGTTTCTTTAAAAGCGCCCGTTAAAGATTAATTATGCATTAATCTTAATATTCATTCATAAGAATATTCGTAATCGAATCAAGTATTAATTCTAGAGGTCTAAATACTTTTCGATGATAAATGGCCGATGTTCTGCATGTTTTCAGAGCTCAGTTTATCCTTGCCGTTGTATTTTTTGGCAGCTAGAAACTGACACACGCATATAAATCATTAAAAAAAGGAACATTAATGATTTAATGAGAGCAATTAAAACTTACAGCTTCGTAACTCCTCATTTGGTCAGCGACTCATTCATAATTGTATTGCAAACGATGATTTTTAGTGCCTCCGTGTAAGAAAATTAATTACAAGAATTTTCCATAAAATAATTTGTGGAGATTTTGCATGCTGATATAGAATACAATATCGGCAAACCATTTATAAAGAGAAACCCGCACCGTGGTTTACAGATTGGTTTTAAATAGAGCGGAAAATGGCATCCACAATATTATTTGAATGGGAAATGTAAGTTTATTATAATCTTATTTGAATTTTCAATCTAACTCGTTAAATAATACTCACAGTTTGGCGCATTCCGCTTGACCTGTTTCTTCTTATTTTCTCTTCTCTCCCTCCACTTCCCTCCTCTTATTATCATCACCACTCCCTCATCGCCTCTATTCTCCCTCCGGAGCTCCTCGAGACATTCAATGGCTTCGCCCACTGCCTCTGTTACTCCCACGCCATTGTATCTCAAACAACTGCCTCCCCACCCTCGCTTTAGTCCATTCTCCCCCCCCTCTCCTCCTCCTCCCCCCACACTCCTACCTTCTCCTCCTATGCCCATTCCCTCTTCTTTCTATCACATGAGTGCCCTCGCCACCCCTCAGCAGAGAAGGCCGCCTACTCTCCCTCTCCTTCTCTCACCCTCTTTATTTCCCCTCTTCCTCCTCTCCCCCTCCAGTCTTCTCCTCTCAACTTTTTCGTCCACTCTTCCCTCCCAGCCTTCCTCCCTTCTTCCTTCACCTAAACTCCTCTCCACCTCCTTCCCATTCATGCTCCATTCTTCTCCCCCAATTTCCCCTCCCTCTCCCTTCCATTCCCTCCCAAATCCCTACCTCTGCACTTCGTGAAAAGGACAATTACACCCTATTCTACCAAAGGTCAGTGCCTCTGGAGTGCCCTATGGCCACTCTTATAACCATTCTAGTTAACTGCTTATTAGCACATTGAGGACAGAACGCCGGAGAGACGAGAGTGAGTGATAGAACCTGGCACACTTAACGACATGGAATTACAGTCATTTTCTCTCTCTCTCTCTCTCGGTTTCCAGGACGATTCCGAAATACTCTTTTTTGAGGAACGTGGCTCGAATTATGTTCCTCGAGAAGCTTTGGAACTAAATAAAATCTTAATGTTATCTCTTTAAGTTCTGTAAATGCAGAGAACAGCTAAAAATTTGCATGCATAACGAGAGATTTAGTTTCTTATTCATCATCCAGTGAATGTTAGGCGTAATGTTGCCGGATGAAAATGCTGAATTAGATATGCTCAAACAAACGGAATTTTAATAATTTCTTACTATGCCACTGTTTGAGGCACGTGTTCTCTAAAGATTAATTTTCAGCGAGCGATTTCTACTGGCCGCCAACCTCAGATAAAGAACTCTTTAACGCTATTGGTAGAAACAGCATCCCCCCATTCCATTTTCCACGCTTTCATTCGCGAACATGTTAACACGATGATTAATCTCGTGAAACTGCGCGATTTACATTTTCCGCAAAAAGAGTCTACTTCGCGAAAAGGCATTTCACCCTTCGAGTTCTAGCGATGCTCATTTTTGACTTCCACGAGGGAGTTTTCTGAATTTTCGTGTCAAGACGTCCCTTTCTCGATCGTGAGAGAGAGAGAGAGACGGCTTGAGGCAGATGACCAAAAAAAAGAAGAAATGGAAGCGAAGGTCGGTTCGAAAGAGATACGAGCGAGCTCTGGATATAAGGATGAGATATCGAAGGGGATTCCCCGCAAAGTACCCTAATTAGGGAATCGAAGAAATCCCCTTTTCTTACCTCGGCGAATAGAAGCAGACGCGAAAACTGGGGCGCGTTTAGGAGGCCTTTTGATCCTTCACCCCGATATCCTCCCTTCCCACCACCTCCCCCCCCCTTCTCCTCCTCCCCCCTCCGAGCGAACACGCCCCCCCTCCCCCTCTGCTCCCCCACCCGACTCCTCTCATGCGAGGGAGAACGTCGGGGAGTGATTTACTTCGGAAGAGCACGAGAGCGGCGCACGGCTCCCATTGTGGGCGCGCGGAATTTCCGGAAAGTCCTGATTACGAAGAATGGATGTTTCGTTCCGAGAAGACGGCGATGGATAACGAATGGGGCGGAAAATTCCGGCGGCGCTTTGTGTTGCCGTTGGTGTTGGGCCGTAAAGAATCGGTTGCGGAAAGAGTAGGGAAAAGGATGGAGATAGAGAGGAGGGAGGGAGGAAGGGGGGGAGGGGGGAGAATAGGGAGAGATGGAGGAGAGGTAGGAGATAGGAAATAGGTGGAGGGGGTAGCAGATAAAACAGTGGAGAGAATGGAGAAAGAAAGTGAGAGGTTGGAGAGAAGTTTTTTATAGAGTAAGAGGGAGACGTTCGGTCGTATCGTTGCGGAAAAAAGTTCCCTGGAACTTGAAAGGGCGTTCCTCGCTCCCAAAACCTCTTACTGAACCTAATCTATAGGAAAAATCGCACCGGAAAAGGGTTTAAGGAGGGACGGAAGAGAGAGGATTGTGGAAGTGTAACTGCGCTCGGGTCTCCGAAAAGAGGCGTCGCTCGAGACATGACACTCCATTCGGTAATTCTACCTGTGAAATGCTCTCTTCAAGACGTTTCAAAATATGAGCGAGCTCATTAGGCGAGGAGGAAGTTCTCTTTTAATACGGGAGAGGCGCTGTTAAGTCGAAGGAATTTGAGGCCGTTCGTCGCCGTTGATTGCTGGACTGGCAGAGAAGGAGAAAATAAAGTTTACTGCAGCCACTGCTTCAGCATTAGTAAAACCCGCTAGCATCTATTCCCTGCGCATTCATTACGCTGCCCATCGCTTCCTCCTTCACTTGCAGATAGCTCTCTATTCATTTTTCACCTACTTTCCTTAAAATATTCTTTAATCAGTTCCATTTCAGGATATATCCTACGCGTTTATCCTTCCATTTTCTTTTAATCCTTCCTTGCCAAAGGGGGTATTTCAAATACCCCACGTATTGTTATATTGCTGCCATTATATATGATATTATATGTTTAAATAAAATGAAATCGTAATCTGTATTTGTTCTTTAGAAAACGAAGAGCCAGAAAAATGTCTTTTGAACTACGGATATTGATTTTTCTTTGTTTTTATAGGTATTTTTTGGGGTAGTGAGAATATCCCAATTGGATTCTTTTGTCTTAAACGTGGATTCGTTTTTCTACTGTGCAGCTTTTACCTAGGGAGGGAGCAGCTGCCCAGTACTTATTTGTATACCTAATCAGTGAAACCCTTGACATAATAGCCTCATTACATCGAAAAGTTTGCTATTATATCGATTATATTCTGTACAGTCAAAATCCGGTCTTCACGCAAGCATCATCGAAACCACGAACACATTTCATATTGTCCCTACTGACTCTAGTTTGGAAAACACAAATGATCCCAGCAAATTGCTCTCTCCACTTGTTAGCATTATGATATTATAACTAATAAATAACTTTTCAACTGATTATTATAATAAATAAATAACAAGGACGTTTGAAAAGTAGAATACGATATCCCGCCTACAAGTGAAGGGAACGGTAAATTTAACGTGAGATATTTCAGTACCCTCTTGGGCTTATGAAGATGCAAAATACTTTGGTTAAGGGAGGATTAAACCCTATTTTCGCTTTATTCTCTACCATTATTCGTATTACTTGTTAATTTTTGGCGCGTTTCATTTCCAACGTGTCTATTAGCGTCCGTCCTTTCTCATGTTTTATCTCAGAAGCTGCATGGTAGATCTTCATGAAATTCAGTATTAAGGACATTGGGGCAGATAAAATATAAAAATACTATAAATGGTTCACATAGCTCAATCAGGGTTGTCACATTACAGGTGATAAAAATGAACTTTCCATTGCATCTTGTAAAGTATTATTCTTAACAAAAAAGTCTCAAAATAAAATTTATAGATCTATTAAGTATAAAATTTATTTCCCAGTGCATTTTTATCGAAAGAGTTGCCGTTTTCAAGAAGATCAAACGAGAAAGTCGTAATTCTGAACAGAAAATTTATCCCATGGTTTTTAACCGACGTCATCGAAAACAGCCTTCGTAGAAACTGACATAACAAGATTTTATGTAATGAGACCAAATAGGTTCAATTTCCTGTCTCTCTCACGCAGCATATAATAAGTGAAAGAAAGGGGATTATCTATGACGAAAAAATGAACGTATGTGTAAAAAGAGCGTTAGCAAGTGCAAATAAATGGATAATTTACGATTAAATATTGAAAGTAAACGTAAATGTTACATTATATCTTATTAACAAAAGTAAGATATGTTGTAAATAATTTTTAATTGTTTGATTTTGATATCCTCGGCATCATTTTTGATATACAGTTTTGAATCAGTCATAATAAAAATAAAAACTATGAATGTTTAATCAATACCTGCAAGATAAGTTTTCCTTCATGGCTGAGAAAATTATATAATAAATATATATTCTCAGGTACGTAATTTGGCGACTCTTGAAATCCACAATGGATTTTCAGGATATGACTTTAGATTAAGACTACCATCTCAAACTCCTGTAATTTACTTGCGCTCAGAAACTTAAACTTGCCGCAAAGGGACTCGGAAGGCAGTCCAAATGAGACCTCGGCGACCGCGTCGAAATGTGAATTGTAAATTGCGGAAGGAAAGGACGAACTGGCATCTTAGAGGAGACGAAAGGGTTTAGAGGGGAACGGAGAGGGATCCAGGGATAAAGTTATAAGGGAAAGAGACGGAGGGGGAGTGTTGGGGGGGGAGGGAGAAGTGGAAGAGGAAGCAGAGGCAAATGGATGCGGAAATCGCGTCGGCTCTAGCGTCCTCTGGGAGCAGTGAAGGAGAATCGCCGGCGACGGACGTCGGCGGTGCAGGGGGCGCTCAGGTGACGCTGAAATAGGGACCTCCTCTGTCAAGGAAGTAGGGGATTGGTGGGCTGCTCTTGGATTGCCTTTTTATTTTTTGTGGAGAAGAAAGATGGGAGGGAGAAAGAGGGGGGAGGCACTTAATAGACGCGACATCGAGTGCTTCGGATCAGTTGCGGTTTCTCGTGTGATGGAGGAATCGTGGATGAAGAGGAGGTTAGAGGATGGGAGTGAGGGTAGAATGCACGAAGAGGGTCATGGAATAATAAAGGGTGGGGGTGTAAAGGAAGGGAAGGTGGAAATGGGGGCGGGGTGGGGAGGGGAGGGGTAGTCGGGAAGACGGCGGCGGCCCGAAAGGGGGCGAGGCTCGGTTGCGGGAAGATGGAGTGGTGGCCCTCACGAGGGCGACGAGGGAGGCAATCGATATTCTTGGCAACGGGAGTGTGACTTTGCGTCGAATAAAGAAGCTTTCAATCGCGTGCAGGTGGCACTGCGAAGATCTCCATTATGGCTTCGGAGGAAACAGTTTTGGAGGAGAGCGAGACAGAGTAATAGGCGTCCCATGATATGGCGAGGTAATAATTCCGACCAAATGGATGCGACATGTTCGCTCTCGAGACTCGATTGTCCGCAGCGAGAATCGACTTTCCCTCGCCCCCTGGTTATTTTCTCGATCGGGTCGTGCATGCTATTCATAGAGAACGTGGTGATTTTTGGCTGAGATTAATGTTCCTTCGAACCTATCGAACGTGTATATCCAATTTTCTGTCATGAAGATCGATTATCGATTAATTATTATTGAAAAAATTAGTTCCTGTGCGTCAAACTACTCGTGGTTTCAATGTATGCCACGAAGTTTTAAGTCTTTTTGAGAAATCTCCAGTTTTAAATTAGGTCGAAGAAATTTGCTGATTTTTCATTACCATCGAGGAAGACCCACAAATTGAAGTGATTCTCGCGTAGATAAATCAAGAGATCTGAGTTTGCCCTTTATCGTCCATTGTGGCCTTCTACCGGCTTACCGATTTTTAAAAAATCTGTCAGCGCTTCTTTAAATCCGTTCCAAGCAACCTTTTCTATCTCAATCCTTGGTTTTTCTAGACTTGCCTCTGATTTTAATCGTTTATAAGCATTTTCCTAGCTCTAGAAATAGCTCTCCTATAAATAACTGAACCAAAACGGAGAATTTAATTTTGTCTTATGGAGATTCGAAAGATTTAGTCTGATGTTTCATTTAACTGTCTACATTTATATACTTGCCTTTCAATCTCTTCGAAATCTTTTCAATTTCACGATGTTGTTGCACTAAAGCTAACACTCGAACAAAAAAATGCCATGTACAGTAATAAAATTCGAAATGGTTAATAAACGCGTATATTCATTCAGCTGCGAAACTCATATTTTTATTTTTCTATACAAATTGGAACGCATGAATGAAATACAATCGAAATTGTAACTCACTAACTAGTAGTACAATATTTATCAGCCTTCAGAATTAATCGGGTATTTTAATAGTGACTTCGTTTATTCATCAATATAATGCTGAAAAGAAAGAAACGATTTTGAATAGAATTTTCGCTCATTCTATAAGCAATAGTTTTAAATTAGTTCCATCTGAAACGGGCGCGTTTTTTCTCTTTCTAACAGTGAAAATCCTTCTGTATATTGTGCGAATTTCACAACTAATCTCAATGGTAGAAATAATGTTGGACTTTTCAGGATCAAAAGCTGCTATAAATGATTTATGAAAATTCTCTTTAATGGAATTTATTCGACATATAAACTAGATAAAAATTAATCTGTAGAATAACAAAATTCTTTCATTAGCTTTTCGTATATTTTAAAAAAATCAGTACTATGTTAGGTTTAGCTCCTAATGCACTTTCTTAGATAATATCGGCTGTAGTAAGATCATTTGTATTTTAACTATTTTTCTGAATTATTGGTCTACGTATTTAGCATCAATGACATTATAATTATAAACTTTAGGTATTTGAAAATTTTCCGAGATTTTTCATGCATTTTTCCCATGAAAATGATTTAAGATTTTTATTCTTGGTTAATTCGAGATAAATTGGCTTGGTTAAAGTGTTTATCGAATGCGAATACTTTCTTTTAAGTTTTCTCAGTCTTGAAATTTTTCTGATCGAGATACGATATGTTAAAATTGAAATAGGAACAAAAAATGAATGGAGAATAAGTGAGCACGTAATTATTACCTTTTAAATGCGGGAAGCATTTTTTTTCTCGCGGAGTAAAATTCTCAGCATCAATTTCTCCCTCTTTCTCTCCCTCTTCTTCCTTTCGGCCGCGATCGTTAGCTCTAACCCTATCTTTCCTTTATCCCAGATATCCTTCTCCTCCTCTCTCTCTCTTCTGCTTCTTGTTACTGGGAGATTCCTTTCTTCTTTCCGGAGCACTTCGTCTTTCACCTGCCCACTCCGTTTACCGCATTCCTCACCCCCCTCCCTTCCCCTCCCCACCTTCAAGCCCCTCTCCACCTCCATCCACCCTCTCACAGCCGGAACACCCCCTAACGCCGTTTCTGCCCCTACTCGCATCCCTTCCTTTCCTACCCATTCCTATGTCCGTGGTTTCCTCGCCTACGCCATCCCCACGCGGTCACCATGGAAACGACGTTTCCACCGATCCAGACCACTCAGGAAAGTCTCTTTCTCTCCCCTCCTCCCTATTATTCTCACCCCCCTCCCATCTTATCTCCCCCTTCGCTTCACCTATCCCTCATGGTCTCTCTTCCTTTCTTTTCTCCTCTTCTCATTTACACCTCGAGCCTTACATTGCCTATCGTGGTATTTTGCACTCCATTACTATAAGATCCACTTCTCCTTTTATGCGTAAATTCGCTCGTTAAATTGCATCATCGATTGCTTTTATCCATTTATGGTGATGGCTAATGCGGGTCAGAGTGGTTCCTCGAAGTAAACTTAAATGTATGTCGGAAGTGGCTGGCAGTACGCGCGGTTATGTTTCGGCTCTATCGGCTTTAAGAACTCGAAGGTTTTATCAGAAATACATTCTCGAGTAACTGCGTCGGGTTGGGTTTAGATATCAAACATGGTGGGAGGGACCGTTAAGAAAAAAAGCGAAAAATGGATTCTCTTTGCCGCGAATGTGAACGTTCAAAAATAAAGAAAGTCTCGTCTCAAATCGAGACATTAACACGAAATGTGGCGCCTTGATAAAAGGCTAAAGGAGTCGCTTTTCACTTTGCCCTTCTTAGAGAAAATAAAAATCAAATATTTGGAACATTAATGAGATTTTTCTTTGACAGAGGTAATTCGGACATCACCGGGTTCGAGAGGGAAGTGAGCTATTAGAACAACACGAAACATAAGCTAAAATTATTCTAATTTTTAAAACGGCTTTAATCTTTCTTGCGAGTTGGAAGAGTGTTATCAGTTCGGGCTAATTCTCAGATTGATGATTAAAATGCTTATGAAATTTCTGCTACTAATTATACACCATTGTCATAAACCATTACATTCTGCATTTAATATTCTTTTTATTGATTACCTGTCTTCTCTAAATTGTAATTTGAATTAGTAATAATTTTCTCCTTTCCTGGTCGATTAAACCAGATACATTGAACTCTCGTTCTAACGTTTTCGGGTCTAACGTTTTCGGATCTAACGTTTTTCCGCATCTTACGTCGAAATTTAAAAGTCCCGGTCAGAAGTCCATTTATGCCACGTTATTTTTTCCCGCTTCTAACGTTCTCCGTTTGTAACGTTTTCCCGCATCTACAGTTTAGAGTTTCAAACCCGCAGCTAGAATTTGATCCGCTTCTAACGTTTTAAAAGATATAAATAAATATTACACTTATCGATTCTACAGACAAATGTGCGGACCTCAGAAGAACTTCCGGAATTAATACAGAAATACGAGCTGTGCGATATATTCAACGCGGACGAAACAGGTTTATTTTTTAATGTGTTACCGAATAGAACCCTAAATTTTCGAGGAAAAGCTTGCTATAGGGGAAAGAAAAGCAAGGAGCTGCTCACTGTCTTGCTATGCTGCAATTCAGATGGCAGTGAGAAATTTCAGCCTCTTGTGATTGGCAAATTTGTGAAACCGCGATGTTTCAAGAAAGACGCTGTCATACAAATATAAAAACAACTCCAAGGCATGGATGAAATCAAAATTATTCATGAAGTATCTTCAAGATTTGGATTAAAAATGGGGACTGCATCGAGAAAATGCTGCTGTTTGTGGATCGTTGCGCACCTCATCCGTCTGATACATCCAGCTTATATATTTTTCCGGCCAATAGCACAAGTAATTTGCAGCCATTAGACTTAGGTATCATCCGCTGCTTGAAACAGCAGTACAGGAAGCTGCTGGTGTGCAACGCAGTGACAATGACGTATTCTAACAAAAGGGCACAAAACATCAGTTTTAGAGGCCATGGACTACGTTCAGCTTGGAATGCCACCTAAGTTGACACGATAAAGAATTGATTTTAAAAAGCTGGGTTCTTCAGTGAGGTTTTTGTTGAAGTTGAAGGCCAAAATGACACTCAAGCAATTTATATCGAAGAATGAGAGCAATTGAACGCGAATGAAGTGACATTTGATGAGTTCGTAGACTTTGACGACAATGTTCCTACATGTGTTGTCCTATCAGTTAATAAAATCTATTATTTGCAACATGACATTGTTTATAACTGTGTTGAAAATGGTGATGTACTATAGATTGTAACGCCAAGTTTTAATCACGCACAATGGTGATGTGATGATGAAGATAATGATGTACTACAGATTGTAACGCCAAGTTTTAATCACGCACTGGAGGGGTTGCTTACCCTCAATTGATAGCTATGGTCTCATAATGGCCATCTTCTTACGGGACATATGAACTTGAAAGAGGACTTTATGCTATTCGGTCAAAAGAAAAACAATGCCAAAAAATATCCGATTTTTTTAAAACAAATTGAAACCTGTCATTATAACTGTAGAATTTTGTATATTTTTTATTCGCACTTGTTTCTTTTGCAATTTTTTTTAAATATCGTATTTCTGATTTTGAATGGCTCTATTTATTTTATTACATAAATTTTTGTATTGTCTAGTGACTGCAATATATCATAGTGTTTCACGAATTTTCTGTTTATAATATATCAACTATGAAAACTTTGGTATGTGCATGTCATTATCTTCATTTTCCGCTTATTACGTTTTTCCGCATTTAAAGTCGATTTTACTCGATCTATTCAAGAACATTTGATCGAGAGTTAACTGAATAGCGTTATTAAGAGTCGCGCTCGATCACTGCGATTGTATCGATTGATCATGCGCCATAAACACATTCAAACTTCAAATTCTATTATGTGCGAACATAACCAGTCAATTTTCAATCATGCAGAAGCACTCAGGAAAACAATATTTTCCATAATGTTAATTACTTGCCATTGGAACTATTTTGCATCGGAATTCTCTTTACCCACAAATTCAATTAACCACTTGGAACATTAGCTATAAAAAAAATCATCATCGAATAATTTTAAGCTAATATTGTCTTATCATTAAATATTCATTTAAACGAGAAACTTGACCAAGCCCTTCCAATAAACATTTCGCATTAAACTATTGGATCTCTGTATCTATGGCTTCTTAAACGTTTACGTACCTCCGCCCTTTCTCTGGCCATTACCGAAGCAATGCACATGCAGCGACTGCCATCTTTACTTATTCTTTATGTGGATCGCAACCTTCCTTTTTTCCTGTTTTCTCCCTTTTCCCAATCCAGCACACTTTTATCTGGCCGCCTTCATCTTTTCCTTTGATCTCCTTCCTACCCTCTCCATTTTTTCCTTTTACCCCTTCCCTTTTACCCCCTTCCCTTTACCCCTTCCCTTTTACCCCTTCCCTTTTTACCCCTTCCCTTTTCACCCCTTCCCTTTTTACCCCTCCCTCCTTTTGCCCCTTCCCCTTTCTTTTTCTCTCACTCTGGATTTTTCTAGATATGGTTGATCTCCAGAAATCCATTGCTACGCCTTTCAAGCGATTTATATTTCTCGCTCTTTCCGCCATACTCCTCACACATAATAGTGGTTTGCTCTCCGAAATTGTCCCGAGGATTGATTTTTATTCTTTTTTCCCCGCGCGGCTTCGTGTTTATTTCCCTTTTGGTAAAAAGATGAAAAGCCTCCACAATGCGATATCGTTGCCGGTGTTCTCGTCGCGCCGAGCTTTGTTGCGGATTTCGGATCGCGCGTGTTTTGTGGGCGTTCTTCTCTGGTCGTTTCTCTTTCGACCTTCGGCTCTTCTTTATTTCCACTCGCTTTAACAATCCTTTCGAGAGACGCCGATATTCGACGCCCTATTTTTCGATTTAGAGAGCGTTGTGACGCCAGCTGCACCTTTGTTGTGCTACCCCACAAATCCTCTTTGAGAGACATCCTCCCCCCACCCTTTACCTCGACGCTACTCTCCGCATTCTAACCATAAAAAAAAACCCTCCTTCGATGAATAATGCTATGCATCGGACGCAAACAGTGTGCCCTCTCTTATACCCTCTCTGGCGATTGCCAGCACATCTCGGTTAATTATTCTAATTATGGTTTATCACGTGAAAAAATGTTGGGCATTCACAATTATTAATTCAAATTGCTAAGGAAAACATTTATAATTCTTTACCTCGTTCAATTAATTTACCGATGCTTCTCTTTATCAATGTAGAACCATTTCTCTTCTAGGATATACATTTATTCAGTGGTATTATTCATGCATTTACTATTTATCCCACCATTTCCGTTTTAATTCTTAATAATTCACAGGTCTTTTTTGATCGGCCTACCGACGATGGAATCGTTGATTCCGAAATACGTACGTATATAGGCATTTTTATAAAGGAAGTACTGGTGTGTAATTTTTGGCTGGTCTGCATTTCTGCGCGTGTGAGCAAAAAAAGGGTCGTTGGCGTAATTCCCCCTAATCCCGGAGTGTGTGAGATTGCGTGTGGGTTTGGTCCCTGGCGTGGAGTAAATTCCCCTAAACCAGTATGAGTGTGAGAGTACTTTCCTTTTTAAAATATTTTTTTATGGTTATTAGGAGGTTTCTCCATTCTCATTATATAACCTAGGGCTCACAATTCGTATTTTTTCTTTGAACTAATAATAAATTTGCGAGGTTTGTGTAATTTTCCTAACTTTAATGACCTTTTTTATTAAAATAATTTTGGTGGCCAGATTTAAATAATTTCTCCTTTTTATGCATAGAAATAAATCTGTGCAATATTAAATCGTATAATTTTACGAATTGTTTAAATTTGTTTCTAATACTTAGCAATAACTTTTTACGACTATGATAAATTTACATATTTTTAATCCACTTCCAAGTATGTTTTATGCAAATTCATACGTTTACACTCTTAAATGTTTGTGTAAATCTTACGATATACAACTTTAATGTAATAACGCAGTTTGCGTTAATATACATAAGATAAACGCCCATAATTTCGCATTAGCGTTTATTGCGCCTCGTGATTCCTCGTTCGCTACGGTATCCGCGAGACGTTCCGTGTCGAGAAATCCGTAACACTATTAAGCGTCGCGACACGGGCCCGTGGGTTAGAGGACAGTCAAAAGGCTCTCTCTCGCTTGGCCCCCGTGACCCCAACACCTCTTCCTTCCCTTCCGTGACCTCCCGATGCACGATGAATGATTCATGCCCCGCAGCCGCTCTTCTCGGAGTCTAGGGTGGCGCAGGATCACGGAGTCCTCCTCCTCCTCCGCCAGATCCCTCCACTTCCCCTTTTTTCGACCCTTCTACGGCCGCCCGCCCTCCTATTTCGTTCATCCCTTCTTCTTCCCATCTCCCTTTCGCTTCCATTTCTCCTCCCTTTCATCTCTACTCCCCAGCTCTCTCTCTCCCTCTCCTTTATCCCATATTCATGTCCTTCCTCCCCCCACTCCCACTTCGCCGGACGAGCCCTTCTTAAAACTGAGCGTGGGTCGAGGCGAAATCCGCTCTCTTCATCCTGGCGATCCGACCGCCATCTGGGCGAGGGTCGCTTGAGCTACGCCGGCTGCCTTTTCTTCCAGGTCTAAAGAGCAAAACAGCGGAGGATAGAGAAAGAGGGCCCACTGGTCACGGATTGAGCGAGCTCACGTTGCGAAAATAAAAACTTTCAAAGCTGTGACTAACGACTGGCGCGTAATATCTTGTATGAAAGTAGAATTTGTATTTTATAGGGTCACAAATCAAATAAAGGATTAAAAAGATTAGTTTGCTGGAGTCAAAATGATGAATGTATTACTTTTCATGGACATTTTATTACCTTTAACCAATCTTATGAAGGCTTAAAACATAATGAAATAAAATCATACACGTTATTTTTTTACATAGATCGATAGAAAAATATGTTTTTAATAGATCGGTAAATTATTTATATAATACATTTTATCTAAAAATAAAAGTATGTAGCAATTATATATATTGTATGTAATAAGAAGCAAAATGTACGATAGCCCTTGAAATTTATTTTGTCGGTTTTCGCGTACATTTTCTAACGGATTAGTCATTTGCAAAATTTTATCAAACTATAAATATAGGCCGTAGTTGCAGATGCATCCGTAACTTTTTCGTTTTGACGAATAGAAGAAACTGAGCAATGATTCACCAGTATTGACTGCGCAAATACAAGGGATAGTCAAGAGAGGAGCTAGAGAGAGTGAGAGAAGGAGAGCTCTTCCCAGTCGCGATCGAACAAATTGTTCTTCCATCAGATATTATTTCGGTTTCTTGCGCTTCGAAATTCGTATGTTATGTTTATCCGTTTCCTATTGCATCCTGGAGAATCTCGTAAAACACGACAATGAGAAAGACGCTTTCTTCGTTAACCCGTTCAATGGCCTTTCGAACTCCGTGATATCCTCCGCCGCCCTTTCGTCTCTTCCCCCTCATTTCTCTTCGTTTCTTCATTGGCAGCCGTAATTCTGTTTTATAATTCATAAAAACGGATTTTGCGAGCGTTTTCCGACCGTTGTATCGATTTTAAACCGCTTAGTTCGCAACCGTCTCACGCTGTCTCGAGAGTTTCCAGTGGAATTCTGCTTTCGAATTAACCTAGAAAATTCCATTTACATGCAGTGAGTAAGCAAGCACGTGCAATGATAGACGAAGAGTAATTAATGCGGTTATTAATTCTTCTAGTGGGGAACGTTGGACAATAGAGAATGCCTCTTTCGGAATAATACGCTTTATCATCCTGTCTTTACTGTGTTATATCTCGTTAAGGTTGTTGTGTTCCATTACAAGTTCGAGATAATTAATCCTTACTCTTCTTTTTTTCAATGGAAACAATCTAGTATTAAATCTTCTGTTTTTCTCTAATATCAGTTTATTTAATTTCCAAAGCTTGATACCGTTGCTGTATAATTAATTGCCTTAATTCATGTTGTTTTCTGCCTAAAGACAAATAAATCCATCTGTACTTTTAAATTATCTAAACTCATAGAGCAATGTTTTCATCAAAAAGTCGAAATATTATAATTTTTTATATAAAAATAAAACATTAAACCCGGATATAATTGCTCAATTAAGATAATTTATTAGAAATCTTAATGAAAAATATTCACGCTAATTTTAGTTTTGGAGTTTCGTTGGCCAATTATGAGTTCTATATAAAGAACCGGAGTCTCATGATTGTAGTGGAAGAACGCGTAAATGCAAGTTTGACAATTTTATTACGGAAATTTGATAAGATCTCATTTCTTCTTTCTAATGTTTCTACTTAAAAAAATCCAAAACTGTTTGCGATGGGGTCTAGTATCACTCCATCAACACTAAACTTAGAATAAAATCTTAACCTATTTTGCATACGGAACAAACCTTGCAATTAACATAAACAATTGATGAGTTTTCAAAACCCCTAATAATGCATCATATAATTAAAATGTAGCAAGACTTTTATGTTTTGCATATAAGTATGTATATTTATTTTAGTAGTACTCCATTTCTTTAAACGGAAAATGTCATTTGGTTTAAAATCAATAAAAGTGAACCAATTATATCAAAATGAAAGTGGGGACGTGTCGAAGATCCTTGTTTAGACCCAAAATTTTACATCCACTTCTCATTTACTGAAATCGCAAACACAAAGAATGCCTCAATATACAGGGAATACAGGCTGGAATATAGACATCAATGTGATAGAGTCATAGAACTAATTTATGTGGGGTAAAGAGTAGTCAGCGCCATCACCTAGCAAGGGCAGACCCACGCAAACCCTGAGAGACTTTCTTCTTGAAACGCATCGCAAATTTGGCCTTTTTCGTCCAATGACATTGATTTTTTTTACAAAATCATTCATTTGTAAAACGTCACGTTTATAACAGATATAAGTACATAACTAAAATTTAACTCGAAACCTTATAAATCAAGAGAAAAGTGTACACAAGCTGTCCGGCAATATGGATTGAGGATTTAATATTTCTCCAAAATGGGTGTCCCTGTGAATAATTCTACGGAAAATTGCCGATCTCGTGTTTTGGCTGAAAAAAATTCAAGAACAAGCACTTAAAAAAGTATTTATGTCAGGTAACTCTCCAATAACCACATCAAGGCTATGAACAACTAAAGAAAGCATGTAATCTCACCAATTCGTTCAGTTCAGGAGGATTGAGTGACACGGTCTTTGCATTTGCCCTCCCCTCCACAACAACTGGTCAGCGAGAAATAACTCGGCCTCCTGACGACCTTTTTGGCCCTCACCGGTGGCGAAATGGGGCTCTTTATTGGAAAAATTCCTCCCTTTGTGCCACCGGAGAAAGAGAGAAACTGAGAGAACGCGGAAGAGGAGAAAAAGGAATTGGGTTTTCTCGGAATTCGATGACTGCGCACGAGAAGTGAGAGGGAGTGCCCTAAGACCAACCCCAACCACGTGTCACTGCTTCGGGTCGACTTGCGGGTTTCAGACTGCAATCGGCCGACGAGACTAACGGACGAAGAGGGAAAGACGCCGGGAGGGAGTTCGAATCCTCTGGACTGGGAGTTGTTTGCCGGAACGGGCGAAACGGGTGGCGTACATGCGGCGCTTAATGTGGTCGAAATGCGGTCGACTAAAGCGAGGGTGGCGAAAAGAGGAGCGGTTTTAGGGTGGATGGAAGCGAGCCTCCGGACGTCGGAGATATGTTCAACGAGGCAGTTATTGGACCGGGGAATACAAAGGGAAAAGTAAAAATGTCACTGGATGTGTGGAGGCAGAGGGGGAGGGGGGGGAGGGGAGGCAGGAGAGACGAGCGCCAGAGGTAGGCGTAGGAGGGGTCTGTGAGAGGAATGCGGGGATGGGTAGGAAGGAGGCGAAAGGAAACCTCCGGGAGAATATCGAGGTGGAGGAGGTGGTGCGTGAGAATAGGGAAGGTGCGTGGGCGAAGGAGGTCTTAGCAGATGGCGTAGAGGAGGTTACGATCCCCGGTAGTGCGGTTAGCGGAGGCCGAGAGGCACATTTCACTTGTATATTGGGATGAAGTCACGGCGACGAGAACGTTTTGTGGAGCAGAAAGAGGGGGAGGGGATCCCACTCTTCACCCTCTTTTCCCTGTCTTATATATTATCCTCTCTTCTATTACCTCTATTTTCACATTCTTCTATACTGCTCTTGTATTCTTCTCCTCCTCCTCCTACCCTCTTCCCCGTCTAGACACACAGCGAGTCGCATCATCACGTCACCCTCACTTTCTCTTTAATTTCTCCTCTCTCTCCACTTTCCCCAATTTATCTCTCCTCTCTTTTCCCCTTCAATCCCCATTCTCCTTTTAATCTCCTACTATCTCTCTTTCCTCCTCTCTCTTTCACACTCTTCCCTACGGGGCATTTATGCGTGTAAACGTCAAATTAACCTGACATGAGCTTCATCTTTGTAAAGAGAGTTATAACAACTTATTCAAATTTAAAACGAACTTTTCGTCGATCTAAAAATACCAACATAAAGTTTGATAAAAGGCACGTTATTTTGACTCAATAATTCTTTTAGCCAATTTATTTAAAATCACGATTCATATCGTAAATCTTTAATACCTTTTTAATTCCTGACCGTCAAATACAAATTGGGCACTAATTCGTTTGCTAGAATAGACGACAAAGAATTGAATTGATTTAATGGAGTGTGAAAGAATGCGGAGAGACTTCATTGAATTGCTAAAGTTGAGAATTGTATAAAACAAGCTATATCAATTTAAATTAACTATTTTCCATCATGTTTTCTATCAAAATACACTGCTGTCACCATAAAGCAGTGTTTTCCAACCTTTTTAGAGTCGCGGCATCCTCCATCAGTAATAATCGTGGTGAAGTTGAACCCCTAACTCCAATCTCCGAATATTCTTTCATTTTGAAGTGCCTTTGCGACGAAATGAAGGTCGACTTAACTCTGGCTTTCATTTTTGAAAGCCGACGATGCAAAATGAGGCTAAAAATGGGAAAACAGAATATTTTTTGCGGCACCCTTCAGAACACTTCACGGCACCCCGGTTGGGAAACACTGCCATAAGACATAACAGTCAGGCGTTACGATTCGCGAAAACTGTTATTTTTCATTTCCTTTCGAATTGCTTTGTAATTTATCAACGATTTACCTTAGTTTACGTTTGCGATAAACCGTAGCAATTAATGATATAATCTTATAAAATTTGACTAATTTTCATTTATATGTTACACAATCAAAAATAATTATTTATTGAATATTTAATAATAGATATTAGTAGTTATTTAAACAATAATTATCGTTAAATTTGTGGCATTTGCTTATCGTACTTAAGCAACCTACTTCATTATGCGTGTCTTAAAAAACTTCTACAGAACATGGAATTCCACCCAAATCTGTCCGAGACCGATTTTTTCCGTCTCAAATTGTCATAACAGAGTCGCAATCTGAGTACACGGAGAGCGGCGCGTGTTCATACGAAACGGATCGAACACGAAGTGGAAGCGGTAGAATATTAAGTTTGGAAAAATTCAATGGAGATTTTTCTTCTAAAAGGAATGAAACTTGATGGAAAACAGTTTCGAAATACATCCAAATAAGAAATGGCAGGGATAAGGGAATATAGGAGCGGCGAGTGGAAAAGGGGAGGCGGAGGGCGCAGAGGGGAAGAAGTGGGGAGGGGCTAAGAGGATAGGTTTAAGAGGGGAAAAGGAATGAGGAGAGCGCGGCATGGAAATTTGGTACGGGAGACGTATTTCAGCAGAAGAGATGCGGGGAGAGGAGGTGGCTAGGGACGACGACGACGGTCGGGAAAGGTAGGCAGTGGATGGAATTGGTTGAGAAGCAAAGAGAGGGAGGGAGGGAGAGGAATGAGAGAGGGGGAGAGAGGAATGAGAGGGAGGAGGGAAGGAAATGAGGAATGGAGGAAAAATGTAGCTTTTTGGAGGGGTGTGAGAGGTGTAGGAACGACTCGGAGAGTGGATGTGGCCGAAGGGGGGAGAAATGGAATTGAAGATGAGGATGGAATGAATTGGAGGAGGCTGTGAGAGTCCGGTGTCAAGGGAGAAGGGGGAGGCTGAAGTAAATAAAGGAAGGCAGGGGGAAGGGAGGGAGGGAGTTGTGGAAGAAGGGGGCGGCGGGGAGGAAGGGAAATAAGTAAAAAATAGTGTGTGAGAGAGAATAAGAAGAGATGTGAAGAGGAAGGGGGAGAGAGAGGATCCCTCGAAAGAAGAGAAACATTGAAAGAGCGGCGAGGGAGGGAGAAAGAGGAACGGAAGAGCTGCTCGAATACGGATTAAAGAGTGAAGCCATTTTTTGTCCGGCGCTTGCCAACAACAGCATAAATCTTTGACGCTGCGGGCGTTTCTATTCCAACTTCAGTCCGTGAGACAGATTACATTAACATTATTTACACAGTTTTAACTATTAGTATCGTCTAGTGCTCTCTTGGTCTAATAGGCATATTTGAAACCTCTCCAGAACACTTCTTTGAATGAGAAATGAGAGCTTTCCAAACAAAAAATTCTCTCGACATGAAAATTGTCTCCTGAAAATATACAAATGCAATTTATGATTTCAGAGCGTGAGTATATTCATACGAAGTATTCAAAGGCGTATATTAATAAGCAAGTTTAAAATAGCGTACTCACATATTTTTGTTTGAAAACTATCGGATCTCAAATTGTGAATTTATTAGTGGCAGAAAGGAAAAATTTCCTCCACGGCGTAAAATAGAAAACGAAAATTTCCTTAGGAAATCAGAGACGGAATTCATTTTTAATAATAAAATACATTTTTTGTTGTTTGTTTGACATAGAATCGGGCTATGAAAATTCAAGCGCCGCACGCTATTTCGAGAAAGGTCAGTTCCCGTGGGAAACTTTTTACGCGCGGAATAAAAAGGAGGAAAGCGTAGTCGAAGTGTGTGCGTGAGAAGGGTAGAAGTAGAGAGGTAGATGAAGAGAGAGGGAGAGAAAGCGAAGAAGAAAGAGTGATAAAGGAAAGAAGGAAGATATGGTCGGTTAGCGAGCGTTAACGCAGAGAGGAGCGCCTCCCGAAGGAGGGGAATGGGGATAAAGGTGTGAAAAACGTATCTTATATGGTAGGCAAGGGAGAAATCTGAAAGTAGAGGAGGAAGAGAGTGAAGGAAAGGAGGAGAAGACAAATGGCCTCTGTGAGAGATGCATAGAGGAAAGGAGAGAGAGAGAGAGGGAAGACAAAGGTCTAACTAAGGCGCTAGGTGGCGTAAATAAAGTGCGCACACTCGAGGAATTAAACGTAGAGTGAGAAGTTACATTCATATTCCTAGAAAGAGGAAACGAAGGTTGGGAATGAGAGAGAGAGAGGGGAGGAGGGAAGGGGAGGGGGAGGGAAGGGGAGGGGAGGGAGAGGGAGAAAAGGAGGCGAGAGAGGGAAAAAATGGAACTCTGGCTGCGAAGGTCGTGAATAAAATGCCTTCCGAAAAATCGTGCGCTGGAAGCAAAGAAGGGGGATAAAGGGAAATGTTTAGTTATTTGAATTGAAGGAGTGAGAATAGATTATTCCGCCGTGATTGGGAGCTAGAGTGAGTGGAGGGGGAAAAGGGAGATGGCGGAAGGAGGGAGGGGGAGAGAGAGGGAGGGAGAGAGGGAGAGACGTATGAATGGATGGGAGGAGAGGAGAGCGTTGTGTCGCCTGAGAGAGGTATAAGAGAGATCGGTGAGCGGTGAAGGGAATCGGAGAGAGATAGGAGGGTGGCAGGGGGTGTGACGGTAAGCGAGAGGGCGTGCTTGGAGGAGAACGCGCAAGGAGGGAGGATGGATGGGGCGACAGGATTTGAGGGTGGGACACTCTACCCTTGGGAGTAATTCATGCGCCTTACCTGCTAAACCCGAGGTGTTTTGTGCGGGGGAGGAGAGGGGCGGAATGGGGGCAGGGAAAGGGGCGGATCCATGGGGGAGATTGGATGAGATGGGTTCATCAGAACTTAAAACGCTTCCCAGGGAGAGAACCTCGAGACCTATTTGAGAGAAATATGTGGCTCGGCTTCGTTTGAATTATTCCAAATTAACGCTTTCTTGACTCTATAGCGGCGCGCCCTCTTTGTTATTACAATCGCATCACGTGGGAATTATTTGATTTACGCTTATAGATACACGTTGCGAATAATCTTCCATTAATTTTTACTGGCAGAAAATTACACCATCGATCAAACTAAACTGAATCGAATGCTTTGAAAAAACCGTTTCCTTTAGTACATCAATTAAATTGCCTGCGTATTTGTAACATTTCTTTGAAGATTGTCTTCAATAATCGTCATGCCACTAATTCTATAGCGTATTCAAACTGGCACATAACGGAGAGGATGGAAAAACTTTAGTTTATTATATCTTTAAATATTTTAAGCTTTGTATACTAATTCGAGTTTCTGAAAATGCGTACTTTTAAAACTAATCCATGTTTTTGAGATAGATTCGGGGATTGGCTAAAACATTCAACGTCTGTGCAGGTACATCAGTTCATGGCATTCTAGAATTCGTAATTAGTGATGACTACATTCATATTCCAAATGACCTTCAGCCACCTAAAACAGCTGTAAAAACGTTGATTATATCAACAGCTGAATGTGAGCGGTCGTTCTGTACCATGAACATTATTATATCTTCAATTCGAAATTCACTTCTGTTAAAAAAAGCATCAAGTCTGATGTTTATCTCATTGGTTGGTCCTCCGATGTATGATTTTAATCCTGAAAGTAATGTTAAATTGTGATTGGGAAAGGGACGACGTGATTCAGACTACATTTCTTGTCCTGCTCGTGCTCTTACAGAACAAATAGACGGCGAACATTTTTGAAGGTGAATACTTTTTTGGGTTAAACTGTAAAAATAATTTTTTTAATTAAAAAAATTAATGTCTTTTTTAGACGTTGATTCGCCTAACGTAAACTTGTTTTGATTAGGTTAGTTTCGGTAAACCATCCCGCTTCCTTTTTTTCCACTTCAAGCGCTGCACATACGTCAACAATACATTTTTATGTTACCTTTTGGAGGCCTAAAATGCTTACTATATTATGCACCATTTATGGAATAGAATAAAATTATGCTGTGACTTTGACATGATGTAAGCATGCTCGATATAATTTATGCATAAACACATACAATAGATCCTTGGCTTATTTCAACAAGCATGGGTCGCACGAGATAAAAACGAGTTTGCTTAGAGGCAGCTTCAGCGAGGACATTTTTCTGGGAAAGGTTTTTTGGACCTCCGATGGACAGATATCAACCGAAATGAGTTTTAAAAAACTCAGAAGAGTCCCTTATTCGAGGAAAAATAAAATAAAATAAAAAACGCTGTGAAATCACTTCTGCGTCGCCTATTCTTTGGTGCGTTTACGGTCTGACGCAAGAACGGACAAAGTCAATGCATTAACGTTTTTGGCGGCGCTCACGGAGGTCGCTGTGGTGAAAAAAAGGAAGATCGGAGGGCGAGGAAAGGGAGAGATAAAAACACTATAGATAGAGAGAGGGGGAGGAGCGACTTCAATCAATCAGTGCCCGCTCCTGACATAGACTATTGATCTTCTTCGGGATCTCCTCTACCTTACAGGCCATCTCTCTCTCCCCCTCTGCTCCTTCCTCTCCACTCCCCCTCTCCTCCTTCCTCTCCACTCCCCCTCTCCTCCTTCCTCTCCACTCCCCCTCTCCTCCCCTCCCCCCAACCCCCGTGTCCCCTTCCATTCTGTCGTCAATCCACGCGTGTGATATCCATCAGAGTCCTCGTGGGCGCCTCGCAGCACTCTCTACTCGACACCCTCGGCCCTCCATGCCGCCGGGGAATGAAAGATGGGCCCCGGAGACAAGGGATTGAAGGGGAGGGCCCATGCGACGGATCCGAGTGGTATCTGGTTGCTTGGAGGGGAGGGGGGGAAGGAAGGAGGGGAGAGAGTGGACGGCGGAAGGACACGGCGGTCGCCATGATGGGGTGCGGATAGCGAACGGTTGTTTGTTGAGCGAATCAGAGCGTGCTCCTGTCTCGGAAATATTACAAACATTATCTGGCAGGTAAGGGATTGTTTTTGATGTCGGGAATGGGAGATGCTGTACGTGCTGACGCAGACGGGATAGAAGGATTGATAAATCTTCAGAAGGGAATGTACAAACACGATTTTTTACTTGGCAAGGATTACAGATGTGACCGGAGACCAACTTCGTCCGATTCAATATCACGGATTTAGTGATTAAAATTAACAGGAAATGAAAAATCCAGCATTTCGGTACAAACCGTCAATTTATGCCATTCATTCATAGTTTTCGATCCTAAGCTTGGTTTGACATGTCTAGGGAATAAACACACATGATGTGGTGGTTTCCCGTTGCCTTCCACATCAGACACACATGAGTGATGAAATATGAATTATGAGTACGAACACAAACATCCATGCCCTTGGCGGGATTCGAACCCGCGACCTTAGTGATGGTAGGCCAGTAGGCTAGCCCTTCCACCACCGGGGCCGGCCAATTTATACCAACAGTACGTATATTCATCTTTTTTTCATTATTAATGACTTAATCTAGCATTTGTAGAATATTGAAGCGAAAATAAATCAACTCACAACTGGAAGAAGAAATTTTAAAAATATAGTTCACCGAAAAGAAATTTTCATGCAAATACTAAATTTGATACATATGTTGTCATATTTATAAGAAATTTGAGTGTATTAAACCATAGCGTTTAAAATTTTAACAAATTCATTTCCACGTGGAAGAGTTTCAGGGATATTTTGTGAACAGAAAAAAATAATAGGATATACAAGGCGACGCCTGATTTTCCAGAAACGAATGTCTTGATTGATTATTGTCTTGATTTCAAGCCTATAAATTTAATTTCAAATTTCACCCCAAATAAAACAATTTGGCCCTCAGTTTAGCTGTCTCCACTGGGAACGCTCAACTCTCTCTGTCCCTAATGGGATTCTGAAAAGTGTGACACCTTTTATAAAAGAGCGATCCAGACATTCATTCTTCGCGATGAATATATATGCGGAGAAGCAGAGGCGCAAACACACTCACTCGTGATGAAAGATATAAATAATCGGTCCTCGTGGGATCTTGCTCGGAGCGAGAACGGAGCCAAGGGAGGCGTAAGAGTGTGAGAAGAGAATCCGATTGGCTGAGAGAGAGAGAGAGAGAGAATAGGAGGGAGAGGGGAGGGAGATTGAAGTAAGGGAGTGAGGAAAACGAGATTGTTTTCAAGAAATGTGCTAAAAAGTGTCGAATAAATTGCTTTATTAGACAAGTAACTTGCTCATCTAATAAGCGAGCAATGCCTTATGAAGGAAACCAGTTAGCTATGAAACCCATGGATTCGTAATTGCATGAAAAGTAAAGGAAAAAGACGATTATGTTTGTTTTTATTTATGATTATCCAAAATAATTGTTAGAATATACCGCTGCTAGATTCGTATTTTTAAAGGTAACTTTCTGCTCATCGCATTAAAAAGGGAGGTCCTAAAATACACTAACGAGAATTAAAATTTGAAAAGACCACGTAAGAGACAAACAAAGCCGTTTATAAAAGAGACCCTAAAAATCAAAATTTTTAAATTTTTCGTTCAAACGTTTCGCATGACTCCTGTGGAGGACTATCCAAAAAATAAGTACGTACTTAAATTTTAATGTACGTATATATTTATTAGCGAATTTATTAGCGAATTTTAAAGTTTCAAATGAACGACAATCCGGTGTGGGAGAAATTCATAATACAATGTAATTTGGTGCTTATATGTTAGGCTACCTATGGACATTTTCACGGTTGACGTATTAAACATAATTCATCGAAGAAATCTATTCGATGTTTGCTTATATCCTTAAAGTGGGAATATATGTTTATTAAAATGCATGGAAATAAATGACATTCAATTTTTACTGCGAAAAGAAAATCTAAATAATAACAATTTCTTTATTACACAGAAAAATTGGAGTTTCTTTGATATGAAAACCAATTTTAAGATTCTTAATCATTTTAACAGGCTACTTTTAGAGAAAATAGCAATGATAGTTTATTATACGCAGCAGAGGAAACAATTCATTTATATATAAAAATTGTAACTTTAAATTATGATTATAAAACCAACATTGGCACCTGATCTTAAATTAATAAAAATCGCATTTCGATGAATATACAGATATTGCGAAACACGGTGCTCCAGCCTGATCAACCACAGTTGGTATCGATATCAAGAGCGGTTAAGTAGAATAACAGTAAGAGAGCGACCCGAAGAGAGGAAATGACGGACAAAGAAGGTGATGTAGAGGGAGGGAGCTGCGTGAGAGGGAGATTAAGGGTCGAATGGAGAGAGGGAATTGGAGGGAGTGGCGACATGAAGATGGCGGTCGAATGGGACGAGTCAAAGCGGAAGGAGAGAGGCGGAAAAGGGTTGATTCCTCCCCAGAAGAGAGAGGGACAAGTTTGTCGACTTCAACTCCGCCAACTTCTCGCACGCAGCCTGGAAGAGTTTACGTCCGCATGCTGATCTCCGGAGCAGCAGACTGCGTAAGGAGCAAAGCGCCGGGTGCTGCGAAGCGGAGATTTAGGTTTAGGTGCGAACTGTGTGCTTCGTGTAAGGCTTCCGTGTTTACTCAGTCTGGCGGAAAAGGGAGGTTGGCGCCATCCCGACCCGCAGAGGGCGACGCCTAATTCCTGAGCGTCGCTGCGGTGACGAATCGAAACGCGTCCCGCTCAAATAGGATTTCAGAACCTCTCGACTTAAAGCGACTTTTGATTATGCTCATCCACCCGGTTGTACGCACTTCGAAGGAGTGAAGACGATTCAATATCTCTCTTGGGTGACAGCGATCTGTTGATTCCCAAAGACAAACTGAGACTTCTGCTACGGTGTCGCCGAGGTTACCTTCGTAAAACTTTTACGATTGCATTACGGCCTAAAAAAAGCGGAGAAGAAAAAACGACACTGTTCGAGCACGTAGATATATGATTGCATAACGCAAAATGTTTTATTTTTTCTCTCGATTTTGTATTTTATTTATTTTTTATTGGGCTGACGGCGAAAGAAAAAGCAACGTCAGAGGCGATAAGGAGGCTTAGTTAGTCGTAACAGACAGTTTGAAGTGGAACGGTAGAGATGCGAGAAAGACCAGAGTTCTGCCGATGAAGGACAGAGAGAGAAGGTGTAACGGAGGGGCGGAGGGCGTGGCGGAAACGATAGCGGAGGATGGGGCGGGTGGCGGAGGAGGGCGGGAATGCGGGCGAGTCTAAGTTTGACGGCCGGGGGATCACCGCGTGGACTCGGAGAAAAAAGGGTGTGATTGATGATCGGATCACTTAAAACGGGGATTCGGTGGCTGGAGTGGCGGTCTCTGACACGGATATTGCCGAGAGGTGAAGAGATGGCCGCCTTATTCATCGGACGATGAATGAATCCCTCTCTCCCGTTCTCTCTCTCTCTCCCTCAGTCTGTCCGCGAGCAATGGAATCAAAGAAGTGTCGCATTTTCACGTTCGATATTTTTGCAATCGAACGATGTGCTTTCGCATTTACATTCAAACTTCCTCGCCGCTCGAAACATTCCAGTCGAGCGGAACGAAACCGCTGTTTTTTTTGGAGAAACTGTGACAACTTATAACTTTAGAATCGCTTTATAAACTTTGCGCATTAATAATTCCCTCGGATTGGTATGAACCGATTGTTATGCGTATCAGAAATAAAATAAAAATTCACCCTGAAAGCCTAAAGTAACAGTTTTGATCGTAAAGTAATTTATGCCGGCCTGGTTAGACTGGTAGGTAGTGTGCCTGCCTTCTAATCCAAAGGTCGCGGGTTCGAATCCCGCTTCGGGCATGGATGTTGTGATTCGTCTTGGGATTTTTCCCCTACCTGGAGACAAGCCTAAAAATTGGCTTTGCGGGGAATGCATCATTAAAAAAGATATCCTGCCGAAATAAATTCCAATAATGCCGTAAATAGTGAATGTGGCGGTTGTATGAAGTTTTTACTTTATTTATTTCAAAAAGGAACTGAAAATATGTCCACGAAAGAATTAAAATCGTGTATCTGAAATTCAGGTGACATTAATCAAATGATATTAAAACGGAAGCTTTATCGTCGCATTAAACTGCCTCGCTCGTCGCGAACCGCGGCGTGGTAAATGTCGCATATTCTCCGTTTTAATAAACGTAACCCTTCTGAGAATTTTTATCACATTTTCCAAAAATATTTCCACTTGTTTATAATTCTCATCTCCGTCGAAAATATTTCATCATGGCTACTTTCATCTCTCCTCATTATCAAAATTTGATTCTCTTAAGAAATCGCTTCTGCGTCCTCTTTCACCCCCGTTCCGCCATCTCTTTCGTTACCTGTACTTGTTTATTCCGCTTTCGTTTTAAGAAATCTTTAGAAATTATTCAGACTCAGAATCTCCATTCATAATTTTCCCTATATATCGTATAATTTGCTTGGTGACGAATTGATGTTTTAAAACGTTCGGAGCACCATAGGCGGCATAAGATCCAGGGGCGTTGTGGTTAATCTCATTCGACTCATACTTTCAGGATTAATTGGCTTTACACCTTTTAAATTTTTAGTGCTCACTGTCTACACTGAAGTCATGGGTTCGATTCTAGGAGAGTTATTTTCTCCATTTGATTAACACGTGGATAACTGTAGCGCATTAATCATTTGCACAATAAAATTATACAACTTTCATATGCCATTGACTATTTTCACTTTCTGGAACGTTCAGTTGTGTGGATTTTGTATTTATTGTTTGCTTTTTAGTGCATATAAAAGTTGGTTTCTTTAATTTTAATTTTATTTTAACCTAGTACATGATTCACGCATACCCGTCATATGTGACTGGTAATTACGCCAGTAGATTCATGAAACGGTTAATTCATGTTTTTACACGTATTCAGGAAAATTTTTAATGTTATGTATAGTCGAAGACTTCCTTTGATGGAACCGGAAGGAATACGAGTCTTTTCAGAAATCGCTAAATTAAACTCGGATATTACATGCTGTGGTATCTAAGAGCGGGTCCATGACTGCAGTTGATGAAATGTTTAATTAAAAAAATTATTTTGCAAATGTAGTAGCCTTATATAGCTGAAAGGGACCCCATTAATTGACAGCAAATTTATCTTTTCACTAATGTTTGACAGTGTTACCAACGCCCCTTCATCTTAGCGTGCGCAAACTTCCCACTCCTATATAAAGGGACACTTTCTCTTTCGACTAATACGTCCAGAGAACGACCTATTCCTTATAGGCAAATACAGGCTGAACACAAAAGAACTTTACACTTTCAAAATGATAGGTACAGAAAACAAATTCGGTGTACTTCAAAACTAGTGACACCTAGCGGCGGCGGCGCGGAACAACAATCGCCCAGATCATTTGAAAAAAAAACTTCGAGAGTTTCTCTATCTACTGATGTAGGTCTCAAGTTCTAAGCCGCATTTGTTTTCTGTATCATTTTGAAAGTGTAAAGTTCTTTTTTGTGACCCAACGCTTCAATAAGTACACTTTCTCAAAATGAAGCCAACGGTCACCTCTCTTTTTCTTGTTTACGTAAAATAAAAAGCGAAGCTGATTCTCTGGAAGTGTAAGAAAACAAAGGTTACACTGTAATCATAAGTAAGAGGAGGAATGTGGCTCTGCGCGCGAATGGCTGTTTCAGTGAAGAAATACACGTAATTAGGTTGCTACGTGCGAATGAAAATGGTTTACTACATTGAACAAAATTGATAGATTCACCGATAATATGATAACTACTACTCAATTTGTAAATCGAATTTAACGTCAATTATAGCATGCTTCAAAAATTAATACAACTCTTCTAGATTTATCAAGCTCTTGTCAAGCCATATTAAACCTGAGAAACTTAAGCATCATCTTTATAGAGGAAGTTTGTCTAAACATCCGAAAGTGACGTCAAATTTTAAATTTATTGAATGAAGGTATGAATAGATTTCTCGAACAACGAGATGTGTAAATTTAACTTCAATCGAACAACTCGAAAGCTCTGCTTGAGATTTTCGTGGCTTCTCTTTTGATTGTGCCGTAAAAGTATTTGAAAGGTAGTCAGGGCGACAATAGGCTTGAAATCAAAGGGAACGATTCGGAATCAGGAAAGCAAAGGCACTCTTTCTTCCTCAGTTTCTATCACGTTTCGCTCCGCGAAATATTCGCCCTACCGAGAAGTACGTGTCACCCCAAGAGATGGAGCCACGAGTAAATGTCGCCGTTTCCTCTCAGCCACGCACTTTTTATCTCCCCATATCAATTCACATCTTCACCCGCCGCTTCAATGTCACTCCCTCCCTAAGTCTCGCTCCTACTCCACTCCCGATCGACAACTTCGAAATTCTCTCAAACGCTTCTCTGCAGGCCTCTTTCTTCCCCTCCCTCCCTCCCTCCCCGCCCCCTTCTCTCTCTTTCTCTCCTCATCCCATTTCCTCCTTTGATAGAAGAATAGAAGGAATGTCACATTAACGAATATTAATTTGACTGGAAAGTGTTTTCAGACACTTTTCTACGTTTATAATAAGTGCTAGAGTGTAAGTGCGAGTCGTCATACTCCTGAATTGCGCGAATAATTTATTTAATTTCTTTCCAGGTGAGTTTCAACTGACGACTAAGTTGAATGACGGCATTGGTGAGTGCAATTCTTCTTACATTTATCATCAGTTGAAGAAATTCATTCGAATTTCATTCACATTCGATATGTGAGCTTGTGCATGTGTGTGTGTTTTACTCTGGCATCATTAATGACGCGTTTTCGATCAATTTATCAGTATTTGTAAGCTCTCCTATACGAATGCATACTGTTTGCGCAATCCTCGTAAAAACATTCAATCAGCTTCCTTCTTTATGAATACATAATATTCCCCATTTAAGACGGATATTCATTCTTGAAAAATACGACGTATAACGAAATAACTTATAGCGAAACCTGTTCTTCCATTGGCATAATGATAAAAGTAGAGAGTTACGCGCCTGGCTGACACTTTGTGACACATTCGTTCAATTTTCAACCCTTTCAATATGTGTTAATACAGCATATAAGAAATGTGTTTTAAATAATATAATAAAATGAAATATATGAAATTAATGCATATAGAAACACTCGCCTTGGACGATTCAGAAGTTGAAACTACTGTATGATGCTGCGGACAAATACAGGGGCATTCGGCAATGAATTGAAACATTTTGCAATTCCATATGGGGTGAGAAAATAAAATGAAATTTCATGAAAACTAATAATAAATGTGAAATTAATAACGGAACTAAAAGGATTTTTCATTAAAGTAACATTTTATATAATGAAATTGGGATTTCTTGAATCTCGCCTTTGGATCTTTCAAAATGGCGTACCTACGTGCGAAGCGGAACAATTTTTAGTGAAAAACGTTCCTAAATTCATTGGCGGCGTAGTTATATGCGAAGCGACGTAAAGCGGGGAATTGCTGTATGCCTGTTTTAATTCACCTAAATCATCTTGATGCGTCACTCTCGTTACGTTGAGTATGAAATGTACAATTGAGAGAACCAGTTGGATAGTCCAAGATAAATGCTAAATGTATTCAAGAACATGATGTCTTCAATAGCTTTCGTCTAGATTCAAGAGCTCGTGTCATATCTAAACAAAAAAGATGAAATATAGAGATAAAGGTCAGGCCATAATCGAAGCAGCTGGAAAAATTGACGCAGAGATAAATCCGTTCCTTATTCATTCTGCATATCTCTTAATTGCAAACAGCTGGAGAAAATACTTGACTATTGACCAACTAGTGTATAGTCCGTCAATAATGACGGGAGGAAAGATACGATCGTTCCAACTATTTAGGGAGATCATATTAACATCTGATACTTCAACTGCCTTGAAAATCGTTTCCCCTCCCTTTCTCCTCCCTCCCTCTCCCCCACTCTCTCTCCGTCTATCTCGTATTAAAAGCATTCAAAACACGTTTATACCCATAAGGATTGAAATAACAATATGATATAGAGGTCTAACAATGGAATAGGTAGGCAAGGCAACATCCCCTTAAAATGGCTATATTTCCTCAAACTGTGTGAATTAAACGTTTAAATTGAGCGATTTAGAACTGTAGGCGGAAAAAAGATGAAAAGAATAAGAAACTTCATAGTATTTTCTTCAAAATGGTTTACATCCGAAGTTCGTAGGTTAATTCTTTCTAATTTTAATCTAAAAAAGAATGAAAGCCTGCACGTCGAAATGTCCATCTTTACGTGTTACCTTATGGGAAATGGAAATTATCCCCTGGAGTCGAACCCGAGTCTTTGATCTCAAGTGCGATACATTAAAACGTTTTGTTATTATATCATAATGCTATCCTCAAAACTTCATCAGATTCGGTTGAGTCGTTTGCGAGATATTAAGCTTCAAAAAGCATTACACACAAAGTGTCTTTTGTATACGTACTTTGGATGTACGAGGGCGAGTCAATAAGTATCCTCAGCGTGTTCATATTTTTTTGTTGAGATTGGCCCCAATGCTGAATCCGTGCGCAATAGTAAGCGCGAAGCCTCTCTGTTTTATTAGTAACATATTTAACCTTGGTCATACAGTTGACTTTCTAAAAATTCCATGGCAGATTCAGGGGAAACTGATCGATGTCACAGATGTCATCAGGTTAAAATCTTTTGTAAAGGCGTCGATTGGGCAGAAACAGCGGATGGAGAGGGAAAGGAAAGGAAGCTAAAAGAATCGTGGAGGCGGGCTAGGCTATCTGGGATTGGTGATATTTCTCTGTTCCTTGGGTCACCTTTATACATAAAAAGAAACTTCTTTCCAACAGCCGCCATCCACCTGATGATCATATCAAGTGGCGCTATGAGACGTAACAGTTTCAGTAGAATTATTCCAAATTAATAAACCATTCATGAATCTGATTCAATAGGTATTACTTCTTATGTTAAGTAACTCCACAGCTTCAAGGCTTCCTGGTAAATTACATATCGTAAGCGACTGACTCTACGTATATCTCTTTTCTGAGCGTAGCACGAGTCTTGAATTATTCTGTTATTCTTTTACATCATCGCAATTTTTGATTCGCTTCAGAGAGGCGTTTCCCATCTACTTCCCAGTCTATCTCTCATCCCCATCTCCTTCACTCTTTTTCCCTCCCTCCCTCTCTCTCTCCCTCTCTCCTTCCGCCTTAATATCCACTCCATTCTCCACTTTCATCTCTTTGGCGAGGCTTTTCTCTTCAATACGACACCGAAATCGGCATCCATTGCTGTCTCTCTCTTTCTCTCTCTTTGGGTCAAAAAGGTCGCGAATTGGAAGTTGGGAAGGTGGAATGAGAGGTAGGGGTAGGGGGTGGGGGTGGGGTGGGGAAGCGAAGGAGGAGGAAGAGGAATGGGAGAAGAAGATTGAGGAGGGAATTGAAAGAGGGCGCTGAAATGCATGGACGATGAAAATTAATTTCTTTGTATGAGGAACCTTTTCATTTTATCCGAAAACCTTTGAGAAATGAGAGACATCTCTAAGGCACTTGCATGCCTGACTCTGTCTTTTTAATCTTTTTCGTCGTTTAAACTTTCCACTACCAAGGTTTTTGATTCCTTCATATTGCCAACAGGGATGACAGCGTTAAGGTTTTTTTGTTGATTTTTGCCTTATTACTACACTTTTCCGCGTTTTTGTCTCATAAAAATCGTAAAATATTATTCATACCGAAACAATCTTGTAAAACTGACCAAATAGAATATTCCTTGCATCATACATTTTCATCGTAGGAGTAGTCATTTTCTAGAAAATCAAACAAGACCGTCGCAATTCCCTTTGAGCTTGGAAAACTATGAGCAACTGGGGCAAAATACTATTGAAATTAATCTTCCATTGAAGTGAGTCAATCTGCGCACATGATGTTTACCGAATCATATTCAAGTTTCAAAACGATAATTTTACTTTGGGACTTTCTCTTGATTTTGCTTCCTTTCATTTACTCACAACGGAATAAGAAGGATACATAAATTCATGTTGAAACGTGCATTTGTTTTTAAAAGACAGTGAGATTGAAATCATATTGCATGGTTAGACATTTAAAATTCCAAAATTTACAGAGATCGTAAACTTTATCATCAAAATGCGAGAACTGTCGCTCATCTTTGCCGCAGAATCAGATTGCAAGCATACACCCGCGTGTCTCCATGTGATAATCTAATATAATAATTTTAAAAACATAATACAAAAACCCATCTAATACTTGTACGAGGTGAGATATTTGGACGTAATTCGAAATAGAGATCGTCATTTTAATTTATCGAATAATTCCAATTTAGATCCGCATCGTAATGTTCGAGTTTACAACTCGTATTGATAATAAAAATATGAAAAGTTTCTGTAGATGTGTAGAATAAATTCGATGTTTAATTTTCGTCGAATTAAGTTAGATCAGATAAGATATTAAGTTAGCAGGGCGTATGGAAGCATTTAAATTGAAAGCAACATCACTTTTAATTTAATAATGTTTCTTTGTTACTGAAAGATCAGAAATTTGACTCTCATTTAGAATTTTAATCCTCTGCAGGTAAGCAGGCTTAAATGAAACGAAAAAAAGAGCATCGCTACCCGTACGAGCATTACGGTGGCCTGATACGTGCAGCTCCTCGCTCACACTTCCCTCTCGCGGTGCGCCGAGCAAACATTCTACGCTTGAAGTGGTCGGGCGAGTCTCGAGGTGCCTTAGAGGACGAAATCGCGAACAAAGGATATTTTGATAAGCGCCCTTTCGACCCGAATCACGCCATTCTTGGCCGACCCGTGAGTGCGGGCCCCGCAACGTGCTTCCGCGTCCTTGGCCATTACGTGCACGATAGAATCGTTTACCCAGTCGATAGTCGCCTATCACGCCTTCGCCGGACTCTCTCCATCCCTTTCTCTCTCTCTCTCTACCCCTTTCTCCATCCGATCCATCTCCCCGTTCTCGCCCTTCTCTCGTATTCCCCGTTCATCCGTCGAAAAACACGCCGCCCGCTTTCTCCCTTTCACTACGATCGAACAATCCGAAAGTTCGATTATCATATCGACGAACTGTCGATTTTCATATGATATAAGGCATTATTCTAAAAAGACTGCATACTATATCTATATATAGATATTTATAAAACAAAGTGTTTGTATGTGTGTGTGTGTGTCATTTTAACCGGAATAAAGAGTTAAGTGGTGTAGTTCGGTTTTAAAACCAATTTGATTGACTTCTAATTTTATAAAACATTTTATTTTTTAATTTTCTCCATTTGAATAACATAGGAAAGAGTGCATCTTATTTTTCATTTGAATTTGAAAATTACTTTGAATCATGATACGAACTTGAGACATAGATGGTTCTATGCAGGAAAGAACAAAGTTTATTTTTTAATGAAGACAGAATATATATATAAATATATATATATACTTTATTTCGTTTGTCTTCAGCACCCCCAGCGGCTCTCTAATTCAGGTAATGGTCCACTGGGCTCCCTCCAACACCTTGTTGCCACCCCTATATATATATATGTGTGTGTGTGTATACACACACACACTTATACATATACACACACACACACACACACACACACATAGTGTATATATATATATATATATATATATGGAGAAAGATGCATCTGTTCGTTTATCTTCCAACACCGATATCGGCAATATTTATCTGTCAACTTCGAAAGCAGCACGTGAAATATGGGACTATGGGTTGAGCAGGCCATCGGTCTCCCATTTGTCTTTCTCTCTTCTCCTCTGGGAATCTTATCGGTTATCCTTGTTGATCTTATATTCTTTTTTTAAGATGGAAGACATTCGAGGATTCTCACCCGAATGTGTTGCTTGTGATTCTGATGCGAGAAGTTCTTAAGGATTCTTTGATTTTCCTTACTACCTTTTTGATTTTATCAGCTCGTATTGATTTTTATGGCAGTTTTAATTTAAAATAATTAGCAACAAAATTTTATTACGTAAAATTGTTTCATTGTATTAAAACTTGAAAGAGAAAATGTGACAAAAATCATGAAAATATTGTGGAATCCTTTCTTCCTACTTGTATTTTAGATACTTTCCAACAATTCTTCGGTCCAGGTCAATGAAGGTACTTCCTTTTTTCTTTGTAGGTGAATGTCCACTTTCTAATTTTGCTATTTCTCTTTTTATCTCGCCAACTTCATCTTGAAGCATAATTAGAAGTATGTACTACAATGAAGGGTAGATTTATATATAAAATTAATTTTGTTAACAATCTCAACGCTGTCTTTATCTAGCACATTCTTGTGACAATTTTGCATCATTTCATTCCCGCTTCGTTTATTTCATTTCTGATTATTGTTAGAACACGTGAAAATGAATTTTTTGCCACGTGATTTCGTATTATAAAAATGAAATGCTAATGGGTCTTTATTCGAGGCGTAAACATTGTGGCTTTTCCGTTCAATAATAGATAATCAGGTACTTTCCTGTTAACGGGAATACCTTAAAAAATGAACATGTATTGTTATGATTGTTTGAGAGGATATAACATTGAAAGGATATTTTGACGTATTGTTGGATTTACGATATTTTATTAACTGATTGGCCGGTCTCGACATTTACAAACCCAATCTCCGGACAACGTGGAGGGTTTCTTTGGTTCCGGGCGAGGCGAAGGGCGCGGTAGCGCCCGGAGACGACTACCCATTACAACAAAGCGAGCCGAAGGCTCGTCGATATATCCTCTCAATTTGCGGACCAATAGTCAAGAGGATGTAACATTGAAAGGATATATTGACGAGCCTTCGGCTCGCTTTGTTGTAATGGGTAGTCGTCTCCGGGCGCTGCCGCGCCCTTCCGCCTCGCCCGGAATCAAAGAAACCCTCCACGTTGTCCGGAGATTGGGTTTGTTTCTGTTAATGTTGTACGTAAGTATGGCATGGGGATAATACGTAAGTACCAGGTCCTGTGAAGGGTCCTGGAGGTATTCCCGTTAACAGGAAAGTACAGATAATCATTTAATAATTCCTTAAGGGATAATTTAAAATAGAAATGATAGTTGCCAGTACCATTTTCGTCGATGTTTAAATCCGTAAACGCAGATAAATTAATCACGTCACTAGCATTTCATTTTCCAAATTTGCAGAAAGGGGAAACTCAGTTTTAAAATACGCCTGGTAGTAGTTAATTTATATTTGAAATGCACAATTTTCAGTGGATGTTAGCACAATTTAAGAAATAAGGCGGCTTGCGTCCTATTAATATTTTGGTACTTGTGGGTTATCCCGGACCACTTTTCAAATATTGTCTAATTGGTGACTAAGGTGCGAAAATATCTCGCTTGACTGTTGCGCCGCAAATGGAAAGGGTATTGGCGAGCCTTCGGCCCTCTTTGTTTTTATTTTAGTTGTCTCCGGGCACTACCGCGCCCTTCGCCTCGCTGGAACCAAACTATCCATCCCCGTTGTCCGGTGATCGGGTTTTTAAACGTCGCGACAGGCCGATAAGTCATGGGTTAGCAAGCTTTAGGGCACTTTTGTATTATTACGGCGCAACAGTCAAGCGAGATATTTTCGCACCTTATTGTTAGTCACCAATTTCCCTCCGCAAATCAATAAAGAGTAGCGAAAAACGCCGTGTCGCGTGGTCCGGGATAACCGACAAGTACCAATATTTTAAGGTATGCCAAGTTAATGTTAGCATTGTAATCGAGTGCACTTCTATAGATATCTTTCCACATCCATTTTGTAAACATAAATATCCTTTATGGGTTCCTCATAAAAGTTGAGTTCAAAATAAAGCTTTAGAGGGCACTTTCGGTTGTTAGAAAATCGAAAAAAAAACGGATCACAAAGCGAAAGTAATTGATGCTAGAGTTTAAATGCGGTGTTACACTCTAAATGCCATATGGAGGGATCTATAACAGCCGTAAAATGGAGGAGGATATAGAGATGAATATAAAAGAGGGAAAGTGGATAGGGAGAGAGGTGGAACGCCATTCGTGTGGATGTTCCCTCCCGCGGCACGCACATTCGTACGCACGGCAGAGCAAACCTCGGAAGCTCACGCCCGAATGCACCACCGATGGGAGACGGTGGGGTGGGGAGAGTGAAAGAGAAGGGGAGGAAAGAGAAGGGGAGGAAATGGGAGAAGGGAGAGAGAGAGAGAGTAATGGAGAGGGGTAGGATATCATGCGGTGGGCCCGTTTTCTTGAAGATTCTCTTAAATTATACCGTGTTGCTGTTAAAACTCAAACACCATCCAACGGTCTCCAATAAAATTAAGACTCTATTTTCCCTTTTTTAAATCCTTAATTATAAAAAATTCAACCTTCTCTGAATAATTTCTTTTCGCAAAATATAACCTCCGCGAATCTCATTAAGGACATGATAGAATTTAAAAAGAATATAAAAAGAGAAGCTATTTAGAACGAATTCGCAGTAGCAAACTTTTATTGAACTCTAAAAATCATTATAAAATAACAGTCAAATTCGTGATTCGTGCTTATTCATTTTCTTTAGCTAATTATTCATGGCACGTTAAATTTTTACGGGTCCTAAAAGGTTAATGAATTTTCATTCCCCACTCTGGTCGTACTTTATATATACCATTACACGCTCCCCTCCCCCTCCTCATCCCCCTCTTCCTCCCCCACCTCCCCTCATCCCCCTCTTCCTCCCCCTCCTCATCCCCCACCTCCCCTCCACTGCCACCTGCGGTCCATCCGAACGGGTTTGTCGTGGAAAAATGTAAGATGTTAAAATACTTAAAAAATAGAATACGCTGTTTCCTTTGTTGCCACCGTTGAGCAAATGGAACTAATTAATTGGAGTTGCCATACAGCTAAGCGTATTACTTAAATTCTTAAATTAATAATTATAGAACAGCTTAGGTCGAGTTTTAAGATGTCACTGTAGTACTAGCATGCATGAAAACAGTTGCTCTTGCAGAAGTTTATTGTGTATTTTGTGCCGTGCTGACTCCAGTCACGTGGTTCCCTACAATTTTTCTTTCTCGATTTCTAATTGTGCGTGTCTAACAAATTTAGCATGAAGAAGTAATTATGCATCGCCAATATAATTTGTTTTTTTCACGAACGATTCCTTCGACGTTTAAAACGTAATTAACCGCAATTTTTGGATAATTTCCTTTGAAAGTTTAACTTCACTTGACTAAGAGTATTTTAATGGTAAAATACTCTTTTGAAAGATTAAAAATAAGTTTTCGCTGTTTTTTACAATTTTATTGAATTTTCTAAAATGAAGAAGTATTTTACTTAATACGTCATCCAGCGTTCAAAAACAAAATTTGGCTGCCATTTTTAACCATAGCATATTAATGAGGCCAGTCTATTATTCCTCAAAATTATTAATTACTTGCAATGGGCGTGTTATTTTATCTCATTCGATACGGAGATGAATTCCCTCATTTTTCTGTGCCGGAAATTATTTTTTGCAATGTAATTCATTGTCGCTGAACATTAATTTCTGAAAATATATTGCAATTTATTCACATAAATTTAAAACTCCCAGAATAATCGATTTGAAGATTTCATATGTGACATTACAGGTAGACGATATATTACATTTCATTTCGTTTAAAGAAACTCAAGTTTAAAAAAAAATGAAATATTTAATTTAAATTAAGATCAGGATTCCTATTCATTTCGTTAGGAAAGACATTAGTCAAACATAAGGCAAAACCGGGTGACGCGCCGCACTTTTTGAAAATCCGTTATAAATCGATACAAATTTAAAAGCCTAAAAAACCTATATGTATATATAAAAGAGTGGTCCTTGAACTACATATTTCGACTAGAAAACTAATTTAAAAAAATTATTTAGATGGCATTTACTGTGAAAGAAAAGAAGTTAGCAGACAGGGTGAGTTGCCGCATGGCAGGGGGGCTATGCCGCACCCTCGAGAGAGTTGCCGCGCACATGTAAAAAATCGAAATGCCTTTCATTTTTGTGATAATAAAATAAATTTTAGAATAGAATGTGAAAAAAAGAATAAAATGATTTGTGAGAGTAGTATTAACTGTTGAAAATTATTTATTGAACACATTTTCAAAGAGAAAATTCAAAAACATACAAGGCACTTAATCAATTTGAAAGTGTAATTACAGAACTATGTGATTGGCCTCAACAATAAAAAAAAGGATTTAATATTATCCTAATGTTCAGTTTTCAAAATTAAGAAAATTTTCAGAAAACCTTTAGGTCTAAAAATTACAACTTCAAAAATTTGGCAAAAGGTAAATAAAAAAGTTTCATTGTCCTCTTGATAATACAGAAATGCGATTACCTAATGAGAAAACAAATGAAAATAGAAAATAACATAAATGAGAACAATAAATTAGCAGTTTTCTGATTTTCATGCCGTACTTTGGTTCTCCCACAGTTGCCACACAATTCACCATAAATTGTGCAAGTATCATGGAGCCAATATTTACAAACTTTACACCTAATCCAGTCTGCTTTGCTTTCTGTCACATAATAATTCTCCCAACATTCGAGACATTTGTTGCTATCAATACTATTGGGTGCGGCATGTCGCCCTTAAAAAACCGCGGCAAGTGTCCCGAACTCCCGGGATAGATGCCTTACCTAGCTGATAAGCTTTAACTTGTGTTGTAATGGCGGACTTTGAACGAAGAAGCATCAGCACAGCGACTATTTTCGTTTAAAATAATTAACTACAGTAAAACTTTGAAAGAAGTAGTTTAGAAAACGATAAAGCAACTATGAATAAAAAGTTTCATGATAAAATTTGTGCACGTACCTAACAAAAACAAGAGCCACGACTAAAAAACACAACGGAGTTTGACCACGTGTCATCACAATAGTGTTCTTAACTCAACGGAGCTGATGCCATGGTCAGCGGAGCCATATAGCTTCATACTTAAAAACTACAGCTAGTGCGGAAACTGTCCCGGTGCGTCGCGTCACCCGGTTTTGCCTTATATATTAACTGTAAATATTTTTAAATTATGCAGCACATATTTCAGCTGATTCGATGGCAGTGCACAACAAATTCTAAAACCAGAGAATGCCTGCAAAAAATACACATTTACTTTGAAAAAGTCATCCACTTTATTTTAATGTAGTTGATGTTATGCTCACCTCATGCACAAGTGAATTCTTTAACAAATTCGCAATTAATTTCTCTCTCAAAATTCGTCGCATTGCTTGAAAGGCGAGCCAATTGACATCATTTAGCGAAGCGCGTTATTATGTCTACATTCGTGGTTGGAACACAGAGGAGAAAGAATGCGTGTGAAACACAGTAATTATTTATGCCAAATTAAATGAATTTTTAAAATCCCCCTCCGTCTTTCTGCGAACAATTCAAAACACTGAACACTTGGAACCGAATTGTTATATCGTGTTTTATTATTTAGGATAAAAAAGGAAAGCTAAATTCAATAACATTTTTCGAGAAATTTTTAAAGCTTTGCCAAAAAATAACATTTTATTTTTGACTTTCCTGGTGGAAAAAATCAGCCGTTTAACGCGCATTCATTCGGCCAATTAAATCAGTTCGAACGAATTGCATATTCAGTCGCAAATTAAAATCTGCTGATTTTATTCATGGTGATTTCAATCTCGGATTGAGCGCGTCATGTGCTAACCAACTGCATGCATCCGCATGCATCGGTGACCGCCCTCTTTAATTATTCCCGTATGCGTTTTGCAATATAAAAATGGAATCTTGGCATCTTTTTCCTCGCCATCCGTCCCTCCGCTTAATTACTGCATGGAGTTCATAATTATTCGGCCTAAAAAAATGAGAAACAATCTCCTTGGTTTCCGTCATTCGTTTTCGGATTGCGGGTTAAGGAAAAAACAATCAAGCAGCCCAGGTTAGCCGTAAAAGGGCGGAAAGGAGGCAGCAAATGTGCCCTTATTCCTTGTTCACTGGAAACAGGAATTCTTGAACCAGATGTTTCCCGCGGCTGCGTTAAGCAAACATAACCTTTCCCTTCGCAACTTTCATTAGTAACATGGTGTCATCGGTGGGAGGACGGCTCGGGTCCGCCCAGGCAGTTTAGGAACAGTAGGGCAGCTGGAGGATTGTGGTAGGGAGGGAGGGAGAGAGAGAGAGAGGGGGTGGGGGAGGGGGAGAGAGAGTGATGGGGGGAAGAGGAACAAAGGTTGGGAAGAGTGCACGGGAGACCTCTCATCGAGTGCACGGAATGATGCCAGATGTCGCCACTGCGCACCGATGAAAATAATTCGTGTTTGCTGTGATTATCACGATATTTAATCCCGTGAAATGGAGGATTTTTGCAGAGTAAAATGCGATCAGAAGTGTTTAGGGCATTATATCCTCAAGCATCTTCAATTGAATGTTATGAATATATAAGCTCGCATATTATATTGAAATAAATTATTCACATTAACTACCTTGATAGCATTATATCACACTATATATATATATATATATAGTGTAGTGGTGCGGGCGCTGGCCTGCTACGCCTAGCAAACTCGATGCGAACCGGGTTGCCCGGCCCCCAATTTGCGTGTTTATGAGAACACGCAAATCAGCGCTCCGTCCTTCGGAAGGGACGTAAAGCCGTTGGTTCCGTTGGTGTTCCTCGTCATATAAGATTAGGGTAATGCCGGCACCGGGTTTCTCTCCTCACTTGCTTTGTGATTTAGACTGACTGACTGAGAAGCCTTCTAGCGCTGGAGTCGTTTGAAGTCACAAGGTCCCTAATTGGCTCCCTAATTTAATTCATGAATATACGTGAATGGCAAAATTGATGGTACTTTCGCAACTTTTATGAATCCTCATTGGAAAATGTAAAATAGGCCAATCATATCTTAGTTAAAGCGAACTATGTAGTGACTTTAGAACATTTCGGCTTAATTTCGCATCTTTAGCTTTATTCGTTTAATCCATAGCTGTTCCCTCTCGTCTCTCCCTTCCTTCCCTAGATCTCCTTCCTTCCTCTCCCTGCAACTCGCCAACCTTTTTACCCTCTCTTCCTTTATCCTCCCACCTCAGTATCTTCAGCCTCCCTCTCCTTTGTCCAGCGCGCGCGATGGCAGCGTTTCTCATGGCAACCCGCAATCATTAATTGAGCCCCGGCAACACCAATGGCTGACGCTGTGGCTATCCTCATTGTCCGCAAATTTACGTCTACCAGCGTACCTTACATATTAATCTGCTGGCCTTTTCGATGAACGCTCCTAAGGAAAAGAGTTACATTTCTATATCCAAGATTTTCAAGGATAAATATGCAAATGGAAAAACAAGTTCATTCTCCCTGATCCGTAAACTTCCGCGAGTATCCTTTTAATTTAAACTGTGTTTACTCTAAGAAGGCGTTCTCCAAATCATCAGCAGTTTTACGGTGTGAACGTTTTTTCTCTTTGCAGTAAGAGGTTAAAAAAAGTAACTAGAATAATAGCGAAAATTTCTTTACTTTGTTAACTCCCTTCGATGTAATGTTAGCCTAATATGCAGCACACTTCGTCTTTCACGTGGCAGCGGTGAATTTTCTTGTATTTATTTATAAATTCCTACTTATGTCTGTTACATAGAGGGATTCTTTAACTTACAAATGTTCAAGCGTAGAGCGGATCGATGTGTGGTAGACGACGTAAGTTACGATAAAGGGGCTTTCAGTGATTTGAGTTATCGGATCATGAATTGGAAAGAATCCCCCCGAGGGTTACAAATGGCGGCTTACTTTTTCTACCGATAGATACGCCGTTTTCTAGAGTGAATTACTAACTGACTATGAAGTGCATCAGAATTGAAAACGAGCGCAAACTCATCAAGCAAATTAGTAGTCCAGAATTTTTTTTATGATGTGCATGCCATAGTTGTTCCTATCGGTGTTAATTAGCGTTTGGATAGGCTACAGCACATAATTAACTACGTAGGATGATTTGCTATAACTGGCAGGTAATACTAATAATTTTTCCAAATGAGATAGAACAGACAGATATAATGTAATATAGGTATGGGACAGTGACATCCTATTTCTATCCAATTTTGGAGATTTTAATGGCAATGATGATAACTTTAAATGTTTCATTCGCACTATGGATAGATATAGCCATCGTCGTCTCAACTTATCTGCTTGTTTGTTAGAGAGTATAATCGTCTCTCCTCCTGTTTTTTTAAAGCCCATTTGAGGCCTCTCGGTTAATAATGCATTCGATTTCTCCTCCGCAAGTTAAGGGAAGTTTCATTCAGAGTGGAAATCACCTTCAGACGACGCGAAATTTCTTTGGAATGCACCATTTTTCATCTTCACCCTTCCGATGGCATTTACATTGCCTCAGACGATGCGCTTTTACTTCCTTCAATTCTAAAACTAATTCGCTCGACGTCCTCGGGTGCGTTGAGCCTCCACTCGGTTTCCTTTGGATCCGCACTCCTCTCCTCGAATCGCATACAAGTATTAAATGCCTTCCGATGACATCGATGCCTCTTTTGCCCAATTACTATGTCGTCGATTCAAAGTAATAGTTATCATTATGTTTTTATATAAATATATTATTGTTGCTCCCGTTGTTTATCAGAGGTCCGTCTCGTATTTTTTGTGATGAATATCCGATGCATTTTTTTATTCAACGCACTGCTGCTGCGATAAAAACTTTTTGATTTTGAGGATAATATAAATATCAGAAAATGACGACTCTAGTCTAAACGTGAATATTAAATGACTCGCAAACAAATATTTCAGTTTATTAGTAGTACTTGTAAAAGAGAAACATTGTGTTGTTGCTGCTTTTACTAACAGGTTTCGTTTTGAAGATATTGTCACGAAACTTCGCATAGGTATATAATTTTACCCTACGAGTAACATGCTATATGGCGATAAAAAATTGGGGGGAGGGAGAGTTTAATTCAATAATTATTTTCCCATAAGTTTACACGTAATTTTCGATTTTTCACAGTGCAAGATTTCCTTCATTCACCAAATAGGTAAATGCGGACCGGTTTTCTTCATGTTTACTTTATTCGACGGTTAAAACTGTTTACTCTGTTATTCTTGCGATGTTTACATGTTACACAGTCGAAGTTTCGCATTCACTAAATCCGTTGAAATTCAATGGCCACTTCTGCTAGTACTTTATAAACATTTGCACGGGTTATAGTTTCGAAAGAGAATTTCATGAGGCATTCCAGGAAAGAGTTCCAATTATGTGAAATGGAAACCTTTCGACTAATTGTGTGTACGATTTAAAAACTAAATTAGATTAATCGAAAAGCAGATCTATTAATCTTATTAGTTTTTTTATATTTACCGGTTTTGGGAATATCTAAAATGGGAATCAATTAAATTTTATATTTGGATCGGAAGATCGAATTTAAGCAAATTCTGCGCACTGTAGCTGCATCCTAAATTCACGTGTTAAAAAACGATAATATGTATCCTCGCTTTTCGAATATTTAACCAAACCAAATAATAGATCAGTATCTTTAACAACATTAAACACCAACCCAACCCATGTGGCATCAATCCCTCAATTGTTCATAGTAATTAAATTACCGTTCAAGAGCATCAGGCAGTTTTTCCTAAAAATTTAAAGTCAATCTAAACACGGAAACTTATCTTTGAATAGCGAAAACAATGAGCATTCCTTTTGTAAAGAGCCAGTTAAAATTTCTCCAAAAAACATGAGTCAAATGTAAACTCGGTCACTGCTTTTTTTGCACCACTTTAAGCAATCTTTGGACAACATTTATTCACAGTAACCTGAAATATGAATATGTTTCAAGGATTTTGTGTCTTCGGAAATATTGTTGTTTTTATTTAATCACTTCATTTGATGCAACATAATCCTAATCTCAAATTCTGAATATTATTATTATACATTTTCATGCACTTTTTTTTAGATCTTCCGTTTAAATTTTCTTACCCCAAATACTTTTACGTATTTATTTAATTTCTGGTATACTTGATAAAGGACGTATTTTAATAAAGATCACCGATGAATTTTCATTACAAATACGGCTAAGATGGTGAAATTGTCCAGAGGTATTTATTGTATCCATCATCTGTTACTACAGCAGCGTGAGGGAAGGGGGTTCTTCTGGTCTCTAGGAGTTTATCGTCAACAGTTTGTCAGTCCTACGTATTATTACGTTTCACAGAGAATTACACGACTCACGCCATTGATACATACTGCTCAACGTCCGTTGCGAAGGACAAGTGCTGCTCTCATGTGTACTACTCACAACGCGCGACTAGGAAACTGTATTTTTTGAAAATCAGTCTGTAAAGATTAAACAGATCACTATATATATATATATATATATATATATATATATATATATATATATATATATAAACACGCAATTTATTAGCTTTTATGGAAGGAAAAAAGCGCTCTGGGTTGGTAGACATTTCTCTATGTAAAATGAATATTCGCCTCCTCCCACCCAAATGGTCCCTCTACCAATCTCCCCATCTCCTAACCTTTAACCCTCCTTCCAACTAGCCCCCCGAGCGTTATTCTCACCCCGAATTCCTGTCCCCTCCCGATTCCTATCATCGAATTCTTCCTACCTCTCTCTCCATTCCTACCCCCGCTTTCATCCATGCCGATTCCCTTCCCCATTCGAATGCCTCTTTCACTTCTCTCCCTCCGCCCTCTCAATCCCTGAATTCCTCTCCTCCTACCTCCCAATCGGTCGTTTCCAGTCCGGAAATCGCAACCCGGAAGTGACTGCCTTTGCTCGTGGCCGACTCCGGCGCCACCGCCCCAGAGGCCTCGGCGCCCAAAAGGCCGAAGGCAGCGGGCCAATGGGAACTACGTTTGTTCCCTCTGTACCCTCGCAAGTCCTTCTTCCTCCTCCTTCAACCCATTCCGCCCACCCCCCCCCCTTCGCCTCCCCCCCCCCATTTCCCTCCCATTCGCAATCCCAGCGCTCTCCACTCTGTCGCCCATTCAGCTGTTCTATTCTTCGGAAGGCCGTTCGAACCAGTTGTGAAGTGCGCACCTCCATAAAATTCCAGAATTACGCCCCTCCGTTGGAAATAAAATGTAAAGAAACTGGACCGTGTGCCCGTAAATGATACCGAGAAATTTTTAGATCGCGTCGTTTTATAGCGGATGTACAGTCGGCCTGGAATTTGCTTTCGCAGCGATATTTGTTTTCGATTTAAAGGTTACCTGAAAGAAGGAACAACGTTATGGGGTTTGCCCCGCTTCGCAAGTAAATGAAAATATTACGTATCCTGCACTTAAATGAATAATATTAGCACATTTTATCGACTCGGTATTTGGTATTTAATAACAGACGACATTAATATCGCATGTAGAACCCGTTGGAAAAAGACTATTTTATCTTCCAATCTTTATTATCGAAATATTCATGAGAAGCACACCGTTTAAGATAAACCCTAATGCGTTCGATGCACGGGCGGATCCAGAAACTTCTCAAGGGGGGGGGGGGGGGGGGGGGGGGGCGATCGCCCCTCCACCCATCGAATCCGCCCATGCCAACTGCCCTATATTTTGAAAATCCCTACCCTATCAGAATCCTTCTTTCCCTTGATATACAGACCTAATCTGCGGCGTATGATTGAGGATTTTTGCGCGGAAAGATTTTAAGAAAGCGCCCAGTGGAGTGCAATGGGGTTATCCAAGAAAGGGGTATTCGCCCCCTCTCCCCCCCCCCCCCCCCCCGGATCCACCACTACTGGTTCGATGCATGAAAATCCATACAAATAAACTAAAATAACCTTATGAGAGGGGCACCAAAGTTTGATTCTCTACTCGCCCTTAGGCAACCGTATAAGACAGCAGATGCTTTCAAAGGCAGATCGGTAAGACATCGGTGGCGCCGTGTTGGACATTTCAAGGATTTAGTTCCGGACGAGCGCATTACAGAGGAATGCGTTTGAAACGGGGAAAATAGCTGACTGTGAGAATGTCATCAGAGACGATATTTCTCTTTGGCTTCCATCGAGACAACATAAGGAAACGACGGTCAAAGATCTGTCTGTCAAACATATATCATCAAAGGTTTGGAGGTGTCAGATCTAACATGTTACTGAAATTAAACACACGAGGGAGAGAGAAGTCCGAGCACAAAAAAGGAACGTGGGCGAAGAGAAGAATTCCGTATAAAATATCAGTGTACGTAGCGATTAATTTGAATGATTACTAGGCAAAATACACTCGTTTAATGCGATTCATAAGTGAGAACAGGAGAAATTGCATTCTAAAATTCGATTTGCATTAAATCCATTGCAAATACAATTAAATCCTTAGAAAAAAGAAGCAGTGGCTCATATGGAAGACATTTTCTACGTACTCTCGCATGTATAAAGTTAATATTTTAGACGGATTTGTTTGCTATAGAATAATGATAATTCCGATATTGAGAAATCGAAATCTCCAGTTGAATGTCTAATTTTTATGCAGTAAAACGGAAAACTACCACAGATATCTATTAGTGTTCAGTACACTTTAAAACAAAAGTTATCAAACCTAGTGCTTCGATTAAACTCCCTATTAAATATCGGAATTCAGTTCATTTCGAACTTACCCATACTTAGCTTTTACTTTTACATGACTATGGGTCGTTTTACAATTTTGAACTAACAGAGCTACTAAGAGCTACTTACCTATAATATATTGGAAACTAGAGTTACTTATATTTTTTAAGTGGAATCAGAATATTAATTTAAGGGTTTTTTTTCCTTTCATGCAATTGTCTCGTGAAGTTTCTCGGACATTCAAAAACTGGATTGTTTAATTCCAACTGCCGGAAAGAATTTAATGGAAATATTTCATAGAAACGACGACCCACAGAATGTAGGGCACGTGGACGTTTTTGAGAATCATAATAACACCGTGGTGAAAATATTACTGGTGACTAAGAGGGTGAAGTGAAAGAGAGAGAGAATAAATAGGGAGGATAGGGACGAAGGCCAGATGGACCGGGCAGGTGGTTATGTCCTGCTTCCAATGGAGTGAAATTATTGGATGAAACCCCTTAGCGGCCACCATTTTCCCCTTCTTTCTCGCGCTTCCTTCCTTGCTTCCTCTCCCCTCCCTCCCCTCCCTCCCCTCCATCCTTCCTTCCTCCCTCCCCCTTTTCCCCATTTGGATTACTTCCCTCATCCCCAACCTCCCCCACTCCCCGCATCCCTCCGCCGCCGCCTCCAAACCCTCTCCGCCCGACCACTATTACTTCTCTGGTCGCACTGGGAAATCCGATTTTTCTTTCGCGGTCTGCGTCACACGTACTCGGACACCTGGACTCCGCCTTTCTCTCTCTCTCTCTCCCTTTATCTCTCTCTCCCTTTTCTCTTCCCCTTTGTGTGTGTCTCTCTCTTTTCTTTTCTCAATATCTCTCCTAGTCTCAATATTAGAACTGCAAGAGTGAAGTCGACCGTATTTATACGATAGAAAAAAGAAAGTTTTCTCTACGGCACACCAAAACGTGTGAATAAAAACACTTTGGAAATGTGATTCTGTCGCCGTTTATGAGAGCGGAATACTGTACCAAGGGGAAAATTATCCGCCGAATGAACAAATGTTAACGAATATTTTATTTTTTTCCCGACACTTGACGTGTATTAGTGCATCACGAGGTTAAAGTCACATTTCAAAGACTGGCCTATAGGGATTATCTATAATTTACCTTATGGAAAGTATCATTTGCATATGAAAAACGACGAAAACGATTTCTGTAGGCAATCGTATCTTTTGTGCTGAAAGGATAGATAGAACCGGACTTCCGGAATCGCTTCCGTGAGTTGCAAGAGATTTTTTATCGTGACGCTCCTTTTACCGATGCGAACGTTCTTAGGAACCAAGACATTCTGGAGGAGTATTTTGCGTTCCAAATCATGAAGTAAGCAGTCTTCTATTGCATTTTCAAGTCATACCTAAACGAAAACAAACCACTTTATATAATAGAAAAATCTGCTGTGGCCAACACCTGACTTTCTCCATATTTGGGGTATAGATATCTAAATTATTATGACTAGCATTATGAGGCAAAATTATCATTTCGTATCGTAAAAGAATACAGTCGTCCTTATTGCCGTAAATTACGTATATTTTGAATATGTTTATAGAATTCACCGCTACATGGTGCGGTGGAAATTAAGAACTGGATGGTTCTACGAAAATTTGTTTCAAACAAAACCTGGAAGAAATATTATTCTCTACAACTTTGGTCCTCACGACATTTTAAAGGAGATATTTGACGGAACCCTAAAAAACCGATTATTTATAAATAACTCCTAAACAATAAGTGATATGGAAAATTGTTTCAAATAAAAGTTGTAGGAAATTACATTCTCTATAACCTTTGTATAGAATTGTAAATACAATAATGATGTTTTAACGGAGAAATATCGCAAAAACCGAATCGGGTTTCAAATAAACCTCGACTTTCGGTTAACCGTTATTGTCCAAAAACTAATCAGTTCTTTGTGCCCATACCAAAGTGTTATATTTTAAATTTGGTAACGATATAGAAAGTACTTTTTGAGTTAGAGCGCCCACAATCACATACATTCACAGACGCACACACACACACAGACATCATTTCGAAAATAGTCTAAACGTGTTCTAGGGACCTCAAAACGTGTATTTCAGTTGAAATCTCGATGTCGATTTTTTTCGTGATCGCAATACTTTCCCATTACTACGTATGGAGAAAGTAAAAAATATACCAAGAAGTTCTGTATCTGAAATGGCGGAAAAAAGTTGGTGCGCATGCGCAGTGACTACGCAATATTCTTTACGGTACCTTAACAGATCCAGCAAGGTTTTTTTTCCCAATGGTCAAATTTACCGGTAATTTATTTGGCCGTTTTTAACATTTTAGCAAGAGTATCATAAAATTACCGGTAGTATATTGGTAAGTATTTTCGCCTTTTATTTATTTTTCTTCTATTTGGACATTTTGTATTTTTTTTCTCTACTGTTTCCTTTCTAATTCGTTCATTTAAGTTTTAACATTTTTAGCGATACTTGTTTGTTATTTTTTAACCTTGGAATGCGTTGCTGTTTTGTTTTTTCGAAGATTAGAAATTTTAAATAAAGCTTTGGGCAATCTTTGTTCTCCTCTAAAAATAACGTTCGATCTTTGACCTTTATATACCTACATATACATACATATCGTTTCTGCAAGGAATCGTCGAGGAAAAATCGTGACCATCTCCTTATAAGACGCAGGGTGATTTTTTGAGATAGATTTCTGGTAAAAAGTGCGTCATATATGGCGGGAAATACGGTGTGTGTGTGTGTGTGTGTTGTGTGTGTGTGTGTGTGTGTGTGTGTGTGTGTGTGTGTGTGTGTGTGTGTGTGTGTGTGTGTGTGTGTGTGTGTGTGTGTGTGTGTGTGTGTGTGTGTATATATATATATATATATATATATATATATATATATATATATATATATGTCATACTAACGTGCAAATGAATCACAAAATCGGCATAAATTCGAGAATTGATGTATTCTCCTCCCAACTTATCTAATGGCCCTGATTTCCACTCCATTATTCTCCTACTCCGCGACACGCGCTGCTTCCTTTCCTCCCCGTATCTCCTTTTCCTCCACATTGCTCTTTCTATCGATTCCTTCCTCCCTCGCTTCCCACTCTCTTTCCCCATTCTCCCTCAACCTATCACTATCTCAGTGTTACGCCCCCGAGAACAAACTCTGAAGAATTGACGTTTGCTATGTCTCAGTGCAACGCATGAAAATGCGAGGAAATGGCGATCGAACGAAGACTTGCTACATGAATTATTTGTTTACTATAATCTCGCTGCTGGAAAATGAGATAAATTTTAAAATGAGACAGAATGTGGGCGGAAACGTTAACTTCCATTTGATACGCTTGCCATAATGCGTGAAAAAACTAAATTTTCGTACAAATTGGATAATTTAATTGAAAGGGAGAAACACGAGTTATACATTTATTATGAATCGAGCAATTGTTTTCGAATTTCCTCGACCATGGTATAAATGTATGGGCTAATGCCATAGCCTTTGTGTAATTACTTTGCTTCCTATGATAACATGTGTCGCAGTCGGAGATAACAAGTCGTCGTTTGAAAGCAAAGCGACTCTTTTTGTCACTGCTGGTCGTGTTAATTATTGTTTTAGGACGACTCCGGAGTTGAAAGAAAGGAGGAAATGCAATTGAAACGCTGGACATTGTTTTGATCGCCGCATATATAATTGATTACATGCTGAAAATGAAATTCCTTTCACCGGGATATTTAATTATTCTAATGAATATTTATTAACCTTGATGGCCACGAGAGAGGCATAATAGGAAAATTAAACTTTTACTAAATTTATCAATTACCAATTAAGTGTAATTAGTAGAGCGAGAAAGATGCTATTTTTCCACTATTTTATTGCCTTTAGACTTTTGATCAGGTTTTCACATTGAATTCAGTTGGTAATTAAGCATTATTTATAAATATACACACTATAATGTTAGCTACACTCAAGGTCATCTGCATAGCTTTTCGAAGCCAAAACGACTTCAAGACGAATTTATTTCTGTTTGGTATTTTTGTCAAAATAAATTTCATCTCTGTTTTTATTATATTAACGCAATTCCATTAAAAATTATTAGAAAAGATTAAGATAATAATTATCAAATAAAATTCTATGTTCGCTCTCTCTAAATATGACAAATAATATATAGAATAAAGTTGTAAATTGTTTGGTGGAATATTTCGTTAATTTTCATATTGAAAATCTTGATATCCAGCTCATGCTTTGGTGGTGTCACGTTCACTCTGGTAGTCATGCTATGCAATCGATTTTTAGGTCTTTTGTCGAAACAACTAAGTTCATTTGGACTCTCAAAAAATGCACTTCTTTTTGTCGTCGACATCCACCCACTGCACAATTAATATCGAATAAAGATAACCTCTTTCCATGAAAAGTGTGAAAAATAGCATGTGGTGATATTTGAAAAGCTGATTTTGTAATCAAAGAACGTTTTCTCTCAATTAAGAACCAGATGTTTGCCATTTGATGCAGTTATATTAGAAAAAGGTTTATTTGGTTCATTTCATTTGTCATTTTATGCATGCGTTTCATCAAACAAAAATCTTTATGCTGCTTGACTGATTGGATAAGATTGCTTCGGAATTCTAAGATTTTTTTTAAATATGGAGAACAGCTACCAGAATATTATACTGCAAAGCATGCGCACTTAATTTGTGCAATAGCTGCCTTATTTGCATTATTATCATATTTACGGTTTTATCTAGGATTATATCCGGTTGATAGTTACGCAGGTGATTTACTGCTTCCACGTTGCTACGGTTTCCGTGTGTGTCGTTTTTACCGTGTAGGTCGATACCACCTCACCCCATCCCCTTCCTCCCTCTCTCTCTTTCTCTCTCTCTCTCTCTCTCTCTCTCTCTCTCTCTCTCTCTCTCTCTCTCTCTCTCTCTCTCTCTCTCTCTCTCTCTCTCTCTCTCTCTCTCTCTCTCTCTCCTTCAATCGCCTCTCTTGTCGGATAACGGCAACCGGGGCGAGAGAGAAGAGGAGAGAAGATCCCGCTCCAAGTTAAATCGTCCGCATTTCGACTCGAGGAGACATTTACGCACGAAAACCCGGTTCAACGAGCGCGGGTCAAAATCACATTATAAACTCCCTTGAGCATGTATATCGCAGAGATGGAATATTTCCCTTTTTGGGATAATCTACTTATTCCGAATATATATATATATATATGTGTTAAATAGGAGTTGAAAAAAATGAAAGGTTGATTGGATCAAATTTTAAATTAAGAAATACATTTCAGCAGCTTAAACTGGGTTAGATGCTGGCTGTTAATACTAATTCGTTTTACAACTAGCAAATTTCGCTCCCTCTATCCACCCTAAGAAGACTGCCAAAACGGTTGGAAGTTCAAATATTTACTCATATAAAAATATTTTAACACCTTTTAGTTCACCATAAACTTTAAAACTATGTTTCGTCAAAGTTTATTTGAGATTTTGTATTTAATGTGATAAACCTTAGACGATACGAAGCAAAGATGATTTATGACAATGTTCTTCCGGAATAGTTGGAGAATCTTTCCTTTATTCCTTTAGTATGACTTCTTGGATAAAAATGACGTTAAATATTCATCGTTGCAAACTTGTTAGGCCGCCCTAGAAAACTAATAGCAGGAATGCTCCATTTTAATGCGGTCCTTTCTCCAGGCATACAGATCTCGGAAAAGAGAGAAAGAAATTTTATTTCCGCTCTGCATTGCGCGGCTGAATCCAACGCTTCGCTTCTCAATCCGTCCAAAGAAAGAAGAGAATGCAATCGCTCCTGGCGGCGAATGCCCGCCCGTCTGAAAGCGACCGAACCGATCGACACCATCATCGCGAACAACACCGCCCTCTATTCAAAGAGAGAGAGAGAAAGGGAAAGCAGGGAGGGAATGATGGGTACGGGAAGAAGAAGCAAGTCCGTCACGCAATAATGACACGGCATTCCTCCTTCTAGGGACCACAAAGTCCTTAGAAACCCAAAAATAACGATAATGTCGCTCTCCTCCCACAAGGGAAATTCCTCTTTCGATCAAAACGTGGCCCCTCATATCCATGTCATCTCTGCGTTTTTATTTGTATTCAATTCCGAAAATTCCTTTTCAATTTTCTCCCGCGACGTTACCTTCCGGCGCGCGAGAGGCTATCTTTAGGAGGAATCTGCACCCGCCCTCCCTTCTCACCCCTTTCCTCTCTCTTCCTCTCCCATTTCTCCTTCCTCCTTTCTTCCCTCCCTTCTCACTCTCCTCACTTTTCCCTTCCTCCCTCTCTTCTCACCACCTTTCCTGCTTCTCTCTCTCCATCTCCTCGCCCTTTCCATTTCCCCTCCCTTCTTTGTTCCCCTCTCTCTCTCTCTTCTTCCATCCTCTCCTTATTCTTCCCTCTTTTCTCCTTCCTTCCCTATCTTCAACTCATTCTTGCTATTAATACAAGAAACCATTTGCTTCACCTGGAAATAGGGTTCCGATCTATTTTTTTAAATTTGCCATTATTCACTAGAATCGCAAATTAACGAAGTCAAATCCGGAAGGAAATCTCACTTATAATCCCCGAGACCCCGCGTAATTTTCCCTCGTCCTTCGAATGCCCCTCCCTTCGCTTTTAATTTAGATAACATCTCCTCCGCGCCAATGGCTTCCCGCGCCTTCACTCCGCACTCCTTCCTCGTCTCTTCTCTTTCTTCTCCTTTGCTCTCTTCTCTCTCACTCATATTCCCTTTTTAGCAAAACAGTTGCCACGGAAACCCTCTCTCGCTCGTTCGCCTTCCTGCGGAGTTCTCTGCTTAATAAGATCCATGCTAATGCATTCCTCCCATTCTTTTTTTTAGTCATACTTCGTAAATCCCTAGTTGATCGCCCCTGATATCCACTCACAATGGATCTTTATTTATAATTGTTCTATATCAAAACTTATAGATTATGCGATTACTCATAATCTATAACCTTCCTTTTTCTGTTTAATACATACCTACACACACACACACACACACACACACACACACATACATATATATATATATATATATATATATATATATAAGGGTAGCAACAAGGTGTTGGAGGAAGCCCAGTGGACACTTACCTAGAATGAAGAGCCGCTGGGGGTGCTGAGGACACACGAAAAACACAAAAGAACAAAAACTACACAAAAATGGAGCTTTCGGGCTGATGCCCTTCTTCAGCGACGGAGAAACATATATATATATATATATATATATATATATATATATATATATATATATATATATATATATATATATATATATATATATGCTCAGTATAATGACCAATTATAATTAGGGTATAAATTTTTCGGGTTTAAAAAAAGTTCAATCTGGAGTAATTTTCGAGTTTTATTATTTTATAATTCGGATAAAATGAGTTTTAAATAAAAATAATAAAATTTAAATGTTTTATTCAGCATTTATATTTATGATTCACATAAATTAGCATTTTCATTGCTAGTGCTTCCACAGTAATATCACCCCTTTTCCGGAGTTTGCAAATGACGTAAATGGCTAAAATGAATGAACGTTCAACATTACAGCTTAATAACAATACATAGTATTTTGAAGGCAAACTTGCTTAATTTTGGATATCGGACTCCATCATCAACCCTAAACCTAATAATATGCAAATCTTTGTTAAAAGGTGTTGGTTCTAATAAATAGGCAGCAAGTTCGAAGTTGACCTGCTCATCCACATATTCATGTGTGCCCAAAAATTCTACGTGAGCACTAGTATTCGGGTCATGCATTGATTTATTAAAAGGATCTAATACGGACGCCATTTTCCAGAAAGAATAATTTGTTTACAAAGAGAATTAACAAACTGATCACGAGCGTCTCAGACAGCACTCAAGCGCTCACAAGTGCCAGAATAGAAAGCCTTAGTCCAAAACTGAAAAATTTGTGTGTTATTAGGTTAGTAATGATTTCAGTTTTTTTGGGTTTTACCCGAATTTTAAAACAGGCATTCGGAGGGTAAAAGTCTGGTAAAATAGGGTAAAACTCGAAAAATCTCTACCCTAATTATAATGCGTGGGTTAGCGAAAGCAACGAAGTTACATAAAAATGTTCACGGTGCCATTGGAATCCCCTTCCATTAGGAAGCTTTCCCTCCTCCATCGGCAAGGGAGGAATTCTACGCAATAATTCGAAACCGCGTAGTTTTTTTTTAACGAGGGAGCGACGGTCGTATTTTCCGTTACCGAGAATCCGCTTTCGCGCAGGATAATAACGAGAGAAAATGATATATCGACATGTGATTTATTTAACATGGCGTCGGATTTAATTCTTTGTAGATATTTTATGCATGCACCATATCCAAGTCAAATATTTCCATAAAGGGCTAACATGATTACGTTATTTTTACAACAAACGCAAATAAACAGCTTAGATTTGTCCTTTGTATTTTTGGACGTAAAATCCATAAACGAAAGTTATCAGTTAATAATATATAGTTAATTAATATAGAGAAATGCTAAAGCAAATTAAATCGAGAAACCAGAGACGCTGCCTTATCTGAGTAATAAGATACGATAGCGGAATAAAAAAGAGAGAGAGAGAGATAGGAAGGAAGAGAGACAAAGAGAGAGAGAGAGAGGAGAGGAGGTAAGGAAGGATGGAGAGAAAACAGGCAAAAAGATGAAGAATTTTGATGGAAGGAGTTGGACCGAGAGGAAAAAAATAAGTTGAGCGTCGAAGAGGTTCTGTATAAAAGGAATTGGTTAACGATGGAGATATACACGTGGCGCAAGAAAGTAGGAAAATGGGGTCCGCCTTCCGCAGGAGAGAGATTTCGAGAACGATAGAGAGGACTATCAATTTCTCCGGTGAAAATGTTGAGGGAGGAGGAAAAGTGGGGATGCAAATTCAGAGCAGATAAGATTTCCAATTTCGAGCCGCTTTTATAATGAATAAAAACCGTGCCACGTTATTCGGAATGCGCTTTGGATATCTGAAAGAGAAAAGGCGAAGTGTGACGTGACTCCGCACAGCGCGCTCTGAAGGTGCAAAACGCAACAACGGCAAAACATTTACGACTCCTAATGTTTATTGATCCTATAAAAAATAAAATGTACACGAATTGCAATTTTTACTGGTAAAACCAATATTGATAAGATTTTTAACCATTATGCGGTTTTTAATTATTTTTTTAATCAGCTACAACATTTTAAATTTTGAGTTTATATGAATTATTATGGAGCACAACTTATTGCTTGAATACGACAGGCAACAAGGTGGCTACTGTAATAATTTAATATACATCAACAAATATACTAGTTCATCTACAAAATATCACTCATCGTTGGCATTTTGCTCATCTTTGTTTACGACAAAATGTTAGAAAGGTTGCTTTTCAGGTTATCTCCACATACAGTTGACTCACGCATTCTATAATATGTAATTTATGTGAGATTGTCCATCACCTAGGTGTACACTTATTATTATAATTCAATGTATCAATATCCAATTCTTCTAGAATTTTTTATTGCTACGTATTTTTCAACCAAATAAGATTAATTTCTGTGCAGATAGTAAAGAAAATTTCGAAATCTTTATAAATCCAGTTAATTACACTCGAACTAAGTTTGAATTTCAAGACTTTTAATTAATCGTATCTATCTAGCAAGATATTTGAAATAGACTCATCACTCCCCTTCAAAATTTCCAGTTGTATCGAAGGGAAAAAAGAATTCAGCAATTTTATTTTGAATAACAAACAATTGAAGTGAATGAAAATCGTAGGCAAATGTTTTTTTTTAATTTAACGTGTTTATTTTTAAGCATCGCTATAAACACTCCAAAATTTTGGCTCGAAAAATCTCTAACTCTTTCAACAACATTTGGGTGAATAATTTCTCCCTTTAATAATACTTATAACTTACCAAAGCGAGCTGTTTTCTAATCGCCCAGTGAGACTTTCTTTTCCTCTTTTTTTTCAGTTCCTTATCGCCATTATTCGTCCTCCCGTAATGGATTACAGAGCATTAGGATCGGCGGAATTAACTCTGCGGGGGCATTTTCATGCGACTGATATTAGAAGGCAGTGCTGCGCCCAATACGCATTGCGACCGCGGCTGCGGATCGCTAGGCGCCGAAAACAAAAGAAACTCGAATAAATAGGTCGAAACAGTTGGCTACTCGATCACACCATAAATCTTCATCAAAGCCGTGGTGAGACTAACCGGTGCAATAGGTAATCCGAAACTAATCTAGTACGAGCAACCAATTCTCTCCTTGCGCAACATTACGAGATTTGATGACAGTCTGGTTTTGAACTGCTTAAAGTTATCAATCAATTCGGATAAGTTTTCTATATTGCGCCTCTGTGGTAAAAATCGCCAAGCGTAATTCAATCGTCCGAAATTTTATACTAACATTTTATACTAAAATTTCCACGTGAAACAATAATTTCCGGCCGTGTTAGTCTGCTAGGTAATTTGCCTGCGTTCTAACCCAAAGGCGGTGGGTTCGAATCCCGCTTCGGTCGTGGATTTCGTGATTCGTATTTTGGTTTATCCTCCTACCTGCCGACAAGCCTTCGGATTTGCGGGAAAGGCACCGTTTAAAAATTTTCTAAATTGAAATAATTGGTCGTTTAATTTTTAAAATTATCATTTTAATTCGTCTTCAACTGCCCGTGTGGGAAGGGTCTCATACTTGGGTTAAAGTTCAACGAAGAACATCCAGATTCGTAAAATAATGTATGGTCTCATGCGAAGTGTATCATCAATTTTTATTGGTATTGCCAGAGCATCGCAGATTGAACGCCATGTTAAGGCTCCTGGAGAAGTATAGGCCGGCAAGCTGAATTCTTTTCGTCCGATTCTACAGTCGAATTTCCTCCAAAATAGGTTAATTTTTTTCTAAATGCGTAAAACTAATTTTTGATGTACATATATGTATTGATTTTCTAAGACAAAATTATTATTTTTCAGCTATTTCTACATTGAATGCTTTAACAAATAAATAAAACTGTAGAATATCTGAAGGAGTCATTAAACATTTAAGAACAAAAATGAATACACTAATAACCATGGGGAATGTTAAAACAGGTGAAAAAATCTGCTATGACCGGGGAGTCGAACCCGGGTCTTCCACTTTCCGGGCGGATATTCCCATAATTTCAGTTTATGCCTGTCGTATAAGGATCTTCGGATCATTCATTCCATCAATTTATATCTATAAGCCATGTTGAGTTAATATATCTGTAAATAGTTTCAGTTATTTATATATAAATTCTATAATAACTTGACCTGTGTGTGTGTGTGCGTGCGTGTGTGCGTACGCGTGCGCGCGCGTGTGTATGTATGCCGTTTCAAATTCCAAAAATTAATACATTTTGAGCACTTCCATATCGGCTAGAGAAAAATCAACTTTTTAGCGGGATGTTGCCTTGACGATCATGACATTGTTAAACCTCGATCCATTTTTGTCTTCATAAACGTAAGGAAAGCATACTCTGAATGCTTCAGTAAGACTAAAAACGAAAAAATAAATAAAATAAAAATTACATTTTTACGTTTTACAACGTTTACGTATATTAAACACTAAAAACCTAAAAATAAATTAAAAAGACATTGGCGACATCTATAGATCGAAATTTAGGACTTACTCCAATGCACGTATACGCAGCCCTAGAACGTCCTATGCCTTTACTTATTCGCATACATTTGAATATTCAGAATCGAGTCTAGTAAGCTGTTAAAGACGGAATTCCGGGTTTTCGCCTGGAAGAGGATGAAATCAAGTCGAATAAATGACTTATCAATTTTGGAGACACAATTTCCTTGAGTGACACAGCCTCGCAATGGAGAATTGATTTCCACGTTTCAAAATGCGGCTCCCTCAGATGCAGCGAACTCCTCCTTCCTCGCGCCACAATTCCGATCGCCCTTTGTACATATTTTTTAAGACCTCGAGTTGACGTTCACTGCGTTAGTTCGAGATAAAAACTGATGAGAACGGGAAACCAAATTTCATCCATGGTTACACGGCTGCGAGAAAAAAAATATATCCGCCGATAAGTGCAACTCTCTGATCTTTCCATTTCGTCGGAAAATGGACTCCATAAGGCAAGCCTGATTTGATTAACTCCGCCATTTCTCTCCCAATTTAAAATCTAGGTGACGTCTTTCTGGCACCTCATCTCCGTTCCAATTTCATCTTTACTTCTCCCTATGTGATTGATAATACTTGTTTTTTTTTCAATTTCAATCCTTCGGTTATTTATTTTTATCTCGAATCGGTATTGAGATTAATCTATTACAAAAATGCCTTCGTTCGGTTCTATATTTTTAAAGTGTATCGATCGATCATCTGTTTGTCATTATAGTAGGGGAATGAATATTTTTTATTTCCAACTTTTTTATTTAAATTCTGTTTTAACGATGAATCTGTGAATTTTGGAAGAATGTTCAATAAATACATTTAGCCAAAGATCAGTCGCGCGTGAACACGGTCTGGCAAAATATTTTACAGGAGTTACGAAAGGTAGGGGCTCAGAAATCAGTACGAAATGATCTAAACAGCAAGGAGCGGAAAGCTTCTTCGGAGAGAAAATAGGAAGAGGAGAGAACTTTTATAAATTGGAGCTCCGCGTGTACCAACACCACCGCTGCCATCATATTCTCAGACTCCCAGGCAGAAGGCTCTCCCTCTTTCCTTCCCACCTCTCTCTCTCTCTCTCTCCGCCTCTGCCGGAATTGGCCCAAAATCCGCTGTACTTTTCCACCTTGAACCATTTTCCGCGCCTTTTCTCCGCCATTCCTTTTATCCCGTCTCCAGATAGCGATTCCCATATCGCCGTATTTTAACCTTTTTCTAATAACAGGGAGCGGCGTAGGTATGTGTCAAATTTTTAGGCTATATGTTTCCAGAAATGTAAGCTCGAGGAGGTAAGGGGAATAACACGGGAAATCGCGGCGAAGAAGAATGTCTTGGAGTGAGAAAGGGGGAGAGAGAGAGAGGGAGACTTAAAGAAATAAGGAAAGAAAGGCGAGCCTTTGGAAGATTGAAACACGAGGCTGACGGTGGAGTCGTGGAAAGGGGATTGGCGTAGGCAGAGAGTAGTAGACACGCATTGGGAATAGGGAAAGGAGGGATGAGGGGGGGGGGGGGGGGGGGGGGGAGAGTATACGCGTAGGTATCCTGTGGGAGAGAGAGAGAGAGGCACCAGGGGAGTTGAATTGGTTCGGTTTCGAAAACAGGAAGAGGGAGACAGAGGATGGGGAAGGGGGATTAAGTCCTTTGGGGGTTGAGCAAAGGAAGGCTGGGGAAAAAGGGAGGGTTGGAGGCAAGAGGGGAGAGGTGGGAAGGGGATGAAATGGAGAAGGGAAAAGAAGACGAAAGGTTGGCACGAGGAGGAGAAGAGGGCGTGTTTGACGAGAGAAAGCGAGCTTTTTCTGAAGCAGCGAATCGAAATGGAGTTTTTTTAAGCTGAATAGGTAGGGAGAGAGAGAGAGAGAGAAGTCATGCAAATTCATGGATGCGGAGGTCCTTTCCCAGCGCTTAATAAATTTGGGAAAAGGGAAAAAATCAATGAGGAGTTTATCTACCAATAGCTACATGTTGCGCCTAAGAGAAAACTTAGCGCTGGAATCGTTTTATTCGGATCCCTTTGACAAAGGGTTCATTCTCAAGTAAGGTAATGTGTTTTTGACGTATGAAAATATCGAGAGGATTTTCTCGGATTGTCGCAAAATCTTCGTAATTTTTTCGAGAAGGAACCTTTGCTGCCGTTACTAGAGTAAGAGACACGCAAAGGAATCAAAATCGTGGTGCGTACGTTGAATCGCTCTGCAGTTGTTGCTCGGGCAGGTAGAGAATTTGATTGCGTGATAACATAACTCTGACTAAAGCGACTGTATTTTTGCATGAATTGGTCGATAAAATAGTAAATTTATGATATCGAAATGAAAAAGCTCAATGCATAATTTTAAAATAAATTTACTACAACTTTCTGAAAATTCCACCCTACGAATTAAATCCATTTCAGGACTAAATTAATCTATACATATCTATAAAGTAAGGTGTCGTATGTATGTTCTGCTAAGGCTCAGGAACTACAACACGCAGAAAAAAGAGGAAGGTGTCATATTAACCGTTATCATGTGTACGGTGGTGTAGTAAGGTTTTTAAACCGATTCGGTGTACTATTTAATTATAATAAAATATTTTCGTTTATATGGGATTTCCATTTAACATTTTTTCGTAAATTTCTCGAATTTTTAACTCCTTACATATATGCTCTCGCAGACTTTTTTGTGGTAAATTATCTTCTCTTTTGGAATAATTTTTTAAAAGAGGGGCTTACAGATCAAATAAGACGAATTGAAGGGAAAATCTTATTTTTCATTATTGCTCAGCATTTGGATATACTTAGCAACCGATGTAAACAAATTACGTTTGAACTATAAATATATCGTAAACGTAGAAATAGTTGATGAAATACTCATTTAATATCTTCTGATTTGATTGTATGTTTTTCTTTCATTATCTATGGTCTTCTATACACAGGTTAATTCTGCGAATAAACATTAGTGAACTGTTTCTTTTTCTGTAATCGTGTCATTCGCATTATAGGTATGTTTGGATATAAGTTAAATTGTTTTTATATGCCTTTTGTCTTATTTTATTTCATATTTTGTTTAAGTGAAAATTACTGAAGATATATGATTAAATTACTACGTTAAAGTTTTTGTGTTTTGTTTTATCAGTTTATCAATAAAAACTGAATTGAGCATTTCATGCTAACATGCAAGTTTTTTCCTGTGCTCTTCCATTTTGCGTTTCAATAATAATTAGATACTTTTTTGTAATATATAATATCGTTTTGAATTAAAAGAGAGTTTTATCAATTGGAAATAAGGTTCACTCTTGAATAATTGTTATTTTAATACGAGAACTAAATTAGATTAACATTTTGAACACGTAACGCAGTGAATTTCGAAAGATTTTATTTGAATAATACTTTTGTTGAACTTTATTATGTTTTCTGAACTAAAATTAAGAATTCGTGTCTGCGGTTCCATGGGTAAAATGTAAACACTACCGGTACACTCACGTAATTAATTACGTTAGAAAAGTAAAACATTTTACTACATTATTTAAAATCGATTCGTTCGAATATCTCAATCTATTATTCAATTAATTACGATGGAAAACACAATTAAGATCAATAATTTTATATCTATTTAGAGTAATAATAGGTATTCTTATTTAGTTTCTCCTGTTATTATGTTGACATACAAACTCATATTCCGCGTAATCAATATTTACTCATCACTACGACACGCTATTTTGTGATTGTTGGTTGTTTATTTAGCAACTGAATAGAAAGCGTCAGTCGCCATCATCAGATACATTGAGCTTTAGGAGATTATTCGTTGGTTGGTTTTGGTTAATTTGTTGTTTTCATTTGCTTTCGTTTCGTGTCCATTTTTTGTGTTCTTTGTTTGTTTTCTTTGTTTTCGTTCTTAGTTGTTCATTTTGTAGTCTATGTTTATATTCTTTGGTTGTGCTCTTGATTTTTGTTCCTTGATTACCTATTTGTCGGTTTACGCCTTTTATGCCGGCTATTAGTTAGAGTTTAATTCATTTCTTTTTTCTTGGTGGTTTTTACATTGAACTTATATTCTTTGGTTGTACTCTTAATTTATGTTCCACGATTATTTATTTGTCGGTTTACATCCTTTTCTACCGGGTATTGGTTAGCGTTTAATTCATTTCTTTTTTCATGGTGGTTTTTGTAGTTTTCGTATTGGTTCGTTTCGTGTTCTTTCCACTTTATTTCAAGACTCCTAATGTAGTTTACAGAAAGGAGAGGAGAAGTTTTAGTATGTATCATTTTCTCAAGCTGTCTTCTAAGCGGGAAAAAGTATTAACTATTTGCAGTCCGAAATGCACCCGGGCGAAGCCGGGTACGAAAAGCTAGTTTTTCTATATTGGAGTTTTACAAGATTATTCTGCATTGGCATTTCTTTAGTGTTTTGTACTAATCGTGGAAAAACTAGGACTAACACTTTTTATCTGATAATTCTGTCATTCCTGATTAGTTAAATGCTTCATTTTCTTTTTTGACAATCGTAATTAGTTTGCTCGTAATTGCATAAGAAATATTTTTATGGACTGGCATTTGAGTCTTTGTGTGCATTATGACCCGCAGATGTGAGTTACTTATTTTTTGTAATTTACTTTTAACATGTTCAGGTATTCCTTTGATTTAAAAGTTTTGTCCATCGGCAAATGTTTTAATTTAATTACTTCACGTAAGTGACCTCACACACTCTACATGCCTGTGTATTACTAAACGGAATTTCTTATTCTTGAACAGAAACAGTGCGAAAAAGCTAAATATAGACCAAGCAGATTATTTTGTGGATGAAGATATAACGGACTTTTCCGAATCAAGTTTGAAAATGTATAGAAGAGAGCAAGGAAGGCTGAAAATGGCGCAGGGAGAAATGAGTTGGTTGAGGTCAGGTCGGCGAGATATTTAGAAGAGCCAAAGGTCAGTAAAGAGAGAGAGAGAGAGAGATTGACGGTGCCGGAGAACATGGCATGGAGTTCAGGCCATCCAGGTCCAAATGAAACGAGTCTGAGGATATTGCCAGCAGGGGCGAACAGACTACACTGGGTAGCAGTGAACAAAAAATAGATTCTGGGAGAGTAATAACGAAATGAGCGAAAGGACGGCTTTGACGGTTCGTGTGGGCAGAAAGGTCGTGTGTTTGGAGACAAAAGTAATATAAGGGTAACTGCCGGAAAAAGAGCTGTTTGAGGCGAGGGAATGCTTTGTGATCGTGGTGCTCTGGGAATTCTTGGAGCCATTTCGTGCCGCTAGGTTATCTCCTGAAATGAAGGTTGAATGGAGCTTATGAAGGGATGCGTGTTGACAGAGAAGGGTGAAAAGGGAAGACAGAAACGAAGCGATAAGATTTGACGACATACTACGTCTCTCAGGATCTGGAGCGATAGAGTATGACGGTTAGATACTCACGCATCACATATAGAGCGGTTGAATCGAATGAGGTATGACAGTAACGACTCCTTCAAAATACGCATTCGCTCTCGGCTGTCCAGAGTGAATTTTGTCACTTTTGCCGTATAGGAAATAACCGAATTGCTTGATCGCCGATGAAAGGAGACGGTGCCTGGGTGCGTGAGGTGTCCTCAGGAGTCCGACTCCGCCGCTCCTCGTGGCTGTCGGCGTCTCTTGCCCACAGTCCACTTCAGACTTATTCGTCATCTCTTCTGCTTTCTCGATGAATTTTTCTTTCCCATGATTGGCAGTAAAAATTTAAAGCTCGGTTACTTTTCATTAATCCCTCTGTTTTCTCTCTAGTAAATACATTCACCAAAACTAGTAAACTAGACTTTTAAACGCAACGATAACTGTAAACGCCTAAAATCACATGAAGTTAATCTGATTCTCTTTATGTTAAGGATATTTAATTTCTTCGATTAAAAAAACGCTCGCTTTCGATTTTTCCAATCGTATGTATAAATATCTGCGGAATTAGTAAACTTATAAATGTTAAACTTTCATCAAATGATTCTTTACTTGCAACTTATGTTAGCCATGGTGATTTGTGCATTGTCAGCATTTTTAGAGGGCTTTACGTAATTCTGATCATTTTATTTCCTCTCCTTGTTTAATTAACACTTTAGTTGACCGATATGCTATTCTTAACGTGGATCCCATCCTGCTTTCATCTCCCATTTAATAAACCTTTTGCGTCCATATTTTAATGGCCATAAACTTAGCCAAGGAAGATAATGTTTTTAATGTAAATTGCTGAATTTAAAATAAATCGAAAATCGACAAATAATTATCTCAAAATTTTGATAGGTTAATTTTAATTAGACGTTACAAAGGGAAGGGTGGAGTTTCAAAATGCCATGGGTGATACAGGGTTGAAGTTGTATTTCAGTATGTATTACTCCATATTCAGTTCTCCGCAGAGGTAATGGAGGACGAAAAATTAAAGAGAAGGGGGCGCATAGTCCAATTTGGACTGCAGTTTGCGCCGTTCTAATGAGCTTTCATTGCTTTCTGCTTTTTCCCAGTCTCACTTTGCGATTACCGCCATTCTACTAATGCGGCCATTGTTTTCCGCGCTCTAAAATATGACCCCCATTCAGATCAATGAGCACTACTTTCTTAATTCACCCATTCTGACATTGGCCCACTTTATTTCGCTGAATTTTCTTCCTTAAGCGGGCCTCACACGATCAATATTACTCTCAGTATCTTCATCAACCAATCAATATCATTTTTTCTCACTGTCAATACATCAGTACGAACCTCATTCGGTCGGTAATACTGTCAATATTCACAATACTGACAGTAAATTGATCGTGTGATGGCCGCTTTACTTACTTCGTCTTGCTACCTAGAGCATTCTCTGACAGTTTATTTCCAGTGGTCTCTGACGTACACCGACTACTCATAACGGAGCCGAAAGCGTCATTCCATAGCCATTGCATGTTTTCAGTGTGATTTTCCACATTCGCAATGCCATTTTTAAACCTTTTTTCTACATACCGAAGGCTGAGCGTTTCGAAACTCGACCGATGTTTGGAATAATATTATTAACAAGGTCATTTTCGTATATTCGTCGTCGTTGGGTCTTCTAGACTGTTATTAAAATGAGAGAATATTCTATGACAATAAAAATTTAATTAAGCGCTGAAGATATTTCGAACGCTCGTTAACTGCCAGAAAGAAAGATATCTCCGTATATCCTTTAATCCCTTCATTCTTTTTTTAATTCTCACATTCTATTATTGCACTATGAATTTTCCTTTAATTATCGCTAATTTCATTGTTATTTATTTTTTAATGCAGACTCACTTTAAAGCCTATAAATAGCGATTAAGACCAGTACATAAAACCATTTTCACAGCACGATTTGCATTCCCGAGCTAATTATTTTTAGGCAAACAAGTTAGTCACTCTTCTACAGCTGAAGTTCTCAAAACTTTTATTATACTTTTAAGAACATTTATGTAACGTAGCTTTATGCTAACAGGGAGTAGTTTAGAAGTGTTCTTTACCAGCGATTTCAAGTAAAATTTTCAGTTAAAATTCATCTTCCATTTCATTTAACGGTATATAGTTAAAGATGTTTTGACATGGCATCGGTAAATCTAGTCCATAATGCTTAAATTGTGTGATTTTATATAAACCTAATACACTTTCTCTTTTATAGCCTACTCTCCACCACTCTGTGATTAAGCGTCATTCGAATTCTAGAATGGCCGATCCGGAAAAATATCTGTCGGAAAGAATCAAGGTCAGATTTTTATGAGTTATGGATTTTCCAAACCGTAAATGAAATAGCAAACTTTCTTGTTATATTTGGAGGGATATAAAATCTATATGTGTGCGAGATTATGCTTGCTATTTTGTGCTGAAATTCCGTGTTAGACTGCTTCAGTTGATCGTAGCTAGGAAACTCGGATTCGTTTTTATTATTTGTGGAAGTTACGAAGTAAAAGCGAATCATTCGTCAGCTGTTAGCTTCTTGTGCTTCTGACATCCTGAGTGTGCCTAAGAAAGGCCTCCGAAGCCTTTCGAGTGGTACGTGCTTGAAACATATGTATGTTCTTAAGATTTGAAAAGATCGGTCAACCGGAAGTAGCAGTTAACCCCTTTCAGATTTTCGTTTTTCTTAAATATTTCGCCTAAAACTGAATTTTTGTTTATATATATATATATATATATATATATATATATATATATATATATATATATATATATATATATACATATACATACACACACATACATACATACAGGGCCGTGCAGACATTTTGCCGCCTGAGGCGAGATATAATATGGCGCCCCCTTAATTTTTTTACTAAGTAATTTTATTATATGTTAGTCGAAAAGGATAGGAAATAATAAAAATCTATTTATTAAAATCCATAATCACTTATATTTATGAAAAATCAAAACTATACATAGTTTAATTTTCATAGCATTTGAGTCAGAATCTATTTTAAAATTTTCTTTGGGATCAATGAAAAAATTATTTTCTTCGTGATCTAATTGCTTATGCTTATGCCGTACTCTTAGTCTTTCTTCTGTCAGAAACACTGGGTCAATTTCTGGTACTTTCGCGATTTTTTCTGCTGCTACTATTATGTCGTTGAATCCTGCCGTGCGATAATCTTTTAAAAAATCAATAGTTTGATCAATGGCTTTAATACATTCTGAAAGGTCAAGTTTAGGGCTTTTTAGTAATTTTGAGACAATGTTTGTTTTAAAAAGTAGCCTTTCTTTCGTGATATTCAACACCAGATAATTTTTTATGGCCAACCATCGTCCGCTTTAAAAACTGTAAAATAGTAAGGTATGGCCTCTTAACTTTTCATGAGTAATATTGAAAATATACTAACAATTATTTATAGTATTAATTGATATTTGTACAACAAAATACATTTACTCCGTATTTATGGACTGTCTTAATTAAAAAGGGAAGCGATAATTTTGAAGTTATACAACTAATATATCTTTCAATCAACTATTTTCAGCAATAAAATAATATAAAATATTAACACGCAAAGGTTTCCAATTAGCCCATAATCAAGAAACCCGAAACTAGAAAAGAATAAATCTTTATAATTGAAATGCAATTTAGCTCATAAAATAACGCAGGTTGACAGGACTCAGATCTTCTATTCGATTTATAAACTAACTAACTAACTAACTATATATATCGAAAACAAAATTATGTAGATGTTTTCCAACTATTTGTGACTCAAATAATTCGGCGCCCAAAGTGGTCGCTTGGTTGAGCTGGCCCTGGGCTTAGAAAGTAAAGTAACAAGTTAGGAAAGTATCACAAATGGGCAGAGTATTAGAAAGAAATGATATACCTATACGTAAGGGTAATAGCGTTTTAAAGTTCATTTCTTCATCATAAATAATCCATATTCTTCCTATTTTAAAATATTGCATGCACACGTAAGGAAATTAAACGTCTGTTTGTGAGGTAGTTTATGTTAGCAACAATGAAGAAGTAACCATGCAAGAAATTTTCAAAGTTCAACTCGAATTAAGACATTCTGGTTTGATTTTCGTGATAACAGCAACTCCTACGATAAAAATATATAGGGAAACAAATACTCTAATTTAATAGTTCTACACGTTTTATTCGAAAAATATTTTGATATGAGCAATACTTTACGAGATATCACGGAAAGTTTATTTTGTCACCAGTAAAGTGGTACCCCTGATTGTCCTACGCCATTAATTTTTGCGATTTTCTTATCAACTTTGATTTTAAGCCCTTAATATCAAATTTCATAAAAATTCGTTTGGTAGAAGCCGAGAACGAACGTGGACGGACGGACAGACAAACAGACGGCCGGACAGGCCGACGACAATAGGCACTCACGCTGGAAGCGAAACGCACCTAAAAAGATGAACAGAATAAGAAACTTTATAATGTCTTCTTCAAAATGGTTCACATCCGAAGATTGTACGTACATAGTTTCTTTCTAATTTTAATCTAAATAAAAAAGAATGTCCATCTTTAAGTGTTACCTTATGGAAAATGTAAATGTCTTCCTTTGAGTCGAACCCAGGACTTTTTCGAGATTTATTTTCGTCATCACCTTAAAATATGTGAATCGAGCATTCCTGCTAAATTTGGGGTTACTATCTCGGTACTTTCTCGATTTAATCGCAGTTTTATGTGACAAATAAATAAATAAATACCAAGGGAAGTTAAGTAAAAGTTTGTAAAAAGCAAGACTAGGGTAATTTTCATGAGCATATAATTGCTACATATATATCCGGTATATATGGATTCATAGTATAGTTGGATTCATTTAATTCGGTGCGGGGATATAGTTGGCGAATCGTCTTTTACTTTCTATAATAAAACCCATTCGTCCATATTTAACGAAAGGCTTACACTCACTCAACCCATTTATAATTACGTCATATCCAAATTGAAAATTCTGGGCACACTAATTTTCGTATCAATCGGATACCTTTGCCTGCGACGAACTAAACGCCAGTCAACCAGGCCTGAAATTAAAGGGAGATATGGAGGATTTTATTCCTTAGATGAGAGGTACGAACTTTCCTACCTTTGTTGTGGTGTAAACGTTCCAGCGGTGGAAGAAGAAATAAATCCCTTTCCTCCAGCGATGAGAAAAATTCCTCACACTCAAATATACACAGCACTTCCTCACAGAATGACCACTACACTACACAGGGACGTGCAAAAGGGGGTAAATGAAAAGCACTTTGGGATTGACGAATGAAATGAAGGGTAAGGTTTGATATTGGAAATTGGTGGGAATCACAATTCCGTATCACCTGTAATGGCAAGAGAAAAAAATTCACTGGTACTATCTAAACACGATAGGAGATGCGTCATAAATAGACTTAAGGCTAGGAAAACCATTCATGTAGCTTATATTGCAATTCTCGCGAGAATTTAAAAATTATATTATAATTTTACCAAAAGAACATTTATTTAAGATTATGTATTGCCTTAATTCGGCGAATAAATTTGCCAAACGTTCATAAAATACTTACGTATCTTTAGAGACTGCATCGCCTTCTCTTCGAAAGGAGATCACGGGAACTTCCTTCGTCACATCCGAACACTTTCACATCTCAAAGCAAACTGAGCAAATCGGTAGAAAATTTCCCGTCAGTATCATATGACGTCACGGCGACGTCACTTTGGACTGTTAAATAATCAATAATGAAGTGCTGGGAGGTGGGGGAAATGGGAAAAATACCTTTCCTATGACCATAAAAGGTAACAGCGGAGACGAGGAACTCGGAATGCCCTCCACGAAACTGCCAAAGTACAACAGGGGCACGCACTGGCCTACTCACAAGAAATGCCTTTCAAAAAAACCTATCTGTCTACATTTGACGGTGTAAAAGTAAAGAACCAAAGACATTTTCCCCCACCTCTCAGATATTGGCGGCAATTTTGGCGGGAAAGGAGAGCCGAGCTATACTTATTACGCCTTTATTTTTGTAACAAAGTCATTCACTCAACCATGCATGGTTAGGCTGAGGGTTTCTTCTACGAATATGCTATTGTCCAACTCATGGTCAACTCAATATAAAAACGAGTTTTTGCAGCATTGTATAAAAAGGAATAAACGATATCGAAAAGATCATGAATATACATTGTCTGCTCGAGATATCATATTTTGACGCCCGGCCAATCAAACAAACATATGCATATAAAAATTCCACAAACATACCGTTAATTTTTATGTTCAACTATACGCTTTGATGTAATAAATACGAAGTTGCCGCTTACGTTTATATATGATTCACTTTGGAATACAAAAGAAAAATTTGCAATAATGGATAGATATATAAAAGTCGTTTAAACTCTCTAACTATATTGACACCTCTGGCGCGGCCTGGCCTTATGAATTTATTTTGATAGGTTTTCATTTTTGTCAAATTTAGGCGCCCCACTTCGAGAGCCGCCTGAGGCGGTTGCCTCGCGCGCCTCACCCATCGGCACGGCCCTGTGTATATATATATATATATATATATATATATATATATATATATATATATATATATATATATTTGAACATAAGTATTGGAGGAATGCCATTAGAACAAGTTTCAGATTATAAATACCTTGGAAGCATCATAACGAGACAAGCAAAATGTACAGATGAAATCAGGACTAGAATAACAAAAGCAAAAACCGCTTGCAGAAGAAAGAAACTCCTCCTAATGGGAAATATAAATCAGGAAATCTGCAAGAAGTTGATAAAATGCTATGTATGGAGTATAGCTTTGCATGGGGCAGAAACATGGATGCTAAGGAAAAATGATATTAAATACTTGGAAAGCTTCGAAATGCGGCCATGAAGAAGAATGCGGAAGATAAAATGGACAGATAGGGTGAAAAATGAGGAAGTACTACGAAGAATAGGAGAGAAGCGAACGATTATACAGACTATCAGAAAGAGGAAGGCGAACTGGATTGGACATTACCTGAGGAGAGAGTGCATGATTAAAGAAGTGCTAGAAGGAAAACTGGATGGAAAAAGAGAAAGAGGTAAGAAAAGGTTTCAGCTAGTGGACGACTTGAAAGGGAAAGAGAGCTATCAAGACATGAAGAAAACTGCGGAAAATAGGAGTATATGGAGAACCAAGTTTAACCTAGAATAATCACGGACCTGTAAACGGACAGACTACCTATGATGATGATGATATATATATATATATATTTATTTATTAACAAGCCGGCCAGTGCTGACACATTGCGGACTACAAGGTCCGCGGGCTCGAGGAGGCGCGGTGCGAGAGTTGCGCGCGTCATTTTTTTTCGCCCCTTCCTCCTACGAAAATACCTTACCTGTCGGCGGCGTAAGGTGAAAGGAAAAGAAAAAAATCGGTACAACATACATTGTACAAACTTTCTCATGTATGGGTACTAATGCGTCGTTCAGTTATCTTTAGAAAATGAAAATCGTATGAGCCTGTTTTTAGGAAATCCAGTTTTTGTTCAATTTGCCCAAGATTAAACTAGCCTTATATTCATTCATTGAGGAAAATGAAATACGCATTATTATTGTGGATGTATACGTAAGTAACTTTACGAAATTTGATCAAAAACGTTATAGCCGTTTTTGAGAAAATCAAATTGTTGTTAAAGTTGCCTTATATTCATTTTTTAAGGAATATGAACTATACAGTATTATTTAAGACGTAAGCTCAAGTAACTGTACGAAATTTGATCAAAATCGTTATAGCCGTTTTGAGAAAATCGAATTATTGTTAAAGTTGCCTAGAATAAACTAGCCTTATATTCATTTTTTGAGAAAGATGTACTATACAGTATTATTGAAGACGTAAACTCAAGTAACTGTACGAAATTTGATCAAAATCGTTGTAGCCGTTTTCGAGAAAATCGGATTGTTGTTAAAAATGCGTAGAATAAACTACTCCTAATTATTGAGCAATGTGAACCATTTCTATGTATACTCTGCTCAGTATGATAAAATGCCTAAGTACGAGGTTTCATTTATTTTCGCTCTACCGTCTAGGCTCCAGAGCCAGTAACAGACAGACGGACAGACAAACATACAGACGGCATTGCGAAAACCACTTTTTCGGATTCAGCGACACCTAAAACGTGTATTTCCGTAGAAATCTCGAGGTCGAATTTTTTCGCGAAAACAATACTTTCTCGATACTTCGTATGAGAAAGTAAAAAGGTAGAAAGAAAAATTGGAGTTGGTTGGTGAGAGGCGACGGGCAGGAGACTTGACGCCCGGAAACGGGAGAGTAAGGGTCGCGAAGAAGAACCGATCAGAGTGAGAGAGAACGTGTAACCAGGAAGGGAAAGGCCCTCTCCCCTTTTGATAAGTACTCAAAATTAACTAAAGTGTCTGGTGTACCGTGGGAGTTATCCATTGGGTGGGGGGATGGGGTGTGGAGGGAGATGGTGGTGAAAGCGGCTGGTTATTAGCGATCTTTCCGGTTAGAAGGTCGTGTTGTGTTAAGAAAAAATCGCGCACTAAACTTACTCTTCTGTTGTTAAATAAGATAGCTGTGTTATATATTTTTATCAATTGTTTCCTTTTTTTGACTTTGCTTATTATTGAGGGGGGAGAGTGGATTTGTGTTGAACAATGATGCTGAATGTCTATGATATACGGCTGTGTATATCATTGTTAGTTATAGATAATTTCTCGCTCAACTAAATACTCGTCATTGGTTGGATTTGGGTCTTGTCATTTGTCCATTGAATGAGCCAATTCTCATGCTGTCCTGAGATAGTTCAGTGGAATGGGAACGCACCACTCACCGAGGAAACCTGGGTGTGTGCAAAACGCTACAATACACACACACGCACGCACACACACACACACAAATATATATATATAATTTTTTTTACCTCTTGTTTGAAATAAATTTTTATAGAGGATTATTTCAAGAGATATTCAATTTTATTCGAAATTGACGGTTAGTGGGCAGGTCGCGCGCGTGGTAATGACGGCAAAAGTGAATTTACAAAACAATTGAATCGCTAGTGTTGAAGCGTGTAAGTTGAACTGTTCCTATCGCCGTATTTATTTGATTTTAGTTGACAACTTACGTATGGAGAAAGTCATGTGTTGGGCGCATCGATTTATTTCCACTTGATTTGGAGCGTTGAAAACGCACCTTTTTTACTTTCTCCATATACGTAGTATAGGGAAATTGTTTTCACAAAAAAATCTATTTCGAGATTTCAACGAAAATACACGTTTAGAGGTCCCTAGAACACGTTTTGACTATTTTCTCGATGATGTCTGTGTGTGTTTGTGTCTGTATGTTTTCTTTACTTATTGTTTTTTAATAAAGACTATTGAAAATGTTTAAAAATTATTCTCGGGTGTAATTGCTGATTAATTGTTTCTGAGAACGCTGACGTCGAGAGTAATCACATTCATTGCTCTGTATGGAGAAAGTCATGTGTTGGCCACATCAGATTTTTTAAATAGCTCCTTTAGAAATCAATTTACCTAGTTATGTACTATTACAAATGATGTAGAATGTGAAATTTTTTTGTTTTGTTTTAAACATTTTTTAATAAATTCGGTAGTTTCAGAAAAATTTTGATTTTTCGTCTGAATTTACGTTGTTCGATTGCAGCGCAACGAGTTCGAAAGCCAAAAACGCCACCTACGTTACGATCGTGTGCGTCAGAGGTCATCGAAGTGTTTGTTGAAAGGCTTTATGTAGGACAGCGCGGGCCACATACGACTTTTCAAATGAATGATTGGACCATACGAAAATTCGAAGAGCAAGTTTTGAGAATTATTTGATTTTGTAATATTTCAAACGCTTATATTATAAATATATGTCATCCATGTATCTACTCGGAAAATACCATAAATGATGCCTAATGAAAACTCCTGTTGGTAATTACACGAAGCTTAAAGTAATATATGAGTTAAGGCGGGCCAGATTAAACCATTGCGTGGGCTGGATGTGGCCCGCGGGCCGTGGTTTGGGGACCCTTAGTGTACATACGTAATGGATAGGGCAGAGGGCCGAATACGGCCAACGAGAACTCTTTATACGGCCCGCGAATCTATGATAAACAAGTATTGAGACGTAGGTATTTTTAAAAAAATGCCACAAATATGGAGAAAGTCATCAGATTTTTCGGTGCTTTTTCATGCGCTTATCGGTGTAAATACGAAGGTTACGTATGGGTTCAGAGGAAAGCGTAATCGATTATTTCACTTCCAACTTTTGAAAAGAAAATACGTAACATAAGCAGTTTTATTTCAATCACATTAGCTATTTTCAATATCCTTAGTTATTTTATGTGAATCTCGGAGACAGTTAATATATGGGCGTTTCATTTCGTGGCAATGCTCTGACGAATTTATTGAGCCACGCGCAAATTTGAAAAATCCAAGAAATTAAAAACAACAGAGTTAATATCTTTTTGAGTAGATTTACTTTGAATTTGTTCTTTTCAACGTTGGATTGTAAATTTTGCCAGAATCTATTTTTTGAATGGCAATATTCGAATTATAGTCATTGAATAACGAGGATAACCAAAAGTTAACGTTACTTATATTTGAAGTTGAAATCGTAACTTGTACTACTTGTTTCGAATTATTTCAGAAATTTCTTTCGGAAATGTGTTAAAGAACGCCATAAAATATCATAGGGTGAGATTTATTTTATTTCACCATTCGTCCATTTGCCTTTTAGTCCTTGAAAACTCCTTCCGATTATTTCACCTGGGAATGCGGAGTCATTTTCCGTGACTTTCCTCAACCACGACCTTTTTTCCGCCCAGATTGTGCCGCTAACTCTTCGAGCAGCAACGCGTTTCACGCGACCATCTTTACCTTTCTTCTGCTCTGTATTTACGAGAACACCTTCATTACACTGTCTTTCCACTTTGTGCTTAATTAATGACATCGAAAAATAAGAATCATGCATTTAACCAACATCTGCCAATATTGTTAACCAGAGAAGAATCTGTTCATTGGCTGCCTCGACGCCGTCGGCCGCAGTCACGAGGAACGCGCGTGCCCTATCGCTCAGAAGACCTCGCCGGCCCAGGTCGGCGCCCCGCGGGGTTCGGGGGGCCATAATAACCCCCTTCGCCGTATCCCTCTTTCATTCCTTTCCATTCTAACTTATTTCTCGAGATCCATAAAAAATACATTGCGTCCATCTTGCTTCTGGGCCCATTACCATTTAAATTATCTTTTATCGTCGCCGCCATAGCTTTAAAAACATTTCTCCTTCGATTAAGCACGAACAGGATTAGGGAAGTTTTTTAAACTGCCGCTTCAAAGCCAGATTTAATAACATGTTCAAGGACATAAAATTTCGGTTTTAGTTCTTCCTGTAATGTTGATTTCGTACGGTTATTAATTTAATATTGAGACTTTAAGAACTTGCCGAAGTTACGTACATCAATTATTTTATTTCTGTAAAATATTTTTCCGTCTTTATTTTCAAAATGTTAATAAATATATATATATATATATATCAACTGCAAATATAATGCCGTAAGTTAAATTCTCATTTATAAATAATATGGCATCTGACAATGAGTAATCATATTTCATAACCTACTTCTAAGACATTCTAGCTCACGTTGAATCAACTCACACGTCAAAAATCGTCCATTTCTTGGTTAAAAAATATCTCCTCCTAACATCAAAAGAAGGTTATAATAGCTCATATTATAGTTCACGCAGTTGTAAGAATTTGTTAAAAACGTTCTTGAAGAATCCAAATCCCAATAAATATAATACTGAAACTAAACAATAAGATGGGAAAAATACCTGCGTCCGTAAAATATAATATACATCGTTCTTTAAAAAACAATTAGGAAAAATTATCTAAAATAATTGCTATATTAATCCTAGTAAAAATGCCTACCACGTGCAAATGTTTCACATTAAGAAATTCATTAAGTGCAAACGCTAATGAAAGGCTTATCACATTGAAGAAGAAAACACCCATTCACAAAATTCCTAAGGAAGAAAAATATCCGAAGAAAAAACCTTAAATTCTAGAAAGAGTCCCTCCTTGCTTTGGGAAATGGAAGATTCCTGGATGTCATTCGGACTATACGACCCAAACCAGACGCAATTTCAGCGCAGTTTCATTATTCGTAAAAACACCCACGACGGAAGAGATGGAACATAACGCTGGGAGCAGTTTCGTGATGAATTATCATACCGTGTCGAAATTCGCTTTATTGCGATATGTTTTAAGCGGAAGGAGGAATTTTACGAGCGAATGAAGGCTATTTCGCCGGAAACAGCCAATCCACTAAATCCGAAGAAATCGGTAACACAAAAGCCCTCTCTCTCTCTTTGTGATATTTCTGTTATTTGTGTAAACGAGAAGAAAAGTAGAAAAAGAAGCTTTGCGAATCGGAGCATTTGCAAAAGAGTCCGAAAACACGAATTGCCGTTGTGGGACGTCGTAACAATTGAGATAAGAGATGAAAGGCAGAATGCGCAAGGAAATACAGGAAGAATAAATCGCGATCTTTGCGCTGTGTATCTTTTATATCGATTCGGTTGGATTCCTTTTTGATCGTCTCGAGCCTTCGCTCTATTCTCGGCGACATTAGTCACTTTAGGGAAAAAGGGAAGGCCGTTATTTACAGCGTGCATTTACAGAAAACAGTGGATTAGGAGGAAGGTTTACAAAAAAAATGGGAAAATAAAGCTCCAACCATAAATCCTGACATGATAGACGAGTCACTCTGGGCCTAGCGTATTTCAAAACTAAGGTCAGAATTAGGTTTAAGCACCAAGAAAGCAGTCGCAAAAAATTGTGTTTGTCGTTGGAGGTCGTACGTATAAACGGTAAAGATTGATCAAACGAAGAGCAGAATTGAAGGAGGGGAACGTTTTTTGTAACTTACCCGACGAAGTCAGAAGACAAGTCAAACAAAGAAACAAAAAAATAAATGGCATGGGATCGGATCGCAAAAGACTTCTGGGGAGTAATGAAAATTTAAAGAGGGCGTGCATCCGTTTAACCGGAAAGTAAAAAAAAAAAAAAAGAGAGAGACCCAATCGAAAAACAGCATAGAGTGAGTGACCATGGTGAGTGCAGCTTTCCCCCTCAGCCTTGAGGTTATGCTTGGGAACGGCTGGAAGAGAGCCCCCACAATGTTGAGCAGCGCTCACAGCGAGGAAATGAATCGGCAAAGCGGTGAGTGAAAGCGAGAGTTTTATGAAAAAACAAACATTTTGTGATTCCTTATATTTGTTATAAAGTTATTTTTCAGTTGAAATATTAGTAAAAATACCGAATCTACCGAGTCTACTTTTAAATGTTTTCAGGTTAACCGTTCCTTAACGTTGCCATTTGCATTGTTTTCTGTGCATTACGTTACGTTAACGCTAAAGAGAAGAAAAATATAACATACCCACCAAAATTACTTATAATTTTGATCAATCCAAACAATAAACATGATTTATTTTAAGTGTAATTGCAGAATTTTTGTTCTCCCTATTCTCCTATCAATTTTTAATATAACATTTCGTTTAAACTTGACGATTAAAACATCCCTTTTTATATATTTATTCTACAAGTGGAATAAATTAATTAAATGTTAAATCAGCGCCAAAATAAGTAGTCTTCCCGTAGACAGATACGGATTATGAAGAATATCCTACCAAGTAGTTCATTTAGTTGTAATTGTGCCTTTCACTAAATACTTCTATTAACAACGAGGTATATTTTGAAATTCTGGAAACGTTAGTAAAATTGAGTTTTTCTCTGTCTAAAGCTTGAATTTCGTTCTTATGTTAAGAGCTGCGTTAATATTTCCCCTTATGCTTCGTTCGCTTGCCTTCCTTGTTTCCCTTCCTGGAATTCCCGACATATTTATCAGTTGCTGCGAAGTTTTTCGAGGCCGCGCATCCAAACTACGACCGCGGTTCATCGTTCATCCTCTCCATTACTTTGCTCCGAATAGCTCCAGGGAACGTAAATCCTGCAAATAATCAATCAATCCTTCCTTTTCCCTCTCTCCTTACCTCTCTTCTCCCCCCAATCCCTTCATATCTCTCTCCCCTCTCTTCCCTCTCTCTCTCCCCTCTCTTCCCTCTCTCTCTCCCCTCTCTTCCCTCTCTCTCTCCCCTCTCTCTCTCTCCCCTCTCTGTCTCCCCCCTCTCTGTCTCCCCCCTCTCTCTCTCTCCCCCCTCTCTCTCTCCCCTCCCTCTCTCTACGCCCACTTAAGAGTCAGTCTCCTCCCTCCGTTTCACTTTCTTCTCAGCTGCTCACCTAAAAGGGGATTTTATTTTCCTTTCTCTCTGAGCGAATAAAAGGAGTTAAGGTTATTTTCCACGTATTTTTCGTTCGCCCTTACGATGCAAAGCAACTGGATGGTAAACCTCTCTCCTATGTTAAACTGAAACTCCGTGTAACGGTTCCGCAAATGTTTGTCCTCCTCGATTCTAATTTGATGATATTTACGAAAGACAGCGGGGGTCAGTATAATTTGTAAACAGTTTTTCCTGTTTTCTTTTGCGTTTAGTTGCTGTTGAGTGGCATTTAATGGTTTGCTCACCAGCCGTCTCGTGTTGATTAATGAGTAATTCAGTTTTATCAAATGTAATTTTATTGAAATTAATGAATTGCTCTGAAGGCAATGTCTTCAATTATACTACCGTCATGCGAGAACAATTTTTTAAAGTCACTTCGGGCTGTTTTGGTTTTAATGCTCACATTTTGCATTACACGATTCTTTGCTCGCAGTAACTCTAAGGGTCCTATTTGATTCCCTAATTTCGTTCGTCAGCTACATATTCCACGAATGCTTGCTTTAGACGTCTTATCGTCATCCAAAATATTCGAGAACCAATGAATTGACTTAGTTCTTCTTCTTCTTTTGAATGGTATAGAAAGGACGAATATGGCTTTAAAGACATTCAAATCGTAGTCGAAACAAAGCGAATGACTTTGGTATATTTGAGGGGCTCGCAGAAATAACTAAATAAGTAACAGGCGATTTATTTTGTGTAATACATATATTCTAAAGTGTAATGCCTCAGATTTGATACAATAAATATCGAATCGATATCTATATTTCACACACGAATGGAGTCGGCTTTTGTTAAATTTTCAAAAAGAATTAAAAGAGGTACATTATTTGATCGAAATATTATGTAAATTGATAAAAATGTCAAATTTTTCCCTTCTCTCATCTTAAATTCATATTTGGTCATTTTTAGTGGTAAATTATAACAGATTGAGATATAAAATACAGCTTATATAACGAAAAATAGGATTCATATAATTCGTACTCTGCTTCTGATGAATGGAGGATATAAAAGCCAATATTTTACCAAATCGCTCAAAATGGAAATGCTAAGAAAAGAAAAATTTTCTACGTCGATTACATGTAATTGCACATAATCAGAAATAAAGAGGATTTGCAGAATTTAGTTAAATATTTTCATTAAAATTAAGAAATAGCAATACTTCTTTGACGTACGTATTGTTTACTTGTTTTTTCAACAATGAAAGATTCAGTGTTTTGTTTTTAAACATCGGAAATAAAATAATTGTATTTTTATTTTCAACCGCTATATAATTCCTTTTTATTTTGTTTCATTGTTATTTTATTTGAACTAACAAATTATTTCGGTTATTCCTAAGTCCTTCTTTTGAAGCATGCGTTTATTTCTTTCACTTAATGAGTATTTATGTATTTTCTTTTTCAAATCCTTACCTACTTCTTTGCGTCTGATGCTATCCTTTTTCAGCTAACTAATTTTCTCTCGCTTTCCTGTTACATGTCATTTTTAACTTTTCTAATATGCACTTTGTAATATTATTGATATTTGAAGTTATCTTTATATTCTTGCTATAAATAATCAGGCTACTAAATGGGGAATCCGTGATGCCACTTCTTAACGTGTCGTATTAATTCTATACTGAAGCGTATTGACCTCCGAATTTTTTATTGCTGGAAATGCACGCGCATTTAACGAACATATAAAATATGATTACAAAAGAACGTTTCGAGTAAATATTTCTGCTGAGAAGCATTTTATTTACATTTACATGCAACACAAATGCATGCGTCACACTCAAATTGCTTGCACTTAAATAGTTTCTGTATTGATAGGGAAATTATGCAAATACCATTTTTATTTCGTATATACTTAAACTTTTTACTGTAAAGTCAAATATTTAGAAATTAATTTCCAAATGGATCTACTAACCACTAATATTAGTAGTTATTTTATTAATGTAGCCACATTCGTTAATCATTTGTGTTTTGAATTTTATGTAACACGAAAAAAATTATTTAAGATGTTAACAGCATCATCGTCAAAATGACAATTAAAAAATTAATTATTATCCAAGTTGCGTTAGATAATCAGAAGGAAACTGGTTAAACTATATTTAAAAAAACATGAAAAATTGACTGGGAAATGCATTTCGAATAAGGTTTAAGAAGGCCGTGAGGAGTGGCTATACGCATTCTTTGCTTTCCTCATATAAGATAAAATCGCTCAACGAATGACGCCATTTGGCCCAGTTTGATGTCCAAACAGCACGAAAGCTTTTTAATTTTATCACCAAAACATTACCAGGTCGCTCAGATCCGTTCGATAGAATTTGCATAAAATAATTTTTCTCTCTTTTTCTTAAATCGCCGAAGTCGGCAAAATTAAGCGGATTCGCGCAATCCTTCCATATCAATAGGCCAAATATTTGCCATTTGGAACTGTCTTTAACAATTCGTCGAATCCCTCACTCCAACTGGGAATCGCGGTCCATTCCGACCGAGCGTTTTCTTCATACCAGATCGGCGATAAGTTGTAAAAAAATAAAATCCTTTGTTAACGTTTTTCGGACACGGATTCGTAGTGTCCCTAGAGTCCAGTTTAATGGAATCGCACATCCGTCCCCGAGTCGAAAAGCACGAGCGAGATTAAAATTTCCCTCAGAAAGGAAGTTGATCAATGGAGAGAGAGAGGGAGAGGGAGACTCTGGTATTAAACATGAAAACTATGTATAGAAACAGTGGACTACATTCAGACCCTTGCAAGATCAAATCCCGCTCTCTCCCCGGGGAGAGAACGTCGGACGATGTGGGACGGAGGAGGGGTCAGAAGGGGTAGATAGGGGCGAGGGGGGGGGAGGAGGAGAGGTTAATAGGGATGGATAGGGGCGAATGGAGGAAGAGAGAAGGGGTTAGTAGGGGTAGAGAGTGGCGAATGGGGGGAAGGGAATAGCGGATAGTAGGGGTAGATAGATAGGGAAGAAGTGGGGAGTGTATGGGGGACCAGAGGAACCCATGAGTGATGAGTGCAGGGAAAGAAGTGCGCCGGATGATGACGGTAATATAAGTCTCGGCGGAGTTAACGACGTAGCCGTAGGAAGGAGGCCATCATGGGTTGGATGGCAGGGAGGAGGGTGGAGGGGAGCGGGGTAGGGGGAGGGGTGGGCAGAAGGAAGGGTGGTAAGGAGATCGATACGGAGGAAGGAGGAGAGACTGGGCTTGGGTTGGGTAGAGCGGCGGTCAAGAGGGAGTTCCGCCTCTCTCTCTCTGGAAGTCTTCCAAATGGACGCTGCACTCTGTTATACACTCTCTTCTTCACCCGCGCTCTCTCTTTATCCCGCTTTACTTCCCCTCCCCCACACACACTCTCCTCCCCCCCTCCTCCTTTCTTCCGACTCCTTTCCCCCCCTCCCCTTCTTTTTTTTCCCTTCCCCGTCCCTCCCTTCCCCTTCCGGCGCATGCAAATAAAGCGGCATACATACCACGTTGCCATGACTGCACATACGAGAGCGGGATTTGTTACGCTCGAAAATCGAGCCATCACGTTCCTGCAAAGATGCCGCTGCGTTTGTGTCGGTCGCTTCGATCGCGTTTTGCGACCGGACGGAAAGAGGGTGAATAAAAAATCGTCTGAATTCGACGGATCACGCGAGGCCCAATGGCGGCGGCTTTCGGATTATTCGCCCCATATATAGCGGTGTCGGAAACGCGGATTTAAAAAAAAAACGCGCCTGGCCGTGAAATCGGAGAGAGAGAGAGCTGAAACCTCCGTCCTGGATACTTAATGAGATTTTAAATCCTTGCCAGAAGAGACTCTTTTTTCTGCTCCTTTTTAGAGTCGGGAGGCAGTCTGAATGACCCAATTGTCAAACCTCACGTCATCGGAAACACTCTCCCCTCCCTCCTTTCGAACGAAAGGGGAAAGCGGAAGAGCGATCGCAAAAAGGGTCTCCCTCAGAAAGACACTCCGCTTTAGGAGCCCGACTCGAGCTCCGCCTAGATCGTAAAGCGATAACTCAGTCGCAAATATCTGGGCTGTGATGATCGGAGATAAACCGTTATTTATAGGTTTGCGGCTAATGCGAAATACATAACAAAGCTAGAAGCAATGCGTTGTTTTATTTATGTGACCGTCGGGATCGAATGACTAGGAAAACTTGGAAATATCTCTATCGGTTTCCATATTTGTCTTTGGATTTGTATAAATTTATGTCGTAGAATAACGTTACGTTTTAAATTTAAAAAACGTCCATTTAGGAAAAGTTAGCTTTTGCGAAAATAAAATATTCGGAAAATTTTCGCGTAACTCGGTATTTATATGTCATAAAACTGCAGCCCATATATCTAATAAGACCCTACGCCGTTATACGAGGAGTCGCCGTAAATTCTACAGGACCGATAAACTCTCTAATGTAGCAAACGGGTTGGCCTGAAGCGATTTGCTCCAGGAGATGGAGGCGAAAAAAAGGATCAGTCCAAACGGAGATGCGAATTGAACTGTTTGTAGTTTTTCTACTCGTGAAGTTCGAGCAAAATGGAGATAAAATATAATGTCGCCCAGGAAAATGTTCTCCATAAATGACACTAATGGCAGAATCGATCAAAGTAGACAGTATATATGTATTTTTATGGTTCAAAAGGACTTTCTTGTGATCTCCGGAATTCCTCTTTCATTGACTTTTTCTTCCTGTTGTTTTTGCTTTGCTTTGGAAGCCCATACGTTGTCTATGATCTATTCGGATAAACAGAGAAAATATTCATCCCTGTACTTCATAAGATATCAAATCACTCTTTGATAGCGATATTTGGCTGTACAAGACCTAATTTTTTGCACTGTCAATCAAATTCATTATGTTTTGGTAACCTTCGTTGGCACCTTGTATGGAAGTAAGTTTATGAAGTCCGAGGAAATACGAATCCAACTTTTCTTTCGTTCAAAGAAGTAACAGCGAAATTTTCCTCATCATCACGAACCTGTCAATTATCTTAATTTTAAGCCGAGAGAAAAAGTCTTCAAGAAGGAACATTCGTTCCGTTCGTGTTTTAATAAACGAGAACTTTACCGTGAACACAAAAGTTGTTCTTAAATGATGAGAAGTCTTCAAAAAAACTTCGATAGAAGATTGACGTGAGAAATGACGTAATGGATTAATGCGGAAAATATCTTCTTGGGGACGTTATTTAAAGACTATCTGGGTTGTCTATCTGGGGTCAGGTATTCAATTGGTCTTCTTCACTCGCTCTTCCGTCGCTCATTGCTGACATGGGACGACAGGACCTCGCCACGTTGACCAATGGCCACCAGAGGACGGGGAAGATTTTTCTAAGATTAAAAAAACAAATTCCTTCTGAAAATCACTCTGTCATTCCTCGGCGCAGCCTCCTTTCACCGCTTCCCTTCCTCTCAACACGCAGCGCGTGGCCCCGAGAGCAGAGACTTACTTTTGAAACTGCCTCTTCAGCAAAGCCTGGGAACCATTTTGGAAAGGACTCCTCGGACAATTTTGCGATGACATCCCGAAATTGAGGAGCGGGAGAGAAAGAGAAAGGTTGTCATTCTCTTTTCAGAGGAACGGTTCGTTTAAAACTTATTAAATATCATGGGAAGCTTCGTTCCACGTTGAACATATCGAGAGGAATGTTAGATTACTGCCGATTTACTGCTTAATTTTTATATATTTCACAATGGGCTTAATTTTACTAATTAGAAAACCCCTTTGCGTGCACGACCGTAGTTTCTTGGGTCCGCGTTATGTAGCGCGGGGTGCATAAGATTGAGGATACGAAATCCAACTAGTGGAGTGGAGAAATTAATTCACTGGGGAAATATCGAGCTCGTATTATGGCTGAAAACAAATTCAAGAATAAGTATTTCGACATAAAAAATTCACAAGTACTAATCTAAAGTATCCCTAATCGTCATATTTCATTAACCTTGTAATGGGCATCGGAGATGCCTGAGATAAGTATGTACATTTTCAATTTTTAATAACTTTTATATTGACTTCTCTTTCGTAATTTGTGTAATTATGCTCTAATATTTTTCTATTCAAATCTCAATGAATGTCGAATAGTACGAAAACAGCTTAATTTATTTTAACCTTTTTTACAACTGTACATTGCCAACGCCTAAAGAGGCTTAATAGTAATCACATTGTAATATATTGGCCGCGTTCTATTCCAGGTTTCCTCCATATGAATAAATTGGAAGTTGGCGCAGCATATTCTTGATTCTCACTTTCAAATTCCTGAAAATAATCGCACAACTTTAGAACTTGAATCAAATATCTTCTAAAAGAATTGAAATTCATATTCCTACCTTCGATTTTCAAATACGCGTCGATTTGATGCACAGATATCTTTTGAGCAAGAAAATTCTACGTTTCCTGAAGATAAAATCATTCATCATCGCAATAAAATCCAATTTTGCAGATTTGTTAAAATAACGTACATTGCATTGGATTTTATGGAAAACGAGAAATATTTCGTGAATTCACATCCGTGACCACCGATAGTAAAGCTTAACTGAACAAAGTATGAGTATATAAATATGGAATTAAGATTCTTTAAGTAAAATGAGATTGTAAGTTTTATATTAAGGCCATCTCGGTGGAGTGAGATCTCTTGATGGGACAGAGAGTTCCAGAGTCATGTGAGAGAACGTCTGTGAATGTAAATAATTTAACCTAAGCTAATGTAAACAAAATTAAGTTAATGCATATAAAAGTATTATATACATGAAAACTGTTTATAAAAATTCATTTTTATATTACCACTTTTTTATATTGAAGTACCTTTTCTTGTATCTGGTGGGTTGATCACTATTGAGCGCGATCAATTCTAATCTGAAATCCGCACCTGGTTCTCTCAACTAAAGAATCGATCATTTAACTTAGTTATCGTCAACTCATAACTTGCAAGCACTGTCAATTTATATTAACTTCTTAGCAAATCAACGGTGATATAAAATTCGCTTTCCAGTGTATGAATCCGTCACTCGATGAACAATTCAATTATTCCCCATCCGTTTTGGTATTAAACTTTTAATTGTTTTTTTATTATCACACAGCCATTACTGTAAACAAGCACATAATGTGATGCGTTCAAACATGACTAACGCCTTTCATTATTTCAGTATTAAATTAGGGCCTGTTTCAACTTCCAATTAACCCGTAGAATACCAGAAAACTTGGCATTGCATGTGAAATAATACGATGGCATTTAATTTAAGAACTTTTCCTTATACTGCATACGAAGGACGAAAATGCAGAACATAAACAGAGCTAAAAGATAAATATTAATTATGTAAAATCTCATTCCAGTTTAAGGAATAATTTTTGTGTTTTAACTAACATGTGTCCTTTAAACTTTTAACATTTCTCAACACCGCATTTCTGCTTTTATTGGATGATTTTTATGTATTTCGCGGTTTTAATGCATATTGTTTTATCCGTCACAATATTTAGTACGTTTTGATTATTTTCATGTCTGGTTATCCAGGTATGTTTGAAATTCCATAGGAAAATTCGAGAGCAGAAATCGCTCATCATTAGAGACGGTTGCCATACCGATCGCGGGAGGAAATTACTTGCCTTATGAAATTAACCTCCAAGAAATATGAACATCGAAATGAGATATCGTATATCTTGTAATTTAATTCAAACGATCAAATGTGTCATTCATTATTTCGATATATAGTAATATTGCGACTTCTATGCCTAATTAGTTCTATTCTCTCTCTCTCAGGCTCATAGTTTCCATAGAGGCAAATTTATATGAAGTTTATGTCCGTGATCAAAGCTTCAAGGGTCGCTAAAAGATAAAAAATTTAATTTGCTAAACGAATAACAAGGGATTTGAATAATATCCTTACCTAACAGCTTTCTGGCTTAAGGAGTTAGATACCATTATGCATTAGTCTTTGAAATGTTTTTACCGTACACAATTTTAACTATTCGTGTTCTTTAAACAAATAATGATAGTGAAAATGTTCCTGTAATTCATTTTTATCGACTATATGAAAACGTTTGAGCGTTGCGATAAAATTTTTTTATTTGCTCCTTTTTTATAGCAACGATTTTTCACTATTAACTCATATTCTGACTGGCGATAAATATGTACTGCTTCCTCAGTGAAATATCGTCTTTCCGGAAATCTCATTTTTATGTTCAGCATTCACCCGCGACGTCCTTTACATATGGGTCTGCTTTGAAGCGGCTCCGGCAGCATCAGATGGATCACTCCTTATCTCTCGGAGGCAGAGAACGTTACCCTGCGTTAATGCGGAAGCTCTTTGTCTTAGGTAACGGAAAGCGGGATTAAGCCGAGTCGAAGATCAAAGGACTTCGTAATCGAATGAACAGATATTGATTAGGCGAATCGTGGAGATTCCCTTCCGAGGCGAGGGGATTAAGACCGGGGCGCGTCTTCATCACTGCCGTTCTCACCCATAAAATAAGCCATGGGAGTGAGAGAGAGAGAGAGAGATGGAAGTGTTACACCGGCTATCAACTCGATTGATATTAATAATACGTGCTTCAGCGAGAATAATTGAGCTAGTTCTCTCATCCGCATTCACTACGCCACTCGTCTGTTGCGAATTTTAGCTTACCGCTACGATTATGATATGCTTACCTACGTATATATTTGTAAATAGCCGTTTTTTTATTTCTTGTGTACATATTTTTTCTGTATCGGTAAGCGCAGCTCCAGGATTTTTCCTCGACAGAATCCTACAGATGCATTCGTAACACAAAGCATTTCATTATGTAGACATCTCTCTGCGTCTACCGCCATCTGCTTAATGGGTTTTCACCAAATTCGGTACCTCATCAATGTCCCGCGTACGAATTTTCGAAAACTCGAGCATAACATGGGAGGCACGCCATCTAATTTTCCAAATAACTCCATTTCTTCTCTAATTGGTGAAGTAGTTGCCATGTTCGTATCTCAATACAGTGTTCGCTATTTTAGAAACCTCACTGAAAAACTCTTTGAACGTGAAGGACATTATTAAGTTTTAGAAATTTTATTGGATATAAAAATTCGGAAAGTATCAATTTTTAATTAATTTATATTTTTCAATCATTAAGTGGATCTTTCTTAAAATATCCCGCGCTACATATTATTCTTGATTTTTCCTTAAAATAATTTTTGCCGCCATTTTTCTCCCTACCTTTCCTTCAATTTCCTAATCATTTCGTAACTGAGCTGTTTCTCAGAGATTTCTTTAACATTAAGAACAACAAATTTTAAAGCTCTTGTTCGTTTAACTAATAATCCAGTCCATGACATATTTTCTCTCGTTTATATCATTACTTTCTATATTTTTATTTTCAAATTTAAATGATGTGAAGTAGTAAACATCACAAAACGAAAAATTCTGATTCAGACCATGAAAACTGCTACAGTTAAAAACTGCTGCATTACTTTATTACAAATTTCCCAACAACGACAAAATTGTTAGTCTTAATTCGTATCAAATTTTCCATATGAAAGTGGCGATGGTTGTCCAATGATGATTTTCTCGGTTCTTTATAATAATTTGCAAAAAAGATCAAAACAAATCCTCTTCGACGATAGTATGAATAAAAATATTTTCAACGATAAAAGTGAAAAATTATAATTAACTTGTCCACCCGTTGAAGCACTGCTTGCAATTTTGATGGAACGGAGATAAGAAATTGGACTAAAAAGCATTAAATTTTAAAGTTAATCATAAAAATCACAATAAAAATAGCTTTCCATCTTTAACTCGTTTCTTCATTTCACTGCATAAAGTATGATATTTTTATTCTCTCTACAACTACATATATGTATCTGTCCTTCTTTGTCCTCTCCCACTTTTTATCTAATAGCGTTACACAATTTAAAACCATTGGACTCATTTCGATTGCATTAGAATTTCCCATTATTAAAATCTTTCAAGTTTCGGTTTTTTTTGCTTCAAACAAATTCATATTATCTCTTCGAAGAAATATAATGCGGTGTTTTTTGTGTAAACTTTTTCTCGTTTCAAATTCGTATCTTAATTCTAACATCTAATAATGAAATGAATGTATTTATTAATTTTATTATTAAAAGATTAATTTCATCGAAAGTATTCCATATTTTAAAGTTTTCGGATTTTTCTGGATTCCACATAGCAGTGTACTCTGTCCAGATAACGGGACATTAACCGAAATTAAGTGAATCGTACTCGCACCGGATGACGAGGAATTTGCTAATCTTAAGATCATGAAACATTTCCTCATGCTTTCACGTTTAAATCTACATACCTGCCCAGTTTCAGATTCTCGTCTATTCCTGATCTACCGAGTCCAAATCTTTGTGGCACATAGGCACACTTTAAAATTAATGTATAGGATGATTATAACAATATAAATGATACATCGAAATAAGAGAGAATTTTTTAGATTTTTTTCTCTTTTTCTCTCCATCTCTCCCCTTGGAGAAGGATTTATAATTTTTCACAAGGTCTTAGGTTTTTCGGTATATTTTCCCTCAACGAATGAGTTTTGGTTTTAGATTAAGATTTTATTAACTCTTATGTTTAATTCCTAGTCGATAGATACCCATATCGCCTATATAGTTTACTTGTCCCCCCTGCCCGTCCTCCCCCCTCCCTATTCCTCTGGACGAAATAAACATTGGACGAAATATCCATTGAACGAAATATCCATTGGACGAATTGTCTTTGGACGAAATATCCAATGGACGAAATGTCCTTGGACGAAATGTCTTTGGACGAAATGCCTTTGGACGAAATGTCTGTGGACGAAATGTCCTTAGACGAAATGTCTTTGGACGAAATATCTTTGGACGAAATGTGTTTGAACGAAATGTCTATGGACGAAATGTCCTGGAACGCCTAGAACACGTTTTGACTATTTTCTGAATGTGTGTGTTTGGGGGCGCTCTAACTCGAAAAGTACTTGCCGTATCATTACCAAATTTCATATATAACACTTTGTTATGAGTACGAAGAGCTGATTAGTTTTTGGATAATAACGGTTAACCGAAAATTGAGGTTTATTCGAAACCCGATTTAGTTTTGGCGAAATATCCTATAGGTATACAATTCGATACAAAGGTTATACAGAATGTAATTTTCTACAACTTTCATTTGAAACAATTTTCCATATCAGTTATTGTTTAGGAATTATTTATAAATAATCGGTTTTTTCGCTTTCCGTCGAATACCTCCTCAAAAACGTCGTTATTGGTAATCTTCGCGAGGATCAAAGTTGTAGGAAATAATATTTCATCCAAGTTTTGTTTGAAATAAATTTTTGTAGAACCTTCCATTTAGTAGATAATTAATTTATTCGTAAATTTCCTATATACAGCTCCATCATCTAGCGGTGAATTCTGTAAGCATATTCAAAATAATTTACGGCAATAAGGACGACTGTATTCCTTTACTACACGAAATAATAATTTTGCCTTATAATGCTATGCATAATAATTTAAATATCTATACCCCAAATATGGAGAAAGTCATGTGATGGCCACATCAGATTTTTTTATTCTAAAATTTCATTAATATCGTTTTGCATAACAGAGTCATAAATAATGACAAAATTTTCAGGAAATCAGCAGCAGCATAGATAAAAATACGCACAACATTGAGCGGTCAATGCGTTTTCACTGATTAAATAAACTAGAATACTTGATTTTTTATGAGATAAAGGAAGATCGCATTAGAGAAATAACTCGATTTAAATCGGTTTTAATAGGTGGGAGTTAAAATATTATCTACTTAAGAAATTGCATTTTACTGAATAAATCCACATTACTATGTGACCATTACACTAATTTTTGTTCATTAAATCATTTGGTCGATGGGATTTTATTTTCCGACACGGCTGAATACGCTTTAATTATGAAATTAAGTTCCACTAAACACCATTCATAGGCTTCCTTTTCGCCTTTGATTTTAAAGATAACTTTCATACGCTTACCCTGCCGGCGACATTTTAATTCAGCAACTTAACCTCTCGTGAAACTTCGGAACATCTTGTTAGGAAACGGATTAGCAGAAATTCCATCGAAATGGAGTAATCTTTACCTATCATCTCTCGCGTCTAGATAGCCCATGGAAATCTGGTCTGGAAGGAAATGTTTTCCTTCCCCCGACTATCTCTTTCCTTCAATCTGCCCACCATATAACCCTTCCCCCACACCCTTCCTCTCTTTCACTCTAAGTAATCTCCGATGGATTCCTCCAACATTTCTTTCTCCATTTTAAATTGGCATTCCCTCCATAGTGACGTTCGCCAAACTTCACCCTTTTCTGTCTCAATTCTTCTGTGTCAGACGTATTTCCTTTTTTCTCTTTAGTATTTAGAGATTTTGTAATCACCGCATATTTTCTTGCCTCAAAGTCTATTTCTGTGGCCACCATGCTTCGAGAAGTTAAGCTCGCCAGTGCCTTCTTTTAGATTCCCACTTCTGCTTTTGTGGTCAATTCTCGTCTTCCTTAGGAATCTCATTAGCTAAATCCATCCCAAATGTAATTTCTAAAGTGCTTCTAACATGTTGAGCTTCGTAAACGCACAAATCCCTTAATTAATCGGCCCTCCTCCATCCGTTTGAATTTTAACCATACTTTAATTCTATTCTAAGACTGAGAATGTTCACATTAATTACTTTTCCGGTTTACTTTGCGTGTCAAGTTATATTATCACGCAGAAGTCTCGAGGGACATTCTTTATAGGACCATTGGCAAAACGTACTATTTAATTCATATGCGGCAATAAGACCACACTGGCAGACAAATTAAGAAGGACGCTTCCTTTAAAAATTCAGGTCATCACTTTAAGATGGAATAGTAAAGCATTCTAATGAAGATGGTTAAACAATTTCTGTATATGCACATTCGTAAAGAACACTTGGTTCATAGTCATCTAATGAGCCTTTCGTCTTTCGATACCTAGGAACTTTTCATTCGCCGTGAAATTTATAACGTGTGGAAGCTTCTCTTTCTCGATAAAAGAAGGAATTTGGGAATCGGAAAAGACGAAAGTTTTGAGAAAAGATTTTCCTTGTCCGAAGTTTAGAAGGATTGCTGTGGGGGCTAAAAGGTAAGGAATAAAACACAAGCGCCTTCGAGGGCATAAGGGGGAGGATGGGAAATGGAAGAAGGAAACGGAAGAAAAGCAAGCCAGGAGGATGAAGAAGAAGACGAGAATGGAGGGAGTAAGTTAAAGGAAGGAATAACCACAAATATAATTAATAATCCGCCATAAATTAAGGCGAGATTAGAATATCGAGTTCATTGTTGTATATAACTAGGAATGACAAATACAAACTCTCTCGGGGAGATTCGAACCCGCAAACTTGGTATTCAACGGCGCATGCTTTAATCTCCCATCCAGCAAGGAAGATAGGGAGAGAAAGCGAGGAGACCGACGAAGGGTAGAAGGATTAAGCGAGAGAACAGATTAGAGGAAGGTAGGAGAAAGTGGAAAGAAAAGTGTGGGAAGAAGGGAGGTGGGCGGTGAATGAGTCGGCTGTGTTGGTGGGAAACGCTTCTCAGGAGTAGCGAAGCAACGTAGGAGTTTAGTGTTGAAGGACGGCGTTGTTCAGAACAGTAAGATTTCAGGCGATGAGGATTGCGCACCGCCGTCCTTCTCTCTTCTCTTTCCTCTCTCCCTCCTTCCCCTCCCCCTCGACCTGCAGCCCATCTTCTCGCCCCGCCCCTCGGCCCCTCTTCTTGCCCCCTTTCGCTTATTCTTGGGCAGCACGGTGACGGCGAGTCGCCATTTAAGTCAACCGCACCTGCTTCCTCGCTCGAGTTACTTCGAGTCTGTTTGTCGTCGAGTGGGTCTGAGAAGAGACCGAGTGAGTGCAAAAAAGCGGCGAACTCGCTTTCCAGAAAATAGGACTTGCGCGAGAAGATATCTCCAACACGTTTGTTGGTATTTTGCGATTCTTGTGATTTTTTCGCGAACCTTTTATTTGACGCAAAAGCATGACGAGAATCGTTTTACAACCAAAGGATAGATGTTATAAACCTTGCCTCTTCGTGTTGAAAACCTTGCATCAGTCATTGAAACCTTTCCTCTGCACTAATGTTTCCGCCTAAATAAATCTCCGTTCGCAAAGATGAAGTTTCAATTTTGATTCGAATGTACCGCTGAATAGATTTTATTGGGACAATTTCCTAATATCTATAAATCAATGACATTCGTATACGTAGTATTTCATAAATAATGGAAGTATATCTTAGCAGTAAGAACAAAAAGTTAATTTTCTTTATATGGGCGTTCTAAAAACCTTGCATATTGAGTAAACGTGGTCTGTCTTTCGTAGTTACAAAATTAAAAGGTTTAGGGAGGATAAAATTACTCTTACAATTTCAAAATTTGTATGTAATTTGGATTTTTCATTGTTAAAAACAGTAGTAAAAAGACCCTAGAATTAGAATTTTAACAGGTTAAAATTTTTGCAACGATGTCATTTTTTTTAAGCACATTTGTTTTTGAGTAAATGGAATAAAATCCGAGAATTTTTTTGCTTTGAAGCTCAAAACTAATTTCTGAGAGTTTTTATGGATGATCCGCCCCGGCACTAACAATTAGAAGAGATCCACCAATAGATAGCATAGTTTCTCGCAAGAAAGCCCCCCATTCTTCCGCGCAATGCCATCCTTATATGGCAAAAAGTTCGTCGAATGTACTTTCCATTCAAAACTTCATGTTTTGTGCCGCCTAAAATGGCCGAGGTCGACAGGATAATCCGAGATCGCTATTAATGCGTGCCCACGCAGCGATCCACGCACACGGAAAAGCACATAGCGAACCCACGCCGCCGCAATAACTCACACTCTTTGGACCATTCGTCGTCCGAGTGAGATTCTCTCTCCTTGAGCTGCGCCGCCGTTCGAAGGTTTGTCGTCTTTCCACGGCGCCACTCTCTCTCGGATCTCATCTCATCTGCGATTTGGTTCGACGAAAAAAAACGCACAGTGGATGTGACAAAAGAGAGAGATTTCAAGGACGAAAAGGGAGAAAGGCGAGATGAATGGAGGTGAAGAGAAAAGGGGAAGAGAATGGGCGGGAAGGGGATTAGGGGAGAAGGAGGGGAAACAATGCAAAGTGTGGGTCTTGCCTCCGGGGTCAACAGTCTAGAATATCAGATTGAGAAGGGTAGAGAGAGAGAGAGAGAGGAGCGGAAGTAGAGGAAAAGAGGAAGGAGCGTGGATGGAGAATGGGAAGGATGGGATGGAATGGAGGATAGAAATTGGGAATGGTTTGATGGGTGTGGGGATAGTAAATGGGAGGGAGATTAGATTAGATTAGATATCGTTTTTATTTGGGGCGAGATTGAGGCTAGGAAGTCCCATCTTCCACCTGGTATAGGGAGGTGTGGGATCGAGAGAAGGGATTGAGGATAGAGAGGGGGGAGGGGGGGCAGAGGGGGTTTGAAAAAGGGAGTGGGGATATATGGGGATGGAGCGGGAACACGAGAGCGACAAAGATCGCAATGTCGAAACAAAGGTGGAGGATGATGAAAGGGAATTGAGTTTGTGTGGGCGAGGTAACTACGTAGTCTCTGTTTCGCCCGAACAGAGACCGCAAAGTGAAAGTTAATCTGCCTTATTTATAATAAATGTGGAATGTTAAACAGAAATTTGGAGAAATCCTTTTCAATTTTCGAGGGAACAACGTCGAGCTGTTCAATTTCAAACTTTCCGCTTCTCTCTCTCCCTCTCTCTCCCTCTCCCTCCCTCTCCTTCCCTCTCCCTCCCTCCCTCCCTCCCCCTCTCTCCCCCCCTCTCTCCCCCCCTCTCTCCCCCCCTCTCTCCCCCCCCTCTCTCCCCCCTCTCTCTCTCTCTAATAATACAGAAGCATTATTTTTTCGGTTCATGGAGTTTGTTTGAGTGGAATAACAATCTCTCTTCCTACGGTTCCCATTTATCAATCAGTTGGGCGGAGCAGAGCGCGCGGCGTTCGATAAACCTCGAGATAATTGCACACGACACTCACAAACACGCACACAAAGGACACTCTTGGCCTTGGAAGAGCACAGAGGTGGAGCTACAAAGGTGTCGACAGAAGGGCAGCCTCTCGCTGGCGGCGGGGGCAGAGAGGGCATCGGGAGCACCCCCTTTTCACGGCGACCCCGGCCCCGTTCTCCACAATCGTCAACTCATTACGGGGAGGGTTGGGAAGAGGCGTGTGCAGCATTTATGAAGCGCTTGTCACCTCCAACTTTCAACATCCCTCGCGGAATGTTTCACAGCAGGATGTGCCCGGTGTTTCGAGCCCGCTGACCGCCGCGAGTTGCCCCAGATCGCGCTTACGCTGCTGAGCAAATATGCGCGGCGTAATTACAGAGTGCAGCTTGAGCCGAAGAGAAGGGGTTTAGTTAGAATTTCAACGAAAGCAAACAGTCACAATCGAGAGGTTAAAAAATAATCGATCCGTAGAATCCTGTCGATAAACGGTTAAAAATACGGGGGTCTGTTTATTTTGGTGCCGTTGAGTATTTTCTATTCAGAGAAACCAGCTTCACAGTCGTTACGTCAACACTGTGTGGCTCTTTAATCTTTATTTATTTGACGTGTTTCGATTTTATTTAACTTTGTAAGAATCATGTTGGTTTGCGCAGAGTTCAGATCATGGGCTCCCGAGTTGAAGCGCCATTACCATCAGCAAATTAAACTTATAAAATGTTTTTATGGCTGCAATTTCTTCATCTTCGGCCAAGAAGCACCAAAGGACAATATATTGGTGTCAGGTAGCCGTATTCTCTGGACGCCCTTTTATGTCAAATGAAATTAATAATCCCATCGAGGACAAGAGTAAAACATAGAGTAAATATTTCTTACGCTTCATTTCAAGAGATTCAGAAAAATCCCTATTTTTCTCTTCCGTTGCTCTACCTGTTTTAAAAGCTCCTCTCATCTCTGCATCATTATTTCTCGCCAAACTTGTCTCATAAAGTTTCTGAACTCAACTCTGTTCTCATCCTCATTTTCCTTGGCGGCTTAAAAGGCTAAAGCAACAGACAGACACGTCAGCGTTCTTCGCTACTTTCTCTTCATTCGCTTCCTCTTTCGCCTCATTTTGCGATCTACCTCTGGAACTTTGTCAAATACATGCGTGTTCTAGCTATCTCTTAATCGCGAATAATGACGGCTACGTTCATGTAAAATGTGCGTATGGTATTCCCAACCATATTGGAGATGCATTGTTTTTCAGCAGGTATTAGTATCATAAGCAAGGATAAATGATTATTCTTATAAAGAACGACTAACGAATAGGCCATGTGACAAAGTTCAGCCATCATCTGCAACTATCTGTAAGTTACACACGTTTGTTTACGAAGTTATACAACATTTCAGGCACAAAATTTAGCAATGAATAATTTACAATATCATCATCATCAGCCTTTTTTAATCCATTGATGGATGAAGGCCTCCCCCAGACTTCTCCATATTTCCCTGTCAACTGGCTCCATCCTCCAAGTTGGCCACAAGAACTTAACAAGCTCAGCTCAAGAGCTCGTTTGATGCCAGAAAAAGCGACCTCAAATTTTCCATTCCCCAATTTAGAAATTCTTGTCCTCAATTTCTTTTCTTTCCTATCAGTTCTATTTTATAAATATCATTCCGGTGACCATGATATTCCGATTTCTTCATCCGATAGCTCAACTCCTTCCCTTGTTTGCATATGCAATACAAATTCCACATTTTTCCTACTGTCTTTTAATGACTCCCAAACTAATTAGCGGTGTTTTCTTTAATTCGCTTATGCGTTCGGTTTGTCTGCCTGTTTGACGCGCTAACTTCTTCTAAACGATAGCAGATAGTGATTTCGTTTTTTCGCCAATCGATTCAGCATTCTGTCTTTTGGTGCACGATTTCTCGTTTTCTCCGTCTAATTTTTTAAATCTGTTTCAGCAGCTCTTTCTTTCCTTACTCGTTTTTCTATCATTTTGTAACGCTTTCCATGGTTTAGCTTCACAGGTTTAGCACAGATTTCTGTTTAAGAAATTACCTCGAATTAAACGACCATCAGTTTCACTTAAGCACGGTTTCGGAACGGCCTGCAAGCATAAACAATCTTAAAACTTAACTCAGAGTTAATAGTAGAGAATATAGAGAACAATTCTGAATATAAAATAGCTAAGTTGTTCAAGACAAGATAGAACTAAGTACGGCGCTAAAATGAGGAAACCTATCCCACGCTGCACGATTTTCCAGGAACGCATGAGCCGTGCAAAGGGAGAGTTTGGAGAATACACAGACACACGTAAATACAAAAGAGACCCAAAAAAATCAGATACAGAATCCAAGGAGGGAATTCGTAAGGGGCATTAGAGCTAATCCAGGGAAAGAGGACATATTGGAAGATAAGATATTCCAAAGCAAAGGGATGACGTAAGACAAGAGGTGAAAGAGGGAAATCTTCAAACGAGTGCACATCAAAGAGTGCAGATAGAAAGGGACAGGTGTGTTTCGAGGCGGATAAAGCCATATAGGAGGAGATGGGGGCGGAGGAGGTGAGAGGGGGAGGAGATGAGACAGACAGACAGACAAACGACTTTATTGAGGGCGAAATTGAGACTTGATAGTCCCTTCTTACATTTAACCCTACGTTAGTAATTACAAAAGAGAATAAAAAAATAATAACATATAAACATACAAGCACATTATCAGAAAACAACAATCTGAAACCAAACAAAAGAAAAAAACAAAAAAACGCAATTAAGAGATTCAATTACAGATTCGGAAAAAAAAGATGAAGTATTTGTGGTAAAAACCTAGGAAAGACCTGACATCGCCAACCTAGTAAAAAACCACGCAGGAAAACATCCACGAAGGGAAGGGGGGTGGAAAAAAACTGCGAAAACTCTACATAAAAGAACAATTGTGGAATTTCAATAGTACGTACAAGTTTTAAAATATAAGAAATGTTTTAAACTATTGAAGAATGAACATGAAAATTAATAAAATTAAGTGAAATTAAATAAAAGCATAAGCGTTTAAATAACTAGGAATATGTAAAAATAATAACTATACACATATATACAAAAGGAAAAAAAAGCTTATTTGCATTATGTCTTTTCATCTTAGCGGCGAGTTTCTGTAGGAATAACAATCCGTTTTGGTAAGTTCGAGTTGTGGGGGCGGAGGAGGGAGGGGGAGGAGGTGGGAGGGGGAGGAAATGGGAGGGGGCGGAGGAGGGAGGGGGAGGAGGTGGGAGGGGGCGGAGGTGGGAGGGGGCGGAGGTGGGAGGGGGCGGAAGAGGGAGGGGGCGGAGGAGGGAGAGGGAGGAGGTGGGAGGGGGAGAATGAGTTGGGAGGAGCATGGAGGGAGGCAGGCCGACAAAGTGGCTGTGGTCTTTTCAGGGTCGAAGAAAAAATACTTTGAATGTGTTCGATTTAGAAAGTAATTATATCTTGGTGCAAAGAAACTTTGTTTAATAGAGGATGAATTACGAGTCCCTTTGAATTTTATTAATATGCAAAAGTTAAAGTCTCGCACTTTGTCGCTTATTGGATCAATTCGCTTCCCTTTCATTTCCAAAAAATTATCTATTTTAAAAGTTGTAAGAGTAAGTTCTTCATTTAACATAATACTGTATTTTTCTTTTGTAAAATCACATATCACCCACAGCCATTTTCAATATGGTCAGCGATACTTTGGATAATCATTCTAACGATAGTTGTATACGATTTCGCCAGAAAAATTTTAGTTAAATTTATTTTTTAAAAATGTAATCGCAACTGAAAGGTGAATATAATAATGACTAATGGATTATCAATTAGCAGAAGGAGGTGGTGTTCTTAAGCTTTCCCCAACTTCAAATAAACAAATAATATACGTAACACGATGTAAATTCACACCGACCTATTTAAATGTACTATTTATTAAAAATGTTTATTTATGCCAAAAATTTCAGAATTTTAACCTTTATATGAAAGTTTTGGGCGGAAAGAATCTTAAAAAATTAATATATGTGTTAAGCGTATATTTTATTTAGACTTTTTTGTTTTATAATTGTTTTTGGTGTTTCCCAACCTTTTAAAATATTTTTGATACATTTTTGTTAGTAAATGTTCAATATTTGATTTTATTAATATATGCATTAATGTTATTAAATATTAAATAATCAACGTATATATTAATTAAGGGAAGGTCATGTCAGTCACAACACAAAGCGAAGCTTCCCCTCCACTTTCGCTCAGCCACGCTTGAGTGGAAGTGGAGGGGAAGCTAACGCGCGGGGCGCAAGGAGGGCCTGCAGTTACCTTGAATAGGGCTCCCAGCCTCAGTTCGCGGCGGCGGAAGCGACTTAAATGATTATTATATAAGTAAAAGTATTGGCCAAAGCAGTTCAATTTGAATACTGAAATCGTATCCATCTCGTAAGTAAAATCTTCTCTTCCATTTTAAATCAGCCACGCTTGAGTGCAAGTGGAGGGGATGGTAGTGCGCGGGGCGGAAGGAGGTCCTGCGGGTAGATTGAATAGGGCTCCGAGGATCAGTGCTCAGTTATTTGGGGGCACAAAGGCGCGCATAATTAATGCCACAACGTAGAACTCAGGGCGCGCGGGTAGGACAGCGGAGAGCCTGCTTACCATAATTCTGCAATAGAACTCCGATCTCGAACCTAAACGGGCAGCTAGTATTGTTAAATAGTTCTTTAATATTCTTCTCGCTCGCCGAGTTCACTGTCTTCCGCACTTCTCTGTTCGCTTTGCGTCTGGATGTGCGGCTCCGACTGAATGGAGTTTAATAAACGCAACTATAGAGGGACTTTAGTGAGCCCATTTTGGAGAGGCGTGGAGGCAGAGAGAGAGAGAGGAAGAGGCGTCGCAATTACGCTCACGTGCTTTCTTTGCATCCCACGACAGACTCGTCGTCTTTCCTCCTCTGAAACATAATTAGGCACTTCCGGAGGGGAATCCTGCCAGTCGGCGACAAATCCGTTCGCAGGAATCTACTTCCTTTCCAGAGAACTAGAACCGTGTTTCGGAGCTAGTGGTAGTCTGGGAAAACGTCATTCGTTTCAAAGATATACGTACATATGCGTATAGTTATACATGTAGAATTCTGAAGCCAGTAATTAACTGTTACGATGCGTGTGGAATTTTAATCATTAAAAACAAGGAACGCTTTCCAAAAATTCTTTGCAGAATGTTTAGATAATACCATAAAACGGAGCGAAATTCCTCATTTTTGCTAACTAGGTATATTTGAAGGCTTCATAACGAACGGCGCTGGAGTAATTGGCTTCTTCAACGAACATTTCGCATTTCCGCCATGTCAATTTTCATCGCTTTGCTAGGGTCAAAGACACCTATCCTTTTTACCTTTCAAAAATCATTAGCGGGAAAGGAAGGAAACGACAGAGGACACGACAACTGCGTGCGTGGGGAATAATTATCACGCCACAGTTGTTTCTCAAAAATATAAGCACTAATTTGTAACGGAGAACAAATTCTTTGTGAACAGAGTCGAAATAATGGTACAAGCGAGCGAATGTGAAGAAAACAATGAGGAAAATGATCCGCCTGGGCGTGGCCCGGATGATAATTGCTCTTTCGACAAACGGCTTCGTTTCTTCCTCGTAAATTCTCCCTTTCTCCCTCCGTCCGTTTAACTCTCTTCATTTCCTCACTCGCTCTTCTTTTGTTTTCCGCTTCCTTTAAACGTCGCGTCCTTTACGAGACCCGCCGCTGCTCCGCCTTCTTCCTTCTGACCTCTCACCCTCCTTTTCCTTCTTCGCCTCTCTCCCTTCATCTCTCTCCATCACTCAATCTTTCACTCTTCCTTTCTTCAACCTATCTCTGCTCCTTTGTTTTTTTTTATTCTCCAAACTTCCGACTTTCTTAATTCATGACTCTTTTTGACCTCCCGCCATTCATTCCAAACGCTTCCTCTTCTCTTCCACAAAGAGAAACCTTTCCTCAGACTGTCTTAAAACGGATGCCTCTGAATTGTGTGATTAACGTGACACTTAGAAATCTCACCTGTTTTCGAACGGTAATTTTGCAAACGAGCGATGAAAAAAGAAACGTCTGTAAAAACTGCCGCAGGGCGCACTGATACATTTCGTCTGTCCGCTGTTTTATATAAATCTGCTGTTTATTATTTCCTCGAAAATTTCTGCGTATTTTGTACATTCATTGAAAATATTTTTTTGTTATAAGCCGTTTAGTTAAACCCAATTTCGAACAAGTGGGCATTATCTTTAAAAGAAACTCTACATTATTTAAATTAATTCCATTCATCGCCTGGGGGACTCTATTCCAGGAAATAGTGTAATATAACAGCATAGAAATATTAAAAGGCGCATGAATGGAAATTCGGCTTAAAGACCTCTTCCGCAAATAAACCTAATTCGGGTCAAAAAATTCTTCATATTTTGTCTTTTCTCTTATTTTAATTGCAATTCTTAGAATAGGGAGTAAATATTGCCGAATTTTCTTGTTTTCATTTTTAAGAGAGCCATTAATGAGATGAAATTTTATTCATTTCTGAAGCCGTAGTTTTATAATTAAATTTGGACCTGTTAGCTGGAAAATGAAAAGTTGCTTACGGAGTGTTTTATGAAAATTCACCTACGGGGATTTTAGTTCCTTGTTGCTTTTTAAAATTAAAATGGCTTTAGCCGACACTTCGGTTTATAAGAATAATAAAATTCCGCCAGACCCAAGGCAAACGAAAGCACATAATGTGTTGTGAGGAAAAAAAAGGCCAAAATAGGGAATGGATTAAAAGTGGGACGGCGCTGGGTGCATCACGTGTCGCTCTCCTATTCTTCCGACGGTAAAAAACTGATTCGTATATTTGCAGTCGAGCTAAAAGCAATTCGATCGCTTTATATGGCGCCTCCGTGTGATAAATACCGTGGCAAGGGGAGGAGGAGATTGATTTTAGGGCCTCAAATTAAAGGCCCAGATGGACTTCTTTTTGTCTCACGCCCGCGCGATGGAGGGAGTGAGGGATGAGGCCGAAATGATTTCCCATGGGGCCCTAGAGGCCGCACTTTTATGCCAGATAATTTTCCGTCGATGTAGAGGCAGAAACTAAAAAAAAACAACTTTCCGATTCTGTTTTGTTCAAACTCGTGTTAGTGGAGTTCTGAAAGGATTGCTTAATGCACCCCGAATGATTTTTCCATAACGAAACAAAACATTTAAATTTCGGTGTCCGTATATGTAAATCATTTTCCCCGCATGCGGCGTTTTGTTTCGGTCTCGAATGAAAAAGTGTGTACGTCGCCATGGCGATTCGCCCTTTCTCACTCACACCCATCTCCCTCCCTCTCTCCCTCCCTCCCTCCCCCTATCCCTCCCTCCCTCCCCCTCTCCCTCCCCCTCTCCCTCCCTTTCTCCCTTCTTCCCTCCCTCCCTCTCGCCCCTTTCTCCCTCTCTCCCTTCCTCCTTCCCTCCCTCCCTCTCTCCCTTCCTCCTTCCCTCCCTCCCTCTCGCCCCTTTCTCCCTCCTTCCCTCCCTCCCTCTCTCCCTCCCTCTCTCCCTTCCTCCTTCCCTCCCTCTCGCCCCTTTCTCCCTCCTTCCCTCCCTCCCTCTCTCCCTCCCTCTCTCCCTTCCTCCTTCCCTCCCTCTCTCCCTTTCTCCTTCCCTCCCTCTCTCCCTTCCTCCTTCCCTCCCTCTCTCCCTCCCTACCTCTCCCTTCCTCCTTCCCTCCCTCTCTCCCTTCCTCCTTCCCTCCCTCTCTCCCTTCCTCCTTCCCTCCCTGTCTCCCTCTCTCCCTCCCTCCTCTCTCCCTTCTTCCCTCCCTCTCTTCTCCTCCCACTATCTCTTATTCCGATAGCTGGTAAAATTGTTCGTCCCGTGGGCGTACGATGTAAAAAGAGCGACCAGGGTGCCCCCTTCACACCCTCTCCTCCTCCCCCTCCCCCCTGCTCCTGCTCCAGACATTTCCCCTTCCCATTCCTCCGTCGCTTCGCTTTACATAAATAAGCCTTCTCGTTTTTGGAATATTTCAGAGCGTAACGAAACCGACGTACGTTTTCTTCTTTGACAGCTTTTTCGGAAACCATAATTAGTTTTATTTGAATTCGTAATTATTTTCAAAGCCATCTCGGTCCTTCGACTTAAACCTGTAGTAAGTGGATTTGCGGACTGGATTTGGAGATAACCCACAGTGTCTGTGTGCCTTTTGTGCGCCAGTCGACCGGTTCCCGTATTTTCGCCGTTCCGGTTTGTGCCCGGAGGAGTCCTCAAGAGAGCCTTCCCTGTTTCTTCGGAACATGCAACGGCCGTTCCTTTTTGACCGACCGCGCCCAACCAAAATGCATCCATCGCAGTATCACTTCAGAATTTAGGTCGCTGCAATGCTTTATCACATTCTTTTATGTGAAAGACAATTTTTCTCGTTCGAAATCCATCCTGGCAGTTCTCCTCTTCGGCAAGACATTGTGTTGTTTTAGATAAATCACGTAATTTCCAACTCGAAAGGTATAGGACACGGTATTTTACTAATAAAATTCTGAGAGATCTTTGAGATTCTGTAACTTACCCTGTGAGAGCTGATATTTATCGCAGATAGATTCTGTCATTCATTTTGAAATGCTTAAGCGTCATGCACAAGAATTAAGATTGAAAATTATTTACACGGCTGTGATGTAATGATTCTGTGGGCTTTGTGTAAATTTTACAGTATTTCTTTGCCATCAAGGGCACGAAATATGTCCTTAACAGCGACATAGATATCAATATCAACTTAGAATTTACTTCTATCCTGATTTTCGCAAATCATCAAAACATCCAACTCTTCTGGCCAATTGTTTGTATCTCAAATCATTTTCTTATATTAAGTGAAAAAATTGCACCTGTTTTACTTTGGATTAACTCCTTCAATGTAGAGTTGAATGGATAGTTAAATTTAACTAATAAAATTTCTAAGAATAATTTCTATTTGATATAGATATTAAAGGTCATATTTTCATTGGACTCCACAATTATATTTGCCTTTTACGTTTATTTCGGCTAGAAAATATGCAGATGGAATTTTACGGTTGAAAACTAGTTTACAAAGGTTAAATAACATGAAAGCAGTTGCATAAATTTTTAGAAAGCAGGCTAAAATCATTAAAAATATAAATCTCTTCAATAGGAAATAAATTCAATTTTCAAACTGTCAGACTTTTCCGGTTTTGAAGACAATGGCGATAGACGGCGAAATGCGTAATTCCAAATAATTGTAATAAAAAATTTAATGCGTTGTCATAGTTTAATTGCCAAATATATAATTAACAAATACTTATTGCAGGTTCCTTCTTTGAAAACCACAATCGCACCAAAACTGCTTTCCGGTTCACGGGACCGAGTTCAAATCCACGTCAGGCTATTTATTACACTCGACGTAACAATGATTGCAGTCTAGCGTCGTAAAGTCCCTGGCAACGACCGCACATTTTGTTCGCCACAACATGATTTTCCATGATCGTGGATCCAATCGCTGCAAAAGTGCCTTTTAATAGGTCGCGTGTAACATCGTACATCGTAACCGGCATTGTGAGCTCAATGACTGTTACGCTCAAAGCCTCAATTTAACGAGATCGCTTCGCGCTGTGGAAATACGATGCGCACTGCTTGCAATTTCCCATCGATATAATGAGCAAATCAACATAAGTGGTCATGATGGAATTCAAATATCCAAGAATGAAAATTAAAAATTTCCATAAAACAAAAGAGAATATCGTCATCGCTTAAGAATATTAAAGACTTGAGGCTTTAAAAATAAAATTTTGCTCATTTTAAGCAATTCTTCGCTTATATCCGAATTTCTCCCGCGTTTCCAAAAAGACGACGGGCGATTGTTTTGAGCTCGTAATGAGCGAAATAACACTTCCTCCAAGGAGACAAGAAGTCGTCTGTTGTTAAAGCCACATTTCCATTCCCCCGTCTCATCCCGAGGAGCCCCCAATTCCCAGACACCTTTGCTGCAGCCTTTCGCTCTCCCAACTCCTTCCTCTCCTCTTAACTCTTCCATTCCACCTCTTACAACATTGCTAACCACTCTCACAATCCCAAATGTTCCTAATTTTGATCCCTCCAATTTCTCTCCTCCTCCTCACCTCCCTTATCCTCCTTTTTCCTATCGCTCTCTTCGTTTCTCCTTATTTCTCCCCAATTCTCTCTCACGTGCTCATTTCCCTTTGCATTCTGTCCTTCTCTTCCACATACTTTCGCAGTCCGTGCCATTTGCGTCCTCTCCGCTATGACCTCGACCTATATGCCGTAATTTCTATTCAGGCTTCCATTCTCTCTCGTTGTATTATTCATCCTCTTCTCCTTTTTTATCACCTCCTTCCTTTCGTTTCCTCTGTGTCCTTCTTTCTCCCATCCTCTCTCTCCCTCTCTCCCTTCCTCCCTCCTCGGCACACCTCCGTATTACCTTTTCTGCTGCCATCCGTCATAATATTTCGTTCACCCTTTCGTCCTTGTTTCGCCGCTTTTCCTCCATTCCGATCATTTTTCTTGTTCGCCCTTCTCTCTTATCCCTCCATCCCTCTTTCTTCCTCTTCACTTTCTAATCTCATATCTCAACCTACTCGATTACACTCCTGCTTTCCTCTCTCTCCCTCCCTTTCCTAATATTTCTCTCTCTCTCTCAGCCCGTGGCTTCCTCTTCGCCTCGGGGACATCTAACCCTTTCACCGTGCTCCGTTAATCCAACTCCGCCTCCCGGCACCTAAACCCCTTTTACCACCCTCTCGCCTTTCTCCCATCTATCGCTTCCAACTCTTTCCCCTCCCCTATCTCACCTAACCCCTTTCCCCTGCACCCGAATTCTATCCCTGGCTTGGAGGGTTTTCACACCTCACTCTACCGGTATATCCTCTTCGGTCCCCTCGAATCCTCACTCATCAAACTCATTCTCTCTCTCTCTCTTCTTTTTCCTTCATCCGCGTCCTCTTGTCCTTTCGAACCCTCTTCTCCTTTCCTACGACTCGACCCAAAAATATCATTTTCCCATTTCGTATATGCTTTTCGCAATCATCAACCGATGCGTTTGACGAAGAGGAAATTTTCACGTGCTTAGCGGACTGTTCTTGAACGATATTTTTCTTCTTTTACTCTTTTCCTCGAATACGAAAAATTTCAAGATCCTTTTTAATTTCTCCATCTACGTAGTATAGAAAAAATCGACTTCGAAATTTCAACGGACATTTTTTGAGTTTCCTAGAACACGTTTAGATAATTTTCGGAATGATGTCTGTGTATTTGATTGGGGGCGCTCTAACTTGAAAATTACTTTCCATATCATTACCAAATTTCATATGTAACACTTTTGTATGAGCACAAAGAAGTGATTATTTTTTGGACAATAACGGTTAACCGGAAGTCGAGGTTTATTCGAAACCCAATTCGGTTTTTGCGATATTTCTCCGTTAAAACATCATTATGATATATACAATTCTATACAAATGTTATAGTTAATGTAATTTCCTACAACTTTCATTTGAAACAATTTTTCATGAGTTATTTTTTAGGAATTATTTATAAATAATCGGTTTTTTCGGATTCCGTCAAATATCTCCTTCAAAACGTCGTTATTCGTAATCTTCGTGGGGACCAAAGTCGTAGAGAATAATATTTTTTCCAACTTTTGTTTGAAACAAATTTTCGTATAACCATCCATTTCGGAGATATTCAACTTTTTCGTAATTTCCAGTATACAGCGCCACCACCATGTAGCGGTGAATTCTGTAAACATATTCAAAATATACGTAATTTACGGCAATAAGGACGACTGTATTCTTTTACGATACGAAATAGTAATTTTTCCTCATAATGCTATTCATAATAATTTAAATATCTATACCCCAAATATGGAGAAAGTCATTTGTAGGCCACATCAGATTTAAAAAAAATATATTATGAAGTTAAAATGGACATCCTTTTCTGAATGAACATGTTAGTTTGCATTTATATTTGTACACATTTACAACTTAAACGCACTAAAAGAGCATATGAAAGTGAGACGAGTTTTGTTTTCCGTTCGTTGTCATTTGCCATTTCACTAATTCCTAACTTGTGTCAGTTTGCTGTTGTGTTCCAAATTTAAAATTTTTCCTTTCGCCGCTTCTTCCTGTAGCAAATGCTTTGCCTTTCTCTATTTCAATAACATTTGAACCTATCGTTGTCAGTTAAATACGATCCTGGATTTATGTAAATGGTTCGTAAACTCTTCCATTCTGGAATTCCATTTCATCTTCTTTCGAAAATTAAATATTCGACACAAAAGAAATGAGGGTTCGGAGAACTTCTCAACGAAAAGAAAACGAATGGGACGAGTGCCGAAAACGTTAAAGCGTACCATCTCCATCTTCGTCGCATCGCTGCGTGGGATCCTAGAGGCTATTGCCATTTGGGGATATTGAGGGGGAGTTTGGCAGGGGATTACGCTTCTAGAAAACTCTACTTCCACATCCGGAAAATCCTCACGCCCAAACTCTCCCCCAGCCCCCGCCCCGCCTTCTTCGGGGGCCAAATACCCGGTCCAAGGGGAGAACGCCATCACTCTCACTATCGGCCGGATGCGAGACCACCCAGGGGCTCTCTCTCTCATCCCGCCGAGCTCCTCCAATCACGGTTCCACACTCTTAAGAGCACGCGGTCTCCTCCACCTCCCACTTCCTTGCCCCCACCCCTTCCTCCTCTCCCTCCTTCGCGACTCCTTTCTGGAACCCCATTCCTAGCACCCAATTTGCCGCCACCCTGGCCACGTAATTGATTACAACTCCTTTCCCCAACCTCCATCACCTCTCTCCGATTCCTCCTCAGTCACCCCTGTGACGTCGAACTGTCCGCCCCCTCCCTCCCCCTCCCTCCCTCTCCCTCTCTCCACCGGGGCTTTCCATTCTCTCCACTCCATCTCCCGAGCCCTTCGTTCCCGTCATCCGTCGTCCACCTCGCCCTACCCCCATTCTCCCTCATCCCCATCCCCTCCCCCCACTCAACCCCTTCCCCCAGTCTCCCCTTTCGCCCCCCCCCCCCCCCCCCCCCCCCACATGCCCTTCTCCCAAACTCGGAAGCCCAGATACGAACAACCGACAAATCTCTGGTAATTTTTGACCCTCCGCCCCCCGTCACCTTCTTTCCTCCCCGAGCCTTCCCTCCTTCCATCTTGCTTCCTTTTATCCCCTTCTCTCTCTCTCTCTCTCTCTCCTCGTACATTTCCCTTCTCTCCTGCCTTCTTCCTTTCCTTACTTCGAGTTTCCGTACTTGGCGCTTTCACGACTATCGGTCTTTATTTCGCCGTCCTACAAATTCCAACTCTTCCTAAAAAGACGGTCGATTTTATCAGGCAAGAGTCTGACTTTTCTATATCAAGTGCATTAATGATATCTATTTACAAGTATTCTTCGTAAATTGACGCTGTAGATGAAGTATTTGGCCTCTTCCATACAAATACCCCCCTCCCCCGACATTGTGGAGTTAAAGAAAGCTACATCGCATTTCCGACAGAGACTGTTAGAGTAAAATTACGTTTAGAAAGATCTATTGCGTCATGTAGTTCTGATTACACCATTAATTACTGCACAATATCCTAAGGGGCAAATTTCTACTGGATTAGTCAACTTATTCTAACGACAACTTTTTCCTATTCAAATTGTGATTTGATATTAAAATGGCTACCGTAATCGAAAATGTGGCAAATTAACTTTGCAACGGCGGAAAATTTCTATATCGATAAAAGGTTAATTTAGTGTGTCAGTAAAAATAAGTTTTCTTACCTCGAATCTTGAAAGATTTTACTCACAATCAGATAAATATTGAATCAACATTCGTTTTACACGTTTGTTTATGGACCTTCAGGCCCCACGAGGCGTAAACTATGTAGATAAAATTTGTTTAACCAAAAAAATTACATAACGATCTTATGCAATGCATAGCACTTAGCAGGATTTTTTAATAATCGATTGAATTATTTATCTTTGCCCAATAACCCCCGTCCGCCAGTAGCCATCGCTCTTCCCGCTTTCGTAATTCCTTCTCGTCGTTCTTTTTCATCTCCCCTCGCATTTCACTGCTTCCAAACACCTGCAGTCATTAGATCTCCTCCATTTCCCCCGAGAAGGTCCTCGGGACAACTTTTCTCCCTCCTCACCTGCGCTGCCATCGGATAAACTTCGTGTTTCTCTACGCGCAACAGAAATTATAGTAATTCCCTCAAAAACAGCGTGATTTCCTTCCCTTCGGCTCCATGATTTCTTGCTTATTTATTACTCTTAAAAATCAATGCTTTCGATAAGACTCCTTTCTTTCCAATAAACATCCTTTAATATTCTCACCAACATTACGCTATAAAAGACTTTCATCTCGTCGGCGATACATACTTATCAATCTTTCCTATACTCAATTGGACTCTCTGGTATGATTCTCACTGCACCGATAGCATATTTGATTCCTCATCTTTTTCTGAATCAGAATTGGTCTTTCTCTGGCATTTCTTTAGCCTTTTGGTAAGAATATGATGCGCGACAGTAGGCTTATCGTTCTGTAGTATTTACACTGCACTGCTTCACTTTAGAGGGATCATTGTTACTTCTAAGAAATCCTGAGGACACTCTCCTGTGTCGAAAATCTTGTTAGTTACTTTTGTCTTCACTTTTACAAAATCTTTAAGCACGAAGACAGCATGCGGTTTCTCACATCTCTTCATGGTAACTTAGAAACACAAACTTTTAGAACCGCTACACGCTAGCTTCGTCTGTTATTCAGGTCTATCAGATTTTCCTCGCATTACAGTATACACCTATATCTTCTCTCTAAGGAGTTTGGACATTATTATAAAACAAAATTACCTACACCCTACACAAATGGAATAACCTAGGAAGCAACGAATTACCTCGTTGCGTCCAAAAAGAAAGATACATACCGTGTGATTTATATATTTGTTCCAAAATATTAATTTAAATTTTCAAAACAGTTTATCAAAAGATTCTTCTCTTCCATATGTATCGTCCTTTAAGAATTTATTGTGTGGAATGCAATTCCACCTATTTTTAAAGTTTAATCTTATTTTGCTTATTGCTGATTTTATTTAAGATGTTCGGAAAATTAATTGAAACCCCTATTTTATGCCATTTTTGTGCAACACGATCAACGGGAGTTCGATGTAATTATCTGTGAAGAGTGCGTTATAACAAACCCGTTTCATTCGTTATTCTATTATTGAGACCAGGTGAAAAAACATTAATTTTCGTCTATTTTTATTTTCGCTAGACTCAATCAAACAGTCCACCCTACATTTTTAAAGTCGAGATTTTACCATAGGAGTTTATCATTACATCAGCATCGAGAGAATGTGTTTTAATTACATAATAAATACTAGGAATTAATGAGTGTATGATGGCTCGAGTAAACCAGCTAATTGGCAAACGCGAGGTTATGATTGTTACAGAAGAGGAAAGACGCATCGCGGACAATCTGTCAAAGGAAGAGAACTTTGAGAGAGGACTTAAAGCGTTCAAGAGGTCGCTGAGGAAGATTTCGGAAGGAGGAAATTTAGGCGAGCGATGGAGATGATGGAGAATGACAGCGATGGAATCGCACTTCCAGGGGAAACGCGATCCAGGGAGGGAGGGGGAGGGGGTAGAGAGGGAGAAAGGAGGGATGAGTTATGAGTGCTAGGGATTACGTGCGGTCCCGGACGTGACCGAAGTTGCGGGAAGACAAGTCCAAAGCCAATTAATTCTCTAAAAACTATCAAACTGAGATATCCTATAATATATAGCTAAATGTCGAGTCATATGAATGTCTTGAAAGTATCAAGCATCGCCGAAATACAAATATATGTAGAATATAAGATCATCTGGGAACTGCTCCTATACTTTATCATCATTAAAAGGGCAGATAAAATCATTCGTAAAGGTTGTCTAAGACTTAGTTTCTAACAATTCTAAACGGTATCTGCAGCTTGAACCGGGCTCGTCCTACTCCTAGCAACGCGAGGCGTTTCCATCTCAGCAAAACGGGGATGTGTACCGAACGCGAAACTGCGCTTCATTTGGCGGACAAGGAGAAGACTACGCTCCTGTAAAGGGCTTTGTGGAACGGGGGAAATAATGCCAGAATGTTGTAACAATAGGGATTAAATCTCTATGCACAAAAGAATATAGCGAGAACGCGGACTGGAAAAGGGTTATAAAGAGGTTGAAGGGAGCGCGGCCGTTGAGTTCTAAGACACGGTAATGGAGACAGGCTGCTGGATAAAACGCAGGAGAGAGGGAGGGAGGTTGGAGGAAAGGGAGGGAGCAAGGTGGGAGGGTGGGGGGGGAGGGAGGGAGAAAGATGAGTGGAGGGGAGTGAGCTGGACTATAAGGAGCTTAAGAATGGCTGGAAGAGCGTGATGAAGAAGGTGGCAAATGTGCTGGAACGAAGGACTACATTAAAAAGGAGAAGGGCTTTTGAAGAGCAGTCTAGTGGAGAGAGAGGGAAACAAATAGAGACTCAAATTGCTATTTGAAAACCATATTCTTTTGCCGAAATAGAAAGCAGGAATGTTGGCGCCGGTATGAGACTCGAGAACTTTCTAAAGATTAGAAGAGCGAACGGGAAAGAGATATAGGTATTGCGCAACGGCCTATCGATTTGAAATTCAAAGAGCCTTTTGTGTTGATTAGAAATTGTATGCAATGAAGAATATTAGGGTTACGCATTAATATATTCCAATTCAAATAAGATGGGCCAGGAGATCGTAAAGTCACATGCTGAACGTTTTTGAATGAGATCACTTTGTCTCATAAAAGAGGTTTAACTTTTTTAAACCCTACTTCTCTAAAAATAGAAATTTATGGCATCTGAAGAGAACCTTCCCTTCGACATTTCTGGCGGATCGTGTGGAAATGAGGAAAAAGGTAATTTCTGAGGTAAAAAAAAAGATACTGAACCGAATGACGAGCGTTGACTGCGGCGAATGAGATTTCGGGGTCTAGGTAATACCTTTAAGAGGCGGAGAGAGGAATGGCAGCGACTCCGTGCCCAACCCAGCATCAAATGCGGTAGTTTCCATATGAAAAAGGGTGGCAGTTTTTTTGTGCTTCGGGGAGCCATCCGGCGGAGGATTAGCGAGGCTCATCTGCGCCATGACGAGGACGTAGCCAGAGGAGTAAGAGATACACGACAGCGCTGTCTCCAACCAACGAGAGGTTCCGAAAAAATAATGGACCCACCTCGCTGACGGACAGTAGAATAAAAATAATGGCCGAGACGACGACTCGGAAATGCGGTCTACGCAGCTAAAAAGTAGGCTAGCATGGCACGATGAGAAGCTCTTGTCAAATTGAATGTTAAAATGAAGATTTTTTTATCAGTACGTGCAGCAAAGCGATAAAAATAACCAGGTTTATGTCGTGAAATGCCTTAAAAAAGAATTAAATCATTATAAATATTTTGATGTATTTTTTATTTTGAATTTATATTTTTAACTATTCATGCATAAAAATTACACAAATACTACCTCTTATAATACAATACAGCTTTAAATATTTTTATACTTTTCTTTTAAGCAAATTCGAATGACATTATTCAAATTTTATTTTTGAGAATATAAATATATAGCATATAAGATATCGAATGGTTTCGTTAAATATCCTATTTCATTAATGAACAATTAGCCTCCATGTTATTAAGTACGAGTAAATTCGTGACATTTTAATAACGTTGTAGTATTTTTGGCAAAAAAATAATGGTACGGTTTTTCTAAAAATTAAAAAATGACTTCATTGCATTAGATATATTGTGGTAATAGTGTTAAAGATTTGAATGAAAATGAAAACCTTAGCATCATTAGAAAGTACAATTTCATATCTAATGTGATTAAATAAAAAATTTGTGTCGTGCAGTCCTTTTAACATAATCAAAATAATAGTTTTAAAGAAGCGTTTCTCAACCGCCACTTCGCGAAGTACTTCCACGAACTCAAGTTAAAGAAACACCAAAAATATTTCATACTAAACAGTATGCAAACGTAAGAAAGGCTTTAAAAACAAAAATTATATTTTGTGGAAAACATTACAATATAATGAAGTAAAATTGAGAGCAGAAGCGGAAATAATTCGAAACTCCAGAGGGTCATATTAAGTAGAGTGAAGGAGACAATTAGATGACGCATGCGCAGCCGCTCAGCAGAACAAGAGCACCATTTGTGAGAGCGTACCATCTTTTTTCATTGTTTCTTCCTTCTGATTATAAGTAAATTAGAAATGAAACTCATTTTCCCTCCTTTTGTTTGCCCTCGCTAAAATTTGCGTAGCGAACAGAACTCGGGTCTAAATGTTGAGGAGGATTTATAAATATACTTTTAGCCAAGTTATTTTTTGTAGTAGAGTATATTGCACGAACAATTATCGCTGGTTTTTACTATTATCCATTTATTGTAATTTAATTTAGAATTCTAAAAACAAATTTAGATGAAAACGTTTAGTTCTCACCGAACTCCGCGTTAATTATTGCTAAAACAATTATTGAAAATCTTTCGGCAACGTTGTAAGTTGCTAGAGCCTGAGAGTTACGGATTGCACGTGATTAGATACCTATAAGATCAAAGTGACATTTTTTCGACAAGTATCTTCGTGCTCAGAACTAATGTGATTTTTAAATCGGTGTGCCGCAGAAAATAGAAACTTTGAAGTGGTTGCGATACTTCCTCTGAGGATAATTAAAGAGATGAGCCCCGTAATGCTGCGCTTGACAGAGTCTTTTAAGTAAACTTTAATAAGAGGGAAATATAAAAAGAACGAGTGTGTAGGCCTGTACAGACTGATTGTGAGAAACAATCGCTGGAAACTTTGTATCCCGACCGTCGGCCGACTGTATCTTTTCCCGGCGACGAGACACAAATTCCTGGATTGGGAGATACAATCGGCCGACCGTTTGTCGCCAAAATATTAAATCGGTTGTTGCTTATTTCCCACCAGAAATGGAAAAAATCGTTCAGTCTGTACGTGTCAACACTTGTTTCTCAAACATAAGAGGAAGTGGATCCGGTATTTACGTTTAATAAAAAGATAGCAGCACGATAATTGGTATCAGATTTAATTATTCTCGGAGCATTTGAAGAATCGCCTCAAAATCGGTAGCTGACGTCCTGACGAAATTACGAAAAACACTTCCGTCTTCCAATTCCAAATCGGACGTCGGCCCATCTCCATATTTTTCGCCGTTGTCTAAAAATTTTCTTTTCCACCGTCTTTTTCGTTTATTACTACAAATAACAATAAACGCGGCACCTACACTAACGTAAGACCGGAAATGTATGCCCATTCCATATTGGATACTATGTAAATCAGTGGGACGCGACACGTATTTATCCCGACAATCGGCCGACTCCATCTCCACTGTCGGCCGATTGCATCCCGACTGTCGGCCGACGGTAGAGATACCAAGTCTCCAGCGATTCTTTCCCAGTCTGTACATACTTATGAAAATTAAAAACGAATTGATAAAAGATAGTTTGTGAGTGCAAATGTTGAAGAAGCAATACTGAGGTTTTTTGAAGAATTTAACGCAGATGTTTATTACTATCAGCCGACTATTTCTATCTAGGGAAAATCGATTTTATCACATTGAGCGGAATTTACTGTGCTAATTGTTTGTATCGTCAAGGACTTTGCATAGTGAGTCTGAGGTCGATGTTTTGTGATCGCTCATAAATAACAGTGTCGATAAAAAATATTTGAGAGACTCTGATCTGTAGTGTTGAATACTATCGGTTGGAAATAAAAAATGCAAACTTTAGTTACCCAATGTAAACACAAATTGTGGTAAACAATATTTAATTTGTATTTCACGCCTCAGAACTCATTGAAAATCGTCCTACATATGTGACTCTTCGCCGGATGAGGTAGCACTTTTACAAGTTCCTGATATCTTTTTATACTGCTCCAATATTAGTTATAGTTTATCTCTTTGATTTCCGTGCGAAATCAAAGTAGAGAATTTTTTTCTTGAACGCGAACGGAAACCTTCGTAGCCAATGGCTGTGCTTACGTTTTAGTTTCAAAGTATTTCTTTCTGTTTACAAATTGATCCAGAGGCTTTCCCTCCTCCTCCTTCTACACACTCTCAACACCAAGCTTTTGGAGGAGTGGTTTGATATAAGATCGGTGGTGGGAAGGAGAAATTCTGAGGAGGGTGAGAGAGAGAGATGGAAGGTGGAAGAGAGAGGGGTCGGTGGAAGGTTATGATGGGATCGGATGGGTTCGAAATGCTTTGGAGAAGGGGCGCGGGAAAAGGGGTCTGGAATAAGGCGGGGTTTCCACTTTTCCATTTTCCAGGCGAAAATTACATTGGAACGGCAAATTCTGGTGCGGCGGCAAGTTGCTCCTCCCTGTGTCCCCCCCCCCCTCCCTCCCCCTCTCTCTCCATCTAATCCCTCTCGCCGCCCTCTATTATCCCTCTCTCTTCCCCCTTCAACCCCCCCCCCCCCCCCCCCCCACTCCACACCCTATGCGAATTTCATCCTCTCCCTTTACCTCTCTCTTTTTCGCCCAAGAGAGAGATTTATTCTATCCTTTTTCTGTCAATAGATGGAATTCCAAACCCGCTCCCTTTATTCAAGCCATTTCATATTCCTGCCATTGGTAAATGAATGCATGAGGAAAATTTCATGTCAATAATTCCGTGAAATCCGCGAGTAAACAAATGCGAAAACTTACAATTAGTATAATACCGTTTGTTAAGGTTCTCAAATGTATTTTTAGTAAATATTTATCCGGTGTATTAAATGGTGATTATTTCTAAAGAGATTATTAGGAAAAGCCTATTTTGCTAATAATACCAAAATAATGTTGATGAAAGATCTTACAAATAAAAAAGTACTCCACAACCGCGTCCCAAATACAACGCTAAAATTCTAACAGAAATCAGTATTTCACGTCATTTTTTAATTAAATTCTCAGAAAATCTTACTCCGTAAATGTGCACATTCATTCTCAGATGGTGGCATCTCACATATGGTTAAATTCCAATTCGTTAACTATGTACAGTCCGCCACATTTTAGCCTATTGACAAATTTTCTACTGTCTCAGGAAACATTGGCACACAAAGTGTATATAATTTCCACCTAACAAATTCTGTGAAGACAGAAGGAGAAAAATTTTGAACTTGACCGGGTCAAGTTCAGAATTTTTCTCCTTCTGTCTTCACGTTTGTGATCAGTCTTATGCACTCACGCATATTAGTTAAATTTCCATCATTTCACTCATGTTATTTAACAATTTCTACTGCGTTTTTATTGCGTCATAATATCCAACAAATGGTTTCTTTTAATCAACATATACTACTATTATTTAAAAATATATGATAAATTTTAGCAGCATACTTGGAATCGGCAAAGATTGATGTCAAAAGTTATCGTAAAAAATTAACAATAAAGATGTTTTTCAATCTGTTTTCGATAGATTTCTGAAATAAATAACTTAAGACCATTTCATTCCGCAATTCCCAGAGTCCAACAGGGTTTAATTATGGCCCCAATTTAGTATTGTTTACTGCAAATATATAACTATGCATCCCGGTATGAACTGGAATCTACGAGGGTGAGACAATAAATAAGATGAATTTACATTTTTCACAGACATATGTACATACCTACCCATTATGTACTCATGAACTCAACACTTCATGTCTGAACATGTAGTACTCGTAGTTTCCGTATAAAGTTGGCAATATTGTCATTGACAGTCAGTTGTCGAAATCGCGGCCCCTCTGTCAGATTAAATTCACCTTATTTATTGACTCGCCCTCGTATATACGTACAGGCGCATTTCCGTGATACAGCTAGGCCCAATAGGATCATCTCTTATTTTCAGTTACACCATTAAAAGCGAGGAGTAAAAAAATCGCTAATATTGGGGGAAAGAAAATGACTGCTTTTTTTTTTAACATATATCGATTCAGCATAATTGCAATTCGCTCACGTAAAATTGTCATCGCAACTAAAAAAAATTGGCTCAAAATGTATCCATTACTTCTTAATAGATCGAGGGAAAATATTATAGCAACTGCCTTGGCTTTGAAGTAGTAAAATTGTCACTGAAAAAAATCTATGAAATATTCATTTCACTTAGGACAGCATTTTCGTTAGTTAATTCGTAATCGTTAGAGTACATTTTGACATACGAGAGCGAGGATTGAGAGAGGCATTATGTCTTTCTCTGCGCTCGAGTTGATCAGCCCTATGTAATATCTCCGTCTGACTATTGCCTTAGAGTCATTAAGGAAACACAAAAAATTTTTACTTGGGATATGAATTCTATACACCTTATCTAATTAACTTGAGAATGTGAATCAGTCCCACCGATTTTTAATTACTTATACGAAATTTAAAAAAGCTAAAATATCTCAACTCGTGTTCTTGCAAATTATCGTCGTCTTACAAAAGGAAATCGTTTTAAAAATTCTTTGAAAATTCCTAATTCATTCTATCTGTTAAACATGGCAACGCTTTTACGATTGTAGCAACTCAACTCATTCCTAACCATTATCATAACTAACCTCTCAATATCTCTGTCTCTCCCTCATACGAACCCCACACTCATCCCTCTCACCTCTCTCCCCATGGGATGCTAGATCACAATTGCCATCCTCACATCCTCGCCACCAGCAACCTACATTCCCCCTCGACGCTGTATTGATCCCCTCGCCAAGAATTTCTCTGCTTCCGATACGGTTCCGTTTTGAATGACTTAATCATAATTCACAATTTCCCCATAAAAATTAATAATTCAACGTCGAAATGGTTTTCGTTTCACTCGCTCCTGAGAGATATCCACAAGTATTCCATTTAAGCTATAGTCTGATAACACACTGCGCGGTTCCATTTAAAATCTGGATCAATTCATGGAACAAAGACGACATTTCATTCAAACATTTACTCTTAAGAGGTATTTCTCGTAAAAAACATTTTCTCAGAATACTCCTAAATCATTCGGCATATTGAAAATTATATACAAAATAAGGTATTTTAAAATTACTTCAGCTCGACATTCCTCATAATAAGCTAATGCGTATCTATGGGTTACGGACATAGATATTAACTTTGTCTAACGAGTTGACCCACCGCTATTGTACAGAGCATCCTTTATATCTCGAGCGGTTCTCCTGCATTTGAAAGTTACACAGAGTCCACTCCCACCGTCTTTCTGAATAATGCCGTGTGCTTTGTGGAGAGAGCGATTTAGCATCTGGCAATTCCGTCCCTTTTCGGAGAGCGGCCAAAATGCAAGCGGATCCAGAGAGAGAGAAAGAGAGCGTCCATTTCCTCCGCACGCCTCATTCCGCCACTCCACGAGCGTTACAACGCAATATGTACTTCGGAAACGCGAATTTAACCCTTTTAATCCATGACCGTTTCATCCTACGTCCAGAAAAATAACTCTCCTTCCTCGCGAACACATCCCGCCATATCTCGTTCGAATCGTCGAAGCGATTTTTTTATAATTCATCCAAACCGTCTAAGAGTGCTTCTCCTATCTTCTTTCGCGACGTCCGGTTCTTTGCTCTATTGCGCCATTCCGACCGCACGTTCGCAGTGGAAAAAAAATCCGTTTTGTCTGCTCGCTGATTCCACTGACTTTTCCATCCCATCCATCCTCGCCGCTAGTAAACATTTGCGTGCGCTTTCCCATCCTTATAAATTACTTCCCGTCCATCTCGGCCTGTCTAGCGCCTGCGTTCGACCTGGAACTACAACAGCTAGAGTTATTACGTGCTGCACAAGTCCGACCCTGCTGTATCGGTGCATTAAAGCTCGCATCACGCCACGCCGCTCTTTGCCGTCTTCCCACCCTCTCTCTCTCCCTCCCCTCCCCCTCCTCCCTCTCCCCCCAAACTCCCTCTCTCTCCTCACCTCTTTGATTTCCCATTTTTCACTCCCTACCTCACACTTCTTCCGTTTACTCTCTCTCCCTCGCTATTATCGCCTCCTTGAGTCATCGCTCTTCTGCCAACACGGAGTCCACTGTCACAATCGCGAGGAGCACTTTGGGTCCCTTTTTGACGTTCGCACGGCGCTTCCAGCGTCTCTCTCCCTCCCTCCCTCCTCCTCCTCTCTTCTTCTCTCATCTTTCCATCTTCTTCTTCCTATCTTTTCCTCCACACCCTTAATTCACATCCCCATTATTTCCCTCCGCCTGTATTTCTTTCTACTCTTCTGTGACTTGCGGACACCTGCTCTGTTTTGCTTTTATTTGCAGCCTACTCTTTCAGTCACACTTGGAATCTCTTTTTCCCTCCTCCGTTTGAAGTCCGTATCAAGATAGTCGCCTCGTTCTCTTATGATCGGCTCTCTTTTTTTTTCGGTCCACTTGTCTTTTTACGCTTCTCCGATCTCGCCGCACGCATCGCTTGTTTTCTTGGTCTTTTTCGTCCTCTCATGCGATGATAGTCCTCCTGACCACACAACACCCACTCCCAAACTCCCTTCGACTCTTCCTCCCCTCTCCTCTTTTGCTGAATTAGTACGTGTGATCTTCTCATACTTTTCTACGCCTTGTAATACTGCCGTCAGGGATATATCACCATTTTCCCTTTAAAGTTAAGTTTATGCATAATATATTATTCCATGTTTTTCTTTTATTATCGCTCTAATGTTGATAAATTTGAGTCACAACCTATCTCTTTTGTTATAACTGCCATTAATAATTATTACAACGAAGATTATTTTCCTGTCGCACAAATTCCCTATTAAGTTTAGTTGATGCAAATGTGATAGTATTCATGATTAAATGAAGAAGGCTGTAATGTCGCGTTAGGATAAAAAACACTATAGTGTAATTACTCATATAATTGCCTTTGTGCCTTCGCCACAGCGTAATACCACGGTTTGCTGTTATTTACTTTGTAATAAATAATTTTCCGCTAATAAGCAGGATGTGTGCCCTCGCCAAACAATTCTACTAATTTTAAGTGACGACAACTCTGTAAAAAATTCTGATGTGGCCAACACATGACTTTCTCCATATTTGGGGTATAGTTATTTAAATTATTATGAATAGCATTATAAGGCAAAATTATTATTTCGTATCGTAAAATAATACAGTCATTCTCATTGCCGTAAATTATATTTTGAAAATGTTTACAGAATTAACCGCTACATGGTGGTGGCGCTGTATACTGGAAATTATGAAAAAGCAAAATATCTCCGAAGTGGATGGCTCTACGAAAATTTGTTTCAAACAAAAGTTGGAAGAATTATTATTCTCTACAACTTTAGTCATTACGAAGATTACGAATAACGGCGTTTTTAAGGAGATATTTGACGGAAACCGAAAAAACCGATTATTTATAAATAATTCCTAAACAATAACTGCTACGGAAAATTGTTTGAAATAAAAGTTGTAGGAAATTAAATTCCCTATAACATTTATATATACAATAATGATTTTTTAAAGGAGAAATATAGCAAAAACCGAATCGGGTTTCGAATAAACCTCGACATCCGGTTAACCGTTATTTTCAAAAACTAATCAGTTCTTTGTGCTTATGCTGAATTGTTATATTTGAAATTTGGTAACGATATAGCAAGTACTTTTTGAGTCAGAGCGCCCACAATCACATACGCACACAGACATCAATCCTAAAATAGTATAAACGTGTTCTAGGGACCTCAAAACGTGTATTTCCGATAAAATCTCGAAGTCGATTTTTTTCTTGATCACAATACTTTTCCATTACTACGTATGGAGAAAGTAAAAACAACAGCGTGAGTGGAGAGGGGAGGAAGGGAGGATAGGGTAGGGGAAGGAGTAAGGGGAGAGGAGTGGGGGTAAATGGAGCCGTGAACCGCTGAACGGTGTAAAACAGGGTTTCCCAACCTTTACGTTGGCAAGGACGCCTTCGGTTTAACAGCAAAGGCGACGGGCGCCAGTGTCCTCTCTCCCCCTCCCCTTCCACTCAACACTTATAGCTCGTAGCTGTAAGTTTTAAATTTTATTCTAAAAAATCTGATGTGGCCAAAACATGACTTTCTCCATATTTGGGGTATAGATATTTAAATTATTATGAGTAGCATTATAAGGCAAAATTATTATTTCGTATCGTAAAAGAAGACACGTCGTTGCCGTAAATTACGTATATTTTGAATGTTTACAGAATTCACCGCTACATGGTGTTGGCGCTGTAGGCTGGTATTAAGAAAAAGCGAAATATATCCGAAATGGATGGTTCTACGTAAATTAGTTTCAAACATAACTTGGAAGAAATATTATTCTCTACAACTTTGGTCCTAACGAAGATTACCAATAACGATGTTGTTAAAGAGATATTTAACGGAAACCGAAAAACCGGTTATTTATAAATAACTCTTAAACAATAACTCCTGTAGAAAATTGTTTCAAATGAAAACTAGGAAATTACATTCTTTATAACGTTTGTATAGAATTGTATATACTATAATGATGTTTTCACAAAGAAATATCGCAAAAACCGAATCGGGTTTCGAATAAACCGCGACTTCCGGTTATCCGTTATTGTCCAAAAACTAATCAGTTCTTTGTGCTCATGTTGAAGTGTTATATATGAAGTTTGGTAACGATATGGCAAGTACTTTTTGAGTTAGAGCGCCCACAATAACATACGCACGCACGCACACACACACACAGACATCATTCCGAAAATAGTCTAAACGTGTTCTAGGGACCTCAAAACGTATTTCCGTTGAAATCTGAAAGTCGATTTTCTTCATGAATACAATACTTTCCCATTACTACGTATGGAGAAAGTAAAAAGGAAAAAGCAAAATATCTCTGAAATGGATGGTTTTACGAAAATTTGTTTCAAACAAAACTTGGAAGAAATATTATTCTCTACAACTTTGGTCCTCACGAAGATTACCAATAACGAAGTTTTTAAGGAGAAAACCGAAAAACCGTTTATTTATAAATAACTCCTAAGCGATAACTACAATAGAAAATTGTTTCAAATTAAAACTGTAGGAAATTACATTCTCTATAACATTAGTATAGAATTGTATATAGAATAATGATGATTTAACCAAGAAATATCGCAAAAACCGAATCGGGTTTCGAATAAACCTCGACTTCCGGTTACCCGTTATTGTCGAAAAACTTAATCAGTTCTTTATGCTAATATTAAAGTGTTATATATGAAGTTTGGTAACGATATGGCACGTACTTTTTGAGTTAGAGCGCCCACACTAACATACACACCAACACACACACACACACACAGACATCATTCCGAAAATAGTCTAAACGTGTTCTATGGACCTCAGAACATGTATTTCCGTTGAAATCTCGAAGTCGATTTTTTTCATGAATACAATACTTTCCCATTACTACGTATGGAGAAAGTAAAAACCATAAAACAAAAATTACAAAGTAGCGAGATTATACGGGCTGATGTTTTTTTCGAGCACACTGAAAAATCGCTATATCTAAGGATACTAAACGGAGAGAATTGCTTAAATGTTTATGAACATAATTTGATGTAATTTTTAAAAAAATTACAGCAAATGTCGAAAATGAGCACCACATTGCTGATTGCATATACGTGCTCTCCTAAGCGTGTTGTCTGACGCGATTTTTCAACGTCCTCGAATAAAAAAATCGCTCTGTATAATACGAACATACAGCCTTTCGAATATTCTCTATAATAAAAACGTCGCTCTGTAAGGAACGCAAGATGGCCGACAGCGAAATCTAATTATACCACTTGAAAATGTTTTGTCAGTTAGCTAATACTGAACGCATTCTATCACAATATATTTTTGCTAGTTGTTAATATTCGAGTGGCACATTTATTTGTTAATGTAAATATCATACCTATTATTTTCCCTACGTTATATATGTATAAATATAATTATTTCCCTGTCTTTGCACACCGACAATTATATGTAGCATTGACGAGAACAAGGTGGGAGAAGAATATCAGAATTTTATGGCCGAAAATAAAACCCAAAGGCATTCACTAAACGACAACAGAGTATTCACTAGAAATGTAGTATATGACGAAATATTTCATATGTAATAGTGTGCTATACATTATTTTAAATGCAAATATTAATAATCAATCTATCTACAATTCTTCCGTTGATATTTCAACGGGAATTACACTAGTAAATACATAACGGGCGTGGACTGTGAGCGTAAACATCTGGAAGGCCAACTTATTTCTCGTGAAGTATAGTATTTGTGAATACACAAAGAAATATATCGAAATCGGATTCCGGCGAAAAAACTATTCCAGCAATGGTACTTTTGATTTACTGCAATCTCTATCACAAAGACGCAATTCCTGCGGCACAGGTTTAGAATTGTATAACGCTGAAAATGTGTCTCTTAGAGCTTATTCTATTTTTTATACCAAGAGATCGGTTAATGGCTTCTCCTTTCCCATTGAAATGTGACACATTTAACTTCGACGAAAATACAAATTTCTACACTACATTATAATTCCCATCCAATGAAAAAAGGGATCTAATCCACAGCACCATAAAAACGTTTACCAATTAAATGAAGTCATGCAACTACAAAATTACACTTTAGAAGAATTTAGATGAAATGACCTCTTACCTTTGATGATTCCAACGGCGTACGAATCTGGCAACTTCTGCTCACAAACACTTTTCCAGTAGGCACTAAGGTCCGCTGATGAGGTCCCCGATTATGAATTTATCCTCAGGAATAGAAAAATCGGTCACTTCCGAAAAAGGTGTACTTATCGGCACTATAGAGAAAGAACACAGCTGTCCGTCAAGGAAGGCAAAGTTTGACTGACGGGCTCAGATGGCGGCAAAAAAAAAACGCTCGCGGCGCATGTGCGAAGGTTGATTTTCAGTAGATAGATGACTATCGCTTGCTCGAAACAGAACCGACCCAGATAACCGGGCCCCAGCCATGGTTACGTATCGGGTAAAATGTTCCTATACCATTCCATTTCAGGAACGCGACGAGAGGCTCATAGGAACTATTCTACAAGCTCTGGTCAAAAAAGCTCGATAAGTCGAGGCTCCTGGAGAAAGGCAGGTTCAACCTTTACGTAAACCAGGAGACCACATATCGCGGCAGAATTAGGAGGGCGGAGACAATAATCTGAATTAATTTCTCGCACATAAGTGCTGTATACAGTGGGATATGAAAGGTCTAGAGAAGTGGTTGCACAAGTGGCGTGCCAAATTCACGTCAATATATGGTCTTGCGTGCCAGTAATAAATTTTAATAAAACTGAATGATCATTTTCTATTAGTTGAGTTGGTTTAGTTAAAGAAGGATCACAATGTAAACGGTGTACATTTGTACGTATCAGTCTGAATTTCCGTATTTTGCATTCATTCAGTCATATAGGCGGCGATAGAGAACACGAGACGGAAGGCATATGAATTATATAAAAACAGTGTTACAGAATTAGAAGCGGAGTTTATAGATGAAGAATTACTCTTACTGCAAAGTATAACGTTAGTTCTAAATACTTGTAATAAATATATAGAATATGACTTATTTATCTTCTTTGTCATTTCTTCTTTCGCTTGCCATTCAAAATCACCTCGCGTGTAACTTTTGGCGCGCGTGACATAGGCTACCGACCCCTGGTCTATAGCAGTTGTGTCCAATATAATTTTCATGCTTGCCACAATTGTGACAAATGCAATACTGTTTTTGCCACATTATACAAAATGCAATGTTATATTTATGAATAGGACTTTATACGAGGGCGCTAGAATGATATAATATATTTTATATTATTTATTATTTAAAAAAATGACATTTTACATTATTTTTCTACAACCACTACATTATTACAATGTAGTACAGTGTGTATCGCTTTATGTGATCATACTGAGTTACATTTAAATGATTATAGCAAGCGGCTGATAGCATTAAACGGCAAATTTTCTTAAATTAGATCTGGTTTTGGAATTCCGCGTTTGATTGCAATAATAGGCTGATAAGAATAACCATTGATAATAACAAGCGGCAACTACTTTAGTAGAGTAAGCAGAGAATCAATTCATCTCACATCTATAGTCGATACGCCACATGTGGCGACCGTATTGGACACCACTGACATAGATCCACTGTTATAGTACATAACTTTTGAATGTAGAAATTTATTCTTGCTAATGCGCGTCATTCGTTTTCGAAAGTTGGCAATGAGAAGGGGAGGGGGACGAAGGTTAATAGTGAGAGCAGGATGAGGGGGAAGGTTAGAGGTTCGCCTGAGGAGGCTAATACCTTGGAACGGTCCTGTCCTCGGTTAAAGAGTCAAAAGCGGGCATACACTTGCAGACTATTCCTGAGTCATACAGAGCGATAAGAATTCAGTCGATGCTCTCTGCCTACCGATTCAGAAGCTACCACAACTTTTTAAGACGGCTAGAACTACCTTCAAAGGTCTTTCGGAGCTCTCGGAACTACTTCGATGTACAGAGGGGCATGCATATATTAAAGAAAATCTGATGTGGCCAACACATGACTTTCTCCATATTTGGGGTATAGATATTTAAATTATTATGAATAATATTACGAGGCAAAATTATTATTTCGTGTAGTAAAAGAATACACGTCCTTGTTGCCGTAAATTACGTATATTTTGAATGTTTACAGAATTCACCGCTACATGGTGTTGGCGCTGTAGGCTGGTATTAAGAAAAAGCGAAATATATCCGAAATGGAAGGTTCTACGAAAATTAGTTTCAAACATAACTTGGAAAAAATATTATTCTCTACAACTTTGGTCCTTACGAAGATTACCAATAACGATGTTGTTAAGGAGATATTTAACGGAAACCGAAAAACCGGTTATTTATAAATAACTCTTAAACAATAACTCCTGTAGAAAATTGTTTCAAATGAAAACTAGGAAATTACATTCTTTATAACGTTTGTATAGAATTGTATATACTATAATGATGTTTTCACAAAGAAATATCGCAAAAACCGAATCGGGTTTCGAATAAACCTCGACTTCCGGTTATCCGTTATTGTCCAAAAACTAATCAGTTCTTTGTGCTCATGTTACAGTGTTATATATGAAGTTTGGTAACGATATGGTATGTACCTTTTGAGTTAGAGCGCCCACAATAACATACACAAACACACAGACATCATTCCGAAAATAGTCTAAACGTGTTCTAGGGACCTCAAAACATGTATTTCCGTTGAAATCTCGAAGTCGATTTTTTCATGAATACAATACTTTCCCATACTACGTATGGAGAAAGTAAAAAGTAAAAAGCAAAATATCTCCGAAAAGGATGGTCCTACGAAAATTTGTTTCAAACAAACTTGGAAGAAATATTATTCTCTACAACTTTGGTCCTCAAGAAGATTACCAATAACGATGTTTTAAGGTGAAAACCGAAAAACCGGTTATTTATAAATACCTCCTAAACAATAACTACAATAGAAAATTGTTTCAAATTAAAACTGTAGGAAATTACATTCTCTATAACATTAGTATAGAATTGTATATAGAATAATGATGATTTAACAAAGAAATATCGCAAAAACCGAATCGGGTTTCGAATAAACCGCGGCTTCCGGTTATCCGTTATTGTCCAAAAACTAATCAGTTCTTTGTGCTCACGTTAAAGTGTTATATATGAAGTTTGGTAACGATATGGTATGTACTTTTTGAGTTAGAGCGCCCACACTAACATACACACACACACACAGACATCATTCCGAAAATAGTCTAAACGTGTTCTAGGGACCTCAAAACATGTATTTCCGTTGAAATCTCGAAGTCGATATTTTTCATGAATACAATACTTTCCCATTACTACGTATGGACAAAGTAAAAACGTCTGCTTTATTAAAATTTATTTGTTATTTAATGTCACTATTCACTATTCAACGGAAATACATAAACACTTAAGCTTGGATTTTTTTTATGAATCTATCTCCCTGCACATTTATGGCTATAGCTCATAATGAGAGTAGTTCCACGAACAAACAGGGAATTTCGAAGCTTTTTTCCACATGATCATATATAAACGACGACTTTTAAGGCAGCGCTGCGTTGATGGATATCATCATGAAATTCATTTAGATTCATTTCCTTATTTTACCCAGAGAGGTCCTTCGCTATTCCACCCCTTATAGAATCCCTCGTTTCTCCACCCTTACCACCCCCCTCGTTCCTGTCCCTCTCATTCTCCGACCCCCAATCATTTTTTTCGTTCTCCTTCTCCTACATTCCATTCCCCTTACTTCTTCAAGTTACTCCTTTCTCATATGCCAGCGGTAAACGAGGCAGCACTGACCATCTCTTAATCATAACACAAGCGCATATTAAAGACAGAATGTGTATAATTAATCTTTCTTTTTTCTTCCAGGAAACAGAGGTTCTAAATTTTCGAATTATAATTTATTGTGATGTAGCTTACTGTAAAAATTATTTTCTCTTTTTTTGCCTCCGATTTCTCAATGTATATTCTTAATTTGCGCATTATTTCAAAATTTCCTCTATGTATATGTTGTATATGTATATTTTTTATACGTATATATTTTATATGTTCTAGGTATATCTATGTTACTTCTTTCCTTTTATTTGTTGGTATTCAAATCCTTTATTCTTTCTTTCTTTAACTTTTTACTTTCTCCATACGTAGTAATGGGAAAGTATTGTATTCATGAAAAAAATTGACTTCGAGATTTCAACGGAAATACATGTTTTGAGGTCCCTAGAACACGTTTAGACTATTTTCGGAATGATGTCTGTGTGTGTGTATGTTAGTGTGGGCGCTCTAACTCAAAAAGTACTTGCCATATCGTTACCAAACTTCATATATAACACTTTAACATGAGCACAAAGAACTTATTAGTTTTTGGACAATAACGGATAACCGGAAGTCGAGGTTTATTCGAAACCCGATTCGGTTTTTGCGATATTTCTTTGTTAAATCATCATTATTCTATATACAATTCTATACTAATGTTATAGAGAATGTAATTTCCTACAGTTTTAATTTGAAACAATTTTCTATAGGAGTTATTGTTTAGGAGTTATTTATAAATAACCGGTTTTTCGGTTTCCGTTAAATATCTCCTTAACAACATCGTTATTGGTAATCTTCGTAAGGACCAAAGTTGTAGAGAATAATATTTTTTCCAAGTTTTGTTTGAAACTAATTTTCGTAGAACCATCCATTTCGGATATATTTTGCTTTATCTTAATACCAGCCTACAGCGCCAACACCATGTAGCGGTGAATTCTGTAAACATTCAAAATATTCGTAATTTACGGCAACAAGGACGTGTCTTCTTTTACGATAAGAAATAATAATTTTGCCTTATAATGCCACTCATAATAATTTAAATATCTATACCCCAAATATGGAGAAAGTCATGTGTTGGCCACATCAGATTTTTTTCTTCTGTATCTATTTAGGGATTTTTCGCGGTTTTTTTACACCTCCCTCCTCTTCGTAGGTATTTTTCCGCAGTGGGATTTTTCCTGTGCTAAACAAAGTGATTACACAGTTTTTTTGAAATAACAGAACTAACATTATTCTATCGTAATTCTTTATGTTCAACTAACAAAATATGTAATCAATATGTAAGTGAAATTTTGTAATTAGCTTGTATATAATATTCAAACCTGTCGAAAGGGTTAAATGTAAGAAGGGATTTCACAGTCTCAATTTCGTCCTAAAAAAAGTCTTTTGTCTGTCTGTCTTCTCCCTATCTTCTTCATTTTTTCCATTCCCCTTCTCCTCCACTCTCTCCCTTTCTCCCTTTCCTCTCAATATCTTCGTCATCGAGACCCAAAAGACCCCATAGTCCCCCAAAAAAGGAAGCATCGCTCTCTTTCCCTTGTCAACCACCAATTTCTTTTGAAATCGCGTCCTATTATATCAGTGTGGGCGAGAGTAATCAGACCGTCTGGAAACGACAACTCTCTCGTATTTTTTTCTTAAACTCTTTCAATTCAATAGAAAATGAAATAACTTTTTGTACGTTAGTTAACGGTATGCCAGTTTCTCGTGAATCTGAAGTATAAAGCACGAATGCGAGATGCTGAATATTAATAATATTTTGAACTGATGAAAGTTGCCTCAAGCAAGTTTTATGCATTTAAATTCGGAAATTTTCATTAAGTTCTGCGCCGATATTAATATTCGTTCAGAAAGACTACGTATTAAAAATTCTTTTTTTGAAATCGAAACTAAATAATGATCAAATGTACGATCAGGTCAACAAGTTGGGCGTTTCCCTTAAATAAACTTATTTAAGAAACTAATCATGTTGGGTTAATATTCTTTCACACATGCAATGCCTCTTACAGGGCAATACTCCCTTCATATTCGTTATTCTTTCTTTGTATTCAAGTTGCAAAATTGTGCATAAAATTTAAATTCAACTTAAATTAATGCAGTAGAACTCGGTTATAACGGCCTCGGTTAATACGACAACTCGGATATAACGACATATTCTTCAGGTCCCATCCCCGTTTCTACAACATTGCAATATATTCACCTCGGTTATAACGTATTAACGCACTCGGTTATAGCGGCAATGGAAGTTAGTAAGTAAGATATATTTGTACGCGTAAGCACAGGGTCGGCTCAACACATATTTGTGTGTGTGGGTGAGAAGAAGAGAACTAATATCATAAAACTGTCATTAAATGATTCAGGTTTTATTATTAATTTTTGCTGATCGCCAGTACATTGAAGTATAAAAGGCAGCCTCTTGACCGCCCGGGTCCGGGTTGGCGGGGAGGGATCCAACAGCGGAAACTCTTTATTTAGTGTGGTTCGCACGAGCCGTTTTATTTTTTATTTTTGAAGTTCTGTGAAGAAATGATTCAAGATCAAGACGAACCTCTTCCCACGATTAATGAGGCTATTAAAGCAATAAAAGTAATAACACTGTTTTATACATCGAAGGAGACTAATAAAAAGACATTTAGTACTATTCACTGCATTGAGGAGGATCTCGAAACACATTCGACTCAGAAAAAATACTAGATTATTATACCAATCATCAAAAATATTTTTATTATGCTTAATGTATGTATTATATCATAATATAAAGTACTGTGAATTATGTTGTAATTTTATTTTATATAATAATAGCCGTCGTCTGTTGGTTGGTTGGTCACGCTATGCAAACGCTAATAACTCGAGAAATAATAATGATAGAAACTCGAAATTTGGTAGGGATGCTTGATTAACACTTATTCAGAGAATGACAATTTTAAATCGCGAAAAAATTCCTTGGCATTTCCATTTCCAATTACTTAACATGTAAAACACGATTTTTCGACGTGCTGGCTTTAATCATTTGGAAATTAAAATTAGAAGAAATTAACAGACGACCTTCGGATTTGAACCATTTTGAAGAAAAAGTTATAAAGTTTCTTATTCCCTTCATCTTTTTTCGCCCACAATTCGGAATATTCCATGTTAAACGTTTAATCTGCATATTTTGTGGAAATCCCGCCATTTTAACGTGATGTTGCTATGTCGACCATTATCATTGTTACACCTCAAATTACTATAATTGTATACGTCCTTCTGGGAATAAGCGTGCCTTGAGTGCTTCAATACGAGAGAGAGGAAGGAAGGAGAGAGATTGGCGTGTTTTGTGGAAAATAAGTATATTAACGTCAATATAAAAAATTTATAGTATGAACAGTGTCATTTTAGAAAAATTGGAAATAAAAAGCATTCTTAAATTAAATTCTTTGTAAACCATACGTCCTTACGAATTTATATTGTTATTCCTCGAATTAATTTCGTAACAATGGCGGAAGTTTGGAAACGAATAAAAATAAAAATTCAATTAAAATTAAAAGGACATTTAAAACTGTTACCAGGCAATTTTCGAAGAAACAACAGTGAATCTTTTAATGAATTGATTTGTTTTTATAAAAGGAGTTTTGGTGCTTATTTAATACAGGGTAAGTTCTAAGGCTTATGATCCATTTAAATCTAATGACAGTGGCTATCATAGTTTAAAGAAAGAACTTTATTTATTCACTTTACAGAATGAATTAATTTTAGGCTAGCATTGCCTATTATTTACAGTATGGAATTCACAGTATGTAAAGTGGAAGTGGTACTGAATTGACTTAAGTATATTTCAAAGCAAAAATCAATTTAAAACTATTGAAAGTTGTTGTTTCGGAAACTGAGAAGTCCAGAGTGGTGAGCGGACGCTAAACGATATTAAGGTACATTTTATTCCTAAATCTATTTAAAGTATTATCAGAGGCAAGTGAAGATTGAACAGATTTTTTTATTACCGGAATTCTGCTTATTTCATGAAATTGAAATGCTAATGCATTAATTCATTAAAATCTGTTAAGAGTGGCTATTTTAGTTGAAAGAAATATATGTACGTGGTACTTTTATTCACTTTTCAGAATGAATGAATTCTAGGTTAACATTGCAAATTATAAAAGGATTTTCTTTGGAATAAGAAGTTTGTTATGTGGTTATTTTAACTGAATTAAGTCAAGTCCTCTTCTAAGTTTGAAATCCATTTAAAACTGGTGAAAGTGGTTGTTTCGGAAAATGAGAAAGCAAGAGTGCTGAGCAGACGATAAACGATATTGAGGTACATTATATTCCAAAATCTATTTAAAGTATTATCAGAGGCAATTGAAGATTGAACCAATTTTTTGGAACCGGAATTCTGCTTATTTAATGAAATTGAAATCCTAATGCTGTAATCAATTTAAAACTAATAACAATGGCTATTTCAGTAGAAAGAAAGGTGCTATTTTAATCACAGGGAATTTCTGTGAGATTTTAGTTAATTAATTAAAACAGACTTATAATATAGAAATATTCGATGGTTAAAACAGTGCACAATTTTATTGTTGCGATTTTTACTTGTTGCATTGACGAAAATTTAGATTCATTAAACCCGTTGAAATTCAACTGGCACTTATGCTTATATATAATGTTTAATGTACTAATTAGATCATAATATAAAATTTAGAATTTTGAAACTAATTCTATGTTCCCATGCACCTCAGTTATAACGACAATAGATTTCCAGTCCCTTGAATGCCGTAATAACCGAGTTCTACTGTATTAGAATGAGAACCGTTCATAAAAGTCGCTCATGTCCTTTTTACCGTCCTTAGTGACTTAAATTGCTGAATAATTCGTTTAAAAGAGCTTTGAAACCCAAAAGTATATTTTAAATTCTATTCAAAGTAGCGCCCCCGGAATTTTTATACCTTTTTGCAGAAATATCTATCATAATAATCTAATTATTGATTCAAAATTTCCACATATTATTATTTACAAATCAAATCCGTTTTCCCGAAAAGTAACATCATTCGGCAGAAACACGAAGCAGTGATTATAAATACACTGATGTCGAGAGTAGAAATCCTTAAAAGCTTTTACGAATACACTTCCAAGTTAACAGACACAGGTATATCCATATTCCGTTGTAAAACATTGAACAGAGTGCTCAACTTTCATTCGGGACCGAAAATCATTTTGCGGCCCATCTGATCTCTTATTCCCTTCTACGGGTATATTTCACCCTCTTGCCGGCTGTCATAGCAACTTCCTCACCCGCTCCTCTCTCTTTCTCTGTATCCCTCTTCCTCCCTCCGCCTCTCCCCCTCACCCTCCCCCTCCAACACACACACACACGCCCCTTCCCACTAACCTACCTCTCTTAGTATCTCACGCACACAATTCCAATCACTCCGCCTCACTCTTGATACTCTGCCACCAAAAAGCCTAAATTTCGTTTGTCCTCTTCAACCCTCTCTAAAAAAATGTCCTCCTCTCGATCCCCATCTACCTCTCCCTCCCTCGCCCATTCCCTATCTCCTCCCCTCTTTCCCCAACTTGTGAAAACATTGTCAGCCTCTGGGCTCTCCTCTCTCCTTTTGTCCGCACGTTCCTCTTTTCCCACACTCGATTCCTTGTTCTCTCCATCTCTCTCCCCCTCTCACTCCCTCTCTCTCTCTCTCTCACCCTTTCTCTTATATGGTTCTCCCTCGCCGCTTTCTCCGCTCGCTTCCTTTTGCTTCCGCCTCCCTTTTCATTTCCTCCCTCTACACACACACACACACACACACACACACAAACACTCATTCCCTTTCATCCCAACTTTATCTCGTATATTTTATTCCTATATTTTGTGCGTCCTTCATTTTTCAATCTCGGCGTATTTTTGCCCTTCTAGGCTCGCCAAAATATCTTGTCTTTGTGCCATTCTTTGCGCATTTCATAACTGTCCTTCCTTTCCCCTCCTCCCCTTTCCAAATCGCCCTCTCCTTCCGCCTGTCTTCCTCTCAGAGTTCTCTCTCTCTCACAGACTCCTCCTTCCCATTTCCATCCAACTCCCCTTCTTCACTTTGCTTACTTTCCTTAAAACCAACTCTAACCTCAAGTTTCCGATTGGTCCCCGAATACTTCATATTGGAACGCCAGACAATAGCCCATCCACCACAACCCACCATCTTTCATCTTACTCCCTCCCCCCTCTCTCTCTCTTTTCCCTCTCTCGTCACCTTTCTCCCTCTCAACTTCCTCCTCGCCCTATTTCAAAACTCCTCAGAATACCGTGCCGTTTTGAAACTGCATCATCTCTTCGAGGCTGTATTTTTACCCCTTTTCCCCACCTCTCATCTCTCTCCAATCTCCCTCTCCTATTCTCTCTCTCTCTCACTCAACGGCCTAGTTCTACGGGCTGCTTCTATTCCGCCTCCTCCCTCCCTCCCCCCCCCACCACCCTCCGCCACTCCCTCTTATATCCAACTTGTCCCATTTCCCAGCGCCTCGCTCCTGATTTTCCCTTCAGGGCGCTTCTAGGGTAGAGCATCTTTGAGAAGCGGAGGCCGAGGTGTGGTGCGCCTCCTCAAATCATTTCGCCAAAGTCCGTGGTTACGGAGTTAAGTTGTAATGTGCGATTTCGAATGCTATTAAACTTTGCGAAGCGAAATGACGTTATTAACGTTCGTTTCAACGTTCGGCCGCTGAGAACTCTTAACGCCATTTGTAGTCGTCAAATTATGTCGGTTAATGTAAAAAAAGAAACGCCTTATGAAATATGAAGTTTTAGCGCTTTTTTAATAAATAAAAAACAGCTTATGTATTCGGTTCATCCGTCCGTGTACAAAATAACTAAAAAATTACGTAAGCTACAAAAACCAAATTTTCAGGATATATCTGCATTTGAGCTAGATATGGAAAAAATTGAGATCCCATTTGTCCGTCAGTTTGCTTTGTAACAGGATATTAGAAAACCCCTTATGAGCTATCTATAAGGGTCCATTATAGCTTTCGTGTTGTTGGCCATATTCACAGCAACGAATGTAAATAAACAATTATGCTATTAAGCGAAAGTAAGTGAAATTACCCAGTTCTAAAATTGTATTCTATGAAGTATTTTGTCGATGTTATTTAATGCCAATTGTTTTTGAAGAAATGTTTACGTGATACGCTGCTTGACATTTTAATGGTAAAAATACATTGCTGTGAGATTAGTTAATTAATTGTTCAAAACAAAAATAAATAACATAGGTCTAAAAATGTATTTACATAATTAACGTATTGAGCATCATTAAAGATGCAAAATTTTCACGATAGGTTTGAACGAGGGGGATTGCTTTTATTTTTAGTATTCTTAAAAAAAGCGTCGTATGTACATAGTTTGGTCTGCAATTCTTTCCTCACTTGTTAAAATATCTGATTAATCAGTACGTTTATCGTTCACTTCACTGTGAACGAATTCGTTTCATTTGCGTACGTGTAATTTGCATGTTTATATTCATTCAATCATTTAACAGTCAAAGCTTTAGCGTTTTAAATCAATTCATGGATGCTATTTAAAACAAAGCGCTTTCCTTTTTGTGCATATTCTTTAATGACTGTATTGGTTTCCGTTCGTTTTAAATGCGCACCGTGAATACTAATAATTTCGTAGAATTAAAGGAAATTCATTGAGAGCCTATGAATGGACATGATATTCAAAGGAGAACAGCGTTGTTCCCAATCTCCAAGAGGAGAGTTCGTTTTCGTAAACTCATTCATTCGTTTCCACAGATGGAGGAGAGTGTGGAATTACGTTGCCATTCAGTGGATGGAAAGTCATAAAGCCATAATGAAGGGAAAAAACAACAAAATAGCAGTGAATAAGTCTTTTCATATTTTAAAACTCATCAGAATGGGTTATTTGCGGAAATTATTCTGTCAAAAGGTTAGTAATGGTAGAAAAAGGTTTATCAGGTTGAGGCCGATTGGAACGAGCCGTTTTCCACTATTTATCTGAGGCATTAATCCTCTATCACTTTGACTCACATCTCTCTCCCTCTCTTTTTCTCTCTTCCCTTCCTCATTTCCTTCATTTTCTTCTTTCCTTCATCATCTTCCCTCTCTCAATTTACTTCCCCCTCCCCTCCCCCCAACCTCCCTTTCCCACTCTTTTTCTCCTTTCTCTTTCCCTCTTCTTATCTCACTCTCTCCTCTCCCCCTCATTTCTCAGTGCTCTTTGGAAACATAGTTTATATATTTCATTTCTCTCGACCCCTTCCAATTATATTCGCTTCGTGTCCCTGATAAAGACCCATTTTCCCTTCCATATTATTCACTCCCTTTTTTCCTCTCCCTCCCATTCTCTTCGCAACCATTCATTCTTTTCTCTCTCTCTTTTCTCTCCTCTCTCTTTTCTCTCCTCTCTCTCTCTCCACTGCTCCCTCACATTGTTTGGTTGTTCTCCATTACCTCTTCTTCTGTCCCCAGTTTCCGACCGCCCTATTACCACCAGCCTGACCCCAGGAACTAGGCGGCAGTCTCTGGTTCGATCCTCCCTCACGGCGCACCACCCCTTCGGACGCTCTTCCTTTTTCCCTCCCACGCCACGCCAAAATCGAGAAAAAACGAGTCCGAATCGTATCCCCGCGTTTCGCCCCGCCTTTCCCCTCCTCCGCCCCCTTTGCGCGCGCCTTCTTCCTCCACGCCATTTATCTCCCCGCTCGCCTTTCTCTCCGATCCCCTTTCATCGTTCCTTCCTCTTTCGACCTCTTTCTCCTCCACTCCCATTCGCCGCCCTCTCTCTCCTTATTCGAGTCCTCTGATCCGGGAGAGAAGGGCTCGACACGCCGATCGATAGCCTGCAGTCGCGCCACTGCCGGCGAAGGCGGGCAACGCAACCAACCCCCTCTCCTCTCTCTTTCTCCCTCTCTCCCACTCATCTCTCTGTCTCCCTCTCTTCTCTCTCCCTCATCTCTTCTCTCGCTCCTCTCCCACTCCTCTCTCCCTCCTCTCCTCTCTCCCTCTTTTCTCCCCCTCCCTCTCCTCTCTCTCCCCCCTCGTTACCTCTCCTCTCTTCTCTCTCACCCCTCTCCCTCTCCTCTCTCTCTCCCTCTCCTAACACGCTCTCACCTCACTTCCCCTCATTACGTATCCCACCCCACCCCCCCCCCCTACTCTAACCCCCTTTCCATTCGCGCACACGCACATACTCCCGCACGCACTCGACATCATCCCGCTTGCCTCATCCGCCCCGCCCCTCGTGGCCCTCCCCCATCCACCACGTTCCCTTCTCCTCTCGAATTCTCCTCCTTCCCTCGCACCTTTCCATCGCCCCACTCGACCCCATGCCCCCTTCGGCCATCTCCCTTCGACCCACCCCACTCCGCACCCTTTCCCCTACTCCCTCGGCATCGATTCGCTCCTGTACCCTTTCTCCCCGCCCTCACCCATTCCCCCCCTCCCCCCTCTCCGCGCCATCCTTTCTCCATCTCTTCTCTGTACTTGTCTCTCTTTCTCGACTCTATCCTTCCCCTATATCCCTTTCTCTACTTCCTTCTCTCTCCTTCCTCTCCGTTTTCTTTTTCCTCCTCATCGCAGGTCTCTCAGTTGGCTCCCTTACTTCGGGAAGGGCGCATCCTTCGACAATGCCACATCTCCAGACTCCTATTATAGTGCGCTAAATCTAAGTCTTCCTCTTAACCCATCAATACAGGCTCTATCGTTATGTCTGGGTGGAATTGAAGTCAAAACTCAGTTTCAGCCTATGGAGGATTCATGACTTTCAGCGCTTGACGGAGATTTATATGAGCCAAAACTTCCCTCGATGTTGGCGAAACTCATGTTATTCCTGGAGTTTACTTTCCTCTCTTAAAATACGAGCTAAAATGTTGGTGCAGATCCAAAATGCTGGTGGCTAAAATTTTTGCCTTTAAATGACGCATATCTTTATTTCTTAGTTATTTTATTTATCAAGTCTATTTATTATATCGCGTAGTTTTTTTAATTTTACTATACAATCCAATTGTCAGTTTCATGAAATATATTATGTAAATTGAGAAATTATTTACGAATGCATAAACAAGATTCATCGAATAATATTAATATTATCACGTTATAATTAATAACGAATCGTTCTCAGTGAACCGGTTTATATTGAACCGTATTGTGATGAGTGATATTCTTGCAGAGTAGATGGAGTAACTCGTCCTAATTCACGTATCACCTTTCTGTAGGGATCGAAGTTTGTTCGTAAAGATGAGTTGCACTCTATCCGTTCCGTATTGCGTCAAATTACCACGAGAACGATGATACTGATGTTTTTTTACTTATATAAATGACTAGCCTCGTAGGTGGATAGGCTGGCGTTCAGGTGTGCGGAGAAAATTTTTATCCCAAAGAGGATATCTTATCCCGAGCGATTTAAAAAAATTATGTTTTGGACGGACAAAGGTAAATCCGAATGTCTCTTATTCGACGCATTTTGCCGGACACCCGCGACTCAATATCCCACACACGCTGCTGTAGAATGGGCGCCTCTCTCCCTCTCTCTAGCACCAGAGCGACTGCACATGGGACAGAATAATGAAGAACCTTCAGTGCTTAGGCAGCCGTGGATGGATCTGGACAAGTCCGCAGATGACACCATACACGCGTTACTCGGTTGGAGGAAGATATTTCATTGCATGACGTTTCATGCTTATGCCTCTTTCACAGTAAAATCTCTATTTATGAATAAAAATTAAAGAAGATTAATGGCGGGAGAAAATTCCAGATATTAAATGCAGAAAATCGTGGAAATTATATAAAATTGCTTCTTCGACCTTGATGGCTAAATCGTAATTGATTCACTGCATTTATTCTCCATTGACAAAAAAGTGACATTCTCATCAAGTTACTTTTAAAATTCATTTTCACCAGAGTAGAAAGTTTTTGAAATTTATGGGAATGGAGTTATTAATTTTATTCAATTAAATAATAAAATAAATAAGAAAAAATACGTTATCATACACGCATCAAGTGGAAAATGTCAGATTTTGACTTTTGCTTTGTAATCAGCTGCTATTGAGAATGTAATTCGAGAGACAACACAGTATTAAACAAGCGAGGTATGTAGGACATGATTACGGAGCTAGTAAATGTCGTAGGTGACTCACAGTCATAAAGCGTTTGAGTGTGTTTATTATCTACCGTGTTTAACATAGATTGTCAGCTCTTACGGTTTCTACGCCTTACACGAGAACACATTCTACTTCTAATCTTGCTAAAATGCACATAAGTGTACACCGCTAAAGGAACACGAGTAGGGGCAGAGCAACCAATGCAAGTATTGAAACCAGGTTCCATTGTGCGGAGAGACAGAACACTCCTACTCGCTATAAGTTGGACTCTGTAATTAATTAGCTTAATTTTATATAATTAATATCTTATTAAAAAGTTCTCAACGAACCTTAATTGCGTGTTATTCTTAAAGATCTTATTCCGTATTTCGTGGTCTCATTCGTGTGTTTAAATGCGTACGAATGAATTTTCTACGTACGCACACGTAGTCATGGTCTGCCGTAAAGTGACGCCACACTGCAATCATCATCATCATGTGGTGGCGGAAGTCACACAAGTAAATAGCAGATAAGATTCTCGTTGATTATTTAGACAGGGGTGGTTAAACTACGGCCCGTGGGCCGCATGATGACCACGAGAGCATTTAATGCGTCACGCGAAGCCTTTATGTAAGCGAGCTGTGAAATTTGTGTCAAATTATGCGCAGAAATTCCTGCCTCCCAGATGATGTGAACTCTAATGTGGCCCGTAGAAATGCTTGCAACTTCGACCCACCCTTGCATTAACACCTAGAATTTTTCCACAGGAAAATAACTCTCCATTCTAAAATTTATAAAATTATGATAGGTGATATATTTCTATGAAAGAAACTTTACCATCGAAGGTAATATTTAACTCACACCCTTAAATGACAAAATAAATTTCGAATCAACTTTTATACTAACTGGAGTATTAAATATCGTTTGATGATTTCTTATGAATCTATATAGGAGAAATATCGGTACTTGACAATATTTTCAGAGAATACTTTATATTTTTTGCATACTGCGACGAGAAGGTTGTACTGCATTTTTTAAATTAAACATTTTTGATTAATTTTTCGTTCGTTTAATTCTTTTTCACGATATTCAGCTTTTTCACCCAGAATATAAAGCCGAACCAAATTATTTCCTTTGGTGAAATACTTTTCACAGTCTATAGTTCTGTCGTATTAATGTAAAATGATCAAAATAAGTAATTATTTCCTCTGGGCCTCTTTTATGATTTCTTAAAATTAGCAATTAGTACGTCGACTAGATTTAATTTCTTTCTTGGCAGCCCTCAGTTCAGTCAATCTAAATGGCATTTTAGCATCCTACAGCATTTACTCATATTTCGTATTTCCCTCTTTAGGAATATTTTATGCTATTACGAGACAAGTAATAACTTCAATAGCCCTTTATATGCCGAAAAGAGCCATAGTAACAACCGCCTCTGCTACTCAGCTTCGAATCAAAATACGTTGATTTTCGCGAAAATTATTATTGCCTGGCACCTTTAAACTTCCAAAAATAAACAAATCGAGTTGTCCGATAGGGTGCGTTATCGTCATCTGAAATAGTAATCGGGTGCGTAGCTCTCATTTGGCGAGAGTGCGAACAAAGAAGAGGCGACCGCTCTCAATCTAGCCGTCGCGATTTCTAGATAAGCATTTGGTTATCCCCGCGCGGAACGAGCGTGTAAAATTGAATGGAAACATTCAGACATACGATTCGTCTCCATGACACTAATTCAAAGATAGTTTCTGCGTCCTCAAATGCAGAGATGGAACGAAATCCCACTATTCCGATGGAGATCATTACAAGATGGGCTTTCCTCTCCAAAACGCGTGATTTCCGCATTAATTCACCTCAATGGGTGGCAGTGGCCCGTGGCGAGCGATAGGACACAATCGAAAGCATCGGTCGAAGGAATATAGCGGCCACTGTGATAGAGACGAGGGACCGCTTCCCGTCAACCTTTTAGCGGCCGCTGATAAACCTCCGCCGCCAACAGAAGGGGTCGATGGTTGTTAAAGCAAAACAATCGATCGGCGATCTCTCGAAAGGGTTCCTTTTTCGCTGCACTATTTCCTCTGAGTGAAATGGAAGGAGTGGCGCAAGGAGAGAGAAGAGTTAGGAAGGAGAAGGATGGAAGAGAGGGAAGGAGGATGAAAGAGGGGAAGAAGGAGGAAAGGGGAAGGGGGGGAGGAAGGAGGGACAGGAGAGGAAGGGAGCACCTTAATGGCTAATGCGGTCGAGACCAAATAACCATCGCTCTGCACCATACGGTCCAAAAAATAACTTTCGCCATTGATAAAATTTTACAATCAAGTTCTCACTTCATCAAATTCCAATTTTAGCGCGATGGGCTTCAATCGGATATTAATCCCAAAATCAGTCAATTCCGGAAAAAAGGAGAGAGAGATTGGATGGAGACGAAAAGGGAAGTGGAATGGAGGAAGATGCAGAGGGAAATTGCACGGCGTAAGAGGGCTGCCGTTGGGGCGGCAAGGGGAGGCGGAGGGGGTTGGAGGGGGAGGGAAGGGGAGAGAGACGGCGTCGGGCGATCAGACGCACGGAGTTCGCTGTTTCCCCGCAGAACTAAGATACGCTTTAAGAAGGCCGCTCGTGTGAAGAGGACGAAGGATTTTTCATGCGATTTTTAAAGAATTCGAGGTAAAAATAAATCGCAGCGGGACAAGAAATGCTCCATAAAATAAGAAAAAGTATTTCAGAGGCAAACAATATCTTTGCGGGGTTTAGGAGAAACTTTCGAGAGAACGAAAAATATATTAACTGCGTGATTAATGCTTTAAAGAGGGGTCTTAAGTGTTTTTTTTCAGTTTGGCATTATCTTAGGGAATGCGAGAGGAAGCTTGGAATTTTTTAGAAAAAGAAAAACGTGTAAACGAAGGATAAAGATTTTTATGGAGAATAAAAACTGCTTCAAAAGGCGTAGTAGTATTAAAGATTTCATGAACTGTAAGACGCGTCAAGTCGAGTGAAAAATATATCGAAGCATAGGAAAACATTATAAAGATGCGGTAAATATTTTGGGACGACGTGAAACGATTCAGGAGACCGGAGAACATTTTGGAAACCATAAAAACATTCGAGTAAATTGATAATTTATTACAGATCATTAAAAAAATTCCGAGCAAGAAATATTTCAGAGATACATTTTCAGAAATGGAATCTTTTTAGTAGGGTGAGATATTTTTACGACAGAAATGGAAACGTTTTTAAGGGTTAAAATGTGTCAAGGGTGAAATATAAAACACTTTTAATCGGTGTTAAAAAATTGAGAAAACTTGAATTCATGATGTGGGATGCGAGGAATTAGAGTGATTTAGAAATGTCATAAATGTTATCTTTTGATCGAGATTTGTTTGAAATTGGACGTAAAAACTATGGGAAATATCATTTCTTGAGACAGGGAACAATTTTGTTTAGGCTGTTGGCTTGTATAATTCGAAAAGGAAATTCTAAAAGGGTAGGGGTTGATGGGATGAATTGTGGGGCTGCGGAAGGACTTGGAGGGAGGAAGGAAGAGACGTTTTACGACCGGACTTTATGGCGAGAAGGCAATCTCACTGGCAAGATCTTTGCGGCGGGAATATTGAAAAAAACCGTAAGAGGAAGGAAATACAGCGTCGATTTAAATGTTGATGCTCCGTTTAACGCTTCTCTTTTACGCCATGCAGATCTTTGAATCCAAGCATTGGGCGATCGCCAAAATAGGTACTTATTAGTAACTTATTCTGTTCTAAGCGAACAAAAAGGGTTCTTGATTAGTTTATAGATATATAGCAGAGGCGATAATTTATACTGTATTAGATAGTTAGGAATTATCCTCGTTCACCAGAATTTATTTCATTAATATTATTAACAAATTAATTGAAGTATCCTATCGTTTTTAATCCCAAGACCTGTTCCTCGACGAATACATTTATTGTTTACAAAAATAGCTCCTTTTTATCTCGTCTAAATTTATTTCCCTTTCATTTATGACAAATTCTGAACTACTAGCAAGTTCTGTATAGCTTCATGAAAATGGAGTGGACTACAAAACTGGTGTTATCGCATTGGAATATGAAGTAATAACTAGCGCAATTGCGTTAACATAAAATGCGTGCGGGATATAAGTTGATCGAAGAGGTTAGATACGAGATTTCAAATCACAGTGAGAATTTTATTATATCTAATATTTACTGTATCTTTTAAAATGAAATATCAAAATATTAGGAATAAATTTGTAATAAAAAGGTTTCTTAGTGAAAGTGTTGTTTCGTGTCATCTGAAAAAACGCTAAAATGGTTTCTAAAGTTAATTGAAAACATTTATAAGTCATAAGGAGACATCTGGATGGAACTGATAATATTCGACAGATAATTTACAAATTACCGTTTTGGCACTGATTCACTTAGAGTTACCGATTTCTGCGATGACAAAACCGTCTCCAAGGGTTACATACGCTAAAACGTTTTCCTATCCTAACGCCAGGGAAAAAAAAACATTTCCTTAGAGATTCATCGAGATCCGTTCTTCATTTCCGTCATTTCGAAAGAGAGACAAAAGCTTTTCTCTCTTTCCATGCCATTAGTAATACGTCAACTCTCTTCCATCCCTCTCTCTTCCCCCTATCTTTCGTCCAATCCACTCCCTCCATTTTCATTGCCTGCAAAAACCCCGGATCCCGGCTAATGGCCAATAAACTGCGGCTAATCGGCCGACCCCGCCCGCCAAATCATTTCCCTCCCCCTTCCATCCTCCGTCGCCTCCCATCCCATTCCATTCCCTCCACACGCGCCCACTCATCTTTCTTTCACTCCATCCTTCGCAAACCCCCCCCCCCTCCCCCTCCCAGTTATCTCCAGCCTGCCTCGCCGCACCGATTTATGGAATATCGGCCTTCGGTCTCTTTGGTGACCCAAGGCATCCATCGCGAAGGGATGCGTGCGGTTTCAGCGGCGGCCCAGAGAGAATCCCTTGCCTCCGACGACGGAGTTCGGAGTCCGTATGCCGAAGCGATGCGATCGCCAAAGGGAATGCGTGTCGATTATAAGGATACACGGAGCGATGTTTCCACAATCTTTCGTGAGCAATATTGCTCGGGAAACCTGACGACAGACATGTCGAACAATATAACCGATGAACTGGTTGTCTGCACTCGCTCAAGATTGCTCATTCTCTCTGCGGTATAGCGCGAGATGCCGATAGTGACAAGACAAAAATAAGGTGTAGGCAAACCCCATTGGTTGTTTCATTTCCTCATACTCGGAGCTCGATATTAATCGATTCCATTAAGTCTTTGCGCAGAGGCATAGAGTGTGTTCTCAGACTTTTTACTTATTTCTGCAGTTTCACTGTAGATGTTCAATGTTTCGGCCATGTCTGTACGTGCGTCTCTACTTTTACTCCTCTCTAAATATTCTTAATATTCTTTAAACGTACTTATCCTCCTCTGGCTTGGCATGATGAGCGAGAATTACCTTTGGAGTCCTTCATTTTGACCTTTTTAATTATCACATATTTTCCTGCCGTCGTGCATTTATTTTTCCACTTCTGCTCTCTGTTCTGAAAAAAATCCTATTCTTATTGTTTTTATGTTATTATTATTTTAAATATTTTTCTGTTGCATTTTATCACTTTTTCAAATCTTTTACTCATAAAAAACAGACCTCGAATAGCTTATACGATTTTATTGTCCGAAATTCTGTAAATTCCTAAATCCGGCACGGTCCGGATCCCGAGGTAGCCGGATTTGAGAGGTTCGACCGGTACAATAACAAGATTAATAGTGAGAGGGAATGCGCACAACGATGCGCACTCGTTCAAACCTTGGAGCGAGGTCGTTTGTTACCGTCCACACTGCAGAATTATGGCGCCTGGTAGAGTAATATTTTTCCGTCCTGTAGAAAAAACCTTTGCTGGACCTCGTAAGGCATTGGTTTCCAAACTGTGGAGCGCGCCACCATGTGGGGGAAGGCGGTGGATACATAGATTGAGGGGAGCGCAGTTTAACCATCCTAATCGTGGGACCTCCAATAGGCGCCACCAATTTCTAGCCCTCGAGTGGCTAGGAAGTATCGTTTGCGTTCGTGTTTTCCTTGCGGTGATTATGTTAATTGCAAAGAAATGTTGATTGAGCATGATAGAAATGGGATCGCTATAACAGTATTCTTGAGTGAGGGGGGTGCTCCTTCGTAAAGCTTAGAAATCGCTTTCATAAGGTACAATGTTAAGCAAAATTGCGCAAGTTCCCGCAACCTTGTGCACGACTACGCATTCCGTAAACTTTTCCAGCAATAATATTTTAGATAAAACAACTCTTCTATTCCCATATAGCTGGGCATTGAACCTTCCAAATATTTTCCTGTTAGTTTTCATTTAATTAATGTTCATATACCTTACTGCTTGCAGACATACACTTATGTAGCTTAAATTAAAGTATAGCTAAGGTTTTATTAGTGTGACGAATTTACAATTAACTGACACTCAAGCATAGTTCTCTAATACCGCACCTCATGTACTATGTATTTGGAGGACTGCTTTGTCTTCAGCACGTTGTTCAAATGTTATTTCGATTGATTTTCAGCGAAGCATTATTCGAATCGGATACTAAATGAAGATAATGTATATACATAACGGTATTGTAACTTTGGCTGCGTAAAAACATTGTTGCGTAATTCAGAAGATAAAAATGTGCAATATTGTAACAACGTTTATATCTTATCATCAGCTTAAAACAATTTTTGTTTTCTTTTTTCCTCCTCCGACAAAGCCTCTCATTCTTCTTAAATATGTCCCATCGCCGCTTCTCCCCACAATATCCATCTGCACCTCGTCCAAACTCCTTATTCCTTTACACAAGTGTTCTTATTTCATTCGCTCATATTTCTCCAGATTTTATTTCTTGCCCAATTTGCTGTAGGGAGGTATATTTTATTGTCCTTTTATATCGCAGGACCGTTTAAAACTGCAGTTTATTGCTTCTAAATGCCGGTATGGATCGTGCTTTGTTTAACGGCGACCTCGACTGCAAGGCGCGGCCTCCTAATGTGGTCGAAAAGGTCATCCATTCTCCGTTCCCCCGGCAACTATTAGGAATCCTGAGAATTCATCCGAAATGCAGGGCGTTTCAAAAGTCGCGTGAGTCAGTTGCACATTACACTTCATATTTTAGCTGTACATGACCTCCACATCCATGTCATAGAAAGTTTTGAAAGTGACCATGGCCTTTCTTTAAGCTATAACTGATGTATAGATACCGCAATGAAATATAGAGAGTTGGGCGACATTTGAAACACCCTGAGTTTTCGACGTTCGGCGGGCACTAGTAAATAACTCTTTCTCTCTCGTCTTATCTAATCCCCAAAATGTAAAAACGGCTGCTTATTCTAATGTCGCCTAGTGTTTTTGCAACGACTTTCTCTTAAGATATCACCGCACATAACAAATCAAAAGCCTAATAATATCACTTTCGACCGCTAAACTTGCCTTCAAATTCCGCTGCTCTTGACCTTTGAGCCCTCGTCCACGCATCTTACTTAGACTAGATATGGAAAAATGGCCATAGAAGGGTTTATTGCGCCGGACACATTTAAATTTAATTTTGAAACAATTGCTTGGTTATCGGCGAAGCCCATTCGACGCTCCCGCGCCACTTCCGTTGCCCTCGCGCTTCCCCATCCATCCACACCACCTCCCACTTCCTCCACTCCCACTTCCACGCCCCCTACCGCCCCCCCGCCTCCCCCCCCCGCCCCCACGCCTCCTTCCCACCTCCACGCCCCCCTCTCACCTCCACGCCTCCCTCCCGCCTCCACATCCCCATACGGTGCCCTGCAGTCCCCTGAGCATTTGCTTGGGGATAAACTCCATCGGACGTGCGAATCAAGAACCTTCCAATAACCCAATTACGGAGGGCGTATTTTTCAAGAACGAGGCCTGCTCCAGGAGCTCTCCTTCCGGTTTAAAACCTTCCCTTACTCTCGAGATCATAAAATCAGCCCATTCCAGGAAGTTGTAGCGCTTTTTAGAAGAGACTCGGTAACGCCGCTTTTACGGAGGGAAGGGAAATGAGGAGGGGGAGTGAAGGAAGGAGGAGGGAAGGAAGGAGGAGGGAAGGAAGGAGGAGGGAAGGAAGGGGGAAGGAAGGAAGGGGGAGTGAAGGAAGAAAAGACCGCTCAGCAGAGAGGGGGGAATGAAGATGAAGGATAGGTCAAAGGAGAAGGCTGCACAATCGGAAATGTTTACTGACTTCGGATCGACGCACGCTCTTAAGCGGAGTTAGCAGCATAAAAAAGAAACGGAGGTATAGCAGTGAAGTTCACATGGGCGGATGAGTTGATTGAAAGGCGACATTGCTCTATTTTTCCCTCTCCCTTTTTTCTTTCTCCCTCTCTCTCTCTCTCTTTCTCTCGTCGAAAGCCGGTCTCGTGCGAGATTAATGGGAAATTGAAGACGATAGTCTCGTGGGCGTAAGTCCGGGGTTTTACGAGGCATCTCCTAGAATACAGAATGTTTCTGCTAAGGTTGAGCTCGCCTCGTGATTGGTCAGTTCGTTTCCGAGTAAATGCACAATTAACCAATCCACGTTTGAAACTTTTAATCCTTCGGAAATGAACTTATCGGTGCATCTTCAATATTTCAATATATTAAACCACTTTTTAAAAACAAAAATTAAGAATTTGTTCCACAAATAAATATTCACGCAATACAAATCCGAAAGCGCTCGAAACTAATTAATACCGGACATTCATAGTAAAGGTGCCTTTCATTTTTCAATTTTAAACTTTGTCTGTAAATACCCATATAAGTTCATAATAATTGAGAAAGAAGGGTTTTAATTATTATTAAAAGGTTTCTCCACTGCTTAGCGGTTGCCTTGTACTCCCAATCGCCACAATTGTCGGTCCTCCCACTGGCCATCTCTCAGGTTGCGTGCTCTCATAGCTTCTTCCATCTGCCTTCGCCAAGTGATGCGCGGGCGTCCCCGCTTCCTGCGTCCTGGGAGTGACCAGTCAGTCGAATACTCGCTTCGGCCATCTCTCCTGCGACATTCTCCGCAAATGTCCATACCATTGAAGTGACCTGCACTCCAAACGGTCGAGGATAGTCTCTTCGGCTTCCATCTCTCGCCGAATCACATCATTCCTTACCCGTTGTAATCGGGATACACGCATGCTACGCCTCAGGCCATCCATCTCTACTGCATTAATGCGTTTCTTTAACCTCTCCGTGAGAGTCCATCCCTCTCCTCCATATGTCATTATACTTTCCACAATGACCCGTAGAATAGTCTTTTTTGTTCTCTTACTAATCTCCCGACTCCACAGCACCCCATTCAACATCTTGATTGCCATCTGAGCCTGATTTACCCTGTTCTCCACATCCTTCTCACAAGTCCCAGATTTGTGAATAATGGATCCTAGGTACTTAAACTGGTCAACCGCTTTTACCGTCCCTGCAGTAAGGACAATGTCCTGACTTTCCCCTCCAATCACCAGGTACTCTGTCTTCGAGAGATTTATCTTCAGACCACCCTTCTCATATGCCTCTATTAGCTTACGGAACATATATTCCACGTCATCCTCGTCCTGTGCAATAATCACCTGTCATCTGCAAAAATCAGAGAGTAAATAACATCATCCCCAACCTGGACACCCATTTTACCACATGACAAGTTCCACTTCTCTAGAGCCCCTTCCAAGTACACCTTGAATAAAGTAGGTGACATGGCGCAACCCTGCCTCAAACCCTTTGATGTTGAAAATTCCTTAAATATCCACTTTCCTTGTTTCACTACCACTCGACCTCCCTTATACATTCTCTGCATAAGATTTATTATTGGCTCATCCACATTCACCTTCCTCATGGCATCCCACATCTGACATATTGGGACAGAGTCATATGCTTTCTCGAGATCCACAAAAATCATATGAATCTCCTGACCTATTACCACCATCTTCTCAGTAACCTGCCGTATGCTAAAAATATTATCAAGGCAAGACTTGCCAACAGTGAAGCCTGCCTGCTCCTCGGATATCCACGGTTTGATACACCAACCCAACCTCTCTTTCAGTATCCTGCTGAACAACCTACTCATTGAAGCCATTACACTAATTCCTCTATAGTTAGTGGGAAACTTCTTGCTTCCTTTCTTATATATAGCTGATATATACGATAGTAACCAATCCTCCGGGAGTTCATCTCCCTCCAACACCTGGTTAAATAGTCTGGTGATAATCCTCACAATCCCTGTTCCACCATACTTCCACAGTTTCATAGGTACTCCACCTGGGCCAGCTGCTTTCCTATTTTTAGTTGTTCTCAAGGCAGCTCGGACTTCCTCCTCCAAAATTGGCTCCGCCATCTCACATCGACTCAGTGTATCAGGGTTTTAATACGAGTCCAATTGCTCGCCCCCACGAATTGGATCTTTCGTTTCCGAATTTTCAGATTTTTGTACATTATTGCAATTTTGTTTGTTGATAATCAATCGTGGTAAAACTTCTAAAGCTTCTCTGTCATTACGTCACACCACTCCTTGGAAGCATGCACTCAAATATCTAATAAAAATTCATTTATCTAAAACGTTCTTCATAAATATTACTCACACACACTACCAAAACAAAATCACACATGCTGCCTTTGATTGGGAATATTTCTACAACATCAAATTGCTTACACGAATTTATCTCTTAGATTTTCCCCGTGAACTGATTGTTTTATCAGTGCACGTAATGCGAATCTTCGGAAAAACAAAATACTGTCAAATTTCCGACTTCGACTTATTCTCTTCTCTCGATATGGCGTCAGTTTCCTTGCAACTCCCCCGCACACTCAAATATTCCACTCTACATCTCGCCCCTCCTCCCTCCCCTCCTCCCTCCAATATTCTCCCTCCAATATTCTCCCTCCAATCTTCTCCCTCCGGTAATCCCTCCCTCTCTTTCCTCCCATTCCTCTCTCCTAAATATTCACTCTTTCTCAACTCCTGGATACTTCCTTCGCTCTTGCGAATCTCTACCTTCGCCTACCTCCCTCTCTCTCTCCTTTCTCTCTCTCTCTCTCTCCCTCAATCTCTCTCCTGTGTGGTCTTTTACTAGGATGGCCAAGTCAGGTATTTCCTAGGTTTTTACCACAATTACTTTGTCTTTTTATAGAAATTTTTCGAATTATTAATTTGCTATTTTGCTTGTATGTTTTTCTATTTATTTTATTTTCTGGTTCTTTTCTGTGAAATTACTAGTACCTACTATTTTTATTCTCATTTGTAATTGTTGACGCAGGGTTAAATGTAAGATGGGACCATATACCTAGTCTCAATTTCGCCCTAACACAGTCGTTTGTCTGTCCGTCTGTCTCCCTTCCTCTCCCCTCTCCTTCATTCTCTCCACCCTCTTCCTCCCCCCTCTCTCTTCCTTTTTCTCCTTTCTCTTCCTTTCACTTTCCTCTCTTCCTCGAAATAGAACCACTAATACCTTTCTCCTATCTCACAACACACAACGTTGTCTTCTTAACAGCAAGTGTTTTCAGTCTTCGCGGATGTTTTCAAAAGACGAAATTCAATGAATGTGTCACTTTCAACGTTTCGAATTCGATCTAAAAGCCTCATAGGTGATAAATTGTTGGGTTAACAGTGAATAGGCGAAGATTATTAAAGGATAGTTGAATACTGTTAGTCGAATTTCCACTTCGATGTTTATAAGTAAGAGTTCTGTTGAATTTATAGGAAAGTATAAAAATTTGAGTTTTGGATAAGGCATTTTTATAATAAAATTTATTATGATATTCAAAAAAATTCTCGCGGTTAAAAACATTTGTAGGCAATGAAAGCTGTAAAAAATGTAATGATCGCGGGTGAGTATTTATTAGTTTACAATTACCTAACTGAGAATATTTGGATACCACAAATTAAAATTTAAAATGTAATTGTTAAAGGATTTATGATTAACCTTTGATCAAAAAATGGCATAAAACCTGGAATGGCGTTTAAAATACTAATCTTGTGAAGAATGCGGTAACTGGTTTCTGCTTTGGCAATTACAGCCCTTTAAAAAAATCAAAATATTGATCTTCGTGTCGCTTCCAATATTTCAGAATGTCGGTCTCTTAGTCACCACAAAAGGAAATCCCTTTCCATCATTCGCACAATATAAACAAGTGAATAGCCGTTGTTTTACTCATTAATAAAGCTGTAGCGATCGACATTCCCCGCGCGTGCTGACCAGTGTGTAAAATGAAGTGCTTTATTAGGTAAACTACAATCGTTTTGTCATTTATTAATAAAAACCCTTTTGACGGGACGATTTCGTTTTTTTCGGCGAAACTCGCAAATGAAACGATATCCATAAAATGATTCCGGGTAATATTTCATTCACTTTTGTGTGTACATGTATGTATTTCCTCATAAATATGGAAATCGGTTATTGGTTTCCACGCAATGAATTCTCTTTCTCCCCCCCCCCACCCCAACCCCCACACCAACCCCCCCCCCCCCACCTCCCCCTCGATCGCTCACGCTCCAAATCCACATTCAAAAGCTGCAACTGACGTGTGAATTTATGTCCCATCTATTTCAGTTAGTGTGCTTAAATTAGCATAATTTTTCCTTCGAACCTCGTCGGCAAAAGAATGCGATGAATATGACGAGAGATATAAATGCATAAATTCAGGAGATGTCGACATCGAATAGCAGTCGGATTCCTTCCATTCAATCGCATGCATACGTACGCAATAACGCCCCTGAACACGAATCGATGCCTCCCAAAGACATGGCGTCCCCACCTCCCCTCCCCCCTCCTCTCCTCCCCTCCCATTTCGCCACTGTTTCCAATCTCGGACCGATAAAACGATACTTCGCCTCGTTCTATTTAATAAATCCTACCAGATAAATCCTCAAACGATGGGAAAAACTTAATAAATTCTTAGCTATCAACGCTGCCTAAGCCGCTATGTTTTATACGCCCTACCTATACTTATTAGCGACGGAATAAATGGCCCAAAATCCTTCCCACCGCCTCTCGACCCGTTTCTCGCCCCTCGACCGCTCCCTTGCACCGCCTCCCATCTAACGGTTCGCTTTTCTCGTCCCCCGCCTTTCCTCCCCCCCCCTCCCCCCTCTCTCTCAATCTCTACCCCCTCTCTCCACTCCTTCCACTTTTTCGCATTTCATTGCCCTCGCGGGATTCTTTCCTTACTGCTCCCATGACAGAATCGATGCTAGGTAAGGCCGGAATCGGTAACATAGTCCAAATTAATTTATGTATTGAGAGTTGGGGTTATCGATTCCGCGCGCGCCCTGGGTAGCAAGCAAGGGTGATTAACGGCCCTGCGATGGCTCGGGATGGAAGATTGAGGCAGATTGATCGTCTGAGGGTTAAAATAGTGTTGCAAATTGGATCGCCCAGGGAGTGCAAGTTTCGAGTTTTGGCCAAAAACGCGAATTAAAACTGATGAAAAAATGGTTTGTATAAAACGAATCGTCGGAAACCGTGCGGATTTAAATTTTTTATCGATATTGGCATCTGTATATTAATTTCGTTATTTTATTGAGATTATTTCATGTTTGCAAATATTGTGAAAAGGCAAATATATCGAGAAACTTTGAACAAAATTGTCCCCGAGTGGAGTATTTGTAGAAAAGGGCAAAACTTCACCTAATAGCTTTTACAGAAAGAAAATTTAATCACGATCATTTTCGCTGCGATGTCGATATCGTAAATCTCAAACGTCCCCTTCCGATGGCCTCTCACGCTCATTTACACAAGTTTTAAAAGTGAACACTTACCGGAAGGAGACCCGCTGGGGTGTTGGAGAGACACATTTGTAGAGGTTAGAGCTTTCGGGATGATCCCTTCGTCAGCACAAGAGAGAGACAACTGATTTGACACCTAGTTGCCCTAAATATCCTTACTTACCCTTCCTCTTCCCTAGTATATATATATATTGGTATTTTACGTATAGAGCCTTTCAAACCCGCCAATAATAAAAGACAAATTTACAATCTAGCATATACAAACATGAGATTTACTAATAATGGTCAGGCAATGAAAGAATATAGAATTCTTGGTAGTAAAAGAAAAACGAAATTTAAACGGTACCGAGCCAAATGTCACGTATGATAATTATTGTAGAAAATTAAGGACAATTAAGAACTATTGAGCGGAATGGAACTGAATGCATTGACCACCGGTGTCAAGGAATTCAGCACGCGACAACAAGAAAGCTCCACCTTTACCAAAACTATAAATAACTTGAGAAGTGGCAAAATTACGAAATTATTATATAAATACAAAAAATAGCTAATTGATGAGGGATTTTGCAGCAAATAGGGCCCTTAAGATAAAAACATCAAATTGAAACTGTTTATGAGGCGGAACACCTCTGTACCATCAGCAATCAGTTATCCTGCACTACTTTGTAAAAAATATTGATTTTCTATATCTTCGTATGCACAAATATTTATGATTGACGAACTATGTCTCTCCAATAGTCATTAATAAGTTGAGACCGAAAAACTTGTAAATTTGATTCCAGCCATACGGCGAACTCCGTAACTCATTTATGAGCGATGATATTTATTTCTTTCATCTATTTTTATAACATTGTAATTATCCCTTTTGAAATTATATTAGTTTTTGTTTGCTCATTCAGAAATATTGACCTCCAAATTCCTCCCCTCTTTCATTAAAATGTATGTATTTTTACTGAGTCTAATTACACTTCGTTTAATATTCCTCCATCTTTCATATTCATACATTCCCGAGACCGCTTTCCTATTGAATCGTAAAACCTTCATATGTTAAATTCGCCTCGTGATCAAGCGTACTCACTGGATCCAAAGTTTGAAGAAATTGAGTTTGTTTGTTTACGTTTCTCGCTTGACCTCCGACTTTTCTCGAGCGCGCCTTAGAACTTCGTGGAGAATCTGAGTATCATAATTTCACCTCGACAGACACTTTCCTCACTTTGTTTTCGTGTTATGGAGTGAATTTCTCCCGTCTAATAGGTACTGTGACATTATTCCGAATTTCGGTAAAAACTAAACGTTAAAACCGACTTTAAAAAAGGCTCTTTGATGTGTCGTCCACAAATCCAGGAGCTTTTTCTTCCTTTGGGAAACTTTTCCAAGAAACAAATATTTTTGAAGGAACGATTCCGGTCATAACGGTTTTCCTTGGTCGTGCATAAGCGATATAGTTATAATGATTGAATTCTAGATTAAATATTACTAATGAGATTTTCATGTCAGCTAACGACGAATTTATTTAATTTCGTTTAAACTATTCTTTGTTCTTGTTATAATCTCAATTATACTGTCCATTTTAAACAACATTTATTAATGGTATATTAAAATATTGTTTTTATCTTTATTTTTCAACATGAATGGTTTTATTTGCATCGATTTTATTCTAATCCGTGTCGTTTTAGTTCTTTTCTATTTTAAAAATAACAAGAGAGTTCTCCTTTTGGCTCGGAATTATATGTTGCCCACTACATATGTACTTCGCGGTAAATTTTCTAATTTTATTGTCAGTTTCTTTTTTGTCTTCGATCAAAAATTCTGGTACCGTGGCCAATTAATATGAGACGTAAAAAGTCTAAATGACAAGATACACCTCTGATTACTTGGGCGATTCGTGGATTTCACGTGCTAAGGAAATCAAAGTATTGATTATTTCGAATAAATATGCTTGGTGGTTATCACATTTGCATTTCTCCGTGGTGCAATTTGGAGGCGCTGTAGTTGATGTTGTAGTCTCAAGGGTGACCAAGATTAATCACGAAGCACACTGACTGAGAGACGCGAATGTACGTTTTCCATCCCCGTGCAGGCATTTGACCGAAGTCCATTGCTCTACCGCAATGTTTTACGTAATTTGTCCCCACGCAATAGGGCAGATGTGGACAAAGCGAAACCCTCAGGCCGTGTGCTAACCGACCAAAAAATTTCTTTTGCTAGAAACTTCTAGGGAAAATTTTTAACGCTGAAAATTTCTTTAAACATAATTTTTCACTGAACCGACGTCTGTTTGTTAGCTTCCGATTTAAATATGCCCCATCAAAGTGCCCGCAATTCTACTCGTCAAGTGAAACGCTGAACTAGAGCATCGCGAAAAAAGGGCGTCAACCTTCTTTCCACACGTGTGACAGTATATTAAGATGGCGTAAAAATTCAATGATTTTTGCAATGATTTGAAAACTGCAATACTAGCGCATAACCCGTTTGTGTGCCCTCCGAGAAATTTAACAACAGTATATTTTGTCCTCTCCTCGATAGTTCCACTTACGAGGCTAGATGGAAGCAGCAGCGGTGCTACTCTCCGACTTCCGGTCATCGTATTCATCCACGGCGAGTCCTTTGAATGGAATTCTGGCAACCCTTACGACGGCTCTCTGCTGGCAGCCCACGGAGGGCTAGTCGTGGTCACCATCAACTTCCGCCTCGGAGTGCTAGGTAAGTACTCGTAAGCAGTCGTGTGTCTGTCCACTAATGTAAGTTGACAAGTAGTCTAGTACGAGGTGAGATAAGATCAACTCGAACCGGGCGGGAAGAACTTTCGCGGACTTTTTCACACTTCTATTTGACGAGCCATAATCATCCTACAAAATGTCACCTTTTTTCCTCTAAGGCAGTGGTTCACAATCTTTTTGACATGACCCTTCCTTTTGGTTTTCACTAAACCCTCACCCCCCCCCCCCCCCCCCCCCCCCCCCCAATTATTTTATTAGTACGAATTCAACGCGGTACACGCGTTATTAATATTATTAATATTATTTATTTTATTATTTTAAGATGCCCTCTATAAAATAAATAGAAATTTACTAACCTGTAACAAAGGATAACCGAAGTAAGAATATCTCAAAACCACGACTGCGGAGCGATCCTTCCTGGATAAGTTATAGAGAATGACTACCAGAATACAAGGGTTCAGTGGATACGGAGAGGGAGTGAAAGTATATGGGGACAATAACCTCCAACTTTAAGGAAAATCCAAGTTAAGAATCGGGAAATATTTTTGCCGGGAACACACACTACGGGGTATGCTCGGGGGGAGGGTAGCAAGACAATTAGAGTCTGTCTTCAAAGTGCCGTCCAAGTTCCTTTCGTTTAACAGGTGATCTCAGCAGGATGTATTGTAGACACTCTCTCTATGTATTGAGATGCACATGGAAAATCCCACTATTATCACAAAGACACAGGCTGAGGAGAATGTGTTCTCAAGAAAAACCCAACCCTTTTCTTAATCGGTTTCTAAACGTGAGGCTTTCAGAAAGACTCAAACTAAAGCAAAAGGCAAAACCCTTCTTATTTATGCGAACCGATAAATATGGAACGAAATAAATAACGGTTTTCGGTTTCGGTTCGGGTTCAGGAAAATATTTTTTTTCGGTTCGGGTTCGGTTTCACTCCAGGAAAAATAACGGTTTTTTCCGGTTTCGGTTTTCGGTTCGGTTCCGGTTCGATGCCCTGAAAAATACACATAAAAACATGAGATTAAATTGAAATTTTCCAAATGAACAAAACATTATTCAATACTAGCATAAGTGCCCGTTGAATTTCAACGGGTTTAATGAATCTAAATTTTCCTCAATGCAACATGTAAAATTCGCAAGAATAAAATTGTGCACTGTTTTAACCATCGAATATTTCTATATTATGTCTGTTTTAATTAATTAACTAAAATCTCACAGAAATTCCCTGTGATTAAAATAGCACCTTTCTTTCTACTGAAATAGCCATTGTTATTAGTTTTAAATTGATTACAGCATTAGGATTTCAATTTCATTAAATAAGCAGAATTCCGGTTCCAAAAAATTGGTTCAATCTTCAATTGCCTCTGATAATACTTTAAATAGATTTTGGAATATAATGTACCTCAATATCGTTTATCGTCTGCTCAGCACTCTTGCTTTCTCATTTTCCGAAACAACCACTTTCACCAGTTTTAAATGGATTTCAAACTTAGAAGAGAACTTGATTCAATTCAGTTAAAATAACCACATAACAAACTTCTTATTCCAAAGAAAATCCTTTTATAATTTGCAATGTTAACCTAGAATTCATTCATTCTGAAAAGTGAATAAAAGTACCACGTACATATATTTCTTTCAACTAAAATAGCCACTCTTAACAGATTTTAATGAATTAATGCATTAGCATTTCAATTTCATGAAATAAGCAGAATTCCGGTAACAAAAAAATTTGTTCAATCTTCAATTGCCTCTGATAATACTTTAAATAGATTTTGGAATATAATGTACCTTAATATCGTTTAGCGTCCGCTCACCACTCTGGACTTCTCAGTTTCCGAAACAACAACTTTCAATAGTTTTAAATTGATTTTTGCTTTGAAATGGTACTTTCCCGTTAACGGGAATACGTCAAAAAATAAACACGTATTGTTGTGATATGTTGTGACATTTTGTTTGGTAACAATGCGTGACAAATCTCGTTAAGATATTTACGTTGATCCCTTAATGATGAATTTGTGGAGCTTGCCGAGGAGTGAAGAACAAGCTGTATCTTTGCTTCAAGACCATGATATTTTATCTAAAGGGCGAATGTGTAAGAAGGGCCATATTATGAAACTTTACTTCTGAGACAGAATAATTTGGAAATGCAACGCGAAAGCCTGTCAGCAGAAGAATTCATGTGGCGGCAACATAACAAAGAAATCGACATATTTCCAGCTATTTTAAATGCCATAAAAACATGTTGGCCCCCTAGTAACATAAATTTAGATTGTATTAGTAATTATGTTGCTTTTATTAATAAATAAGTTTCAAAAAAGTGTGATTTTTAAGTAATTCCCCCGTTGTTACGCATTGTTAACAAACAGATACGTCGTAACATATCACAACACTACGTGTTTATTTTTTGAGGTATTCCCGTTAACAGGAAAGTACCCAAAATACTTGAGTCAATTCATTACCCCTTCCACTTTACATACTGTAAATTCCAAAGTAACTCCTTTTATAATAGACAATGCTAGCCTAAAATTAATTCATTCTGTAAAGTGAATAAATAAAGTTCTTTCTTTAAACTATAATAGCCACTGTTATTAGATTTAAATGGATTATAAGCATTAGAACTTACTCTCTATCATATAAGCACCAAAATTCCTTTTATAAAAACAAATCAATTCATTAAAAGATCCACTGCTGTTTCTTCGAAAATTGCCTGTTAACATTTTTAAATGTCCTTTTAATTTTAATTTAATTGAACTTCGGCCATTGTTAAGAAATTAATTTGAGGAATAACAATATAAATTCGTACGCACGTATGGTTTACAAAGAATTTAATTTAAGAATGTTTTTTATTTCCAATTTTTCTAAAATGACACTGTTCATACTTAAAATTTTTTATATTTACGTTAATATATTTATTTTCCACAAAACACCCCAATCTCTCCCATTCCTTCCTCTCTCTCTCGTATTGAAGCTAACAATGATAATGGTCGACATAGCAACATCACGTTAAAATGGCGAGATTTCCACAAAATGTGCAATTTAAACGTTTAACATGGAATATTTCGAACTGTGGGCGAAAAAATACGAACGGAATAAGAAACTTTATAAATTTTTCTTCAAAATGGTTCAAATCCGAAGGCCGTCTGTTAATTTCTTCAAATTTTAATTTCCAAATGAATAAGAGGCTGCACGTCGAAAAATCGCGTTTTACATGTTAAGTAATTGGAAATGGAAATGCCAAGGAATTTTTTCGCGATTTAAATTTGTCATTCTCTGAATAAGTGTTTATAAAGCATCCCTTCCAAATTTCGAGTTTCTATCATTATTATTTCTCGAGTTATTAGCGTTTGCATAGCGTGACCAACCAACCAACGGACGACGGCTATTATTATATAAAATAATATATGTACTTTAATTAACAATAATAATATGGTTGTGGTAATGTTAATAATGTTTTTTAGCAAATTTTACAAAAACTGATTTTTCCACGGTCACACGCCCCCCCCCCCCCCCTCCCTCCCTCCCCCTCCCTCCCTCCCCCCCTCCCCCATGGAAGTTAAGTTACTCGCGAACCGCTGCTCTAAGACAATGCGAAACTCAAATTTCCTGACCGGCGACTTTTTTCGGCGGAACGAACTTCCGATAAAAAATATTTAATTTTGTCTGTTGGAACTGAGTCGCCAACCTGCACCAAAAAAGTATTATCATTTTCCTCCACGGTGAACTGCTTGTCTATAAAATTCCACACGGTCGATTTTCGACCACCACGCAGAATATCTTCCTGGAAACTTCATAGAATGAAATTCAACACATCTTTCTGAGATAAGAAAAACTCATCGAGAGATAGGAGCGTAACCTGGAAGACGAAAAGGGGATGACTGGTCGAAGAGAATTGCTTCCTTAGATCCAAAGCGACGTCTGGATTCCCTTAGCTCCATGTCTGACAATGAGTTGACCTCCCATGTGACGCGAGAAGTGCCGAGTGTGGAAATGCAACGTTGCTATGATCTATTCAGTTTGTATGATGGAAAATATTTCCATCTTTGTCATAACCAGTTCTTAATCGAGAAATAATATTGCAACTAGAAATTTATGCTTTGGAAAATGTCGGACACATATAAATCTTACTTTTCAAAGACAATGCGATTTTTTGATGGATATTAACGGCAAAATATTCTAAAGCGTGAAACTGTTTATATCTACCGATCAACATTAAATTAATTATGAATGGTTTCCCTCTTGCCTGTGCTTCTCTGAATTATTCCGTGGATGTTACATGTCTCCTATTTTTGGATGAATATCTCAATCGAGTGTGTAATCGCATTCGCGTATCGTCTTGGAAGCAAATCCATTCTTTCTGCCTTTAACCTTTCTGGATCGAGTCAAATTTTTTTAAAACTTCTCACCCAATGAATTCATATTAATATTTCCGCAGTTGCATAACACGGTCGAAGCTTGGCGATTATTTTTTAATTACAAAATATATGCAAAAAGTGTGAGAATGCGTGGTGAATAAAAATCTATTACGCATGTTATGATGTTTTAATGCCCCCTCTCTAATGCACTAAATGAAAATTCTATAGCGTGTGGATAATCAGAGCTTCTTGTTAATTTAAGTTTACACAATAAATTTTGAACTATTTCAGAAGTAAAATTAAATTAAATTATTGAAGTTGTGAATGAGGATCGTGAAATAAAAAGAAGAAAAATAGAATTTGGCGTTTACCAAATAACGCCATGTAGATAAATTTAAGTGGATTTTGTAGAAAATAAACAATCTAAAATATAAATTGTCGCTTAAATTTTACGTTTCCTATTAAAAAATTTTCATTATTGTTTTCATACTGAATTCTGAAGTTAACATTAGAACAATGCTCAAGCTTAATGGTACAGTTTTCAAGCGTTCATGCAAACATTTTAATGCAAAAAATCGGTACAATATACAATATTGTACAAACTTTCTCATATACTAATGAGTGGTTTAGTCATCTTTTGAAAAATATGAACTACGTAGAATCATTATAAACATCAACTTAAATAACTAGACGAAATTTGATGAAAACCGTATGAGCCGTTTTCAGTCGCGTTTCGCGTCCAGCATAAGCACCTATAAGCGTCGGTCTGTCCGCCTGTCCGTCCGTCCGATCAAAAAAGATCTTTTTTGATCGGCCTACTGATGATGGAATCGTAGATTCCGAAATACGTATTTAGGCAATTTTTAGAAAGGAGGTACATAATCATGTGTGTTTTTGTGGTTGTGTATTTGTGTGTGTGTGTGTGTGTGTGTGTGTGTGTGTGTGTGTGTGTGTGTGTGTGTGTGTGTGTGTACGTGCGTGTGAACAAAGAAAAAGGGTCCCTGGCGTTGGAGTAATTCCCCCTAAACCCTGATTGCGTGAGAATGCGTGTGTGTTTGGTCTCTGGCGTGGAGTAAATTCCCTTATTTTCATTTTTTTAAATACTTGTATGGTTATTTAGGAGGTTCCTCATCTTCTGTTAAGATTGCCAAATAACTTGTCATCCGGCGGGAGCTTACTATGTGAAAGTATCAGAAAATATCGGACTAAAATTTGGAATATTTATAAATTACTTCATTTTAAAATAAAAAATCTCCAATAAGAAATAAATTCCGTCGACATTTATATCGGTAATGTTTCTTTGATATCGATACAACTCTAACGCGGTAGCTGTTTGATCATTAAATTATGCAGTGATTCCGTCGGCTTTGTCTTTTATTTTATGCAAGGAGGTATTTGTATTCCAAAAATCATAGAAATAATTTATCGCAAACACTCTGAACTTCAGAAACTAAGGACTTTTTGCTATCGTTTAACTTCGTCAGTGTGGGAGTGTTTGTATTCGCTTTCGAAATATTTGCATAAATATATGTTAAAATATCGCTCATTAATCCAACGATACCATTTATTAAGACACTTATTTCTAAGTAAAATAGGTATAACTTAAGTATCACAAATTAAAATAGCTAACAATCATATTTGAAACAATAAATTGAAATAACACCACTGCGTACAGTAAAATATGTTTCTTTAAGACAGAGCTGCAAACTGAACCGAACCACTAAACCGAGCCGAACCGCAATCATTTTGCTGAACCGCGAACCGAACCAGAATTTTTTACTTTCTCATACGAACTATCTTTCAAAAGTGGTTCAGTTCAATCTCTATTTACATTTTTGTACCCCGCGAGCCGTAAAAGCAAATATCATGAGGTGTCTTCACACAATACCTACACTCGAATACATTCCTCTAGCAAGCAGTGTGTTTCTAAAGTAATTGGTATATTATATCCTGCACTTCCTTGTCAAGTTGTGGATTACCCAAGTACGAATCAATACATGGACTTAAATTAAAAAATAGTTGGAAAAGTAGGTGTTTCACATAAATTCGCCAAACGCTGATTCTACAGGGTTTCACATTCAAATTAGACATCGTCGCATTCAAATTAGAAATCTAGCCCTATTTTACTAATATTAATAGATAAAAAATTAATAAAGTCATAACAGAAAATATAATTATCTACTAAAAAAAACAAACATTTTAACAAAATCAAAAAATTATACCCAAACCAATGTGTTCAGTTTTAAATATTGACTCACCCAATAAACAAACATTGATAAAACTGAGTGTCTGTAAATAGAATTACAATCGATGTAATATTAGTTAAATCATCAGATATTGCTTATTTTTCAGACCAGTATTATCAACTCGGTGCTCTCTTATATACTTACTAGATTTCTTTTCGATAGTAAATTTCAATTGGATTAAGAAAAGGGTAATATAGTGATGAAAAGCAAATTTCATGTTAGGAGGAAGATAATATTTCTGATAACCCCCGATTTTAATGAAATGCGATATTATTCCAATATGATTTTAGCATTGTTAATTTGTGTTTTTTTTACTTTTCAATTAAACCTTTGCTAGAATCAATGAATGAGTTCGCATTGTAAGGTGTATCTTTCCAATTATATAGTATGAGGCCTCCTCTATTCATATCCTAACAAACAGAAATATTTCTAGTTTTAATATTTTATTTCATTCATCTTCCATTGAAACTCACATTCAACTCATCAACAAAAATTATTTTTCTCTATAAAGTTGGACCTGGAAATACTCGTTTTTTATTACTTTCAAAGTGTTGTTGATGATACTTCAAGGAATGCCACTGTTTTAATTGAAGTTACTATTACGAAAATCTTATTTTTCAATTCATTTGACATATTTGTATATTTTGTTGCTGAGATGAGATAATTCGTTTTTTCTAAACAAATTTTATCTCAGATATGAAATTAACCAAGCAGAAATACTGCTCAAAATAATCATAAAATTTATTAAAACTTTGTTTATCTATAACTTATATAAAAGTCTTTTTTAGGGGGCGTAGACAGATTTTTGGCTTTTAACTAAATTTTAGTTGTTTTTTTCTTTGCGATTTCTCTTTCTTGCCTATACTAGATGGAAAGGGTCATTGAATGTTATTTTTATGTGAGCCAAATTGAAGAAATAAAAATATATTATATATATTTTCATTACCTTTTCCATATATATTTGATATCATGAATAAGTTAATAGTGGTTAGTATAAATGAATAGATTTAGGAACAGAAATTTTAAGGAGCCTGAGAAGTTGATACGTATCCCGAAAAAGACGCGTTGCCGAAAAAATGTAAATTAACTTATAAAATATAAATTAAATATAAAAATTGATTAATGATTACTTCAAACGCTTTTTATATTCTTTCGAGTAAATGACGACTCCACGTATTCAGAACATCGATACTGCTAATGTTTATATATTTTATTTAATATTAATATATCAATTATATTGTGTACGTTATTTTAATGAATTATCTCTTCTTTATCTGTTATATTGCACTACAATGCGCATAGTGAAAATAAAATGATAAATCCATAATTCTACTTGAACCGAACCGAACCACTGCAAAATTTAGAATGGTTTCAGCTCTGATCTAGCATAAGGTACGTTTATCATAATAACTGTTAGGTTAAGGTAGTGAAAATGAAAATAAAGTTGTAGCGAAAGAAATAAATTAAAAGCCAGAATTGTAACACAATCTAATTATTATGAATGGTTGTTTTTAGTGAACCGCTGGCAGGGCTAGCATGAACTCAAAAAGGAAATAATGATAAAGTATATGTAAAAACTCATCCCTGCGAGGTAGACTTATCATTGCGCATTCACGTTAATTAAGTAATAATTTCTGCAAAGAAATTTCAATTCATAATTTATTTTTGTTGTTAACATCTTTACTGTAATGTTCAATGATTGTCAAGAAAAATAAATTTGTTAGTTTTTAACTAATATAATTTTCATACATTATATGGCGGGTACGTATCCAAGTAATAAATAACCTGTTATAGGAAAGGGTAAAAATCGACAGACCTTTTTCCTCTCTATTATCACATTATCTCATTTACATCCAAATTACAATCAGCGATGCAAAGAGTAGACTAGTGTGTTATTATTATTATTTGACACGTACTTTGTAATTACGACGCAAATATCGTCTTTTGTGTCAAGGATTTCTGAACGCCAATTCGGACGCGGGTCACTTCCGATCTCCTGCCAATTACGGCCTGATGGACCAAATCGCCGCTCTCCACTGGATACAAGAGAACATAGCCGCTTTTGGAGGCGATCCGGGGAGCGTCACCATATTGGGCCATGGCACAGGTGCAGCATGTGCCAACTTCCTCATGGTGTCCCCAGCGATACCAGACGGTGAGTAGACAAAACATCTTTTGCAAAGTATGTTGAGCATAGTGGACACGGAGATGGTGTAAAACGTTAGTGATTAAAAATCTATTTCATTTCATTAAATATACAGTAAAACCCCGCTATACGTTGTTTCGCATATACGTCGCCAATCATTTAAGGAACGTTTCGTTATAAGTTGTACCGCTTCGCATATACGTCGTTTGTGAAATACGAAAAGCAAAATTTCAGAAATTCCAATTGCCGTGCATAAATTATAACTATAACATTAAAAACCCTCTATTTGGCTTTTAATTTCATGTTTATCATTATTTATATGAATTAATTTAATTTCAAGTTTATCAATTCGTGTAAAATCATAGAATAAACATTTGCTGGCCATGTGTTTGAGAGATCACGACGGGTTAGGTGGTTCACAAGGTACAGAAGGGATAAAAGGGACTGGGGCCTGTCCCAATTTTAATGACGATGTGTAAAAACCTATTTCTGAGCTTTGTGAGCAGTTGTGTCTATAATTTTGTGAGTTTACGTTTGCGTTGATATCTCATGAGATATTGGATATACCTTGGATTGCGAAATCTGCTTGAAAAGTACTCTAATTTTTTCTTTACTTACACGTACACTGATACCAGTGTACGTGTAAGTAAAGAAAAAATGTTTGTGCTCCATCACACTATAGACAATTATTTTCGGTGATTTCTTAATTTATGATTGCAATCGGTTACTCGTTGTTACGGTGAAATGTGTATTAAACCCTAGTAGCAATGAGTGGTAAACACATAGTGGTAACATACGTAGTATGTCCAATGTACTGTATTGATATGTATTACTTGGGAAACAAATGTGTCACAAAATATCCGTCAGGAACGTAAACCCTAACTTTTATCGTAGTTATTATGGTAATCTTTGTTTCGTTATAAGTTGTTTCGTTATAACTCGCATTTTTCAGGAACGCATCTCCGACGTATAGCGGGGTACTACTGTATTCATATTTGGCTCGCGTGTAATTGATGCAATTGTTATGGACAATTTGGGTGCCCTATAAATATATTTCCATGATTGTTTCAAGTGAGTTATAAAACTTTTATGTTAACTTTTTATCTCTAGTGAACCCCAAAAAGGAAACTTACGATTATAAAATTTGTAGCACCCCAAAATCAAAGTAATTTATTTTATTTTTCCTTTATACAGTGAATTGTCAGTACAACGAACTTCTGTGAAACATCAAAATGTATTTGTTGTAATGAAATTTCGTTATAAGGAAAAGCAATAAAAAACTATTAAATATAATACATTAATTACATTCATTGTGTATGACGTCATGAATGCAAATGTTTTATTTCTTAATAGTGATCGTATTTTTTCATAAGAAACGGGGTCATAATTCGCTATACTGAAAATTTCGCTATACAGGCTGTTCCCTACTTACGATTCTAATGCGTCACTGAAAATCGCATCGTAAGTCGAATTTCAATTTCCCATAAACTTACTAGTCATAAATTGTGATACGTTCCAGGACCTTGGAAAAAATATGTAGCAAACCGTATTTAGGCTATAAATAAACTAAGAACAAATGAGTGTTATATATTGAAAATAAACATTTGACGACTTAAAACAATCAATAAATTAATAACCTACAATGCGGACGAGTCGTATCGTCTAACTGAGTATCGGCCGAAAATGTGCACAAGAAAGTAGACTCGTAATGCATCGGATATCAAATATCGTATGTCCGGGGTAAGATATCGTATGTCGTGTTCGAGGTATTAATATATTAATGTCGTAAGTCCGGGATTATCGTAAGTCGAAATACCGTAAGTCGGGAACCGCCAGTACTGATACTGAAATTCTTTGCGTAAAGATAAATCTTAAATCTGTGAGGATAGAACAGTACCTACTTTCGTTGTACCTACTGAATAGTTCCTTATATCTGCGTTCGTTATTCCATTTCACTGCAATGCGTTGTTACAAGAGTTGAAATATAACTTTTATAATATTTTTGGGTTAATTAAGTGGACTGTTATTATTCCAAGTCTGTCATTTATTGTATCTTTATTGTTAAACAACCTTAACCGTCTCCTACCCTATAGGTATGCTCTTCCATCGCGTTATCCTGATGAGTGGATCAGCACTCAGTCCGTGGGCGCTGGTAAAGGACCCGTGGCGCCATGCTCTGGCCGTGGCGCGCCACGTAAACTGCACATCCACCCCCGCCCAAGGGGTGGCGCTCCAGGGAGATATGGGGATGGGGGACGAAGGCCAGGAAGAGGACGACGGCAGCGCCGCGGTGGCAGACGAGAGACTCCAGAGGCTCCTGCCCCCTTCCCCCCGCCTCCTTCGTTGTCTCAGGGAAAAGCCGCTGTCGGAACTCACTTCGGCGCCCATACCAACAACGCCCTTCGCAGCCAGCGCCTTCGGCCCCAGCGTCGACGGCGTGGTCGTGGACGCCGACGCAGCCGGAGGCCTACTGCCCCCGCCGCGGTCTAATTCGTGAGCATCCCCCTATTCTTTCCCCCCTTGCTCCCCGTCCAGGGGGCCGTCGTTTCTGCTAGGAAAGTAGTTTTTTGGCAAAACGGGAGGACATATTTGCTAAACAGGATAACTATTTTATATTTATTTCAATAAAATGATGATTGCGAACGAGTCCGTGCACTACAACAAGCTTTGACATTGTTAATTTTAAAAAAATACTGTATGCTTACAAGAAAAAATTAAAGCTTCTACATAATTTTATACAGAAAATCGCAACACCACATGACACATTTATCTGTATTTGAATGATGACAAATCATACCGCGCTAATGACTGGATTTGGATTCTAATTGATCTTGAATTTTTAAAGAATTTATGTTATTTCACATTAACATATTTAATTTGATTCTATATCATGAATAATTGCGTATGTATGGAATTCAAAGTATATAAACAAATTTTGAGCATTGATTTTTATGCTATACAACTTTTGCAAGTCAAATCTTTTAAATGTTTCAATCCATTTATCTTTCTTTTCAAGCGCGAATATAAGAAAATTTTATTTATATTTTTACGTTTTGCTATTAATGTGTTTTTTAACATATCTGAAAATGCTTTTTCAATTGCTATCAATGTATTTTTCGCGTTATAAACTGAATTTACATCGCGAATTTTGTTTGACTGTGATATTGAGATACGGTAAAATAGAAACCACATTGAGTTTATATTTACATATTTGGAAAAATGAATTGTTTCAAAGTTAAATTTACACCGAAAACCTAGAATTAATCGAAAATTGAATGGCATTTTATTATTACTAGTTGGAAATCCCGTTCTGCGAATCGTCAGATGTAGTGGAAAAATAATAAAAGTAATCAGTTATATCTAGCGAATCATTTTTCAAAACAGTATGTTATTTTTTATTATTAGACCCGACTACTTATATATAATTTTTAAATGCATAATTTACATTTGTGATATTATTATGTCACTATCGCAGTTGAGGCATCGAAACTTTCGGAAAACAAAGTGTCAGGTATGTGCTGCGTCGATCTACAAACCTAGAATTCCTGACACACATTTGTCAGTGTGAGAAATTGAATTTTCTGAAAAAGTCCGACTTATTCGCTATATGGACTATGTTGATTGTCAACGCAAATGCGATTTCGGTGGAAAAAATTGAAAAATCGGCAGTTCTACCTATGTTCGCTGATTATTTCACTGCCGCTCCGTGCAAAATATACAAAAAATCACGTTCCATATCAAAATGTACAAAAAGAGGCTGAATGGGATAATTTGGACTTAAATGAGCATTCTTGGCGTAGTAAGGACTAAATTCTTTCAAGCACCTGCCGCGAACGGAGTTCAGGGATTTAAGAGGATGTTGAGCGTTGTTTACATCTTATTTATTCTATTACAACCGTATGACGACGATGAAATGCGAACAGTGAAGTAAAAAGTAATGTTTTAAGAAGCATCATAAATATAGCATACACTTTAAGCATTAATTGTGAAAATTAATTTATAATATGATACTTTTTGCACCATACACTGTCGTACTTATAATTATGAAAAATATACAAATATTTAATCTCACTTAAATCTAATAAATTTAAAAGACATTAAGTTCCTATTTAAATATCATTATATCAAATTTACGCATTACGACTTAAGGAGCGTATTTATGTTGCAAAATACCAACACAAGCGTCACATATCTAAAAATGTTAAAATGTATACTTATCCCTTATTACTCAGTTCCTTTTATAACTTATTTGGAAATGCGTATTGCAGATAATATCTAAGCATTCTTTTCTCGAAGGATAACTGAACGTCACTATGTCTCTATTTTATCATGTGTTCATTCAATGGCTATATGTTTGTCCATTTCTAATTATATTCGTTCCAATTTGTCTGCAGTTGTCCTAATTTGCATTAAAAGTAAAAAGGAATTGATTGCGAATTGAGTGACGTAGAATTAAACTTAACTCGTCGGATATGACAATTAATGAAAATGGGAGTAATAATGTCAAATGTACCCTTATATGATATGCTCGTAGATACATTACATTCTCCAAGTGACTTCTTGCAACATTAAAATCATTGTTTTATTCAGTATTAGCCTCCCAACAGGTGAAAGGCGGCAAATAATTTAATCCATGTCATTATTCATATTCCGACTTTCACTCAAACATTTCTCCAAAAAACAACTCCATTGCCGATTACGCTCTCTAAAGAACTTTTCATCATCTCATATTTCATTCTAATTGAATTTTGAAATGTTACTTTCTGGTGCCATTTTACATTCCATATTTAACTATTCTTTTCCACTCGAACCCGTTTACATTCCCTATAAGAAGAGAAACTTTATCAATTTATGTGGCTCATTTCATATGTCCATCGACCAAATCGCATGTTCTTTCATTTAATACTCCGTCTCATTAATAAATGCCATATTTCCTTGTCTTTGTGACCGTTTACAAGCTCTATGGACAAGCTCAATTGTATGCTGTTTAAGTGCTAGCGAAATATAATAACAGGTAAATGAAATTGCGTATCAATCTAAACATTCGTATAGTATGTAAAACAATATATGAACCTCTTGTGACTCGATTCAAACAATTTTCGCCATTTCTACAGGTTCGGAGGAGGGACTCCCGGAGGCAGTTTCTCGGGTCCAGGGTCTAGCGCTTCGTCCACAGGGGGTGTCGGGGGCGCCGGGTCGTCCCTTTCGCCCGGCATCATCGACGGGACGGGGGGCAGCGGCTTCGACACAGATGCGAACGGGGCGAACGCAGCCGCTGAGGCAGAACGCAGGAGGAGGCGGAAAAAGTACGTGGACCGCCTCGCTAGATACGACCTGCTGTTCGGCGTGGTCAGAGCGGAGGCGTACTTCGCCTTCACCGCGGAGGACCTCCAGGTTAGTGAAAGAGTGGCGACTGGTCATCCCCACGGCGCGATGGTGCCAATTCGAACGACTGTTGAGTCACTCTGGTGCAGTGATGGAAAACGTTTCGCGTAACGTAACTAAATAACGAAATAATTTTTGTTTAACGTAACGAAAAACGTTAACGAAATGTCGAAAATTGCTGCACACGAAAAACGGTAAAACAAAAATTATTTCGTTATTTTCACGGAATGGATGCACTCGGTCAGTCCAATGTTTAAGACTAAATCAACCACCAAATAGTTAATTACTTCAGTGCTACTTTTAGTTTTTAGTTGAAAACTTATTCTGTAATGTTAGTCCTTAAAATGAGATAGTGAACGACATAAACAATTTTCATTAAAAATTGAAACCTTAAATTATTATCTTATTCCATTAAATATCTACCCATATGAAAAACAAGAAAATATAAATTTTAAGTTGTTTCCGTAGCAAATAGAAAAATTTTCACCCCCATCAGCTTGGTGTAAGTATTTTCTATATATTTTGATAATATGGGTTATGGCTACAACAAATTTATTTTCATGGCGTGTTTATAGCATCAAAATGTCATGCTGAATCCTTTTATTATAACTTTTATATTTTTTTAAATAACACCATCATAGTCAGTATTTATACTGGAAATATGATAGAATCAATAAACTTTTATATTTGGAATTATTATTAAAATGGAAAGAGATGATTAGTTTTTGGCTGAAAACGGTTTAACGGAAGTGGGAGAGTATTTTTTTAATATATCAGTTTTGAAATCTTGCTGTTAGGTTGAAATAACGTAAATGTTTGTCATTGACAAATCATTAAAAATTGTATCTTCTACAACGTTTCTGTAAATTTTGGCATGTAGGTCATTCGATATGCACAATCGACGATGCAACGCTAAAATTATAAATATTTTCATTTACTTTGACTCTTGATGTTTAAACTAGGCCGGTCATATGGTAAACTGGATATGGGAGGTTTACTCATGTCATTTCTGTTTCTGTCAAATATCACTTCCTAAGGACTAATAAAAAATGTTTTCTGTTGTCATTAATGCTTACATTCTCCATACTTAGTATAGGGAAAGTATTGTGATCACGAAAAAAATCGACTTCGAGATTTCAACGGAAATACACGTTTTGAGCTCCGTAGAACACGTTTAGACTATTTTTGGAATGATGTCTGTGTATGTGATTTTGGGCACTCTAACTCGAAAAGTACTTGCCATATCGTTACCAAATTTCATATTTAACACTTTGGTATGAGTTCAAAGAACTGGTTCGTTTTTGGACAATACTGGTTAACCGAAAGTCGAGGTTTATTCGAAACCCAATTCGGTTTTTGCAATATTTCTCTGTTAAAACATCACTATTGTACATACAATTCTATTCAAAGGTTATAGAGAATGTAATTTCCTACAACTTTTATTTGAAACAATTTTCTGTAGCAATTATTGTTTAGGAATTATATATAATTGGTTTTTTCGGTTTCCATCAAATATCTCCTTAAAAACGTCGTTATTGCTAATCTTCATAAGGGCCAAAGTTGTAGAGAATAATATTTCTTCCAGGTTTTGTTTGAAACATATTTTCTTAGAACCATCCAGTTCTTAATTTCCACTGCACCATGTAGCGGTGAATTCTATAAACATATTCAAAATATACATAATTTACGGCAATAAGGACGACTGTATTCTTTTACGATACGAAATAATAATTTTGCCTTATAATGCTATTCATAATAACTAAAATAACTATACCCCAAATATGGAGAAAGTCATTTGTTGGCCACATCAGATTTTTTTAATGTGAGCTTGGAGATAAATTCTGAACTTTACTGGTCAAGTTTATCTTTCCTTAGTGTATCTAAGAATGACAACTTTATTATATTTGAACCAGTTAGCGTTATCCTGGCAGTGATAATTTCTTCGAACACGGGTATGATTTAGTGGACTTAAATGTATTTGTGACAGAATACAGATATTGAAGGCGAAAACTATAGCGGTACACATTTGAAACATCTTTTTAGCAAACATTATGTTCTTTTACAGGTTTATCTTGTTGAATTTCCGTTATATTTTTACCATAAATCAATGTCAAGTTATTTGATGTTAATTTTGCGGAATTAGATATGGCAAAATATTTTGCACCCCGGCGAGAAAATTGACACAACTCAAAAAAAGGCCATCTTTCAGGAGAAGAGAAAAATGAAAAGAAAAAAGTTTAATCTAACTGGGGAACAGTCATTTCGCATTGGAGAAAATTTTCCATGGTAACAAAGCGAATTATACTCTTCTAAAAGAGACTAGGGCCGTCACACACGAGCCACTTTGTGGCGGCCACTATTTGTGGCGTCACAAAAAGTAGCAGACACGGAAATTGTTTTGGCACACACGTGCGACATAAAGTGGTAGCTTCGTTCAGTTTTGGAATGGATTTCACAGAGACAGTATGTGTATGTGCTCTTGTGATAAGACGCAGGAAACGCAAAATTCAAAGGCAATACTGGGTTCATACACTGACAAGTGAAAGATTCTTGAAGGGGCAGTTTTACAAGTTGTATGTTGATTTGAGAAGCTATCCCCAGAAGTTTTATTCCTATTATAGAATGTTTCAGGAAACATTTGATGAGCTTTTGATGGCTGTTGGACCAAGCATCACCTACCAGGATACCAATATGAGGAAATGTGTACCACCAGAGGAGATTCCTTTTATAAAAACAAATCAGTTCATTAAAAGATCCACTGTTGTTTCTTCGAAAATTGCCTGTTAACAGTTTTAAATGCCCATTTAATTTTAATTGAATTTTAATTTTTATTCGTTTCCAAACTTCGGCCATTGTTACGAAATTAATTCGAGGAATAACAATATAAATTCGTAAGGACGTATGGTTTACAAAGAATTTAATTTAAGAATGCTTTTTATTTCCAATTTTTCTAAAATGACACTGTTCATACTAAAAATTTTTTATATTGACGTTAATATACTTATTTTCCACAAAACATGCCAATCTCTCCCCTTCCTTCCTTCCTCTCTCTCTCTCGTATTTAAGCGTTCAAGGCATGCTTATTCCCAGAAGGATGTATACAATAATAGTAATTTGAGGTGTAACAATGATAATGGTCGACATAGCAACATCACGTTAAAATGGCGAGATTTTCACAAAATATGCAAATTAAACGTTTAACATGGAATATTTCGAACTTTAGGCGAAAAAAGACGAACGGAATAAGAAACTTTATAACTTTTTCTTCAAAATGATTCAAATCCGAAGGTCGTCTGTTAATTTCTTCTAATTTTAATTTCCAAATGAATAAGAGGCTGCACGTCGAAAAATCGCGTTTTACATGTTAAGTAATGGGAAATGAAAATGCCTCTCTTGGAGACGAACCAAGGAATTTTTTCGCGATTTAAATTTGTCATTCTCTGAATAAGTGTTAATCAAGCATCCCTACCAAATTTCGAGTTTCTAATTAAGTAAATTTTATTTAGTACATTAATTTAAAATTGTTGTAAAATGCTTCATAGAATTTTGGGATGTGATTTCCCTTGATGAGATCTTGAATGTCTGACTTCTTCCTGTCAGAAACTGCCAATTTTTTGGGTAGGCCGGAACGCTCTTCACTTTAAGGTTGCTCCCTCGCCTCCTCCTGTTGTAAACATTGACGTTCAGGTATTCACTCTGTTCATACGAAGTTTTTACTTAAAGTATGCCAGGGTCACTCTTCTGCACAAGTCAAAACGTGTCGGTTTTCTTCTCCAAGAGACACAGACTTCACTGTTGCAACTCTAAAGTGACACTTTTCTTGGTGCGATGAGTGCAAATTCGGCTATGAAGAAAAGTGACAAAACTGACCTCTGGTGTTCGGTTTAGCAATTACAGATATGTCGTTTTTCCAGAATGTGGAGGCCAACTTCGCCAATCTCCCTATGGCCTTAACTCAAAATCGACAATTTTTGAGTTGTGCCACTTTTCTCGCCGTGGTGCGATTTGTTTAACGAGAGAGGAAAGGTGAACACATCTATCGTGAATGCATGCAAGGCAGAGGCGTTATTTACGATGCATTAATGTCAACTCATCCTAAGCACAATTAAACGTATCAAGGAAATATTGAACTTAGATTTATCTATTTATTTTATCCAGTAGAGCCTCATAAACCCGGCAACCTCGGGACCTAGCATTTGCCGGGTTTTTGAAGATTTATAAAAAATCCTTCAAGTAATGTACATTTTTCGTAATTGATTATATAACGCAAATGATGAATAACAATTAAAAGGGAACCCATTATCAATAAAGACTAATAGTATGTACTAAAACGAGGAATTATGAAAGAACCATTAAAAAGTAAATAACGAACGTGGAACAAATCGTATATCTAATACGCATTTACAGCATTATTTTCCTCAAACATTATTCTGAGAATTTTTTTTAAACAGATCAGGCAAACTAGCTTGATTCATGCATTTTGATTTTTCCTTCATAAGTTTATCTTGTATTCGATACAAACAGGTAATCTCTTGAAAATCAATGCAAGAGCGTTGTTCTAAAACACATTGTATCTGTGACCAACTGTATACAGCGATCTATTGAAGGTTTGACCTTCACTATCTCTTGATCATCGCCACTTTCATTTTCTTCATCTTTTTCATGCTCAGGTTTCAAAACCATGTCCACTATTTCATATCAGTTAGCTGAAGTACGGCAGGCGCATCATTTTCGATATCAACCTAGTTTTCAATGTCACTTTCTGCCACTCGTTTAGCTATTGTGAAAAATTTTCGCTTGCTGTATCAGCATTAGGCCTGAAATACGTACACCATCACTTCTTCGCTGACGAACCACTCAAACAATACCTTATCAACAATATTTACCGGGGACGTGTAGTGTTTTACGGCTACACATAGTTTTAGGTGTATCACTCTCTGCATAAAATTTCAATATTTTCGTTTTTTTCTTCTTTAAATCAGACTGTGGAATTACCAATGCTATATTCTTCGCAAAGTCTCTTCATTGAAGTATGTACCTTTTTCAAGTTTTCTTAGTAATTCCACTTTTTTCAATCGTGAGATTTTTCTGTTTACGTTTCGTAACACCACTTTATGGGGTTGTCTCCTTTTTTCGAAGTGATGTCAAAATAAAATTTAACAAAAGTACTAATTGCATTAACGAAAAACAATTGCTATCGCCACGAATCTAAACATGTGGTTCTAATGACGTAAACAAAACAATGAAAATAGATAGCGTACCTCATTTAAAGTAATTTCTAATTTTTTTACATATAACTTTCAAAAAAGTGCCGAGTTTTTGAGAATGCCGGGTTTATGAGGTTCTTCTGTAATTAGTTGAAACTAATAAAATAATCGAAAATTATTTAAAACTCTATGAAATTTTCGCCATATATCATATAGGTGGTCTCACACTAAAAAGGCAAATTTTAATATTTCCCAGTGCCTACCTTAGGATAGTGCTTCTCGTGCATAGCTTGAAATAGCTTGTTAACAATATTAAAAATTAAGAAATCCGTTGAAATACAATTCAGTGTGCTGCGTCGGAATTCTTAAGACGGTTTAATTGAAAGCGTACACAGAAACCCCAGTTATCTATAATGACAAAGTTTTACCATGGGGCAGTTTATACCTCAACGGAAGGACATTTTGATGCGAGCTGTTTCCCCGTCGGTGAACGCGCATTTCAGCCCACAACGAGATTATGCCCGACCAATCAGTGGAGGGGCCACTATGGGGGGCCAAAAAAACGGGCTGACGGAGACTGCGGAGATTTGATCGACACGAAAATCTTTTCCGGGGACGAGATCCGAAGGGGATTATTGCATAGGAGCGCTCCCCCGCTTTCTGTTGTTTATATAAGTATCTCTATTCCCCTGATTTAGATCACTATCGGTTCCCTCACTCGGAGGTTTATTCCTCCCCAATCTGTTTTTCTCTCCATCCTCTCGCTCCCGAAACTCTCCCTACTCGCCACATTCAATAAATAAATCGCCATTGTAAATCTCTACTCCATTCATTCATGCGCGCCTCCGCAAAAGGCATTGCGGGCAGACACACGAATATGGCCGTAAAGACCTTTCAAAAAAACTTTTCCATGGACACCAAAAGGCCAGCGGGAAATTTATTTCTCCTGGTTGTTGAATCTTTTTAAGTTTTAAAAAAATCTTTATATCGAGACAAGTTCAAAAAATGTCTCCTCCACCATGTATTTTGTCGATAACAAAAATCTCGGCGTCCTCGTTACATTTTTCATAGCGTGACAAGGCCAAATTACGCAGCTTCTCCTCCGATAAAGATCACGTGGCCGCGGGTAACGTGCACGAGGCGTTGCTCGGTCGATGCGAAGGAGAATACAACCGAGAGGGAAGAATTATCCTCTTGGAACACGCCGTAAAAAAAGGTTTTCTACTGACAAACATCTTTCCACTTGTATAAGCGCTTTTCCTTTTGTATTTTTAGTCTTTTGTCGCCAAACATTCCACGAAGAGAAATATAAAGAAGCGTTTTTCATCATATCTTCATCACAAATTAAAATAAAAACTTAATTCTGCTACAAATTCTGCTCAAATAGCCATAAAAAAATTAGTAAAACCAGATATGCAATGTGTCAAGAAATCATCAGAAGTGCTTCGCCGATTGTAGATTCAAGAGGTAAATATTAGGGCAGTGGTTCCCAATATTTTCGAGTATTATGAACTCAGTAACCGCTGTAAATGAATTCACATTTTATTCACCACAACAACAAATACAGGTGATAGGTCAAGTCATCCACTGCAAAATGTCCAATATACAAAAATGTCCACTTCTAAAATGTGCACTAAGGAAATGTCCAATGCATAATGTCCAATACATTAAAATGTCTATTACATTTGTCTATTACATTTAAATGTCCATTACATTTAAATGTCCATTACATGTAAATTTCCACTTAATAATGCCATTTGAATACATAATAGGTATTCTGTACAATATGAGAGCCATTATTGTACAACCACTCTTATAAACAGCAACAATAGCGCATTGTTCCTGTTTCATCAGAGACAGTGGCTGTAAGTTGAGCAACACTTGGACCCCAGTTAACATATATAACCTCAACATTGTTGGACAGTTTCTTGAATATACTGTAACAAATCATTATCGAACTCAAATACTTCGCATCAAAAATTTCATTTTAACTTCCGACTAGAAAATAATCGCAGAGTATTAGTTCTGGTTAAAATAGTGGATTAACCATGATCTTGAACCTCAATTCATCGGTGGTTTGTTCGCAATCCTTAGAGCGATTCGAAGATGTGTTATCGTAGCACAAAATACAACCTTGTACAATGAGATGAGGCCGTGTTTTCTTAAGTTATGCTAATAGCGGACCTCTCAGCACATTTAAACATACTTGCCACATACTCCTTGACATCTTGTAAATGGCACGATTTCGTGAAAGCTTCACTTTTTCAGCACATTATCTAAATTTCGTCTTTTTCTAAGTGTTCCTAGTGTTTCTGCTGTAATGATGAGAAATGTGGAAACGTGATTTTTTCACCTATTTCCACATTTCCCATCATTTCAGCTTATGCCTGTCGCGTAAGGATATTCGGACCATTCATTCCATCAAATTACAATAGACATTCTCACCATTTGAGAGGTTTTCTTCGATGTATCTAGTTGAAAACATCCGTTGGGGCTGGTTGATACTAGTATTGGTAGTCCAACCCTAACCTAATAAAATATTCCTGTTCTGAAACAGGAGAATTTGTCTGCTACGGTAGTTCAGTGGTAGAGTATCCGCCCGGCAAGTGGAAGACCCGGGTCCGATCCCGTTCATAGGAGATTTTTTCATGTTTCCACATTTCACACCTTATAGTTTACTTGTCAATACCAAGTTGCTAGAATGGTCTCTGGAAATTAATTAGGCGAACTAAATTTCTAGTCAGATTTTAAAATCACGCAATGGGTTACAAAACAAAACATATTCACCTCGAAAAAAAACAATATCAAATGGAGATTGATGAGAGTGACAGATGATCCTCGTTTTTAATCCCTTTAATGAAGTCTCGGTTGATTTTCTTGCATTTTGTTTGCTCTGTCTTGTTTTTCACCTCTAGTCATTTAGTGGCTTGATTTTTGGGAGTCATACAAAGCTCTGGGACCGCGCATCAACATACTCTACTATTCGAGTAATGCTGTACACCAGGGATGGCCAATGATTTTTGTCCTGCGTGACAAAAAAGTAATGTGAATCATCAGAACTTTTTCCCCGTGCCACTACTTTACTCCTCCTCTAAGAATCTTCATATTTTATACGGAAAATACAAGCTTAGGCGTGCCAAGTAAAATCGCACACGTACCGCGTATTTGCCATCCCTGCTATACGCAGTCGGGAACTATTTGTGATTCAGCGCAGCATTTTTGTAATACCTCTTTTTAGTACTGTTTTGTTCTCTCTTTCTTTCCGAATAATCTATACCCAAACGTTAGGGTGTATAGGTATAGTCGCGTAATACGCCTAATAGCACAGTCTGCCGAACAACCGAGTAGTATCGACATTAGCAACAGGTGTTCGACTAATGAACACCTTGGCAGGAATTTTTTTAGAGAAGGGCCTCAATTGCAAATGGAAATTTACAGAATTACACAATCCACCGTTTATATTTTAGACTGGCTGCCCGTACAGCTCCGAAATCGGAGTTCTGTTTGGAGTATTATGGTAAGAAGGCCCTCTGCTGTCCAACCCGCGTGCCCCCGACCCGCGCGTCCCCCGACGCCCGCCGCCCTGCGCTGCCGCCGCGTACTGAGGCTCGAGGCACCCGCTACCCGCGAGCCCTCCTCGCGCCCCGCGCATCTCCTTCCCCTCCACTTCACCTCAAGCGTGGCTGAGACGTGAAAGTGGAGGGGAAGCTTCGCTTCGGGTTGTGACTGACATAGGCCTTCTCTTACTCAATTAATCTATTCATTGATTGGCTTGAACGAGCAGTTAAAACACGAAACCAAGTTTTTTATCTCTATATTAGGGGCGTCAAACTCAAATGGTACGAAGGCTAAATAGATTCCGAAATGTATGATTTGGATATATGTATGATAAAATTCAATCTAATATCGCCACAAATGTGGATGACGAGACATTATGCAACCCCTGAGAACCGAGTCTTTTAAGATATCGCTTCTGAATATGACAATAATGCATTTAAAATGGGACGTGTTTTTTTAATTTCCAAATATTTTAAACGACATGTGGAAGTTTTATTTATCGATTGTGATCGTATTTATGGTTATATAGTATGTCTCTTTGTGTGGAAGGATCAAACAGAAAATCAAAATTATCTATTTTTCTCTGTGTTTAGTGCTAATATACAAAACGTTATTTTTTACTTATATTATGAAACCATTTATTTGCTTTTAAACAAGTGGTTTAATATAAAGCAATGAATTTGACATGCATGAGATGCCGAGGTAACATATATACAGTAATGACTACCAAAAACATTCATCATCGTCATAGGTAGTCTGTCCGTAGACAGGTCCGTGATTATTCATCGTTAAACTTGGTTCTCCTCATACCTACTCCTGTTTTCTGCAGTCTTCTTCAGGCCTTCTTTCCCTTTCAAATCGTCTATCAGCTGAAACCTCTTTTTCCATTCAGTTTTCCTTCTAGCACTTTTTAAGCGCGTTTCGCTTCCAGCGTGAGCGCCTATTACCGTCCGACCGTCTGCCCGCAGGTTCGTTCTCGGCTTCTACCGAACGGATTTTCATGAAATTTGATATTAAGGACTTACATTCAAAGGTAATAAGAAAATCGCAAAAATGAATTACGTACGCCAAACAGGGGTACCACTTTACTGGTGACAAAAAATGAAATTTTTGTCATATCTCGTAAAATATTAGTCATATCAAAATATCTTTCAAATAAAACTTGTAGAACTAGTAAAGAAGATTATTTCCTTTCCTATATGTACATGTTTATTGTAGGAGTAGCCGTTATCGAGAAAATCAAACAAGAATGCCTTAATTCGAGTTGAACTTGGAAATTTCCTTGCATGGTTACTTCTTCATTGTTGCTAACAGGCCCGTCTGAAGGGGATGGCTGGGTAGGCAGTCGCCTCGGGCCCCGCGCCTATGGGGGGCCCCGCGCCTACCAGGAACTCTAGTAGAGATTATGCTCGATAAATTCTGCCTCGAAAATTCTCGTTAAAATTTATTTCATATTCTCGATTATCAAGAAAACCATTTTTTTTAAATAATTCGGTAATATTGCTTCTCGATGAATTCTCTGGAGATTCTCAAGAAACATCTCCTCTTGGGGATAGAGGAGTCGGCAATGCGACCGCTTCGTCCAAGAATTAGAAGAAAGCAATGTCCCTGCCTCCAAGAGAGACATGAGGGCGTCACTTCGAAAAATTCGGCCTTTGAATACATCTGACATACATCGACATAGACCCAGACAACTCCGTTTCCCAGACATTCTTTCGGAGATCTTGCCTGCTTTTCCATATCCTAATTCCTTTCGAGAAAGGGAAGACACGCTTCGCCACAATAAAATTCTTATCTTGCCTTCAACAAGGTCAATGCCAATTACAAAGTAAGAAGTGCCGCCCGAGCTTCTTCGAGGCTCTCACCAGGAACCCATGCAGACTCATTTCCCTTTCCCTAAAGGGATTGTCCACCGAAAAATAGTGCAGAACGCGCATAACGACACTTAATCCCGGATAGTAGAATTCAGAAGGAATATGCGAAAAACCGAGGGTGAGGGCACAATTTTTCAGCCACATTCGGTTCGGTTTATTGCTTGCAGCTCTGGTGTCATTTTGGAACTTAGGAAAATAGTGAAACGCATCTCCTCAGTTCTCCTAAAACTGTGGTAGAAGGAACATCAACTGTGAGAACGTTTTCTTATCTGCAAACAAAAGGGCACCTGGATTTATTAGACATTTTCATGAAGAATTTGACATTAACATAGAAGGTTAGTGCATTCATTTATATTATTTAATATTTCAGTATGCGTACTCATGGGCCATTTAAATTAATTTAGAATGCTATCTCTGTTAAATAGTGAACCTTTTATTCTTTGGAAGTTTTGAACGTAGTCTGGGAAATGAGTTCAGCATTTTAGTTTTAAAGGTTAGTACCGATATCTCTTCATTATTGTAATATAAGAATATGATACTCTTTTTATACGACATAATCAATGGTAGAAGCTTTCATGTGGTGGAACTGCGTCATATTTAATAAACCGTAAAATAGTAAAACCACAAAAACAGTAAAACCATAAAACGGTAGAAACTATAGAAACAATTGGTAAAAGTTTCACAAGTCAAAAGGTAAAAGTTACGACATGTTTCGACTAGTCATAGTCATCATCAGGTGAGGGAAGTGGGTGAAGCAGCGAAATACATAGACAAGCGGAAGGGGGGGAGGGGGGGGACAACGGAGTTGGAGGGGGAAGGTAGGAAGCAAGAGATGACTGTGGTAACAAAGAAGAGGGGGAGGGGATGTTAGGAATTCGAATTTGAGGTAGCTGCCGGTAAAATAGAGGCTAGTAATGGAGAGTGGCTTAAAAACAAGTGGTCATTAGTGAGAGTATGTTGATTTTTTTTCAAATGTAAAAGAATTTCCAACTGTTCAAGATGATTAAGCCTAAAACCTTTCCGTTCGACGTGGATAATTTCTGGAGTGAAGTCAGAGGAGTGGTTATTTTCGAACAGATGTTTAGCAAAATGAGAAGAGTCGGATTTGATGGAGAAAGCATGCTTGTGTTCGTTGACCCTAGTAATAAAATTTCTCCCTGTCTGACCGATGTAGATAGCATCACAATCTGCACAGCATAGTTTATAAAAACCACTTTTAGAAAAAAGGTCAATTTTATCTTTTCCATTTAATAATGACATCCCAATTGAATTGTTTTTGTAGAAAGCTGGTTTAGTGTATCGTTAGGAAAGGAATTGGAGATGTTGAAGATGTGGAGAGAGCCAAATTAAAAATTGGGATTTATCTAATTTACGGAGAGTCTGCTGCGATATAGAGAAAGCTTTGAAGGATGAAGGAAGTTCAGAGAGCGACATAGATGGAATTGAACTTAGTGAAGAGTTAAGAATGTTATCAACGGTTGTGCCAGAAGATCATAGCGTAATTGATATTTTGAAGTTCTTACACAAGAATAGATTGCAGGAAATATATCCAAACATAGAAATACTTTGTAGGATAATTCTTACAATGCCAGTGACAGTTTCATCAGCTGAAAGGTCGTTTTCAAAATTAAAATTAATAAAAAATTACTTACGATCGACGATGTCACAAGAGAGACTGACTGGATTATTTCTTTTGTCAGTTGAACACTAGGAAGTTGATAAGATTGAGAAATCAACAATAATCGATAGATTTGCACATATTAGAGCTAGAAAAGTAAACTTTTAAAATTGTAGTGGTTATTATTTTGTTAATTTGTGTAACCCTTAACAATTACTGGTTTTTAAAATTTATGTATTTCTGAATAATACTAATAATTATACTGAAAAATACTAATAATAATACTGAATAATAGCAATGTAAACCTGAAAACAAAAATAAAATTTTAAGTAAATGAGAAATTTGATTTTTCTGTGAAAAGTATGGGGCCCGCGGAAACCCTCTCGCTCGGGGCCCCGCGGATCCTAGAGACAGCTCTGGTTGCTAACATAAACAATCTCACAAACAAACGTTTAATTTCCTTACGTGTGCATGTAATATTTTTAAATAGGAAGGAAATGGATTATTTATGACGAAGAAAAAACTTTAAAACGCTATTTCCCTTACGTACAGATATAATTTCTTTCTAATACTCCATTGCACGAAACGCGCCCATTTGTGATACGTTGTACACTTTCCTAACTTGTTTAATCATGCTCTCTTCTCAGGCAATATCCAGTCCAGTTCGCCTTCCTCTTTTTCATAGTCTGTATAATCGTTCGCTTCTCTCCTATTCTTCGTAGTACTTCCTCGTTTTTCACCCTCTCTGTCCATTTTATCTTCAGCATTCTTCTCCATGTCCACATTTCGAAGCTTGCCAAGTATTTCATATCATTTTTCCTTAGCGTCCATGTTTCTGCCCCATACAAAGCTTTACTCCATACATAGCATTTTATCAACTTCTTGCGCATATCCTCCTTTATATTTCCCGTTAGTAGGAGTTTCTTTCTTCTTGAAGCGGCTTTTGCTTTCGTTATTCCAGTCCTGATTTCATAAAAAAAGATATTTATGCACCGTTAAAAATTAATATGGTGAGGGGGTCCGTCCTTTCCACTAGTACTTCCAGATAGCAATTTCTCTTACCTCTACATACATACTCCACATGAGCCGTCTCCGTAACGGATTTACATGTCTGCAACGAGCAGAGAAGGCCCACAGGTCGGATAGAGCTTGCCGGTCTTAGCGTCGAGGCGAACGGAGAAATTTTCTTTGAGATCGCGGGAACTTCACTGGATATTGATTTGTGTTTGCCTTATTTATATTCGAGGCATTTTCGGTCCAAAGCGGTCGCTTATCCTCTTTAAATCGACGGGATTCGTACCTCTACCTCTTTCTCCCTCCTTCCCCTTCCCCCCTCTCCCTCTCTTCCCCCTTCCCATGCTCCCTCTTTCTTCTCCCTTTCCCCCTCCCCATTAACCCTCTCTCTTCCCCATCTTCCCCCTGCACCCTTTCTTTCCTCACCTCTTCCCGTGGAATCTGCTATTCCCTTCTGCTGGAAATATTTGTAATGTTCCGTTCGACTCGCTCGTATTTCTCGTCTTCCTTTTTCCATTTATGACATAATGACATGAGAATATCCATTCAAGACTTACACTTACCCTTTCACTCAACCAATTCCTTAAAGAAGTAGAAGTATACTTATAATATTTGAATAGGAAGTCATTTTTATTGCTCAGTGTTGTATGCATTTTATCAATTCAAAGCTTCATTTTTAAGTCTCACAAATAATTTTCCATCGCACCTTTTATGCTTTTATTGCTGCTTGTCCAAAATTCTACATCATGCCAATTTACAATAATAAAATTATTATCAGTACTGATAGTAAAACCGGTAGATTTCTCTATTAAAAGAGGAAAGTATGGAATCAAACACTGTTGACCAGAATACTTGAGGAAAATCTTGCTTTTCCAAGATATACCAGAAAAGTCACTTAAATTATTTGAAGTTTTGCTCATTTCCCACGCCAATTCTTTATTTTCGTGAATATAATAGATTTATCGTCATGGAATTTCTCTTCGAAATTTATATTTTTCCATAAAAGAACAAGCCAACGAATTTCTTTTTACTTTTCATCACAATTACTTTTAAAATATTTTTATTTCTTGAACAATATAAAAATATATAAACGAAATTTGGCTTTATGAGAACCAGCAGGTCATGGAGTAGTCTCCATCGTCGAGGTAGAATAAATTGGTTAAAAATCTAAAAAAAGTCCATTGTTCATTCAAATAGTACGGCATCGAGACTGACCGCCGCAGCCGACTCCTGCGCACATTCGTGCGGAATACGTACAGATACCACCTCTCCGAGATCCTCGCCACTGTGGTGAACGAATATACGGACTGGGAGAGGCCCGTGCAGCATCCGGTCAACATCCGGGACGAAACCCTAGAGGCCCTCTCGGACGCCACCGTAGTCGCACCACTCGTGCAGACAGGTGATTATCACGCCTCGGCTGCCGCCTCCGTGACTCCGCCAGACCAGCCGCCACCCGCCTCCGATCCAGCCCCCGCACCGGCGCCTGTGAGTGCGGGACCCGCTTCGAGACCCAAGTCCACCTACTTCTACGTCTTCGAGTACCAAACCAAATACGGAGATTTCCCACAGGTGAGTCTGGCGACATAAGGAAAGCCAAAGATGTAAAAATGAAGATAAGAGGAATTATATAGTAAAACTATGTATGGTTGTGGACTTGCCGCATTTTATTCGAAAACTATTAGCCCGTTGCAGCTTCGCCAGTGATTTTATAAAAAAACACGGAATTTATAAAATATTATAACCATTTCTTCTTTATATTCTCCCTCCCCCTCTCTCTCCATCTCTCTCTCTCTCCCTCTCTCTCTCCCTCTCTCTCTCCCTCCCTCTCTCTCTCTCCCTCTCTCTCTCTCCCTCTCTCTCTCTCCCTCTCTCTCTCTCCCTCTCTCTCTCTCCCTCTCTCTCTCTCCCTCTCTCTCTCTCCCTCTCTCTCTCTCCCTTTCCCCCCCTCTCTCTCCCTCTCCTCCCCCCCTCTCTCTCCCTTTTCCCCCTCTCTCTCCCTCCCTCTCCCTCCCTCCCCCTCCCTCCCCCCTCCCTCTCTCCCTCCTCTCTCTCTCACTCCCTACTCTCTCTCTCTTCCCTCCCTCTCCCTCCCTCTCTCTCCCTCCCTCTCCCTCCCTCCCCCCCCTCTCTCTCCCTCCCTCTCTCTCCCTCCCTCTCCTCCCTCTCTCTCCCTCCCTCTCCTCCCTCCCTCTCTCTCCCTATCTCGTATTAAAAACATTCAATGCACGCTTACACCCATAAGGATTGATTTAACAATAGGATTTTGAGGTCTAACAATATAATTAGTCACCATGACAACATTCCGTTAAAATGGCAAGAAAAACTAAATGTGTCGAACCCTAACCAAAACTGAAAACCGATATTTATTTCACTTTTTTATTTCAGTTCGCATAAACAGTGTAAGCGAAAGGCAGAATTTTTCCACCGCTCAGTAATCTTCCATGTTCAAATGGTCATCGCCTCCCTCACGCTACCATACCCTGTCGCCATGGGGTCCAAACCCTGACCTGCTGACCAAGTTCACTAATCCTCAAGTCTCTTGGGTCGTTCCATGAATACGACCTTCAAGTCTTTTCTAAGATAATATCTACCAACTTCCGGCAATTCCATAGGGAAATTTTATCCATTTGAGAATTTCTTGAACCTTATGAATACCTAGTGTGAAAAGGGAAGTTTTCCCCAATGTTTCGTCTGCTACATAGTATGTCCACAACCTTTCATTCCTTAATATGAACTAGCATCCATCAGTCTGGCCTTGCTAATTATTGAAGAAAAATTGTTCAACGTATGTTCCTTGTGCATATTTATGCATTAGTTGCCCTTTTTACAGGTCATTAATTATAAATATGTATATATTGTAAACTCGAAAAATTCAATTTTATATCGGATGTTAATAGTTACTCAAATTAGGAATAGAAATTTGTATATTTGTTAATTCCAACAATAAATTTAGTTTATCGGTGTGAATAACGAAGTTTTGTCAGCATAAAGAAAGGATAAATCAACCAGCGCGGAATAAGTAAGTCTCATTTTCGATATATGTACTTAATTTCAAGAGAATATTTGGTATAGTGAGAAATTAATTCAAAGTAATTCATTGCTGTGGCTTTGATGCAACTACTTGCGTATTTGATAATGATATTATTGAATTCAATGCAAAGTTTCTAGCATCAAATTTCTGTTTTATATGCTATTTTCAAGAATCCTTCATTTATCCTCTTTCTTTTAAGTTAGTGTCAATGAATGTTCTCCCTGTGTGTTTGCAAAATTCTGTCATAGTAAATTTGTATCATGTTAATAAACATTTCTCAGCCTTTCTGGATTCTCAGACCTTCAATTTCCGTGGGCTTCTTCCTCATAAAAATTTTATACATTTTTTCAAGCATTTATATGATCTTTGAATGAAAAAATGAAGCCATGCATTTACAGTTTTTATAATATGAGCAATGCACGTGATATACAAATTGTTAATGAAAATAACATCTTATTCATCTTACTGACACTAATGAGACAATGCGGTCTCTTATTTTGCCACGCAATTTGTGAATAAAAATATTAAAAATTCATTATTAGGCATTCCAGCTTTAGCGTATATTAGCTTCGGTCTGTACGTTCATCTATCCAAATGCAATTCTTTTCTTCGTAGCTGTTCAGCAGGTTTTAACGAAATTTAGTAGTAAAGACCAACCACAATAAATCAGAGAATGAGATGAATGGTATACATAATATAATATGTTTATAAAACTGTATCACAGGAAAGGTGCTTATTTGTAATTCACCTTACACTTTCCTAACCTGTTGAAATCATTTGTGATGCATGTATGGTTTGTAGTTATTAAATTTTAAATAAATCTTAAATAAATAAAATACACGAAATATTTACATTTAAATAATTTATTTTCGTGTTTTAATATTAGTTTTTTAATATCACTATTGTTATAGTGAAGATGTGTTTGATTTCATTAGAAAATTACGTACATTAATAAATCAGTTCTTGAAAGTTTCCTAAAAATATTTTAAGGTCGGAGCGATAAAAAGCGGTTCGAACCAGTTCACTGGTGATTGCCGTAGCAAAACCGGAACCGAACCGAAATTTTGTTTTGAGTGAACTGGAACGAAAGAAATTATGATTCAATGCATGTATGTATGTATATAAGACTAGCGAAAGTGCCCGTTGAATTTCAACGGAATTAGTGAATCTACTACAGCACAACATAAAACACTGGTTAATTTTATTTCGTATCATATCACTCACGTATGATCCAGCTTCACGATATATAGATTGCGAGAAAATTGTTTGTATCAGTAATATTCGGAAACAATGAATCCAAAAGTCTACATCTAATTATTTTATTTATTTATGTAGTTGAAAAAAACAGTTTGCTGTGGAGAACTCTACGCCATGCGAAAGTATCATTAAAACTGTTTATTAGTAATAATCCAATTACAATCAATAAATATTTGCATGCCAGGTAAACAAAGCAAAATCGCAAATAAAAATTGAAAAACGCTATTACGTTAAAAATTTTCCCATATAAATGTTTTGACTCTTAACTTCGGCGACGATGGGAATTGTCATGGTAGTTTATGCATATTTGGTATTGTTATAAAACTAATAAAATCACGTCTTTTTCTTATTCTAAACGTATTTTTACACTAATCCGACCTGGATTTGAATTCTTTAATAAAAATAAACTTTGTTCTTTCCTGCATATAACCATCCACGTCTCAAATTCGTACCATGTTTCTAATTTTAAAGTACAAATTAAAAATAGTCTACGCTCATCCCTGTGACAGTTGCAGGACATGGCAAAATACATGGCGTTGGATGGTTAAATCGTTCGCCATTTTGAATCAAAGTGACGGACAGAAACGAAACCTTGACCTTCCACTAAGATGGGATGTAAGGAAGAAATGTACCGAATTTTGTTGTTCTGGCTTTAATTCACGAACAGATAAATTCACCCGCAATCTCTTTAAAATACATATATAGTAGACTAGCTGAAAGTACCCAGCGATGCCCGGGTTATGCCAGACGTCTTTGGCGAATAAAATTATGTATTATATGGTAATACAATCATTTCTCCCTTTGCGCACCTCAAAACGTGTATTTCCGTTGAAATCTCGATTTCGATTTTTTCATGAAAACAATACTTTCTGTGTACTACGTATATTGGAGAAAGTAAAAACTAATTCTGAGATATCTCTGATACCTATGAAGTGGGTCGGGAGGGTCCATGGAGGTCCGGAGAGAACGTGAGAGTAATAGGATTTCGAGTTTAACAATGTATTCGGTTGGCAAGGCAACTTCACGTTAAAAACGCTAAATTTTGTCAAAATATTATATTAAAACGTTAAATTTGAAAGATTTAGATTCAAAAGCGATAAAAGACGATAAGAATAAGAAACTGCATTTATTTTTCTTTAATACGGTCCATGTCCGAAAATTGTAGGTCAAATATACGAATTTTAATAAGCAAAATAAAATAAGGTTTCAGGTCGAAATATCGATTTTTCCATGTTATCTTATGAGGAATGGAAATCATTCTCGGGAATCGAATCCAAATCGATTTTGGAAATTTTTTTTGTAAATGACTTCCACTTTAAGAACCGAACATTCTTACCAAATGTCAATCATCTAGCTACTCGTAAAGTTTGTTAAAAATAGAATTACAAACAGGGTCGGCTCTAGAAATTGCGGGGCCCAATTAGAAAACTTTTGGCGGGACCCCTACATCTAAAAGGCATAGTTTGAAAAGAAAGATTTGGGAGGGGCACAGCAAGCGAGGTCCAAAGGACTGAAGCAACGAGGCCTAAAAGGCCGAGCCAGGGGATGGGGATCCGGGGTGGATTCCAGGGCTTCGGGGCCCGATTGGGTCCAATAGGTACAATTGGCCTAAGGCTGACCCTGATTACAGAGTTTCGATTTCCCGCCGATGACAAAGACGACAAAGTCAATTTTATATATTAGACTAGCAGAATTTCCTGTTGAATTTCAACGGATTTAGTGAAGCTACTACAGCACAACATAAAACTCTTTAAAATATATAGTAGATACTTTTAAATTACAATGAGCTTTTCTTAACAATTAATCATATTTGCTTGTAACAATCCGTTTCCGAGCCTATTGCATTAAAATATAACGATAATTTTGTTTCCTATTGTATATTATTTTCGCCAAATCCAGCTTCATTTCTTGTGTAATTATGCCTCGCTGAAATATTTACTTTTATGTCATGTAAGCAAGAAACCGATGAAAAAGCAACGTACAGTTGTCCATGATTGAATACTGACTGGTAAATGTACACCAGATTATTTATGTTAATAAACATTATAATGTAAAATATAATGATTTTACTTGCAAAAAATGTAAGATTCCAGTATTCAATAGACGAAAGAAGGTTCAATTACTTTCATCAATCGTTATGAACGCTTCCTGAATAATAATCAGTATCTATTTACGTTGCTATCCATAAGCATCGATTGTTTTGTTGCTTAAACAAAAGTGCAAATCGAATAACGCTAAACTTTCATCTATTTATAAGCTTCATTGAAGCTAATTGAACCGGAGGTAACAATGACGGCCGCCTTGGTAATGCCCGGGAGAGGTACGAAAAATCCACAAAATTTAGAAACAAATAGCGTATTTCTGAAAACTTCGATTGTGTAACATGTAAACTTTGCAGGAATAAGGTACTATAGAGTTTTATTCATTGAATAAAGCAAAAATGAAAAAAATCGGTCCATATTTACGTATTTTGATGCTTGAAGGAAGAATACCTTGCAAGTTAAGAAATGGATTCATACATGTTATCTTATGGAAAAATGTTAATTCCCTATATTGGCAGCACTAATTAATCCCAGTTTACCAAACCTTCACAATTCACTAAGTTAGAATGTAAGGAAGAATTGTACCAAATTTGGTTATTCTAGCTTTTATTGTTTAGGAGTTCCATGAATAAACACACAAACCAACAAACACACACTTCAAAATATATTATAGTAGATAAGGACAAATATGTAAATAATGTAAACATACAGGGAAATTTTTTCAAGCTTCCTCTTGTAAATTATACATTTATGCATTTCAGCGGCAGGGTTGCGTCCATGGTGAGGAGTTGCCTTATGTCTTTGGTGCACCCCTGGCTCCCCTGAATGGATCTCCTTTTCCTAAGAATTTCACGAAAGCTGAGTCACAGCTCTCAGAGGCCACAATCATCTACTGGAGTAACTTTGCCCGCACAGGGTAAGATTACTAAATATAATTTTCACCAATAATTTTTCTTTCTACTTACGCAGTATAGAGAGTGTTATTTTTATTGTAAAATAGAATACAAGATTTCAATGGAAATACACATTTTAAGAAAAAATATATTAATTTTGAGCCCTATGGTTAATCAAGGAAGATGAATGGATGAATAATATTTTCGACACTAGCTTTTACAAGTTAGACTCCTTGGTTGATCTCAATTCACAGTATGCATCCATTAAATTCACTTTTGAAGCAGTAAACAATAACTCTCTACCTTTCTTAGATATTTTCCTTACTAAGAAAAATAACCATTTGACATACAATATTTTCCAGAAACCCACACACACAAAAAGATTTATTCCTATTGACTCACAGCATTGCCCCATCCAAAAAATAGCAGCTTACAATTCCCTTGTCCATAGATTACTCCTTGTGCCACTCAACCAGTCAGATATCCAAAAAGAATTATTTTTCATTAAAAAAACAGCCTTAATAAATGGCTTTCCTGATAACCTCATAGATAATTTAGTGAAGGAACACAAGCAAAAACTAAACATTCAGAGTTCCACAACCTTAGCAATTCTGAACAATTCCAAAAAAATAAAGATATATAAAACTTCCGTTCTTTCCGCATTACACACGAGGCCTTAAAAAGATTTTCCGTGATTCTGGGTTTAAAATTGCATTTTCCTCCAACAATCCTACCCCCTCACATGAAAAATCCGGTACAGGCGACTCCCGAGATTTGACCATTGAGATTCAAACAACTCGAGAATTCGACCGGTCGAAGCCTGCTTATTTGACCAAGCTGATCAGTTGGTCGAATTAGGAACTAGTTTATGAGAAGTAATTTCCGGCCCGCCCAACCATGCGAGGTTTAGTTTCAGTCTAGACATCGTTATTTCAGCTATAATTGTTTGAATATTTGCTAATTTCTCTCATTTTTTCTGTTAATCTTTTATTTAAATTTATATTATTTATATTATTTATATTATTTATTTTATTTATATATTTATCACTTGACATGGCATCGTCATTCCTGCTGTAATTGTTTGAATTTGTGCTGATTTCACTCCTTTTTTCTGTAAATCTTTTATTTAAATTTATTTATTTATTTATAAATTTATTGCATCTAAAAGGAAATGTAATAATGATAATGCAAGTGAATCAAATAAAAGAGTGCATAAGACTCATAGTTATGAATTGAAATTAGAAATTTTAAAGCGTGCTGAAATTGCACGATCATTGGGCGATGTCTCGTTCAACTATTAGCAGTTATGTGAAACAAGGAGTAAATTCTAGAACGTGATAAATTCGGGTAATTTGGTTGTAATTTGATTCCTAAAATGGAAAAACTTTTAAAACTTTGGGTAGATTATCAGTGTCAGAAACACATTCCTATTAGTGAGGCCATTATTAGAGCAAAGGCAAACGATCTGTATGATGATTTGAAGGAAAGGGTAGATGAAATTTCTGTTGATGAGCCTCCATTTAGTGCAAGTCATGGCTGGTTTGACAGAGAGAAGGGCAGTTTTGCAAAGCCTTTAAATTAACTGGCGAGGCTGCAAGTGCAAATACTGATGCTGCCTCAAGTTATTAATTTTTCTGTGATATATATAGTTGTATGTATAGATATATGTATGTAGGGATGTGCTGCAGCTGGCCCGGTCAGGCTCGCGTGAGTAGTTTGTTAAAATCTTTGAAGCTCGACAAGTCGAATGTTGCACATCACTCTTCCATTAACTTTGTTGGTAAAATACTTATACTACTCATTCCTCCATTTAAATAACATGGGAATGGATGAGGCGGATTTGATTTAAATTGGATTTTAAAATTACATAAAATAATCATACAAACAAAATTTTATTTTTTTCTTTTTAATGCAAAAAATAAATTATACATTAAAATATTTTTTATTTAATTTATTCATAATTTAATATTGTTAATTAACAAATAGTAATGTTATTTTATTTTTATATAACATGAGGGGTGACAATAATTTTTTCCCGAGATGCGGGAACGTATCCCCTGATTATAACATGCAAGTCTATGGAAAAACCGCATTCGACATTCAACTGTTCAAGATTCCATTACGTTTTCAGGAATGCATCGCGGTTGAATCTTGGAAGTGGCCTGTATTTACAAAATTGTGTGATGGTTGCGAAAGGGTTTATATTGGTCAAACATAAAGAAAAATTATCACCAGATTCAAAGAACGTTTATCATATTTTAGAAATGCTAACTTTGACAAATCTTTTGTAGCAACTCACATCCTTCAAACCCACTATTCCTTTTCATCAAAAAACCTTCAATTATTGAAACCTATTTCCGGCCACTACCTTCTAGACGCAGCCGAAAGTTTAGCCAGTCTTAAAAACAAAGATGTCATCCTCAATCAAGGGACAGGTTCAATAGGAACCATCACTACCTTCCTTTCTCTTTCGAATAACGGTCATTCCAACACTCTTCCTAACTTCTCCATCGCTACGTTGTAACTATTTCCGTCCCTCCTTTTTCTTTCCCTTTTTTCCCCCCTCTCATTCGTACTCATTAATCTTCGTCTTTTTGATTGGCCTACTGACAATGGAATCCTTGATTCTGAAATTTTTATTAAGACAATTTTTTGGGAAGGAAGTGCTCGTGTGTGTGTTTGCTTTGTGTTCGTTTGTTTCGTGTGTATTTAATAGTTTTAAAAAGGAAGCCTAGGATTTAATAAAAAGAACCTTAAAGGTAAAGGAAAAAAAGAGAAAGTGAGAAATTAATATTAAAAAAATAGAAGAACAAAATTCCCGAAACTGTCGACAGAAGTAAACAATCAAGATCAGAAAAGTCTCCACCGAAGCCAAAAGATATACAAGGTAAGGGCATGTTGAGTTATTTATTGTGCTATTCTCTATAATAAAAACGTTCTGTAAGGAATGCAAGATGGCCGACAGCAAAATGCAGTTCTCATTCTGCCCGATAGGTCGGCGCCACATGTACGTCAACAACTCACTTTTCTTTTGGCAAAAACGACAGGAATATATAATAAACACGTTTGTTTATGTAACAGTTTCTACGATAAACAATTAGTTTATTTTTTGTCAATAAGGATCTCCAATACAATGATCCACTCAATCGTTAAGTGAACAGTTTACAATGTTGAAATAAATTGATTTGTTTTTGTCAGATAGTACTAAAAGAAATTATTCCGCTGATTGATTAATTAGTTACTTTTTAATTTAAATCTTTTAAAGAGTTTTATTTACATAACGACGGAGAACATTATTGAGGATTTGAGTAAACTTTCTTTCTTCGTAAGAACAGAGTGCAGTTTTAAAACAATCATAATGTTAAGTGCACGAAATTTAATTATTTTCCCTACATTATATATGTATACATATAATTATTTCCCTGTCTTTGCACACCGACAATTATATGTAGCAGTGACGAGAACAAGGTGGGAGAAGAATATCAGAATTTTATAGCCGAAAATAAATACCAAAGGCATTTACTAAATGTCAATAGAATATTCACAAGAAATGTAAATTATGACAAAATATTTAATATGTAATAGTGTGCTATTAATTATTTTAAATGCAAATATTAATAATCAATCTATCAATAATTCTTCCGTTGATATTTCAACGGGAATTTCACTAGTCATGTATAATATCAAAGAAAAATTATAAGGCCAAATAAGTAATATTCAAGGTAAAATTGCCAACGACTTGCATGCTTCACCCCCTTATAGCATTGATTCTTATTGGAAAAATGGTTTTGATTTACGTTGGTTTGATATACATCGTGATAGTCAGGAATGCATCCTCGACATAAATCGGGGTATTACTGGTTAGCTGTTGCTATGGATAAGAAATCATCGATGTGCAATCTAAATTACCCATGGCAGCATACATATTGCTATCAACAATTAGAAAATTATAACAGCAACAGAAACAATGATATCACTTAGCGACTTAACATAAATTCAGATGAAAAATCAGGTTCATGAAAAAAATATTCAAACAAATCTTTCTATGACACTGAAAATGACAACTACTTACATAAATTGAGTTCTAAAGGAGATGCTTGGAACAAACAGAAAACCAACAAGAATAAACAATCACTTCGATTGACCAGTTTCAGCCAAAACATTTCAGATCTTCACGAACTATTGTAAACAGTTGCTTGGTTTGGAGATCAAGTCATTCTGGGTGCCTTTGGCACCCTGACTGGAACCATATCTCTCTCCCCATCCCGGGGATATGGTGCTCAAAGCAGAGCAAACGTATTAAATGTTGATTTTCTTAAGTATAATGTTTTGTGCTGATCTGATTATTAGTTTTTGAGTTAGATTGCCCACAAAATTCTATCACATACACATACACAGACATAATTAAGAAAATAGTCAAAACATACTCAGGAGACCTCAAAATGTGTATTTCCATTGAAATCTCAAATTCAGTTTTTGGAACGGATTTGATATAAGACACCCACGACCGCAGCACCGGAAGAGCCTCTGTGAACAGAATAATGAACTATTATAAACAGTTGCTTGGTTTGGAGATCGAGTCGTGCTGGGTGCCTTTGGCGCCCTGACTGGAACCATATCTCTTTTCCCATACTGGAGATATGGTACTCAAAGCAGGGCAAACGTATTAAATGTTGATTTTTGTGGCAATGGGTTGGGTTGGGTTTATATCATATTATTTTAAGAAATGAATCGAACCCAACAAACATGTAATTAATTTAACTTCAATCTACATTCTGCACAGTTTTCAAATATGTCACCATTACATCCTCATTTCCAATTTTCATCGTCCTCCTGAACATAAAATCAGCTATATAATTTTTGAATTCAGTGTTTCTGCTAGCACCAGTCTGTGGATCCACAAAATTCAAGCGGTTCTATTTGTTTACATGTTACTTCATGATTCCATACACAGAGGTGCTGTTGTTACGGGTGCCTTATATCAAATCTAAGCCCAATATTTTTCAGGAATACAATATCTTATCCTATACCATGTATGGAGAAAGTAAAAATTCAACTGGTAAAAAATATATAATTTTACTGTAAAACACGAAAAAATTAAGATTTAAAATTTAGGACGTAAAGAAGTATGTGGTAACTTTGTCACCTCTACTTAAGAAATTCATCTTTTCATGTAATTCTTTAATCAGAATGTATTTTTTGTACTCAGTGTTATAGAGGATTTTTAAAAAAAACCAGCTACTGCAGAGAAAAATTATCTTATGTTAATAAAAAGTGAGCCATTGGGTAACTAAAATATCCCCCTCTGAATTTAAGTGTTTATATACACAGTGTTTCATGACCAGTCTGCCATACTTCGGGAGGTGACTCATGTGGTAAGTTCGAGTAAAAAAAGTATATATCTTCGAGTATAAGTTGAGAAATTTCTTGCTTTTTTAGGCCGATCGGGTTGCAAACTAAATGGACATTCTGTTGGATCAATAATTAAACATGACTAGTGAAAACCACCATTTGACTGACCTTTAAGTACATTAGAATGAAAAATTCACACTAACTAGCTGAAAATGTGAAGACTAATGATAAAATGATACAGCATCGCCACACTTAGTTTCAAAAGAAAACAGAATTTATATTTTATCGTTAAAAAACTTAGACAAATGTGTGGATTGAAGGGAAGAATCAATTCAATACTCAAGTGCTGGTTTTTTAAATTTTGATCCTGAATTCAAATTGTTAAACACCATTCCATTTCTTCAACGATGACATTTTGTTTTTTACTTATAATCAGGGCTGAACGGAGCCTGAATTATGAATATTAACACCAATTTTTCCTTTGACTTTTTAAATAGTTGCAATTGTTGAATGATTGAGATCATAAACATGACCAATTGAAGCAAGCGACTCACCTTTTTCTGATCTATTTATTGTCCAGTTTAGTTTCCATCGAAAGCATTCAACATTTTTTACAATTCTTAGCACTTTCACAAATACTATGTTTAGATTGTTTTCCATATTTCAAGAGTATTAAAAAAAATCTGCTGTGGCCAACACATGACTTTCTCCATATTTGGGGTATAGATATTTAAATTATTATGAATAGCATTATAAGAGAAAATTATTATTTCGTATTGTGGAAGAATAGTCGTCGTACTTATTACCGTAAATTATATGTTGAATACAGGGTTGGACTGGGAAGCAAATTCATACCAGGAAATCGAGATCAGTGGCCCCGCCTTCCCCCCCCTCCCCCCCAATTTTTGCAATATTGGCCATAAAAATTTCGTAATGAATAAGATATGTATGAAAGGGATAAAAACTAACTGTATTTCTTATGTCATTCAAGTACAACATACAGGTAGATATAATAAAAGAATACAGTGAACATTCTGTAGTCATTATTAATTCGTAATAGAACTTGAATTATTTTTGTAATAAAAAAGTAAACTTTTTTACACAATTGCAAGAAATAAATAAAATTTGCAATTATTTTAACAGATTTTCCAGAATATACGTACTTTTGAATATGTACAATATTGTGAATATAGTAACAACAAATACTTGATTAAATTGATAATTTGTCGTTAAATTCCTTACTATTTTTGCATATTTTTATTATCATCAGGTCATTTTCAAGTTTGAGCAGAATATCTTTGTTCGCCGACATAGTGCTAAAGGAATCAACATTTTCATCTCCTGATCTATTTTGTAATTTATTTTTAATATAACTTAAAATGTTGAAACTTCTCTCACAATAAACTTTTGTGACAGATAATGTAAGTATAATTTTATATGCTTCATAAAGATTGTTATAAGCAGAAGTTCTGCTGCAGAACTGTATAAATTATACTCATTTAATACTTTGTAGCCGGCCGGGTTAGACTGGTAGGCAGTGCGCCTGCCTTCAAACCCAAAGGTCGCAGGTTCGAATCCCGCTTCAGGCATGGATGCTTCGGAGTAGCATTAGCAGGATCTTCTATAAAGGAAAAAATTTGCCGTCAGAGAAAGCCTAAATTAAATGCGGAAATGTCACGGATTAAAATCTCAAACTTTTCTCACGGAATTTTAGTCACAGGAAATATCTAACCAAACCCTAAAATTGATACATATTTATTAATAATTGTAAAATATATACTGTGACACGTTGAATCAGATATCACGTCAAGAGTTAACAATGAAGTACAGGGAAGTAGCCACACATTCACTACCTGAAGCGTGTAATAGAAGGTGAGCCCCTTCAGCAATACAACGGCTGCGACATTTTATACTTTCTTGGTTGAAGAAGAAGAAAATTATGAAAGGGAACTTTTAAAATTGAAAAACAATAATGTGCGTGATGTTGATATTTGTTATAACCATAAGTGCAATAAGAAGTTACGCACCATAATATTTTATTCACGAACACCAGAATGAAATTATCAACTACTGGATTGAACTACCACCTCCGAGTAAGTTGAACTGTCTGAACGATGAATTAATAAGACAAGATAGCGTGAGAAAATGATTGACATCGTCGTCACCTTTTTCGAGAGCTGACAGCAAGCAAATTAGGGGCGTGTCTAGAAATTAGTAGAATAACGGCGGGGGGGGGGGATGAGGATAAGAAGAGGGAAAATTTGGCCAGCCAATACCAGTGAATTTCTGCCTGTGAGAAAGGGATTACTGTTATCCCATACTTCTCAGACTTGTTTATTCTGTCGCACGCTATTTGTTTACTCAATACAGAGTTGGAGAAGACGCCGGCGTGCAGGAACATCCCTGGACTTGAAGACGAGTACACAAAGTGGGAGGGAGGGGAGCAGGTAGAGACAGAGAAGCGATGAGGAAAGGGGAGAGAGGAAGGAGATATGGTAAAGAATTGGAAAGGGAACCCGCAGGAAATTTAGTTAAAGACAGACATAATAATTTGTTCTTCCATATCTCAATTCACGGATACTAAAATGATAAAATTATGGTTTTGTCAGCCGATCGACCTGGCCCCACCGGCCCCATTTTGCACCGGCCCACCGGGAAATGTCCCGGTGTCCCGCCAGGCCAGTCCAACCCTGGTTGAATATGTTTACAGAATTCACCGCTAGTTGGTGGCACTGTATACTGGAAATTTAAGAATAAGTTAAATATTTCCAAAATGGAAGGTTCTACGAAAATTTGTTTCAAACAAAACTTGGAAGAAATATTATTCTCTACAACTTTGGTCCTCATGAATATTACCAATAACAATGTTTTTAAGGATATATTTGACAGAAACTGAAAAAACCGATTATTTATAAATAATTCCTAAACAATAACTACTATGGAAAATTGTTTCAAATTGAATGTTACAAAACAAATCAGGGTTTGAATAAACCTAGACTTCCGGTTAACCTGTATTGTCAAAAAACTAATCAGTTCTCTGTGCTTATACCAAAGTGTTATATTTGAAATTTGGTAACGATATGGCAAGTACTTTTTGACTTAGAGTGCCCACAATCACATACGTACACATATACACAAATGCAGACATCATTCCGAAAATAGTCTAAACGTGTTCTAGAGACCTCAAAACGTATTTCCGTTGAAATCTCGAAGTCAATTTTTTTCATATATATATATATATATTATATATATAAAGAAAGTAACAATATGTACATAAACATGCATCCTTACAGTTTCGAATACGAACAGCAAATGACAAGTGTTTACAAGTTTACGTGTTCTTACTGCAACCAACGTTCGTAAGTGCATGAGGGTGTGTTCATAAATGAAGTACCAGACCCAATTCATTGGTATTTGGAAAGTTCATAAATACGAATTGTTTGTTTCTTGAATGTTTGTAAGTAGAGGTTCACCTGTATATATATATATAAATTTTTTGTAAATTTCATAATTATCGTGTTTTTGTTTTCTTTGCTTTGACTTATACTCGAGACTTGGATTTTAGATGCTGTTTTAGGCTATAAAGTATGCTTCGACTTATACTCGAATCACCTTAAACTCGAAGATATACGGTAATACAACATTGGTCCTATTTCCAACCATTGAAGAGTTACAGTCGTTTTAAGATGTGCAATGCTGTCATGGCAACTGGTGACAGTTGGAGTTGTGTTGTAGTCAACACTGATACTCAGTTTTTTCTTGCATCACTTGCTTCTGATCTGTGTCCAGAGTTACATGTGACAATGTGTTGCGATTAGTTCAAAATTGCAGTTTCGTCTTGCATTTTATCACAAACAGTTCCCTCCCAGTGAATACGCTGATATCCATTACATTTATGGATTCTGTGATGGTAGCAGCAGGGCAGCAGTTGAAGAATATGCAGACTTTTTCCAAATCTCGAACAGGCAAGTTTTTAGTGATACACACCAGAGATTAAGGGAAACAAGGACAGTTGTTCCAGATAAACTTGAACATGTAGCACGACGGCACGTTGCTGTGGAAGAGCGCATACTGGACCTTGTACAACGTAGCCCAACAACCAGTGTTCGAAGGATTTCTAATCGAATTGGTGTATCCACATCGCGGGAATGGTGAATCATGCCTGATGAAGGTTTGCATCCTTATCATTTGCAATGTATGCAGGCTCTTCAACCTGGTTATTACGATCATCGTGTTCGCTTCTGCCAGTGGATGCTGTTGTATCTCCATAGTCTTAACCGCATACTGTTCAGTGATGAAACACAATTTAATCGGGATGGAATTAACAATACATGAAATTCCCACTTGTCCACTGATAATCCTCACGGAACCATTGAAAGCAACTTTCAAAATTGATTCTCAGTTAGTGTTTGGTGTGCTCTGATTGGAGATTTGTTGATTGGACCATTCTTTTAGGAACAACGTTTAAATGCTGCTAATTACCTGAACTTCCTGAAGAACAAATTGCTGCTTTTAATGGAAGTCGTACCTCTGGAGACAAGGCGCAGAATGCTCTTTCGGCAGGATGGGATGCCTTCACATTTTGGTCATAAAGTTACAGATTACTTGAATCAGCATTATGGGAATCAGTGGATTGGTCATGGTGGTCCAATACCTTGGCTGCCGAGATCTCCAGACCAAACCCCACTTGATTTCTTTTTGTGCGGTCTTATGTAAGAGATGGTCTATAAAACCAAAGTTCAGACAAGAGAAGAACTCTTGTGTTGCATTATGGATGCTGCTGCGTACGTACTAGTCCACCCTGAAATGATCCAAAGGGCAGTAATCTCTTGTTTAAAATGAGCAATATTGTGCATTGAAAACCGTGGCAGACATTTTGAACAGCTAGCATAAGTTGTTTCTCGAAACGTACCAATAAATTCATCTGATTAATCCTCTCATGTATTTTTTCCTGCATGCACCTACAATCATCCATAGCTCCTCAATGGTTTGAAATAGGACCAATGTTGTATTCACTTTTTTAAATTGAACTTACCTCTTAAATCACCTCTTGAAGTATGGCAGACTGGTCGTGAAACACCCTTTATATAAGGCCCATTGAATATCTCTAGTTGATAGCTGTGTTTCTTTTGCTATGATGATAACATTTTTGAATCAATGTCATGTATTTATAATTTTTTTATTGGATGTTTGTATCATTTGCATTAGAATTGTGTTTTGGATTTTTCTGGCTATTGGAGTTTCCCTAAGATAAGTAATTCTTTTGTTTATTTGATTTTTAAGTGCTTATTCTTGAATCTCCAGCAATGCCAGCACCTTCAATCATAATTTTAATTGTGAATGTTTTGTGCAATTATGTAGTAGTAGGATGGACTGCAATATTTTTTTATCTGTAGAAACAAATATCAATTTTGTTTATTTATTGTTTTTCATTGTGAAAATTATTCTAAGGAATTAAAAATTATTCACAATATTTATTATTGAGAAAGATGTTGTCAAGAGCAACGTGCAAGTACTGTTTCTATCATATATTACCACACATTTTTCTCATAACATCCTTTAACCAGAGAATTTTCGATCTTGTCCTATAGCTGAAAAAATTCTAGAATAGGCACTTAAAAATAAAAAAATTGAAAGAAGTACTTCTCCCAGGTAATTCTAATAGCCATAACAAGACTATTAAAAACCAGATGCAGCTGTTGTCTGTGGTAATTCCCTGAAAGTAGATTCTAAACACCCTATCAAATTATTTATTTTGTAAGTTACTATTTCAAATAATTATCAAAGTTTGGAATGAGAGTTCCATTATTTTCTCAAATTTAAGAGTAAGCAAAAACCCTATTAGATAGTTAGTGAAGAATTGTTGGACTTTCTTTACAGTTGGAAACTCAATAACTATTAAAATTTCATTGCATATAAGGTATAATTCTTTCCTTTGAACTATTATAACAAACTTTATTTTTTCTTTGCCAGGAATCCAAATGAACCACAAGAGGCAGATGTTGCCCGTGGAGTAAGACAGGAAAGAAATCGTTTCCGTAACATAGATTGGGCAGCCTATGAGGGAATGCACAAAAAATATCTGAATTTAGGTATGTAAATGTACTTTTTTTTTTATTAGTGCAATCCATAGTATCATTCAAAACCCTTGCTCCATCATCCCCACAATGCATGAAGTTGTACTACATAAGTTCATATTTTAATTGGAAAGTTATCATCATTTTTGAAAAATCTTTTTCAAGTGACAAAATAAAATTGCAGAGCTTTGAATTCATAACCCTTTGTAAACCTTTTTTCTTATACAGTTCTTTTTTCCTTTTTATATTGTATAGAATATATGAAGTGTCTCAATATTTCTTCATTTGTTATCTTTTTTTTTTGTACACATCCTTGGGGAACATTTTAGATTTTACTGTCACAGTCAATCATTCCAAAAGGATTATCTGATCAGTCAGGAATGCATTGTGTATTTCAGTACAGTAAGAATTAGATGACTATCAATTACCTTTATTATATGGACCTGGATTTTTAAAAAATCATCAAATGTAATTGGAAATACATTGCTGTGCATGCATGTAAATACAAAATAATTTAATACCTTTTCATTCAAATAAAACTGTGAATTTTAATTCTTAATTTTTATTGTTTTGATTCCGATTTTATACTTCTAATTTCCCTTGCAGTTTTATTTCAACCTTCTGAACTAATAAATTAAAAACTTGTGCATGGCTGCCAAAATTTTAAGATCACATTCTAGTCCATAAACAAAGAATGTACAAATATCTAAAAAGTAATTTTCCAGAGAAAAGTGATAAAGTTTAAAGTATTAGGAGAATTATAAATTCCTGGAATTTCAATGACCAATATCTACAATCTTAATATACAGTGAAAACTGGTTAACACGAAATGCAAGGGACTGGCACAATTATTTCGTGTTATCCAAATTTCGTGAAAACAGTTTTGATGATAAAATTTTCCTTTTTCAAACATGGGAGTAGGTTTGTAGACAAATCCATGATACATATCAATAATGGGATTTAGTTAGAAAAATAATTCATTACACCATTTAAGTCAGGGTTGTCCAACCTTTTTGTGAGGGGGGCCACATTTCAAATTTTTCCTCACCCTAGAGCCAGTGAGCACATTTTATAAAGGTAAGTAAAAATTGTCCTGCTAATGTCTAGCATGGCGCAGTTTGAAGCATTAAGAGTGATTACAAATCATCCTTTAATCACATTAGGCCATGGAGACCTCTTGTATATAGGTGATGCTTTTATTATTTTATGGATATTTTTCATGATTTAAAAATATTGAAAAATAAAAAACAATTTAAAAATATATTATTCTTAGTACAACATATAAAATAAAAGTTATTATTACATACTAATGTGATGTTTGGCATTGTTGATTGCTAATCATTTTTCATACCTTTCAGATACAAAACCACGTCTTAAAAATCACTACCGTGCCCATCGGCTCTCCTTTTGGCTCAACCTTGTTCCTGACCTCCACCGTCCTGGAGGTGATGGGGTCCCTGCGACACATCACCTGCTTCCCTCTGACGTAGCCACCTTCGACAGCCAGTCTCCTCTCTTACCTCCTCAGCCTCCTCGTCTAAGCATTCCAGGAACCCATACGCCATTCAACCTTACTGCCCTGCTTGTACCCCCAAGAGGGCAATGGGAAGAAGAGGGATCAGAAGGTCAAATAGGGGAATCTGAAGCTGAAGCCGTAGCCTCTGCAGCTGCTTCTGGTCATGGACCTTTGAACAACAGAACACATGCTTCATCAGGCTCTGCACCAGCAGAGGCTGCAGCAGCAGCAGGTTCAGAAACAGATGATGGATTCGCTGCATACTCGACTGCTCTCAGTGTCACCATAGCAATAGGTTGCTCACTGCTCATACTAAATGTGCTCATATTTGCTGGTGTGTACTATCAGAGAGATAAGCATCGCCTTGAAGCAAAGAAACGCACAGAGAATGGACGAATGCCTAACATTAGCGGAGAAGTTGGTGACTCAGCCTCTTCATCAGGAGGACTGCCATCTGCAAAAGCCAGTCCACAAACGACAGCTGGCACCGGGAGGACACAACTGCCACCCCCGGAGTTTGCAGACCTCCCACACCACCACCACCATCACCACCATTCAGCAATGGCGGGGGCGGGACTGGTTGCCGTGCCGGTACCTGTTCCGCCCCCACCCAAGGTGTCCTCCGCATCCCCTGGTGCTCCACCTCAACTGCCTCAGAAGTCAGGCGCGACTTCCAATGAGACGGGTGCAAACAAGATGCCACGCTCAGAGTGTCAACCTCTGCTTCCTCAAGGCATTCAGTTGCTGCCACAGACCTTCAGGACATCTCCGGTTGTTCCATCTGCTACTGCTACTGTCAAGAAAGCTCACCAAAGGCAAGCAGGTAAAGTAGGATGTAATGCAGAAGAGCTTAGGGTCTAGTGAGTGGAAGGAAGGACACAAAATCAAAGTTGTTTGATCCTCCCTTCAGAACGATGTGCACATCATTGCTGGAGTATCTTGAATTCACTAAATTTGTATAATACACAGGGAATAATGATATGTGAGTGTTTTTTTATCAATACAGTTTGTGTGTCACTTCCAAAGTGGAAAATTTTAAGTCTTATTTTAATTATTTGCACCAAGTGAAATACTAGAGTAAGAAAAGGTGCTATATGGTTTTTTTCAGATTTAAATATGAAACAATATACCAATAGACATCAATGAAAATTTTCATTGCTGGTGTTATTAGGCTGAGATTGAAATTATAAATACTGTCTTGATTTCATTCAACAAATAATGGACCAACCTGGAAAGTGAAGTGTTCAGTTGAATCATGGAAACAATACTTCATCAAAATTTTTTAATTTATTTTTTTTTTGGCTCAGTGCCACTTTCCAAGACTTGTTAGTAGAAACAGAAAAAACTGATATTTTCCAAATACATGATATGAGATGTGAGGATGAAAGAGTGCAATGAAAATAATTATGAGTGCAGAGAAAAATTAATACTGTTTAATAGGAAGATAACAGAAACTCTTTTGAATGGACAAAAAGTGATTTGTTAGCAATTGAAGGATATGTGGTACTTCCATAGCTGGAATTTGCTATGAAAAATAACAAAGTTTAATAAATAACATTAATAATTTTCATTTGAGTGCAATAATTTACCCTCAAAAATATGTACCCATTAAAGTTTGCTGAAGAGGCAGAGATTTCTTGAAAAATTGTTCTAAAAAATAAAACAGATTTTAACCCCTCTATGATGGAGAAGGATTTAATAATTCCCTCGTGAACGGACAAAGGAGTTTTTTAAAAAAAACATGAAAAAGTTGCGAAAACGTGAAATTTGGAAAAATTTTAAAAAATCATAACTTTTGATGTTTTCAATTTATTTTGATGAAATGTTTTATGTAGTTACATAAAACATGAAATTTTTAAACAGTATCATTTAAAATATCATGTATCACACACAAACATTGCTACATAGAAGCGAATTAACAGTAATCGTTTAATTTTACGGTGCGCGTTCGTAGTTTATATAATTTTCAGCATAGCATGCACTATGAAAGGTATTGACATTAAATCTTATTCAAAGAAACATTTAAACATTACTAAACATTTCATTTGCTGAATGTACCTATCTAAACCAATTAGGTGAAAAGTTTGCCTCATGTCAACTTTTCCATGTCTTGACTGGAAATTTTTAACTAAATGTTGTATTTATGATTTTTTTAAAGGCGTTCCATTAATAATATAAACGTTTTAGTTATGCAGTCATCATTCTTAATCATTACAGAATTCACATAGAAAAAATGGTTACATTTACTTCATTAGAAGCGGAGATATGTTCATAAATGATTTTAGACGTAGAGTACGTCAATTTTTCTAAAGGTACTTATTAGCTCACAAGTACTTTCCCCATTTTTTAGAAAGGATCTGTAGTATTTCTCTGTTCTAGCGATTGTTTCGACATATTTCCATGGAAGAAGGATAGGAAGAGAAGATTGTACGTTCTTTCGTACCACGGTAGATGTCTCACGACACTGCAATCGCAACGACATCTGTACACCAATTTGGCATTGTCAGTTTCTCCCTGGAAGTAAGGAAGAGTACTTGTGCTTAGAAAACGTTTTTCAGCTATGGCCGCGATGATGGACAGTGAGAAATACTGCACTAACAATAAACGTAAACGCAGTGTTTATTGTGCGGCTTCATGGTGCGGGAACTCTTTTTCGGATGTAAGACAGATATGCCAATATCCTTTTTTTACTTTCCTAAGGATCAAAAGAGGTAAGTATCTTATGATGCTTTATTTTATTCAATAGTTTAGGATGTTACTGATAGTTTGGCACCATGTGCTTACATGAAATTTATTTTTAGAGCCCATGAGTGGTTAAAATTCTCACTCCGTGAAGATCGGTTTGGTTCTGAAATAAAAAACCTTCGCTTGTGTAGCGATCATTTTAAAGAAGATGATTTTAAATGTAGGCATCCTCGCACGCTACTGAAGCAAGACGCAATCCCCAGCGTGACTGAGGCCGCAGCATGCTCCTAACATGGTACGTATATGAAAATTATTTCTGATTATTCAGTTATGCATTCCTATAACTTATGTGTATTAATGACTTGCACTAGTATTTAACATGTATAGCTAGCAATGTTAACACAAATTATACTATATATTTGGGATTCAGTAAAGTTATTGTATTTGAAACTATGCAATTTCTCCCATCGCTGAGGAATGAGGTATTATTTTTTTAAATAATTTTCTTTTGAATTAAATGAGGTAATTGTTTATTGGAACACATTTAAAAAACCTAGCCAACCGATTTCGATAATGTTTTCAGTAAAACATTTTTCCGACCTCGAAAGGACAAGGGCAACACTCGAGCCTTCTGCTTTATTTTGAACTATTTTGATGTTATAATTGTGTTAAATGATAAATAGTTAAATCATTTTAAAGTTAACTGTGTTTAATGTGCTACAAATTACTGAAGAGGACTGTTGTTTTACTTATTGTTAGTGACTTAAATTTAATTCTGCTTTGTATCGAAATAAAGAAGTGCTTTCTTTCCCTCATTTTTAGTTAGTGCAAATTTGGATGATGCATCAACGTTGTAAATGGACTGTTCCATAACCAATGCTTTAGGTTTGTGTAAATAATTCTAATTTTTTTGTAACATTTTCTATAAATTATAAACGCTTCATTGCCTACATTAATGTACTTTTCATTATTTATTAGCTGATAACAAAAATCTGGAGGAGGTGATTGATACATCCAGTGTTTATGAGGTGGAAAGAGAAAAATCACCTGACAGGAGAACTGAAGAAGGAATGGGTAAGTTTTGTGTTTTATTAGAAATAGCTCAAATTCTTTGAGGTTACTTTGTAAACTACGTATACCAATTTGCTCATTCCTTTTTTTGTGATAAACCCAAATTAATGAGAATAAAGTATTCTGTAAAGTGTTAAAAAGTGTGTATCCTTGGTGATTGTTAATGTCCTACTACTACTACTGTTATTACAGTCATTATTCATCAGAGTTCAGATGAAGTCCTGAATGCTCCAAAAACTCCTACCACCCAGTAAAGAGGAATGTAATGAGTAAGTTTATGTAACAAATGTTTTGCATTTATAGACTTGTGAATATTTTCAGAAAGATTCTTTATCAATTAAATGTTTGTTACAGCAAGCTTGAATTCAACACCAAGGTGTTATCAGAGCAGACCTACTCCAAGGACTGCTAGGCAGCTGGTGTCATACCACCTTGCTTAGATCAAGCCAGCATCGAGTTAGTCATAAAATAAAAACAGAGAGCTCCAGGGCAGAAAAGGAAAATTTTATGGCAAATTGTAAAAAATATTTGCCAAAGTCTTATCAAAATTTATTCATGGCCCAAGTGAGGTTGAGCATGAGGAAGAAGTCTGGTAGGCGCTGGTCACCATTTATGAAGGCTTTTGCCTTAAGTTTGTATTATCATGGACCTAGAGCATATAGGTTCCTACAGAAAACACTTTGTCTTCCATCGGTGAGGTCATTACAAAACTGGCAGAAAGAGGTTATAGTTCAACCAGGCATTGATAACAATGCTTTGATTGTACTGAAGGACTATTCCAAAAACATTACAGAGACTGATTTAGCTGTAGCTTTAGTTATAGATGAAGTTGCAATTAAGGAAAATTTATTTTATGATACTAGAATAGATAGTGTTGTAGGCTTTTGCAATTATGGTAATAATGTAATCAATTCTGTCATTGGAAATCAATGTTTAGTTGCTATGCTCAAAGGAATTAATAAGAAGTGGAAACAATGTTTAGGCTATTGGGTAACCCACAACAGCACAAATGTAGGTGTATTACAAAGAGTAGTTTTAGATTGCATTCATAAAGTTAGTTCCATAGGTTTTAAGGTTAAGATTTTGATTTGTGACCAGGGACCACACAATCTCAGCTTGTGTGGGAAATTGGGTGTGACCTTAGAGGTTCCGTTTTTTGAGGTTGGTGGGGAGAAAACATATTTTATGTTTGATCCTCCCCATCTCCTTAAATCAATCCAGAATAATTTAGTGAAATATAATTTTAACTTTGATGGTAGGTTAGTGAAATGGTGTCATTTCAAAACATTGTTTGAGTTGACTGATCCTCTCAAGCTTAAAATGATACCAAAGATTAAAAAGATCCACACTGATGTCAGGGCTTTAAAAAAATGAAGGTTAAACTGGCATCTCAAGTCTTCAGTCGAAGTGTGAGTTTTGCCATTTGTGCTTTTTTTGGGATGAAAAAACTCAGTAGCAATGCACTAAACACTGCTAATTTCTTTGAGTTTATGGATAATTTATTTGATATGTTTAATAGTAGTCAGTTAAGGTGCCATCCATTCAAGTATCGCTTTGCAATGATGGAGGGGAGTCATAAGGAATTTTTAAGAAAGGCCCTCACAAAGTTAAAGGCCAGCTATTTTGTTGTATGTAAGCGACAACCTGCATGCATGAATGGGTGGCTCATTAGCATAAATAGTTTGTTAGGGTTGTATTCAAGGTTAAAGGATCGTTTTGGTATCCCAAAACTTCGCACTAGAGTTTTGAATCAGGATGCCTTAGAAAATATGTTCTCTGTGATCCGACAGCAACACGGGTGCAATGATAACCCAACAGTAATACAATTTGGAAGAGGATTCAAGCATCTGTTGCTCACCTATCTTTCCAAATTGTCTAATGATAGTAATTGTGAGTTAGATCTAGAGCAGTTTTTAGTTAGGATTAGTGATTTTCTTTCTAAGAGTAGCGATACTTGTAGTAATAATAATTGTAGAACTGATTTTCAGGAAGTAGATGTTAATTTTAATGATATTGTTGATGTTAATTTAGAATTAGAAAAGTTAAATGTTATATATTATGTATCTGGCTTTCTCTTTAAGATGTTTTTCAAACGGCATGCTTGTTCATCTTGCAAGGAAGCAATGCTAAATCCTTCTACTACCACGGTGACCCCCGACGATTTTCCCGTCCCCGAAGGTTTTCCCACTCCCGACGGTTTTCCCGCTCCCGGCGGTTTTCCCGCTCCCGATGTTTTTCCCGCCCCCAAGATATTCCCGCTCCTGGCGATATTCCCACCCCCGTCATTTCCCGTCCCAAAAATTTCCCTCTCCCGACGATTTTCCCGCCCCCGACGATTATCCCGCCCCCGACTTCTTATTCCGCCCCCGATTGGTTTTTCCGCCCGCGACTTTTTTTTCCGACCCCGACTTTTTTTTCCGTCCCCGCCTTTTTTCCCTTTTTTTTCCGCAATGACTTTTTTCCAGCCCCCGACTTTTTTTTCTGCCGACTTTTTTTCCGCCCCCGACTTTTTTTCCGCCCCCGACTTTTTTTCCGCCCCCGACTTTTCCCTCCCCCGACAATTTTTCCGCCCCCGACGATTTTCCCGCCCCCGACGATTTTCCCGCCCCCGACGATTTTCCCGCCTCCGAAGATTTTCCCGCTCCCGAAGATTTTCCCGCCCCCGAAGATTTTCCCGCCCCGAAGATTTTCCCGCCCCCGAAGATTTTCCCGCCCCCGGCGATTTTCCCACCTCCGGCGATTTTCCCGCATTCAACTTTTTTGCCGCCCCCGACTTTTTTCTCGCCCCAACTTTTTTCCAGCTTCTGACTTTTTTCCCGCCCCCAACGGTTTTCTCCCCCCCCCACCCCCATGGTTTTACCGCCCCTACGATATTCCCGCCCCCGTCTATTTTCCCGCCCACTGCGATTTTCCCGCCCCCAGCGATTTTCCCGCCCGCGGTGAATTTCCCGACCCCAACTTTTTACCGCCCCCCACATTTTCCTGACCAGACTAATTTCCTGCCCCGACTTTTTTTCCGCACCCGATATTTTCCCGCCCCCGATATTTTCCCGCCCCCGGTTTTTTCTCTCCCTTAATTTTTCCCTCCCTCGACATTTATTCCCGCCCCCGACTTTTTCCCGCCTCTGACATTTTCCCGCCTCTGACATTTTCCCGCCTCTGACATTTTCCCGCCTCTGACTTTTTCCCTCCTCTGACTTTTTCCCTCCTCTGACTTTTTCCCGCCTCTGATTTTTTCCCGCCCCCGAATTTTTCCCGCCCCAGAAATTTATTTCAGCCCCCGACTTTTTTCACGCCCTCGACATTTTCCCGCCCCCGTTTTCTTCCCCCCTTTAATTTTTGTCCGCCCCCGACATTTTTTCCCGTCCCCGACTTTTTACCCGCCCCCGACTTATATATGTATATAAAATACACACACACACACACATCAATATGGTGGACAGCGATACACAGCGTACTTCTTGCTCCTGCAATAATCCTGTTTTAGAGGACAATTCTCTGCATTGTGGTGGTTTTTTCATCATGAATGCACTGATATTTCTGATCTCGAATTTCTTGTTATTAAAGCCAAGAAATCAATTTTCTGGTTGTGCAATTCCTGTGTGACTGTCCCGGTTGATATTATTTGCACTAATAAACCAAGGGAGGATGTAGTGAGTGAAATTTTTAAGGTGCTGGAAGTACTTTCCAAGCACATGGATTCTTTTGAAAGCGATTTGAGCACTAGGTCATCTGATAAGTCCTTAGTTGATAATATCTTGATGAAATCTTCATGTCAGTCTCTGGCTGAAGTTGTTGCCAGGCAAACAAACAGTGCTAGCAGCATCAATCCATAAAATAAACCTGATGCCAAGTTCAAGAAGATACTCTAAGAAAAAATTCTTCGTGTGTGGCAGCTTTGTCGATGACACAAACAAAGAAAATTGCTTTGGAGTCCCGCGCAAAGCTTGGCTATACTTGAGCCATGTTAAAAGTGAAACCTCTAGCGATTGTATTGTTACGTACTTAAAGTCCAAATTTGGTAATTATGATTTTTCATGTGAGTTAATTTCAACTAACGAAATTGGCTGCTCCTTTAAGTTGGGAGCCAATTATTTGCTCATCCGCGATCTATATAAAAAAGATACTTGGCCCTCCGGTGTGAGAGTTAGTAAACTTAAGTTCAGCTCCATAAGCGAAATTTGGAAAATGAGCGATGAGTCTGTGTCTTCTATATGTTTGAATAAGGTTGAAATAGTGGGTAAAGATGCCCCTACAGTTCTTACTGTTGGAGGCAGTATTACGACTGAAGTGACTACAAACGCACCTGCTATCGACAGCAGAATCATGTGCTCCATAACGGGTAACTTGAAACCCAAAGTTAAGTCAAATCATTCCTGTCTAAATGGCACCAACTCTCCTCTCAAATTGTTGTTCCATAATGTTCAAAGTCTGCATAACAAGTTGATTGATATTGACTTTCTTCTTTAATTCTCATTATAAAAATGTTAACCATTTGTGTTTTGTTGAACACTGGTTAAAAAATCTGATGTGGCCAACACATGACTTTCTCCATATTTGGGGTATAGATATTTAAATTATTATGAATAGCATTATGAGGCAAAATTATTATTTCGTATCGTAAAAGAATACAGTCGTCCTTATTGCCGTAAATTACGTATATTTTGAATATGTTTACAGAATTCACCGTTACATGGTGCTGGCGCTGTATACTGGAAATTACGAAAAATTTGAATATCTCCAAAATTTGCTTCAAACACAATCTGGAAGAAATGTTATTCTCTACAACTTTGGTCTTCACGAAGATTACCAATAATGACGTTTTTAAGGAGATATTTGACAGAAACTGAAAAAATCGATTATTTATAAATAATTCCTAAACAATAACTGCTATGGAAAATTGTTTCAAATGAAAGTTGTAGGAAATTACATTCTCTATAACATTTGCATAGAATTGCATATACAATAATGATGTTTTAATGGAGAAATCGCAAAAACCGAATTGGGTTTAGAATAAACCTCGACTTGCGGTTAACCGATATTGTCCAAAAACTAATCAGTTTTTTTTTGCTCATGCTAAAGTGTTATATATGAAGTTAGGTAATGATATGGCAAGTACTTTTTGAGTTAGAGCACCCACAATCACATACATCCATCCATCCACACACACACACACGAACATCATTCTAAAAATAGTCTAAACGTGTTCTAGGGAGCTCAAAATGTGTATTTCAGTTGAAATCTCGAAGTTGATTTTTTTCGTGATCACAATACTTTCCCATTACTACGTATGGAGAAAGTAAAAATGATGAGATAAACAGCATTAGGATTCCTGGTTTTGTTCTTGCTAGTGCATCATGCCGTGTTAATTATAAAAATGGTGGTTCATGTATTTTTGTTAGAGAGAATGTGGCCTTTAAACCTCTGTCTTTTACTGATATACAAAGTGTTGATAAGGCCTTTGAATATTCGATTGTCAAAGTAAAAAATTTTAATTTATTTTTTCCTGTCTATATAGGTCTCCTGATGGGGAATGTTTTCATGGAAAATCTAACTCTTCTTTTAGAAAAAATGATTGTTAAGTGTTACAAAATAGCCTTACGTGGCAATTTTAATATTAATTTTAGTAATGATTTGTGTGCTAAAGTTAAAGATATGAATGTTTTATTTAACTCTTTTGACCTTCTAGTTGCAAATTACACACCAACCTGGGTGTCTAAATTAAAGTCATCAGTTATCGATCAAATTGTTACTAACCTAAGTACTGATGAGTTTTATGTGAATGTCTTTGATTCTCAGACCACAAAGTGATTGGTATGGACCTTTCCCCCCCTGATCTTTCCAATGATAGTTGCAAGTTTTCCTGGATTCATAAAAGGTACTTCACTGATGATCTTATCCATTTATTTTGTTTCCATCTTAATGAATTTTGGGATGAAGTTTTTTCCTTGGATAATCTTGATGATAAAGTAAATACATTTGTAGATAAATTTGTTTACTACTTTGAATCAGTTTTTACAGTCAAAAAGTGTAAAATAATGTTGAGTGAAATGAATAAATGAAATTGGTTAACTCTGGAAATTGTCAGCAGTTTTTACTTTACATAAGTAAATAATGTTTACATTCATTCTTTACTTTTGATATGTTTTCCAGTGATTTTAGTGTAATTGGTAATTTATTAAATATAATTGGAACTATTACTTTTAAACTGTTTCTTCCATATGAGTTATAATGCATAGGTACTTTGTACATAAGCATGTCACGGCGTGCCATAGAGTCGGGACTATTCTTCGGTATTTTATATTTTGATTTAAAATAATTATCTATTATTATTATAAATTTGAGTAATTTATCAATATGTAGAATAGATAACCGTTCATAAACTAAATCTATATTTTCGTTATGTAAACCTGTATCTATTAATTTAACCATTCTATTTCGGTTTCTGTCCAATATATTCATATAGCATTTTTTTTAATATCCCCATATAGTAATTCCATACCTTATAATAGATTCATACAATGAATGTTATATCAGTTTTTTAACATTAGTAGGCATTAGATTCTTAACACAATACATCTGATAATTATTCTTTCTTAGAGTACTATTCAGTTTTTTAATATGGGTATCAAATTTAGAATTCATATCTATAATTATACCAAGATATTTATAGTTGTGTACCTGTTCTAATTTTTGACATTTGCATTGATTATTAAAAGCAGCATGCAGACAATTATGAGTGTGCATAGTTAGATTAATTTCCTTATAATTAGATATTCTACTACAAATGTACATTACTTTAGTTTTATTATAATTTACCAACAACTCATTATCATGTGACCATTTAATAAGTTGATCTAGTGCATTTTGCATCTTAAATATTGCAGTCTCAAGTATTCTGTCACATGCAATAATTACAGTGTCATCAGCATAAAGTAATTTGTTGACATTAGTTATCCTATTAAAGATGTCATTTACATAGAGTATATATAGTAAGGGTCCTAGCACTGATCCTTGTGGAACACCCATATTTGCCGTGCCCTTTATACTTAATATTTTATTGAATTTTACAATTATCGATCTATCACTTAAGTAATTATTAAGACAATCCCAAATAGAACCCCTTATTACCATGTCATTTATTTTCCTTAACAAACTTTTGATACTAATGGTATCAAAGGCTTTAGTATAATCAATAAAGGTAACTACCATGGGCGTCGGCAGGGGGGGGCAAGGGGGGGCAATTGCCCCCCCCTGGAAATGTGTAAAAACGTAAATATTATATTAGATATTATTTTAAAATTAAAAAAACTGGGCATGCGAAAAAACTTAACACGTTGAGTAAGGATGGCGAGAATTCTCGCTCCCAACTTCGGTCTTACAGCAGGAGCGGCCACCCAGCTCATAGAGACATATTTGCGAAAAATGGAGGGAAGTATAAAGCAAAACAAAGGTAACATGTGCGGGTCGGATCCGCGAGGTAGTTTTTACAAGCTTTCCGTCTCCCTTGTCTCCGAGGATGAAGGAAAAAAGGGATGTTTTCAAGAAAGTGGGGGAGGGGGGGATTCTCCACATTGGTCCCATCGGCATATTTGACCTAAAAGGACATGCGGCATCCCTGATTCCAGCGATTCTGTTTCCCTCTTATTTATATTATGAAGACAGAATTTTCCCCTTTCCACTCTCTGAGAATCCGTGAGTTGCAAAAATATTTTCAAGCACTCTTTCAGATGTTTCTAAAGGAAAAGAATAATTGGAGGACAGGAACCGCTGTACCGTCTTTGACTGCTTATTTCTGTATGGAAATTCCATGACCACCCGCATGCGCCTTTCTTCTGAATGGGAGGACACGTATGCGAAGATCATAAATGCTACTGCTGGCAGTCTTTCCTTCTTTTTGAAGGTTTTAGATTTTATGACCTTACGGGTGGCTAGAAAGAAATCTTACCGACGCGTCGGCAAAAGTCGTGACGTTCCCAAGAAAACTTTCTGACACGTGTTTTACACATTGGTCTCTACACCCTCTCTCCTTTTTCTTTTAAAATTTCTCGAAAAAGAAATTACTTCAAGAGCCTCAGATTTTCTTAGTTTGTGGAAGAAGTAACATCGCAGAGAGAGTGAGTCGTGTCGTACTTTTGCAGTAAGAGTATGTGCATTTTGCGTAAAAATTAATAGGACTGGTTAGTATTTTAACTCGTGAAATATTTTAATTATTTGTTTTTAATTTCTTTGGTTTCGCTTTTGGAGTTTTTGTGAGAGAAACTGTTTTAATTTTGGTAGAAGGATATCCTAACGATTCAGATCTTCTCATCACTACGTGGGACATCTTCACTCACAACATTGTCAGTACATCGTCTTCCATTGGAGAGGTTAGTTTGAATTTAATGAACTGTTCCTGTTTATATTAAACTTCTTTTAGTAATTTGATTTATTTCGAGAGATTTACTTCAATTATTTCTCGGTGTATTGTGACATTTCTCGGAATAATTTTAAAGATAGAAACTAGCATAACAAGTAAAAGTCGCAGTTATATTAGATTGTTACGACTGGTAAAGCAATATTCAAATAATTGTTTAATTTTATTGTACATTAAATACATAATTCAACGTGTAAAAATGTTATGTCAGACAAAATTTAGGCTTGCCTTTTTGATACAAAGACGCTTTATATTTGACTCAGTAATAGAAAGAACTTCAAAAAGTTCTTCAACTACGTTCTTTATACATGTCCTTTTAATATTTTTAATATGAGCCGTTGACGAACAACTTAATTCGCATAAATATGTTATTGAATTTGGAACGTTATGTCGATGGCATATTCAGATATTGAAGCATATTCACACCTTTAGCTTTAAGCCAAAATACATCTATAGGTAGCATAAAAATTTTAAGTGGTATGATCGTTACTAAGGTCAATCAATCCCTCTCGTAGTTTCATGATAAATTCCTTGCATCATAAAATTAATTCGAGTTTGTTTGTTTAAAACGCTTTTAAAAATTAAATATACTCGGAGTGTGCGGCACACTAGTCCCTTCCTCTCGGCAAACTAATGCGCCACGGCACACCGGTTTAGAACCACTGCTTGAAGTTAATTTCGAGAGGATATTCAGTACAGTGATAATATAATTCATAGTGATTCATTGATGTGGATTTGTGGTCAGTTGGAGGTCGGTTAAGTAAAATTTTCCCGGGTTGGGAAAAATTCGTCCGCCCCTGGGTAATAGGCATTTTTGTGTTTTGCCCCCCCCTGCAAAAATTTCTGCCGACGCCCATGGTAACTACTACATGATTACCTAAGTCTAAGTTTCTATTTATAATATTTGCAAAATCTTCTAACAACAGTTTTGTGCCACGTCCTTTTTGGAAAGCATATTGATTTTTAGAAATAAGTTTGTTTCAGGATAAAATCCATCATTATAATTGAAAAATATTTTCCATTATTTTACTAATAGTAGGGAGTATAGATATCAGCCTATAATTATTCATATTGGTATAGCTTCTCCCTTTATGGATGGGTGTAATCATTGCTATCTTTAAATTATCTGGTACTATTCCTTTTTCTAAGCTACAGTTTATAAGTTTAGTTATTAATGGAAGTAATATTTCATTATTTTTAATATCCAGTATCCGTATCCCATCATATCCACCCGAGGCATTTTTTAGTGTTTTAACTATATATTTTATTTTATCTATTGTTGCATCAGATATATATATATATATACTATTTTCTTGCATAGGATAATTAGCTCTACTAAAAAATTTTTCATTACTTTCAACTTTTTATTTTGATACTTCAGTTGTAAATTGACATTTCATTCTTTCAGCAAATTCATCACTGCTTAACATATTTCCAAACTTTTTTATTATTCTTTCTTCATAATTTAGAATTGTTGATCTACCTAATATTTTGTTTATTTCGGTCCACATTAATTTACTATCTTTTATTCCAGAAAATTTATTTGTATAGTAGTTTATCTTGGCCAATTTTATTTCCTTTGTTACCTTATTCCTTAAGTTTTTGTAATGTTGTTTATAAGTTAAAAATAATACTGACCTCAAAAATCAATATATCAATTTAAATAGAAATTTTAGAAGAATTTTATTGTTGAAGAAGCTAAATCTAACAGTAATGATAAACTTATTGCAAACTATAACAACATTTCTAAAACCACGTGGTCTATCATAAACAAAGAGCTTAACAAGAAAGTAAACCCATTGAATACTAACCTTGAGATTCTTAGTGATGGTCAACTGATTTCAAACACATTAGATGTGGCTAACATTTTAAATGATTATTTTATTGAAACCTCTAGTACAGTGGTCTTCAACCTTTTTTGAGTCACCGCCCACTTTTACCATATGTTGTCCTTTGAAATAAGTTCACCGCCCACCCAGTGGCGTAGTGAGGGTTTCTGGCGCCCGGGGCAAAGAATAATTTTGCGTCCCCAGTAGCAAAGCGATTTACGGAGGTATGGTAACCCTAATACTAGTGGGATTGTCGTCAGATGAGATTGCCGAATACGGTCTCAGTGGTAATAACAGTGTTTAAAAATTTATGATTTTATATATTTGATAAAATTAAACTTAAACGCTTCGCTGCTTCTGCGAGAGACGCCGACCACCCTCATGGGCCTTTCGATTTTACCGCAGCATGGATACATTGTCGCTAGTATAGTATGATATGATACTGTAGTTATCGACGAACGAATTGTAATAGTTGTACAGAATGTGTGTGCGTATCATTAAGCTTTTTTATAGAATTTTATTTTTCAGGGTAAAAATTAGAATAGCATTTGTTGAGTTCTTTAACGCCCACCAAAAATCCAAAAACACCCACTGGTGGGCGCTATCGCCCACCTTGAAGACCACTGCTCTAGTAGTATTGCTTCTGGAATTAATTCCAGCCTGGATAGTGTCTTAAATATCCCTGATCTTCCCCAAATTTCAGAATCCAACATCCTACCTTTCCTGTTTCCCATAGTGAAATTCTTGAAATTGGCCAATTATTTAGTAGCAAATTGTCATCTGGTATTGATAATATTCTTGACAAAATTCTAAAAATTGCTATACCACACATTGCTCATATATTAGTGTTCTTATGTAACATTTCTTTATCACAAGGTATTTTTCCTGGAAGGTTTAAATTCAGCAAGGTGAAGCCCATGTTTAAAAAGAGTAATACCTCTGACGTTTGCAACTATAGACAAATTAGTCTACTCTCTTGGTTTTCAAAAACATTTGAAAAAGTAATGCTGAAACGGTTACTTAATCATCTAGATATGAATACCATTTTTAGCACTCAGCAACATGGCTTTAGGAAAAAGTCAACTTCATCAGCTTTGTTTAATTTTGTGACAGAAACCTTAAATGCTATTGACTCCAAACATTTGTCTAGATCTAATTAAAGCATTTGATATTGTTAACCATGATTTAGTATTGCAAAAGATGGCTCTTTATGGTATTTCAGGAGAAATGGTTTCGTTCTTATCTTTCTGGTAGATCTCAAGTGATTGAGGTGCCCTACTTTCACAATACACCCACTCCCTGACTTACGTAAAGGTTCCGTTCTGTGAACTCTTATGTAACTCGAGTTTTACATAAGCTGGATTTCACTGTATTGCCTACGGTAGAAGCCGCGGCTGCTGTCAATTCTTACCTCCACCGCAATATGCAGTATCACTTTGCACATATTAATTGTATATTGTTGAAACGCTGTGCAATCCCTCGCTGTAACCGCAAGTTGTTCCTGCCTAGCAAATGGCAGCAATATTGGTAGTTGGTGGTAGTTGGAATGGCGGACCATAGATGACACTACAATCGGTGATAGAGATATTTAACGCTAGAAAACTAAGACGGCAATTTGCAACATTGTTTATATCTCGACTGTGGATCGGATTTCTGACGGCTCGCTTTCTGTACCTTCTTAAGTATTACAAAGTATAAATTTGGTATAAATAATTTCATCTTCACTTCTGCCGTTCACTTCAGACAGTGACATCCTCGTGAAATGTACGACGCCTTAGTGATACCGTTTGAGTTTCTTGGAGTGGAACTTCATATTTTCTTCTTCATACATATACCCAAACCTGTATGGGTATGCAGGAATCACTTGATGAATTAATGAAATGGTCTTCAAATCATGGATTATTAATAAACATAAAAAAGTCTAAGACAATGCATATTGCAAATAGAATGTCTAAAATAAGAAATGTTAAGGTTAAATTACATGATGCAATGTGCTTAGTGCAGGGATATAAAAACGGATGTAACTGTACATTTTTAGAACAAGTAAATGAATATAAATACCTAGGATTACTTATTGACCAAAACTTCAAATTTGATAAACATATTCAAAAGGTTAACTCAAACTTGAGAAAATTAAGTTATCAAATATACCATCTGAAGGATATTTTACCCACTAAGATCAAACGGATAATTTATTTTTCCTTGGTGGAGGCTAATCTGAGATATGGAATCACTGTTTGGGGTAATACTAGCAAATGTTATTTAAATCTACTGATAAAAAACGAGGAGAGAATTGTGAAATTAATTAATATAAAATTGATTGAATGTCCTATACAAGAAATATTTTATAATCTAAAAATTTTACCACTACATGATTTATATAAATATATCATAATTCTAGATAACTACTTCAATTCGAAACATAAATCGATAAAAATATGTGATCAAAGTATGGCAAGAAGAAATCCAATGTACTTTGAGATTCCTAGATACTATAATTTGAATGGCAGGAACACTCTTAAAGTGACTGTTCCAACAATATTTAATAATTTACCACATCACTTTAAAACATTCTCAACCTATTCTGAAGTTAAAATTAATATCAAAAATTATTTTAAAAAATACAACTAACAGTAGATTTGGATATCATTATCTTGCAATTTTATTATATTAAATATAAAAAGCACTCAAATTGATCACTACGGCACCTGCTGACAAGTCATAATTTGACTTAGCAGGACCTCACCGAATATTAAGTTCATAATGAACTTTCTCTTTCTTTCTTCTCTTTATATATTTGTGTACATTATATACTTTTGGATGTCTGCTTACATATTTCCATATTTCCGTAAACATTTTGTTTACAGATATATTTTGATTGCAATAGTATATATATGTTTATATCTGATGTATGTATGTTATGTATGGGAATTTATTTGTTCATATATCTTATTCTGAGATATTTTTCCTTCTTTTTTTATGGTAAATGAGAATTTTGTTTTTTTTATAAGTTAATGATTTGTAAGCCAGTTATAATTTCTGTAATTCTGTATTACATCTATATTGTATTGTAAACTTTAAACTTTAATAATAAACTTTGAATAACTAGAATAACTAACATTCTTGGGCATCAAGGTTGACATATTATTCAAATGGAACTTTCATTTAGACTATTCGGCATCTGAGTTAAGTAAAGTTATCTTTCAACTTAAGATTCTTAGACTTAGTACCAGTATTAATATTCTGAGATGTGTTTATTTTTCAAATTTTCATTCATGTTTGTCCTTTGGTATCATTTTTAGGGGGAGGGGGTGCTTCAAATAGTACTATTTCAATTTTCAGATTGCAAAAAAGGGCAATCCGAACTATTTTGAAATTGAACTCCCATGAATCTTGCAGGGGTCATATTCAGGAGCTTGATATCTTGCCTCTGTCAGTGTTACATATTTATGAATTAATTTTGTATGTAAAAAAGAAATTAGCTTGTCTTAAATTCTAGTTTGCACCACCATAACACAAGGTCAAAGGATGATATTCATGTATTACAAAGGCATTCTGTTCTCTGCACAATTGTCCTCATGATCAAGGCATTATGTATTATAATAGTTTGCCACCAGCACTAAAAAATATTGAATCGATTGCCTCATTTAAAATGCAACTTAAGACCTTTATGTTAAAGCACTGTTTATAGTGTTGATGAGTTTCTCCTGTTATGTAATAAACCTGGTATATTATAGCATTACTGAATATCTACTACAGGAAATTATGGTGTTCTTTATATGTTTGTGTTATTATGTGTTTGTCTTTTTTTCTGATGTGTGCTATGTCTTACTGACCAACAGCATTAATAAAGTTACTATTATTATGTGTTATTTTCTCAAAATTTTAATTTTGGTATTAATTTAGTAAGACGGGTGTGAGCCACCTCTTATTAAATCTGTCTATTGTGTTAGAAATTTTCTGACAATATTGCGTTTTTAATATAACCTGTTTCTGTATTTGTTGGTGTACGAATGTGTTTAGATTGAGTTGTTTGAGATTTGTGATGAATGTATGTGGTGTGATACCAGTGATGGATATTATAAAAGGTATGATATGAACTTTGTCTTGTTTCCAGATTCTTTCTAATTCTATTGCTAGAGGAGTATATTTTTCTATTTTCTCATTATATTTGAGTTGTATGTTTAAGTCATTAGGAACAGCGATGTCAATAAGGTGGGTAATTTTTTGTGTCTTGTGTTGAAGTGTAATATCTGGCCTATTGCAAACTATTGATTTATCTGTATGGATGGTGAGATCCCAGTATAATTTGTATTCTCCATTCTCGAGTATGGTTGAGGGTGTATATTTGTAGTAGGGGGTGTTTTCTTCTGTTAGGTTATATTTATTGGCTATTGCTTGATGTATAATTTTTGCTGCTGCATTATGTCTGTCTGTATATTCTATTCCAGCTAGTAATTTGCATCCTCCTGCTATATGGTCTATAGTCTCTTGATGTTGTTTACATTTCATGCAGTTATCATTTTGTATAGTTGTATCATTTAGGATATATTTTTGATAATTTTTTGTTGCTATCACTTAGTCCTGTATTGCATTGAGAAACCCTTCTATTTCTGGGAATAGCTGCTCTTTTTGAAGCCATTTATATGTATCTTGTTTACTGATGTTTTCATTTTTGATATTGTAAGTGTTTTCTATGGAGTTTTTCTGTGTCCAGTTTTCTTTTTTCTGTTTTTCATATTGGATGTCATTGTGTGTGTCATATGCATGATTTTGTTTGGATATATTAAGGGGTGTATAATTTTTGTCTGCTTTTACTATTGCTTTGTGTAATGGTGTATCTTTGCTGTGAAAATATCTTCTAAGTGATTGTATCTGTTTTGCATATAATGATTGTACATCTATTAAACCTCTGCCTCCATCTTTACTGCTCAATGTTATTCTTTCTTTACATAAGTTAGGATGTAGTTTTCTGTATTTGGTGAGTTCTGCTCCGGTGCTTATGTTGATGTTCTCTAGGTCCGTGTGAGACCAGTTAATATTACCAAAAGAAAATGTTAAGACCAGTACAGCAAATGTGTTTATAGCTTTGAAAAGATTTTTGGAGTTAAGTTGTGATTTTAATATTGCCTGTAGTCTATTTTTGTATTGTTGTTTCAAGTGCATTTTAATATCTGAGTGATTAATTTTTATATTCTGTTGGAAACCTAAATATTTATATGTTTCATTTTGTTCCATAGCGTCCAGTGATTCATTGTTCAATGTTTCTGCTTCTATTTCTTCTTTCCATTTTCCTTTTCCAATGTGTAATATTTTACATTCATTATACCAAATTCCATTTTTATATCTGTTGTAATTTCTTCTGTGACTTTCGGTGGTCCTTTCATTTGTGTGGTTGTTGGTGCATATATTTTTATATCGTACATATACAGTAAGTGGTTTATTCTATGTTGTACTCTTTTCTGGTGTTTAATTTCAAAACCATGGTTGGTGTGCTTGAGTGTATTTGACAGCAGATTTAAGCACATGCAGAACCATAAAGCACTAAGCGTGTCACCTTGAAAGATGCCCCGTTTGATATCTATTTTATGTTTGTATGTTTTCTGTGTCTGTTTTTAAATGTATACTTGTTCTCCATGTTTTCATGACTATTGTGAGGAATTGTTCTAGTTGTGAGTTTATTTTATATATTTGCAATACTTTTGTTAACCAAGTACGGGGGACAGAGTCAAAGGCTTTTTTACAATCAATATAGCAGGTGTGCAGATTTCTCTTTTTTTTCTCTGTCTGTTTCATTATAACACTATCTATTGTTAACTGTACTTTACACCTTTGGGTGTTTCTTTTACATCCTTTCTGTTCTTCTGTTAAGATGTGGTTCCTTGTTAAATTTTTTCTATTTTTCTAGGTATACTGGCTGTTATAATTTTATATATTGTTGGTAGTCATGTAATAGGATGGTTTATACCAAAAGTTTTGTATTTGGTCAATTACAGGGCATTTCCAGTTGTGTGTGTTTTTTATTGTTTCGGTTAGTTCTTCTCCTGTAATAATGTGATCCTCTGTTTTCTTCTTCTCTGATCCAGGAAGCATTATTGTTGTGTTGTAAAGATTCGGACCAGATGTTTTTCCAGTAATTGGTTATTTCTTCTTCACCTGGTGCTACGATCTCTATGTTCTCTTTGGTGATAAGTTTCTGATAGAACAATCGTTCATTTCTTGTAAATAGTATATTTGCTTCTTTTCTTTCATTTGATTCTTTATATCTCCTTAGTCAAGTGCAGTAGACTGATAGCTTTTATTTCAGTGTTTCTAAGGTTTCTTGGGTTGTTTGGGTCTTGTTCTTTATCATGCGGTTGACATGTTTTAATATCTTTTTTGAATTGTTTTCTTTAATATGTTGAGTGATTCTGCCTATTTCTTTTCTTAGTTCTTCTATTCTATTTTCTAATCTTATTTGCCATTTCGGTTTTACCTGTTTCCTGGTTTCTGTTGGTTAATTCTGGAATCTTTTGCTTGTTGCATGTTATTACTGCTGAGACTGCTGTATATATGACTAGGTGTAACTGTTCTAGTGTACTAGTATCATTAATATATTCTGTTATTATTTTGTTGTTCATTATATCTTTTATTTTTGTGTGTTGTTTTTATATATCAATTTCGGAAGTGGGTTTCTCATTACAGGATTGCTTCCTGTCCAGTATGCCAGATTGGTTTCTAGTATGTGTTTTAGTTGTTTATATAACTTTGTCTATTTGTGTTGTGTTGTTTTTTGTATCATTTAGTTGGTGTTTTGGGGTTGTTTGTATTATTCTGTTTTTTATTGGGGATGAACGTGAAGTATCGCATGTTTTTTCATTACGGAGTTCATTAGCAACTTCTTCCTTGATTCTCTGTATTTGGTGGGCTGTAAGTCTGTTATTCTTAATTATGACTCTCTTCTGATCTATGAGTCGTTGTTCTGTTACTATGCTGGCAAGGTACGGATATTGTAGTATAAACAGTTAATGTAGTTTGTTTCTGTAGCCTGCTGAGATTATTTCCAGTTGTGTCGATTTGAAGTAACAACGCATAACAGTTCGGTTTAAGTCGTCTGTCCATGCCATGCATTATTATTATTATTATTAACGCCTCACATATGGTGGTCAATCTTCCGATACTGGAAGGAGTTTGTCTCCCAAGTCCAGTCCGAGTAAGTCCCTAGTACTTTACGAACTATATGGCATGTGTCGAGTAAAATTGCTTTTTGTATTTCTGTTATAATGTGTTTAATTTGTAAGAACTCTAGAGTTTTCGTCAAATGTTGTCGTATTATTCCCGTGGTGGAAATTACAAGGGGATAAATATGTACTTTCTTGAGTTTCCAAAGAGACAATTTCTATTGCCAGTTCACTATATTTGTTTATCTTTGTTTGGTTTGCTTCACGTACATTGTGTTCAAGTGGTATTGTTATATCTATGATAGTAGCTTCTTTTTGCTTTTTATGGAGAATGGTTATATATGGTCTGTTTGTAGCAATTGTTCGATCTATTCTTATTTCTCTGTCCCAGTAAATTTTTGTTTCTTCGTTTTCCATAACCGAAGGTGGGTTGTATTTATAGTAAGGAGGACTTTCTTCTTTATTTAAACTATATTTTGTGGCAAGGGCTTTATGAATAATTCTTGCAACATTATTGTGGCGTCTAAGATATTCTGTATCTGCAAGGGCTGTGCAAGCTCTAGTTATATGTTCAATGGCCTCGCTGTCTTTATGACACATTCTGCAACTGTCATTCTCAAGTTCTTTCTGTACATATTTCCTGTAATTTTTCATTGCAATTACCCTGTCCTGTATTGCCATCATAAAGCCAACTGTTTCTCCGTATAGGTTGCCTTTCTTTAGCCATAGGTTGGATGCCTCCTGATCTATCTTTTGATGATATAGTTGATTTGGGTAGGTACCATGTATAATTTTCTGCTTCCATCTCTGGATTCTTTCGTCTATAGACTGATATGAGCATTGAAAAACTTCACTACTTAATTTTAGTGGGGTGGCATCTACATCTGCATCACATATGACCTGGTACATGCTGTCTTCCTGTTTCTTCTTTTGAAAATATTCTCTGAGGTTGCATACCTGTTGTGCATGTAGTTGTAATATGTTCGTTATTCCTAGACCACCCTTACTCTTAGGGAGTGTTATGCGTTCAATGGCTGATTTAGGGTGATGCATTCTATGTTTAGTCATTTTAACTCTTATCTTCCTTTCAACATCTTCAAGGTCAGTTCTGGACCATTTCACCACTCCAAATGAGTAGGACAACAAGGGGATAGCAAAAGTGTTAATAGCCTTAACTTTGTTGCGGCTAGATAAGTGTGTTTTTAAGATTGCTTCTATTCACTTTACTGTGTCTACCTTTAATTTCTCTTTAATGTTGCTGCGGTTAATTCCTCTTAGCTGTCTGAATCCCAAATATTTATATGTATCTCTGTCAGTTAAATCTTCAATAACTCCGTCTCCAGTGTCAAATCCCATTGTGTGAGTGACTTTCCCCTTCACTAGGTGCATTAGTTTACATTTGTCCAGGCCAAAGGTCATTTTTATACTATTGCTGAAAGTTGTGACCATTTGTAATAGTTGGTACATTTGTGTAATTGAGTTGGCATACAGTTTTAGGTCATCCATATAAAGGAGATGACCGATGGTGTGATTCATTTTATGCGCACTGGTGACTTTAAAACCATAGCCTGTGTTGAATAAGGTCCTGCTTAGTGGGTTTAAACCAGGGATGTTAAACGAAACCGAACCTAAAAAATAGTTTCGGTTCGGAACGAAACTATATCTATTCTCTTGCCATTTAGTTTCGGTTCGTAACGAAATTATGTTCCGTGATGGGTTTAGTTCCGTTCCGGAACGGAATTGTTTAGTCGGAAAGAAATATTTTGTTCCAGAACTGTTCCTTTTCTTGAATGGGTTCGGGTTCAAGTTGAGAGTTATTGGGAGATACCTGTTCAGTTGTTTCGTTCCAAGCAAACTGCACCATTATTCTGGTCGTGGGGCGGAGAAGAGAGCGAGGTACTTGCATAGAGTAGAAGCCCGCAAATTATACGTGGCGCCTTAGGGGCTTAATTAGGCTTCATTTTATTCTTCTAATGTAAGCCGTTTTAATACATTCAATACCTTCTTAGTTTTTTAGATCCATCTCCAATGGCCAACCGAAATTTCACTATTTTTAAAAATATCCTTTTTCCGGAAAAATTCGCACTAAATACAAACCAATCGATGAGCAAATTGACAAACACTAAACTGAGGAGCCGGCTTCCTACGAGAAGCGAATGTGCGAAGCCGTCGCTTAACGGTACGGTTATTACGGAGCGGGAGATGCGTCGACTACGCGTCGATGCCGGTCGTTTGCGTGCGGTAGCAACCGTCGACGGCGGCATTGAATGTGTTAATGATATGGCGATTTTTCCGCGAACACCCATTTTCCGTCAGCGAGAAAAACAACTCCGTACGAAGTCGGCGTGCACTAGTCACTGCAAACTCTACGTCTTCCCGGTGGTGATATTAGGAACTAAGATCCCCCTCCTATCCCCGACCTCCCCTCTCATTCCCCTCTCGCCCTCTCCTCTCGCCGTTAGAAGCGAATAATAACCATTGAAAACTGGCTGGAACCAAAGCTGGATCGATGTAGAAGGAGCCGGAACGAAACTATTTCATGTGCAAACCCGATCCGGAACGGTTCAGTATCGTTCCATCGACATTTCATTCCGAAGATTTCGTTCCACTTTCGTTCCGGTTCCACTTTCGTTCCACGACTTTGGTTCATTTTTCAGTTTGGTTCCTGTAAACCGTTCCTTGAACCGGAACCTATCTGGAACCATTCCTTTTCAGTGGATTCGGTTTCGTTTAACAACTCTGGTTTAACCCCTCTACGACGGAGGAGTTTTTAAGAATTCCCTTCTCAGCAGACGAAGGAGTTTTTTGAAAAACCACGAAAAAGGTGCGAAAAAATTTAAGAAATCATAACTTTTGATGTTTTCAATGTTATTTGATGAAATATTTTATGTAGTTACATAAAAGATGAAATTTTTAAACAGTATCATTTAAAATATCATACGTCACACAAACATTGCTACATAGAAGCGAATGAACAGTAATCGCTTATTGTTTGGTGCGCGTTCGCGGTTTATATAACTTTCAGCATAGCGTGAACTGTGAAAGATGAAATCTTATTCAAAGAAACATTTAAACATTACTAAACATCATTCGCTGAATGGACCTATCTAAACCAAATAGGTAAAAAGTTTGTCGCATTTCAACTTTTCCATGTCTTGACTGAATATTTTTAACTAAGTGTTGTATTTATGATTTTTTAAAAGGCGTTTCATTAATAATATAAACGTTTTAGTTACGCAGTCATCATTCTTAATCATTACGTAAGTCAAATAGAAGAATTGGTTACACATCGTTCATTAGAAGCGGAGATATGGAGTTGTATTTATCATGAGATTTCAGACACAGAATACGGAAAACTTTTAAAAGTTACATATTAGCTCACAAGTCCTTTCCCGATTGTTTTAGAAAATGTACACATGCGTAATTTACATTATAGTATCGTAAACATATCTCTTGTAAGCGAAGTCTTTGAAAAGATACCGTGAATCATATCGGAGCGTGACTGCTTCCTCGTCTACACGCACTATATGGATCTATGGGTCAACTTGAGAAATCGAAACTGCGTAGGTCCGTGGAATACGAAAGACAAAAACTGTGTATTATTATTATTATAGATTGTCCATAAATTGCATTTATTATTATTGTAATCAATAAAAAATGTATATTTATGTCAAAAATTTATTTTATTGCGCTGTTTTATTTAGTTTTCCCTAATGTTAAATATCGATAAAACATACTTATTGATTCACTAAAATATCAGTCATGTTACGGTTTTGAGTTAGCCTTTCATTTTAACGCGCCCTTTCGTGTTTCTGGGGGATGGAAGGACTTATTAGGTAAACACTGAAAACAATACAAATAGCGGAACAAGCCGGTCGTTGAAGGATCGCCGAAGAGGAAAGCATTCTTGGTGAATTGAAAAGCGATTTTTAGAAGCATCTGAAGTGGGCTGTGTGTATTTAGTATATAGGAGACATATTTCTTTCTCAAGCGGACGAGCACTTTTCTCACAAGGCTCCACAAAAATACAAGGGAAAAGATTATATTTCTTCTTCGAGAAAGTGAAAAGAGGAATCATAATTTCGTGGGAAAATGAGAATTTCATCCCAAATTTTCACGTTGATTATAAAATGTTAGAGCAATAGTAAAATTACAATTCATGCATTACTGAAAAGGCCAAAGCCTCCTCTATCAAACTACGTATGGCTTATTCAGATCGACGAATATGCCTTCCGTATTTAGACAAAAGTATGTGGTTGCGCTCCAACTTCTCGGAGCAGAAACGAAAATTTCACCGCAAATTTTCACGTTGATTATAAAATGTTAGTACCATAGCAAAATTGCAATTCATGCATTACTGAAAAGGCATAAGCTTCCTCTATCAAAATACATATACCATATTCAGATTGACGAATCTCCCTTAATTAGCGAATTTTCGGGGCAAAAACGAAAATTTCACCGCAAACTTTCACGCAGATTACAAAAACTATACTAAAATTACAAGATATGCATTACTAGAAAGGTCAAAGCTTCCTCTTTCAAAATTTATAAAGGTTATTAAGATTTATGAATATCCCTTGCGCCAATAGACAATAAAAGGTGGTGACCCTCCGTATTTTCTGCGCAAAAATGAAAATTTCATCGCAAACTTTGACGTAGATTATAAAATATAGAAACAATAGTAAAATTATTTGACATGCATTACAAGAAAGTCCAAAGTTTCCTCTTTCCAAATATATTATGGTTTTATAGATGTATGATATATTGAGTTAAACAATAAAGAAAGCAAACACTACCTCGGACGTGCAGGTCATGTCGCTGGGCGACATACGAAGTTCTTGTTGGACGTGCAGGACACACGCTCGCTGTTGAGGGATTAAACTTACACAAAACCATAAAGCACTCAGAGAATCTCCCTGGAAAATGCCTCGTCTGATCTTGATAGGACTTGTAGTCAACTGTGCCTGAGGAGTTGTTAAAGATATTGTTGTAGACCATCTTTTCATCATTCCCTGCAGGAACATGACAATTGTCTTATCTACTTTATTGATTTTCAGAATCTCTATCGGGTAGGAGTGTGGTATGGAATCAAAAGCTTTTTGATAGTCAATGTATGCCATACTGAGGTTTCTACTTTTTTAAATTGCTTGGTGTGTGATTACAGAGTCTAATTTCAGTTGATTTTTACGTCCTCTTGATTTACGATAACATCCTTTTTGCTCTTCAGTCATAATGTTATTGTCTTCGAAATGTAAACGTAGTTTTCGCGCGATAATGGCTGTCATGTATTTGTATATCGTTGGCAAGCATGTTATCGGCCTACATTTGCTAGGGTCAGTAATGTCATCATCCTTAGGCAGCAGATATGTTTTTCCAGAGGTGAAAAATCTCGGTGCAGTTTGTGGTTGTTGTAATATTGTGTTGTAACAATCTGCTGGTTTACCGTGTACACTAAGCAGATGTTTGAACCAAATATTGTGTATGTGATCTGGCCCTGGAGCCTTCCAGTTACTTGTTCTTTTGATGGCTTCTTTAACTTCCTCAGTTGTGATTGTGGTGTCTGTCATTTCTACAGTCTTCGACTGTCGACTCTGTTGGCAAATGTAATGTCTTTGTTGTTTATTTTCTTATAAAATTTCCTTTCGTTGTGGAACTCCTCGTTCTGCTGTTTTCACTTTAAGGATGCGTTGTATCTTTGGAGTCTCTGGGAGTAAACACTGAGCAACTGTGTGTTTATCTATAATTTCAAGTACGACTTCCGTTGATAGTCTTTCTAGTGTGTGTGGTTTAATAATATGTGCTACCTTCTTCTGTAATGCCTCAGTGCGGACACCTCTTCGATATTGTGTTAGTTGTCCAAGCGTTTTCCTTAGATCGGCCGACTATCTGTTTTTCAAGTCTTAGTTTCCATGCTGGAGTGAATGATTTGTTATTTTGATACTTTTTGTCAGAGTAGTGAATCTTCATTCCGCTTAGTCTTGCTGTTGTAATTGCACAGCAGTAAACCAGATGATGTACCTCTTCTATGTTGTTAGATGCTAATAAATATATTGGCAGTATTTCATTTAGGCACTTAATGATCTCCCAGAATTTCGTGCAGAATTTAGGCTTTGGGATAGCGGGGCGTTGCAAGGGATCAAGGCCAAGGAATTCAGCCATGGCTCTATTAAATTCATTATTCACTTCTTGTTGAAACTCTGTATCTTTCTGCTCGTCGGGGTCAGTGAATCTGTAGTTGTCTCCTATGGTTTGTGATAACTGTGCTTCTTGATCATCTTGTGAGTGAATGGCCAGTATCTGCATTGTTTCATCATCAGACTGCATGTTTAAGTTGAGCTCTTCCGATATTTCGGTCTTTATTGTTTGAATCTGTAGATTTGTTAGTAAATTATTATGAATTATTGCTCTGTGTCAATCTACCAGACTTTGTTCTGTTACTCTTGCAGCTAAATCCGGATATAAGTCAATGAAAAGTTGGTGCATTTTTCGTCTGTAGATTGTTAAGTTTGTTTCTGCTTCAGTACTATGCATATAACAGCGGATGACATCTTTATTCATCTGAGCTGTCCATTTTAACCGCTGTCGTATGTGGCCCGCCTTGGTGGTTACCGGTTGATCCGGCAAAACACATTGGGTGGTTGGGGCTATTAGTTCTTGGATGTCCCCATTGCTTCCGGCTTGTCGCTCTTCGCGTGTCCCGACAAGGGCCTGCCCTTTCAGCGCCTGGTCACCACCGGCTCGTATGCTGTCACCCCCAGCGGTGGCCCCAGAGGTGCCCCAACGATCCTTGGGCAGCAGCATTTTTCCGAAGCTCCGTGATCTCATCTCCATCATATCTCATCTCCGCCAGAAGCGGGTTGTGCATTTTATACCTACTGCAAGGTAATTCCTCTAGGCCGCCACTAACCTGGGGTACAGATGCCTTTGGCAGCCACCCCTTACATGGGATACAGATACTGCCCGACCAGGACGCCGCCCGAAGTGGGTACAGACGCACCTGGATTTTCTATGCTAGTTTTGGTACACCCCGGGTATTTTATTTCCCCGGTACCCTCCATATCTGGTGGGCATTCCCCGATCCGCCACCTGGGGAGGCGCCCGATGAGGGACTAGCTAACCCCACACGGGTTATTTTTATTATGTTTTATGTATTCTCGGTTATGACCGGTGTTTTCCTTCCTTCAACGGGCATAAATGCCAAGTTGGAGGATCGTCATTGTATTACTGTGAATTAATGAATGCTTTTACTGTAATACAGGTTTTAAGTATTGCTGCTTTTTGTATATTATATAGGGTGTATAGTGATAGATTGAGTTTATGGAGGTTTTGGGTAATTGATCTGGGTGTTATTCCAGTGACTGATATGATAAGTGGTGTGTATTTTTTTATCTTTTCTGTATGTTTACTTTGGATGTTAGGGGAGTTAGGTATAGATATATCGATGATGTGGGTAGCTTTATTTATTTTATCAATAAGTATTATATCCGGTCTATTTGCTATTATTGTTTTATCTGTTAGTATTGGGTTGTCCCAGTATATTTTGTGAGTGTTGTTTTCTATTATTTTATCTGGGTTGTATTTATAATAGGGGTCTATTATAAATACAACCCAAATATATAGTTTAAGTAGTTAAGTACAATTTTGGCTGCATTGTTGTGTCTTTCAGTGTATTCTGTAGCACAAGAGTTCTTTCTGCATCCTGAGGTGATATGGTCTATTGTTTCAGGATAGGAGTGGCACTTCCAGCATTTTTTGGAAGTTATGTTTGGGTCTTTTATAATGTATTTTTTGTAGCTTAGAGTATTGATTACCTGGTCCAGTATGGCTATTATGAACCCCTCTGTTTCTGGATATAATTCTCCTTTTTGTAGCCAAGCATACGTCTATTGTATATCTATATGTTCCTGCCGGACTGTGTGGTAATGTCTCCCGTGTTGTTCTTTTCCTGCCCATTTATTTAGTTTATCGTTCATGTTAGTATTTCTGCAAATGTCATAGTGATCGTCTGCTATTGCGAGTAGTAGCGGTGTATAGTTTTTATCTATTGTATTTATTGCTTTGTGTAGAGGATCTTGTTTTTGATGAAAGTATTTCCAAAGATTATGTATTTGTTTGTCATGTAGTACTGTGACATCAATAAGACCTCTTCTTCCTTCTTTCCTAGGTAATGTTATTCTTTCTATACATGAGTTGCTATGTAACATTCTGTTTTTTGTGAGCAGTGTTCTATTTTGTCTGTTGATTGCTTCAAGATCTGTTTTAGTCCAATTGAGTATGCAAAACGAGTATGTTAAGACGGAGGGCATAGGTATTTATGACTTTGAAAACATTTTTGAAGTTAAATCTAGATTTCAGTATTTGTTTTATCCTTTGGGTATAGCTTTTGTGGAGCCTTTCTTTTTGAAATATTAGTATGTTTCATTTTTGTCCATATTCTGTATTATATTATCTGTGTATGTACGTATTCCTTCTGTTTCTTTCCACTTTCCTCGTTCAATGCTGTTTATTTTGCATTTCTCAGTACCAAACTCCATACAGATATCTGGTGACATTTTTTCTGTAATGGCTATTATATATATATATATATATATATATATATATATATATATATATATTTATTTACAAATGTGCCTCTGCAACACCCCAGCAGCTCTCCTTCCGGTAAGAGCTCACTGGGTTTCCTTCAACACCTAGTTGCCCTAAATATCCTCATCGCGCCCGTGTGGACGGAATCGCATAACCTCGTTGCGCAACACTGGAGTGCAACATGGGTGTTAGGCGTCCAGGTTCGCAGCGTCCCATGGCTTGTCGGTATTCCTGCGTCACATCAAAGGATGTTGCGCAGTGTGGTTACGCGCCTTGTAGACGTGCCCCGAACCCCGTCGAGTATCACCAGCAGTTCAATTCAGTTCAGTGCGAGTTGTTGACATGTCAGCATGGAGTGGACAGAGGAAATTGTTCTACGGCTTGTAGAAACTTACAGGCAGAAACAATTATTGTTGAGTGCAGAGCACCACGGACATTTTAATAACATACATCGGAGTGATGCATGGGAAGAGATTGGCGAGCAAATGGGTAGAACGGCAGATGGGTGTAAGAAGAAGATGGCTTCCTTACTATCGACCCTGAGACGAGAAAAGGCCAAAATGAAGAAAAGCCTTGGAACCGGAAAGTTGAGTAATCACAACAGTTATAGACTTTACACAGTTGTATTTTTACATAATTATTCATGTAGTAAATTCTCACTCAAAAAGTTAAGAATTCTTGCTATGTAATATATGTAAATGAAGATTATAGTTATACAATGAAAACGTAATTATTAATTTTTTTAAATTAATGTCACAAACTGTGCATTGAAAAAACTTACCTAAAAATAAACTAAAGGCGTAGTGCTTAAAAATTCTTCAAAGAATAACAAGGTGTTTCTAATATATTTCAATAAAAACGTCCTTTTTATGTACATTATTACAGGTGCTGACAAAGTATACAAAAGTACCTGGTTTGCTTTCAAGAGTTTACAGTTCCTTTGGGATAAGGATGAACCAAGGGAAATATCAAGCACAGTGTTTGAATTATGTTTATTGTTAGAATCCAGGAACAATCAAATAATTGTAAACATATTATATCAGCTGATAGGTTTTTCTTACAAAATAAACTGTAAAATGAGAAAAGAACGCCCCTTTACGCAAAATCATTTTGCCAACCAACTCGTCCTTCATTCATGAAATAATCTGCCAATTCTTCTCTTATTTCTTTCGCTGCTAGAGGGGATTTTCGCAGAACTTGCCTAAGTGGAAATAATGAAGTCATATTTCCGTTTTCTTCATTTCTCCATGACTCTGGCACTAACTGTCCTTAAACTTCATAATCCATAGTTTCTGGTGGTGAATAAATATTAAGTGATTCAGGGTTTCTTCTTAAGAAATTGTGAAGATGAACTACAGTCATCACAATAACTACAGCTTTTTCTGGTTGTAGCAGCAGAGGTTTTCGAAGTACTCGGAAAACTGATGAACTAATTCCAAATACATTTTCTACGATTCTGCGAGCCCTGCAAATCCTATAATTGAAAACTCTTTTCGAGGAACCTTTGGGATACATTCCCAGAAACACTTTCATAAGATTTGGAGTAAGCAGGAATGCTTCGTTCCCAATAAATAAATATGGAATTTCTTTCTCCCTTCCTTGCAAGCATACAGGTTTTGGAATGTTCAATGCGTTTCAGTCTACCTTTTTGTATAGAGCACAGTTTTTAGGAACATCACCATCTGAAATTCTGCCTTGGCAACCTACATCGACGAATAAAAAGTTATAGTTGGTGTCGACCAAAGCTAAGAGAACAATGCTAAAACTAGACTTATAATTATAAAATGCACTACCACTATTGAAGGGGGCTTGCAGAAAAACATGCTTCCCGTCCAATGCCCCTAAACAGTGTGGAAAGTTCCACCTCTGTTCAAACTTCTCTGCGACGGTTAACCAACCTTCTTATGTTGTTGGTATCTGGAATAGTTAAAAGTATGCATGTTGCTCTGGTAGTTTCATCCTATACTTGCAAATCTACAAGTCGTCACTCATTCACTGACTTACTAACTCACTCATCAAGACAACCTAACTTTTAACAATTTTAAACTTATTGAATTATTGATTGATAACATATACTATTACCTCATTATCAAAATAAATTACGAACATGATTTTTAAATTCAAATTATATATGGTTTTGTAATCAACATCTCTATTAACAATTATTTCAAAAAGCAATATTAATGTTTTGGTTATATTTTAGATACCAACTGAGAAGGTGGACATAGAAGATAAAGAAACGAAAAAACAATTGGAAACTCAAGAGGAGAATAACATGCCCAAAAATGTATCCCTGACCCCGAAAAATACAGACTCATCAAGAAAAAGAAAACAGCCAGAGGAACGCCGGCTGGATAAAGCATTCGAACTTTTAACTCAATGTGCATCTAATTCTGCGAACAACGACGAATCTCAAGATTTTGGGAACCTAGTGGCAAAAAAGTTAAGTACACTGATTTAACGCGATGTGCCATACAAAATGCCATTATTATCATTTTTCTAAATGCAGATAGGGGCTTGTGTGAAGGAAATTATTACCCTACTCCTCCTCAGCTAAATAACCAGTATGAAATGCACATCCCACCACAGAATATGGACGTCGAACATTACTCCCAATTTCGTCAACCTTCTTCTACGTACCCCCTTCACATACATACAGCCTCACCAGAGTCGCATTCCCCATCTATTTCCGAAACGTCTAATAATAATTCATTCACACCCCAATGTACAAGTCAAGCTGCTTCGCCTGCCTCTACCACCTCTTCATTGACCCCGATAGTAGACAACGAATCCAGTGAGAAATTTCTTTATCCCAATTTATTTAATAAATTTGAATGTCAACTTTATTTTGATTTGACTGTTCGACTTGGAATTTAATTTTGTAACAACAGTAGTTTTCATTTATGATTACATACTTAAGTACAGTTAAGTTCTACTTTTATATTGCTAAAGTTCAATAAAAACATATGTGCTTACCTGTATATTTTCTGTCAATGACTCAATTAGAGCTTCACACACCTCTGGCACTACACTGCTGATGGCTTGTTTCGATATTCTGAAGAGATATTGTAGACTGCTATAGGAATCGCCGGTTGCTAAAAAGCGTATTGTTACTGCAAGCCTTTCTTGAACAGTAATGGCTTTTCTCATATCTGTATCACTTTTCGAAAGTCTGGGGCCAATCAAATTGAGGAGATATTCGAAATCCGTGGGTGACATCCTCGTAAAGTTCTTGTATAGTCCACTGACTTCTTGAAATTTCATGTCACCTAGCAAATTACAACCACTGTACTCCCTTCTTCTTGAATATAAGAGTGTCTGTCACCATCTTCTTTCCTATCTCCTTTTTTTGGTCGCATAATGAACAAAGATGTATGCTGCAGCAGCTACTACTTGTTTATCCATTGCTCTGATTCTGTTCTTACTCAACCGCTACACACACACGACTGACTACTCCGACTATTGAACGCTAGAATGTTCGCGACGGCTGAAATTTTGTCCCAAGTTGTTACGCTATATGCGACTCGGTTACGTTACGAGGTTTTGTTGCACGTGTGTACCCGGCTTTAAACGGAATCACGACATTATAATTCTCCCCGCGGACAAAAGGACGACCACGGTAGTAATGGACCGTTCCCATTACAACGACGAAGCCCTCCTCCAATTATCAGACCAAGCCTTCTACTTCCCTCTCCCCTCCAACCCCACTGACCGCCACTCCTCTGAAATAGCCACATATCTGCGATCCGTGGGAAAACAAGACGGCCTTCCCGATCCCACCATCTCCCTTATGATTCCCAACAAACTCCGCACCCCAACCTTCTCCTAAAAATCCACAAACCGAATATCCCCGGCCGTCCAATAGTTGCCAGCTATAACTCTCCCACGGAACGCATCTCTGCCTTTGTGGACTCCCCCCTTCAACCCTTCGTTCGTCAAATCCCATCTTTCGTTCTTCAACTCTTAAAATCTCTCCCCTCCCCCCTCCCACCTAACACAATCATGAAAACAATAGACGTCTGCTCCCTTTATACTAACATCCCCCACCATGATGGACTGTCCGCCCTGAAAAAATCCCTTGACTCGAGACCACCTGAGGCAAGACCCTCCTCCCATTTCCTAACGAAGCTGGCGGAAATGGTGCTCCACAAGAACAACTTTACCTTCGGAGGGCGCTACTACCTACAAATAAAAGGTACTGCGATGGGCACTCGCATGGCGTCCACATACGCCAGTGTCTTCCTAGGTGAATGGGAGGAACCTTTCCTCGACATACACCCCAGACCAGATGGGCAGCGAAAGGAATCGAGAGGAGTCGACTCTTTGACGCCCAGAGCCGATACTCCTGGTTCTGTAGTCGACTCCGAGTGCACCCGCGGCATTCAAATAACCAAAATTCCTAAAATGCACTATCTCGACGTTGTTACACTGTTGTTTTCTATTTCTTGATTTCTTAACTTTGAAATTGGGAAAAAGAAACAGGTAGAGAATTTTAGATGGTTACATTATCTTTTTATTTTTATATTTTTAATGTTTTATTACGTATTTTCAAATAGGGTGACCATATTTTTTCAATGACACCATTACAAAAGTTGTCAGTAGAAAAATAAATATTTTTTATTATAAACTTTTATTATATAAATAATCATAAATGAAAGAAATGCTAAGTTTAGTTGCAAAAATGAATATACATATTTATATGTAATAATCACAGAACAGAATCCCATATATTTTAATCTACAGTTCGGAAAAGACAAACATTATACTCATGGTCACCTATAATTTATTGGTCAAATTTGGTGGATGAATGAACTCGAAATCTCTACTAATACTTCCAATTAGTGTTCAAAAAAACAATTTTGTTCGCTATCTCTGTGATTTCACAACACCTACTTTAATTCACGCGGTTCGGGGTCATGACGACAGCACGGAGTCGACTCTTCGCATTCGAATCGAGTCCAGTATTCGGAGTGAAAAGGATCGAGAGGTTCGACTCCGGGCTTCAGTTGGGCACATACCTACTCACAGGTGGTATTCGTCGTCGGTGTACTCGGAATTAGTTTGGTGTGATGTCGGATATATGCAAGCTTCTGTTGGAACAATCCTAAGTATCTGCTTTTCCTTTATGTTATTATAAAGTGGTTTAAAATAAAATCTTAGATATTTTAGTTGAATTAACGGAAACTGTTCTTTGAACGACTGGTGATTCTTATGAAAGTAGAGAAAATGAAGTTTTTGCGGAGTTTACAAATTCATAGAAAAAGGGTGAATTGGTTATTTCTCTTTTAATTAAAACGACTTGCTCTGCTCGATAAAAGCAGCTTACGGTGAATATTTTACTGTAGTTTGAAATTGATTATACGTCGCTGCAGCAAACCACCTGTTAGGAGATCAGTATGGAATCCCCAAACGTATTTTATAAAAATACAGGATAACTTATGAACAGCTCGAATGTCAAATGAATGCATAGCGAGTAATGTATTCCAAACGGTGAAGTGCACAAATATTTCGGAAGCATGCGATCACTTACGGTGGCGGTCTACTTTTTAAGTGGCATTTTACTTTGTAATGTATGGACGTCTGATTGTTGAAATGCATGAAAACTGCATGCAGCACTTCTCGTGTTTTCTACTTTGTGTTGTGATAACTTATTGGAAATTAATACACAAGGTACTTTTTACGGGGGGGAGGGGGGTGGGGTGATTCTCACCCCCTTATCCTTGCCGTTGTTTACTTTTTGCTATTATATCTGTGAAACAAACGTTTATTCCATGTAATGCGTCCATACCTTTCTAGTTTTCTCCATTTTCTAAAAACAACTACTTATTTCTTATCTCATGCTCATATAACAAATTTTTTAATTAATCTATAATTATTTTCGATAAAAACTTAGGAGTTTCAGCTCTTCCTTTATAGTGAAATGGATTAAAACTTTATCACATATTTATGAGTATGTGCTTATTATAATGTATAACAAAAACATTATAAATTTAGCATACATGTCTTCTGATTCTATTTGATGCTTTTGTAAAAACCCGATTCGCCAACTAATTTAAAATTTTCAGGATGCGATTGTCTCTTCGTTCCACTGTAGCATAACATATTTATTAGGATTCTATGCTGGCTGACTTTCTAGTTAGGGTATATAAACTCAATTTTCTCATTTATTTAATAATTATATTACCTACTGTTGTAATTTGTTTATTTCTATTTCGAAAAACTTTAAGTAAAATTATTCCATTGTCCATAGATTAATTATTTTGCGATAAAACGCGTAAGGAAAACTAGGCTATTGGTGGAATTTTAATGTCTTTGAAGAGATTAAATATTTTAACGGCGCAATATTGCTTTATTGAAAAATATATTTTTGGGTTAATTTTTTTAGGATTTTAAAATTAGAGCTATGAAGTTAATTTATTCAATTTAAAGCAGAACAGGGAACTGTTCCTGTTCCGGAACAAGGCATATTTCCTATATTTACTTTATATCCACTTCGTTGCTATGCACCAATGTGATCGGCGCGCCGGATCCTCGCTAAAATTTCGGGCGACGATTAGAGCGGCATGTCGTTCTTATCATATAAGTGTTTCTCATAGGTCTCCCAATTTGTCTCATATCAATTTATAGCAGTCAGTGTGGAGAATATTTCATGTAGGATGTGAAGTATATTTTTATGGAAATCATTGAAGATTAAATGTGCATTTATTTCTATGTACATTTTAGAAATATGTATATGAGAATGTGGTTTGTTACACAGATAACTTTATACCTTGTATTCGTTACGAAAAGTTCATTTCTATTTATTTTCATTAAAAGCAGTTATATATTTCCCAAGCCTAGTAGACATAACTATTTCAGTACTGTAGAATTTGCTCCTGCTGTCGTGACGATTGCGGGTTACTGTATTTGTGATTGTCACACACAAAAATTACAGATATTTGATTGATATTTTAAGAGAAAGTTGTATGAATGGTAATGAATGCTGATGAAAGTAATAGGGATTTTATAGCAGAAAAATGTGGACTACGTAAATAAAAGTTACCGAGGGGTTCTATTGATCATGATTTAGTAAGCGCAGTACATTGTTTATTAATTGTACGTAGGGTATTTGGAAATTAAATTTTCTTGAAATATTTTCAATATGCAAGAAATCATAAACATTTCGTTGCTGATAGCTACTAAAATATTGAAGATATGACAAATTGAAATAAATATCCTGCAATTAGTTTGCATCTTTAAAACAGCTTTCATCGCAAAAGAATTCTTGATGGTAATGAAGTACGTTTGAATTCACATAAAATTTATGAGAAAAATGATATTATTTTGAAACTAGGAGCAGTTCTGTGACAGCAAGTTCATTAATATGATAGTGTATAGTTATATCGATAAACTATTTGCGGTTTTTTAGAAAGACCAGTATTACTTTTACCCTAAATTTAACAGTGCGGCCACCAAGACTTGGCTGGTGGCCGCACATGCGGCCACGACGAAATTTGACCGGAGAAGCACTGCTCTAGAAGCTTCTCCGTGGGGAAAAGAATTTTGGGTGTGTACATTAAAATATCGCCGGTCATTTAGCAGATCTGTCCGATTCCTCGTCCTTCCCCAGCGTTCGTCTCATGGAGCGGGCTTCTGGAAATGATATTTTCCCGATTCTGCCAAAGGATTTTTCCAAACCAGATCCGTGGTCTGGAAAAATTCTTTTCAAAGGCTCCCATCCCTTCTTATTTGCATTTACGCTTCACCCTCCAGTCTTCTCTTGGTAGTTCGCGAAGAAGGGTCGTTTCACTCTTGAGCTTCGGACGTACTGAATGCCACCTTCGAGAATTGGTTTAACTTTATATCTGCTGTGTACGACGTATTGTCTTTGTCCCTGATTCCAGAACATTATCTGCTTACTTTGTTGCTCTAACCTCCCGGATAATTGTCGCCATTTCTGGCTGTCGGTGGTCAACTAAATGGTGCCCTGGGAACAAATAATATCGAAAGTATGGGAAACTTTCGTCTCAAATAGGGAATACGAACGGCTTTTAAACACTAGTTAAAAGATTCCAGATTCCACATGAGTCTCCCCGCGATTTCTATAATTCCGTCCAAGTCGCCGCTAAAGAACTGGGACAGTTGCACTCTGACGACGAGTTTATTGAATTCGTCTTGGAAGGTCTGAATCCCATTTCTCATTCCACCTTGATTTTTGCTTCGCGACCGTAAACGCCAGTCCAGTTAGAGCCAATGATGACTCACGCGGGTAAGGGACTTATGAATCAGCTAGAATACTACACGGCCCAGGCGCCGTTAAACTTAGCGAATTCGCCCCCCTCTCCGAATTCGCAGTTGATACCACTCCCACCTGAAATTATTTGTTCCCTTCTGTAATATGCGCGGACATTCTTCCCGCGACTGTCGACGGAGGGCGAGAGAAGATCGCTCCGCCAGCCATTTAATTTTCGAATGTCGTTGAACAACTTGACTTGCCTTTCGTTAATTGCGATGTTCATTCCGCAAAAATTAAAGCATTGATAGATGCCGGCTCCTCTCTGTCGCTGCTCAACTTCGACACATGGCTTAAAATTCCTCGTCCCGGATGACATCAGCGTTGCCAGATTAAATGTCGGAATGTCACAGCGGCCCCACTTATTCTGACGTGATGCATCAAATTGAGATTTCGTCTCCAAAACCTCTCGTGGAGGCATACATTCTACCTGTCCGAATTGCACGTAGCAAAGATATTGGGCCAGGATTTCATTGAAAGAACGCGAATGGTGCACTTTCACGGCGCGTTTTCCTTCGAAAGCCGCCCGAGCAAAAAATTCTTATTCCGCGCTGAGTCCGAAACATAACCGGCTTCGTCCGATTCACCCCCAGCATCAGCTGTTCACATTCAGTGCCAGAATATGGCTCCCATTGGAAGAAGAATCTTTTCCGCATCGGAAAATGCTTCCTGCTTAGGTGAAGTCAACTCCAGCGTTCTATGCAAGGAAATAAAATGTCTCGTCGAGGTGTATTCCGACGTAATCTCGTCCCAGTTAGATCAGACTAAGCTCATGTCCTATGAAATAGAATTGCTGGATTCAACTGCGGTTAGGTCTCAACCGTATCAATACTCACCGCCTAAGTTGGCCATGATAAGGTATCATGTCAATAAGTTACTTAATGACGGAATTATCCAACCTTCTTCTTCTAATTGGAGTTCACCAGCATTTCTTATCCCCAAGAAAGGTGGATCTGAAAGACTCGTCGACGACCACCGTAAATTGAATAAACAATAGAACATGCCTTACAATATTGGGTTCCGCTAAATATTTTACAATTGTCGATTCAAATTCCGCATTACACCAAATTCCCTTAACGACTACTTCAAAAGAATGCACCGCCTTCGTCACCCCCTTTGGTCTCTACCAGTATAATCGCCTTCCATTTCGTCTAACAATGTCTCCACAAGTATTCTCGAGGCTGATTGATAAAGTACTGGGTGATTTGAAATATTCTTGTGTGTATCCCTATATTGACGATTTATACGTCTATTCCAGAGCCTGCCAGAGCACCTTCCTCATGTTAAGCTGTTGCTGGACGAGCTACGAGCAGATGGTCCTACTGTCCATCCAAAGAAGATGAGATTGGCCTAGGAATCCATTACCTTCCTTGGACATCGGATCTCCCAGAGAGAACCCGAGCACGTTCCGGCTTCCCTGTACCTAAGTCAGTAAGGAGGTTTCACGTTTTCTTGGTATGTGCAATTTTTATTCCAAATTATGAGGAGATTGCAGCGCCTCTTAATGCAGGAGAAATGTCATCTTCCAATGGAACAATTCTCACCAAGTTTCATTTTCCAAACTTCACCTTCCTAATTTTGTAGAAGAATTTGATTTGTTTGTCGATGCAAGTCAGGTGGCACTTGGTGCTGTCCTTAACCAGAAGATTGATGGGAATTTAAAGCCTGTAGCTTAGGCAAGTAGGACTCTGAATAACTATGAGCAAAAGCTGCAATTATGAACTGGAGTGCCTTGCCTGCTGTTGGGCCACTGTAATGTTCAGAACCTATCTCCAGCCGAAAACATTCCATCAATATACCGACAATGGGGCGATAACTTGGCTGCTTAAGCATCCGAGGAAACTAGGGAAAATTGGTAGAATGGTCTTAAAGTTATCTTCCTTCCGCTTTGTAATTCACCATGTTCCAAAAATAAGGTGGCCGATTGTCTTTCAAGAGTGGTTAATGAACCAAATGAGAATCCTGTTCATTGTTCTATGCTCTTGCATAAAATTCCCCTGTCCTTTACCAAAATTCATATTCGGCCAAGTGCCGTGACTTTCTGAAAACAAAGTAGATGTTCAAACATCATAAAAGGTGTTAGACATTTATGTATGTCTCCATGGCTCAAAATTGTTATTATTTTACCTAACCTAGCCATTTGTTTTCCTGTGTTTGCTCGTAATAATATCACTATTACCGCAATGGTTATTGTACACTATCTCCAATTGGGATAGCGTACCTTGAAAATGTATATAAGTCTGTGCCCTATGTAACAATAGCTATGCATTGCAAAAGAGAGGGAACTATACATTAAATTAATTGAAATACTGTATAAAATGTCTAATCTGGCCATTTATATTGACTATTGTGAAAAAATTGTTAGAGCTGTTTTTGAGACTTTTTTCCCGACCACTACTTTATTCCTGACCCCGACGTACTTCCCGCCCCCACTTTTTTCCCGCCTTCGACTTCTTTTCCGCCCCCGACTTTTCTCCCGCCCCGACATGTTTCTCCCGCCCCGACATGTTTCTCCCGCCCCGACATTTTTTCCGCCCCCGACATTTTTTCCGCCCCCGACATTTTTTCCGCTCCCGACATTTTTTCCGCTCCCGACATTTTTCCCGCCCCCGACATTTTTCCCGCCCCCGACATTTTTCCCGCCCCCGACATTTTTCCCGCCCCCGACATTTTTCCCGCCCCCGACATTTTTCCCGCCCCGACATTTTTCCCGCCCCCGACATTTTTCCCGCCCCGACATTTTTCCCGTCCCCGACATTTTTCCCGTCCCCGACATTTTTCCCGCCCCGACATTTTTCCCGCCTCCGACATTTTTCCGGCCCACGATAATTTTCCCGACTCCGGCTTTTTTGCCGCTCCGACATTTTTCACGCCCCGGTATTTTTTCCGCCCCGACCATTTTCCCTCCCTCTACATTTTTCTTGCCGCGATTTTTTTCCCCTCCCCAGATTATTTCCCCCGCCCCGAGTTTGTTACCGCCCCAGAGTTTTTTCCCGCCCTCGATTTTTTATCAGCCCCCGACATTTTTCCCGCCACCGAATTTTTTGCCGCCCTGACTATATTCCCGCCCAGACAATTTTCCGCCCCTGAAACTTTCCCGCCCCCTATAATTTTCCCGCTCCAACTTTTTTTCCGCCTCCTACTTTATCCTCTACTATTTTCCCTTCCGCTACTTTTTTTCCGCCCCCGACTATATTCCCGCCCCGATAATTTTTCCCCGCGCCCGGCATTTCTCCCGCCCCCGGCTTTATTCCGCCACCGGCAATTTATTCCGCCCCAGACATTTTTCCAGTACGCGACATTTTTCCCGCCCCCGACTACTTTCTCGCTCCCGACTTTTTTCCCGCCCCCGAATTTTTCCCTCACCAGACTTTTTTCCGCCTTCGAAGTTTTTCCCTCTCCCGACTTTTCTTCGCCACCCCGACTTCTATCCGCCTTAGACTTTTCTTCCGACCCCGACTATTTTTCCGCCTACGACTTTTTTCCCGCCCCCGACATTTTCTCGCCCCCGACATTTTCTCGCCCCCGACATTTTCTCGCCCCAACATTTTCCCGCCCCAGACAATTTTTCGCCCCCGTCTTTTTTCCCTCCCCCGACCTTTTTCCCCTTCCCGACATGTTTTCCCGCTCCAGACATTTCGCGCCCCCGTCTTTTTTTCCCGACCAGATAATTTTCCCGGCTCCAACTTATTTCCGCCCCCGACATTTTTGCCGTCACGATAATTTTCCTCCCCCGATTTTTTCCCACCCTCAACAATTTGCCCGCCTTCGACTCTTTCCCCGCCCCGGAGTTTCCACCCCCTAATATTTTGCAGCACTGAATTTTTTGATGCCTCGAATTTTTTGTCACCCCGACTTTTTTGTCGCCCCGACAATATTGCCGCCCCCGGCATTTTACGACCCCCTACAATCCCCCCCCCCCCCCGACATTCAATCCCCCGAATTCTTTTCTCGACCACGATCTTTTTAGAGCCTTCGACTTTTTTCTCGTCCCCGACTATTCCCACCACCGGACTTCACTCCCGCCCCCCAGATTTTTCCCGCCCCCGGTTTTATCCCCGCCCTTTACTTTTTCCCGCCCCTGACTTTTTTACAGCACCCGACTTTTTTGCCGACCCCGACATTTTCCCCGCCCCAGACCTTTTTCCCCGCCCCCAAATGTTTTGCCGCTCCCGACTTCTTTCCCCACCCGACATTTTATTCCACCCCCTATTATTTTCCCGTCCCCGAATTTTTACCGCCCCGACAATATTCCCGCTCTCTACAATTTTCCCACCCCCGTCTTTTTTGCCGCCCCCGACCTTTTCTTCACCCCTGACCTTGTTCCCCGCCCCCGACAATTTTCCCGCCCGCTCTATTTTTTCGCCCTCGAAAATTTTCCCGCCCACGACAGTTTTCCCGCCCACGACAATTTTCCCGGCCCCGGCTTTTCAGCCGCTCCGACAATTTTCTCGGCCCTCGACATTTTTCCGCCCCCGACTATTTCCCGCCCCTGCATTTTTCACGCCCCGGTATTTTTTCCGCCCCGACAATTATCCCTACCTCTACATTTTTCTTGCCCCCGATTATTTTCCCCGCCCAAGACCATTTCCCCCCCCCCCCTCCCCCACCGTGTTTATTCCCGCCCCAGAGTTTTTCCCGCCCTCGAGTTTTTACCGGCCCCCTACATTTTTCCCGTCTGCGTATTTTATGCCGTCTTCGCTATATTCTCGCCCCCGACAATTTCCTGCCCCCTATAATTATCCCGCGCCCGTCTTTTTTTCCCGCCCAGTAAATTTTCCCGGCTCCGACTCATTTCCACCACCGACTTCTTTGTCGTCACGATTATTTTGCCGCCCCCGACATTTTCCCGCCCGCAACAATTTCTCCGCTTTCGACCTTTTTCCCGCCCCCGGTTTTACCCTCCCCCGAATTTTTTGCCCCACCGAATTTTGACGCTCCGAATTTTTTGCCGCCCCGACTTCTTTGCCGCCCAGATATTTTTTCCGACCCGTCATTTCCCCGCCCCCGACAATTTCCCGTCCACGACATTTATGACTTCCCTTTTTTTTCCCACTCCCGATATTTTTCCTTTTTACCACCACTTTTCCTACACCTACATATTTCCCGGCCCCGACTTTTTTTCCTGTCCCCGATATTTTTCCACCCCCGACTTTTTTGTCGCCAAGAATTTTTTTCCAGCGCCCGACTTTTTTCCCGCCTCCGATTTTTTTGCTTCCCCTACAATTTTTCCCCTTCCTATATTTTTCTCGCACAAGACATTTTACCATCATCCGACAATTTATATGCCCCCAAATTTTTCATCCCCCCCTGATTTTCTTCACGCCCCCGTCTGCTTCCGCCCCCACAATTTTCTCCCCCGACTTTTTTCCCCCCGACTTTTCACTCCGAATTTTTCACCCCGAATTTTTCACCCCGAATTTTTTCCGCCGACTTTTTTCTCCCCGACTTTTTACTCCCCGACATTTTCCCCCGGCTTTTTTCCCCCCGACTTTTTTCCCCCCGACTTATTTCCCCCCGACTTTTTTCCCGCCCCCGACATTTTTACCACCCCTGAGATTTTTCCGGCCCCGACAATTTCCCGCCCCAGCTTTTTTGCCGCTCCGATAATTTTTCAGGCCCCGACATTTTTCCGCCCCTGACAATTTCCCGCCCCCGACAATTTCCCGCCCCGACATTTTTCACGCCCCGGTATTTTTCCCGCTCCGGCCATTTTCCCTCCCTCTACATTTTCTTGCCCCCGATTTTTCCCCCCCACAGACTATTTCCTCGCCCCCGAGTTTAATCACGCCCTAGAGTTTTTTTTCCCGCCCTCGAGATTTTACCAGCCCCGACATTTTTCCGGCCCCCGAATTTTTTGCCGCCCTGACTATATACCCGCCCCCGACAATTTCCCCCCCTACAACTTTCCCGCCTCCGTTAATTTTCCCGCTCCAACTTTTTTTCCGCCCCCTACTTTCTTCTGTCCTCTACTATTTTCCCTTCCCCGACTTTTTTTCCGCTCCGAATATGTCTGACCCCGATAATGTTCTTTTGTCCGTCATTTCCCCGCTCCCCCCCCCCCCCCCCCCCCCCCCCCACCCCGGCTTTATTCCCACACCGAGATTTTTCCGCCACCAACTTATTTGTCGCCCCGAATGTTTTTCCGCCACGACAATTTCCCGCCCCCGAACTTTCCCCCCCCCCCCCCCCCCCCCCCCCCCCCCCCCACCCCCGGCTTTATTCCAGCCTCCGACAATTTCTTCCGCCCCGGACATTTTTCCAGAACGCGGCATTTTTCCCGCCCCCGACTTTTTTCCGACCCCGACTTTTCCCCTCACCAGCCTTTTTTCTGCCTTTGATGTTTTTCCATCCACCTACTTCTCTTCGCGACCCCGACTGTTTTCCCGCCCGCAACTATTTCCCCGCCTTCGACCCTTTTCCCACCCCCGGACTTTCGCGCCCCCGAATTTTTTGCCGCACCGAATTTTTTAACGCCCCGGCATTTTTCCGCTCCCAACAATTTTCCCGCCCGACATTTTTCAATCCCCCGAATTCTTTTCCCGACCACGATCTTTTTAGAGCCCCCGAATTTTTCTCGTCCCCGATTTATTTCCACCACCCGACTTCACTCCCGCCCCCGACTTTTTTTCCACCCCTATTTTTTTCCCGTCATAGAATTTTTTTCCGCCCCCGATTTTTTTGCCGCCCCCGACCTTTTTCCCCGCCACAGACCTTTTTTTCCCGCCTCCGACTTTTTCCACGCCCCAGTCCTTTTTTCCCGCCCCCGACTTTTTTCACACCCTCGACTTTTTTCCTTCCCCTGAGTTTATTCCCGACGCCGACTTTTTTCCCGAACTGACTTTACCACTCCCTATTATTTTCCCGTCCCTGGCTTTTTTCCCGCCACCGAATTTTTTGCTGCCTCGATCATAGTCCCGCTCTCTACAATATTCCAGCCCCCAACTTTTTTGCCTCCCCCCCCGACCGTATATCCGCCCCAGACCGTTTTCCGCGCCCCTGACCTGATTTCGCGTCCCCGACTTTTTTCTCACCCCTTCTTATTTTCCACACCGAGATTTTTCCGCCACCGACTTATTTGCCGCCCCGACAATTTTCCCGTCCACGACATTTTTCACTCACCGATTTTTTTCCCGCCCCCGACATTTTTCCCTCTTACCACCAATTTCCCTCCCCTACAAATTACCCGCCCCCGACTTTTTTTCCGCCACCGACTGTTTTCCGGCCACGATATTTTTCCCGCCCTCGAGATTTTTCCAGCCCCGTCTTTTTTGCCGCCCTGAAAATTTTTTCCCGCTCTCGATAATTTTTATGCCCCCGGCAATTACCCGCCCCAGACATTTTTCAACCACCGATATTTTACCGCCCCGACAAATTTCCCGCCCACAACATTTTCCCGCCCCATACAATTTCCCAGCTCCCGACTTATTTCGCGCCCTCTCTTTTTTTCCCGCCTCCACTATTTTTCCCGTCTCCGACATTTTTGCCTCCCCTACAGTTTTCCCAAACCCTACATTTTTCTCGCACCCGACATTTTACCCTGTTCCGACAATTTATACGCCCCGACATTTTCACACACCCCCCTCCCCCGGCCTGGTTTTTTTTACACGCCCCCGTCTAATTCCTCCCCCGACGACTTCTCCGCCGATTTTTTCCCCCCGACTTTTTTCCCCCGACCTTTTTCCCGCCTCCTACATTTTTCCCACCCCGAGATTTTCCGGCCACGTCAATTTCTCGCCCCCGGCTTTTTTGCCTCTCCGACAATTATCCCGGCCTCCGACAATTTCCCGCCCCTACATTTCTCACGCCCTGGTATTTTTCCCGCTTCTGCCATTTTCTCTCTCTCTACATTTTTCTTGCACCCGATTTCTTTCCTCGCCTCCAAGTTTATTCCCGTCCCAGAGTTTTTTCCAGCTCTCGAGTTTTTACCAGCCCCCGACATTTTTCCCGCCCCCGAATTTTACGCCACCCTGACTATATACCCGCCCCCGACGATTTCCCGCCCCCTATAATTTTCCACTCCAACTTCTTTCCGCCCCCTACTTTTTTTTGTCCTCTACTTTAAACTTCCCCGACTTTTTTTCGACTTCGACTTTATTCCCGCCCTGACAATTTTTTCGTCCCCGGACATTTTTCCAGCAAGCGACATTTTGGCCCCGAATTTCCACCCGCCCCCCCCCCCCACCTCTCTCCGACAATTTTTCCGTCCCCGACTATTTTCCGACCCCCGATTTTTTTCCAGACCCCGACTTTTTTCCCGAACCCGACTTTTGCCCGCCCCTGACTTCCTCCCGCCCCCGTCTTCCTCCCGCCCTCGACTTCTTTCTCGCCTCCGAATTTTTGCCGGCCCCCGACACTTTGCCCAGCGCCGACTTTTTTTTCACCAGACTATTTTTCCGCCTTCGAAGTTTTTCCCTCCCCCTACTTTTCTTCGCGCCCCGACTTTTCTCCGCCTTCGACTTTTTTCCGCCCCCGACTTTTTTCCCGCCCCCGACTTTTTTCCCGCCCCCGACATTCCCGCCCTGACATTTTCCGGCCCCAGCCAATTTCTTGCCCCCGTATTTTTTCCCTTCTCCGATCTTTTTCCCCGCACCGACATGTTTTCCGCCCCAGATATATTTCGCGCCCACCTCTTTTTTTCCCGCCCAGACAATTTTCTCGGTTCCGACTTTTTTCCGCCCTCGACTTTTATGCCATCCCTACAATTTTCCCGCACCTGACATTTTCCCGCCCCCAACAATTCCCCCCCCCCACCCCGGATTTTCCCGCCCCCCAATTTTTTGCCGCCCAGACTTTTTGCCGATCCGACATTTTTCAATCCACCGAATTTTTTTCCCGCACACGACCTTTTTCGCGCCCCGACATTTATTTCGTTCCCGACTTATCCCACCCCCGACTTCACTCCCGCCCCCGACTTTTTTCCGCCCCCTACTTTTTCTCGCCCTCGACTTTTCGCCGCACCTGACATTTTTACCGCTCCCGACTTTTTTCCCGAACTCACTTTTTTTCCACCCCCTATTTTTTTCCCGCCCCGAATTTTTCCCTCACCCGTCGTTTTTCCCGCCCCCGACCTTTTCTCCGCCCCCGACCTTTTCTCCGCCCAAGACCTTTTTCCCCGTCCCCGACCTGTTTTTCCGCCCCCGATTTTTTTCTCGCCATCCTATTTCCCACACCGAGATTTTTCCGCCACCAACTTATTTGCCGCCCCGAATGTTTTTCCGCCACGACAATTTCCCGCCCCCGAACTTTCCCCCCCCCCCCCCCCCGAACTTTTTCCAGCCCTGACCTTTTTCCCGCCCCCGACCTTTTTCCCGCCCCCGACTTTTTTCACTCCCATATTTTCTCCCGCATCCGACATTTTTCCCTCTTACGACCATATTCCTTCCCCCTACATATATGCAGCCCCCTACATTTTTTCCCGACTCCGACAATTTTTTCCGCCACCGACCTTTTTCCCGCCCCCGAACTTTTTCCCGCCCCCGACCTTTTTCCCGCCCCCGACATATTCCAGCCCCCGACTTTTTCCCTCCATCGACTTTTTTCCCGCCCCTTATTATTTCTTTCTTCTGAGTTTTTTCCCGCACCCTTTTTTTTTCGTCCCGATAATATTGCCTCCGACAATTTTCAGGCCCCGAAAATTTCTCCGCCCTCGAAAATTATTCCGCCCCTGATAATATTCCCGCCTTCGACTTTTGTACCGCACCCGACATTTTCCCGCCCCAGAATTTTTGCCGCCCCGACATTTTTCAATCCCCCGAATTTTTTGCGCGACCCGACTTTTTTCTCGTCCCGGTCTTTTCCCACACCCGACTTCGATCCCGCCCCCGACTTTTTTCCCAACCCCCAAATTTTTTCACGCCACCGACGTTTTCCTGCCCTCGGCTATTTACCCGCCCCCGGCTTTTTTCTCGCCCTCGACTTTTTTCCCTACCCGACTTTTTTCCCGCCCCGTCTTTTTCCTGACCTTGACTATTTTCCCGTCCCAGACTTTTTAACCGCTCCCGACTTTTTTCCCGACTCGTTTTTTTTCCACCACCTATTATTTTCCCGCCTCCGACTTTTTTCAGGCACCCGATTTTTTTCTGACATTTTTTTCGAAAATGTTTTTGATAATTTTCCAAAACTTTTTTTCCAAATTTTTTTTTGTATTTTGAAATTTTATACGAATTAATAAAAATAAATTTTTTTTGAATATTTTTCTGAAAATTTATTTCGAAAATTTTTTTCAACATTGTTTTCGAATATTTTCTTTCAAATTTTTCGAAGGACATTTTTAAAAAATTTTTTTTGAAAATATTTTTTCGGAAATTTTTTCGAATTTTTGTTTCGAAAATTTATTTCCTAGAATCATTTTCGAATATTATTTTCAAAAATTTTCTTCAAAATTTTTTCGACACTTTTTCAAAGTTTTTTCGAATATTTTTTATCTAAACTTTATTCGTAAATTTTTTTTCCAATTCTTTTCTAAAAATTGCTTTCGAATATTTGTTTCAATATTTTATTCGAAATTATTTGTAAAATTTTTTCTGGAAACGGTTTTTTAATTATTTTCAAAAACTAAAAAAAAATTTTTTCGTAAATTTTTTCGAAATTTTTTTTCAAAACCATTATCGAATTTTTTTTCGAAAAAGCGAAAAAATTTTCCTAAATTTTTCTCGTGGATTTTCTTCGATAATATTGTCGAAAATTTTCTTCGAAAATTTTTTATAACTCCGTCCAACTCCGACGGGCTTATTTCGTCTTGCAAGGTCTGAATCCCATTTCTCATTCCACCTTGATTTTCGCTTCTTGACCGTAAACGCTAGTCCAGTTAGAGCCACTGATGACTCACGCGGGTAAGGGACTAATGAATCAGCTAGAATACTACACGGCCCAGGCGCCGTTAAACTTAGCGATTTCACCCCTCTCTCCCAATTCGCAGTTGATACCACTCCCACCTGAAATTATTTGTTCCCTTCTGTAATATGCGCGGACATTCTTCCCGCGACTGTCGACGGAGGGCGAGAGAAGATCGCTCCGCCAGCCATTTAATTTTCGAATGTCCTTGAACAACTTGACTTGCCTTTCGTTAATTGCGATGTTCATTCCGCAAAAATTAAAGCATTGCTAGATGCCGGCTCCTCTCTGTCGCTGCTCAACTTCGACACATGGCGTAAAATTCCTCGTCCCGGATGACTTCAGCGTTGCCAGATTAAATGTCGGACTGTCACAGCGGCCCCACTTATTCTGACGTGATGCATCAAATCGAGAGTTCGTCTCCAAAACCTCTCCTGGAGGCATACATTCTGCCTTTCCGAATTGCACGTAGCAAAGATATTGGGCCAGGATTTCATTGAAAGAACGCGAATGGTGCACTTTCACGGCGCGTTTTCCTTCGAAAGCCGCCCGAGCAAAAAATTCTTATTCCGCGCTGAGTCCGAAACATAACCGGCTTCGTCCGATTCACCCCCAGCATCAGCTGTTCACATTCAATGCCAGAATACAGCTCTCATTAGAAGCAGAACCTTTTCCACCTCGGAAAATGCTTCCTCCATAGCTGCAGTCAACTCTAGCATTCCATGCAAGGAAATAAAATGTCTCGTCGAGGTGTATTCCGACGTAATCTCGTCCCAGCTAGATCAAACTAAGCTGATGTCACATGAAATAGAATAGCTGGATTCAACTGCGGTTAGGTCTCAACCGTATCAATACTCACCGACTAAGTTGGCCATGATAAGGTATCATGTCAGTAAGTTACTTAATGACGGAATTATCCAGCCTTCTTCTTCTAATTGCAGTTCACCAGGAATTTTTATCCGCAAGAAAGATGGAACTGAGAGACTCGTCGTCGACCACCGTATATTGAATAAACCAGTCAAAGCAGATAATTTTCTTACCCCCTCAACATTGTCTCCACAAGTTTTCTCGAGGCTGATTAATAAAGTACGGGGTGATTTGAAATATTCTTGTGTGTATCCCTATATTGACGATTTATACGTCTATTCCAGAGCCTACCTTCGTAATGTTAAGCTGTTGCTGGACGAGCTAAGAGCAGATGGTCTTACTGTCCATCCAGAGAAGATGGGACTGGCCTAGGAATCCATTACCTTCCTTGGACATCGGATCTCCCAGAGAGAACCCGAGCACGTTCCGGCTTCCCTGTACCTAAGTCAGTAAGGAGGTTTCACGTTTCCTTGGTATGTGCAATTTTTATTCCAAATTATGAGGAGATTGCAGCGCCTCTTAATGCAGGAGAAATGTCATCTTCCAATGGAACAATTCTCACCAAGTTTCATTTTCCAAACTTCACCTCCGTTATTTTGAGGAAGAATTTGTTTTATTTGTCGGAGAAAGTGCAAATGAGAATCCTGTTCATTGTTCTATGCTCTTGCATAAAATTCCCCTGTCCTTTACCAAAATTCATATTCGGCCAAGTGCCGTGACTTTCTGAAAACAAAGTAGATGTTCAAACATCATAAAAGGTTTTACACATTTATGTATGTCTCCATGGCTATAAATTCCTATTATTTAACTTAACCTAGCCATTTGTTTTCCTATGATTGCTGGAAATAATATCAGTATTACCACAATGGTTATTGTGCACTATCTCCAATTGGGATAGCGTACCTTGAAAAGGTATATAAGTCTGTGCTCTATATAACAATAGCTATGCATTGCATTGTATAAAATGTCTAAATCTGGCCACCTATATTTACTATTGTGAAAAACTTGTTAATATTATAATTACATGCCTTACCTGGGAAAATAATTTGTTTGCCATGTTTCCTGCAAAAGAATGCTGCTTAACAGTCCATAATGGATTAAGTTCAAATTAGTACTTCTGCTAAATTTCGATTCTTCCCATAAGGAAATATCATTAATTCTTTTCTTTGTTATAATGTCATATCATGAATTATTTTCTTTGTTAAAATATCCATTGTCGTTGTCATTTGTTACAATTGAATATGGTCACCTTCGAAGTAGTCTCCTTCCCCATGTAAACACCACTGCATTTGTGTTTTATATGATTGGAAGCATGCCTGGAAGTCATTTTCCGAAATCTCATTCAGGGTGTTCGCCGTATGAGTTTTAATGTCGTCAACGTCGTCAAAATGCTCCCCTTTGAGGGTGTTCTTGATTCGGGGGACAGAATGAAGTTCCAGTGAGTAGTGTGTATGTTCCACAACAGTGATTTTTTCTTGGTCAAAAACTCCTTTGTACTGATGCACCCGTCTAGAATTCGGCCACATCTGTGGTATTTCTTCTCGAATCCGCTCTCGTAGACGTTCCAAAACTGTAATGTAATAGTCTTGATTCAAAAAATCTTTTGTCCAGAAAAAAAACACGTGCATGAGACATCGTTTCCTAACCAGAACTTTCTTTCAACATTTCATGAATTTCAGATCGACTTTTTTTCACTTTTATCAATAATTTAATGACGATACTTTGTTGAAAATAACAGTCGTTATTCATTTTCCAGCACGACGACAAAACAGTACTTTACACAAGTACTTACTGCAACGCAATGACGAGTGTGAGGGAGTTGAAACCGTTTGCATCTATATCCTCACGTAGCAGCAACGCTCTGATGCACGACGTTGCTGCGTCATAAAAATAGTCTCGATATTTATTGTTCAGACATCTTATATATCATCATTTCCAACAGCCGTTTTCAATCCACAAACGGATGAAGGCCTCTCCCAGACTTCTCCGGTTTTCCCTTTTAACTGCCTCCCTCCTCCAAGTTTGCCCCATGAACTTAACAAGCTGTCTACCCCACCTGTCTTTCGGTTTTCTTTTCGGTCTCCGGATGTTTATTGGGATCCATTCGACACCACTGGACGTCCAATGCCCCTTGCCAATTTAGTGCTTTCACTCTTTTAATCACTTCACAGACTCCCGTCTTCTTTCTTACCCAGTCGTTCCTCTTGCGGTCTCTGCGGATGATCCCTAACATGCATCTCTCCATGCTGTTCTGTCTTGTTTGCAGGCGCTGTATCACTCTGATGTTCATGGTACATGTTTCACATCCATATGTCAGAAGGGGTAGAACACATACAGTCTCCTTTTTAGGAAGAGTTGAATATTTGATATAGAGATGCATTCTTCCCAAAAGCACTACATGCAATCTTCACTCTCCGGTTGATTTCTCCAAGAAGCGATGTATTGGTGAATTGACCAAAGTAAACATATCTGGTTACTTCTCTGAGTACTGCTCCATTGACATGTATCTTCTCAGAATTAGTGAAGGAGTTGTACAGAACCTTTGTTTTATTAATATTCATTTTAATTCCAGCTTCTCGGCTTGCTTGCTCAAGTTCTTCAGTTCTTCCACGGAGCACTTCTGGGCTTACAGCTAACTGTATGATGTCATCTGGATAGCGCAAGTGACTCAGATGTTCTCCTTGATGCCTTCTTCTTCAGAGTCTAGCATTTTGAATACTTCCTCTAGAGCAGTGATTCTCAGATGACGCATTCCGGTGTCATCAGTTGCAGCCACAAACAAACCCTCGTGGCCACATCAAGGAAAGATTACAGAAAATGTAACCATAATCATGTAAAAACTTCCATATACACACTTATTAAGTGACAATGGATACTTATTTATCATTAACAATTGTTTTTGTTTTATTAAATCAAATTATTGCAATTTTCTTGTGAGTGTACCGAAATTGTCTGTTGGCCGCTCTTGAGTACCCATGCTCTGGAGCTGCTGTGAATAATTTAGGGGTACAGTATCTCCTTACTCCTTTTCTGTCGTATAGGCACTCGTTTTTCATGCAGCAGAACAGATGTTGTTGCATTTTCGTAGATATTCTTGATCGAGGTTATGTACGTTTCTTCTACTCCTTGTTTCTTTAGTGATGAAGTTCGGACAGAGTCGCATGCTTTTTTGTGGTCGATGAAGCGACATTTTCCCGCCCCATCCAATTTTCCCGCCCCCGACTATTTTCGCGACCCCGTCATTTATTCCGACAACGCCTGATGCACGACGTTGTTGCGTCATAAAAATAGTCTCGATATTTATTGTTCAGACATCTTATATATCATCATTTCCAACAGCCGTTTTCAATCCACAAACGGATGAAGGCCTCTCCCAGACTTCTCCGGTTTTCCCTTTTAACTGCCTCCCTCCTCCAAGTTTGCCCCATGAACTTAACAAGCTGTCTACCCCACCTGTCTTTCGGTTTTCGTTTCGGTCTCCGGATGTTTATTGGGATCCATTCGACACAACTGGGCGTCCAGCGCTGGTCAATTCTTCTAGCAGTAGGGCCCGCCGCTGCCAATTTAGTGCCTTCACTCTTCTAATCACTTCACAGACTCCCGTCTTCTTTCTTACCCAGTCGTTCCTCTTGCGGTCTCTGCAGATGATCCCTAACAAGCATCTCTCAATGCTGCTCTGTGTTGTTTGCAGGCGCTCACTCTGATGTTCATGGTCCATGTTTCACACCCATATGCCAGAACAGGCAGAACACATACAGTCACCTTTTTAGGATGACTGGAATATTTGATGTAAAGATGTTCGCATTCTTGCCAAAAGCACTCCATGCCATCTTCACTCTCCGGTTGATTTCTCCAAGAAGCGATGTATTGGTGAATTGACCAAAGTAAACATATCTGGTTACTTCCCCGAGTTCCGCTCCGTTGATATGTATCTTCTCAGAATTAGTGCAGGAGTTGTACCAAACTGTTGTTTTATTAATATTCATTTTAATTCCAGCTTCTCGGCTTGCTTGCTCAAGTTCTTCAGTTCTTCCACGGAGCACTTCTGGGCTTACAGCTAACTGTATGATGTCATCTGGATAGCGCAAGTGACTCAGATGTTCTCCTTGATGCCTTCTTCTTCAGAGTCTAGCATTTTGAATACTTCCTCTAGAGCAGTGATTCTCAGATGACGCATTCCGGTGTCATCAGTTGCAGCCACAAGCAAACCCTCGTGGCCGCATCATGGAAAGATTACAGAAAATGTAACGATAATCATGTAAAAACTTCCATATACACTCTTATTAAATGACAACTGTTACTTATTTATCATTAACAATTGTTTTTGTTTTATTAAGTCAAATTATTATAATTTTCATGCGGTGGTACCGAAATTGTCTGTTGGCCGCAGTTGAGAGCTGCTGTAAATAATTTAGGGGTACATTATCTCCTTGACTCACTTCTTTTCCGTCGTAAAGGCACTCGTGTCTTCATGCAGCAGAACAGATGTTGTTGCATTTTCGTAGATATTCTCGTGCATTTCTTCTACTTCTTGTTTCTTTAGTGATGATGTTCGGACAGAGTCGCATGTTTTTTTGTGGTCGATGAAATTCGTATTTGTTAGTCCGACTGATTATCTCTCTCACGACTAGCATGTGTTCCATTGTGTTATACCCACTGTAAAATCCAGCTTGCATTCTGTGTTGAGCAGAATCACGGTGGTTTTGAAGGCGCATAGTGAGTATTTTGGTGAGTATGTTGTAGACTGTTGCGGGTAAGCTGATCGGTCTGTAGTTTTCCATGTTTCTAGGTGTACATGTCATGTGGGGATTGTGGGCTTAAAACCCTACGCTGGCCAAGAGCGGATTGGTGAGTACTGCTTTCACTTTGAACGGACATATTGCAGAGAGTTCGAGGATACCACTGTGCTTCGCCCTTTAACCTCCGTTCACAAAAATGTCGAAAAGATCAGGGCAAAAACCGGTGTTTATCTTAAATGCAATGAGGAATCACTTAACACTCAGTATTAAGTAGAAAGTGAAATTGCTACAGCGTTTAACGAAAGGTGCTTCAGTGAAAGCATTGTGCAATGAGTTTGGTGTTAGTCATCGACTGTTTATGACTTGAAGAAGCGAAAGAATTATTGAAATTTTACCTAGAATGTGATGTAACAAAAATTAACAAAAAAATAGATAAACTCTCCATCTGTCAAAGACAGTCGACATGGATAAAGTGTTGTTAAAGAAAAAACGGAAGCTGATTATCAAGACGCGAAAGACCTGAAAGAATTTTCTTCAATGATATCGAAAGAGGGTTTAACAACAGAACAGGTGTACAATGCAGACGAGTCGGCATTGTTTTTGCGATAAATTCCCAAAAATATCGGTACAACATACTTTGTACAAAATTTCTCATATACGAATGCGTCGTTTAGCTATCTTTAGAAAAATATGAACGATGTAGAATTATTATAAACATCCACTTAAATAACTATACGAAATTTGATGAAAATAGTGCGCATCGTTTTGTAGATAATCCGATTGTTGTTAATGCTGCCTATGAATAAACCAGCCTTATATAGTCATCTTTTGAGAAACATGAAGTATGTGGTATTATTGAATACGTAAACTCTAATAACTGTGGGAAAATTGATCAAAATATTTAGAGGCGTTTTTGAGACTTTTTTCCCAGCCGGTACTTTATTCCAGACCCCGACTTTTTTCTCGCCCCCGACTTTCTTCCCGCCCCCGACGTTCTTCACGCCGACATTTTACCGCCCCCGATTTTTCCCCTCCCCCGACTTTTTTTTCCGCCAATGACTTTCCCGCCACCGACTTTTTTCCCGCCTCTGACTTTTTTCTCGTCCCCGACTATTTCCCGCCCCCGATTTTTTTCCCGCTCCCGACTTTTTTTCCGCCCCCGATTTTTTTCCCGCACCTGACTTTTTTCCCGCTCCCGACTTTTTTCCAGCCCCCGAAATTTTTCCCTCCCAACAACATTTTCCCGCCCGCGAACTATTTCCCGCCCGCGACTTTCTCCCCCCGAGCGACTTTTTTCCCGGCCCCTATTATTTTATTGCTTCCGACAATATTCCCGCCCCCGACTATTTTTCCGCCACTGTCAATTTTGCGCCTTCGGCGTTTGTTCCGTCCCCGACATTTTCCCGCCCCAGACTCTTTTGCCGCCACGGACTTTTTTTTGCCGCCCCTGTCTTTTTTGCCCACCCGGTCTTTTTTGCCGCCCCAACAATTTTCCGCCTCTTACATTTTTTCACCCTCGACAATTTTCCGCCTCTTACATTTTTTCGCCCCCGACAATTTTCCCGTCCCGACAATTTTCCCGCCCAGAAATTTTTCACGCTCCGATATTATTCCCACACCAGACCATTTTTCCTCTTAACTACATTTTTCCCGCCTAGAAATTTTTTCCCGCCTTCGAAATTAATTCCGCCTCCGACTTTTTTTCCGCGCCATACCTTTTCCCACCCCAGTCATTTTCTCGCCCCCAGACTTTTTTCCCGCAACCGAACTTTTTTCCCGCCCCCGAAATTTTTTCCGACTTTTTTTCGCGATATTTTTTTCGAAAATTTTTTTCAAAAATATTTTTTTTTGCCGGTATTTTGAAATTTTCTTCGACATTTTTTTTTATTTTAAAAAAATACTTTTTCGAAATTTTATTTCTACATTTTTTTCAAAATTCTTTTACCGCCACTGACTTTCTTCCCGCCACCGACTTTCTTCCCGCCCCCGACTTTCTTCCCGCCCCCGACTTTCTTCCTGCCCCCGACTTTCGTCCTGCCCTCGACTTTCGTCCTGCCCCCGACTTTCGTCCTGCCCCCGACTTTCGTCCTGCCCCCGACCTTGGTTCCGCCCCCGACTTTCTTCCAGACCCCGAATTTCTTTCCGCCCCCGACTTCTTTCCCGCCTTCGTCTTTTTTCCGCCCCCGACTTATCCCACTCCCGACATTTTTCCCGTCCCAGACATGTTCTCTGGCCCGAAATTTTCCCACCCACGTCATTTTCGCCCCCGTATTTTTTCATGCCTTCGATTTTTCTCTCTTCCCCGACTTTTTTTCCTCACCCGACTTTTTTCCCGCTCGCGACCTTATTTCAGGTCCCGACTATTTTCCGACCCCTATTATTTTTCCTTCGCCGACTTTTTTGCCGCATCGATTATATTCGCGCCGCCCAAAAATTTCCCCACCAGACAATTTTCCCGCCCCTACATTTTCCCGCCCCCGATGTTTTTGCCGCCCCTACAATTGTCCCGCGCCCGACATTTTTCCGCCTCCTACAATTTCCTGTACAGACATTTTTAAAGGTACGGTATTTTCCGTCCGCGAGTTTTTCCCGTCCCCGACTCTTTCCCCGCCTCGACTTTTTCCCCGCCATCGACTTTTTTCCAGCCCCCCGACTTTTTTCCCGCAACCGACTTTTTTGCCGCCCCCGACTTATTTCCCGTCCCCGACTTTTTCCGCCACGGACATTCTTCTGCTTTCGACAATTTTTCGCCCCAACAATTTTCTCGTCCACGACAATTCCACCCCCCCCTGACAATTTTCCCTCCCCGACATTTTTCCTCCCCCGACATTTTTCCTCCCCCGACTTGTTTCCGCCCACGACTTTTTCCCGCCCCTGAATTTTTTCCGCCCCCGAATATTTTCCCGTCCTCGACTTTTTCCCGCCACCCATAGTTTTTCCCGCCCCCGACTTTTTTCCGGCCCCCGTTTTTTTTCCCGCCCCCGACTTTCCCCCCACCTCACTTATTTCCCGCCTCCGACTTTTTTCCCGCCCCCAACTTTTTTCCCGCCCCCGACTTTTTTCCGGCCCCCGTCTTTTTTCCCGCCCCCGACTTTCCCCCCACCCCACTTATTTCCCGCCTCCGACTTTTTTCCCGCCCCCGACTTTTTTCCGCCCCAGCCTTTCTCCCGCCCCCGACTTCTTCCCGCCCCCGACTTTTTACCCGCCCCCGACTTTTTTCCGCCACCGACGTTTTCGCGCCCTTGACACTCCCGCTCCCGTGTTTTTTTTTCCGCCCTCCATTTTTTCAACTACCTGCCCCGGACAATTTCACGTCCTCGATTTTTTTCCCGCCCCCGACTATTTTCCCGCTCCGACATTTTTTCCCGCCCCGAATTATTTACCGCACCAGACGTTTTTTACCGCCCCGATAATTTTTCCGCCACCGACATTCTTCCGCTTTCGACAATTTACCCTCCCCCGACATTTTTTCCGTACACCGGCCTTTTACCCTCCCCCGATATTTTTCCTCCCCCACTTCTTTCCCGCCCCCGACTTTTTTCCGCCATCGACAATTTTCCAATTTAAATGCCGCTCTTCTCTGGATTTTTGCGACGTCATGATATTGTGCTTCCACAAATGAATACCGGAACAATACCAATTTTTGGGTCTACGAGAGAAAAGTACGCTCTCTTTCGCGTTATAAGTGGGAAAATATATACGGAAATCTCGATACAACGTATCCCTATGGAAATGTATTTTCATACTTAAAGAGGTTGTAAAGGTTTATGAAATATATGATAAACATAGGATTCACAGTTAATTAACAAGTATTATGATGACAAAATTTCACCGCTTTTTACCGTGTAGTTTCTGAGTTATTTTATCTCAAATATGTTACATTTTATATGGAGAGCATAGGAACGCCGTAATGGAGGTTCGTACTTTACCTCTCTTACCAGGTTTATATATTAGATGGGTTTATAAAAAACTAAGCAGACAGTACCTTGGATAATAGGGAATTATCTGTCAAAATTTTAATCGATATTACCTTTTAGTTTCAGAGAAATCAATATTATTTCATCAAAAATGACATGAAGTCTTACCTATTCGAGAGAACTCATGTATAAGTTTGGCTATGTCGCATCGTTGACGGAATCAGCGCGTCATTTAAAATCGATGCTTAGAACTTTTATTTTGCTTTTTTTCGATTTCACAGGGAACGATACTCCATGTGAATATTAATGTGAGTATTCCATGTTGTTTATATGCTAATGCATACATATCAGATGCAAAAATATGGATGTTGTAAAGAAAAAGCATTAAACGTAATAACATCATGAAAATATATTTACATATATTATAAATTAATAAATATAATATAAATTGCATATTGATTAAAAACCTTAACATATATTTTTACAACTTCATACGCTATATTTATATGGAAACAGTAGATAGACATAAATAGTTTATTGAATAATAACATTACATAATTTTTTGACGTTATAAAGTAGGTATATCAACTGTTTAACCTCAAGGAGAATAAAATACAACTTTTTACTTACATAATTGCATTTATTGAAGAAAATTTTTTTAACAAGGAATAAAAACAAATATTAATGATAGAAAAACAAATATTATAATGACTTTATGATTTCTTTTATTACATTATCAAGTACTTTTTTATTTTTTGTTATTCTTGGTCGACATCCTACATCTTCACTTAGCAAACATTTTACCCCTTCAGTAATACATACATGCATTAGTTTTTTTCGTTAACCCGTAGACGCCGTCATACGTACTATTACGTCCTCCGTCAGCACTACATTTAATTGTCTTTTGACGCAAGAGACCTTCTTATATCTAAATAAACTTTATATATTGTCAAAGACGAAGATTTGGTCTTTCTAGTAGTACCTGTTTTGTAATTTTAATAGTGTTTGTGTATTTTATATTCTACGTTAAATTTTGCGAAGAAATTTTCATTTTTGTCACGAAATTACGGTACATCAGCACTAAATTTAATTGTCTTTTGACGCAAGGGACATATTTAAATCTGAATAATATATATACTTTGAAAGAGGAAGCTTTCGCCTTTCTAGTAATGCATGACTTTATATTTTATAATCTACTTTAAAGTTTGCACTGGATTTTTCATTTTTGCCACAAAATTACGGAGCGGCAGCACTAATTTTAATTGTCTTTTGACGCAAGGGACATAATTAAATCTGAATAATCTTTATATATTTCGAAAGAGGAAGCTTTGGCCTTTGTAGTAATGCATATCTTGTATTTTTCATTATGGTTTAGGATTTTATAATGTACGATAAATTTTGCGCTCGATTTTCATTGTGGTTCTAGTTCGAAAAATCTTTCCTGGGCTTTTGAAGAGGCAAAGGGAATCTTCTCAAACATCTGTTTCTTTCTTTGTGGAGATTTTCGAGGAAAACGTCCTGTAAATATTTACCCACAGCCTACTAGAGGCCACGGACCTACGCGCTTTCGATTTCTCAAGTTGACCCATATAGAGAAAATGGCCTAAACTGCGTTCGCAACAAAGGATCCTTTGTGTGAGCCATCTGGGGAAGCGATTTTCACAGAGAAGATTACTAGATATTTTTAATGTTTTATAAGGTAAATTTCATGCTGAATTCAATTACGCATGTGTACATTTTCTAAAACAATCTCCTCTTCTAATGAACGAAATCTAACCCTTCGTTCTATGTGACTTCTATAATGATTAAGAATGATGACTGCATAACTAAAACGTTTATATTATTTATAAAACGTCTTTTAAAAAATCATAAATACAACACTTAGTTAAAAATTTCCAGTCAAGTCATAGAAAAGTTGACATGCGACAAACTTTTCACCTAATCGGAATAGATAGGTACATTCAGCGAGTAAATGTTCAGCAATGTTTAAATGTTTTTTTGAATAAGATTTCATGTCAATACATTTCATAGTTCTCGCGATTCCGAGCGCGAACCGGAAAATTAAGCGATTGGTGTTTATTCGCTTCTACTGCATCAATGTTTGTGTGCGACATATGATATTTTAAATGATACTATTTGAAAATTTCATCTTTTATGTATATTCACAAAAAATTTCATCAAAATAACAAAAAACATCTAAAGTTATGTATTTTTGAAAATTTTCGCAAATTTTCTCACCTTTACCTGTATTTTAAAAATACCTCATTCGGCGAATAAGGTAGATTTTCATAAATCTCATCCGGGCTTGAGGGATTAAAGCTTTTCTTGCACTACAGCAGCAATCGACAAAATCTGCATCTCTTACGATGATTTTTTCTGCCAGTTTTTTAAGAATTCGCACATCGTTTAAAGCATTGTGTGCACTAATCGTAGTGTCAATACTCAATAAATCCTTGGCAAGTATCGACTGATTAAAAAGCAGTTTTGCTTTGGTTCTATCAGGAAATTTTTTCTTAAAAATGAGTAATGTATCTGTAAAAACAGAGACAATTGATGTCCACAATCCGTTTTCATTCATATAAGTCCAATTTCCTTTAGATATGTTTAAAAAATTGATAAAGCTTTTTCTCCATATAAATACAATTTTCCATCAACAGTTTTTAAGCCAGTAACTTCTGTGATTTGCACAGGTACAACGTATGTATTAAATTCTGCGTTTTTGCATATAGCGGCAATTTGACAAATCTCAGAATGTTGTACAGAAAGCCCAGTTGTTTCTAGATCAAAAAATACCACAGGACCAGTATCACAAGATTCATATATTTGGTCATCAACTATATATTAAGACCGTATCCTGCTGAATACGTTGCACCTTCCTTTCTTTCATTATGAATTTTTTTTGTGTACGCAACCTTTGTATTTCCACTCATCTTTTTTTAGATTTGGTTGTCTTGGCTTTTTCTGCTCTTTTTAATCTCATTTCATCTTTCTTTTTTCTGAATTCTGCAGTATTAAAAACTTAAACTTAAGTTTTCATTTACTGGAAGCACATACTTTGTTCCAATGTTTTTCTGACAAACAGATGATTCGGAGTGTAAACTTTTTGTACTCTTACTCGCCACTATTGCATTCAACGATTCATTTGCTTGGCTTGAGCCACAAGGAGCTAACTTTTCAGCATTCTCCCAAAACGTTTGAAAAATAGATGTCAGTGTATCTTGTAGTTCCTGCCCTTGTAAGCCTTTGCCACCAGGAAGATATTTATGTTTAAAATTTAAAGGATCTTTTGAAAATGTGCACCATTCTCCACAATTTTCGTGTTGATCAGAAGCATGTGGAATGATACTTTTTAAAGAAGCTTCCGTGGCATGAACATCACTTTTTTTATAGCACAAGAAAAGCAGTATTTCACATAATCAATTACACCCTTATTGAGTTGTTTACCCTTATGTGCCCACAAGCTTTTGCACAACATCTTCTTAGCGTGGTTTAAGTCTGACCACTTTCCTACAACATGGTTCGATGCACGTCTAACAGCAGCTATAGTACAACTATCGTCATCCCCGATCAGTGTATCAATGACTACGCTCTCTTTTTGAAGAACATTATTCTTTGTAATAATTTCAACAGCGATGTCCGCTTCCATTGTCTTGGCACTGTTTTTCCAGTTCAAGCGGCAGTCATGCTCTTCTGGTTTTCTTCCTCTCTGGCAGTAGCGACAATGTTTCGTTCATGTAGAGAATACTTTACCGGAGTGAACACCAATGAGAGATCCATGACCTTAAAGCAGTAGAAAATTTGTCACAGAGGAGGATTTGCATAAAATATTATAACTAATGAAATGAAAGATTTATTAAATAAAATTTTTTAGGGAAATTGAAAATTAAGAAGTGGAACATTTTGATTTTTATTACAACTTCATTTCTCTTTAACGATAACTTATAATATACGTGAATAATAAAAATTATAAGTATATAACTAGGTTGTGGAGCAGTGTTGCCGTCCTACAGATTAATCTGTGGATCTACAGGTATTTTGTGCTTCCTCAGATTTTTTGTCTCAAAAATCTGTAGATTCAGCATATTTGAGGTAAAAATATCTGAAAGTCTGAGGAAGCATAAAATATCTGTAGATCCACAGATTATTCTGTAGGATTATTCTGTAGGGATTATTCTGTTCTGTCTATCGTAAATACTGAGACAACTTGAGAGGTCATCGGGTCACGTTGACTGCCTCCACGGCGTTTATGTCCTGCTGTATATATAAGTGAATTAGATTAAATATAAACGTTTTGATCCTATACTCTGCTCTACCTTATTGGCCGCCTATTTGCTATGCGCCAAATTTTTCTACGCATTTAGGGTCATGCAAGCAATGTGCAGTTAATATAAACTTATTTGTATATTTTATATAAGGATTAGCAACTTAACAATGAGAATCAATTAATGAAAACTATTGTTTTCTTGATGGATTCCGGTCAATTAAGCATCCCCTTAGGGTGCATGACTAAATATTCACAAAGCAAAAAATACATCACAGTTTTTCTTATATTTTTTAGTTATTCGGAATTTCATTTTATTTTTATGTTGTAATCTTGTTTGTGCTAAATTCTGAGTCAACCATTATTACAGTCTTAGGGACTGTTTCCGTTTTGTATAGCTAATAAAGATCAAGTGTTTTTTCTTCCGAAAACGGAATAAAAATGCCTCAGTCAGGGAGTCAGGAGAAAGTCGGAACATCTACTCCTATTTTGGAAGAGTTGGTAGGCCTGTCCGAAAAGCTTCGTCATACCTTTCCCCGTGAGTGTCTCTCCTACACCTCCGGCGGCTCTCCAAACGGTGTCCACTGAACTTCCTGAGACATCTAGTTTCCACCCGTATTTTATTTTACCATTCCATTTCCTGAAGTGTATATGTATCTGTGTATAAACTTTGATATTTTCTTATTTGTGTCAATATTATTTTTAATTTTTGTTGCTCGCGAGAAGAGAAGTAAAGGAGCTTCCTATTATTCGAATGAAATTAGTGCAGGCCCCTTCGATTGCACCTCCACCTAAATGCACAAAATGAGATTGAGCATAGTTTTGGGTTTTCACTAAAAACATGAATTGCCTTTATAAGATATATATTTCATCTAGATTCATCTAAATTTCAGCTGACCCTCGCCAGAAATTTGGCAGGTATTTTTTGCCCAGACTTATTCTTAGTATGCTGAAACAGTATCTGGCAGGACCCGCGCACACACACACACACACACACACACACACACACATTCTCTCTCGAATTTAAAAGAGAAATATATTGGGAAAAACTGAATCCCTGTCATGGAGTGAGAATGTGGTAATTTAGGTTAAATATATTGGCTTGAATAATTTAGAATGTATGTGTTGGTGTTGGTGATTTTTACAACGTATATGTCGAATTAAAATTTTTATCGCGTTTTTTATGATTACTTCTAAAAATGGATATACAACTTTAATCGTGTTTAAATTGTATCGAATCAAATTAGTTTTTCAATTTTTGCAGAAAAACCGTGATGTTCACTTTTGACTCGCCGACGATCGAGATGATGTCATCCGCCTACCGCAACGAGGTTTTGCGTGAGCAAGTGAATGTTTGTCTGAGCTGTTTTTCGAAATTTGCGCTTAATAGGTTAGGAAGAAGCGGGGACAAGGAATTTCCCATCGTTGTGCCATGTTTTTCCCGGTAAACTTCCATGTTGACTCTGCGTAACTCGAAAGAGAAATGAAACTGAAATTACAGAGAGAATAGTACGAAAACACAAATCTAATTACATATATATTAATTTTACGTTGACGTCTGTAGACATTTGTGTACAATTTATATCGGCGTATTTCTCGAGAACGAGATATGCGGTAAACGGCGTTTTGTTTCTACTGGCTATGAAATCCCTGGAATAATATTTTCGTTTGCTAAAGTGTCCCGGGTTCGAATCCAGGAGACAATTATATTTTCCCATAAATTGACACGGGATTTTCGATTTTTCAGAGTGCAGGGTTTTTTTCCTTCATTAATTAAAATATGTAAATATCTTCTTCTGTTTTGCTTTATTCGACGGCTAAAGCTCTAAAAAATTTTATAATTGCGATGTTTGCACGTTAAACGGTCGAAGTTCTCAGAAATACGCATTATTTTTCTAAATTTTTCGGAATTTTCGTACTCATTTCGGGCGTTGCCAAGGAGACTCATTGTTGCCTCCGAGTCATTTAATGCCAATTAAACCTTCAAATAGACGAAATAAAAGAGTTATTCGCATCGAACTGTTGTTCGAGGATCGATATTTACGGAAAATTAGTCTGTTGACTGCGTATGGGAAGCGTTTCTAGCTGTGTCAATAAAATGTGTATAACAACAAGTTCCCAGCGAATTGTTTTATTTAAAATTGTGCAATTAAATTGTTTTTATTTTGCTTCAATTGATTCTATAAGGAATCGTGTTTCATTTTAAATTGTGCAATTAATTTGTTTTTTATTTTGTTTCGGTGATACTATAACGTTTTAAAATGGTTACGCTGACGACTGTGAGCATTTGCCGATGTGATTTCCGAACCTCTTATCTGCTCCTTCAGAAACTTCACTCACTCCACCTCACAAAGCATCGTTTAACGGGCGTCCTGTTCCTTTCCCTGAGTGACTTGTACGGAGTCTAACCCATCGAAATGGACCAATTTTACAGCCCTTCGCGGGGAAGAGGTACTGTCTTTTACCATTCCCATTTACATTCTCGAACCTCACCCCTCCCCTCCCCCCACCCACCATTCCCCTCCTTTTTAGGAAGAAGTAGTGCCCTCTTCCGGTTTTCCGTTGGCATTACTTAGTCAAGTTTTTGGTGCGATCGATAGTGAATCGGAAGTAGATGACTATAATAGTGAAGTACCGTGTCACATTTAAGTTGGTAATTTATTTCTTTTATTGCAGTGCGAATTGAAAACGTTTTAGAAACTGAATTTACGTGATAATGTTTAAAGATATCCGCTTCGTCGCTATTCATCTTGCCATGCATCGTGGCCATTCTACTACGATGGTGAAATGCACGTCTGGATGTTCGTCTCGAGAGCTGCTGCATGCGGAGATATCACACAGCCTCATAAAAGGTAAGAAAGTTTCATTTATTAAAGTTTGATTTGTTGTCTTTTCAAATTCCCATTGGTAGCTATTGTTAAAGAAGAATCGACTGGGGACATTATTCCCAGCAGTTGAGTGCTGTGCGTCGCGTTAGAATATAAAAAAATACTTTACTAAGGTAAAGCTATAGCGTGAGAAAATATTTGTTCGATTTTTATTATTTTTTAAAATCTCGAGTGGCGGTTGCTGTTCGGTAGCAATCTACATGTTCCAAAGGATTAACCGGGATTTCATAAATTTCGCTTAATTAATAGTTCCATCTAAAGGAATCTTTGTATCATTCTGATGCTACGCAGATTCTGAAATTCTCCTCACTCTTCTTCAAGTTCGATTCGTGAGCTAACCCTCTAATAGTGTTGTAGAATTGACTGTTTGCGAATTTTAAATCTGATGCTTTATTTATAATTGTATCCCTTCGAACTAATAATGGTTTTACCCAATAATAATCCGGTTGCACATGTTTTCTGCGACTGCTTAATTTGATTTTACTTTCAGCAAAGTTAATTACCATTTATTATTTAATTTCTACGCTTTTATATTTATATATTATACTAAATACTAATCTTTGCAAGGTTAGTTACTATGTTTAGTTTGTCTAACTTGGGGAGACTTTTTTAATTTAAATATTTTCTCTTAAAGATTTTTCATTCACTTTTACACAAACTATATAACGAAACTAACTCTATAACTGTAATTTTGTAAGTTTAACCCTCCCACGACGCAGTTCGCCCCTGTTAGGAATTCTAGTGTATCCTTTTTTGGAGTTTCAAGACCAACCACATCTGATTATTTCTCCCACTCCACGTTCAGTTGAGGTGATAACGAACACGTGTACGGCATGCGTGTTCAAAATTTGATCAATCCAGTTATATGTGATGCTAAATTTCGAACCTTCAAATACTCGTCTAATGACAAAGAAAATTGTGTTTTAGGGATAGCCTGTCAAGCAGGCATAGCGTTTCCTATAACGGAATCATGTTTTGAATCAAGACGAAATTATTCCTGAGGTATGAAATGTGTTTTAATATCCATAGGTGAAAAACTTATCTATTGGTTCACCTGCTTCCAATTCTTAAAGCTAATGTTCGTATGTTTGTAAATTGTTTTAAATGATTCTATTATCCAGTATAATTCGCTGTTTCTTTTGCCTTACGCGTAACGATGTTACAATTTCTAACATAGCGATGACCTTCAAAATGGAAATTTCAATATTTTAATACAATATCCCTATTTTTAACAAATTTTTCCCAGTAGCTTTGTATCATTAGAGGAAGTCTTGTCTCGTAAAATTTCTGTTGCCCAATCATAATTGTACGAAGATTACCTATTGATCGTAGAGTGACTCCCAGATATGATAATAAAATTGGGAACAGCTGATTTAACATTCACTTGGTAAGTGTTGTTTAAATGTTTAGTAAACACATGAACTCATTGTAATTTAGAAAAGAGAGCAACAGTAATAAGTTTTAACGCACGTTACAACACGTGTGGATTTATTTGCAAACATTTAAAAAGTAGGGAATTAATCTAAACCAACTATACATTAAATTTTCGTCGGAAATAAGCGCAAATTTACACTAAACGATAGAATCTTTTTATATTCCATTAAATACTAATTAATAAAGATCCCTTGGCGACTTCACAAAGGAAATAGCGGAGTTGCGCTCGTCTTTCCGTACATTGAAAGTGAGTTATGGAAGGCACATAACCTGGAGGTGATTTATCAGAATAGGGATACAAGATTGAATTAGCTGTGCGGTATATGGCAACTTAGTTAAATATTTTGATGATCACGTTATCCGTGAATCATTAACTCGATGTTTATCGCCTATTATTATTATTTTTTAGAAATATGTTCATTTCATGATGAAGAACGAAATTAAAAGAAATGGAAAATCAGGGCCGGCTTGAGGCAAGTGCCATCTATGCGTCTGCTTTCACATCGAAACATTACAGACAGTGAAACTATAAGCGCACTTTTTTTAAACGCGCCAAAAAGAAGAAAATTAATTGATTGTACCTGCCGAAATTTCATATTAAATTCTTACGTATTTTAAAATGCGACATTATGATCTCTGTAAGTAACTGTTAACCCAGAAATTTTGTAATTTTGGTCTCTTGTATTTCCAGATGGAAAGCAGCGAGGATTGCTGAATGTGGCTGGGTAGAAACACCTTTGAGAAGTGCTTCGTGGTTATCAGAAAAAAAACTTAAACGCGAAGAAGTGCGCCTTGTAATTCGGGAGTGTTGTGTTGCGAAAACCAGTATTTTTGCATTATTGTGTATTCAAAAGTTAAAAATGTGGACCAAAGAACGAACAGTTCGTGTGTAGTGTTTTTTCAATGCCAAATCAAGTCTTCGGAGAGACTGCAAGTCGCATCGGAGATGTCGTGGGTCGACGCCTGGAGACTGCTGAGCGTCCAAAGGATTCGTCGATGGAATGAATTTTCCCTAAGGTCAGTAATTAATCGACGCAGATGGCACTCCCACCGATGGACGACGGACGATGCTCCGGCCCCAGTGAAAGGTAGAAAACATACCATTTACTTTGGCAGACAATATTTTTATACAGTACAGTAGAAGCCTTATCCAACCAGAAGTGTAGGTAGTTGGTTAAAGCAGAGAATCGTTTTTCTAGTTTGCATTTTTTGTATAAAATCATATAACTTCCTAAAACAAACAATAATATAGAGGGATGGCACCGAGGATTCTAACATCAGATCTCTGCAATTCATTCCAGTATTTGGAAGTTCATATCCGGAATTAAGAGGGAGCAGAGCCTGAACGAGATTCGTACAAGTGGCCACGAACCACCTCGACAGCGGAAAATATATCGGGACTGTACTGAAAGGTTAAGGCGTGATCTTCAGGGTTGGGCACGAAATGTGCTATTTCACATAACATTGGTTATTAACACGAGTTGTTGAACTCTTATACTGTAATGAGATATTTTATTACTATTTAATTTTGTTGTGTACCTAATGTAACCCGAGATGTTATACTGTAATGAGGTACTTTACTATTATTTTAATTTGTTGTTACCCTAATGCTTTATTATAATATAAGCAACTTGTGTAATTTTAGTAAAAATCTTTCTGTACGTTTTAAATTAAAAAGTATCTAAACAAAGAATTATCTAATAATTTTTCATTAAAAATTCCTGTTTTACTTAAATAATTTATTTATAACACAGAAAAATTAATTTTGGAAAAACCGTCATTTTTTAGTAGTATTTAAGGAGTAAAAATTGCTTTCGAAAATTCGCTTTTGAAAAAATTTCTTAAAACCATAGAGAATCGGCAGTTTCTCCGATCCCATCTGTTCTTATTGTCCTTAGCCTTTCTCAGAAACTGGCATGCTTCAACGCAGTAATTTGTTTTTTCCAAAAAATAAGATATGAAACTATTACGATAAAATCAAAATATATGTATAAGTAAAATCGAAGATTTTGAATATGTTAAAATAACTTTTTTTTAGCAAACAATAATATCATTATTTTTTTTAAATTGGTTTTGGAAAAAGTTGCTTTCGAAAAACTCGTTTTCAAAAAACTTCTTTCAAAAAATTCGCATTCGAAAAACTCGCTTTCGAAAAATTGATCGTTAGGAAAACTCGTTTACGAAAATTTTGCATTCAAAAAACTTGTTTACGAAACACTCGCTTTCGAAAAACTCCTTTTCGAAAATTGTACCTAGAACCGTTTTTTCCCAACCCCAGATTTTACCAGCCCGACATATTTACCGCCCCCCTTTTTCCCTCCAATTTTTTACCGCCACCATTTTTTTACCGCCACCATTTTTTACCGCACCCGACTATTTTCCCTCGACATTTTTCCCGCCACCGACTTTTTCCCGCCTCCGACTTTTTTTCGCCACCGACTTTTTTCCCGCCCCCGATAATTTTCCCGCCCCCTACAATTTTCCCACCCCCTTCAATTTTCCCACCCCATACAATATTCCCGCCCCGATAACTTTTCCGCCTCCCACAATTTTCCCGCCCCCAATTTTTTGCACGATCCGACTTTTTTCCCGCCACAGACTTCTTTCCGCCCCCGATTTTTTTTCCGCCACCGAATTGTTTCCCGCCCCTCAATTCTTTCCCGCCTCCCAATATTTTCCCGCCTCCCAATTTTTTCCCGCCTCCCAATTTTTTCCCGCCTCCCAATTTTTTCCCGCCCCCCAATTTTTTCAAGCCCCCCAATTATTTCCCGTCCCCCACTTTTATTCCCGTCCCCCAATTTTTTTCCCGTCCCCCACTTTATTCCCGCTCCGATTTCTTTGCCGCATCCGTTTTTTTTTTCGGGCCCCGACTTTTTTCCCGCTTCCAAATTTTTCCCACGCCAGAATTTTTTCCCGCCTCCTACTTTTATCCCGGCCTCGACTTCCCCCCCCCCCCCCCCCCGACTTTAAAACCGGCCCCCGACTTCTTTGCCGCCCCCGAATTATTTCCCGCTTCCGACATTTTTTTGTCCACCGAATTTTAACCTCAAACCCCGGTTTTTTTTAAGACCCCGTCTTCTTTCCCGCCCCCGCCTCTTTTCCCGCTCCCGAGTTATTAACAGCCCCAGACAATTTTCCCACCCCGTTAATTTTCCCGCCACCCGCATTTTCCCCGCCCCCAGCATTTTTCCCGGCCCCGACATTTTTCCCACACTTCCAGTCCGCGCCCCCGAGATTATTCCTGCTCCTGATTTCTTCAAACTACGATTTCATCCTCCTCCCCCCCCCCCCCGAGTATTTTCCCGCTCCCCACGTCTTTCCCGCCACCTTTTTTCCCGCCCCCGATTTTTCCCGCATCCGACTTTTTTCCGCCCCTGACTTACTTATTTCCCAACCACGACTTATTTCCCGCCCCCGCGTTTTTTGCCGCAACCGAGTTTTATTCCTGTACCTGAGTTATTAACCGCCACCTTCTTTTTTCCCGCCCCCGAATTTTTCCCGCCCCCGAATTTTTCCCGCCCCCGGCAATTTTCCCGCCTCCGACAATATTCCGACCCCGGCAATATTCCCGCTCCTACAATTTTCACCCGCTCGAAAATTACCCCAGCCCCCGACAATTTTCACGCCCCCTAATTTTTCCCGCCTCAGAATTTTTCCAACCCTCGACTTTTTCCCGCCCTCGATAATTCCCCGCCCCCGATAATTTTCCCGCCCCTACATTTTCCCCGCACCGGACCATTTTCTCACCCCCTACATATATTACCAGACCCCTATTTTTTTCCGCCCCACCTTTTTTCGCCCACCGTATTTTTACCACCCTCGACCTTTCCCGCCCTCGACTTTTTTCCGACTACCGACTTTTTTTCCGGCCCCCGACTTTTTTCCGTCCCTGACTTTTGTCCCGCCGCCGACTTTTTCCCCGCCGCCGACTATTTCCCCGACCCCGACCTTTTTCCCGCCGCCGATTATTTCCCGTCCCCGACTTTTTTCCCGCCGCCGACTTTTTTCCGCCGCCGACTTTTTTCCCGCCGCCGATTTTTTCCCCGCCCCCGATTTTTTCCCGCCCCCTACTTTCTTCCCGCCCCCGAATATTCTCCAGTCCCCGATCTTTTTCCTTCCCCCGATTTTTTTCCAAACCCCCGATTTTTTTCCATCCCCGATATTTTTCTTCCCCCCGATTTTAATCCCGCCCCCGATTTTTTCCGCCGACGGCATTATTCCCGCCCCCGACTTTTTTCTCGACCCCGACCTTTTTATACGCCATCTATAATATTCCTGCCACCAAGAATTTTCCTTCCCTCGACAATATTCCCGCCCCCGACAATTTCCCCTCCCGACAATTTTCCCGCCCACGACAATTTTCTCGCACCCGAACATTTTCCCGCCCGCAATCATTTTCCCGCCCCCGAACTTTTTTCCGCCCCAGAACTTTTTCCCGCCCCCAAACTTTTTTCTGCCCGGACAATATTCCTGCCTCAGACGTTTTTCACGCCTAAGACTTTTTTCCCGCCACCGACTCTTTTTTCACACCCCCGATTATTTCTACGCCTCCGACTTTTTCTCCTACCCCGACTTTTTTCCCAGCCCCCGACTCTTTCCCCTCCCACGAATACTTCCACGTCCCCCACTCTTTCCCGCCTCCGACTTACCCTAATTTTTCCCCGCCTCTGATTTTTCAAACTGCGATTTCCTCTCCCTGCCATCCCCCCCCCCCCCCCCCCCCCCCCTTACCCAACCTTTTTACCAGCTCCAGGCTTTTTATGCCTCCGCTTTTTATCCCGCCCCGCCTTTTATCCCACCCCCGCCTCTTTTCCCTTCCCCGTCTTTTTTCCCTGCCCGACTTCTTCCCTCCACCGACTTTACTCCCTCCCCCGACTTTATTCATGCCCTCGAGTTTTTTTTACCGTCCACGACTTTTTTCCAGCCCACGACTTTTTTCTCGACCCTGATTTTATTCCCGCCTTCGATGTTATCCCGCCCCCGATTTTTCCCGCCCCCGGTTTTTCTCCAATCCCCGACTTTTTTTTAACCCCCGACTTTATTCCCGCATCCGACAATTTTCCCTCCCCCGACAATATACCTGCCCCCCGACAATTTTCCCGCGCCCGATAATTATCCTGCCCCCGACAATTTTCACTACCCCGATAATTATCACGCCCCCCACTTTTTTCTCGCCTCCGAATTTTTCACTCTCCCGACATTTTCCCGCCTTCGAATATTCCCCGCCCGCGATAATTTTACCGCCCCAACATTTTTCCAGCACCCGACCATTTTCCCTCCACTTACATATTTCCAGCCCCTGATATATTTCCCTCACCCGACATTTTACCCAATCCCTATTTTTTCCCGCTCCACTTTTTTTTCACCCACCGTAATTTTCCGCACCAGACTTTTCCCCATCCCGTTTTATCCCCCACCCCAACCATTTTTCCCGCCCCATAACAAATTTCCGCCCCCGACTAATTTTCTCGCCACCGATTCTTTTCCCGCCCCCGAGATTTACCCGCCCCGACCTCTTTCCGGCCTCAACTTTTTTCCGGCCCTCGACTTTTTTCCGGCCCTCGACTTTTTTCCTGACCCCGACTTTTTCCCACGTCCTCTATAATATTCCTGCCACCGACATTTTTCCTCCCCTCCTGACAATTTTCCCGCCCATCACAATTTTTTAATTGTGTCATCATTAATTTTTCTAATCGTCCGTTTCTTTGCGTTTTAAAATTTTTTGTTTATTATTTTTTCTATTATTGCGTTTTAATTTGTTTCGTTGTTGTTTTAAATATTTTCGTTAATTTTTAGTTTTTTCAATTAAAAAAATTATCTTTTTTTCAGGTAGAAAGACATTTTTCTACTCTTTCTAATTGTTGCATATTCATTTGTAGGTTTTTCATATCTTCTATTTTTTTGTGGACCGTGTCTTCTCGGTTTTTTCGTTCGTATTTATCCTTATTTATTAATTGTGTCATCATTTATTTTTCTAATCGTCCGTTTCTTTGCGTTTTAATTTTTTCTATTCTTCGAATTTTTTGTTACGTTTTCTGCAAATTAAAATTATTTCGGAGCTTGAAATTTATTCGAATGAAATCTTTTTCAGACAGAAAAAAAAATATAATTTCTGTAATAAAAAGTAGCAATAGGATGCATGAGTGTGGTGCCCGCCCGCTCTCGGGGTCGACTAAGTAGGATAGGGGCCGCACATCCCCAACAATACAAATTAAGCGGGCCCGAACCTGTCTCGCACAAAAGCGCCCAGTCGAAGAAATTTTCGACGTAGGAGCGGGGACTACGACGTCCGTTTCTCCCGTACGCTAGTGTGAGGGACAGGATTCGAACCCGCTTAGCCTTGCATTGATGGGAAAGCGCTTGGCACACTACCCCACTTGGCCGACGCGGGTTTATTGTGTTGAACCTGCAGTGGTTCGGCCGGTTGGCGTTGAAATGGGGGGGGGGGAGGGGCGGGGACGTGACGTCTTAGTAGGGGAGGTGCAGTGCTTCTCTGCCGGTGGGGCGCGAATATTAAAGAAAAATTTCATTCAGTTCTTGAGTGAGTAATTATATAGTTATATCGCTACAAATTCTTTCATTTTAATTATTATATTTCTTCTATTTTCGAAGTACGTTTTAACGCTTAATTCCAATTAATATTTTATGTGATTGCTCGACTTAATTTTTCTGCGAGATTGCGGTATTAATTTTATGGTGTTAGCAAGTTTATTATGACGTTGTGTATTTTAATTTTATAGTTTCCGTAACTTTAAATCTTCTCAGTTTTTCCGCGGTTTTTATTTTCTTGTCACTTTAAGTTTTCTACTTTCTTTTCCTGTGGTATTTTTCCGTCTATTTTTATATGGAGAATAATTAGTATTTTTAATGTTTTCTGTTTTTTATTTTTATAATTTCTTAGCGTTTTCAAAGTTTTGTACTTTTAAATATTTTAAGTCATAATTTTTAGTAGTAACTTTCCAGGCCTTAAATTCTTGCCCTCCTAAGTTTTCCATGCCTGCCATTTTTTGCTGGACTTATTTCGTTTGTATTACTCTCGTTTAGTATTTTTCCGTCTTTTTTTAGTTTTGTCATTTTATTCAGTATTTTCATTTTTATAATTGTCTGTTAGTTTTTTTCAAATCGTTTTCATTATATAAACGTTAGATCGCTACAAATTATTTGACTTTAATTATTTTACTTTTCGTTTGTATTTCTCGCCTATAATATTTTTTAAATTATTATTTTATTTTTTCCAAATTTTCTTAAATTTCTTTATCAAATTTTTTCTTATTCTTTTTACAAATATTTTTCCAATTTTTTACATTTCCGAAATTTTAACCACTGGGGCAGCACTCCGTAGTGTGGTGCAAGGCCCCTGACATCTTTCCCGGCCCAGAATTTTTTCCCGCTCCCGACTTTTTTCCCGCCCCCTACTTTTTTCTCCCCTCCGACTATTTTCCGGCCTTCCACTTTATTCCCGCACCGACAATTTTCCCCGCCCCCGTGTTTTTTTCTGTCCCGAGGTTTTCCCCAACCCCGGCGTTTTTTTGCCACATTTTTTTTCCGCCACCGAGTTTTTTCTCGCACCGCCTTATTTCCCCCGACTTTTGCGACTTTCCTTTCCTTGTTTTATTTTTCCTGCGCGATTGCGCTTTTTAATTTTTATGGCGGTTGTAAATTTATTATTTTCTTGCTTGACGTATATTTTAATATTACTTTTTATTTTCCGCGCAATTTAAAAGGCGACTTTTATTCTTTCGTCTTTTTATATGTTGTCATTTTAATCTGTATTGTCATTGTTTAATTTTTGCTATCTTTATAATTGCGTTTTAATTTGTTTCGTTGTTGTTTTAAATATTTTCGTTAATTTTTTTTTTTCAATTAAAAAAAATTATCTTTTTTTCAGGTAGAAAGACATTTTTCTACTCTTTCTAATTGTTCCATATTCATTTGTAGGTTTATCATATCTTCTATTTTTTTGTGGACCGTGTCTTCTCGGTTTTTTCGTTCGTATTTATCCGTATTTTTTAATTGTGTCATCATTTATTTTTCTAATCGTCCGTTTCTTTGCGTTTTAATTTTTTCTATTCTTCGAATTTTTTGTTACGTTTTCTGCAAATTAAAATTATTTCGGAGCTTGAAATTTTTTCGAATGAAATCTTTTTCAGACAGAAAAAAATAAATAATTTCTGTAATAAAAAGTAGCAATAGGATGCATGAGTGTGGTGCCCGCCCGCTCTCGGGGTCGACTAAGTAGGATAGGGGCCGCACATCCCCAACAATACAAATTAAGCGGGCCCGAACCTGTCTCGCACAAAAACGCCCAGTCGAAGAAATTTTCGACGTAGGAGCGGGGACTACGACGTCCGTTTCTCCCGTACGCTAGTGTGAGGGACAGGATTCGAACCCGCTTAGCCTTGCATTGATGGGAAAGCGCTTGGCACACTACCCCACTTGGCCGACGCGGGTTTATTGTGTTGAACCTGCAGTGGTTCAGCCGGTTGGCGTTGAAATGGGGGGGGGGGAGGGGCGGGGACGTGACGTCTTAGTAGGGGAGGTGCAGTGCTTCTCTGCCGGTGGGGCGCGAATATTAAAGAAAAATTTCATTCTGTTCTTGAGTGAGTAATTATATAGTTATATCGCTACAAATTCTTTCATTTTAATTATTATATTTCTTCTATTTTCGAAGTACGTTTTAACGCTTAATTCCAATTAATATTTTATGTGATTGCTCAACTTAATTTTTCTGCGAGATTGCGGTATTAATTTTATGGTGTTAGCAAGTTTATTATGACGTTGTGTATTTTAATTTTATAGTTTCCGTAACTTTAAATCTTCTCAGTTTTTCCGCGGTTTTTATTTTCTTGTCACTTTAAGTTTTCTACTTTCTTTTCCTATGGTATTTTTCCGTCTATTTTCATATGGAGAATAATTAGTATTTTTAATGTTTTCTGTTGTTTATATTTATAATTTCTTAGCGTTTTCAAAGTTTTGTACTTTTAAATATTTTAAGTCATAATTTTTAGTAGTAACTTTCCAGGCCTTAAATTCTTGCCCTCCTAAGTTTTCCATGCCTGCCATTTTTTGCTGGACTTATTTCGTTTGTATTACTCTCGTTTAGTATTTTTCCGTCTTTTTTTAGTTTTGTCATTTTATTCAGTATTTTCATTTTTATAATTGTCTGTTAGTTTTTTTCAAATCGTTTTCATTATATAAACGTTAGATCGCTACAAATTATTTGACTTTAATTATTTTACTTTTCGTTTGTATTTCTCGCCTATAATATTTTTTAAATTATTATTTTATTTTTTCCAAATTTTCTTAAATTTCTTTATCAAATTTTTTCTTATTCTTTTTACAAATATTTTTCCAATTTTTTACATTTCCGAAATTTTAACCACTGGGGCAGCACTCCGTAGTGTGGTGCAAGGCCCCTGACATCTTTCCCGGCCCAGAATTTTTTCCCGCTCCCGACTTTTTTCCCGCCCCCTACTTTTTTCTCCCCTCCGACTACTTTCCGGCCTTCCACTTTATTCCCGCACCGACAATTTTCCCCGCCCCCATGTTTTTTTCTGTCCCGAGGTTTTCCCCGACCCCGGCGTTTTTTTGCCACATTTTTTTTCCGCCACCGAGTTTTTTCTCGCACCGCCTTATTTCCCCCGACTTTTGCGACTTTCCTTTCCTTGTTTTATTTTTCCTGCGCGATTGCGCTTTTTAATTTTTATGGCGGTTGTAAATTTATTATTTTCTTGCTTGACGTATATTTTAATATTACTTTTTATTTTCCGCGCAATTTAAAAGGCGACTTTTATTCTTTCGTCTTTTTATATGTTGTCATTTTAATCTGTATTGTCATTGTTTAATTTTTGCTATCTTTATAATTGCGTTTTAATTTGTTTCGTTGTTGTTTTAAATATTTTCGTTAATTTTTTTTTTTCAATTAAAAAAAATTATCTTTTTTTCAGGTAGAAAGACATTTTTCTACTCTTTCTAATTGTTCCATATTCATTTGTAGGTTTATCATATCTTCTATTTTTTTGTGGACCGTGTCTTCTCGGTTTTTTCGTTCGTATTTATCCGTATTTTTTAATTGTGTCATCATTTATTTTTCTAATCGTCCGTTTCTTTGCGTTTTAATTTTTTCTATTCTTCGAATTTTTTGTTACGTTTTCTGCAAATTAAAATTATTTCGGAGCTTGAAATTTTTTCGAATGAAATCTTTTTCAGACAGAAAAAAATAAATAATTTCTGTAATAAAAAGTAGCAATAGGATGCATGAGTGTGGTGCCCGCCCGCTCTCGGGGTCGACTAAGTAGGATAGGGGCCGCACATCCCCAACAATACAAATTAAGCGGGCCCGAACCTGTCTCGCACAAAAGCGCCCAGTCGAAGAAATTTTCGACGTAGGAGCGGGGACTACGACGTCCGTTTCTCCCGTACGCTAGTGTGAGGGACAGGATTCGAACCCGCTTAGCCTTGCATTGATGGGAAAGCGCTTGGCACACTACCCCACTTGGCCGACGCGGGTTTATTGTGTTGAACCTGCAGTGGTTCAGCCGGTTGGCGTTGAAATGGGGGGGGGGGGAGGGGCGGGGACGTGACGTCTTAGTAGGGGAGGTGCAGTGCTTCTCTGCCGGTGGGGCGCGAATATTAAAGAAAAATTTCATTCTGTTCTTGAGTGAGTAATTATATAGTTATATCGCTACAAATTCTTTCATTTTAATTATTATATTTCTTCTATTTTCGAAGTACGTTTTAACGCTTAATTCCAATTAATATTTTATGTGATTGCTCAACTTAATTTTTCTGCGAGATTGCGGTATTAATTTTATGGTGTTAGCAAGTTTATTATGACGTTGTGTATTTTAATTTTATAGTTTCCGTAACTTTAAATCTTCTCAGTTTTTCCGCGGTTTTTATTTTCTTGTCACTTTAAGTTTTCTACTTTCTTTTCCTATGGTATTTTTCCGTCTATTTTCATATGGAGAATAATTAGTATTTTTAATGTTTTCTGTTTTTTATTTTTATAATTTCTTAGCGTTTTCAAAGTTTTGTACTTTTAAATATTTTAAGTCATAATTTTTAGTAGTAACTTTCCAGGCCTTAAATTCTTGCCCTCCTAAGTTTTCCATGCCTGCCATTTTTTGCTGGACTTATTTCGTTTGTATTACTCTCGTTTAGTATTTTTCCGTCTTTTTTTAGTTTTGTCATTTTATTCAGTATTTTCATTTTTATAATTGTCTGTTAGTTTTTTTCAAATCGTTTTCATTATATAAACGTTAGATCGCTACAAATTATTTGACTTTAATTATTTTACTTTTCGTTTGTATTTCTCGCCTATAATATTTTTTAAATTATTATTTTATTTTTTCCAAATTTTCTTAAATTTCTTTTTCAAATTTTTTCTTATCCTTTTTACAAATATTTTTCCAATTCTTTACATTTCCGATATTTTTACCACTGGGGCAGCACTCCGTAGTGTGGTGCAAGGCCCCTGACATCTTTCCCGGCCCAGAATTTTTTCCCGCTCCCGACTTTTTTCCCGCCCCCTACTTTTTTCTCCCCTCCGACTATTTTCCGGCGTTCCACTTTATTCCCGCACCGACAATTTTCCCCGCCCCCGTGTTTTTTTCTGTCCCGAGGTTTTCCCCGACCACGGCGTTTTTTTGCCACATTTTTTTTCCGCCACCGAGTTTTTTCTCGCACCGCCTTATTGCCCCCGACTTTTGCGACTTTCCTTTCCTTGTTTTATTTTTCCTGCGCGATTGCGCTTTTTAATTTTTATGGCGGTTGTAAATTTATTAATTTTTTGCTTGACGTATATTTTAATATTACTTTTTATTATCCGCGCAATTTAATAGGCGATTTTTATTCTTTCGTCTTTTTAAATGTTGTCATTTTAATCTGTATTGTCATTGTTTAATTTTTGCTATCTTTATAATTGCGTTTTAATTTGTTTCGTTGTTGTTTTAAATATTTTCGTTAATTTTTAGTTTTTTCAATTAAAAAAAATTATCTTTTTTTCAGGTTGAAAGACATTTTTCTACTCTTTCTAATTGTTCCATATTCATTTGTAGGTTTATCATATCTTCTATTTTTTTGTGGACCGTGTCTTCTCGGTTTTTTCGTTCGTATTTATCCGTATTTTTTAATTGTGTCATCATTTATTTTTCTAATCGTCCGTTTCTTTGCGTTTTAATTTTTTCTATTCTTCGAATTTTTTGTTACGTTTTCTGCAAATTAAAATTATTTCGGAGCTTGAAATTTTTTCGAATGAAATCTTTTTCAGACAGAAAAAAATAAATAATTTCTGTAATAAAAAGTAGCAATAGGATGCATGAGTGTGGTGCCCGCCCGCTCTCGGGGTCGACTAAGTAGGATAGGGGCCGCACATCCCCAACAATACAAATTAAGCGGGCCCGAACCTGTCTCGCACAAAAGCGCCCAGTCGAAGAAATTTTCGACGTAGGAGCGGGGACTACGACGTCCGTTTCTCCCGTACGCTAGTGTGAGGGACAGGATTCGAACCCGCTTAGCCTTGCATTGATGGGAAAGCGCTTGGCACACTACCCACTTGGCCGACGCGGGTTTATTGTGTTGAACCTGCAGTGGTTCAGCCGGTTGGCGTTGAAATGGGGGGGGGGGAGGGGCGGGGACGTGACGTCTTAGTAGGGGAGGTGCAGTGCTTCTCTGCCGGTGGGGCGCGAATATTAAAGAAAAATTTCATTCTGTTCTTGAGTGAGTAATTATATAGTTATATCGCTACAAATTCTTTCATTTTAATTATTATATTTCTTCTATTTTCGAAGTACTTTTTAACGCTTAATTCCAATTAATATTTTATGTGATTGCTCAACTTAATTTTTCTGCGAGATTGCGGTATTAATTTTATGGTGTTAGCAAGTTTATTATGACGTTGTGTATTTTAATTTTATAGTTTCCGTAACTTTAAATCTTCTCAGTTTTTCCGCGGTTTTTATTTTCTTGTCACTTTAAGTTTTCTACTTTCTTTTCCTATGGTATTTTTCCGTCTATTTTCATATGGAGAATAATTAGTATTTTTAATGTTTTCTGTTGTTTATATTTATAATTTCTTAGCGTTTTCAAAGTTTTGTACTTTTAAATATTTTAAGTCATAATTTTTAGTAGTAACTTTCCAGGCCTTAAATTCTTGCCCTCCTAAGTTTTCCATGCCTGCCATTTTTTGCTGGACTTATTTCGTTTGTATTACTCTCGTTTAGTATTTTTCCGTCTTTTTTTAGTTTTGTCATTTTATTCAGTATTTTCATTTTTATAATTGTCTGTTAGTTTTTTTCAAATCGTTTTCATTATATAAACGTTAGATCGCTACAAATTATTTGACTTTAATTATTTTACTTTTCGTTTGTATTTCTCGCCTATAATATTTTTTAAATTATTATTTTATTTTTTCCAAATTTTCTTAAATTTCTTTATCAAATTTTTTCTTATTCTTTTTACAAATATTTTTCCAATTTTTTACATTTCCGAAATTTTAACCACTGGGGCAGCACTCCGTAGTGTGGTGCAAGGCCCCTGACATCTTTCCCGGCCCAGAATTTTTTCCCGCTCCCGACTTTTTTCCCGCCCCCTACTTTTTTCTCCCCTCCGACTACTTTCCGGCCTTCCACTTTATTCCCGCACCGACAATTTTCCCCGCCCCCGTGTTTTTTTCTGTCCCGAGGTTTTCCCCAACCCCGGCGTTTTTTTGCCACATTTTTTTTCCGCCACCGAGTTTTTTCTCGCACCGCCTTATTTCCCCCGACTTTTGCGACTTTCCTTTCCTTGTTTTATTTTTCCTGCGCGATTGCGCTTTTTAATTTTTATGGCGGTTGTAAATTTATTATTTTCTTGCTTGACGTATATTTTAATATTACTTTTTATTTTCCGCGCAATTTAATAGGCGATTTTTATTCTTTCGTCTTTTTAAATGTTGTCATTTTAATCTGTATTGTCATTGTTTAATTTTTGCTATCTTTATAATTGCGTTTTAATTTGTTTCGTTGTTGTTTTAAATATTTTCGTTAATTTTTAGTTTTTTCAATTAAAAAAAATTATCTTTTTTCAGGTAGAAAGACATTTTTCTACTCTTTCTAATTGTTCCATATTCATTAGTCTGTTTATCATATCTTCTATTTTTTTGTGGACCGTGTCTTCTCGGTTTTTTCGTTCGTATTTATCCTTATTTATTAATTGTGTCATCATTTATTTTTCTAATCGTCCGTTTCTTTGCGTTTTAATTTTTTCTATTCTTCGAATTTTTTGTTACGTTTTCTGCAAATTAAAATTATTTCGGAGCTTGAAATTTATTCGAATGAAATCTTTTTCAGACAGAAAAAAAAATATAATTTCTGTAATAAAAAGTAGCAATAGGATGCATGAGTGTGGTGCCCGCCCGCTCTCGGGGTCGACTAAGTAGGATAGGGGCCGCACATCCCCAACAATACAAATTAAGCGGGCCCGAACCTGTCTCGCACAAAAGCGCCCAGTCGAAGAAATTTTCGACGTAGGAGCGGGGACTACGACGTCCGTTTCTCCCGTACGCTAGTGTGAGGGACAGGATTCGAACCCGCTTAGCCTTGCATTGATGGGAAAGCGCTTGGCACACTACCCCACTTGGCCGACGCGGGTTTATTGTGTTGAACCTGCAGTGGTTCGGCCGGTTGGCGTTGAAATGGGGGGGGGGAGGGGCGGGGACGTGACGTCTTAGTAGGGGAGGTGCAGTGCTTCTCTGGCGGTGGGGCGCCAATATTAAAGAAAAATTTCATTCTGTTCTTGAGTGAGTAATTATATAGTTATATCGCTACAAATTCTTTCATTTTAATTATTATATTTCTTCTATTTTCGAAGTACGTTTTAACGCTTAATTCCAATTAATATTTTATGTGATTGCTCGACTTATTTTTTCTGCGAGATTGCGGTATTAATTTTATGGTGTTAGCAAGTTTATTATGACGTTGTGTATTTTAATTTTATAGTTTCCGTAACTTTAAATCTTCTCAGTTTTTCCGCGGTTTTTATTTTCTTGTCACTTTAAGTTTTCTACTTTCTTTTCCTGTGGTATTTTTCCGTCTATTTTCATATGGAGAATAATTAGTATTTTTAATGTTTTCTGTTTTTTATTTTTATAATTTCTTAGCGTTTTCAAAGTTTTGTACTTTTAAATATTTTAAGTCATAATTTTTAGTAGTAACTTTCCAGGCCTTAAATTCTTGCCCTCCTAAGTTTTCCATGCCTGCCATTTTTTGCTGGACTTATTTCGTTTGTATTACTCTCGTTTAGTATTTTTCCGTCTTTTTTTAGTTTTGTCATTTTATTCAGTATTTTCATTTTTATAATTGTCTGTTAGTTTTTTCAAATCGTTTTCATTATATAAACGTTAGATCGCTACAAATTATTTGACTTTAATTATTTTACTTTTCGTTTGTATTTCTCGCCTATAATATTTTTTAAATTATTATTTTATTTTTTCCAAATTTTCTTAAATTTCTTTTTCAAATTTTTTCTTATCCTTTTTACAAATATTTTTCCAATTCTTTACATTTCCGATATTTTAACCACTGGGGCAGCACTCCGTAGTGTGGTGCAAGGCCCCTGACATCTTTCCCGGCCCAGAATTTTTTCCCGCTCCCGACTTTTTTCCCGCCCCCTACTTTTTTCTCCCCTCCGACTACTTTCCGGCCTTCCACTTTATTCCCGCACCGACAATTTTCCCCGCCCCCGTGTTTTTTTCTGTCCCGAGGTTTTCCCCAACCCCGGCGTTTTTTTGCCACATTTTTTTTCCGCCACCGAGTTTTTTCTCGCACCGCCTTATTGCCCCCGACTTTTGCGACTTTCCTTTCCTTGTTTTATTTTTCCTGCGCGATTGCGCTTTTTAATTTTTATGGCGGTTGTAAATTTATTATTTTCTTGCTTGACGTATATTTTAATATTACTTTTTATTTTCCGCGCAATTTAATAGGCGATTTTTATTCTTTCGTCTTTTTATATGTTGTCATTTTAATCTGTATTGTCATTGTTTAATTTTTGCTATCTTTATAATTGCGTTTTAATTTGTTTCGTTGTTGTTTTAAATATTTTCGTTAATTTTTTTTTTTCAATTAAAAAAAATTATCTTTTTTTCAGGTAGAAAGACATTTTTCTACTCTTTCTAATTGTTCCATATTCATTTGTAGGTTTATCATATCTTCTATTTTTTTGTGGACCGTGTCTTCTCGGTTTTTTCGTTCGTATTTATCCGTATTTTTTATTTGTGTCATCATTTATTTTTCTAATCGTCCGTTTCTTTGCGTTTTAATTTTTTCTATTCTTCGAATTTTTTGTTACGTTTTCTGCAAATTAAAATTATTTCGGAGCTTGAAATTTTTTCGAATGAAATCTTTTTCAGACAGAAAAAAATAAATAATTTCTGTAATAAAAAGTAGCAATAGGATGCATGAGTGTGGTGCCCGCCCGCTCTCGGGGTCGACTAAGTAGGATAGGGGCCGCACATCCCCAACAATACAAATTAAGCGGGCCCGAACCTGTCTCGCACAAAAGCGCCCAGTCGAAGAAATTTTCGACGTAGGAGCGGGGACTACGACGTCCGTTTCTCCCGTACGCTAGTGTGAGGGACAGGATTCGAACCCGCTTAGCCTTGCATTGATGGGAAAGCGCTTGGCACACTACCCCACTTGGCCGACGCGGGTTTATTGTGTTGAACCTGCAGTGGTTCAGCCGGTTGGCGTTGAAATGGGGGGGGGGGGGAGGGGCGGGGACGTGACGTCTTAGTAGGGGAGGTGCAGTGCTTCTCTGCCGGTGGGGCGCGAATATTAAAGAAAAATTTCATTCTGTTCTTGAGTGAGTAATTATATAGTTATATCGCTACAAATTCTTTCATTTTAATTATTATATTTCTTCTATTTTCGAAGTACGTTTTAACGCTTAATTCCAATTAATATTTTATGTGATTGCTCAACTTAATTTTTCTGCGAGATTGCGGTATTAATTTTATGGTGTTAGCAAGTTTATTATGACGTTGTGTATTTTAATTTTATAGTTTCCGTAACTTTAAATCTTCTCAGTTTTTCCGCGGTTTTTATTTTCTTGTCACTTTAAGTTTTCTACTTTCTTTTCCTGTGGCATTTTTCCGTCTATTTTCATATGGAGAATAATTAGTATTTTTAATGTTTTCTGTTTTTTATTTTTATAATTTCTTAGCGTTTTCAAAGTTTTGTACTTTTAAATATTTTAAGTCATAATTTTTAGTAGTAACTTTCCAGGCCTTAAATTCTTGCCCTCCTAAGTTTTCCATGCCTGCCATTTTTTGCTGGACTTATTTCGTTTGTATTACTCTCGTTTAGTATTTTTCCGTCTTTTTTTAGTTTTGTCATTTTATTCAGTATTTTCATTTTTATAATTGTCTGTTAGTTTTTTTCAAATCGTTTTCATTATATAAACGTTAGATCGCTACAAATTATTTGACTTTAATTATTTTACTTTTCGTTTGTATTTCTCGCCTATAATATTTTTTAAATTATTATTTTATTTTTTCCAAATTTTCTTAAATTTCTTTATCAAATTTTTTCTTATTCTTTTATTCTTTTCTATGTTGTCATTTTAATCTGTATTGTCATTGTTTAATTTTTGCTATCTTTATAATTGCGTTTTAATTTGTTTCGTTGTTGTTTTAAATATTTTCGTTAATTTTTTTTTTTCAGTTAAAAAAAATTCTTTTTTTCAGGTAGAAAGACATTTTTCTACTCTTTCTAATTGTTCCATATTCATTAGTAGGTTTATCATATCTTCTATTTTTTTGTGGACCGTGTCTTCTCGGTTTTTTCGTTCGTATTTATCCGTATTTTTTAATTGTGTCATCATTTATTTTTCTAATCGTCCGTTTCTTTGCGTTTAATTTTTTCTATTCTTCGAATTTTTTGTTACGTTTTCTGCAAATTAAAATTATTTCGGAGCTTGAAATTTTTTCGAATGAAATCTTTTTCAGACAGAAAAAAATAAATAATTTCTGTAATAAAAAGTAGCAATAGGATGCATGAGTGTGGTGCCCGCCCGCTCTCGGGGTCGACTAAGTAGGATAGGGGCCGCACATCCCCAACAATACAAATTAAGCGGGCCCGAACCTGTCTCGCACAAAAGCGCCCAGTCGAAGAAATTTTCGACGTAGGAGCGGGGACTACGACGTCCGTTTCTCCCGTACGCTAGTGTGAGGGACAGGATTCGAACCCGCTTAGCCTTGCATTGATGGGAAAGCGCTTGGCACACTACCCCACTTGGCCGACGCGGGTTTATTGTGTTGAACCTGCAGTGGTTCGGCCGGTTGGCGTTGAAATGGGGGGGGGGGGGGGAGGGGCGGGGACGTGACGTCTTAGTAGGGGAGGTGCAGTGCTTCTCTGCCGGTGGGGCGCGAATATTAAAGAAAAATTTCATTCAGTTCTTGAGTGAGTAATTATATAGTTATATCGCTACAAATTCTTTCATTTTAATTATTATATTTCTTCTATTTTCGAAGTACGTTTTAACGCTTAATTCCAATTAATATTTTATGTGATTGCTCGACTTATTTTTTCTGCGAGATTGCGGTATTAATTTTATGGTGTTAGCAAGTTTATTATGACGTTGTGTATTTTAATTTTATAGTTTCCGTAACTTTAAATCTTCTCAGTTTTTCCGCGGTTTTTATTTTCTTGTCACTTTAAGTTTTCTACTTTCTTTTCCTGTGGTATTTTTCCGTCTATTTTCATATGGAGAATAATTAGTATTTTTAATGTTTTCTGTTTTTTATTTTTATAATTTCTTAGCGTTTTCAAAGTTTTGTACTTTTAAATATATTAAGTCATAATTTTTAGTAGTAACTTTCCAGGCCTTAAATTCTTGCCCTCCTAAGTTTTCCATGCCTGCCATTTTTTGCTGGACTTATTTCGTTTGTATTACTCTCGTTTAGTATTTTTCCGTCTTTTTTTTAGTTTTGTCATTTTATTCAGTATTTTCATTTTTATAATTGTCTGTTAGTTTTTTTCAAATCGTTTTCATTATATAAACGTTAGATCGCTACAAATTATTTGACTTTAATTATTTTACTTTTCGTTTGTATTTCTCGCCTATAATATTTTTTAAATTATTATTTTATTTTTTCCAAATTTTCTTAAATTTCTTTATCAAATTTTTTCTTATTCTTTTTACAAATATTTTTCCAATTTTTTACATTTCCGAAATTTTAACCACTGGGGCAGCACTCCGTAGTGTGGTGCAAGGCCCCTGACATCTTTCCCGGCCCAGAATTTTTTCCCGCTCCCGACTTTTTTCCCGCCCCCTACTTTTTTCTCCCCTCCGACTATTTTCCGGCCTTCCACTTTATTCCCGCACCGACAATTTTCCCCGCCCCCGTGTTTTTTTCTGTCCCGAGGTAGAAAGACATTTTTCTACTCTTTCTAATTGTTCCATATTCATTTGTAGGTTTATCATATCTTCTATTTTTTTGTGGACCGTATCTTCTCGGTTTTTTCGTTCGTATTTATCCGTATTTTTTAATTGTGTCATCATTTATTTTTCTAATCGTCCGTTTCTTTGCGTTTTAATTTTTTCTATTCTTCGAATTTTTTGTTACGTTTTCTGCAAATTAAAATTATTTCGGAGCTTGAAATTTATTCGAATGAAATCTTTTTCAGACAGAAAAAAAAATATAATTTCTGTAATAAAAAGTAGCAATAGGATGCATGAGTGTGGTGCCCGCCCGCAAATTCCCGTCCCCGGCAAAATCCCGCCCCCGACAAATCCCGCCCCCAGCAAAATCCCGCCCCCGACAAATCCCGCTCCCAGCAAAATCCCGTCCCCGGCAAATTCCCGCCCCCGGCAAATTCCACCCCCGGTAAATCCCGCCCCCGGCAAATTCCCGCCCCCGACCAATTACATCCCCCGGCTAATCCCACCCCCATCCCGCCCCCTGTCAAATCCCACCCCCCGACATATCCGCCCCCGGCAAAATCCCACCCCGACAATTCCCGCCCCCGGCAAATTCCACCCCCGGCAAATCCCGCCCCCGGCAAATCCCGCCCCCGGCAAATTACCGCCCCCGACAATTCCCGCCCCCGGCAAAATTACCGCCCCCGACAATTCCCACCCCCTGCAAAATCCCGCCCCCGGCAAATCCCGCCCCCGGCAAATCCCTCCCCCGGCAAAATTACCGCCCCCGGCAAATCCCGCCCCCGGCAAAATTACCGCCCCGGCAAAATCCCGCCCCCGGCCAAATTCCGCCCCCGGCAAATCCCGCCCCCGGCGAATCCCGCCCCCGGCCAAATCCCGCCCCCGGCAAAATCCCGCCCCCGGCAAAATCCCGCCCCCGGCCAAATCCCACCCCCGACAAATCCCGCCCCCAGCAAAATCCCGCCCCGGCAAATTCCCGCCCCCGAAAAATTCCATCCCCCGGCAAATCCTACCCCACCCCCGCCCCCGGCAAAATTACCGCCCCCGATAATTCCCGCCCCCGGCAAAATCCCGCCCACGGCCAAATCCCGCCCCCGGCAAATTACCGCCCCCGACAATTCCCGCCCCCGGCAAATCCCGCCCCCGGCAAATCGCGCCCCCGGCATATCCCGCCCCGGCAAAATCCCGCCCCCGGCAAAATCCCGCCCACGGCCAAATCCCGCCCTCGACAAATTACCGCCCCCGACAATTCCCGCCCCCGGCAAATCCCGCCCCCGGCAAAATTACCGCCCCCGGCTAAATTACCGCCCCCGGCAAAATCCCGCCCCCGGCCAAATCCCGCCCCCGACAAATCCCGCCCCCGGCAAATTCCCGCCTCCGACAAATTACATCCCCGGCAAATCCCACTCCCATCCCGCCCCCAGCAAAATGCCGCCCCCGGCAAATTACCGCCCCCGACAATTCCCGCCCCCGGCAAAATCCCTCCCCCGGCAAATACCGCCCCCGGCCAAATCGCGTCCCCGACAAATCCCGCCCCCGGCAAATCACGCCCCCGGCAAAATTACCGCCCCGGCAAATACCGCCCCCGGCAAAATCCCGCCACCGGCAAATCCCGCCCCCGGCAAATCCCGCCCTCGACAAATCCCGCCCCCGGCAAATTACCGCCCCCGACAATTCCCGCCCCCGGCAAAATCCCGCCCCCGGCAAAATCCTGCCCCCGGCCAAATCCCGCCCCCGACAAATCCCGCCCCTGGCCAAATCCCTCCCCCGGCAAAATCCCGCCCCCGGCCAAATCCCGCCCCCGACAAATCCCGCCCCCGACAAATCCCGCCCCCGGCAAATTACCGCCCCCGAAAAATTCCATCCCCCGGCAAATCCTACCCCACCCCCGCCCCCGGCAAAATTACCGCCCCCGACAATTCCCGCCCCCGGCAAAATCCCGCCCCCGGCAAATCCCGCCCCCGGCAAATCCCGCCCTCGGCAAAATTACCGCCCCCGGAAAAATCGCGCACCCGGTAAATCCCGCCCCCGGTAAATCCCGCACCCGGCAAATTACCGCCCCCGATAAATCCCGCCCCCGGCAAATTCCCGCCCCCGGCAAATCCCGTCCCCGGCAAAATCCCGCCACCCTGCAAATTCCCGCCCCCGGCCAAATCCCGCCCCCGAAAATTCCCGCCACCGGCAAATCCCGCCCACGACAAATCCCGTCCCCGGCAAATTACCGGCCCCGACAATTCCCGCCCCCGGAAAATCCCGTCCCCGACAAATCCCGCCCCCGGCAAATTACCGCCCCCGGCCAAATCCCGCCCCTGCAAATTCCCGCCCCCGGCAAATTCTCTCCAGCGACAAATCCCGCCCCTAGCAAAATCCAGCCACCGGCAAATTCCCACCCCCGACAAATCCCGCCCCGGCAAATTCCCGCCCCCGAAAAATTCCATCCCTTGGCAAATCCTACCCCACCCCCGCCCCCGGAATTCCCGCCCCCGACAAATCCCGCCCCCGGCTAATTCCCGCCCCGACAAATACCCGCCCCCGGAAAATTCCCGCCCCCGGCAAATCCCGTCCCCGGCAAAATCCCGCCACCCTGCAAATTCCCGCCCCCGGCCAAATCCCGCCCCCGACAAATCCCGCCCCCGACAAATCCCGCCCCCGGCAAATTACCGCCCCCGACAATTCCCGCCCCCGGCAAAATCCCGCCCCCGGCAAATCCCGTCCCCGGCAAAATCCCCCACCCCGGCAAAATCCCGCCCCCGACAATTACCGACCCGGCAAATTACCGCCCCCGACAATTCCCGCCCCCGGCAAAATCCCGCCCCCGGCCAAGTCCCGCCACCGGCCAAATTCCGCCCCCGACAAATCCCGCCCCCGGCAAATCCCGCCCCCGGCCAAATCCCGCCCCCGGCAGATTACCGCCCCCCACAATTCCCGCCCCCGGCAAAATCCCGCCCCCGGCAAATCCCGCCCCGGCCAAATCCCGCCACCGACAAATCCCGCCCCCGGCAATTCCCGCCCCCGGCAAAATCCCGCCCCCGGCCAAATCCCGCCCCCGACAAATCCCGCCCCCGGCAAATTACCGCCCCCGACAATTCCCACCCCCGGCAAAATCCCGCCCCCGGCAAATCCCGCCCCCGGCAAATCCCTCCCCCGGCAAAATTACCGCCCCCGGCAAATCCCGCCCCCGGCAAAATTACCGACCCCGGCAAATGACGCCCCCGGCAAAATTACCGCCCCGGCAAAATCCCGCCCCCGGCCAAATCCCGCCCCCGGCGAATCCCGCCCCCGGCGAATCCCGCCCCCGGCGAATCCCGCCCCCGGCGAATCCCGCCCCCGGCCAAATCCCGCCCCCGGCAAAATCCCGCCCCCGGCAAAATCCCGCCCCCGGCCAAATCCCACCCCCGACAAATCCCGCCCCCAGCAAAATCCCGCCCCCGAAAAATTCCATCCCCCGGCAAATCCTACCCCACCCCCGCCCCCGGCAAAATTACCGCCCCCGACAATTCCCGCCCCCGGCCAAATCCCGCCCCCGGCAAATTACCGCCCCCTGAAAAATCCCGCCCCCGGCAAATCCCGCCCCCGGCAAATCCCGCCCACGGCAAATTACCGCCCCCGACAATTCCCGCCCACGGCAAAATCCCGCCCCCGGCAAATCCCGCCCACGGCAAATTACCGCCCCCGACAATTCCCGCCCCCGGCAAATCCCGCCCCCGGCAAAATTACCGCCCCCGGCTAAATTACCGCCCCCGGCAAAATCCCGCCCCCGGCCAAATCCCGCCCCCGACAAATCCCGCCCCCGGCAAATTCCCGCCTCCGACAAATTACATCCCCGGCAAATCCCACTCCCATCCCGCCCCCAGCAAAATGCCGCCCCCGGCAAATTACCGCCCCCGACAATTCTCGCCCCCGGCAAAATCCCTCCCCCGGCAAATACCGCCCCCGGCCAAATCGCGTCCCCGGCCAAATCGCGTCCCCGACAAATCCCGCCCCCGGCAAATCACGCCCCCGGCAAAATTACCGCCCCGGCAAATACCGCCCCCGGCAAAATCCCGCCACCGGCAAATCCCGCCACTGGCCAAATTCCGCCCCCGACAAATCCCGCCCCCGGCAAATCCCGCCCCCGGCCAAATCCCGCCCCCGGCAGATTACCGCCCCCCACAATTCCCGCCCCCGGCAAAATCCCGCCCCCGGCAAATCCCGCCCCGGCCAAATCCCGCCACCGACAAATCCCGCCCCCGGCAATTCCCGCCCCCGGCAAAATCCCGCCCCCGGCCAAATCCCGCCCCCGACAAATCCCGCCCCCGGCAAATTACCGCCCCCGACAATTCCCACCCCCGGCAAAATCCCGCCCCCGGCAAATCCCGCCCCCGGCAAATCCCTCCCCCGGCAAAATTACCGCCCCCGGCAAATCCCGCCCCCGGCAAAATTACCGACCCCGGCAAATGACGCCCCCGGCAAAATTACCGCCCCGGCAAAATCCCCGCCCACGGCCAAATCCCGCCCCCGGCGAATCCCGCCCCCGGCGAATCCCGCCCCCGGCGAATCCCGCCCCCGGCGAATCCCGCCCCCGGCCAAATCCCGCCCCCGGCAAAATCCCGCCCCCGGCAAAATCCCGCCCCCGGCCAAATCCCACCCCCGACAAATCCCGCCCCCGGCAAATTCCCGCCTCCGACAAATTACATCCCCGGCAAATCCCACTCCCATCCCGCCCCCAGCAAAATGCCGCCCCCGGCAAATTACCGCCCCCGACAATTCTCGCCCCCGGCAAAATCCCTCCCCCGGCAAATACCGCCCCCGGCCAAATCGCGTCCCCGGCCAAATCGCGTCCCCGACAAATCCCGCCCCCGGCAAATCACGCCCCCGGCAAAATTACCGCCCCGGCAAATACCGCCCCCGGCAAAATCCCGCCACCGGCAAATCCCGCCCCCGGCCAAATCCCGCACCCGTCCAAATCCCGCCCCCGACAAATCCCGCCCCCGGCCAAATCCCGTCCCCGGCCAAATCCCGTCCCCGGCAAAATCCCGCCCCCGGCAAATCCCGCCCTCGACAAATCCCGCCCCCGGCAAATTACCGCCCCCGACAATTCCCGCCCCCGGCAAAATCCCGCCCCCGGCAAAATCCTGCCCCCGGCCAAATCCCGCCCCCGGCAAATCCCGCCCCCGGCCAAATCCCGCCCCCTGCAAATTCCCGCCCCCGGCCAAATACCGCCCCCGACAAATACCGCCCCCGGCAAATTACCGCCCCCGACAATTCCCGCCCCCGGCAAAATCCCTCCCCCGGCAAATACCGCCCCCGGCAAAATCCCGCCACCGGCAAATCCCGCCCCCGGCCAAATCCCGCCCCCGACAAATCCCGCCCCCGGCCAAATCCCGTCCCCGGCAAAATCCCGCCCCGGCAAATCCCGCCCTCGACAAATCCCGCCCCCGGCAAATTACCGCCCCCGACAATTCCCGCCCCAGGCAAAATCCTGCCCCCGGGCAAATCCCGCCCCCGGCAAATCGCGCCCCCGGCAAATCCCGCCCCGGCCAAATCCCGCCCCCGGCAAAATCCCGCCCCCGGCCAAATCCCGCCCCCAACAAATCCCGCCCCCGGCAAATTACCGCCCCCGACAATTCCCGCCCCCGGCAAAATCCCGCCCCCGGCAAATCCCGCCCCCGGCAAATTACCGCCCCCGACAATTCCCGCCCCCGGCAAAATCCCGCCCCCGGCCAAATCCCGCCCCCGGCAGATTACCGCCCCCCACAATTCCCACCCCCGGCAAAATCCCGCCCCCGGCAAATCCCGCCCCCGGCAAATCCCTCCCCCGGCAAAATTACCGCCCCCGGCAAATCCCGCCCCCGGCAAAATTACCGCCCCGGCAAAATCCCGCCCCCGGCAAATCCCGCCCCCGGCAAATTACCGCCCCCGACAATTCCCGCCCCCGACAATTCCCGCCCCCGGCAAATCCCGCCCCCGGCAAATCGCGCCCCGGCAAATTCCGCCCCGGCAAAATCCCGCCCCCGGCCAAATCCCGCCCTCGACAAATTACCGCCCCCGACAATTCCCGCCCCGGAAAAATCCCGCCCCCGGCAAATCCCGCCCCCGGCGGGATTTTTCCGGGGGCGGGATTTGCCGGTGGCGGGATTTTGCCGGGGGCGGTATTTGCCGGGGCGGTAATTTTGCAGGGGGCGGTAATTTGTCGGGGGTGTGAATTTGCCGGTGGCTGGATTTTGCGGGAAATTGTCGGGTGCGGGAATTTGCAGGGTGGCCGGATTTTGCTGGGGGCGGGATTTGTCGGGGGTGGGATTTGTCGGGGGCGGGATTTGGCCGGGGGCAGGATTTTGCCGGGGCGGGATTTTGCCGGGGGCGGGAATTGTCGGGGGCGGTAATTTGCCGGGGGCGGGATTTGTCGGGGGCGGTAATTTTGCCGGGGGCGGGATTTGGCCGGGGGCGGTAATTTGCCGGGGGCGGGATTTGCCGGGGGCGGTAATTTTGCCCGGGGCGGGATTTGCCGGGGGCGGTAATTGTCGGGGTCGGTAATTTGCCGGGGGCGGGATTTGTCGGGGGCGGGATTTGGCCGGGGCGGTAATTTTGCCGGGGGCGGGATTTGCCGGGGCGGTAATTTTGCCGGGGGCGGGATTTGCCGGGGGCGGTAATTTTGCCGGGGGCGGGATTTTCCGGGGGCGGGTATTTGTCGGGGCGGTAATTAGCCGGGGGCGGGATTTTCCGGGGGCGGGTATTTGTCGGGGCGGGAATTAGCCGGGGGCGGGATTTTGCCGGGGGCGGGAATTGTGGGGGGCGGTAATCTGCCGGGGGCGGGATTTGGCCGGGGGCGGGATTTGCCGGGGGCTGGATTTGTCGGGGGCGGAATTTGGCCGGTGGCGGTACTTGGCCGGGGGCGGGATTTTGCCGGGGGCGGTAATTCCGGGGGCGGGGGTGGGGTAGGATTTGCCGGGGGATGGAATTTTTCGGGGGCGGGAATTTGCCGGGGCGGGATTTTACTGGGGGCGGGATTTGTCGGGGGTGGGATTTGCCGGGGCGGGATTTTGCCGGGGGCGGGAATTGTCGGGGGCGGTAATTTGCCGGGGGCGGGATTTGTCGGGGGCGGTAATTTTGCCGGGGGCGGGATTTGGCCGGGGGCGGTAATTTGCCGGGGGCGGGATTTGCCGGGGGCGGTAATTTTGCCCGGGGCGGGATTTGCCGGGGGCGGTAATTGTCGGGGTCGGTAATTTGCCGGGGGCGGGATTTGTCGGGGGCGGGATTTGGCCGGGGCGGTAATTTTGCCGGGGGCGGGATTTGCCGGGGCGGTAATTTTGCCGGGGGCGGGATTTGCCGGGGGCGGTAATTTTGCCGGGGGCGGGATTTTCCGGGGGCGGGTATTTGTCGGGGCGGGAATTAGCCGGGGGCGGGATTTGTCGGGGGCGGTAATTCCGGGGGCGGGGGTGGGGTAGGATTTGCCGGGGGATGGAATTTTTCGGGGGCGGGAATTTGCCGGGGCGGGATTTTACTGGGGGCGGGATTTGTCGGGGGTGGGATTTGTCGGGGGCGGGATTTGGCCGGGGGCAGGATTTTGCCGGGGCGGGATTTTGCCGGGGGCGGGAATTGTCGGGGGCGGTAATTTGCCGGGGGCGGGAATTGTCGGGGGCGGTAATTTTGCCGGGGGCGGGATTTGGCCGGGGGCGGTAATTTGCCGGGGGCGGGATTTGCCGGAGGCGGTAATTTTGCCCGGGGCGGGATTTGCCGGGGGCGGTAATTGTCGGGGTCGGTAATTTGCCGGGGGCGGGATTTGTCGGGGGCGGGATTTGGCCGGGGCGGTAATTTTGCCGGGGGCGGGATTTGCCGGGGCGGTAATTTTGCCGGGGGCGGGATTTGCCGGGGGCGGTAATTTTGCCGGGGGCGGGATTTTCCGGGGGCGGGTATTTGTCGGGGCGGGAATTAGCCGGGGGCGGGATTTGTCGGGGGCGGTAATTCCGGGGGCGGGGGTGGGGTAGGATTTGCCCCCGGCCAAATCCCGCCCCCGACAAATCCCGCCCCCGGCAAATTCCCGCCTCCGACAAATTACATCCCCGGCAAATCCCACTCCCATCCCGCCCCCAGCAAAATGCCGCCCCCGGCAAATTACCGCCCCCGACAATTCTCGCCCCCGGCAAAATCCCTCCCCCGGCAAATACCGCCCCCGGCCAAATCGCGTCCCCGGCCAAATCGCGTCCCCGACAAATCCCGCCCCCGGCAAATCACGCCCCCGGCAAAATTACCGCCCCGGCAAATACCGCCCCCGGCAAAATCCCGCCACCGGCAAATCCCGCCACCGGCCAAATTCCGCCCCCGACAAATCCCGCCCCCGGCAAATCCCGCCCCCGGCCAAATCCCGCCCCCGGCAGATTACCGCCCCCCACAATTCCCGCCCCCGGCAAAATCCCGCCCCCGGCAAATCCCGCCCCGGCCAAATCCCGCCACCGACAAATCCCGCCCCCGGCAATTCCCGCCCCCGGCAAATTACCGCCCCCGACAATTCCCACCCCCGGCAAAATCCCGCCCCCGGCAAATCCCGCCCCCGGCAAATCCCTCCCCCGGCAAAATTACCGCCCCCGGCAAATCCCGCCCACGGCAAAATTACCGACCCCGGCAAATGACGCCCCCGGCAAAATTACCGCCCCGGCAAAATCCCGCCCCCGGCCAAATCCCGCCCCCGGCGAATCCCGCCCCCGGCGAATCCCGCCCCCGGCGAATCCCGCCCCCGGCGAATCCCGCCCCCGGCCAAATCCCGCCCCCGGCAAAATCCCGCCCCCGGCAAAATCCCGCCCCCGGCCAAATCCCACCCCCGACAAATCCCGCCCCCGGCAAATTCCCGCCTCCGACAAATTACATCCCCGGCAAATCCCACTCCCATCCCGCCCCCAGCAAAATGCCGCCCCCGGCAAATTACCGCCCCCGACAATTCTCGCCCCCGGCAAAATCCCTCCCCCGGCAAATACCGCCCCCGGCCAAATCGCGTCCCCGGCCAAATCGCGTCCCCGACAAATCCCGCCCCCGGCAAATCACGCCCCCGGCAAAATTACCGCCCCGGCAAATACCGCCCCCGGCAAAATCCCGCCACCGGCAAATCCCGCCCCCGGCCAAATCCCGCACCCGTCCAAATCCCGCCCCCGACAAATCCCGCCCCCGGCCAAATCCCGTCCCCGGCCAAATCCCGTCCCCGGCAAAATCCCGCCCCCGGCAAATCCCGCCCTCGACAAATCCCGCCCCCGGCAAATTACCGCCCCCGACAATTCCCGCCCCCGGCAAAATCCCGCCCCCGGCAAAATCCTGCCCCCGGCCAAATCCCGCCCCCGGCAAATCCCGCCCCCGGCAAATCCCGCCCCCGGCCAAATCCCGCCCCCTGCAAATTCCCGCCCCCGGCCAAATACCGCCCCCGACAAATACCGCCCCCGGCAAATTACCGCCCCCGACAATTCCCGCCCCCGGCAAAATCCCTCCCCCGGCAAATACCGCCCCCGGCAAAATCCCGCCACCGGCAAATCCCGCCCCCGGCCAAATCCCGCCCCCGACAAATCCCGCCCCCGGCCAAATCCCGTCCCCGGCAAAATCCCGCCCCGGCAAATCCCGCCCTCGACAAATCCCGCCCCCGGCAAATTACCGCCCCCGACAATTCCCGCCCCAGGCAAAATCCTGCCCCCGGCCAAATCCCGCCCCCGGCAAATCGCGCCCCCGGCAAATCCCGCCCCGGCCAAATCCCGCCCCCGGCAAAATCCCGCCCCCGGCCAAATCCCGCCCCCAACAAATCCCGCCCCCGGCAAATTACCGCCCCCGACAATTCCCGCCCCCGGCAAAATCCCGCCCCCGGCAAATCCCGCCCCCGGCAAATTACCGCCCCCGACAATTCCCGCCCCCGGCAAAATCCCGCCCCCGGCCAAATCCCGCCCCCGGCAGATTACCGCCCCCCACAATTCCCACCCCCGGCAAAATCCCGCCCCCGGCAAATCCCGCCCCCGGCAAATCCCTCCCCCGGCAAAATTCCCGCCCCCGGCAAATCCCGCCCCCGGCAAAATTACCGCCCCGGCAAAATCCCGCCCCCGGCAAATCCCGCCCCCGGCAAATTACCGCCCCCGACAATTCCCGCCCCCGACAATTCCCGCCCCCGGCAAATCCCGCCCCCGGCGGGATTTTTCCGGGGGCGGGATTTGCCGGTGGCGGGATTTTGCCGGGGGCGGTATTTGCCGGGGCGGTAATTTTGCCGGGGGCGGTAATTTGTCGGGGGTGTGAATTTGCCGGTGGCTGGATTTTGCGGGAAATTGTCGGGTGCGGGAATTTGCAGGGTGGCCGGATTTTGCTGGGGGCGGGATTTGTCGGGGGTGGGATTTGTCGGGGGCGGGATTTGGCCGGGGGCAGGATTTTGCCGGGGCGGGATTTTGCCGGGGGCGGGAATTGTCGGGGGCGGTAATTTGCCGGGGGCGGGATTTGTCGGGGGCGGTAATTTTGCCGGGGGCGGGATTTGGCCGGGGGCGGTAATTTGCCGGGGGCGGGATTTGCCGGGGGCGGTAATTTTGCCCGGGGCGGGATTTGCCGGGGGCGGTAATTGTCGGGGTCGGTAATTTGCCGGGGGCGGGATTTGTCGGGGGCGGGATTTGGCCGGGGCGGTAATTTTGCCGGGGGCGGGATTTGCCGGGGCGGTAATTTTGCCGGGGGCGGGATTTGCCGGGGGCGGTAATTTTGCCGGGGGCGGGATTTTCCGGGGGCGGGTATTTGTCGGGGCGGTAATTAGCCGGGGGCGGGATTTTCCGGGGGCGGGTATTTGTCGGGGCGGGAATTAGCCGGGGGCGGGATTTTGCCGGGGGCGGGAATTGTGGGGGGCGGTAATCTGCCGGGGGCGGGATTTGGCCGGGGGCGGGATTTGCCGGGGGCTGGATTTGTCGGGGGCGGAATTTGGCCGGTGGCGGTACTTGGCCGGGGGCGGGATTTTGCCGGGGGCGGTAATTCCGGGGGCGGGGGTGGGGTAGGATTTGCCGGGGGATGGAATTTTTCGGGGGCGGGAATTTGCCGGGGCGGGATTTTACTGGGGGCGGGATTTGTCGGGGGTGGGATTTGCCGGGGCGGGATTTTGCCGGGGGCGGGAATTGTCGGGGGCGGTAATTTGCCGGGGGCGGGATTTGTCGGGGGCGGTAATTTTGCCGGGGGCGGGATTTGGCCGGGGGCGGTAATTTGCCGGGGGCGGGATTTGCCGGGGGCGGTAATTTTGCCCGGGGCGGGATTTGCCGGGGGCGGTAATTGTCGGGGTCGGTAATTTGCCGGGGGCGGGATTTGTCGGGGGCGGGATTTGGCCGGGGCGGTAATTTTGCCGGGGGCGGGATTTGCCGGGGCGGTAATTTTGCCGGGGGCGGGATTTGCCGGGGGCGGTAATTTTGCCGGGGGCGGGATTTTCCGGGGGCGGGTATTTGTCGGGGCGGGAATTAGCCGGGGGCGGGATTTGTCGGGGGCGGTAATTCCGGGGGCGGGGGTGGGGTAGGATTTGCCGGGGGATGGAATTTTTCGGGGGCGGGAATTTGCCGGGGCGGGATTTTACTGGGGGCGGGATTTGTCGGGGGTGGGATTTGTCGGGGGCGGGATTTGGCCGGGGGCAGGATTTTGCCGGGGCGGGATTTTGCCGGGGGCGGGAATTGTCGGGGGCGGTAATTTGCCGGGGGCGGGAATTGTCGGGGGCGGTAATTTTGCCGGGGGCGGGATTTGGCCGGGGGCGGTAATTTGCCGGGGGCGGGATTTGCCGGAGGCGGTAATTTTGCCCGGGGCGGGATTTGCCGGGGGCGGTAATTGTCGGGGTCGGTAATTTGCCGGGGGCGGGATTTGTCGGGGGCGGGATTTGGCCGGGGCGGTAATTTTGCCGGGGGCGGGATTTGCCGGGGCGGTAATTTTGCCGGGGGCGGGATTTGCCGGGGGCGGTAATTTTGCCGGGGGCGGGATTTTCCGGGGGCGGGTATTTGTCGGGGCGGGAATTAGCCGGGGGCGGGATTTGTCGGGGGCGGTAATTCCGGGGGCGGGGGTGGGGTAGGATTTGCCGGGGGATGGAATTTTTCGGGGCGGGAATTTGCCGGGGCGGGATTTTACTGGGGGCGGGATTTGTCGGGGGTGGGATTTGTCGGGGGCGGGATTTGGCCGGGGGCAGGATTTTGCCGGGGCGGGATTTTGCCGGGGGCGGGAATTGTCGGGGGCGGTAATTTGCCGGGGGCGGGATTTGTCGAGGGCGGGATTTGCCGGGGACGGGATTTGGCCGGGGGCGGGATTTGTCGGGGGCGGGATTTGGCCGGGGCGGGATTTGCCGGTGGCGGGAATTAGCCGGGGGCGGGATTTGTCGGGGCGGTAATTTTGCCGGGGGCGGGGGTGGGGTAGGATTTGCCGGGGGATGGAATTTTTCGGGGGCGGGAATTTGCCGGGGCGGGATTTTGCTGGGGGCGGGATTTGTCGGGGGCGGGATTTTGCCGGGGGCGGGATTTGGCCGGGGGCGGGATTCGCCGGGGGCGGGATTCGCCGGGGGCGGGATTTGGCCGGGGGCGGGATTTTGCCGGGGCGGTAATTTTGCCGGGGGCGTGATTTGCCGGGGTCGGTAATTTTGCCGGGGGCGGGATTTGCCGGGGGCGGTAATTTTGCCGGGGGAGGGATTTGCCGGGGGCGGGATTTGCCGGGGGCGGGATTTTGCCGGGGGTGGGAATTGTCGGGGGCGGTAATTTGCCGGGGGCGGGATTTGTCGGGGGCGGGATTTGGCCGGGGGCGGGATTTTGCAGGGGGCGGGAATTGCCGGGGGCGGGATTTGTCGGTGGCGGGATTTGGCCGGGGCGGGATTTGCCGGGGGCGGGATTTTGCCGGGGGCGGGAATTGTGGGGGGCGGTAATCTGCCGGGGGCGGGATTTGGCCGGGGGCGGGATTTGCCGGGGGCGGGATTTGTCGGGGGCGGAATTTGGCCGGTGGCGGTACTTGGCCGGGGGCGGGATTTTGCCGGGGGCGGGAATTGTCGGGGGCGGTAATTTGCCGGGTCGGTAATTGTCGGGGGCGGGATTTTGCCGGGGTGGGGGATTTTGCCGGGGACGGGATTTGCCGGGGGCGGGATTTTCCGGGGGCGGGAATTGTCGGGGGCGGTAATTTGCCGGGGGCGGGATTTGTCGGGGGCGGGATTTGGCCGCCCCCGGCAAATCCCGCCCCGGCCAAATCCCGCCACCGACAAATCCCGCCCCCGGCAATTCCCGCCCCCGGCAAAATCCCGCCCCCGGCCAAATCCCGCCCCCGACAAATCCCGCCCCCGGCAAATTACCGCCCCCGACAATTCCCACCCCCGGCAAAATCCCGCCCCCGGCAAATCCCGCCCCCGGCAAATCCCTCCCCCGGCAAAATTACCGCCCCCGGCAAATCCCGCCCACGGCAAAATTACCGACCCCGGCAAATGACGCCCCCGGCAAAATTACCGCCCCGGCAAAATCCCGCCCCCGGCCAAATCCCGCCCCCGGCGAATCCCGCCCCCGGCGAATCCCGCCCCCGGCGAATCCCGCCCCCGGCGAATCCCGCCCCCGGCCAAATCCCGCCCCCGGCAAAATCCCGCCCCCGGCAAAATCCCGCCCCCGGCCAAATCCCACCCCCGACAAATCCCGCCCCCGGCAAATTCCCGCCTCCGACAAATTACATCCCCGGCAAATCCCACTCCCATCCCGCCCCCAGCAAAATGCCGCCCCCGGCAAATTACCGCCCCCGACAATTCTCGCCCCCGGCAAAATCCCTCCCCCGGCAAATACCGCCCCCGGCCAAATCGCGTCCCCGGCCAAATCGCGTCCCCGACAAATCCCGCCCCCGGCAAATCACGCCCCCGGCAAAATTACCGCCCCGGCAAATACCGCCCCCGGCAAAATCCCGCCACCGGCAAATCCCGCCCCCGGCCAAATCCCGCACCCGTCCAAATCCCGCCCCCGACAAATCCCGCCCCCGGCCAAATCCCGTCCCCGGCCAAATCCCGTCCCCGGCAAAATCCCGCCCCCGGCAAATCCCGCCCTCGACAAATCCCGCCCCCGGCAAATTACCGCCCCCGACAATTCCCGCCCCCGGCAAAATCCCGCCCCCGGCAAAATCCTGCCCCCGGCCAAATCCCGCCCCCGGCAAATCCCGCCCCCGGCAAATCCCGCCCCCGGCCAAATCCCGCCCCCTGCAAATTCCCGCCCCCGGCCAAATACCGCCCCCGACAAATACCGCCCCCGGCAAATTACCGCCCCCGACAATTCCCGCCCCCGGCAAAATCCCTCCCCCGGCAAATACCGCCCCCGGCAAAATCCCGCCACCGGCAAATCCCGCCCCCGGCCAAATCCCGCCCCCGACAAATCCCGCCCCCGGCCAAATCCCGTCCCCGGCAAAATCCCGCCCCGGCAAATCCCGCCCTCGACAAATCCCGCCCCCGGCAAATTACCGCCCCCGACAATTCCCGCCCCAGGCAAAATCCTGCCCCCGGCCAAATCCCGCCCCCGGCAAATCGCGCCCCCGGCAAATCCCGCCCCGGCCAAATCCCGCCCCCGGCCAAATCCCGCCCCCAACAAATCCCGCCCCCGGCAAATTACCGCCCCCGACAATTCCCGCCCCCGGCAAAATCCCGCCCCCGGCAAATCCCGCCCCCGGCAAATTACCGCCCCCGACAATTCCCGCCCCCGGCAAAATCCCGCCCCCGGCCAAATCCCGCCCCCGGCAGATTACCGCCCCCCACAATTCCCACCCCCGGCAAAATCCCGCCCCCGGCAAATCCCGCCCCCGGCAAATCCCTCCCCCGGCAAAATTACCGCCCCCGGCAAATCCCGCCCCCGGCAAAATTACCGCCCCGGCAAAATCCCGCCCCCGGCAAATCCCGCCCCCGGCAAATTACCGCCCCCGACAATTCCCGCCCCCGACAATTCCCGCCCCCGGCAAATCCCGCCCCCGGCAAATCGCGCCCCGGCTAATTCCGCCCCGGCAAAATCCCGCCCCCGGCCAAATCCCGCCCTCGACAAATTACCGCCCCCGACAATTCCCGCCCCGGAAAAATCCCGCCCCCGGCAAATCCCGCCCCCGGCGGGATTTTTCCGGGGGCGGGATTTGCCGGTGGCGGGATTTTGCCGGGGGCGGTATTTGCCGGGGCGGTAATTTTGCCGGGGGCGGTAATTTGTCGGGGGTGTGAATTTGCCGGTGGCTGGATTTTGCGGGAAATTGTCGGGTGCGGGAATTTGCAGGGTGGCCGGATTTTGCTGGGGGCGGGATTTGTCGGGGGTGGGATTTGTCGGGGGCGGGATTTGGCCGGGGGCAGGATTTTGCCGGGGCGGGATTTTGCCGGGGGCGGGAATTGTCGGGGGCGGTAATTTGCCGGGGGCGGGATTTGTCGGGGGCGGTAATTTTGCCGGGGGCGGGATTTGGCCGGGGGCGGTAATTTGCCGGGGGCGGGATTTGCCGGGGGCGGTAATTTTGCCCGGGGCGGGATTTGCCGGGGGCGGTAATTGTCGGGGTCGGTAATTTGCCGGGGGCGGGATTTGTCGGGGGCGGGATTTGGCCGGGGCGGTAATTTTGCCGGGGGCGGGATTTGCCGGGGCGGTAATTTTGCCGGGGGCGGGATTTGCCGGGGGCGGTAATTTTGCCGGGGGCGGGATTTTCCGGGGGCGGGTATTTGTCGGGGCGGTAATTAGCCGGGGGCGGGATTTTCCGGGGGCGGGTATTTGTCGGGGCGGGAATTAGCCGGGGGCGGGATTTTGCCGGGGGCGGGAATTGTGGGGGGCGGTAATCTGCCGGGGGCGGGATTTGGCCGGGGGCGGGATTTGCCGGGGGCTGGATTTGTCGGGGGCGGAATTTGGCCGGTGGCGGTACTTGGCCGGGGGCGGGATTTTGCCGGGGGCGGTAATTCCGGGGGCGGGGGTGGGGTAGGATTTGCCGGGGGATGGAATTTTTCGGGGGCGGGAATTTGCCGGGGCGGGATTTTACTGGGGGCGGGATTTGTCGGGGGTGGGATTTGCCGGGGCGGGATTTTGCCGGGGGCGGGAATTGTCGGGGGCGGTAATTTGCCGGGGGCGGGATTTGTCGGGGGCGGTAATTTTGCCGGGGGCGGGATTTGGCCGGGGGCGGTAATTTGCCGGGGGCGGGATTTGCCGGGGGCGGTAATTTTGCCCGGGGCGGGATTTGCCGGGGGCGGTAATTGTCGGGGTCGGTAATTTGCCGGGGGCGGGATTTGTCGGGGGCGGGATTTGGCCGGGGCGGTAATTTTGCCGGGGGCGGGATTTGCCGGGGCGGTAATTTTGCCGGGGGCGGGATTTGCCGGGGGCGGTAATTTTGCCGGGGGCGGGATTTTCCGGGGGCGGGTATTTGTCGGGGCGGGAATTAGCCGGGGGCGGGATTTGTCGGGGGCGGTAATTCCGGGGGCGGGGGTGGGGTAGGATTTGCCGGGGGATGGAATTTTTCGGGGGCGGGAATTTGCCGGGGCGGGATTTTACTGGGGGCGGGATTTGTCGGGGGTGGGATTTGTCGGGGGCGGGATTTGGCCGGGGGCAGGATTTTGCCGGGGCGGGATTTTGCCGGGGGCGGGAATTGTCGGGGGCGGTAATTTGCCGGGGGCGGGAATTGTCGGGGGCGGTAATTTTGCCGGGGGCGGGATTTGGCCGGGGGCGGTAATTTGCCGGGGGCGGGATTTGCCGGAGGCGGTAATTTTGCCCGGGGCGGGATTTGCCGGGGGCGGTAATTGTCGGGGTCGGTAATTTGCCGGGGGCGGGATTTGTCGGGGGCGGGATTTGGCCGGGGCGGTAATTTTGCCGGGGGCGGGATTTGCCGGGGCGGTAATTTTGCCGGGGGCGGGATTTGCCGGGGGCGGTAATTTTGCCGGGGGCGGGATTTTCCGGGGGCGGGTATTTGTCGGGGCGGGAATTAGCCGGGGGCGGGATTTGTCGGGGGCGGTAATTCCGGGGGCGGGGGTGGGGTAGGATTTGCCGGGGGATGGAATTTTTCGGGGCGGGAATTTGCCGGGGCGGGATTTTACTGGGGGCGGGATTTGTCGGGGGTGGGATTTGTCGGGGGCGGGATTTGGCCGGGGGCAGGATTTTGCCGGGGCGGGATTTTGCCGGGGGCGGGAATTGTCGGGGGCGGTAATTTGCCGGGGGCGGGATTTGTCGAGGGCGGGATTTGCCGGGGACGGGATTTGGCCGGGGGCGGGATTTGTCGGGGGCGGGATTTGGCCGGGGCGGGATTTGCCGGTGGCGGGAATTAGCCGGGGGCGGGATTTGTCGGGGCGGTAATTTTGCCGGGGGCGGGGGTGGGGTAGGATTTGCCGGGGGATGGAATTTTTCGGGGGCGGGAATTTGCCGGGGCGGGATTTTGCTGGGGGCGGGATTTGTCGGGGGCGGGATTTTGCCGGGGGCGGGATTTGGCCGGGGGCGGGATTCGCCGGGGGCGGGATTCGCCGGGGGCGGGATTTGGCCGGGGGCGGGATTTTGCCGGGGCGGTAATTTTGCCGGGGGCGTGATTTGCCGGGGTCGGTAATTTTGCCGGGGGCGGGATTTGCCGGGGGCGGTAATTTTGCCGGGGGAGGGATTTGCCGGGGGCGGGATTTGCCGGGGGCGGGATTTTGCCGGGGGTGGGAATTGTCGGGGGCGGTAATTTGCCGGGGGCGGGATTTGTCGGGGGCGGGATTTGGCCGGGGGCGGGATTTTGCAGGGGGCGGGAATTGCCGGGGGCGGGATTTGTCGGTGGCGGGATTTGGCCGGGGCGGGATTTGCCGGGGGCGGGATTTTGCCGGGGGCGGGAATTGTGGGGGGCGGTAATCTGCCGGGGGCGGGATTTGGCCGGGGGCGGGATTTGCCGGGGGCGGGATTTGTCGGGGGCGGAATTTGGCCGGTGGCGGTACTTGGCCGGGGGCGGGATTTTGCCGGGGGCGGGAATTGTCGGGGGCGGTAATTTGCCGGGTCGGTAATTGTCGGGGGCGGGATTTTGCCGGGGTGGGGGATTTTGCCGGGGACGGGATTTGCCGGGGGCGGGATTTTCCGGGGGCGGGAATTGTCGGGGGCGGTAATTTGCCGGGGGCGGGATTTGTCGGGGGCGGGATTTGGCCGGGGGAGGGATTTGGCCGGGGGCGGGATTTGCCGGGGGCGGGATTTGTCGGGGGCGGGATTTGGCCGGGGGCAGGATTTTGCCTGGGGCGGGATTTTGCCGGGGGCGGGAATTGTCGGGGGCGGTAATTTGCCGGGGGCGGGATTTGTCGAGGGCGGGATTTTCCGGGGGCGGGATTTTGCCGGGGACGGGATTTGGCCGGGGGCGGGATTTGTCGGGGGCGGGATTTGGCCGGGGGCGGGATTTGCCGGTGGCGGTATTTTTCCGGGGGCGGTATTTGCCGGGGCGGTAATTTTGCCGGGGCGTGATTTGCCGGGGGCGGGATTTGGCCGGGGGCGGTATTTGCCGGGGGAGGGATTTTGCCGGGGGCGGGAATTGTCGGGGGCGGTAATTTGCCGGGGGCGGGATTTGTCGGGGGCGGGATTTGGCCGGGGGCGGGAATTTGCAGGGTGGCGGGATTTTGCCGGGGGCGGGATTTGTCGGGGGCGGTAATTTTGCCGGGGGCGGGATTTGGCCGGGGGCGGTAATTTGCCGGGGGCGGGATTTGCCGGGGGCGGTAATTTTGCCCGGGGCGGGATTTGCCGGGGGCGGTAATTGTCGGGGTCGGTAATTTGCCGGGGGCGGGATTTGTCGGGGGCGGGATTTGGCCGGGGCGGTAATTTTGCCGGGGGCGGGATTTGCCGGGGCGGTAATTTTGCCGGGGGCGGGATTTGCCGGGGGCGGTAATTTTGCCGGGGGCGGGATTTTCCGGGGGCGGGTATTTGTCGGGGCGGGAATTAGCCGGGGGCGGGATTTGTCGGGGGCGGTAATTCCGGGGGCGGGGGTGGGGTAGGATTTGCCGGGGGATGGAATTTTTCGGGGGCGGGAATTTGCCGGGGCGGGATTTTACTGGGGGCGGGATTTGTCGGGGGTGGGATTTGTCGGGGGCGGGATTTGGCCGGGGGCAGGATTTTGCCGGGGCGGGATTTTGCCGGGGGCGGGAATTGTCGGGGGCGGTAATTTGCCGGGGGCGGGAATTGTCGGGGGCGGTAATTTTGCCGGGGGCGGGATTTGGCCGGGGGCGGTAATTTGCCGGGGGCGGGATTTGCCGGAGGCGGTAATTTTGCCCGGGGCGGGATTTGCCGGGGGCGGTAATTGTCGGGGTCGGTAATTTGCCGGGGGCGGGATTTGTCGGGGGCGGGATTTGGCCGGGGCGGTAATTTTGCCGGGGGCGGGATTTGCCGGGGCGGTAATTTTGCCGGGGGCGGGATTTGCCGGGGGCGGTAATTTTGCCGGGGGCGGGATTTTCCGGGGGCGGGTATTTGTCGGGGCGGGAATTAGCCGGGGGCGGGATTTGTCGGGGGCGGTAATTCCGGGGGCGGGGGTGGGGTAGGATTTGCCCCCGGCCAAATCCCGCCCCCGACAAATCCCGCCCCCGGCAAATTCCCGCCTCCGACAAATTACATCCCCGGCAAATCCCACTCCCATCCCGCCCCCAGCAAAATGCCGCCCCCGGCAAATTACCGCCCCCGACAATTCTCGCCCCCGGCAAAATCCCTCCCCCGGCAAATACCGCCCCCGGCCAAATCGCGTCCCCGGCCAAATCGCGTCCCCGACAAATCCCGCCCCCGGCAAATCACGCCCCCGGCAAAATTACCGCCCCGGCAAATACCGCCCCCGGCAAAATCCCGCCACCGGCAAATCCCGCCACCGGCCAAATTCCGCCCCCGACAAATCCCGCCCCCGGCAAATCCCGCCCCCGGCCAAATCCCGCCCCCGGCAGATTACCGCCCCCCACAATTCCCGCCCCCGGCAAAATCCCGCCCCCGGCAAATCCCGCCCCGGCCAAATCCCGCCACCGACAAATCCCGCCCCCGGCAATTCCCGCCCCCGGCAAAATCCCGCCCCCGGCCAAATCCCGCCCCCGACAAATCCCGCCCCCGGCAAATTACCGCCCCCGACAATTCCCACCCCCGGCAAAATCCCGCCCCCGGCAAATCCCGCCCCCGGCAAATCCCTCCCCCGGCAAAATTACCGCCCCCGGCAAATCCCGCCCACGGCAAAATTACCGACCCCGGCAAATGACGCCCCCGGCAAAATTACCGCCCCGGCAAAATCCCGCCCCCGGCCAAATCCCGCCCTCGACAAATTACCGCCCCCGACAATTCCCGCCCCGGAAAAATCCCGCCCCCGGCAAATCCCGCCCCCGGCGGGATTTTTCCGGGGGCGGGATTTGCCGGTGGCGGGATTTTGCCGGGGGCGGTATTTGCCGGGGCGGTAATTTTGCCGGGGGCGGTAATTTGTCGGGGGTGTGAATTTGCCGGTGGCTGGATTTTGCGGGAAATTGTCGGGTGCGGGAATTTGCAGGGTGGCCGGATTTTGCTGGGGGCGGGATTTGTCGGGGGTGGGATTTGTCGGGGGCGGGATTTGGCCGGGGGCAGGATTTTGCCGGGGCGGGATTTTGCCGGGGGCGGGAATTGTCGGGGGCGGTAATTTGCCGGGGGCGGGATTTGTCGGGGGCGGTAATTTTGCCGGGGGCGGGATTTGGCCGGGGGCGGTAATTTGCCGGGGGCGGGATTTGCCGGGGGCGGTAATTTTGCCCGGGGCGGGATTTGCCGGGGGCGGTAATTGTCGGGGTCGGTAATTTGCCGGGGGCGGGATTTGTCGGGGGCGGGATTTGGCCGGGGCGGTAATTTTGCCGGGGGCGGGATTTGCCGGGGCGGTAATTTTGCCGGGGGCGGGATTTGCCGGGGGCGGTAATTTTGCCGGGGGCGGGATTTTCCGGGGGCGGGTATTTGTCGGGGCGGTAATTAGCCGGGGGCGGGATTTTCCGGGGGCGGGTATTTGTCGGGGCGGGAATTAGCCGGGGGCGGGATTTTGCCGGGGGCGGGAATTGTGGGGGGCGGTAATCTGCCGGGGGCGGGATTTGGCCGGGGGCGGGATTTGCCGGGGGCTGGATTTGTCGGGGGCGGAATTTGGCCGGTGGCGGTACTTGGCCGGGGGCGGGATTTTGCCGGGGGCGGTAATTCCGGGGGCGGGGGTGGGGTAGGATTTGCCGGGGGATGGAATTTTTCGGGGGCGGGAATTTGCCGGGGCGGGATTTTACTGGGGGCGGGATTTGTCGGGGGTGGGATTTGCCGGGGCGGGATTTTGCCGGGGGCGGGAATTGTCGGGGGCGGTAATTTGCCGGGGGCGGGATTTGTCGGGGGCGGTAATTTTGCCGGGGGCGGGATTTGGCCGGGGGCGGTAATTTGCCGGGGGCGGGATTTGCCGGGGGCGGTAATTTTGCCCGGGGCGGGATTTGCCGGGGGCGGTAATTGTCGGGGTCGGTAATTTGCCGGGGGCGGGATTTGTCGGGGGCGGGATTTGGCCGGGGCGGTAATTTTGCCGGGGGCGGGATTTGCCGGGGCGGTAATTTTGCCGGGGGCGGGATTTGCCGGGGGCGGTAATTTTGCCGGGGGCGGGATTTTCCGGGGGCGGGTATTTGTCGGGGCGGGAATTAGCCGGGGGCGGGATTTGTCGGGGGCGGTAATTCCGGGGGCGGGGGTGGGGTAGGATTTGCCGGGGGATGGAATTTTTCGGGGGCGGGAATTTGCCGGGGCGGGATTTTACTGGGGGCGGGATTTGTCGGGGGTGGGATTTGTCGGGGGCGGGATTTGGCCGGGGGCAGGATTTTGCCGGGGCGGGATTTTGCCGGGGGCGGGAATTGTCGGGGGCGGTAATTTGCCGGGGGCGGGAATTGTCGGGGGCGGTAATTTTGCCGGGGGCGGGATTTGGCCGGGGGCGGTAATTTGCCGGGGGCGGGATTTGCCGGAGGCGGTAATTTTGCCCGGGGCGGGATTTGCCGGGGGCGGTAATTGTCGGGGTCGGTAATTTGCCGGGGGCGGGATTTGTCGGGGGCGGGATTTGGCCGGGGCGGTAATTTTGCCGGGGGCGGGATTTGCCGGGGCGGTAATTTTGCCGGGGGCGGGATTTGCCGGGGGCGGTAATTTTGCCGGGGGCGGGATTTTCCGGGGGCGGGTATTTGTCGGGGCGGGAATTAGCCGGGGGCGGGATTTGTCGGGGGCGGTAATTCCGGGGGCGGGGGTGGGGTAGGATTTGCCGGGGGATGGAATTTTTCGGGGCGGGAATTTGCCGGGGCGGGATTTTACTGGGGGCGGGATTTGTCGGGGGTGGGATTTGTCGGGGGCGGGATTTGGCCGGGGGCAGGATTTTGCCGGGGCGGGATTTTGCCGGGGGCGGGAATTGTCGGGGGCGGTAATTTGCCGGGGGCGGGATTTGTCGAGGGCGGGATTTGCCGGGGACGGGATTTGGCCGGGGGCGGGATTTGTCGGGGGCGGGATTTGGCCGGGGCGGGATTTGCCGGTGGCGGGAATTAGCCGGGGGCGGGATTTGTCGGGGCGGTAATTTTGCCGGGGGCGGGGGTGGGGTAGGATTTGCCGGGGGATGGAATTTTTCGGGGGCGGGAATTTGCCGGGGCGGGATTTTGCTGGGGGCGGGATTTGTCGGGGGCGGGATTTTGCCGGGGGCGGGATTTGGCCGGGGGCGGGATTCGCCGGGGGCGGGATTCGCCGGGGGCGGGATTTGGCCGGGGGCGGGATTTTGCCGGGGCGGTAATTTTGCCGGGGGCGTGATTTGCCGGGGTCGGTAATTTTGCCGGGGGCGGGATTTGCCGGGGGCGGTAATTTTGCCGGGGGAGGGATTTGCCGGGGGCGGGATTTGCCGGGGGCGGGATTTTGCCGGGGGTGGGAATTGTCGGGGGCGGTAATTTGCCGGGGGCGGGATTTGTCGGGGGCGGGATTTGGCCGGGGGCGGGATTTTGCAGGGGGCGGGAATTGCCGGGGGCGGGATTTGTCGGTGGCGGGATTTGGCCGGGGCGGGATTTGCCGGGGGCGGGATTTTGCCGGGGGCGGGAATTGTGGGGGGCGGTAATCTGCCGGGGGCGGGATTTGGCCGGGGGCGGGATTTGCCGGGGGCGGGATTTGTCGGGGGCGGAATTTGGCCGGTGGCGGTACTTGGCCGGGGGCGGGATTTTGCCGGGGGCGGGAATTGTCGGGGGCGGTAATTTGCCGGGTCGGTAATTGTCGGGGGCGGGATTTTGCCGGGGTGGGGGATTTTGCCGGGGACGGGATTTGCCGGGGGCGGGATTTTCCGGGGGCGGGAATTGTCGGGGGCGGTAATTTGCCGGGGGCGGGATTTGTCGGGGGCGGGATTTGGCCGGGGGAGGGATTTGGCCGGGGGCGGGATTTGCCGGGGGCGGGATTTGTCGGGGGCGGGATTTGGCCGGGGGCAGGATTTTGCCTGGGGCGGGATTTTGCCGGGGGCGGGAATTGTCGGGGGCGGTAATTTGCCGGGGGCGGGATTTGTCGAGGGCGGGATTTTCCGGGGGCGGGATTTTGCCGGGGACGGGATTTGGCCGGGGGCGGGATTTGTCGGGGGCGGGATTTGGCCGGGGGCGGGATTTGCCGGTGGCGGTATTTTTCCGGGGGCGGTATTTGCCGGGGCGGTAATTTTGCCGGGGCGTGATTTGCCGGGGGCGGGATTTGGCCGGGGGCGGTATTTGCCGGGGGAGGGATTTTGCCGGGGGCGGGAATTGTCGGGGGCGGTAATTTGCCGGGGGCGGGATTTGTCGGGGGCGGGATTTGGCCGGGGGCGGGAATTTGCAGGGTGGCGGGATTTTGCCGGGGGCGGGATTTGTCGGGGGCGGTAATTTTGCCGGGGGCGGGATTTGGCCGGGGGCGGTAATTTGCCGGGGGCGGGATTTGCCGGGGGCGGTAATTTTGCCCGGGGCGGGATTTGCCGGGGGCGGTAATTGTCGGGGTCGGTAATTTGCCGGGGGCGGGATTTGTCGGGGGCGGGATTTGGCCGGGGCGGTAATTTTGCCGGGGGCGGGATTTGCCGGGGCGGTAATTTTGCCGGGGGCGGGATTTGCCGGGGGCGGTAATTTTGCCGGGGGCGGGATTTTCCGGGGGCGGGTATTTGTCGGGGCGGGAATTAGCCGGGGGCGGGATTTGTCGGGGGCGGTAATTCCGGGGGCGGGGGTGGGGTAGGATTTGCCGGGGGATGGAATTTTTCGGGGGCGGGAATTTGCCGGGGCGGGATTTTACTGGGGGCGGGATTTGTCGGGGGTGGGATTTGTCGGGGGCGGGATTTGGCCGGGGGCAGGATTTTGCCGGGGCGGGATTTTGCCGGGGGCGGGAATTGTCGGGGGCGGTAATTTGCCGGGGGCGGGAATTGTCGGGGGCGGTAATTTTGCCGGGGGCGGGATTTGGCCGGGGGCGGTAATTTGCCGGGGGCGGGATTTGCCGGAGGCGGTAATTTTGCCCGGGGCGGGATTTGCCGGGGGCGGTAATTGTCGGGGTCGGTAATTTGCCGGGGGCGGGATTTGTCGGGGGCGGGATTTGGCCGGGGCGGTAATTTTGCCGGGGGCGGGATTTGCCGGGGCGGTAATTTTGCCGGGGGCGGGATTTGCCGGGGGCGGTAATTTTGCCGGGGGCGGGATTTTCCGGGGGCGGGTATTTGTCGGGGCGGGAATTAGCCGGGGGCGGGATTTGTCGGGGGCGGTAATTCCGGGGGCGGGGGTGGGGTAGGATTTGCCCCCGGCCAAATCCCGCCCCCGACAAATCCCGCCCCCGGCAAATTCCCGCCTCCGACAAATTACATCCCCGGCAAATCCCACTCCCATCCCGCCCCCAGCAAAATGCCGCCCCCGGCAAATTACCGCCCCCGACAATTCTCGCCCCCGGCAAAATCCCTCCCCCGGCAAATACCGCCCCCGGCCAAATCGCGTCCCCGGCCAAATCGCGTCCCCGACAAATCCCGCCCCCGGCAAATCACGCCCCCGGCAAAATTACCGCCCCGGCAAATACCGCCCCCGGCAAAATCCCGCCACCGGCAAATCCCGCCACCGGCCAAATTCCGCCCCCGACAAATCCCGCCCCCGGCAAATCCCGCCCCCGGCCAAATCCCGCCCCCGGCAGATTACCGCCCCCCACAATTCCCGCCCCCGGCAAAATCCCGCCCCCGGCAAATCCCGCCCCGGCCAAATCCCGCCACCGACAAATCCCGCCCCCGGCAATTCCCGCCCCCGGCAAAATCCCGCCCCCGGCCAAATCCCGCCCCCGACAAATCCCGCCCCCGGCAAATTACCGCCCCCGACAATTCCCACCCCCGGCAAAATCCCGCCCCCGGCAAATCCCGCCCCCGGCAAATCCCTCCCCCGGCAAAATTACCGCCCCCGGCAAATCCCGCCCACGGCAAAATTACCGACCCCGGCAAATGACGCCCCCGGCAAAATTACCGCCCCGGCAAAATCCCGCCCCCGGCCAAATCCCGCCCCCGGCGAATCCCGCCCCCGGCGAATCCCGCCCCCGGCGAATCCCGCCCCCGGCGAATCCCGCCCCCGGCCAAATCCCGCCCCCGGCAAAATCCCGCCCCCGGCAAAATCCCGCCCCCGGCCAAATCCCACCCCCGACAAATCCCGCCCCCGGCAAATTCCCGCCTCCGACAAATTACATCCCCGGCAAATCCCACTCCCATCCCGCCCCCAGCAAAATGCCGCCCCCGGCAAATTACCGCCCCCGACAATTCTCGCCCCCGGCAAAATCCCTCCCCCGGCAAATACCGCCCCCGGCCAAATCGCGTCCCCGGCCAAATCGCGTCCCCGACAAATCCCGCCCCCGGCAAATCACGCCCCCGGCAAAATTACCGCCCCGGCAAATACCGCCCCCGGCAAAATCCCGCCACCGGCAAATCCCGCCCCCGGCCAAATCCCGCACCCGTCCAAATCCCGCCCCCGACAAATCCCGCCCCCGGCCAAATCCCGTCCCCGGCCAAATCCCGTCCCCGGCAAAATCCCGCCCCCGGCAAATCCCGCCCTCGACAAATCCCGCCCCCGGCAAATTACCGCCCCCGACAATTCCCGCCCCCGGCAAAATCCCGCCCCCGGCAAAATCCTGCCCCCGGCCAAATCCCGCCCCCGGCAAATCCCGCCCCCGGCAAATCCCGCCCCCGGCCAAATCCCGCCCCCTGCAAATTCCCGCCCCCGGCCAAATACCGCCCCCGACAAATACCGCCCCCGGCAAATTACCGCCCCCGACAATTCCCGCCCCCGGCAAAATCCCTCCCCCGGCAAAAACCGCCCCCGGCAAAATCCCGCCACCGGCAAATCCCGCCCCCGGCCAAATCCCGCCCCCGACAAATCCCGCCCCCGGCCAAATCCCGTCCCCGGCAAAATCCCGCCCCGGCAAATCCCGCCCTCGACAAATCCCGCCCCCGGCAAATTACCGCCCCCGACAATTCCCGCCCCAGGCAAAATCCTGCCCCCGGCCAAATCCCGCCCCCGGCAAATCGCGCCCCCGGCAAATCCCGCCCCGGCCAAATCCCGCCCCCGGCAAAATCCCGCCCCCGGCCAAATCCCGCCCCCAACAAATCCCGCCCCCGGCAAATTACCGCCCCCGACAATTCCCGCCCCCGGCAAAATCCCGCCCCCGGCAAATCCCGCCCCCGGCAAATTACCGCCCCCGACAATTCCCGCCCCCGGCAAAATCCCGCCACCGGCCAAATCCCGCCCCCGGCAGATTACCGCCCCCCACAATTCCCACCCCCGGCAAAATCCCGCCCCCGGCAAATCCCGCCCCCGGCAAATCCCTCCCCCGGCAAAATTACCGCCCCCGGCAAATCCCGCCCCCGGCAAAATTACCGCCCCGGCAAAATCCCGCCCCCGGCAAATCCCGCCCCCGGCAAATTACCGCCCCCGACAATTCCCGCCCCCGACAATTCCCGCCCCCGGCAAATCCCGCCCCCGGCAAATCGCGCCCCGGCTAATTCCGCCCCGGCAAAATCCCGCCCCCGGCCAAATCCCGCCCTCGACAAATTACCGCCCCCGACAATTCCCGCCCCGGAAAAATCCCGCCCCCGGCAAATCCCGCCCCCGGCGGGATTTTTCCGGGGGCGGGATTTGCCGGTGGCGGGATTTTGCCGGGGGCGGTATTTGCCGGGGCGGTAATTTTGCCGGGGGCGGTAATTTGTCGGGGGTGTGAATTTGCCGGTGGCTGGATTTTGCGGGAAATTGTCGGGTGCGGGAATTTGCAGGGTGGCCGGATTTTGCTGGGGGCGGGATTTGTCGGGGGTGGGATTTGTCGGGGGCGGGATTTGGCCGGGGGCAGGATTTTGCCGGGGCGGGATTTTGCCGGGGGCGGGAATTGTCGGGGGCGGTAATTTGCCGGGGGCGGGATTTGTCGGGGGCGGTAATTTTGCCGGGGGCGGGATTTGGCCGGGGGCGGTAATTTGCCGGGGGCGGGATTTGCCGGGGGCGGTAATTTTGCCCGGGGCGGGATTTGCCGGGGGCGGTAATTGTCGGGGTCGGTAATTTGCCGGGGGCGGGATTTGTCGGGGGCGGGATTTGGCCGGGGGAGGGATTTGGCCGGGGGCGGGATTTGCCGGGGGCGGGATTTGTCGGGGGCGGGATTTGGCCGGGGGCAGGATTTTGCCTGGGGCGGGATTTTGCCGGGGGCGGGAATTGTCGGGGGCGGTAATTTGCCGGGGGCGGGATTTGTCGAGGGCGGGATTTTCCGGGGGCGGGATTTTGCCGGGGACGGGATTTGGCCGGGGGCGGGATTTGTCGGGGGCGGGATTTGGCCGGGGGCGGGATTTGCCGGTGGCGGTATTTTTCCGGGGGCGGTATTTGCCGGGGCGGTAATTTTGCCGGGGCGTGATTTGCCGGGGGCGGGATTTGGCCGGGGGCGGTATTTGCCGGGGGAGGGATTTTGCCGGGGGCGGGAATTGTCGGGGGCGGTAATTTGCCGGGGGCGGGATTTGTCGGGGGCGGGATTTGGCCGGGGGCGGGAATTTGCAGGGTGGCGGGATTTTGCCGGGGGCGGGATTTGTCGGGGGCGGTAATTTTGCCGGGGGCGGGATTTGGCCGGGGGCGGTAATTTGCCGGGGGCGGGATTTGCCGGGGGCGGTAATTTTGCCCGGGGCGGGATTTGCCGGGGGCGGTAATTGTCGGGGTCGGTAATTTGCCGGGGGCGGGATTTGTCGGGGGCGGGATTTGGCCGGGGCGGTAATTTTGCCGGGGGCGGGATTTGCCGGGGCGGTAATTTTGCCGGGGGCGGGATTTGCCGGGGGCGGTAATTTTGCCGGGGGCGGGATTTTCCGGGGGCGGGTATTTGTCGGGGCGGGAATTAGCCGGGGGCGGGATTTGTCGGGGGCGGTAATTCCGGGGGCGGGGGTGGGGTAGGATTTGCCGGGGGATGGAATTTTTCGGGGGCGGGAATTTGCCGGGGCGGGATTTTACTGGGGGCGGGATTTGTCGGGGGTGGGATTTGTCGGGGGCGGGATTTGGCCGGGGGCAGGATTTTGCCGGGGCGGGATTTTGCCGGGGGCGGGAATTGTCGGGGGCGGTAATTTGCCGGGGGCGGGAATTGTCGGGGGCGGTAATTTTGCCGGGGGCGGGATTTGGCCGGGGGCGGTAATTTGCCGGGGGCGGGATTTGCCGGAGGCGGTAATTTTGCCCGGGGCGGGATTTGCCGGGGGCGGTAATTGTCGGGGTCGGTAATTTGCCGGGGGCGGGATTTGTCGGGGGCGGGATTTGGCCGGGGCGGTAATTTTGCCGGGGGCGGGATTTGCCGGGGCGGTAATTTTGCCGGGGGCGGGATTTGCCGGGGGCGGTAATTTTGCCGGGGGCGGGATTTTCCGGGGGCGGGTATTTGTCGGGGCGGGAATTAGCCGGGGGCGGGATTTGTCGGGGGCGGTAATTCCGGGGGCGGGGGTGGGGTAGGATTTGCCCCCGGCCAAATCCCGCCCCCGACAAATCCCGCCCCCGGCAAATTCCCGCCTCCGACAAATTACATCCCCGGCAAATCCCACTCCCATCCCGCCCCCAGCAAAATGCCGCCCCCGGCAAATTACCGCCCCCGACAATTCTCGCCCCCGGCAAAATCCCTCCCCCGGCAAATACCGCCCCCGGCCAAATCGCGTCCCCGGCCAAATCGCGTCCCCGACAAATCCCGCCCCCGGCAAATCACGCCCCCGGCAAAATTACCGCCCCGGCAAATACCGCCCCCGGCAAAATCCCGCCACCGGCAAATCCCGCCACCGGCCAAATTCCGCCCCCGACAAATCCCGCCCCCGGCAAATCCCGCCCCCGGCCAAATCCCGCCCCCGGCAGATTACCGCCCCCCACAATTCCCGCCCCCGGCAAAATCCCGCCCCCGGCAAATCCCGCCCCGGCCAAATCCCGCCACCGACAAATCCCGCCCCCGGCAATTCCCGCCCCCGGCAAAATCCCGCCCCCGGCCAAATCCCGCCCCCGACAAATCCCGCCCCCGGCAAATTACCGCCCCCGACAATTCCCACCCCCGGCAAAATCCCGCCCCCGGCAAATCCCGCCCCCGGCAAATCCCTCCCCCGGCAAAATTACCGCCCCCGGCAAATCCCGCCCACGGCAAAATTACCGACCCCGGCAAATGACGCCCCCGGCAAAATTACCGCCCCGGCAAAATCCCGCCCCCGGCCAAATCCCGCCCCCGGCGAATCCCGCCCCCGGCGAATCCCGCCCCCGGCGAATCCCGCCCCCGGCGAATCCCGCCCCCGGCCAAATCCCGCCCCCGGCAAAATCCCGCCCCCGGCAAAATCCCGCCCCCGGCCAAATCCCACCCCCGACAAATCCCGCCCCCGGCAAATTCCCGCCTCCGACAAATTACATCCCCGGCAAATCCCACTCCCATCCCGCCCCCAGCAAAATGCCGCCCCCGGCAAATTACCGCCCCCGACAATTCTCGCCCCCGGCAAAATCCCTCCCCCGGCAAATACCGCCCCCGGCCAAATCGCGTCCCCGGCCAAATCGCGTCCCCGACAAATCCCGCCCCCGGCAAATCACGCCCCCGGCAAAATTACCGCCCCGGCAAATACCGCCCCCGGCAAAATCCCGCCACCGGCAAATCCCGCCCCCGGCCAAATCCCGCACCCGTCCAAATCCCGCCCCCGACAAATCCCGCCCCCGGCCAAATCCCGTCCCCGGCCAAATCCCGTCCCCGGCAAAATCCCGCCCCCGGCAAATCCCGCCCTCGACAAATCCCGCCCCCGGCAAATTACCGCCCCCGACAATTCCCGCCCCCGGCAAAATCCCGCCCCCGGCAAAATCCTGCCCCCGGCCAAATCCCGCCCCCGGCAAATCCCGCCCCCGGCAAATCCCGCCCCCGGCCAAATCCCGCCCCCTGCAAATTCCCGCCCCCGGCCAAATACCGCCCCCGACAAATACCGCCCCCGGCAAATTACCGCCCCCGACAATTCCCGCCCCCGGCAAAATCCCTCCCCCGGCAAAAACCGCCCCCGGCAAAATCCCGCCACCGGCAAATCCCGCCCCCGGCCAAATCCCGCCCCCGACAAATCCCGCCCCCGGCCAAATCCCGTCCCCGGCAAAATCCCGCCCCGGCAAATCCCGCCCTCGACAAATCCCGCCCCCGGCAAATTACCGCCCCCGACAATTCCCGCCCCAGGCAAAATCCTGCCCCCGGCCAAATCCCGCCCCCGGCAAATCGCGCCCCCGGCAAATCCCGCCCCGGCCAAATCCCGCCCCCGGCAAAATCCCGCCCCCGGCCAAATCCCGCCCCCAACAAATCCCGCCCCCGGCAAATTACCGCCCCCGACAATTCCCGCCCCCGGCAAAATCCCGCCCCCGGCAAATCCCGCCCCCGGCAAATTACCGCCCCCGACAATTCCCGCCCCCGGCAAAATCCCGCCACCGGCCAAATCCCGCCCCCGGCAGATTACCGCCCCCCACAATTCCCACCCCCGGCAAAATCCCGCCCCCGGCAAATCCCGCCCCCGGCAAATCCCTCCCCCGGCAAAATTACCGCCCCCGGCAAATCCCGCCCCCGGCAAAATTACCGCCCCGGCAAAATCCCGCCCCCGGCAAATCCCGCCCCCGGCAAATTACCGCCCCCGACAATTCCCGCCCCCGACAATTCCCGCCCCCGGCAAATCCCGCCCCCGGCAAATCGCGCCCCGGCTAATTCCGCCCCGGCAAAATCCCGCCCCCGGCCAAATCCCGCCCTCGACAAATTACCGCCCCCGACAATTCCCGCCCCGGAAAAATCCCGCCCCCGGCAAATCCCGCCCCCGGCGGGATTTTTCCGGGGGCGGGATTTGCCGGTGGCGGGATTTTGCCGGGGGCGGTATTTGCCGGGGCGGTAATTTTGCCGGGGGCGGTAATTTGTCGGGGGTGTGAATTTGCCGGTGGCTGGATTTTGCGGGAAATTGTCGGGTGCGGGAATTTGCAGGGTGGCCGGATTTTGCTGGGGGCGGGATTTGTCGGGGGTGGGATTTGTCGGGGGCGGGATTTGGCCGGGGGCAGGATTTTGCCGGGGCGGGATTTTGCCGGGGGCGGGAATTGTCGGGGGCGGTAATTTGCCGGGGGCGGGATTTGTCGGGGGCGGTAATTTTGTCGGGGGCGGTAATTTGCCGGGGGCGGGATTTGCCGGGGGCGGGATTTTGCCGGGGCGGTAATTTTGCCGGGGGCGGGATTTGCCGGGGGCGGTAATTTTGCCGGGGGAGGGATTTGCCGGGGGCGGGATTTGCCGGGGGCGGGATTTTGCCGGGGGTGGGAATTGTGGGGGGCGGTAATCTGCCGGGGGCGGGATTTGGCCGGGGGCGGGATTTTGCCGGGGGCGGGAATTGTCGGGGGCGGTAATTTGCCGGGGGCGGGATTTGCCGGGGGCGGGATTTTGCCGGGGGCGGGAATTGTCGGGGGCGGTAATTTGCCGGGGGCGGGATTTGTTGGGGGCGGGATTTGGCCGGGGGCGGGATTTGGCCGGGGCGGGATTTGCCGGGGGCGCGATTTGCCGGGGGCGGGATTTGGCCGGGGGCAGGATTTTGCCTGGGGCGGGAATTGTCGGGGGCGGTAATTTGCCGGGGGCGGGATTTTGCCGGGGCGGTAATTTTGCCGGGGGCGTGATTTGCCGGGGTCGGTAATTTTGCCGGGGGCGGGATTTGCCGGGGGCGGTAATTTTGCCGGGGGAGGGATTTGCCGGGGGCGGGATTTGCCGGGGGCGGGATTTTGCCGGGGGTGGGAATTGTCGGGGGCGGTAATTTGCCGGGGGCGGGATTTGTCGGGGGCGGGATTTGGCCGGGGGCGGGATTTTGCAGGGGGCGGGAATTGCCGGGGGCGGGATTTGTCGGTGGCGGGATTTGGCCGGGGCGGGATTTGCCGGGGGCGGGATTTTGCCGGGGGCGGGAATTGTGGGGGGCGGTAATCTGCCGGGGGCGGGATTTGGCCGGGGGCGGGATTTGCCGGGGGCGGGATTTGTCGGGGGCGGAATTTGGCCGGTGGCGGTACTTGGCCGGGGGCGGGATTTTGCCGGGGGCGGGAATTGTCGGGGGCGGTAATTTGCCGGGTCGGTAATTGTCGGGGGCGGGATTTTGCCGGGGTGGGGGATTTTGCCGGGGACGGGATTTGCCGGGGGCGGGATTTTCCGGGGGCGGGAATTGTCGGGGGCGGTAATTTGCCGGGGGCGGGATTTGTCGGGGGCGGGATTTGGCCGGGGGAGGGATTTGGCCGGGGGCGGGATTTGCCGGGGGCGGGATTTGTCGGGGGCGGGATTTGGCCGGGGGCAGGATTTTGCCTGGGGCGGGATTTTGCCGGGGGCGGGAATTGTCGGGGGCGGTAATTTGCCGGGGGCGGGATTTGTCGAGGGCGGGATTTTCCGGGGGCGGGATTTTGCCGGGGACGGGATTTGGCCGGGGGCGGGATTTGTCGGGGGCGGGATTTGGCCGGGGGCGGGATTTGCCGGTGGCGGTATTTTTCCGGGGGCGGTATTTGCCGGGGCGGTAATTTTGCCGGGGCGTGATTTGCCGGGGGCGGGATTTGGCCGGGGGCGGTATTTGCCGGGGGAGGGATTTTGCCGGGGGCGGGAATTGTCGGGGGCGGTAATTTGCCGGGGGCGGGATTTGTCGGGGGCGGGATTTGGCCGGGGGCGGGAATTTGCAGGGTGGCGGGATTTTGCCGGGGGCGGGATTTGTCGGGGGCGGTAATTTTGCCGGGGGCGGGATTTGGCCGGGGGCGGTAATTTGCCGGGGGCGGGATTTGCCGGGGGCGGTAATTTTGCCCGGGGCGGGATTTGCCGGGGGCGGTAATTGTCGGGGTCGGTAATTTGCCGGGGGCGGGATTTGTCGGGGGCGGGATTTGGCCGGGGCGGTAATTTTGCCGGGGGCGGGATTTGCCGGGGCGGTAATTTTGCCGGGGGCGGGATTTGCCGGGGGCGGTAATTTTGCCGGGGGCGGGATTTTCCGGGGGCGGGTATTTGTCGGGGCGGGAATTAGCCGGGGGCGGGATTTGTCGGGGGCGGTAATTCCGGGGGCGGGGGTGGGGTAGGATTTGCCGGGGGATGGAATTTTTCGGGGGCGGGAATTTGCCGGGGCGGGATTTTACTGGGGGCGGGATTTGTCGGGGGTGGGATTTGTCGGGGGCGGGATTTGGCCGGGGGCAGGATTTTGCCGGGGCGGGATTTTGCCGGGGGCGGGAATTGTCGGGGGCGGTAATTTGCCGGGGGCGGGAATTGTCGGGGGCGGTAATTTTGCCGGGGGCGGGATTTGGCCGGGGGCGGTAATTTGCCGGGGGCGGGATTTGCCGGAGGCGGTAATTTTGCCCGGGGCGGGATTTGCCGGGGGCGGTAATTGTCGGGGTCGGTAATTTGCCGGGGGCGGGATTTGTCGGGGGCGGGATTTGGCCGGGGCGGTAATTTTGCCGGGGGCGGGATTTGCCGGGGCGGTAATTTTGCCGGGGGCGGGATTTGCCGGGGGCGGTAATTTTGCCGGGGGCGGGATTTTCCGGGGGCGGGTATTTGTCGGGGCGGGAATTAGCCGGGGGCGGGATTTGTCGGGGGCGGTAATTCCGGGGGCGGGGGTGGGGTAGGATTTGCCCCCGGCCAAATCCCGCCCCCGACAAATCCCGCCCCCGGCAAATTCCCGCCTCCGACAAATTACATCCCCGGCAAATCCCACTCCCATCCCGCCCCCAGCAAAATGCCGCCCCCGGCAAATTACCGCCCCCGACAATTCTCGCCCCCGGCAAAATCCCTCCCCCGGCAAATACCGCCCCCGGCCAAATCGCGTCCCCGGCCAAATCGCGTCCCCGACAAATCCCGCCCCCGGCAAATCACGCCCCCGGCAAAATTACCGCCCCGGCAAATACCGCCCCCGGCAAAATCCCGCCACCGGCAAATCCCGCCACCGGCCAAATTCCGCCCCCGACAAATCCCGCCCCCGGCAAATCCCGCCCCCGGCCAAATCCCGCCCCCGGCAGATTACCGCCCCCCACAATTCCCGCCCCCGGCAAAATCCCGCCCCCGGCAAATCCCGCCCCGGCCAAATCCCGCCACCGACAAATCCCGCCCCCGGCAATTCCCGCCCCCGGCAAAATCCCGCCCCCGGCCAAATCCCGCCCCCGACAAATCCCGCCCCCGGCAAATTACCGCCCCCGACAATTCCCACCCCCGGCAAAATCCCGCCCCCGGCAAATCCCGCCCCCGGCAAATCCCTCCCCCGGCAAAATTACCGCCCCCGGCAAATCCCGCCCACGGCAAAATTACCGACCCCGGCAAATGACGCCCCCGGCAAAATTACCGCCCCGGCAAAATCCCGCCCCCGGCCAAATCCCGCCCTCGACAAATTACCGCCCCCGACAATTCCCGCCCCGGAAAAATCCCGCCCCCGGCAAATCCCGCCCCCGGCGGGATTTTTCCGGGGGCGGGATTTGCCGGTGGCGGGATTTTGCCGGGGGCGGTATTTGCCGGGGCGGTAATTTTGCCGGGGGCGGTAATTTGTCGGGGGTGTGAATTTGCCGGTGGCTGGATTTTGCGGGAAATTGTCGGGTGCGGGAATTTGCAGGGTGGCCGGATTTTGCTGGGGGCGGGATTTGTCGGGGGTGGGATTTGTCGGGGGCGGGATTTGGCCGGGGGCAGGATTTTGCCGGGGCGGGATTTTGCCGGGGGCGGGAATTGTCGGGGGCGGTAATTTGCCGGGGGCGGGATTTGTCGGGGGCGGTAATTTTGCCGGGGGCGGGATTTGGCCGGGGGCGGTAATTTGCCGGGGGCGGGATTTGCCGGGGGCGGTAATTTTGCCCGGGGCGGGATTTGCCGGGGGCGGTAATTGTCGGGGTCGGTAATTTGCCGGGGGCGGGATTTGTCGGGGGCGGGATTTGGCCGGGGCGGTAATTTTGCCGGGGGCGGGATTTGCCGGGGCGGTAATTTTGCCGGGGGCGGGATTTGCCGGGGGCGGTAATTTTGCCGGGGGCGGGATTTTCCGGGGGCGGGTATTTGTCGGGGCGGTAATTAGCCGGGGGCGGGATTTTCCGGGGGCGGGTATTTGTCGGGGCGGGAATTAGCCGGGGGCGGGATTTTGCCGGGGGCGGGAATTGTGGGGGGCGGTAATCTGCCGGGGGCGGGATTTGGCCGGGGGCGGGATTTGCCGGGGGCTGGATTTGTCGGGGGCGGAATTTGGCCGGTGGCGGTACTTGGCCGGGGGCGGGATTTTGCCGGGGGCGGTAATTCCGGGGGCGGGGGTGGGGTAGGATTTGCCGGGGGATGGAATTTTTCGGGGGCGGGAATTTGCCGGGGCGGGATTTTACTGGGGGCGGGATTTGTCGGGGGTGGGATTTGCCGGGGCGGGATTTTGCCGGGGGCGGGAATTGTCGGGGGCGGTAATTTGCCGGGGGCGGGATTTGTCGGGGGCGGTAATTTTGCCGGGGGCGGGATTTGGCCGGGGGCGGTAATTTGCCGGGGGCGGGATTTGCCGGGGGCGGTAATTTTGCCCGGGGCGGGATTTGCCGGGGGCGGTAATTGTCGGGGTCGGTAATTTGCCGGGGGCGGGATTTGTCGGGGGCGGGATTTGGCCGGGGCGGTAATTTTGCCGGGGGCGGGATTTGCCGGGGCGGTAATTTTGCCGGGGGCGGGATTTGCCGGGGGCGGTAATTTTGCCGGGGGCGGGATTTTCCGGGGGCGGGTATTTGTCGGGGCGGGAATTAGCCGGGGGCGGGATTTGTCGGGGGCGGTAATTCCGGGGGCGGGGGTGGGGTAGGATTTGCCGGGGGATGGAATTTTTCGGGGGCGGGAATTTGCCGGGGCGGGATTTTACTGGGGGCGGGATTTGTCGGGGGTGGGATTTGTCGGGGGCGGGATTTGGCCGGGGGCAGGATTTTGCCGGGGCGGGATTTTGCCGGGGGCGGGAATTGTCGGGGGCGGTAATTTGCCGGGGGCGGGAATTGTCGGGGGCGGTAATTTTGCCGGGGGCGGGATTTGGCCGGGGGCGGTAATTTGCCGGGGGCGGGATTTGCCGGAGGCGGTAATTTTGCCCGGGGCGGGATTTGCCGGGGGCGGTAATTGTCGGGGTCGGTAATTTGCCGGGGGCGGGATTTGTCGGGGGCGGGATTTGGCCGGGGCGGTAATTTTGCCGGGGGCGGGATTTGCCGGGGCGGTAATTTTGCCGGGGGCGGGATTTGCCGGGGGCGGTAATTTTGCCGGGGGCGGGATTTTCCGGGGGCGGGTATTTGTCGGGGCGGGAATTAGCCGGGGGCGGGATTTGTCGGGGGCGGTAATTCCGGGGGCGGGGGTGGGGTAGGATTTGCCGGGGGATGGAATTTTTCGGGGCGGGAATTTGCCGGGGCGGGATTTTACTGGGGGCGGGATTTGTCGGGGGTGGGATTTGTCGGGGGCGGGATTTGGCCGGGGGCAGGATTTTGCCGGGGCGGGATTTTGCCGGGGGCGGGAATTGTCGGGGGCGGTAATTTGCCGGGGGCGGGATTTGTCGAGGGCGGGATTTGCCGGGGACGGGATTTGGCCGGGGGCGGGATTTGTCGGGGGCGGGATTTGGCCGGGGCGGGATTTGCCGGTGGCGGGAATTAGCCGGGGGCGGGATTTGTCGGGGCGGTAATTTTGCCGGGGGCGGGGGTGGGGTAGGATTTGCCGGGGGATGGAATTTTTCGGGGGCGGGAATTTGCCGGGGCGGGATTTTGCTGGGGGCGGGATTTGTCGGGGGCGGGATTTTGCCGGGGGCGGGATTTGGCCGGGGGCGGGATTCGCCGGGGGCGGGATTCGCCGGGGGCGGGATTTGGCCGGGGGCGGGATTTTGCCGGGGCGGTAATTTTGCCGGGGGCGTGATTTGCCGGGGTCGGTAATTTTGCCGGGGGCGGGATTTGCCGGGGGCGGTAATTTTGCCGGGGGAGGGATTTGCCGGGGGCGGGATTTGCCGGGGGCGGGATTTTGCCGGGGGTGGGAATTGTCGGGGGCGGTAATTTGCCGGGGGCGGGATTTGTCGGGGGCGGGATTTGGCCGGGGGCGGGATTTTGCAGGGGGCGGGAATTGCCGGGGGCGGGATTTGTCGGTGGCGGGATTTGGCCGGGGCGGGATTTGCCGGGGGCGGGATTTTGCCGGGGGCGGGAATTGTGGGGGGCGGTAATCTGCCGGGGGCGGGATTTGGCCGGGGGCGGGATTTGCCGGGGGCGGGATTTGTCGGGGGCGGAATTTGGCCGGTGGCGGTACTTGGCCGGGGGCGGGATTTTGCCGGGGGCGGGAATTGTCGGGGGCGGTAATTTGCCGGGTCGGTAATTGTCGGGGGCGGGATTTTGCCGGGGTGGGGGATTTTGCCGGGGACGGGATTTGCCGGGGGCGGGATTTTCCGGGGGCGGGAATTGTCGGGGGCGGTAATTTGCCGGGGGCGGGATTTGTCGGGGGCGGGATTTGGCCGGGGGAGGGATTTGGCCGGGGGCGGGATTTGCCGGGGGCGGGATTTGTCGGGGGCGGGATTTGGCCGGGGGCAGGATTTTGCCTGGGGCGGGATTTTGCCGGGGGCGGGAATTGTCGGGGGCGGTAATTTGCCGGGGGCGGGATTTGTCGAGGGCGGGATTTTCCGGGGGCGGGATTTTGCCGGGGACGGGATTTGGCCGGGGGCGGGATTTGTCGGGGGCGGGATTTGGCCGGGGGCGGGATTTGCCGGTGGCGGTATTTTTCCGGGGGCGGTATTTGCCGGGGCGGTAATTTTGCCGGGGCGTGATTTGCCGGGGGCGGGATTTGGCCGGGGGCGGTATTTGCCGGGGGAGGGATTTTGCCGGGGGCGGGAATTGTCGGGGGCGGTAATTTGCCGGGGGCGGGATTTGTCGGGGGCGGGATTTGGCCGGGGGCGGGAATTTGCAGGGTGGCGGGATTTTGCCGGGGGCGGGATTTGTCGGGGGCGGTAATTTTGCCGGGGGCGGGATTTGGCCGGGGGCGGTAATTTGCCGGGGGCGGGATTTGCCGGGGGCGGTAATTTTGCCCGGGGCGGGATTTGCCGGGGGCGGTAATTGTCGGGGTCGGTAATTTGCCGGGGGCGGGATTTGTCGGGGGCGGGATTTGGCCGGGGCGGTAATTTTGCCGGGGGCGGGATTTGCCGGGGCGGTAATTTTGCCGGGGGCGGGATTTGCCGGGGGCGGTAATTTTGCCGGGGGCGGGATTTTCCGGGGGCGGGTATTTGTCGGGGCGGGAATTAGCCGGGGGCGGGATTTGTCGGGGGCGGTAATTCCGGGGGCGGGGGTGGGGTAGGATTTGCCGGGGGATGGAATTTTTCGGGGGCGGGAATTTGCCGGGGCGGGATTTTACTGGGGGCGGGATTTGTCGGGGGTGGGATTTGTCGGGGGCGGGATTTGGCCGGGGGCAGGATTTTGCCGGGGCGGGATTTTGCCGGGGGCGGGAATTGTCGGGGGCGGTAATTTGCCGGGGGCGGGAATTGTCGGGGGCGGTAATTTTGCCGGGGGCGGGATTTGGCCGGGGGCGGTAATTTGCCGGGGGCGGGATTTGCCGGAGGCGGTAATTTTGCCCGGGGCGGGATTTGCCGGGGGCGGTAATTGTCGGGGTCGGTAATTTGCCGGGGGCGGGATTTGTCGGGGGCGGGATTTGGCCGGGGCGGTAATTTTGCCGGGGGCGGGATTTGCCGGGGCGGTAATTTTGCCGGGGGCGGGATTTGCCGGGGGCGGTAATTTTGCCGGGGGCGGGATTTTCCGGGGGCGGGTATTTGTCGGGGCGGGAATTAGCCGGGGGCGGGATTTGTCGGGGGCGGTAATTCCGGGGGCGGGGGTGGGGTAGGATTTGCCCCCGGCCAAATCCCGCCCCCGACAAATCCCGCCCCCGGCAAATTCCCGCCTCCGACAAATTACATCCCCGGCAAATCCCACTCCCATCCCGCCCCCAGCAAAATGCCGCCCCCGGCAAATTACCGCCCCCGACAATTCTCGCCCCCGGCAAAATCCCTCCCCCGGCAAATACCGCCCCCGGCCAAATCGCGTCCCCGGCCAAATCGCGTCCCCGACAAATCCCGCCCCCGGCAAATCACGCCCCCGGCAAAATTACCGCCCCGGCAAATACCGCCCCCGGCAAAATCCCGCCACCGGCAAATCCCGCCACCGGCCGAATTCCGCCCCCGACAAATCCCGCCCCCGGCAAATCCCGCCCCCGGCCAAATCCCGCCCCCGGCAGATTACCGCCCCCCACAATTCCCGCCCCCGGCAAAATCCCGCCCCCGGCAAATCCCGCCCCGGCCAAATCCCGCCACCGACAAATCCCGCCCCCGGCAATTCCCGCCCCCGGCAAAATCCCGCCCCCGGCCAAATCCCGCCCCCGACAAATCCCGCCCCCGGCAAATTACCGCCCCCGACAATTCCCACCCCCGGCAAAATCCCGCCCCCGGCAAATCCCGCCCCCGGCAAATCCCTCCCCCGGCAAAATTACCGCCCCCGGCAAATCCCGCCCACGGCAAAATTACCGACCCCGGCAAATGACGCCCCCGGCAAAATTACCGCCCCGGCAAAATCCCGCCCCCGGCCAAATCCCGCCCCCGGCGAATCCCGCCCCCGGCGAATCCCGCCCCCGGCGAATCCCGCCCCCGGCGAATCCCGCCCCCGGCCAAATCCCGCCCCCGGCAAAATCCCGCCCCCGGCAAAATCCCGCCCCCGGCCAAATCCCACCCCCGACAAATCCCGCCCCCGGCAAATTCCCGCCTCCGACAAATTACATCCCCGGCAAATCCCACTCCCATCCCGCCCCCAGCAAAATGCCGCCCCCGGCAAATTACCGCCCCCGACAATTCTCGCCCCCGGCAAAATCCCTCCCCCGGCAAATACCGCCCCCGGCCAAATCGCGTCCCCGGCCAAATCGCGTCCCCGACAAATCCCGCCCCCGGCAAATCACGCCCCCGGCAAAATTACCGCCCCGGCAAATACCGCCCCCGGCAAAATCCCGCCACCGGCAAATCCCGCCCCCGGCCAAATCCCGCACCCGTCCAAATCCCGCCCCCGACAAATCCCGCCCCCGGCCAAATCCCGTCCCCGGCCAAATCCCGTCCCCGGCAAAATCCCGCCCCCGGCAAATCCCGCCCTCGACAAATCCCGCCCCCGGCAAATTACCGCCCCCGACAATTCCCGCCCCCGGCAAAATCCCGCCCCCGGCAAAATCCTGCCCCCGGCCAAATCCCGCCCCCGGCAAATCCCGCCCCCGGCAAATCCCGCCCCCGGCCAAATCCCGCCCCCTGCAAATTCCCGCCCCCGGCCAAATACCGCCCCCGACAAATACCGCCCCCGGCAAATTACCGCCCCCGACAATTCCCGCCCCCGGCAAAATCCCTCCCCCGGCAAAAACCGCCCCCGGCAAAATCCCGCCACCGGCAAATCCCGCCCCCGGCCAAATCCCGCCCCCGACAAATCCCGCCCCCGGCCAAATCCCGTCCCCGGCAAAATCCCGCCCCGGCAAATCCCGCCCTCGACAAATCCCGCCCCCGGCAAATTACCGCCCCCGACAATTCCCGCCCCAGGCAAAATCCTGCCCCCGGCCAAATCCCGCCCCCGGCAAATCGCGCCCCCGGCAAATCCCGCCCCGGCCAAATCCCGCCCCCGGCAAAATCCCGCCCCCGGCCAAATCCCGCCCCCAACAAATCCCGCCCCCGGCAAATTACCGCCCCCGACAATTCCCGCCCCCGGCAAAATCCCGCCCCCGGCAAATCCCGCCCCCGGCAAATTACCGCCCCCGACAATTCCCGCCCCCGGCAAAATCCCGCCACCGGCCAAATCCCGCCCCCGGCAGATTACCGCCCCCCACAATTCCCACCCCCGGCAAAATCCCGCCCCCGGCAAATCCCGCCCCCGGCAAATCCCTCCCCCGGCAAAATTACCGCCCCCGGCAAATCCCGCCCCCGGCAAAATTACCGCCCCGGCAAAATCCCGCCCCCGGCAAATCCCGCCCCCGGCAAATTACCGCCCCCGACAATTCCCGCCCCCGACAATTCCCGCCCCCGGCAAATCCCGCCCCCGGCAAATCGCGCCCCGGCTAATTCCGCCCCGGCAAAATCCCGCCCCCGGCCAAATCCCGCCCTCGACAAATTACCGCCCCCGACAATTCCCGCCCCGGAAAAATCCCGCCCCCGGCAAATCCCGCCCCCGGCGGGATTTTTCCGGGGGCGGGATTTGCCGGTGGCGGGATTTTGCCGGGGGCGGTATTTGCCGGGGCGGTAATTTTGCCGGGGGCGGTAATTTGTCGGGGGTGTGAATTTGCCGGTGGCTGGATTTTGCGGGAAATTGTCGGGTGCGGGAATTTGCAGGGTGGCCGGATTTTGCTGGGGGCGGGATTTGTCGGGGGTGGGATTTGTCGGGGGCGGGATTTGGCCGGGGGCAGGATTTTGCCGGGGCGGGATTTTGCCGGGGGCGGGAATTGTCGGGGGCGGTAATTTGCCGGGGGCGGGATTTGTCGGGGGCGGTAATTTTGCCGGGGGCGGGATTTGGCCGGGGGCGGTAATTTGCCGGGGGCGGGATTTGCCGGGGGCGGTAATTTTGCCCGGGGCGGGATTTGCCGGGGGCGGTAATTGTCGGGGTCGGTAATTTGCCGGGGGCGGGATTTGTCGGGGGCGGGATTTGGCCGGGGCGGTAATTTTGCCGGGGGCGGGATTTGCCGGGGCGGTAATTTTGCCGGGGGCGGGATTTGCCGGGGGCGGTAATTTTGCCGGGGGCGGGATTTTCCGGGGGCGGGTATTTGTCGGGGCGGTAATTAGCCGGGGGCGGGATTTTCCGGGGGCGGGTATTTGTCGGGGCGGGAATTAGCCGGGGGCGGGATTTTGCCGGGGGCGGGAATTGTGGGGGGCGGTAATCTGCCGGGGGCGGGATTTGGCCGGGGGCGGGATTTGCCGGGGGCTGGATTTGTCGGGGGCGGAATTTGGCCGGTGGCGGTACTTGGCCGGGGGCGGGATTTTGCCGGGGGCGGTAATTCCGGGGGCGGGGGTGGGGTAGGATTTGCCGGGGGATGGAATTTTTCGGGGGCGGGAATTTGCCGGGGCGGGATTTTACTGGGGGCGGGATTTGTCGGGGGTGGGATTTGCCGGGGCGGGATTTTGCCGGGGGCGGGAATTGTCGGGGGCGGTAATTTGCCGGGGGCGGGATTTGTCGGGGGCGGTAATTTTGCCGGGGGCGGGATTTGGCCGGGGGCGGTAATTTGCCGGGGGCGGGATTTGCCGGGGGCGGTAATTTTGCCCGGGGCGGGATTTGCCGGGGGCGGTAATTGTCGGGGTCGGTAATTTGCCGGGGGCGGGATTTGTCGGGGGCGGGATTTGGCCGGGGCGGTAATTTTGCCGGGGGCGGGATTTGCCGGGGCGGTAATTTTGCCGGGGGCGGGATTTGCCGGGGGCGGTAATTTTGCCGGGGGCGGGATTTTCCGGGGGCGGGTATTTGTCGGGGCGGGAATTAGCCGGGGGCGGGATTTGTCGGGGGCGGTAATTCCGGGGGCGGGGGTGGGGTAGGATTTGCCGGGGGATGGAATTTTTCGGGGGCGGGAATTTGCCGGGGCGGGATTTTACTGGGGGCGGGATTTGTCGGGGGTGGGATTTGTCGGGGGCGGGATTTGGCCGGGGGCAGGATTTTGCCGGGGCGGGATTTTGCCGGGGGCGGGAATTGTCGGGGGCGGTAATTTGCCGGGGGCGGGAATTGTCGGGGGCGGTAATTTTGCCGGGGGCGGGATTTGGCCGGGGGCGGTAATTTGCCGGGGGCGGGATTTGCCGGAGGCGGTAATTTTGCCCGGGGCGGGATTTGCCGGGGGCGGTAATTGTCGGGGTCGGTAATTTGCCGGGGGCGGGATTTGTCGGGGGCGGGATTTGGCCGGGGCGGTAATTTTGCCGGGGGCGGGATTTGCCGGGGCGGTAATTTTGCCGGGGGCGGGATTTGCCGGGGGCGGTAATTTTGCCGGGGGCGGGATTTTCCGGGGGCGGGTATTTGTCGGGGCGGGAATTAGCCGGGGGCGGGATTTGTCGGGGGCGGTAATTCCGGGGGCGGGGGTGGGGTAGGATTTGCCGGGGGATGGAATTTTTCGGGGCGGGAATTTGCCGGGGCGGGATTTTACTGGGGGCGGGATTTGTCGGGGGTGGGATTTGTCGGGGGCGGGATTTGGCCGGGGGCAGGATTTTGCCGGGGCGGGATTTTGCCGGGGGCGGGAATTGTCGGGGGCGGTAATTTGCCGGGGGCGGGATTTGTCGAGGGCGGGATTTGCCGGGGACGGGATTTGGCCGGGGGCGGGATTTGTCGGGGGCGGGATTTGGCCGGGGCGGGATTTGCCGGTGGCGGGAATTAGCCGGGGGCGGGATTTGTCGGGGCGGTAATTTTGCCGGGGGCGGGGGTGGGGTAGGATTTGCCGGGGGATGGAATTTTTCGGGGGCGGGAATTTGCCGGGGCGGGATTTTGCTGGGGGCGGGATTTGTCGGGGGCGGGATTTTGCCGGGGGCGGGATTTGGCCGGGGGCGGGATTCGCCGGGGGCGGGATTCGCCGGGGGCGGGATTTGGCCGGGGGCGGGATTTTGCCGGGGCGGTAATTTTGCCGGGGGCGTGATTTGCCGGGGTCGGTAATTTTGCCGGGGGCGGGATTTGCCGGGGGCGGTAATTTTGCCGGGGGAGGGATTTGCCGGGGGCGGGATTTGCCGGGGGCGGGATTTTGCCGGGGGTGGGAATTGTCGGGGGCGGTAATTTGCCGGGGGCGGGATTTGTCGGGGGCGGGATTTGGCCGGGGGCGGGATTTTGCAGGGGGCGGGAATTGCCGGGGGCGGGATTTGTCGGTGGCGGGATTTGGCCGGGGCGGGATTTGCCGGGGGCGGGATTTTGCCGGGGGCGGGAATTGTGGGGGGCGGTAATCTGCCGGGGGCGGGATTTGGCCGGGGGCGGGATTTGCCGGGGGCGGGATTTGTCGGGGGCGGAATTTGGCCGGTGGCGGTACTTGGCCGGGGGCGGGATTTTGCCGGGGGCGGGAATTGTCGGGGGCGGTAATTTGCCGGGTCGGTAATTGTCGGGGGCGGGATTTTGCCGGGGTGGGGGATTTTGCCGGGGACGGGATTTGCCGGGGGCGGGATTTTCCGGGGGCGGGAATTGTCGGGGGCGGTAATTTGCCGGGGGCGGGATTTGTCGGGGGCGGGATTTGGCCGGGGGAGGGATTTGGCCGGGGGCGGGATTTGCCGGGGGCGGGATTTGTCGGGGGCGGGATTTGGCCGGGGGCAGGATTTTGCCTGGGGCGGGATTTTGCCGGGGGCGGGAATTGTCGGGGGCGGTAATTTGCCGGGGGCGGGATTTGTCGAGGGCGGGATTTTCCGGGGGCGGGATTTTGCCGGGGACGGGATTTGGCCGGGGGCGGGATTTGTCGGGGGCGGGATTTGGCCGGGGGCGGGATTTGCCGGTGGCGGTATTTTTCCGGGGGCGGTATTTGCCGGGGCGGTAATTTTGCCGGGGCGTGATTTGCCGGGGGCGGGATTTGGCCGGGGGCGGTATTTGCCGGGGGAGGGATTTTGCCGGGGGCGGGAATTGTCGGGGGCGGTAATTTGCCGGGGGCGGGATTTGTCGGGGGCGGGATTTGGCCGGGGGCGGGAATTTGCAGGGTGGCGGGATTTTGCCGGGGGCGGGATTTGTCGGGGGCGGTAATTTTGCCGGGGGCGGGATTTGGCCGGGGGCGGTAATTTGCCGGGGGCGGGATTTGCCGGGGGCGGTAATTTTGCCCGGGGCGGGATTTGCCGGGGGCGGTAATTGTCGGGGTCGGTAATTTGCCGGGGGCGGGATTTGTCGGGGGCGGGATTTGGCCGGGGCGGTAATTTTGCCGGGGGCGGGATTTGCCGGGGCGGTAATTTTGCCGGGGGCGGGATTTGCCGGGGGCGGTAATTTTGCCGGGGGCGGGATTTTCCGGGGGCGGGTATTTGTCGGGGCGGGAATTAGCCGGGGGCGGGATTTGTCGGGGGCGGTAATTCCGGGGGCGGGGGTGGGGTAGGATTTGCCGGGGGATGGAATTTTTCGGGGGCGGGAATTTGCCGGGGCGGGATTTTACTGGGGGCGGGATTTGTCGGGGGTGGGATTTGTCGGGGGCGGGATTTGGCCGGGGGCAGGATTTTGCCGGGGCGGGATTTTGCCGGGGGCGGGAATTGTCGGGGGCGGTAATTTGCCGGGGGCGGGAATTGTCGGGGGCGGTAATTTTGCCGGGGGCGGGATTTGGCCGGGGGCGGTAATTTGCCGGGGGCGGGATTTGCCGGAGGCGGTAATTTTGCCCGGGGCGGGATTTGCCGGGGGCGGTAATTGTCGGGGTCGGTAATTTGCCGGGGGCGGGATTTGTCGGGGGCGGGATTTGGCCGGGGCGGTAATTTTGCCGGGGGCGGGATTTGCCGGGGCGGTAATTTTGCCGGGGGCGGGATTTGCCGGGGGCGGTAATTTTGCCGGGGGCGGGATTTTCCGGGGGCGGGTATTTGTCGGGGCGGGAATTAGCCGGGGGCGGGATTTGTCGGGGGCGGTAATTCCGGGGGCGGGGGTGGGGTAGGATTTGCCCCCGGCCAAATCCCGCCCCCGACAAATCCCGCCCCCGGCAAATTCCCGCCTCCGACAAATTACATCCCCGGCAAATCCCACTCCCATCCCGCCCCCAGCAAAATGCCGCCCCCGGCAAATTACCGCCCCCGACAATTCTCGCCCCCGGCAAAATCCCTCCCCCGGCAAATACCGCCCCCGGCCAAATCGCGTCCCCGGCCAAATCGCGTCCCCGACAAATCCCGCCCCCGGCAAATCACGCCCCCGGCAAAATTACCGCCCCGGCAAATACCGCCCCCGGCAAAATCCCGCCACCGGCAAATCCCGCCACCGGCCGAATTCCGCCCCCGACAAATCCCGCCCCCGGCAAATCCCGCCCCCGGCCAAATCCCGCCCCCGGCAGATTACCGCCCCCCACAATTCCCGCCCCCGGCAAAATCCCGCCCCCGGCAAATCCCGCCCCGGCCAAATCCCGCCACCGACAAATCCCGCCCCCGGCAATTCCCGCCCCCGGCAAAATCCCGCCCCCGGCCAAATCCCGCCCCCGACAAATCCCGCCCCCGGCAAATTACCGCCCCCGACAATTCCCACCCCCGGCAAAATCCCGCCCCCGGCAAATCCCGCCCCCGGCAAATCCCTCCCCCGGCAAAATTACCGCCCCCGGCAAATCCCGCCCACGGCAAAATTACCGACCCCGGCAAATGACGCCCCCGGCAAAATTACCGCCCCGGCAAAATCCCGCCCCCGGCCAAATCCCGCCCCCGGCGAATCCCGCCCCCGGCGAATCCCGCCCCCGGCGAATCCCGCCCCCGGCGAATCCCGCCCCCGGCCAAATCCCGCCCCCGGCAAAATCCCGCCCCCGGCAAAATCCCGCCCCCGGCCAAATCCCACCCCCGACAAATCCCGCCCCCGGCAAATTCCCGCCTCCGACAAATTACATCCCCGGCAAATCCCACTCCCATCCCGCCCCCAGCAAAATGCCGCCCCCGGCAAATTACCGCCCCCGACAATTCTCGCCCCCGGCAAAATCCCTCCCCCGGCAAATACCGCCCCCGGCCAAATCGCGTCCCCGGCCAAATCGCGTCCCCGACAAATCCCGCCCCCGGCAAATCACGCCCCCGGCAAAATTACCGCCCCGGCAAATACCGCCCCCGGCAAAATCCCGCCACCGGCAAATCCCGCCCCCGGCCAAATCCCGCACCCGTCCAAATCCCGCCCCCGACAAATCCCGCCCCCGGCCAAATCCCGTCCCCGGCCAAATCCCGTCCCCGGCAAAATCCCGCCCCCGGCAAATCCCGCCCTCGACAAATCCCGCCCCCGGCAAATTACCGCCCCCGACAATTCCCGCCCCCGGCAAAATCCCGCCCCCGGCAAAATCCTGCCCCCGGCCAAATCCCGCCCCCGGCAAATCCCGCCCCCGGCAAATCCCGCCCCCGGCCAAATCCCGCCCCCTGCAAATTCCCGCCCCCGGCCAAATACCGCCCCCGACAAATACCGCCCCCGGCAAATTACCGCCCCCGACAATTCCCGCCCCCGGCAAAATCCCTCCCCCGGCAAAAACCGCCCCCGGCAAAATCCCGCCACCGGCAAATCCCGCCCCCGGCCAAATCCCGCCCCCGACAAATCCCGCCCCCGGCCAAATCCCGTCCCCGGCAAAATCCCGCCCCGGCAAATCCCGCCCTCGACAAATCCCGCCCCCGGCAAATTACCGCCCCCGACAATTCCCGCCCCAGGCAAAATCCTGCCCCCGGCCAAATCCCGCCCCCGGCAAATCGCGCCCCCGGCAAATCCCGCCCCGGCCAAATCCCGCCCCCGGCCAAATCCCGCCCCCTGCAAATTCCCGCCCCCGGCCAAATACCGCCCCCGACAAATACCGCCCCCGGCAAATTACCGCCCCCGACAATTCCCGCCCCCGGCAAAATCCCTCCCCCGGCAAAAACCGCCCCCGGCAAAATCCCGCCACCGGCAAATCCCGCCCCCGGCCAAATCCCGCCCCCGACAAATCCCGCCCCCGGCCAAATCCCGTCCCCGGCAAAATCCCGCCCCGGCAAATCCCGCCCTCGACAAATCCCGCCCCCGGCAAATTACCGCCCCCGACAATTCCCGCCCCAGGCAAAATCCTGCCCCCGGCCAAATCCCGCCCCCGGCAAATCGCGCCCCCGGCAAATCCCGCCCCGGCCAAATCCCGCCCCCGGCAAAATCCCGCCCCCGGCCAAATCCCGCCCCCAACAAATCCCGCCCCCGGCAAATTACCGCCCCCGACAATTCCCGCCCCCGGCAAAATCCCGCCCCCGGCAAATCCCGCCCCCGGCAAATTACCGCCCCCGACAATTCCCGCCCCCGGCAAAATCCCGCCACCGGCCAAATCCCGCCCCCGGCAGATTACCGCCCCCCACAATTCCCACCCCCGGCAAAATCCCGCCCCCGGCAAATCCCGCCCCCGGCAAATCCCTCCCCCGGCAAAATTACCGCCCCCGGCAAATCCCGCCCCCGGCAAAATTACCGCCCCGGCAAAATCCCGCCCCCGGCAAATCCCGCCCCCGGCAAATTACCGCCCCCGACAATTCCCGCCCCCGACAATTCCCGCCCCCGGCAAATCCCGCCCCCGGCAAATCGCGCCCCGGCTAATTCCGCCCCGGCAAAATCCCGCCCCCGGCCAAATCCCGCCCTCGACAAATTACCGCCCCCGACAATTCCCGCCCCGGAAAAATCCCGCCCCCGGCAAATCCCGCCCCCGGCGGGATTTTTCCGGGGGCGGGATTTGCCGGTGGCGGGATTTTGCCGGGGGCGGTATTTGCCGGGGCGGTAATTTTGCCGGGGGCGGTAATTTGTCGGGGGTGTGAATTTGCCGGTGGCTGGATTTTGCGGGAAATTGTCGGGTGCGGGAATTTGCAGGGTGGCCGGATTTTGCTGGGGGCGGGATTTGTCGGGGGTGGGATTTGTCGGGGGCGGGATTTGGCCGGGGGCAGGATTTTGCCGGGGCGGGATTTTGCCGGGGGCGGGAATTGTCGGGGGCGGTAATTTGCCGGGGGCGGGATTTGTCGGGGGCGGTAATTTTGCCGGGGGCGGGATTTGGCCGGGGGCGGTAATTTGCCGGGGGCGGGATTTGCCGGGGGCGGTAATTTTGCCCGGGGCGGGATTTGCCGGGGGCGGTAATTGTCGGGGTCGGTAATTTGCCGGGGGCGGGATTTGTCGGGGGCGGGATTTGGCCGGGGCGGTAATTTTGCCGGGGGCGGGATTTGCCGGGGCGGTAATTTTGCCGGGGGCGGGATTTGCCGGGGGCGGTAATTTTGCCGGGGGCGGGATTTTCCGGGGGCGGGTATTTGTCGGGGCGGTAATTAGCCGGGGGCGGGATTTTCCGGGGGCGGGTATTTGTCGGGGCGGGAATTAGCCGGGGGCGGGATTTTGCCGGGGGCGGGAATTGTGGGGGGCGGTAATCTGCCGGGGGCGGGATTTGGCCGGGGGCGGGATTTGCCGGGGGCTGGATTTGTCGGGGGCGGAATTTGGCCGGTGGCGGTACTTGGCCGGGGGCGGGATTTTGCCGGGGGCGGTAATTCCGGGGGCGGGGGTGGGGTAGGATTTGCCGGGGGATGGAATTTTTCGGGGGCGGGAATTTGCCGGGGCGGGATTTTACTGGGGGCGGGATTTGTCGGGGGTGGGATTTGCCGGGGCGGGATTTTGCCGGGGGCGGGAATTGTCGGGGGCGGTAATTTGCCGGGGGCGGGATTTGTCGGGGGCGGTAATTTTGCCGGGGGCGGGATTTGTCGGGGGCGGTAATTTTGCCGGGGGCGGGATTTGGCCGGGGGCGGTAATTTGCCGGGGGCGGGATTTGCCGGGGGCGGTAATTTTGCCCGGGGCGGGATTTGCCGGGGGCGGTAATTGTCGGGGTCGGTAATTTGCCGGGGGCGGGATTTGTCGGGGGCGGGATTTGGCCGGGGCGGTAATTTTGCCGGGGGCGGGATTTGCCGGGGCGGTAATTTTGCCGGGGGCGGGATTTGCCGGGGGCGGTAATTTTGCCGGGGGCGGGATTTTCCGGGGGCGGGTATTTGTCGGGGCGGGAATTAGCCGGGGGCGGGATTTGTCGGGGGCGGTAATTCCGGGGGCGGGGGTGGGGTAGGATTTGCCGGGGGATGGAATTTTTCGGGGGCGGGAATTTGCCGGGGCGGGATTTTACTGGGGGCGGGATTTGTCGGGGGTGGGATTTGTCGGGGGCGGGATTTGGCCGGGGGCAGGATTTTGCCGGGGCGGGATTTTGCCGGGGGCGGGAATTGTCGGGGGCGGTAATTTGCCGGGGGCGGGAATTGTCGGGGGCGGTAATTTTGCCGGGGGCGGGATTTGGCCGGGGGCGGTAATTTGCCGGGGGCGGGATTTGCCGGAGGCGGTAATTTTGCCCGGGGCGGGATTTGCCGGGGGCGGTAATTGTCGGGGTCGGTAATTTGCCGGGGGCGGGATTTGTCGGGGGCGGGATTTGGCCGGGGCGGTAATTTTGCCGGGGGCGGGATTTGCCGGGGCGGTAATTTTGCCGGGGGCGGGATTTGCCGGGGGCGGTAATTTTGCCGGGGGCGGGATTTTCCGGGGGCGGGTATTTGTCGGGGCGGGAATTAGCCGGGGGCGGGATTTGTCGGGGGCGGTAATTCCGGGGGCGGGGGTGGGGTAGGATTTGCCGGGGGATGGAATTTTTCGGGGCGGGAATTTGCCGGGGCGGGATTTTACTGGGGGCGGGATTTGTCGGGGGTGGGATTTGTCGGGGGCGGGATTTGGCCGGGGGCAGGATTTTGCCGGGGCGGGATTTTGCCGGGGGCGGGAATTGTCGGGGGCGGTAATTTGCCGGGGGCGGGATTTGTCGAGGGCGGGATTTGCCGGGGACGGGATTTGGCCGGGGGCGGGATTTGTCGGGGGCGGGATTTGGCCGGGGCGGGATTTGCCGGTGGCGGGAATTAGCCGGGGGCGGGATTTGTCGGGGCGGTAATTTTGCCGGGGGCGGGGGTGGGGTAGGATTTGCCGGGGGATGGAATTTTTCGGGGGCGGGAATTTGCCGGGGCGGGATTTTGCTGGGGGCGGGATTTGTCGGGGGCGGGATTTTGCCGGGGGCGGGATTTGGCCGGGGGCGGGATTCGCCGGGGGCGGGATTCGCCGGGGGCGGGATTTGGCCGGGGGCGGGATTTTGCCGGGGCGGTAATTTTGCCGGGGGCGTGATTTGCCGGGGTCGGTAATTTTGCCGGGGGCGGGATTTGCCGGGGGCGGTAATTTTGCCGGGGGAGGGATTTGCCGGGGGCGGGATTTGCCGGGGGCGGGATTTTGCCGGGGGTGGGAATTGTCGGGGGCGGTAATTTGCCGGGGGCGGGATTTGTCGGGGGCGGGATTTGGCCGGGGGCGGGATTTTGCAGGGGGCGGGAATTGCCGGGGGCGGGATTTGTCGGTGGCGGGATTTGGCCGGGGCGGGATTTGCCGGGGGCGGGATTTTGCCGGGGGCGGGAATTGTGGGGGGCGGTAATCTGCCGGGGGCGGGATTTGGCCGGGGGCGGGATTTGCCGGGGGCGGGATTTGTCGGGGGCGGAATTTGGCCGGTGGCGGTACTTGGCCGGGGGCGGGATTTTGCCGGGGGCGGGAATTGTCGGGGGCGGTAATTTGCCGGGTCGGTAATTGTCGGGGGCGGGATTTTGCCGGGGTGGGGGATTTTGCCGGGGACGGGATTTGCCGGGGGCGGGATTTTCCGGGGGCGGGAATTGTCGGGGGCGGTAATTTGCCGGGGGCGGGATTTGTCGGGGGCGGGATTTGGCCGGGGGAGGGATTTGGCCGGGGGCGGGATTTGCCGGGGGCGGGATTTGTCGGGGGCGGGATTTGGCCGGGGGCAGGATTTTGCCTGGGGCGGGATTTTGCCGGGGGCGGGAATTGTCGGGGGCGGTAATTTGCCGGGGGCGGGATTTGTCGAGGGCGGGATTTTCCGGGGGCGGGATTTTGCCGGGGACGGGATTTGGCCGGGGGCGGGATTTGTCGGGGGCGGGATTTGGCCGGGGGCGGGATTTGCCGGTGGCGGTATTTTTCCGGGGGCGGTATTTGCCGGGGCGGTAATTTTGCCGGGGCGTGATTTGCCGGGGGCGGGATTTGGCCGGGGGCGGTATTTGCCGGGGGAGGGATTTTGCCGGGGGCGGGAATTGTCGGGGGCGGTAATTTGCCGGGGGCGGGATTTGTCGGGGGCGGGATTTGGCCGGGGGCGGGAATTTGCAGGGTGGCGGGATTTTGCCGGGGGCGGGATTTGTCGGGGGCGGTAATTTTGCCGGGGGCGGGATTTGGCCGGGGGCGGTAATTTGCCGGGGGCGGGATTTGCCGGGGGCGGTAATTTTGCCCGGGGCGGGATTTGCCGGGGGCGGTAATTGTCGGGGTCGGTAATTTGCCGGGGGCGGGATTTGTCGGGGGCGGGATTTGGCCGGGGCGGTAATTTTGCCGGGGGCGGGATTTGCCGGGGCGGTAATTTTGCCGGGGGCGGGATTTGCCGGGGGCGGTAATTTTGCCGGGGGCGGGATTTTCCGGGGGCGGGTATTTGTCGGGGCGGGAATTAGCCGGGGGCGGGATTTGTCGGGGGCGGTAATTCCGGGGGCGGGGGTGGGGTAGGATTTGCCGGGGGATGGAATTTTTCGGGGGCGGGAATTTGCCGGGGCGGGATTTTACTGGGGGCGGGATTTGTCGGGGGTGGGATTTGTCGGGGGCGGGATTTGGCCGGGGGCAGGATTTTGCCGGGGCGGGATTTTGCCGGGGGCGGGAATTGTCGGGGGCGGTAATTTGCCGGGGGCGGGAATTGTCGGGGGCGGTAATTTTGCCGGGGGCGGGATTTGGCCGGGGGCGGTAATTTGCCGGGGGCGGGATTTGCCGGAGGCGGTAATTTTGCCCGGGGCGGGATTTGCCGGGGGCGGTAATTGTCGGGGTCGGTAATTTGCCGGGGGCGGGATTTGTCGGGGGCGGGATTTGGCCGGGGCGGTAATTTTGCCGGGGGCGGGATTTGCCGGGGCGGTAATTTTGCCGGGGGCGGGATTTGCCGGGGGCGGTAATTTTGCCGGGGGCGGGATTTTCCGGGGGCGGGTATTTGTCGGGGCGGGAATTAGCCGGGGGCGGGATTTGTCGGGGGCGGTAATTCCGGGGGCGGGGGTGGGGTAGGATTTGCCCCCGGCCAAATCCCGCCCCCGACAAATCCCGCCCCCGGCAAATTCCCGCCTCCGACAAATTACATCCCCGGCAAATCCCACTCCCATCCCGCCCCCAGCAAAATGCCGCCCCCGGCAAATTACCGCCCCCGACAATTCTCGCCCCCGGCAAAATCCCTCCCCCGGCAAATACCGCCCCCGGCCAAATCGCGTCCCCGGCCAAATCGCGTCCCCGACAAATCCCGCCCCCGGCAAATCACGCCCCCGGCAAAATTACCGCCCCGGCAAATACCGCCCCCGGCAAAATCCCGCCACCGGCAAATCCCGCCACCGGCCGAATTCCGCCCCCGACAAATCCCGCCCCCGGCAAATCCCGCCCCCGGCCAAATCCCGCCCCCGGCAGATTACCGCCCCCCACAATTCCCGCCCCCGGCAAAATCCCGCCCCGGCAAATCCCGCCCCGGCCAAATCCCGCCACCGACAAATCCCGCCCCCGGCAATTCCCGCCCCCGGCAAAATCCCGCCCCCGGCCAAATCCCGCCCCCGACAAATCCCGCCCCCGGCAAATTACCGCCCCCGACAATTCCCACCCCCGGCAAAATCCCGCCCCCGGCAAATCCCGCCCCCGGCAAATCCCTCCCCCGGCAAAATTACCGCCCCGGCAAATCCGCCCACGGCAAAATTACCGACCCCGGCAATGACGCCCCCGGCAAAATTACCGCCCGGCAAAATCCGCCCCGGCCAAATCCCGCCCCCGGCGAATCCCGCCCCCGGCGAATCCCGCCCCCGGCGAATCCCGCCCCCGCGAATCCCGCCCCCGGCCAAATCCCGCCCCGGCAAAATCCCGCCCCCGGCAAAATCCCGCCCCCGGCCAAATCCCACCCCCGACAAATCCCGCCCCCGGCAAATTCCGCCTCCGACAAAATTACATCCCGGCAAATCCCACTCCCATCCCGCCCCCAGCAAATGCCGCCCCCGGCAAATTACCGCCCCCGACAATTCTCGCCCCCGGCAAAATCCCTCCCCCGGCAAATACCGCCCCCGGCCAAATCGCGTCCCCGGCCAAATCGCGTCCCCGACAAATCCCGCCCCCGGCAAATCACGCCCCCGGCAAAATTACCGCCCCGGCAAATACCGCCCCCGGCAAAATCCCGCCACCGGCAAATCCCGCCCCCGGCCAAATCCCGCACCCGTCCAAATCCCGCCCCCGACAAATCCCGCCCCCGGCCAAATCCCGTCCCCGGCCAAATCCCGTCCCCGGCAAATCCCGCCCCGGCAAATCCCGCCCTCGACAAATCCCGCCCCCGGCAAATTACCGCCCCCGACAATTCCCGCCCCCGGCAAAATCCCGCCCCCGGCAAAATCCTGCCCCCGGCCAAATCCCGCCCCCGGCAAATCCCGCCCCCGGCAAATCCCGCCCCGGCCAAATCCCGCCCCCTGCAAATTCCCGCCCCCGGCCAAATACCGCCCCCGACAAATACCGCCCCCGGCAAATTACCGCCCCCGACAATTCCCGCCCCCGGCAAAATCCCTCCCCCGGCAAACCGCCCCCGGCAAAATCCCGCCACCGGCAAATCCCGCCCCGGCCAAATCCCGCCCCGACAAATCCCGCCCCCGGCCAAATCCCGTCCCCGGCAAAATCCCGCCCCGGCAAATCCCGCCCTCGACAAATCCCGCCCCCGGCAAATTACCGCCCCGACAATTCCCGCCCCAGGCAAAATCCTGCCCCCGGCCAAATCCCGCCCCGGCAAATCGCGCCCCCGCAATCCCGCCCCGGCCAAATCCCGCCCCCGGCAAAATCCCGCCCCCGGCCAAATCCGCCCCCAACAAATCCCGCCCCCGGCAAATTACCGCCCCCGACAATTCCCGCCCCCGCAAAATCCCGCCCCCGGCAAATCCCGCCCCCGGCAAATTACCGCCCCCGACAATTCCCGCCCCGGCAAAATCCCGCCACCGGCCAAATCCCGCCCCCGGCAGATTACCGCCCCCCACAATTCCCACCCCCGGCAAAATCCCGCCCCCGGCAAATCCCGCCCCCGGCAAATCCCTCCCCCGGCAAAATTACCGCCCCCGCAAATCCCGCCCCCGGCAAAATTACCGCCCCGGCAAAATCCCGCCCCCGGCAAATCCCGCCCCCGGCAAATTACCGCCCCGACAATTCCCGCCCCCGACAATTCCCGCCCCCGGCAAATCCCGCCCCCGGCAAATCGCGCCCCGGCTAATTCCCGCCCGGCAAAATCCCGCCCCCGGCCAAATCCCGCCCTCGACAAATTACCGCCCCCGACAATTCCCGCCCCGGAAAAATCCCGCCCCCGGCAAATCCCGCCCCCGGCGGGATTTTCCGGGGGCGGGATTTGCGGTGGCGGGATTTTGCCGGGGGCGGTATTTGCCGGGGCGGTAATTTTGCCGGGGGCGGTAATTTGTCGGGGGTGTGAATTTGCCGGTGGCTGGATTTTGCGGGAAATTGTCGGGTGCGGGAATTTGCAGGGTGGCCGGATTTTGCTGGGGGGCGGGATTTGTCGGGGGTGGGATTTGTCGGGGGCGGATTTGGCCGGGGGCAGATTTTGCCGGGCGGGATTTTCCGGGGGCGGGAATTGTCGGGGGCGGTAATTTGCCGGGGGCGGGATTTGTCGGGGCGGTAATTTTGCCGGGGGCGGGATTTGGCCGGGGGCGGTAATTTGCCGGGGGCGGGATTTGCCGGGGGCGGTACTTTTGCCCGGGGCGGGATTTGCCGGGGGCGGTAATTGTCGGGGTCGGTAATTTGCCGGGGGCGGGATTTGTCGGGGGCGGGATTTGGCCGGGGCGGTAATTTTGCCGGGGCGGGATTTGCCGGGGCGGTAATTTTGCCGGGGGCGGGATTTGCCGGGGGCGGTAATTTTGCCGGGGGCGGGATTTTCCGGGGCGGGTATTTGTCGGGGCGGTAATTAGCCGGGGGCGGGATTTTCCGGGGGCGGGTATTTGTCGGGGCGGGAATTAGCCGGGGGCGGGATTTTGCCGGGGCGGGAATTGTGGGGGCGGTAATCTGCCGGGGGCGGGATTTGGCCGGGGCGGGATTTGCCGGGGGCTGGATTTGTCGGGGGCGGAATTTGGCCGGTGGCGGTACTTGGCCGGGGGCGGGATTTTGCCGGGGGCGGTAATTCCGGGGGCGGGGGTGGGGTAGGATTTGCCGGGGGATGGAATTTTTCGGGGGCGGGAATTTGCCGGGGCGGGATTTTACTGGGGGCGGGATTTGTGGGGTGGGATTTGCCGGGGCGGGATTTTGCCGGGGGCGGGAATTGTCGGGGGCGGTAATTTGCCGGGGGCGGGATTTGTCGGGGGCGGTAATTTTGCCGGGGCGGGATTTGGCCGGGGGCGGTAATTTGCCGGGGGCGGGATTTGCCGGGGGCGGTAATTTTGCCCGGGGCGGGATTTGCCGGGGGCGGTAATTGTCGGGGTCGGTAATTTGCCGGGGGCGGGATTTGTCGGGGGCGGGATTTGGCCGGGGCGGTAATTTTGCCGGGGCGGGATTTGCCGGGGCGGTAATTTTGCCGGGGGCGGGATTTGCCGGGGGCGGTAATTTTGCCGGGCGGGATTTTCCGGGGGCGGGTATTTGTCGGGGCGGGAATTAGCCGGGGGCGGGATTTGTCGGGGGCGGTAATTCCGGGGGCGGGGTGGGGTAGGATTTGCCGGGGGATGGAATTTTTCGGGGGCGGGAATTTGCCGGGCGGGATTTTACTGGGGGCGGGATTTGTCGGGGGTGGATTTGTCGGGGGCGGGATTTGGCCGGGGGCAGGATTTTGCCGGGGCGGGATTTTGCCGGGGGCGGGAATTGTCGGGGGCGGTAATTTGCCGGGGCGGGAATTGTCGGGGGCGGTAATTTTGCGGGGGCGGGATTTGGCCGGGGGCGGTAATTTGCCGGGGCGGGATTTGCCGGAGGCGGTAATTTTGCCCGGGGCGGGATTTGCCGGGGGCGGTAATTGTCGGGGTCGGTAATTTGCCGGGGGCGGGATTTGTCGGGGGCGGGATTTGGCCGGGGCGGTAATTTTGCCGGGGGCGGGATTTGCCGGGGCGGTAATTTTGCCGGGGGCGGGATTTGCCGGGGGCGGTAATTTTGCCGGGGGCGGGATTTTCCGGGGGCGGGTATTTGTCGGGGCGGGAATTAGCCGGGGGCGGGATTTGTCGGGGGCGGTAATTCCGGGGGCGGGGGTGGGGTAGGATTTGCCGGGGGATGGAATTTTTTCGGGGCGGGAATTTGCCGGGGCGGATTTTACTGGGGGCGGGATTTGTCGGGGGTGGGATTTGTCGGGGGCGGGATTTGGCCGGGGGCAGGATTTTGCCGGGGCGGGATTTTGCCGGGGGCGGGAATTGTCGGGGGCGGTAATTTGCCGGGGGCGGGATTTGTCGAGGGCGGGATTTGCCGGGGACGGGATTTGGCCGGGGGCGGGATTTGTCGGGGGCCGGGATTTGGCCGGGGCGGGATTTGCCGGTGGCGGGAATTAGCCGGGGGCGGGATTTGTCGGGGCGGTAATTTTAACGGGGGCGGGGGTGGGGTAGGATTTGCCGGGGGATGGAATTTTTCGGGGGCGGGAATTTGCCGGGGCGGGATTTTGCTGGGGGCGGGATTTGTCGGGGGCGGGATTTTGCCGGGGGCGGGATTTGGCCGGGGGCGGGATTCGCCGGGGGCGGGATTCGCCGGGGGCGGGATTTGGCCGGGGGCGGGATTTTGCCGGGGCGGTAATTTTGCCCGGGGGCGTGATTTGCGGGGTCGGTAATTTTGCCGGGGCGGGATTTGCCGGGGGCGGTAATTTTGCCGGGGAGGGATTTGCCGGGGGCGGGATTTGCGGGGGCGGGATTTGCCGGGGGTGGGAATTGTCGGGGGCGGTAATTTGCCGGGGGCGGGATTTGTCGGGGGGCGGGATTTGGCCGGGGGCGGGATTTTGCAGGGGGCGGGAATTGCCGGGGGCGGGATTTGTCGGTGGCGGGATTTGGCCGGGGCGGGATTTGCCGGGGCGGGATTTTGCCGGGGGCGGGAATTGTGGGGGGCGGTAATCTGCCGGGGGCGGGATTTGGCCGGGGGCGGGATTTGCCGGGGGCGGGATTTGTCGGGGGCGGAATTTGGGCCGGTGGCGGTACTTGGCCGGGGGCGGGATTTTGCCGGGGGCGGGAATTGTCGGGGGCGGTAATTTGCCGGGTCGGTAATTGTCGGGGGCGGGATTTTGCCGGGGTGGGGGATTTTGCCGGGGACGGGATTTGCCGGGGGCGGGATTTTCGGGGGCGGGAATTGTCGGGGGCGGTAATTTGCGGGGGCGGGATTGTCGGGGGCGGGATTGGCCGGGGGAGGGATTTGGCCGGGGGCGGGATTTGCCGGGGGCGGGATTTGTCGGGGGCGGGATTTGGCCGGGGGCAGGATTTTGCCTGGGGCGGGATTTTGCCGGGGGCGGGAATTGTCGGGGGCGGTAATTTGCGGGGGCGGGATTTGTCGAGGGCGGGATTTTCCGGGGGCGGGATTTTGCCGGGACGGGATTTGGCCGGGGCGGGATTTGTCGGGGGCGGGATTTGGCCGGGGGCGGGATTTGCCGGTGGCGGTATTTTTCCGGGGGCGGTATTTGCCGGGGCGGTAATTTTGCCGGGGCGTGATTTGCCGGGGGCGGGATTTGGCCGGGGGCGGTATTTGCCGGGGGAGGGATTTTGCCGGGGGCGGGAATTGTCGGGGGCGGTAATTTGCCGGGGGCGGGATTTGTCGGGGGCGGGATTTGGCCGGGGGCGGGAATTTGCAGGGTGGCGGGATTTTGCCGGGGACGGGATTTGCCGGGGGCGGGAATTTTCCGGGCGGGGTAGGGCGGGTATTTGTCGGGGCGGGAATTAGCCGGGGGCGGGATTTGTCGGGGGCGGGAATTCCGGGGGCGGGGGTGGGGTAGGATTTGCCAGGGGATGGAATTTTTCGGGGGCGGGAATTTGCCGGGGCGGGATTTTGCCGGGGGCGGGAATTGTCGGGGGCGGTAATTTGCCGGGGGCGGGATTTGGCCGGGGGCGGGATTTGGCCGGGGGCGGGATTTACCGGGGGCGGGATTTTGCCGGGGGCGGTAATTTGCCGGGGGCGGGATTTGTCGGGGGTAGGATTTGTCGGGGGCGGGAATTTGCCGGTGGCTGGATTTTGATAGGTGCGGGATTTGTCGCTGGAGAGAATTTGCCGGGGGCGGGATTTGTCGGGGGCGGGAATTTGCAGGGGCGGGATTTGGCCTGGGGCGGTAATTTGCCGGGGGCGGGATTTGTCGGGGACGGGATTTTCCGGGGGCGGGAATTGTCGGGGCCGGTAATTTGCCGGGGGCGGGATTTGTCGTGGGCGGGATTTGCCGGTGGCGGGATTCTGCCGGGGGCGGGATTTTGCCGGGGGCCGTAATTTTGCCGGGGGCGGGATTTGCCGGGGGCGGTAATTTTGCCGGGGGCGGGATTTGCCGGGGGCGTTAATTTTGCCGGGGCGGGATTTGCCGGTGGCGGGAATTTTCGGGGGCGGGATTTGGCCGGGGGCGGGAATTTGCAGGGTGGCGGGATTTAGCCGGGGACGGGATTTGCCGGGGGCGGGAATTTGCCGGGGGCGGGATTTATCGGGGGCGGTAATTTGCCGGGTGCGGGATTTAACGGGGGCGGGATTTACCGGGGGCGGTAATTTGCCGGGTCGGTAATTGTCGGGGGCGGGATTTTGCCGGGGTGGGGGATTTTGCCGGGGCGGGAATTGTCGGGGGCGGGATTTATCGGGGGCGGTAATTTGCCGGGTGCGGGATTTACCGGAGGCGGGATTTACCGGGGGCGGTAATTTGCCGGGTCGGTATTTGTCGGGGGCGGGATTTTGCAGGGGCGCGACGGGGGCGGGAATTGTCGGGGGCGGGAATTTGCCGGGGGCGGCATTTTGCTGGGGGCGGGATGGGAGTGGGATTTGCCGGGGATGTAATTTGTCGGAGGCGGGAATTTGCCGGGGGCGGGATTTGCCGGGTTGGGATTTGCCGGTGGCTGGATTTTGCCGGGGGCGGGATTTTGACGGGGGCGGGAATTATCGGGGGCGGGATTTGCCGGGGGCAGTAATTTGCCGGGGGCGGTAATTTTGCCGGGGGCGGCATTTGCCGGGGGCGGTAATTTTGCCGGGGGCGGGGGTGGGGTAGGATTTGCCGGGGGATGGAATTTTTCGGGGGCGGGAATTTGCCGGGGCGGGATTTTGCTGGGGGCGGGATTTGTCGGGGGTGGGATTTGGCCGGGGGCGGGATTTTGCCGGGGGCGGGATTTTGCCGGGGGCGGGATTTGGCCGGGGGCGGGATTCGCCGGGGGCGGGATTCGCCGGGGGCGGGATTTTGCCGGGTCGGTAATTTTGCCGGGGGCGTCATTTGCCGGGGTCGGTAATTTTGCCGGGGGCGGGATTTGCCGGGGGCGGTAATTTTGCCGGGGGCGGGATTTGCCGGGGGCGGGATTTTGCCGGGGGTGGGAATTGTCGGGGGCGGTAATTTGCCGGGGGCGGGATTTGTCGGGGGCGGGATTTGGCCGGGGGCGGGATTTTGCCGGGGGCGGGAATTGCCGGGGGCGGGAATTTCCGGTGGCGGGATTTGGCCGGGGCGGGATTTGCCGGGGGCGGGATTTTGCCGGGGGCGGGAATTGTGGGGGGCGGTAATCTGCCGGGGGCGGGATTTGGCCGGGGGCGGGATTTGCCGGGGGCGGGATTTGTCGGGGGCGGAATTTGGCCGGTGGCGGGACTTGGCCGGGGGCGGGATTTTGCCGGGGGCGGGAATTGTCGGGGGCGGTAATTTGCCGGGTCGGTAATTGTCGGGGGCGGGATTTTGCCGGGGTGGGGGATTTTGCCGGGGACGGGATTTGCCGGGGGCGGGATTTTGCCGGGGGCGGGAATTGTCGGGGGCGGTAATTTGCCGGGGGCGGGATTTGTCGGGGGCGGGATTTGGCCGGGGGCGGGATTTGCCGGGGGCGGGATTTGTCGGGGGCGGGATTTGGCCGGGGGCAGGATATTGCCTGGGGCGGGATTTTGCCGGGGGCGGGAATTGTCGGGGGCGGTAATTTGCCGGGGGCGGGATTTGTCGAGGGCGGGATTTTCCGGGGGCGGGATTTTGCCGGGGACGGGATTTGGCCGGGGGCGGGATTTGTCGGGGGCGGGATTTGGCCGGGGGCGGGATTTGCCGGTGGCGGTATTTTGCCGGGGGCGGTATTTGCCGGGGCGGTAATTTTGCCGGGGCGTGATTTGCCGGGGGCGGGATTTGTCGGGGACGGGATTTGGCCGGGGGCGGTATTTGCCGGGGGAGGGATTTTGCCGGGGGCGGGAATTGTCGGGGGCGGTAATTTGCCGGGGGCGGGATTTGTCGGGGGCGGGATTTGGCCGGGGGCGGGAATTTGCAGGGTGGCGGGATTTTGCCGGGGGCGGTATTTGCCGGGGCGGTAATTTTGCCGGGGGCGTGATTTGCCGGGGGCGGGATTTGTCGGGGACGCGATTTGGCCGGGGGCGGTATTTGCCGGGGGAGGGATTTTGCCGGGGGCGAGAATTGTCGGGGGCGGTAATTTGCCGGGGGCGGCATTTTGCTGGGGGCGGGATGGGAGTGGGATTTTGCCGGGGGCGGGAATTGGCCGGGGGCTGGATTTGCCGGGGGCGGGATTTGCCGGGGGCGGGATTTGGCCGGGGGCGGGATTTTGCCGGGGGCGGTAATTTAGCCGGGGGCGGTAATTTTGCCGGGGGCGGGATTTGCCGGGGGCGGTAATTGTCGGGGTCGGTAATTTGCCGGGGGCGGGATTTGTCGGGGGCGGGATTTGGCCGGGGCGGTAATTTTGCCGGGGGCGGGATTTGCCGGGGCGGTAATTTTGCCGGGGGCGGGATTTGCCGGGGGCGGTAATTTTGCCGGGGGCGGGATTTTCCGGGGGCGGGTATTTGTCGGGGCGGGAATTAGCCGGGGGCGGGATTTGTCGGGGGCGGTAATTCCGGGGGCGGGGGTGGGGTAGGATTTGCCGGGGGATGGAATTTTTCGGGGGCGGGAATTTGCCGGGGCGGGATTTTACTGGGGGCGGGATTTGTCGGGGGTGGGATTTGTCGGGGGCGGGATTTGGCCGGGGGCAGGATTTTGCCGGGGCGGGATTTTGCCGGGGGCGGGAATTGTCGGGGGCGGTAATTTGCCGGGGGCGGGATTTGTCGAGGGCGGGATTTGCCGGGGACGGGATTTGGCCGGGGGCGGGATTTGTCGGGGGCGGGATTTGGCCGGGGCGGGATTTGCCGGTGGCGGGAATTAGCCGGGGGCGGGATTTGTCGGGGCGGTAATTTTGCCGGGGGCGGGGGTGGGGTAGGATTTGCCGGGGGATGGAATTTTTCGGGGGCGGGAATTTGCCGGGGCGGGATTTTGCTGGGGGCGGGATTTGTCGGGGGTGGGATTTGGCCGGGGGCGGGATTTTGCCGGGGGCGGGATTTTGCCGGGGGCGGGATTTGGCCGGGGGCGGGATTCGCCGGGGGCGGGATTTGGCGGGGGCGGAATTTGGCCGGGGGCGGGATTTTGCCGGGTCCGGTAATTTTGCCGGGGGCGTGATTTGACGGGGTCGGTAATTTTGCCGGGGGCGGGATTTGCCGGGGGCGGTAATTTTGCCGGGGGAGGGATTTGCCGGGGGCGGGATTTGCCGGGGGCGGGATTTTGCAGGGGGTGGGAATTGTCGGGGGCGGTAATTTTGCCGGGGGCGGGAATTGTCGGGGGCGGTAATTTGCCGGGGGCGGGATTTGCCGGGGGCGGGATTTTGCCGGGGGCGGGATTTGTCGGGGACGCGATTTGGCCGGGGGCGGTATTTGCCGGGGGAGGGATTTGTCGGGGGCGGGATTTGGCCGGGGGCAGGATATTGCCTGGGGCGGGATTTTGCCGGGGGCGGGAATTGTCGGGGGCGGTAATTTGCCGGGGGCGGGATTTGTCGAGGGCGGGATTTTCCGGGGGCGGGATTTTGCCGGGGACGGGATTTGGCCGGGGGCGGGATTTGTCGGGGGCGGGATTTGGCCGGGGGCGGGATTTGCCGGTGGCGGTATTTTGCCGGGGGCGGTATTTGCCGGGGCGGTAATTTTGCCGGGGCGTGATTTGCCGGGGGCGGGATTTGTCGGGGACGGGATTTGGCCGGGGGCGGTATTTGCCGGGGGAGGGATTTTGCCGGGGGCGGGAATTGTCGGGGGCGGTAATTTGCCGGGGGCGGGATTTGTCGGGGACGCGATTTGGCCGGGGGCGGTATTTGCCGGGGGAGGGATTTTGCCGGGGGCGAGAATTGTCGGGGGCGGTAATTTGCCGGGGGCGGCATTTTGCTGGGGGCGGGATGGGAGTGGGATTTGCCGGGGATGTAATTTGTCGGAGGCGGGAATTTGCCGGGGGCGGGATTTGTCGGGGGCGGGATTTGGCCGGGGGCGGGATTTTGCCGGGGGCGGTAATTTTGCCGGGGGCGGTAATTTTGCCGGGGGCGGGATTTGCCGGGGGCGGGAATTGTCGGGGGCGGTAATTTGCCGGGGGCGGGATTTGGCCGTGGGCGGGATTTGCCGGGGGCGGGATTTTGCCGTGGGCGGGAATTGTCGGGGGCGGTAATTTGCCGTGGGCGGGATTTGCCGGGGGCGGGATTTGCCGGGGGCGGGATTTTTCCGGGGGCGGTAATTTTGCCGGGGGATGGAATTTTTCGGGGGCGGGATTTTGCTGGGGGCGGGATTTGTCGGGGGTGGGATTTGGCCGGGGGCGGGATTTTGCCGGGGGCGGGATTTTGCCGGGGGCGGGATTTGGCCGGGGGCGGGATTCGCCGGGGGCGGGATTCGCCGGGGGCGGGATTTGGCCGGGGGCGGGATTTTGCGGGGGCGGGATTTTGCCGGGGCGGTAATTTTGCCGGGGGCGTGATTTGCCGGGGTCGGTAATTTTGCCGGGGGCGGGATTTGCCGGGGGCGGTAATTTTGCCGGGGGAGGGATTTGCCGGGGGCGGGATTTGCCGGGGGCGGGATTTTGCCGGGGGTGGGAATTGTCGGGGGCGGTAATTTGCCGGGGGCGGGATTTGTCGGGGGCGGGATTTGGCCGGGGGCGGGATTTTGCCGGGGGCGGGAATTGCCGGGGGCGGGATTTGTCGGTGGCGGGATTTGGCCGGGGCGGGATTTGCCGGGGGCGGGATTTTGCCGGGGGCGGGAATTGTGGGGGGCGGTAATCTGCCGGGGGCGGGATTTGGCCGGGGGCGGGATTTGCCGGGGGCGGGATTTGTCGGGGGCGGAATTTGGCCGGTGGCGGTACTTGGCCGGGGGCGGGATTTTGCCGGGGGCGGGAATTGTCGGGGGCGGTAATTTGCCGGGTCGGTAATTGTCGGGGGCGGGATTTTGCCGGGGTGGGGGATTTTGCCGGGGACGGGATTTGCCGGGGGCGGGATTTTCCGGGGGCGGGAATTGTCGGGGGCGGTAATTTGCCGGGGGCGGGATTTGTCGGGGGCGGGATTTGGCCGGGGGAGGGATTTGGCCGGGGGCGGGATTTGCCGGGGGCGGGATTTGTCGGGGGCGGGATTTGGCCGGGGGCAGGATTTTGCCTGGGGCGGGATTTTGCCGGGGGCGGGAATTGTCGGGGGCGGTAATTTGCCGGGGGCGGGATTTGTCGAGGGCGGGATTTTCCGGGGGCGGGATTTTGCCGGGGACGGGATTTGGCCGGGGGCGGGATTTGTCGGGGGCGGGATTTGGCCGGGGGCGGGATTTGCCGGTGGCGGTATTTTTCCGGGGGCGGTATTTGCCGGGGCGGTAATTTTGCCGGGGCGTGATTTGCCGGGGGCGGGATTTGGCCGGGGGCGGTATTTGCCGGGGGAGGGATTTTGCCGGGGGCGGGAATTGTCGGGGGCGGTAATTTGCCGGGGGCGGGATTTGTCGGGGGCGGGATTTGGCCGGGGGCGGGAATTTGCAGGGTGGCGGGATTTTGCCGGGGACGGGATTTGCCGGGGGCGGGAATTTTCCGGGGGCGGGTATTTGTCGGGGCGGGAATTAGCCGGGGGCGGGATTTGTCGGGGGCGGGAATTCCGGGGGCGGGGGTGGGGTAGGATTTGCCAGGGGATGGAATTTTTCGGGGGCGGGAATTTGCCGGGGCGGGATTTTGCCGGGGGCGGGAATTGTCGGGGGCGGTAATTTGCCGGGGGCGGGATTTGGCCGGGGGCGGGATTTGGCCGGGGGCGGGATTTACCGGGGGCGGGATTTTGCCGGGGGCGGTAATTTGCCGGGGGCGGGATTTGTCGGGGGTAGGATTTGTCGGGGGCGGGAATTTGCCGGTGGCTGGATTTTGATAGGTGCGGGATTTGTCGCTGGAGAGAATTTGCCGGGGGCGGGATTTGTCGGGGGCGGGAATTTGCAGGGGCGGGATTTGGCCTGGGGCGGTAATTTGCCGGGGGCGGGATTTGTCGGGGACGGGATTTTCCGGGGGCGGGAATTGTCGGGGCCGGTAATTTGCCGGGGGCGGGATTTGTCGTGGGCGGGATTTGCCGGTGGCGGGATTCTGCCGGGGGCGGGATTTTGCCGGGGGCCGTAATTTTGCCGGGGGCGGGATTTGCCGGGGGCGGTAATTTTGCCGGGGGCGGGATTTGCCGGGGGCGTTAATTTTGCCGGGGCGGGATTTGCCGGTGGCGGGAATTTTCGGGGGCGGGATTTGGCCGGGGGCGGGAATTTGCAGGGTGGCGGGATTTAGCCGGGGACGGGATTTGCCGGGGGCGGGAATTTGCCGGGGGCGGGATTTATCGGGGGCGGTAATTTGCCGGGTGCGGGATTTAACGGGGGCGGGATTTACCGGGGGCGGTAATTTGCCGGGTCGGTAATTGTCGGGGGCGGGATTTTGCCGGGGTGGGGGATTTTGCCGGGGCGGGAATTGTCGGGGGCGGGATTTATCGGGGGCGGTAATTTGCCGGGTGCGGGATTTACCGGAGGCGGGATTTACCGGGGGCGGTAATTTGCCGGGTCGGTATTTGTCGGGGGCGGGATTTTGCAGGGGCGCGACGGGGGCGGGAATTGTCGGGGGCGGGAATTTGCCGGGGGCGGCATTTTGCTGGGGGCGGGATGGGAGTGGGATTTGCCGGGGATGTAATTTGTCGGAGGCGGGAATTTGCCGGGGGCGGGATTTGCCGGGTTGGGATTTGCCGGTGGCTGGATTTTGCCGGGGGCGGGATTTTGACGGGGGCGGGAATTATCGGGGGCGGGATTTGCCGGGGGCAGTAATTTGCCGGGGGCGGTAATTTTGCCGGGGGCGGCATTTGCCGGGGGCGGTAATTTTGCCGGGGGCGGGGGTGGGGTAGGATTTGCCGGGGGATGGAATTTTTCGGGGGCGGGAATTTGCCGGGGCGGGATTTTGCTGGGGGCGGGATTTGTCGGGGGTGGGATTTGGCCGGGGGCGGGATTTTGCCGGGGGCGGGATTTTGCCGGGGGCGGGATTTGGCCGGGGGCGGGATTCGCCGGGGGCGGGATTCGCCGGGGGCGGGATTTTGCCGGGTCGGTAATTTTGCCGGGGGCGTCATTTGCCGGGGTCGGTAATTTTGCCGGGGGCGGGATTTGCCGGGGGCGGTAATTTTGCCGGGGGCGGGATTTGCCGGGGGCGGGATTTTGCCGGGGGTGGGAATTGTCGGGGGCGGTAATTTGCCGGGGGCGGGATTTGTCGGGGGCGGGATTTGGCCGGGGGCGGGATTTTGCCGGGGGCGGGAATTGCCGGGGGCGGGAATTTCCGGTGGCGGGATTTGGCCGGGGCGGGATTTGCCGGGGGCGGGATTTTGCCGGGGGCGGGAATTGTGGGGGGCGGTAATCTGCCGGGGGCGGGATTTGGCCGGGGGCGGGATTTGCCGGGGGCGGGATTTGTCGGGGGCGGAATTTGGCCGGTGGCGGGACTTGGCCGGGGGCGGGATTTTGCCGGGGGCGGGAATTGTCGGGGGCGGTAATTTGCCGGGTCGGTAATTGTCGGGGGCGGGATTTTGCCGGGGTGGGGGATTTTGCCGGGGACGGGATTTGCCGGGGGCGGGATTTTGCCGGGGGCGGGAATTGTCGGGGGCGGTAATTTGCCGGGGGCGGGATTTGTCGGGGGCGGGATTTGGCCGGGGGCGGGATTTGCCGGGGGCGGGATTTGTCGGGGGCGGGATTTGGCCGGGGGCAGGATATTGCCTGGGGCGGGATTTTGCCGGGGGCGGGAATTGTCGGGGGCGGTAATTTGCCGGGGGCGGGATTTGTCGAGGGCGGGATTTTCCGGGGGCGGGATTTTGCCGGGGACGGGATTTGGCCGGGGGCGGGATTTGTCGGGGGCGGGATTTGGCCGGGGGCGGGATTTGCCGGTGGCGGTATTTTGCCGGGGGCGGTATTTGCCGGGGCGGTAATTTTGCCGGGGCGTGATTTGCCGGGGGCGGGATTTGTCGGGGACGGGATTTGGCCGGGGGCGGTATTTGCCGGGGGAGGGATTTTGCCGGGGGCGGGAATTGTCGGGGGCGGTAATTTGCCGGGGGCGGGATTTGTCGGGGGCGGGATTTGGCCGGGGGCGGGAATTTGCAGGGTGGCGGGATTTTGCCGGGGGCGGTATTTGCCGGGGCGGTAATTTTGCCGGGGGCGTGATTTGCCGGGGGCGGGATTTGTCGGGGACGCGATTTGGCCGGGGGCGGTATTTGCCGGGGGAGGGATTTTGCCGGGGGCGAGAATTGTCGGGGGCGGTAATTTGCCGGGGGCGGCATTTTGCTGGGGGCGGGATGGGAGTGGGATTTTGCCGGGGGCGGGAATTGGCCGGGGGCTGGATTTGCCGGGGGCGGGATTTGCCGGGGGCGGGATTTGGCCGGGGGCGGGATTTTGCCGGGGGCGGTAATTTAGCCGGGGGCGGTAATTTTGCCGGGGGCGGGATTTGCCGGGGGCGGTAATTGTCGGGGTCGGTAATTTGCCGGGGGCGGGATTTGTCGGGGGCGGGATTTGGCCGGGGCGGTAATTTTGCCGGGGGCGGGATTTGCCGGGGCGGTAATTTTGCCGGGGGCGGGATTTGCCGGGGGCGGTAATTTTGCCGGGGGCGGGATTTTCCGGGGGCGGGTATTTGTCGGGGCGGGAATTAGCCGGGGGCGGGATTTGTCGGGGGCGGTAATTCCGGGGGCGGGGGTGGGGTAGGATTTGCCGGGGGATGGAATTTTTCGGGGGCGGGAATTTGCCGGGGCGGGATTTTACTGGGGGCGGGATTTGTCGGGGGTGGGATTTGTCGGGGGCGGGATTTGGCCGGGGGCAGGATTTTGCCGGGGCGGGATTTTGCCGGGGGCGGGAATTGTCGGGGGCGGTAATTTGCCGGGGGCGGGATTTGTCGAGGGCGGGATTTGCCGGGGACGGGATTTGGCCGGGGGCGGGATTTGTCGGGGGCGGGATTTGGCCGGGGCGGGATTTGCCGGTGGCGGGAATTAGCCGGGGGCGGGATTTGTCGGGGCGGTAATTTTGCCGGGGGCGGGGGTGGGGTAGGATTTGCCGGGGGATGGAATTTTTCGGGGGCGGGAATTTGCCGGGGCGGGATTTTGCTGGGGGCGGGATTTGTCGGGGGTGGGATTTGGCCGGGGGCGGGATTTTGCCGGGGGCGGGATTTTGCCGGGGGCGGGATTTGGCCGGGGGCGGGATTCGCCGGGGGCGGGATTTGGCGGGGGCGGAATTTGGCCGGGGGCGGGATTTTGCCGGGTCCGGTAATTTTGCCGGGGGCGTGATTTGACGGGGTCGGTAATTTTGCCGGGGGCGGGATTTGCCGGGGGCGGTAATTTTGCCGGGGGAGGGATTTGCCGGGGGCGGGATTTGCCGGGGGCGGGATTTTGCAGGGGGTGGGAATTGTCGGGGGCGGTAATTTTGCCGGGGGCGGGAATTGTCGGGGGCGGTAATTTGCCGGGGGCGGGATTTGCCGGGGGCGGGATTTTGCCGGGGGCGGGATTTGTCGGGGACGCGATTTGGCCGGGGGCGGTATTTGCCGGGGGAGGGATTTGTCGGGGGCGGGATTTGGCCGGGGGCAGGATATTGCCTGGGGCGGGATTTTGCCGGGGGCGGGAATTGTCGGGGGCGGTAATTTGCCGGGGGCGGGATTTGTCGAGGGCGGGATTTTCCGGGGGCGGGATTTTGCCGGGGACGGGATTTGGCCGGGGGCGGGATTTGTCGGGGGCGGGATTTGGCCGGGGGCGGGATTTGCCGGTGGCGGTATTTTGCCGGGGGCGGTATTTGCCGGGGCGGTAATTTTGCCGGGGCGTGATTTGCCGGGGGCGGGATTTGTCGGGGACGGGATTTGGCCGGGGGCGGTATTTGCCGGGGGAGGGATTTTGCCGGGGGCGGGAATTGTCGGGGGCGGTAATTTGCCGGGGGCGGGATTTGTCGGGGACGCGATTTGGCCGGGGGCGGTATTTGCCGGGGGAGGGATTTTGCCGGGGGCGAGAATTGTCGGGGGCGGTAATTTGCCGGGGGCGGCATTTTGCTGGGGGCGGGATGGGAGTGGGATTTGCCGGGGATGTAATTTGTCGGAGGCGGGAATTTGCCGGGGGCGGGATTTGTCGGGGGCGGGATTTGGCCGGGGGCGGGATTTTGCCGGGGGCGGTAATTTTGCCGGGGGCGGTAATTTTGCCGGGGGCGGGATTTGCCGGGGGCGGGAATTGTCGGGGGCGGTAATTTGCCGGGGGCGGGATTTGGCCGTGGGCGGGATTTGCCGGGGGCGGGATTTTGCCGTGGGCGGGAATTGTCGGGGGCGGTAATTTGCCGTGGGCGGGATTTGCCGGGGGCGGGATTTGCCGGGGGCGGGATTTTTCCGGGGGCGGTAATTTTGCCGGGGGATGGAATTTTTCGGGGGCGGGATTTTGCTGGGGGCGGGATTTGTCGGGGGTGGGATTTGGCCGGGGGCGGGATTTTGCCGGGGGCGGGATTTTGCCGGGGGCGGGATTTGGCCGGGGGCGGGATTCGCCGGGGGCGGGATTCGCCGGGGGCGGGATTTGGCCGGGGGCGGGATTTTGCGGGGGCGGGATTTTGCCGGGGCGGTAATTTTGCCGGGGGCGTGATTTGCCGGGGTCGGTAATTTTGCCGGGGGCGGGATTTGCCGGGGGCGGTAATTTTGCCGGGGGAGGGATTTGCCGGGGGCGGGATTTGCCGGGGGCGGGATTTTGCCGGGGGTGGGAATTGTCGGGGGCGGTAATTTGCCGGGGGCGGGATTTGTCGGGGGCGGGATTTGGCCGGGGGCGGGATTTTGCCGGGGGCGGGAATTGCCGGGGGCGGGATTTGTCGGTGGCGGGATTTGGCCGGGGCGGGATTTGCCGGGGGCGGGATTTTGCCGGGGGCGGGAATTGTGGGGGGCGGTAATCTGCCGGGGGCGGGATTTGGCCGGGGGCGGGATTTGCCGGGGGCGGGATTTGTCGGGGGCGGAATTTGGCCGGTGGCGGGACTTGGCCGGGGGCGGGATTTTGCCGGGGGCGGTTATTGTCGGGGGCGGTAATTTGCCGGGTCGGTAATTGTCGGGGGCGGGATTTTGCCGGGGTGGGGGATTTTGCCGGGGACGGGATTTGCCGGGGGCGGGATTTTGCCGGGGGCGGGAATTGTCGGGGGCGGTAATTTGCCGGGGGCGGGATTTGTCGGGGGCGGGATTTGGCCGGGGGCGGGATTTTGCCGGGGGCGGGATTTGCCGGGGGCGGGATTTGTCGGGGGCGGGATTTGGCCGGGGGCAGGATATTGCCTGGGGCGGGATTTTGCCGGGGGCGGGAATTGTCGGGGGCGGTAATTTGCCGGGGGCGGGATTTGTCGAGGGCGGGATTTTCCGGGGGCGGGATTTTGCCGGGGACGGGATTTGGCCGGGGGCGGGATTTGTCGGGGGCGGGATTTGGCCGGGGGCGGGATTTGCCGGTGGCGGTATTTTGCCGGGGGCGGTATTTGCCGGGGCGGTAATTTTGCCGGGGCGTGATTTGCCGGGGGCGGGATTTGTCGGGGACGGGATTTGGCCGGGGGCGGTATTTGCCGGGGGAGGGATTTTGCCGGGGGCGGGAATTGTCGGGGGCGGTAATTTGCCGGGGGCGGGATTTGTCGGGGGCGGGATTTGGCCGGGGGCGGGAATTTGCAGGGTGGCGGGATTTTGCCGGGGGCGGTATTTGCCGGGGCGGTAATTTTGCCGGGGGCGTGATTTGCCGGGGGCGGGATTTGTCGGGGACGCGATTTGGCCGGGGGCGGTATTTGCCGGGGGAGGGATTTTGCCGGGGGCGAGAATTGTCGGGGGCGGTAATTTGCCGGGGGCGGCATTTTGCTGGGGGCGGGATGGGAGTGGGATTTGCCGGGGATGTAATTTGTCGGAGGCGGGAATTTGCCGGGGGCGGGATTTGTCGGGGGCGGGATTTGGCCGGGGGCGGGATTTTGCCGGGGGCGGTAATTTAGCCGGGGGCGGTAATTTTGCCGGGGGCGGGATTTGCCGGGGGCGGGAATTGTCGGGGGCGGTAATTTGCCGGGGGCGGGATTTGGCCGTTGGCGGGATTTGCCGGGGGCGGGATTTTGCCGTGGGCGGGAATTGTCGGGGGCGGTAATTTGCTGTGGGCGGGATTTGCCGGGGGCGGGATTTGCCGGGGGCGGGATTATTCCGGGGGCGGTAATTTTGCCGGGGGCGGGATTTGCCGGGGGCGGGAATTGTCGGGGGCGGTAATTTGCCGGGGGCGGGATTTGGCCGTGGGCGCGATTTGCCGGGGGCGGGATTTTGCCGGGGGCGGGAATTGTCGGGGGCGGTAATTTTGCCGGGGGCGGGGGTGGGGTAGGATTTGCCGGGGGATGGAATTTTTCGGGGGCGGGATTTTGCTGGGGGCGGGATTTGTCGGGGGTGGGATTTGGCCGGGGGCGGGATTTTGCCGGGGGCGGGATTTTGCCGGGGGCGGGATTTGGCCGGGGGCGGGATTCGCCGGGGGCGGGATTTGGATGGGGGCGGGATTTTGCCGGGGCGGTAATTTTGCCGGGGGCGTGATTTGCCGGGGTCGGTAATTTTGCCGGGGGCGGGATTTGCCGGGGGCGGTAATTTTGCCGGGGGAGGGATTTGCCGGGGGCGGGATTTGCCGGGGGCGGGATTTTGCCGGGGGTGGGAATTGTCGGGGGCGGTAATTTGCCGGGGGCGGGATTTGTCGGGGGCGGGATTTGGCCGGGGGCGGGATTTTGCAGGGGGCGGGAATTGCCGGGGGCGGGATTTGTCGGTGGCGGGATTTGGCCGGGGCGGGATTTGCCGGGGGCGGGATTTTGCCGGGGGCGGGAATTGTGGGGGGCGGTAATCTGCCGGGGGCGGGATTTGGCCGGGGGCGGGATTTGCCGGGGGCGGGATTTGTCGGGGGCGGAATTTGGCCGGTGGCGGGACTTGGCCGGAGGCGGGATTTTGCCGGGGGCGGGAATTGTCGGGGGCGGTAATTTGCCGGGTCGGTAATTGTCGGGGGCGGGATTTTGCCGGGGTGGGGGATTTTGCCGGGGACGGGATTTGCCGGGGGCGGGATTTTGCCGGGGGCGGGAATTGTCGGGGGCGGTAATTTGCCGGGGGCGGGATTTGTCGGGGGCGGGATTTGGCCGGGGCGGGATTTGGCCGGGGGCGGGATTTGCCGGGGGCGGGATTTGTCGGGGGCGGGATTTGGCCGGGGGCGGGATTTTGCCGGGGGCGGGAATTGTCGGGGGCGGTAATTTGCCGGGGGCGGGATTTGTCGAGGGCGGGATTTTCCGGGGGCGGGATTTTGCCGGGGACGGGATTTGGCCGGGGGCGGGATTTGTCGGGGGCGGGATTTGGCCGGGGGCGGGATTTGCCGGTGGCGGTATTTTGCCGGGGGCGGTATTTGCCGGGGCGGTAATTTTGCCGGGGCGTGATTTGCCGGGGGCGGGATTTGGCCGGGGGCGGTATTTGCCGGGGGAGGGATTTTGCCGGGGGCGGGAATTGTCGGGGGCGGTAATTTGCCGGGGGCGGGATTTTGCTGGGGGCGGGATTTGTCGGGGGCGGGATTTGACGGGGGCGTGATGGGGGTGGGATTTGCTGGGAATTTCGGAAATGTAAAAATTTGGAAAAATATTTGTAAAAAGAATAAGAAAACATTTGAAAAAGAAATTTAAGAAAATTGGAAAATGTGGAAAATAAAATTTGGAAAAAATAAAATAATAATTTAAAAAATATTATAGGGGAGAAATACAAACGAAAAGTAAAATAATTAAAGTCAAGTAATTTGTAGCGATCTAACTCTATATAAAAAAACAATATTCTACTTTGTGCACTGAAAGTTGAATAGAAATACCAACGTTTAAAAAATGAAAACGATTTGAAAAAACAGTCAATTATAAAAATAAAATAACAGTGAAAATACTGATTAAAATGACAAAACTAAAAAAAGGCGGAAAAATACTAAACGAGAGTAATACAAACGAAGTAAGTCCAGCAAAAAATGGCAGGCATGGAAAACTTAGGAGGGCAAGAATTTAAGGCCTGGAAAGTTACTACTAAAAATTATGACTTAAAAAATTTAAAAGTATAAACTTTGAAAAAGCTAAGAAATTATAAAAATAAAAAACAGAAAACATTAAAAATACTAATTATTCTCCATATAAAAATAGATGGAAAAATACCACAGGAAAAGAAAGAAGAAAACTTAAAGTGACAAGAAAATAAAAACCGCGGAAAAACTGAGAAGATTTAAAGTTACGGAAACTATAAAATTAAAATACACAACGTCATAATAAACTTGCTAACACCATAAAATTAATACCGCAATCTCGCAGAAAAAATAAGTCGAGCACTCACTTAAAAATTAATTGGAATTAAGCGTTAAATACGTACTTCGAAAATAGAAGGAATAAAATAATTAAAATGAAAGAATTTGTAGCGATATAACTATATAATTACTCACTCAAGAACTGAATGAAATTTTTCTTTAATATTCGCGCCCCACCGGCAGAGAAGCACTGCACCTCCCCTACTAAGACGTCACGTCCCCGCCCCCCCACCTTGAACGCCAACCGGCTGAACCACTGCAGGCTCAACACAATAAACCCGCGTCGGCCAAGTGGGGTAGTGTGCCAAGCGCTTTCCCATCAATGCAAGGCTAAGCGGGTTCGAATCCTGTCCCTCACACTAGCGTACGGGAGAAACGGACGTCGTAGTCCCCGCTCCTACGTCGAAAATTTCTTCGACTGGGCGCTTTTGTGCGAGACAGGTTCGGGCCCGCTTAATTTGTATTGTTGGGGATGTGCGGCCCCTATCCTACTTAGTCGACCCCGAGAGCGGGCGGGCACCACACTCATGCATCCTATTGCTACTTTTTATTACAGAAATTATATTTTTTTTTCTGTCTGAAAAAGATTTCATTCGAATAAATTTCAAGCTCCGAAATAATTTTAATTTGCAGAAAACGTAACAAAAAATTCGAAGAATAGAAAAAATTAAAACGCAAAGAAACGGACGATTAGAAAAATAAATGATGACACAATTAAAAAATAAGGATAAATACGAACGAAAAAACCGAGAAGACACGGTCCACAAAAAAATAGAAGATATGATAAACCTACAAATGAATATGGAACAATTAGAAAGAGTAGAAAAATGTCTTTCTACCTGAAAAAAAGATAATTTTATTTAATTGAAAAAACTAAAAATTAACGAAAATATTTAAAACAACAACGAAACAAATTAAAACGCAATTATAAAGATAGCAAAAATTAAACAATGACAATACAGATTAAAATGACAACATTTAAAAAGACGAAAGAATAAAAATCGCCTATTAAATTGCGCGGAAAATAAAAAGTAATATTAAAATATACGTCAAGCAAAAAAATAATAAATTTACAACCGCCATAAAAAATAAAAAGCGCAATCGCGCAGGAAAAATAAAACAAGGAAAGGAAAGTCGCAAAAGTCGGGGGAAATAAGGCGGTGCGAGAAAAAACTCAGTGGCGGAAAAAAATGTGGCAAAAAAAAGCCGGGGTCGGGGAAAACCTCGGGACGGAAAAAAACACGGTGGCGGGGAAAATTGTCGGTGCGGGAATAAAGTGGAACGCCGGAAAATAGTCGGAGGGGAGAAAAAAGTAGGGAGCGGGAAAAAAGTCGGGAGCGGGAAAAAATTCTGGGCCGGGAAAGATGTCAGGGGCCTTGCACCACACTACGGAGTGCTGCCCCAGTGGTAAAAATTTCGGAAATGTAAAAAATTGGAAAAATATTTGTAAAAAGAATAAGAAAAAATTTGAAAAAGAAATTTAAGAAAATTTGGAAAAAGAAAATAATAATAAAAAAAATATTATAGGCGAGAAATACAAAGGAAAAGTAAAATAATTAAAGTCAAATAATTTGTAGCGATCTAACGTTTATATAATGAAAACGATTTGAAAAAAACTAACAGACAATTATAAAAATGAAAAAACAGTGAAAATACTGAATAAAATGACAAAACTAAAAAAAGACGGAAAAATACTAAACGAGAGTAATACAAACGAAGTAAGTCCAGCAAAAAATGGCAGGCATGGAAAACTTAGGAGGGCAAGAATTTAAGGCCTGGAAAGTTACTACTAAAAATTATGACTTAAAAAATTTAAAAGTATAAACTTTGAAAAAGCTAAGAAATTATAAAAATAAAAAACAGAAAACATTAAAAATACTAATTATTCTCCATATAAAAATAGATGGAAAAATACCACAGGAAAAGAAAGAAGAAAACTTAAAGTGACAAGAAAATAAAAACCGCGGAAAAACTGAGAAGATTTAAAGTTACGGAAACTATAAAATTAAAATACACAACGTCATATTAAACTTGCTAACACCATAAAATTAATACCGCAATCTCGCAGAAAAAATAAGTCGAGCAACCACATAAAATATTAATTGGAATTAAGCGTTAAAACGTACTTCGAAAATAGAAGAAATATAATAATTAAAATGAAAGAATTTGTAGCGATATAACTATATAATTACTCACTCAAGAACAGAATGAAATTTTTCTTTAATATTGGCGCCCCACCGCCAGAGAAGCACTGCACCTCCCCTACTAAGACGTCACGTCCCCGCCCCTCCCCCCCCCCCCCCCCCCCTTGAACTCTAACCGGCTGAACCACTGCAGGCTCAACACAATAAACCCGCGTCGGCCAAGTGGGGTAGTGTGCCAAGCGCTTTCCCATCAATGCAAGGTTAAGCGGGTTCGAATCCTGTCCCTCACACTAGCGTACGGGAGAAACGGACGTCGTAGTCCCCGCTCCTACGTCGAAAATTTCTTCGACTGGGCGCTTTTGTGCGAGACAGGTTCGGGCCCGCTTAATTTGTATTGTTGGGGATGTGCGGCCCCTATCCTACTTAGTCGACCCCGAGAGCGGGCGGGCTCCACACTCATGCATCCTATTGCTACTTTTTATTACAGAAATTATTTATTTTTTTCTGTCTGAAAAAGATTTCATTCGAAAAAATTTCAAGCTCCGAAATAATTTTAATTTGCAGAAACCGTAACAAAAAATTCGAAGAATAGAAAAAATTATAACGCAAAGAAACGGACGATTAGAAAAATAAATGATGAAACAATTAAAAAATACGGATAAATACGAACGAAAAAACCGAGAAGACACGGTCCACAAAAAAATAGAAGATATGATAAACCTACAAATGAATATGGAACAATTAGAAAGAGTAGAAAAATGTCTTTCTACCTGAAAAAAAGATAATTTTTTTTAATTGAAAAAACTAAAAATTAACGAAAATATTTAAAACAACAACGAAACAAATTAAAACGCAATTATAAAGATAGCAAAAATTAAACAATGACAATACAGATTAAAATGACAACATTTAAAAAGACGAAAGAATAAAAATCGCCTATTAAATTGCGCGGAAAAAAAAAGTAATATTAAAATATACGTCAAGCAAAAAAATAATAAATTTACAACCGCCATAAAAATTAAAAAGCGCAATCGCGCAGGAAAAATAAAACAAGGAAAGGAAAGTCGCAAAAGTCGGGGGAAGTAAGGCGGTGCGAGAAAAAACTCGGTGGCGGAAAAAAATGTGGCAAAAAAACGCCGGGGTCGGGGAAAACCTCGGGACAGAAAAAAACACGGGGGCGGGGAAAATTGTCGGTGCGGGAATAAAGTGGAAGGCCGGAAAATAGTCGGAGGGGAGAAAAAAGTAGGGGGCGGGAAAAAAGTCGGGAGCGGGAAAAAATTCTGGGCCGGGAAAGATGTCAGGGGCCTTGCACCACACTACGGAGTGCTGCCCCAGTGGTAAAAATTTCGGAAATGTAAAAAATTGGAAAAATATTTGTAAAAAGAATAAGAAAAAATTTGAAGAAAAAATTTGAAAAAGAAATTTAAGAAAATTTGGAAAAAATAAAATAATAATTAAAAAAATATTATAGGCGAGAAATACAAAGAAAAGTAAAATAATTAAAGTCAAATAATTTGTAGCGATCTAACGTTTATATAATGAAAACGATTTGAAAAAAACTAACAGACAATTATAAAAATGAAAAAACAGTGAAAATACTGAATAAAATGACAAAACTAAAAAAAGACGGAAAAATACTAAACGAGAGTAATACAAACGAAATAAGTCCAGCAAAAAATGGCAGGCATGGAAAACTTAGGAGGGCAAGAATTTAAGGCCTGGAACGTTACTACTAAAAATTATGACTTAAAATATTTAAAAGTACAAAACTTTGAAAACGCTAAGAAATTATAAAAAAAAAACAGAAAACATTAAAAATACTAATTATTCTCCATATGAAAATAGACGGAAAAATACCATAGGAAAACTAAAAGTGACAAGAAAAAAAAAACCGCGGAAAAACTGAGAAGATTTAAAGTTACGGAAACTATAAAATTAAAATACACAACGTCATAATAAACTTGCTAACACCATAAAATTAATACCGCAATCTCGCAGAAAAATTAAGTCGAGCACTCACATAAAATATTAATTGGAATTAAGCGTTAAAACGTACTTCGAAAATAGAAGAAATATAATAATTAAAATGAAAGAATTTGTAGCGATATAACTATATAATTACTCACTCAAGAACAGAATGAAATTTTTCTTTAATATTCGCGCCCCACCGGCAGAGAAGTACTGCACCTCCCCTACTAAGACGTCACGTCCCCGCCCCCCCCCCCCCCCTTTCAACGCCAACCGGCCGAACCACTGCAGGTTCAACACAATAAACCCGCGTCGGCCAAGTGGGGTAGTGTGCCAAGCGCTTTCCCATCAATGCAAGGCTAAGCGGGTTCGAATCCTGTCCCTCACACTAGCGTACGGGAGAAACGGACGTCGTAGTCCCCGCTCCTACGTCGAAAATTTCTTCGACTGGGCGCTTTTGTGCGAGACAGGTTCGGGCCCGCTTAATTTGTATTGTTGGGGATGTGCGGCCCCTATCCTACTTAGTCGACCCCGAGAGCGGGCGGGCACCACACTCATGCATCCTATTGCTACTTTTTATTACAGAAATTATTTATTTTTTTCTGTCTGAAAAAGATTTCATTCGAAAAAATTTCAAGCTCCGAAAAAATTTTAATTCGCAGAAAACGTAACAAAAAATTCGAATAATAGAAAAAATAATAAACAAAAAATTCTAAAACGCAAAGAAACGGACGATTAGAAAAATAAATGATGACACAATTAAAAAATACGGATAAATACAAATACGGACGAAAAAACCGAAAAGTAAATGCCAAGACACGGTCCACAAAAAAAATAGAAGGTATGAAAAACCTACAAATGAATATGCAACAATTAGAAAGAGTAGAAAAATGTTTTTCTACCTGAAAAAAATTGAAAATAACTAAAAATTAACGAAAATATTTAAAACAACAACGAAAGAAATTAAAACGCAATTATAAAGATAGCAAAAAAAACAAAGAAAATACAGATTAAAATGACAACATTTAAGAAGACGAAATAAAAAAACAGTGAAAATACTGAATAAAATGACAAAACTAAAAAAAGACGGAAAAATACTAAACGAGAGTAATACAAACGAAATAAGTCCAGCAAAAAATGGCAGGCATGGAAAACTTAGGAGGGCAAGAATTTAAGGCCTGGAACGTTACTACTAAAAATTATGACTTAAAATATTTAAAAGTACAAAACTTTGAAAACGCTAAGAAATTATAAAAAAAAAACAGAAAACATTAAAAATACTAATTATTCTCCATATGAAAATAGACGGAAAAATACCATAGGAAAACTAAAAGTGACAAAAAAAAAAAACCGCGGAAAAACTGAGAAGATTTAAAGTTACGGAAACTATAAAATTAAAATACACAACGTCATAATAAACTTGCTAACACCATAAAATTAATACCGCAATCTCGCAGAAAAATTAAGTCGAGCACTCACATAAAATATTAATTGGAATTAAGCGTTAAAACGTACTTCGAAAATAGAAGAAATATAATAATTAAAATGAAAGAATTTGTAGCGATATAACTATATAATTACTCACTCAAGAACAGAATGAAATTTTTCTTTAATATTCGCGCCCCACCGGCAGAGAAGTACTGCACCTCCCCTACTAAGACGTCACGTCCCCGCCCCCCCCCCCCCCCTTTCAACGCCAACCGGCCGAACCACTGCAGGTTCAACACAATAAACCCGCGTCGGCCAAGTGGGGTAGTGTGCCAAGCGCTTTCCCATCAATGCAAGGCTAAGCGGGTTCGAATCCTGTCCCTCACACTAGCGTACGGGAGAAACGGACGTCGTAGTCCCCGCTCCTACGTCGAAAATTTCTTCGACTGGGCGCTTTTGTGCGAGACAGGTTCGGGCCCGCTTAATTTGTATTGTTGGGGATGTGCGGCCCCTATCCTACTTAGTCGACCCCGAGAGCGGGCGGGCACCACACTCATGCATCCTATTGCTGCTTTTTATTACAGAAATTATTTATTTTTTTCTGTCTGAAAAAGATTTCATTCGAAAAAATTTCAAGCTCCGAAATAATTTTAATTTGCAGAAACCGTAACAAAAAATTCGAAGAATAGAAAAAATTAAAACGCAAAGAAACGGACGATTAGAAAAATAAATGATGACACAATTAAAAAATACGGATAAATACGAACGAAAAAACCGAGAAGACACGGTCCACAAAAAAATAGAAGATATGATAAACCTACAAATGAATATGGAACAATTAGAAAGAGTAGAAAAATGTCTTTCTACCTGAAAAAAAGATAATTTTTTTTAATTGAAAAAAAAAAATTAACGAAAATATTTAAAACAACAACGAAACAAATTAAAACGCAATTATAAAGATAGCAAAAATTAAACAATGACAATACAGATTAAAATGACAACATATAAAAAGACGAAAGAATAAAAATCGCCTATTAAATTGCGCGGAAAATAAAAAGTAATATTAAAATATACGTCAAGCAAGAAAATAATAAATTTACAACCGCCATAAAAATTAAAAAGCGCAATCGCGCAGGAAAAATAAAACAAGGAAAGGAAAGTCGCAAAAGTCGGGGGAAATAAGGCGGTGCGAGAAAAAACTCGGTGGCGGAAAAAAAATGTGGCAAAAAAACGCCGGGGTCGGGGAAAACCTCGGGACAGAAAAAAACACGGGGGCGGGGAAAATTGTCGGTGCGGGAATAAAGTGGAAGGCCGGAAAATAGTCGGAGGGGAGAAAAAAGTAGGGGGCGGGAAAAAAGTCGGGAGCCGGAAAAAATTCTGGAATGTTACTACTAAAAATTATGACTTAAAATATTTAAAGGTACAAAACTTTGAAAACGCTAAGAAATTATAAAAATAAAAAACAGAAAACATTAAAAATACTAATTATTCTCCATATGAAAATAGACGGAAAAATACCACAGGAAAAGAAAGTAGAAAACTTAAAGTGACAAGAAAATAAAAACCGCGGAAAAACTGAGAAGATTTAAAGTTACGGAAACTATAAAATTAAAATACACAACGTCATAATAAACTTGCTAACACCATAAAATTAATACCGCAATCTCGCAGAAAAAATAAGTCGAGCAATCAAATAAAATAGTAATTGGAATTAAGCGTTAAAACGTACTTCGAAAATAGAAGAAATATAATAATTAAAATGAAAGAATTTGTAGCGATATAACTATATAATTACTCACTCAAGAACTGAATGAAATTTTTCTTTAATATTCGCGCCCCACCGGCAGAGAAGCACTGCACCTCCCCTACTAAGACGTCACGTCCCCGCCCCTCCCCCCCATTTCAACGCCAACCGGCCGAACCACTGCAGGTTCAACACAATAAACCCGCGTCGGCCAAGTGGGGTAGTGTGCCAAGCGCTTTCCCATCAATGCAAGGCTAAGCGGGTTCGAATCCTGTCCCTCACACTAGCGTACGGGAGAAACGGACGTCGTAGTCCCCGCTCCTACGTCGAAAATTTCTTCGACTGGGCGCTTTTGTGCGAGACAGGTTCGGGCCCGCTTAATTTGTATTGTTGGGGATGTGCGGCCCCTATCCTACTTAGTCGACCCCGAGAGCGGGCGGGCACCACACTCATGCATCCTATTGCTACTTTTTATTACAGAAATTATTTATTTTTTTCTGTCTGAAAAAGATTTCATTCGAAAAAATTTCAAGCTCCGAAAAAATTTTAATTCGCAGAAAACGTAACAAAAAATTCGAATAATAGAAAAAATAATAAACAAAAAATTCTAAAACGCAAAGAAACGGACGATTAGAAAAATAAATGATGACACAATTAAAAAATACGGATAAATACAAATACGGACGAAAAAACCGAAAAGTAAATGCCAAGACACGGTCCACAAAAAAAATAGAAGGTATGAAAAACCTACAAATGAATATGCAACAATTAGAAAGAGTAGAAAAATGTTTTTCTACCTGAAAAAAATTGAAAATAACTAAAAATTAACGAAAATATTTAAAACAACAACGAAAGAAATTAAAACGCAATTATAAAGATAGCAAAAAAAACAAAGAAAATACAGATTAAAATGACAACATTTAAGAAGACGAAATAATAAAAATCGCATATTAAATTGCGCGGAAAATCGGTGGCGGAAAAACAAGTCTGTGGCGAGAAAAAGGTAGGGGTTGGCAAAAAAGACGGGGGAGGGAAAATAGTGGGGGGGGGGGGAAACAGTGGAGGGCGAAAAGTCGGCAAAAGTCGGCAAAAGTCGGAAAAAGTCGGGGGCGGGGAAAAAAGTCGGGTGAGGGGAAAAAGACGGTGGTGGAGAAAAAGTCGGTGGCCGTAAAGAAATCGGGGGCGGGAAAAAAGTCGGGGGCGGGAAAAAAGTCGGGGACGGGAAAAAAGTCGGGGACGGAAAAAAAGTCGGGGACGGAAAAACGTCAGGGGGTGAGAAAAAGTCGGAGGCAAGAATAATGTCGGGTGCGCGAAACACGTCGGGGAGCGGGAAAATTATCGAGGGCGGGAAAAACGTCGGGGGCGGTAGAAAAGTCGGGGGTGGGTAAAAATTCGGGGGCGGAAAAAAGTTCGGTCCCGGAAAAGAAGTCGGGGGCGGGAGTAATTGCGGGACGGGAAAAATGCCGGGAGTAAAAAATTGGGGGCCAAGAAACATTGGGGGGCAGGAAAAATTCGGTGGCGGGAATAATTCAGGGGCGCGAAAAATTCGGTAGCGAAAAAAATTAGGTGGCGAAAAAAAATCGGGGTAGGGAAAAAACTAGGGGTAGGGAAAAATACGGCAGAAGGAAGAAACTCCAATCCGAGAAAAAACTCGGGGGCGGGAAAAACCCGGGTGCGGGAGGAATTTAGAGGGCGCGAAAAAAATCTTAGCGGTGAAAAACTCGGTGTCGGAAAATTGACGGTGGCGGGAAAAATGTCGGGGAAAAAAATCGAGGGCGGAAGAAAATCGGGGAGGGGAAGAAATTGGACGTGCGGGAAAAAAGTCGGAGAGGGGAAAAAGTCGGGGAGGGACAAAAGTCGGGGAGGGACAAAAGTCGGGGAGGGACAAAAGTCGGGGAGGGAAGAACTCGGGGGATGGTAAATACCTGGGGATGGGAAAATATTCTGGGCCGTGGAAAACGTTCAGGGCCAGAAAAAAATCGGGTAGTGAAAAAAATCGGATGCGGGAAAAATATGTGGGGCGGAAAAATATGGGGGGCGGGAAAACACTCGTGGCGCGAAAGAAAATCCGGGACGGAAAAAAAGTCGAGGTGGGGAAAAATGTCGGCGAAGGGATTATATCGGCTAACGGAAAATATCAGGGACGGAAAAAAGTCGGTGGCGAAACAAATTCGGGGGAGGGAAAGAGGGAAAATTTGGGGGCGGAGTAAAAGTCGGGGGAGGGAAAAAAGTAGGAGGAAGGGAAAACAGAAGCGGAAGGGGAAAAAGGCAAGGGGCAGTAAAAATTCGGGGTGTGGGGGTAAAGCGGGGTGTGGTAAAAGTCGGGGGCGGGAAGAAGCTGGAGAAAGGGAAAAAATCGGGGGCGGGAATTATGTCGGTATCGGGAAATATCGGGGTGGGAAATATGTCAGGGGCAATGTCGGGGGGAGTAATTAATCGGGGATGGGAATTATGTGTGGGGCTGGAAATATAGTCGGGATCGGAAAAAATGCCGGGGGCAGGAAAGTTTTCGGGGGCGAGAAAATGGTCGGGGAGGCAAACAAATCGAGGGCGGAAAAAAAGTCTGGCGCGGGAAAAATTCAGGTGCAGGGAAAAAGTCGGGGCGGGTAAATCTCGGGGGCGAGAAAATTAGTCGGGGGAGAGAAAAAAGTCGGGGGCGGAAAAAAGGCCGGGGTGGGGAAAATAGACGGGATGGGGAAAAGTCTGGTGCGGGAGAGAGGAATTCGTGGCTTGAAGAATCAGGGGTGGGAAAAAATTAGGGTTCGGGGAAAAAGTTTAAGGCGTTAAAGAGTCGAGAGCGGGAAAATAGTCGGAGGCGGGAAAGTATTCGTGGGATGGGAAAGAGTCGGGGGCGGGAAAAAAAAGTCGGGGAAAGCGGAGAAATAGTCGGGGGTTGGAAAAAAGAGTCGGGGGCGGGAAAAAAGTCTTAGGTGGGAAAAACTTCGGAGGCAGGAATAATGTCGGGGACGGGAAAGAAATCGGGGGCGGGAAAATGTCCGAGGGCGGGAAAAAGTTCCTGGGCGGGAAAATGTTCGGATGAGAGACAGTTGCGGCGGTCGGTAATATTGTCGGGAGAGGAAATAGTCGGGGTCGGGAAAGAAAATTGTCGGGGGCAGGAATATTATAGAGGATGTGGAAAAAGGTCGGGGTCAGGAAAAAAGTCGAGGGCCGGAAAAAAGTATGTGCGGTAAAAAAGTGGGGGACGGAAAAAAGTAGTGGACGGGAAAAATTTGGGGAGTGGGAAAAATTTAAGGGGTGGGAATGAATTGGGGGACGGGAAAAGATTGGGGGGCGGGAATAAATTCGGAGGCGGAAAAAAAATCGGGGCCGAAGAAAAGTCGGGGCGTGCAAAAAATTGGGGGCCGTAAAAGAAATCGGGGTCGGGAAAAAAGTCGGGGCGGGAAAATTGTGGGAGGCGGAAAAGTTATCGAGGCGGGAATATTGTATTGGGTGGGAAAATTGAAGGGGGTGGAAAATTTTTAGGGGGTGGAAAATTTTAGGGGTTGGGAAAATTATCGGGTCCGGGAAAATTATAGGGGGCGGGAGAATTATCGGGGCGGGAAAATATGGGGGGCAGGAAAAAGTCGGTGGCGGGAAAAAAGTCGGGGGCGGGAAAATTGGTGTGTCGGGAATGCAGTTGAGGGTGTGGAAAAAAGTCGGGGGCGGGGAAAAAAGTCGGATGAGGGGAAAAAGGCGGAGGTGGAGAAAAAGTCGGGGGCCGGAACAAAATCGGGGGCGGGAAAGAAGTCGGGGACGGGCAAAAAGTCGGGGGCAAGAAAAAATTCGGTGGCGGGAAAGAAGTAGGGGGCGGCAGTAATTGGGGGACGGGAAATATTCGGGGATGAGAAACATTGGGGGGAGGAAAATTTCGGGGGCGCGAAAAATTCGGTGGCGAAAAAATGGGGGGCGAAAAAAATCGGGGTAGGGAAAAAATCGGGTTAGGGAAAAAAGTCGGTGGCGGGAAAAAATACGGCGGCAGGAAGAAACTCGATTCCTGGAAAAAAAAACCCGGAGGCGGGAAGAATTTAGGGGGTGCGAAAAAAATCAGGAGCAGGGAAAAACTCGGCGTCGGAAAATTGACGGGGGCGTGGGGAGGAAGAAATTGAGATGCGAGAAAAATATCGAGAGCGGAAGAAAATCGGGGAGGGGAAAAAGTTGGACGGGCGGGGAAAAAAGTCGGGGAGGGAAAAACTCGGGGGATAGTAAAAACTTAGGGATGGGAAAATACTCTGGGCCAGGATTAAAGTCGGGGCCGGGGCGAGAAAAATATCGGGAATGAAAAAAACGGGGGCGGGAGAAATATGGGGGGCGGCAAAATTATGGGTGGCGGGGAAACTCTCGGGTCGTGAAAAAAATTCAGGGCCGGAAGAAAGGTCGAGATGGGGAAAAATGTCGGGGAACGGAAAATATCGGCTAACGGAAAATATCGTGGACGGGAGAAATCGGGGGCGGAAAAAAGTCGGTGGCGAGAAATAGTCGGTGGCAGGAAAAAGCGGGGGACGAAAAAAATTCCGGGGCGGGTAAAAAATCGGGGGAATTAAAATCTGGGACCAGAAAAAAGTCGGGGACGGGGGATGGGGGAAAGTCGGTGGGCGGGGAAAATTTAGGGGCGGTGTGACAGACGGGGGAGGGAAAAAAGTAGGAGGAAGGGAAAACAGAAAGGTAAGGGGGGTGGGGGTAAATCGGGGTTTGATAAAAGTCAGGTGCGGCAAAAAACTGGAGAAAGGGAAAAAAATCGGGGGCGGGAATTACGTGAGGGGCTGGAAATATAGTCGGGATCGGAAAAATTGCCGGAGGCAGGAATGGAGGCGAAAAATCGAGGGCGGTAAAAATTCGGGGGGGGGGGGAAAACTTAGGGGCGGGAATGAAGTCATGGTCGGGTAAATCTCGGGTGCGAGAAAACAAAACGGTGGGATAGAAAATAAGTCGGTGGAGGGAAAAAAGTCGAGTGCGAGAAAAAATCGGTGGCGGAAAAATGTTATGTGGTGGGGAAAAAAGACGGGGAGGTAGAAAAGGTCGGTGTGGGGAAGAAAGACGGGGAGGGAAAAAAGACGGGGGAGGGAAAAAATTCGGAGGGTTAAAAGGCGGGGGCGGAATAAAAGGCGGTGGCGGGATAAAAGGCGGAGGCGGGAAATAGTCTGGAACGGGTAAAATTCCATAGCGGTAAAAAGGGTGGGTGGGGGGAGGGAGAGGAAATCATTGTTTGAAAAATCATGGGGCGGGAAAAAATTAGGGTTCGGGGAAAAAGTTGGAGGCGGTAAAAGAGGAGGAGGAGTGAAAGAGTTGGCGGCGGGGAAGTAGTCGTGGGAGGGGAAAGAGTCGGGGGGCGGGGAAAAAAGTCCGGGTAGGGGAAAAAGTCGGTGGCGGAGCAATAGCCGGGGGTGGGAAAAAAGAGTCGGGGGGAAAACCGTCGGAGGAAGGAATAATGTTCGCGGGAAAAGTTCGCGGGCGGAAAAATGAAAATGTTCGGGTGAGAGAAAATTGCGATGGGCGGGAAAATTGTCAGGAGGGGAGGAAAAATGTCGGTGGCAGGAATATTATAGAGGACGTGGGAAAAAGTCGGGGTCAGGAAAAAAGTCGAGGGTCGGAAAAAGTCGAGGGCCGGAAAAAAAGTTGAGGGCCGGAAAAAGGTCGAGGGCCGGAAACAGGTCGGGGCGGGTAAATCTCGGGGGCGGGAAAAGAGTCGGTGGCGAGAAAATTAGTCGGGGGCGGGAAAAATTGTTGGGTTGGGGGATAAAACGGGATGGGGAAAAGTCTGGTGCGGAAAATTACGGTGGGGGCGGGATGACATCGAAGGCGGGAATAAAATCAGGGTCGGGAAAAAAGTCGTGGGCTGGAAAAAAGTCGTGGGCTGGAAAAAAGTCGTGGACGGTAAAAAAACTAGAGGGCATGAATAAAGTCGGGGGAGGGAATAAAGTCGGGGGAGGGAGTAAAGTCGGCGGAGGGAAGAAGTCGGGCAGGGAAAAAAGACGGGGAAGGGAAAAGAGGCGGGGGTGGGATAAAAGGCGGGGAGGGATAAAAAGCGGAGGCATAAAAAGCCTGGAGCTGGTAAAAGTCGTAAACGGTAAAAAGGTTGGGTAAGGGGGGGGGGGGGGGTGGTGGCAGGGAGAGGAAATCGCAGTTTGAAAAATCAGAGGTGGGGAAAAATTAGGGTAAGTCGGAGGCGGGAAAGAGTGGGGGACGTGGAAGTATTCGTGGGAGGGGAAAGAGTCGGGGGCTGGGAAAAAAGTCGGGGTAGGAGAAAAAGTCGGAGGCGTAGAAATAATCGGGTGTGTGAAAAAAGAGTCGGTGGCGGGAAAAAAGTCTTAGGCGTGAAAAACGTCTGAGGCAGGAATATTGTCCGGGCAGAAAAAAGTTTGGGGGCGGGAAAAAGTTCGGGGGCGGAAAAAAGTTCGGGGGCGGGAAAATGATCGCGGGCGGGAAAATGTACGGGTGCGAGAAAATTGTCTTGGGCGGGAAAATTGTCGGGAGGGGAAATTGTCGGGGGCGGGAATATTGTCGAGGGAAGGAAAATTCTTGGTGGCAGGAATATTATAGATGGCGTATAAAAAGGTTGGGGTCGGGAAAAAAGTCGGGGGCGGGAATAATGCCGTCGGCGGAAAAAATCGGGGGCAGGATTAAAATCGGGGGGAAGAAAAATATCGGGGATGGAAAAAAATCGGGGGTTTGGAAAAAAATCGGGGGAAGGAAAAGGATCGGGGACTGGAGAATATTCGGGGGCGGGAAGAAAGTAGGGGGCGGGAAAAAATCGGGGGCGGGGAAAAAATCGGCGGCGGGAAAAAAGTCGGAGGCGGGAAAAAAGTCGGCGGCGGGAAAAAGGTCGGGGTCGGGGAAATAGTCGGCGGCGGGGAAAAAGTCGGCGGCGGGACAAAAGTCAGGGACGGAAAAAAGTCGGGGGCCGAAAAAAAAGTCGGTGGCCGGAAAAAAGTCGAGGGCGGGAAGGAAGTCGGTGACAGGAAAATTCTCTGGGGCGGGTAAAGGTCGAGGGCTGTAAAAATACGGTGGGCGAAAAAAGGTGGGGCGGAAAAAAATAGGGGTCTGGTAAAATATGTAGGGGGTGAGAAAATGGTCCGGTGCGGGGAAAATGTAGGGGCGGGAAAATTATCGGGGGCGGGGAATTATCGAGGGCGCGAAAAAGTCGAGGGTTGCAAAATTCTGAGGCGGGAAAAATTCTGAGGCGGGAAAAATCAGGGGGCGTGAAAATTGTCGGGGGCTGGGGTAATTTTCGAGCGGGTGAAAATTGTAGAAGGGGGAATATTGCCGGGGTCGGAATATTGTCGGAGGCGGGAAAATTGCCGGGGGCGGGAAAAATTCGGGGGCGGGAAAAAAGAAGGTGGCGGTTAATAACTAAGGTACAGGAATAAAACTCGGTTGCGGCAAAAAACGCGGGGGCGGGAAATAAGTCGTGGTTGGGAAATAAGTAAGTCAGGGGCGGAAAAAAAGTCGGAGGCGGGAAAAATCGGGGGCGGGAAAAAAGGTGGCGGGAAAAACGTGGGGAGCGGGAAAATACTCGGGGGGGGGGGGGGGGGGGGGAGGAGGAGGAGGAAATCGTAGTTTGAAGAAATCAGGAGCAGGAATAATCTCGGGGGCGCGGACTGGAAGTGTGGGGAAGATGACGGTGGAAGGAAAAATGTCGGGGCCGGGAAAAAAAACGGATGCGGGAAAGAAATCGGAGCGGGAAAAAAGTGGGGGACGGGAAAAAAATTGGGGGACGGAAATAAAAGTGGGGGACGGGAAATAATTGGGGGGCTTGAAAAAATTGGGGGGCGGGAAAAAATTGGGAGGCGGGAAAGAATTGAGGGGCGGGAAACAATTCGGTGGCGGAAAAAAAATCGGGGGCGGAAAGAAGTCTGTGGCGGGAAAAAAGTCGGATCGTGCAAAAAATTGGGGGCCGTAAAAGAAATCGGGGTCAGGAAAAAAGTCGGGGGCGGGAAAATTGTGGGAGGCGGAAAAGTTATCGGGGCGGGAATATTGTATGGGGTGGGAAAATTGAAGGGGGTGGGAAAATTGTAGGGTGCGGGAAAATTATCGGGGGCGGGAAAAAAGTCGGTGGCGAAAAAAAGGCCGGAGGCGGGAAAAAGTCGGTGGCGGGAAAAATGTCGAGGGAAAATAGTCGGGTGCGGTAAAAAATGGTGGCGGTAAAAAAATGGTGGCGGTAAATATGTCGGGCTGGTAAAATCTGGGGTTGGGAAAAAACGGTTCTAGGTACAATTTTCGAAAAGGAGTTTTTCGAAAGCGAGTGTTTCGTAAACAAGTTTTTTGAATGCAAAATTTTCGTAAACGAGTTTTCCTAACGATCAATTTTTCGAAAGCGAGTTTTTCGAATGCGAATTTTTTGAAAGAAGTTTTTTGAAAACGAGTTTTTCGAAAGCAACTTTTTCCAAAACCAATTTAAAAAAAATAATGATATTATTGTTTGCTAAAAAAAAGTTATTTTAACATATTCAAAATCTTCGATTTTACTTATACATATATTTTGATTTTATCGTAATAGTTTCATATCTTATTTTTTGGAAAAAACAAATTACTGCGTTGAAGCATGCCAGTTTCTGAGAAAGGCTAAGGACAATAAGAACAGATGGGATCGGAGAAACTGCCGATTCTCTATGGTTTTAAGAAATTTTTTCAAAAGCGAATTTTCGAAAGCAATTTTTACTCCTTAAATACTACTAAAAAATGACGGTTTTTCCAAAATTAATTTTTCTGTGTTATAAATAAATTATTTAAGTAAAACAGGAATTTTTAATGAAAAATTATTAGATAATTCTTTGTTTAGATACTTTTTAATTTAAAACGTACAGAAAGATTTTTACTAAAATTACACAAGTTGCTTATATTATAATAAAGCATTAGGGTAACAACAAATTAAAATAATAGTAAAGTACCTCATTACAGTATAACATCTCGGGTTACATTAGGTACACAACAAAATTAAATAGTAATAAAATATCTCATTACAGTATAAGAGTTCAACAACTCGTGTTAATAACCAATGTTATGTGAAATAGCACATTTCGTGCCCAACCCTGAAGATCACGCCTTAACCTTTCAGTACAGTCCCGATATATTTTCCGCTGTCGAGGTGGTTCGTGGCCACTTGTACGAATCTCGTTCAGGCTCTGCTCCCTCTTAATTCCGGATATGAACTTCCAAATACTAGAATGAATTGCAGAGATCTGATGTTAGAATCCTCGGTGCCATCCCTCTATATTATTGTTTGTTTTAGGAAGTTATATGATTTTATACAAAAAATGCAAACTAGAAAAACGATTCTCTGCTTTAACCAACTACCTACACTTCTGGTTGGATAAGGCTTCTACTGTACTGTATAAAAATATTGTCTGCCAAAGTAAATGGTATGTTTTCTACCTTTCACTGGGGCCGGAGCATCGTCCGTCGTCCATCGGTGGGAGTGCCATCTGCGTCGATTAATTACTGACCTTAGGGAAAATTCATTCCATCGACGAATCCTTTGGACGCTCAGCAGTCTCCAGGCGTCGACCCACGACATCTCCGATGCGACTTGCAGTCTCTCCGAAGACTTGATTTGGCATTGAAAAAACACTACACACGAACTGTTCGTTCTTTGGTCCACATTTTTAACTTTTGAATACACAATAATGCAAAAATACTGGTTTTCGAAACACAACACTCCCGAATTACAAGGCGCACTTCTTCGCGTTTAAGTTTTTTTTCTGATAACCACGAAGCACTTCTCAAAGGTGTTTCTACCCAGCCACATTCAGCAATCCTCGCTGCTTTCCATCTGGAAATACAAGAGACCAAAATTACAAAATTTCTGGGTTAACAGTTACTTACAGAGATCATAATGTCGCATTTTAAAATACGTAAGAATTTAATATGAAATTTCGGCAGGTACAATCAATTAATTTTCTTCTTTTTGGCGCGTTTAAAAAAAGTGCGCTTATAGTTTCACTGTCTGTAATGTTTCGATGTGAAAGCAGACGCATAGATGGCACTTGCCTCAAGCCGGCCCTGATTTTCCATTTCTTTTAATTTCGTTATTCATCATGAAATGAACATATTTCTAAAAAATAATAATAATAGGCGATAAACATCGAGTTAATGATTCACGGATAACGTGATCATCAAAATATTTAACTAAGATGCCATATACCGCACAGCTAATTCAATCTTGTATCCCTATTCTGATAAATCACCTCGAGGTTATATGCCTTCCATAACTCACTTTCAATGTACGGAAAGACGAGCGCAACTCCGCTATTTCCTTTGTGAAGTCGCCAAGGGATCTTTATTAATTAGTATTTAATGGAATATAAAAAGATTCTATCGTTTAGTGTAAATTTGCGCTTATTTCCGACGAAAATTTAATGTATAGTTGGTTTAGATTAATTCCCTACTTTTTAAATGTTTGCAAATAAATCCACACGTGTTGTAACGTGCGTTAAAACTTATTACTGTTGCTCTCTTTTCTAAATTACAATGAGTTCATGTGTTTACTAAACATTTAAACAACACTTACCAAGTGAATGTTAAATCAGCTGTTCCCAATTTTATTATCATATCTGGGAGTCACTCTACGATCAATAGGTAATCTTCGTACAATTATGATTGGGCAACAGAAATTTTACGAGACAAGACTTCCTCTAATGATACAAAGCTACTGGGAAAAATTTGTTAAAAATAGGGATATTGTATTAAAATATTGAAATTTCCATTTTGAAGGTCATCGCTATGTTAGAAATTGTAACATCGTTACGCGTAAGGCAAAAGAAACAGCGAATTATACTGGATAATAGAATCATTTAAAACAATTTACAAACATACGAACATTAGCTTTAAGAATTGGAAGCAGGTGAACCAATAGATAAGTTTTTCACCTATGGATATTAAAACACATTTCATACCTCAGGAATAATTTCGTCTTGATTAAAAACATGATTCCGTTATAGGAAACGCTATGCCTGCTTGACAGGCTATCCCTAAAACACAATTTTCTTTGTCATTAGACGAGTATTTGAAGGTTCGAAATTTAGCATCACATATAACTGGATTGATCAAATTTTGAACACGCATGCCGTACACGTGTTCGTTATCACCTCAACTGAACGTGGAGTGGGAGAAATAATCAGATGTGGTTGGTCTTGAAACTCCAAAAAAGGATACACTAGAATTCCTAACAGGGGCGAACTGCGTCGTGGGAGGGTTAAACTTACAAAATTACAGTTATAGAGTTAGTTTCGTTATATAGTTTGTGTAAAAGTGAATGAAAAATCTTTAAGAGAAAATATTTAAATTAAAAAAGTCTCCCCAAGTTAGACAAACTAAACATAGTAACTAACCTTGCAAAGATTAGTATTTAGTATAATATATAAATATAAAAGCGTAGAAATTAAATAATAAATGGTAATTAACTTTGCTGAAAGTAAAATCAAATTAAGCAGTCGCAGAAAACATGTGCAACCGGATTATTATTGGGTAAAACCATTATTAGTTCGAAGGGATACAATTATAAATAAAGCATCAGATTTAAAATTCGCAAACAGTCAATTCTACAACACTATTAGAGGGTTAGCTCACGAATCGAACTTGAAGAAGAGTGAGGAGAATTTCAGAATCTGCGTAGCATCAGAATGATACAAAGATTCCTTTAGATGGAACTATTAATTAAGCGAAATTTATGAAATCCCGGTTAATCCTTTGGAACATGTAGATTGCTACCGAACAGCAACCGCCACTCGAGATTTTAAAAAATAATAAAAATCGAACAAATATTTTCTCACGCTATAGCTTTACCTTAGTAAAGTATTTTTTTATATTCTAACGCGACGCACAGCACTCAACTGCTGGGAATAATGTCCCCAGTCGATTCTTCTTTAACAATAGCTACCAATGGGAATTTGAAAAGACAACAAATCAAACTTTAATAAATGAAACTTTCTTACCTTTTATGAGGCTGTGTGATATCTCCGCATGCAGCAGCTCTCGAGACGAACATCAAGACGTGCATTTCACCATCGTAGTAGAATGGCCACGATGCATGGCAAGATGAATAGCGACGAAGCGGATATCTTTAAACATTATCACGTAAATTCAGTTTCTAAAACGTTTTCAATTCGCACTGCAATAAAAGAAATAAATTACCAACTTAAATGTGACACGGTACTTCACTATTATAGTCATCTACTTCCGATTCACTATCGATCGCACCAAAAACTTGACTAAGTAATGCCAACGGAAAACCGGAAGAGGGCACTACTTCTTCCTAAAAAGGAGGGGAATGGTGGGTGGGGGGAGGGGAGGGGTGAGGTTCGAGAATGTAAATGGGAATGGTAAAAGACAGTACCTCTTCCCCGCGAAGGGCTGTAAAATTGGTCCATTTCGATGGGTTAGACTCCGTACAAGTCACTCAGGGAAAGGAACAGGACGCCCGTTAAACGATGCTTTGTGAGGTGGAGTGAGTGAAGTTTCTGAAGGAGCAGATAAGAGGTTCGGAAATCACATCGGCAAATGCTCACAGTCGTCAGCGTAACCATTTTAAAACGTTATAGTATCACCGAAACAAAATAAAAAACAAATTAATTGCACAATTTAAAATGAAACACGATTCCTTATAGAATCAATTGAAGCAAAATAAAAACAATTTAATTGCACAATTTTAAATAAAACAATTCGCTGGGAACTTGTTGTTATACACATTTTATTGACACAGCTAGAAACGCTTCCCATACGCAGTCAACAGACTAATTTTCCGTAAATATCGATCCTCGAACAACAGTTCGATGCGAATAACTCTTTTATTTCGTCTATTTGAAGGTTTAATTGGCATTAAATGACTCGGAGGCAACAATGAGTCTCCTTGGCAACGCCCGAAATGAGTACGAAAATTCCGAAAAATTTAGAAAAATAATGCGTATTTCTGAGAACTTCGACCGTTTAACGTGCAAACATCGCAATTATAAAATTTTTTAGAGCTTTAGCCGTCGAATAAAGCAAAACAGAAGAAGATATTTACATATTTTAATTAATGAAGGAAAAAAACCCTGCACTCTGAAAAATCGAAAATCCCGTGTCAATTTATGGGAAAATATAATTGTCTCCTGGATTCGAACCCGGGACACTTTAGCAAACGAAAATATTATTCCAGGGATTTCATAGCCAGTAGAAACAAAACGCCGTTTACCGCATATCTCGTTCTCGAGAAATACGCCGATATAAATTGTACACAAATGTCTACAGACGTCAACGTAAAATTAATATATATGTAATTAGATTTGTGTTTTCGTACTATTCTCTCTGTAATTTCAGTTTCATTTCTCTTTCGAGTTACGCAGAGTCAACATGGAAGTTTACCGGGAAAAACATGGCACAACGATGGGAAATTCCTTGTCCCCGCTTCTTCCTAACCTATTAAGCGCAAATTTCGAAAAACAGCTCAGACAAACATTCACTTGCTCACGCAAAACCTCGTTGCGGTAGGCGGATGACATCATCTCGATCGTCGGCGAGTCAAAAGTGAACATCACGGTTTTTCTGCAAAAATTGAAAAACTAATTTGATTCGATACAATTTAAACACGATTAAAGTTGTATATCCATTTTTAGAAGTAATCATAAAAAACGCGATAAAAATTTTAATTCGACATATACGTTGTAAAAATCACCAACACCAACACATACATTCTAAATTATTCAAGCCAATATATTTAACCTAAATTACCACATTCTCACTCCATGACAGGGATTCAGTTTTTCCCAATATATTTCTCTTTTAAATTCGAGAGAGAATGTGTGTGTGTGTGTGTGTGTGTGTGTGTGTGTGTGTGCGCGGGTCCTGCCAGATACTGTTTCAGCATACTAAGAATAAGTCTGGGCAAAAAATACCTGCCAAATTTCTGGCGAGGGTCAGCTGAAATTTAGATGAATCTAGATGAAATATATATCTTATAAAGGCAATTCATGTTTTTAGTGAAAACCCAAAACTATGCTCAATCTCATTTTGTGCATTTAGGTGGAGGTGCAATCGAAGGGGCCTGCACTAATTTCATTCGAATAATAGGAAGCTCCTTTACTTCTCTTCTCGCGAGCAACAAAAATTAAAAATAATATTGACACAAATAAGAAAATATCAAAGTTTATACACAGATACATATACACTTCAGGAAATGGAATGGTAAAATAAAATACGGGTGGAAACTAGATGTCTCAGGAAGTTCAGTGGACACCGTTTGGAGAGCCGCCGGAGGTGTAGGAGAGACACTCACGGGGAAAGGTATGACGAAGCTTTTCGGACAGGCCTACCAACTCTTCCAAAATAGGAGTAGATGTTCCGACTTTCTCCTGACTCCCTGACTGAGGCATTTTTATTCCGTTTTCGGAAGAAAAAACACTTGATCTTTATTAGCTATACAAAACGGAAACAGTCCCTAAGACTGTAATAATGGTTGACTCAGAATTTAGCACAAACAAGATTACAACATAAAAATAAAATGAAATTCCGAATAACTAAAAAATATAAGAAAAACTGTGATGTATTTTTTGCTTTGTGAATATTTAGTCATGCACCCTAAGGGGATGCTTAATTGACCGGAATCCATCAAGAAAACAATAGTTTTCATTAATTGATTCTCATTGTTAAGTTGCTAATCCTTATATAAAATATACAAATAAGTTTATATTAACTGCACATTGCTTGCATGACCCTAAATGCGTAGAAAAATTTGGCGCATAGCAAATAGGCGGCCAATAAGGTAGAGCAGAGTATAGGATCAAAACGTTTATATTTAATCTAATTCACTTATATATACAGCAGGACATAAACGCCGTGGAGGCAGTCAACGTGACCCGATGACCTCTCAAGTTGCCGGGGTGAGACAGTATTTACGATAGACAAAGGAGTATTTCAGTTATTCCCCTATTATGCAAAAAAATAAAATGAAAAATGGAAAACATCAATCGAAAAATATTGGTATAATGCAAAATGTAAAAAATAGCGACAAATTAATTAAATTTTAATGTATGTAATGAAGTTAATTAATTCACAAAACACAACATCAATAACAACTACCTATATTTTATCAGTGACGATGGGTCTGGAGATAAATTATTGTTAGTCCGAATAAAAATCTTTGTGCTTGTTAACATTATACGCACAGTAATTTCTTGGACAATTTTTAGTGATTCAATTGCCCATTACATACAGAGCATTGCGGTATGATCGAAACTTCTACGAAGAATATCTTCTGGCTCTGTTCCCATATTCAGGGCCGGCCCGAGGTACCGGCGCGGCGGGTCGGGTGGCTGCCGGAGGCGCTAACCCTACCATCTATCTCTACATTATTTGGAAGTGGATAAATACTGGATACCAACTTATATCACGAGATAGCCGGGAAACTATATAAAATTCCTTTTACTTTTATTATCAACCATTTTACAGGGCAACGAATAAATGAAGCAGCTCTTTTAAGAATATCTTAACAAAAATCCTTGTTAGATGTCAACTTGAAAGCTTCTATTGGTACGTACAGCAATGTATCATTTGATTAAATCTTTATTACCTACTTATTATCTATTCTTCTTATCACAAATTTATTAAACTATTTACTTAAACAACGAATTAATTATTAACCTATAAATCAAGAAACAACATCTTATAAAAATTATTGCACGCATTGTATTATATCATTAATACCATTTTAAATAATTTATCTGAAATAACACTGTTAATTTTCAAAAGATATGTTTACATTCTACTAACTTAGTAGTAACCAATGTTTAAGTTTGTATTTTGTTATTTCAGGGGATTTGACAGTGGTATTGGTATAAGTAAGATTAACACATTTCTTTCAGTTTTAAACTTACCAACGATGAATGCTGTTACTGGGAAAAGACATGAGAGAGTAGTTGGTGCTGCAATCGAATCTTTGGCACAAGAAAGTTGCGTCGATGCAATCAAAGAAGAAAAGAAACAGGGTATTGCTTTAAATCAGTACGTATAGTTGTATCTTTATATACCGATCATGTATTACATTTTATAGAATTATTATTTCATATAGATATATTTAATATATTTCAAATATAATTTGTTTAGAATCGCTGCTAGCACAACTGGACCTATCGGTATTGCAGCTTCCTATGATGGTCCTTGGCCAAAGCGAGGAAATGGACACAATTATGATAGTTTGTCTGGTAAATAACGTCACTTTATTACATACAATGAGTCTTGATTGTACCATATAAGTGGGTACTACTACATATTGTGTAATGTTTTTCTTTTCATGAATCATTGTTAATATTGAAAAATGTAAAAGATAAGCAGTCATAATTGCACATTTTAAAACATTACATTAATTACTGATTAATCGAGTCATTTGTATTGACATAAAAAGCCATATAGAATAGAATATTATTGTAGTATTTCTACTACATCATGTTTTCTTTATTTTTAGTAATGGTAATACAAATGACTCGATCGATCAGTAAACTGTAAGTACAAACTACTCCAAAGAATATTGCTTTATCAATTTTTTAAACATATCTAAAGGAAATTGGACAAAATATTATATTAGCTGCTCATAATGGACGTCGGTTTGACTCACCTTTTATAATCCGTTATATGAATGAAAACGGATTGTGGACAGAATTCACATCAATTGTCTCTGTTTTTACAGATACATTACTCATTTTTAAGAAAAAATTTCCTGATAGAACCAAAGCAATAATTCCTACAGAATAATCCTACAGAATAACCCTAGTCCCTACAGAATAATCTGTGGATCTACAGATATTTTATGCTTCCTCAGACTTTCAGATATTTTTACCTCAAATATGCTTTTTAATCAGTCGATACTTGCCAAGGATTTATTGAGTATTGACACTACGATTAGTGCACACAATGCTTTAAACGATGTGCGAATTCTTAAAAAACTGGCAGAAAAAATCATCGTAAGAGATGCAGATTTTGTCGATTGCTGCTGTAGTGCAAGAAAAGCTTTAATCCCTCAAGCCCGGATGAGATTTATGAAAATCTACCTTATTCGCCGAATGAGGTATTTTTAAAATACAGGTAAAGGTGAGAAAATTTGCGAAAATTTTCAAAAATTCATAACTTTAGATGTTTTTGTTATTTTGATGAAATTTTTTGTGAATATACATAAAAGATGAAATTTTCAAATAGTATCATTTAAAATATCATATGTCGCACACAAACATTGATGCAGTAGAAGCGAATAAACACCAATCGCTTAATTTTCCGGTTCGCGCTCGGAATCGCGAGATCTATGAAATGTATTGACATGAAATCTTATTCAAAAAAACATTTAAACATTGCTGAACATTTACTCGCTGAATGTACCTATCTATTCCGATTAGGTGAAAAGTTTGTCGCATGTCAACTTTTCTACGTCTTGACTGGAAATTTTTAACTAAGTGTTGTATTTATGATTTTTTGAAAGACGTTTTATAAATAATATAAACGTTTTAGTTATGCAGTCATCATTCTTAATCATTATAGAAGTCACATAGAACGAAGGGTTAGATTTCGTTCATTAGAAGCGGAGATATGAAGTTGTACACTTTTAAAAGTTACATATTAGCTCAGAAGTTCTTTCCCGATTGTTTTAGAAAATGTACACATGCGTAATTGAATTCAGCATGAAATTTACCTTATAAAACATAAAAAATATCTAGTAATCTTCTCTGTGAAAATCGCTTCCCCAGATGGCTCACACAAAGGATCCTTTGTCCCGAACGCAGTTTAGGCCATTTTCTCTATATGGGTCAACTTGAGAAATCGAAAGCGCGTAGGTCCGTGGCCTCTAGTAGGCTGTGGGTAAATATTTACAGGACGTTTTCCTCGAAAATCTCCACAAAGAAAGAAACAGATGTTTGAGAAGATTCCCTTTGCCTCTTCAAAAGCCCAGGAAGACTTCCCAGTGTATTGATAATCGATTTTTCGAACTAGAACCACAATGAAAATCGAGCGCAAAATTTATCGTACATTATAAAATCCTAAACCATAATGAAAAATACAAGATATGCATTAATACAAAGGCCAAAGCTTCCTCTTTCGAAATATATAAAGATTATTCAGATTTAATTATGTCCCTTGCGTCAAAAGACAATTAAAATTAGTGCTGCCGCTCCGTAATTTTGTGGCAAAAATGAAAAATCCAGTGCAAACTTTAAAGTAGATTATAAAATATAAAGTCATGCATTACTAGAAAGGCGAAAGCTTCCTCTTTCAAAGTATATATATTATTCAGATTTAAATATGTCCCTTGCGTCAAAAGACAATTAAATTTAGTGCTGACGTACCGTAATTTCGTGACAAAAATGAAAATTTCTTCGCAAAATTTAACGTAGAATATAAAATACACAAACACCATTAAAATTACAAAACAGGCACTACTAGAAAGGCCAAATCTTCGTCTTTGACAATATATAAAGTATATTTAGATATAAGAAGGTCTCTTGCGTCAAAAGACAATTAAATGTAGTGCTGACGGAGGACGTAATAGTACTATGACGGCGTCTACGGGTTAACGAAAAAAACTAATGCATGTATGTATGAAAGATTGTTTCTTCTACAACAATTTCAAAACTTGCTGAAAATGGTGTAACTCTACCGTTTTCACAGCAAGCTTATTTAAAAGAAAGCACTGAAGGGGTAAAATGTTTGCTAAGTGAAGATGTAGGATGTCGACCAAGAATAGCAAAAATTAAAAAAGTACTTGATAATGTAATAAAAGAAATCATAAAGTCATTATAATATTTGTTTTTCTATCATTAATATCTGTTTTTATTCCTTGTTAAAAAAATTTTCTTCAATAAATGCAATTATGTAAGTAAAAAGTTGTATTTTATTCTCCTTGGGGTTAAACAGTTGATATACCTACTTTATAACGTCAAAAAATTATGTAATGTTATTATTCAATAAACTATTTATGTCTATCTACTGTTTCCATATAAAAATAGGTATATTGCCATTCCAGTAAAGTAGCATATGAAGCTGTAAAAATATATGTTAAGGATTTTAATCAATATGCAAAATTATAAACTTACCCGTTCTTTTAATTTATATTATATTTATTAATTTATATTATATATAAATATATTTTCATGATGTTATTACGTTTAATGCTTTTTCTTTACAACATCCATATTTTTGCATCTGATATGTATGCATTAGTATATAAACAACATGGAATTCTCACATTAATATTCACATGGAGTATCATTCCCTGTGAAATCGAAAAAAAGCAAAATAAAAGTTCTAATTGTAAGTATCGATTTTGAATTATAAACTCTTTATATACGCCTTCTCCGAAACGATTTAAATGACGCGCTGATTCCGTCAACGATGCGACGTTGCCAAACTTATACATGAGTTCTCTGGAATAGGTAAGACTTTATGTCATTTTTGATAAAATAATATTGATTTCTCTGAAACTAGAAGGTAATATCGATTAAAAATTTGACAGATAATTCCCTATTATCCAAGGTACCAAGGCGGAGAAAGGTCGGGGGCGGGAAAAAGTCGGGGGCGGGAAAAAGTCGGTGGCGGGAAAAAGTCGGTGGCGGGAAAAAGTCGGTGGCGGAAAAAAGTCGGGGGCGGGTAAAAAGTCGGGGGCGGGAAGAAGTCGGGGGCGGGAAGAAGTCGGGGGCGGAAGAAAGGCTGGGGCGGAAAAAAGTCGGTGCGGGAAAAAAGTCGGGGGCGGAAAAAAGTCGGGGGCGGGTAAAAAGTCGGGGGCAGGAAGAAGTCGGGGGCGGGAGAAAAACTTGGGCGGAAAAAATCGGGGGCGTGAAAAATGTCGGAGCGAGAGAAAAGGTCGGGGGAGGAAAAACGACGGTCGGGAGAAAAAATGGGGGGTGGGAAAAAATTAAGAGGGCGGAGAAAGTAGGGGTCGGGAAAAATGTCGGGGCGGGAAAAATACGGGGCGGGAAAAAAAGTCGGGGGCGGGAAAAAAAGTCGGGGGCGGGAAAAAAGTCGGGGCAGGAAAAAAGTCGGGGAAGAGAAAAAAGTAGGGTGCGTGAAAAAATGTCGGGGGCGGGAAAAATGTCGGGATCGGGAGATAATTCCGGGGCGGAAAAGTCGTGGGCGGGAAAAAAGTCGGAGGCGGGAAAAAAGTCGGAGGCGGGAAAAAAGTCGAGGGCGGGAAAGAGGTCGAGGGTGGGAAATAAACTGTGGGCGGGAAAAAAGCCGTGGGGGGGATAAAAGGCGGGGGCGGGAAAAAAGTTGGGGGCGGAAAAAGGTGGGTGCGGGATAAAAGTCGAGGCGGGGAAAGAGTCGGGGACGGGAATAAACTCGCGGACGGAAAATACCGTACCTTTAAAAATGTCTGTACAGGAAATTGTAGGAGGCGGAAAAACATCGGGGGCGGGAAAATGTAGGGGCGGGAAAATATAATCGATGCGGCAAAAAAGTCGGCGAAGGAAAAATAATAGGGGTCGGAAAATAGTCGGGACCTGAAATAAGGTCGCGGGCGGGAAAAAAGTCGGGTGAGGCGTGAAAAAATACGGGGGCGAAAATGTCGTGGGTGGGAAAATTTCGGGCCAGAGAACATGTCTGGGGCGGGAAAAATGTCGGGAGTGGTAGATAAGTCGGGGGCGGAAAAAAGTCGAAGGCGGGAAAGAAGTCGGGGGCGGAAAGAAATTCGGGGTCTGGAAGAAAGTCGGGGGCGGAACCAAGGTCGGGGGCAGGACGAAAGTCAGGGGCAGGAAGAAAGTCGGGGGCGGGAAGAAAGTCGGCGGCGGGAAGAAAGTCGGTGGCGGGAAGAAAGTCGGTGGCGGTAAAAGAATTTTGAAAAAAATGTAGAAATAAAATTTCGAAAAAATATTTTTTTTTAATATAAAAAAATGTCGAATAAAGTTTCAAAATACCAAAAAAAAAAATATTTTTGAAAAAAATTATCGAAAATATTTTTGAAAAAAATATCGCGAAAAAAAGTCGGAAAAAATTTCGGGGCTGTTAAAATTCGGGGGCGGGAAAAAAGTTCGGTTGCGGGAAAAAAGTTTGGGGGCGAGAAAATGACTGGGGTGGGAAAAGGTATGGCGCGGAAAAAAAGTCGGCGGCGGAATTAATTTCGAAGGCGGGAAAAAATGTCTAGGCGGGAAAAATGTAGTTAGAGGAAAAATGGTCTGGTGTGGGAATAATATCGGAGCGTGAAAAATTTCTGGGCGGGAAAATTGTCGGGACGGGAAAATTGTCGGGGGCGAAAAAATGTAAGAGGCGGAAAATTGTTGGGGCGGCAAAAAAGACCGGGTGGGCAAAAAAGACAGGGGCGGCAAAAAAAAGTCCGTGGCGGCAAAAGAGTCTGGGGCGGGAAAATGTCGGGGACGGAACAAACGCCGAAGGCGCAAAATTGACAGTGGCGGAAAAATAGTCGGGGGCGGGAATATTGTCGGAAGCAATAAAATAATAGGGGGCGGGAAAAAAGTCGCTCGGGGGGAGAAAGTCGCGGGCGGGAAATAGTTCGCGGGCGGGAAATAGTTCGCGGGAGGGAAAATGTTGTTGGGAGGGAAAAATTTCGGGGGCTGGAAAAAAGTCGGGAGCGGAAAAAAGTCAGGTGCGGGAAAAAAATCGGGGGCGGAAAAAAAGTCGGGAGCGGGAAAAAAATCGGGGGCGGGAAATAGTCGGGGAGGAGAAAAAAGTCAGAGGCGGGAAAAAAGTCAGGTGCGGGAAAAAAGTCGGGGGCGGGAAAAAAGTCGAGGTCTGGAATAAAGTAGCGGCTGGAAAAAAGTCTCAAAAACGCCTCTAAATATTTTGATCAATTTTCGCAGTTATTTGAGTTTACGTCTTCAATAATACCAAATACTTCATGTCTCTCAAAAGATGACTATATAAGGCTGGTTTATTCATAGGCAGCATTAACAACAATCGGATTATCTACAAAACGATGCACACCATTTTCATCAAATTTCGTATAGTTATTTAAGTGGGTGTTTATAATAATTCTACATCGTTCATATTTTTCTAAAGATAGCTAAACGACGCATTCGTATATGAGAAATTTTGTACAAAGTATGTTGTACCGATATTTTTGGGAATTTATCGCAAAAACAATGCCGACTCGTCTGCACTGTACACCTGTTCTGTTGTTAAACCCTCTTTCGATATCATTGAAGAAAATTCTTTCAGGTCTTTCGCGTCTTGATAATCAGCTTCCGTTTTTCTTTAACAACACTTTATCCATGTCGACTGTCTTTGACAGATGGAGTGTTTATCTATTTTTTTGTTAATTTTTGTTGCATCACATTCTAGGTAAAATTTCATTAATTGACTCTTTCGCTTCTTCAAGTCATAAACAGTCGATGACTAACACCAAACTCATTGCACAATGCTTTCACTGAAGCACCTTTCGTTAAACGCTGTAGCAATTTCACTTTCTACTTAATACTGAGTGTTAAGTGATTCCTCATTGCATTTACGATAAACACCGGTTTTTGCACTGACCTTTTCGACATTTTTATAAAAAGAGCACAACAAAGATTTTAAATTCGTGAAACACAGCGTAGTCTAACAAAACAAGAGCGATAAAACAGCAGCGCATTTATAGTCGCTTTTTCGAGATCGCGAAAATTTCCGTTATCTACGATTTTAAATTGGTAATCACACACGTTTTTACCGAATATTAGGTACTGCCGGATTTTGGGATGCCGAATAAGGGGTCCGATACCGGGTCTAGGACATCTCGACGCGGCCATCTCGCCGCGGCCACCTCGCCGCGGCCGTCTCGCCGCGAAGACCTTTCGCCGCAGCCGTCTCGCCGCGAGACATTTCGCCGCAGCCGTCTCGCCGCGGGGACTTTTTGCGCTGGATGTTTTTAAGTGCATTCCAGAGTTGAATTTTTAGAGAAGATAGATAAAAGTTTACTTCCGAATTGTAATTTTTACCTATGGTATTATCTGCAATACAAATGATATACAAAGCATATAAAATGTATAGTGTGTAATAGTTTAATGTTTTTACTTTTCTAGAAGCGAGTCCAAGTTGAAAAACATCAGTATGTATTGATAAACTGAGAGAAAGTCTTTGAATTTTAGTAAGTCGAGTGTTTAAGGGAATTTTTATGGTAAACGTTTGTGAGTTAAACTAGAAACGAAACACTAAAATTCAGAATAACCAATTAAATATTCCGAAATTCTTTTTTATTAGGTTATCTTGACTGTAAAATTAAATTCTTTAAGTCAACTCGCATGAATGATCATCATGAGTTACATTCATTTTTGAAATGCATATAATTATAAAATGTGCTTTTACGCAAATTATTATCTCCTCTTTTGATCTAGAAAACTTTATTAAAGCGTCTATTCAGTACATTTTATTCGTATTCTGAAGAAATTATTTTCTGTATCATTTGAGTTTATAATGGAACTAGGGGTATAATCCAAATTAGACTTCCTATATTGTGTATGTGCTTGATATCAGCAGTCATAGGAATGGTTGACTGGCGGCCATTAATGTAGAGAAGTTGTCTTAAACTTTTGAAAATTATTGCATGAGTTTGCCTATCAAAAAGCACAAAAACAAGGTTTTTGTATAATTACCATTTGAATAAATTTTTCTTTCTGAGAGGATACCCTATTTTTTTAAATCGACTTATTGAGATGCACTAATGGCTTCAAAAAATTCTCTCGATGAGATTCATACATAATTTGCCGTGGTTATAGCTCGATCGTTTTACAATAGCAGGCGACGACGCAGGAGTTAGTGGAGGAGAAACGTAATTTAATAGGTGAAAATGAGTGGAGAACAGTAAGCCAGAAAAAATACAGAAAATGAGTACATTCAAAGAGAATGTGTAATGAACGGAATTGAAGAAATACTTGTTAATATAAATTCGGAGAATGAAAGTGATAGCACTGAAGCAAGTGACTAATAAATATCAAAATAATTATTAACTATTATATTTTGCATGTATAAAATGATAAATAAACGTTTCCTTAAAAATATATTTCAGTAGTTGTTATACTTTGTATCAAAGAAGCTTCCTCCTCTATTGACCACCTGCACGAGGAACTGAACTAGAAAATAAAACTACTCCCACTAGGCATTCATAAGATTCACGGAATTCTCAAATGAGTAAATTTCCCCATGGAATTTCTGGAAGTCGTTAGATATTATCTTAATGTCAAATTTGTGGAACGAACCAAGGGACTTGAGGATTAGTGAATTTGGGTGGGGTTTGGACCCCATGGCGACAGGGTATGGGAGCGTGAGGGTGTCGATGACCATGGAAGGTAGGACAATTCGGCCTTTCGCTAAACAATCGAGCTATAGCCTAAGATCGACCATGATTATGGCAGTCTTATCTTTGCTACCGTATGGTAAACATCCGTCCTCCGAGTTCCCATTCACGGTGTGATATCGTCTGTGGATCCTTGCTAACTTGCTCAGTGAACATTTTTATTCACTTTACCATAACATTCCGAAAGTTTTTCTAACTTTTACTAATCCCTTAAAAAGGAAATTATTCTGTCTATCCGTGGAAAGGAGAAACTATTAGTGGACGGTTTTGTGTATGTGTTTGAGCGGTTAAGTAGCGATGAGCGTGAGAAATTTTGGCGTTGTGAAGAACGTGGAATGTGCAAAGCTAGAATACCCACTTGTATTCCAAAGTGAATCACATATTAACGAAGCGGCAACTTCGTATTTTAAGAAAATCAAATTATTGTTAAAGTTGTCTAGAATAAATATGAACTATGTAGTATTACTGAAGACGTAAACTCAAGTAACTGTACGAAATTTGATCAAAATCGTTAGAGCCGTTTTTGAGAAAATCGAATTGTTCTTAAAAACGCGTAGAATAAACTTCCCTTAATTACTGATCAATGTCAACCATTTCATCATAGTCTCTGCTCAGTATGATAAAATGCTTAAGTACGTGATTCCATTCATTTTCGCTTTACCGTCTACATTTACATCAATACCCTGCAAGCCGCTACAAGCGTTTGGCAGGGGGTGTCACAACACCAAGTGAACTCTAACTAATTCCTCTCTTGGACTGTCTCATCGCGTCTGGGAAAAAGGATCTGTAGTATTTCTCTGTTCTAGCGATTGTTTCGACACATTTTCTCCTGTACTCTGATCTAACATTACGTTCACTAACACCGATGGGGACGACTATGCCGCGTACGTCTTCAACGAATTCGGAGCTTTCGAATTTTTCAAAAAGTTTCCTTTTGTAATCAATTCTTCTACTCTTCAACGTCTGCCGTTTAGGCTCCAGAGCCAGTAACAGACAGATAGACAGACAGACGGCATTGCGAAAACCACTTGTTCGGATTCAGCAACACCTAAAACGTGTATTTCCGTAAAAATATCGAGGTCGATTTTTTTCGCGATAACAATACTTTCTCAATATACTTCGTATATGAGAAAGTACGAAGCAAGCATGAAAACAATTCATAGTTTTTATCACTTCAAAACTCCATATTTGGGCACTCGTATTTGAAAACTCAACGTTTCTTTTTGGTTTGTCGAAATCTTCTTTTCGCTTTATCTCAATTTACTCAATTTAATAGTGTATAGTTACATGTTAGACGAATCGCACCCAAAGCATTTTTATCAAATTAGCGATGGATAAGCGATTAAGGTTCTTCGCGATCGTCAGAGTTTTGTTGCTACGGTAGATCGATATGTTAATAGCATAGGATAATCAGCACGTTTAATATTAATATTATGTTAAACACTTATTATTACTAAAAGGACGAAAATCAGACAAAGACGTGAAGACAGAAAGAAAACTGAACATTGTTCGCATAGGCCGTGAGATTTTCATATATACCTACTTAAAAATACACGTATAATGTAAAATAAAACTAATATGGAATATTCAACGTGATTTTCTCCTCGCGGCGAGATGGCCGCGGCGAGATGGCCGCGGCGAAATGTACCTTCGCGGCGAGATGGCTGCGGCGAGATGGCTGCGGCGAGGTGGCTGCGGCTAAAAGTCCCATTCCCTCCGATACCGTATGTATATATAAATATACCTTCCAACTGCCTCAGTTCACTCCCTCAAACTCAGCGGAAGGATGTGAACGGAGGTTAAAGGGCGAAGCACAGTGGTGTCCTCGAAATCTCTGCAATATGTCCGTTCAAAGTGAAAGCAGTACTCACCAATCCGCTCTTGGCCAGCGTAGGGTTTTAAGCCCACAATCCCCACATGACATGTACACCTAGAAACATGGAAAACTACAGACCGATCAGCTTACCCGCAACAGTCTACAACATACTCACCAAAATACTCACTATGCGCCTTCAAAACCATCGTGTTTCTGCCCCACCCACAAGGCAAGCTGGATTTTACAGTGGGTATAACACAAAGGACCACATGCTAGTCGTGAGAGAGATAATCAGTCGGACTAACAAATACTTCATCGACCACAAAAAAGCATGTGACTCTGTCCGAACTTCATCACTAAAGAAACAAGAAGTAGAAGAAACGCACATAACCTCAATCAAGAATATCTACGAAAATGCAACAACATCTGTTCTGCTGCATGAAGACACGAGTGCCTTTACGACGGAAAAGGAGTGAGTCAAGGAGATAATGTACCCCTAAATTATTTACAGCAGCTCTCAAGTGCGGCCAACAGACAATTTCGGTACCACCGCATGAAAATTATAATAATTTGACTTAATAAAACAAAAACAATTGTTAATGATAAATAAGTAACAGTTGTCATTTAATAAGAGTGCATATGGAAGTTTTTACATGATTATCGTTACATTTTCTGTAATCTTTCCATGATGCGGCCACGAGGGTTTGCTTGTGGCTGCAACTGCTGCCACCGGAATGCATCATCTGAGAACCACTGCTCTAGAGGAAGTATTCAAAATGCTAGACTCTGAAGAAGAAGGCATCAAGGAGAACATCTGAGTCACTTGCGGTTTCCAGATGACATCATACAGTTCGCAGGAAGCCCAGAAGTGCTCCGTGGAAGAACTGAAGAACTTGAGTAAGCAAGCCGAGAAGCTGGAATTAAAATGAATATTAATAAAACAACAATTTGTACAACTCCTGCACTAATTCTGAGAAGATACATATCAACGGAGCGGAACTCGGAGAAGTAACCAGCTATGTTTACTTAGGTCAACTCATCATTACTGATGGTTCGCTTTTGGAGAAATCAACCGGAGAGTGAAGATGGCATGGAGTGGTTTTGGCAAGAATGCGAACATCTTTACATCAAATATTCCAGTCCTCCTAAAAAGGTGACTGTATGTGTTCTGCCTGTTCTGGCATATGGGTGTGAATCATGGACCATGAACATCAGAGTGATACAGCGCCTGCAAACAACACAGAGCAGCATGGAGAGATGCTTGTTAGGGATCATCTGCAGAGACAGCAAGAGGAACGACTGGGTAAGAAAGAAGACGGGAGTCTGTGAAGTGATTAGTTAATTGGCAGCGGCGGGCCCTACTGCTAGAAGAATTGACCAGCGTTGGACGTCCAGTGGTGTCGAATGGATCCCAATAAACATCCGGAGACCGAAACGAAAACCGAAAGACAGGTGGGGTAGACAGCTTGTTAAGTTCATGGGGCAAACTTGGAGGAGGGAGGCAGTTAAAAGGGAAAACCGGAGAAGTCTGGGAGAGGCCTTCATCCGTTTGTGGATTGAAAAAAGCTGTTGGAAATGATGATATATAAGATGTCTGAACAATAAATATCGAGACTATTTTTATGACGCAGCAACGTCGTGCTTCAAAGCGTTGCTGCTACGTGAGGATATAGATGCAAACGGTTTCAACTCCCTCACACTCGTCAGTGCGTTGCAGTAAGTACTTGTGTAAAGTACTGTTTTGTCGTCGTGCTGGAAAATGAATAACGACTGTTATTTTCAACAAAGTATCGTCATTAAATTATTGATAAAAGTGAAAAAAAGTCGATCTGAAATTCATGAAATGTTGAAAGAAAGTTTTGGTTAGGAAGCGATGTCTCATGCACGTGTTTTTTTCTGGACAAAAGATTTTTTGAATCAAGACTATTACATTACAGTTTTCGAACGTCTACGACAGCGGATTCGAGAAGAAATACCCCAGATGTGGCCGAATTCTAGACGGGTGCATCAGTACAAAGGAGTTTTTGACCATGAAAAAATCACTGTTGTGGAACATACACACTACTCACTGGAACTTCATTCTGTACCCCGAATCAAGAACACCCTCAAAGGGGAGCATTTTGACGACGTTGACGACATTAAAACTAATACGGCGAACACCCTGAATGAGATTTCGGAAAATGACTTCCAGGCATGCTTCCAATCATATAAAACACAAATGCAGTGGTGTTTACATGGGGAAGGAGACTACTTCGAAGGTGACCATATTCAATTGTAACAAATGACAATGGATATTATAACAAAGAAAAGAATTCATGATATTTCCTTCTGGGAAGTATCGAACTTTAACAAAAGGGCTAATTTGAACTTAATCCATTATGGACTGTTAAGCAGCATTCTTTTGCTGGAAACATGGCAAACAAATTATTTTCCCCAGGCAAGGCATGTCATTATCATAATATTAACAAGTTTTTCACAATAGTAAATATAAGTGGCCAGATTTAGACAGTTTACACAGTATTTCAATTAATTTAGTTCCCTCTCTTTTGCAAAGCATAGCTATTATTACATAGGGCAAACAGTTATAAACCTTTTTAAGGTAAGCTAACCCAATTGGGGATAGTGTACAATAACCATGGCGGGAATAGTGATATTATTACCAGCAAACATAGGATAACAAATCGCTAGCTTAAGTTAAATAATAAGAATTTATAGTCACGTCTGAACATCTACTTTGTTTTCACAAAGTCATGGCACTTGGCCGAATATGAATTTTGGTATAAGACAGGGGAATTTTATGCATTTGGTTCATTAACCACTCTTGAAAGACAATCGGCCACCTTATTTTTGCAACATGGTGAATTACCAAGCCGAAGGATTTTCAGATAATTTTAAGACCATTCTACCAATTTTCCCTAGTTTCCTCGGATGCTTAAGCAGCCAAGTTATCGCCCCATTGTCGGTATGTATATGGAACGTTTTCGGCTGGAGACAGGTCCTGAACTTTACAGTGGCCCAACAGCAGGCAAGACACTCCAGTTCATAATAGCAGCTTTTGCTCGTAGTTATTCAGAGTCCTACTTGCCTAAGCTACAGGCTTTAAATTCCCATCAATCTTCTGGTTAAGAACAGCGCCAATTGCCACCTGACTTGCATCGACAAACAAATCTAATTGTTCCTCAAAATTAGGAAGGTGAATTTTGAAAAAAGGAAACTTGGTGAGAATTGTTCCATTGGAAGATGACATTTCTCCTGCATTAAGAGGCGCTGCAATCTCCTCATAATTTGGAATAAATTTGGAAAAAAACTGAACATACCAAGGAAACGTGGAACCTCCTTACTGACTTAGGTACAGGGAAGCCGGAACGTGCTCGGGTTCTCTCTGGGAGATCCGATGTCCAAGGAAGGTAATGGATTCCTAGGCCAGTCTCATCTTCTCTGGATGGAAAGTAAGACCATCTGCTTTTAGATCGTCCAGCAACAGCTTAACATGAGGAAGGTGCTCTGGCAGGCTCTGGAATAGACGTATAAATCGTCAATATAGGGATACACACAAGAATATTTCAAATCACCCAGTACTTTATCAATCAACCTCGAGAAAACTCGTGGAGACATTGTTGAGGGGGTAGGAAAATTATCTGCTTTGACTTGCTTATTCAATTTACGGTGGTTGACCACAAGTCTCTCAGATCCATCTTTCTTGGGGATAAGAAATGCTGGTGAACTGCAATTAGAAGAAGAAGGCTGAATAATTCCGTCATTAAGTAACTTATCGATATGATACCTTAGCATGGCCAACTTAGGCGGTGAGTATAGATACTGTTGAGACCTTACCTTCATGGGACATCAGCTTAGTTTGATCTAGCTGGGACGAGATTACTTCGGAATACACCTCGACGAGACATGTTATTTCCTTGCAAGGAACCCTAGAGTTGACTTCACCTACGGAGGAAATATTTTCCGAGGCGGAAATGGTTCTGCTTCTAATGGGAGCCGTATTATGGCATTGAATGTGCACAGCTGATGCTGGGGGTGAATCGGACGAAGCCGGTTATGTTTCGGACTCAGCGCGGAAAAAAAATTTTTTGCTCGGGCGCTTTCGAAGGAAAACGCGTCGTAATAGAGCACCATTCGCGTTCTTTTAATGAAATTCTGGCCCAAGACGAAATCTCAATTTGATGCATTACGTCAGAATAAGTGGGGCCGCTGTGACATTCCGACATTTAATCTGGCAACGCTGAAGTCGCCCGGGGCGAGGAATTTTAAGCCATGTGTCGAAGTTGAGCAGCGACAGAGAGGGGCCGGCATCTAGCAATGCTTTAATTTTTGCGGAATGAACATCGCAATTAACGAAAGGCAAGTCAAGTTGTTCAACGACATTCGAAAATGAAATGGCTGGCGGAGCGATCTTCTCTCGCCCTCCGTCGACAGTCGCGGGAAGAATGTCCGCGCATATTACAGAAGGGAACAAATAATTTCAGGTGGGAGTGGTATCAACTGCGAATTCGGAGAGGGGGGCGAATTCGCTAAGTTTAACGGCGTCTGGGGCGTGGAGTATTCTAGCCGATTCATTAGTCCCTTACACGCGCGAGTCATCAGTGCCTTTAACTGGATTAGCGCTTTCGGTCGCGAAGCAAAAATCAAGGTGGAATGAGAAATGGGATTCAGGCCTTGCAAGACGAATTCAATAAGGTCGTCTTCAGAGTACGAGTTTCCCAGTGCTTCAGTGGAGACTTGGACGGAGTTATAAAAGATTTCGACAATATTTTCGAGTTAAAACATCGAAAATTTTTAGAAAAAAATTTACGAAAAAAATTTCCAAAAATTTTTCGATAAAAGTTTTCGATAAGAATTTTCGAAAAAACTTATGGAAGAGAATTTTTGAAAAAAAATTATGAAAAAAAAATTTCGGAAAATAATATGTAAAAAAATTTCAAAATATTTGAAAGACAAATATCGAAAAAATTTACAAAAATATTTTCGTACAAAATTTTTGCAATTTTCGAAAAAAAAATTCAATAAAGACGGAAATAAAAATTTCGAAAACAATTTTCGAATAAAATTTTGAAAAAAATATTACGAAAGAAATTTTGAAAAAAATCGACGAATAAAATTCTGAAATCAATATACGAAAAAAATTATGAAAAAAAAATTAAAAAAAAAATTTTGGAACAAAAATTTACGAATTAAATTTAGATAAAATATATTCGAAAATATTTTGAAAAAAGCGTGGAAAAAAAGTTTGAAGAAAATTTTCGAAAAAAATATTCAAAAATTATTTTCGAAAATGATTTTCGGAAATAAATTTTCGAAAAAAAATTTCGAAAAACATTTTCGTAATTTTCAAAATAAATTTCCAAAAAAAATTTTCGAAAAAATTTTTTTTTAAAGTTTTCGAAAAAAAATTAGAAGGAAAATATTCGAAAAGAATTTTGAAAAAAATTAGGAAATGAAATTTCGAAAAAATATTTTTTTTTAATTTTAAAAAATGTAGAAAAAAATTTCAAAAAACTAAAAAACTTTGAAAAAAATTGTCGAAAAAATTATCGAAAAAAATATGACGAAAAGAAAGTCGGAAAAAATTTCGGGGGCGGGAAAAAGTCGGGCCGGGAAAAAAGTTCGATTGCGGGAAAGAGGTCTGAGGGCGAGAAAATGACTGGGGTGGGAAAAGGTATGGAGCGGAAAAAAAGTCGGAGGCGGAATTAATTTCGGAGGCGGGAAAAAATGTCTAGGCTAGAAAAATGTCGAGGGCGGGGAAAATGTAGTTAGAGGAAAAATGGTTTGGGGCGGGAATGACATCGGGGGGTGAAAAATGTCGGGGCGGGAAAATTGTCGGGGGGGCATAAAAGACCGGGGCAGCAAAAAAGTCGGTGGCGGCAAAAAAGTCGGGTGCGGGAAAATGTCGGTGGCGGGAATATTGTCGGGTGCAAGAATATTGTCGGGGCGGATATATTGTGGGGGCGGGAAAATTGTCGTAGGCGGAAAAATTGTCGGAGGCGGAAAAATTGTCGGAGGTGGCAACAATTCGGGGGCTGGAAAAAACTCGGAAGCAAGAAAATAATATGGGTGGGGAAAAAGTCGCTGGGGGGGATTAGTCGCGGGCGGGAAAAAGTTCGGGGGCTGGAAAAATGTCGAGGGCAGGAAGAAATTCAGGGTGGGGGAGGAAAGTCGGGGACGAGAAAAAGTCGGGTGCAGAAAAAACATTTGTATGGTTGGTATGAGATGCCAGCCTCGCTTCAAAAGCTCCTTATCCATGGGGCTGATATCATACAAGTTGCTCCATTGCCTATAGGACTGTTTTCCGAGGAGGCCCAAGAGGCCAGGAATAAGGACACAAAGAAATACAGAGAAATGAATACTCGGAAGATGTCAAGGCTGGAATGCAACGAAGACTTATTCCACATTCTGCTAGTATCATCCGACCCATTGATCTCCAGCATGAGAAGAAAGCTACGATGGAAGAACATGTTTTCGAATGATGTCCTACAGCTGCTAAGACAACATCATGAGAAGTCGGACTTTCCTCTGCCAATTGACTCCGATGAAGAAGAAATTTGATAATATGTCACCTCCCTTAATTTTCTGGCGCATATTTGTCACGCCTTTTTATTTTTTAAACAAAGTTTTACTATAACCCATTTCTTTACTACACCTAATTGTAAGTGAAGCTAATAACAACACTCATGTCGTCAGCGTCCGAAAAATTTGCACCAAACAATCTTTAAACACTGTTTTTTGCCAGAAAAATATTATTTTCATGAAAGACACCTTCGACACTGTGTCCGGCAATTTCAAATCGCGTACTCACATCATATCAGCGAGAATTTAGATTCATAATGTTAGAAACCGGCAAAAAACAGATGTTTTGGAATGTGTGTTGTCTCGTACAGGTAAACAGACATCAAAATCGTACTCAGCGAGTATCAAAACCCCCATATACCAATTTTGGATTCAATCAGATGATTTTAGGACTTTTGTCCGGGAAACGAGGGTCTTCCGACCACTGTGCGCCGGAACCGCTCCCAGGACGATGTTTTAGAACTTCGCTTTTCGACTCCCGCACGATCTGGGGCCCTTCCGTGTGCCAAATATTCTGAAGAGCACACCCACCCCGCCGAGGAGCCGGAAAGGGCACCCCTAATCCTTGTGACGATTTTCACGGAAGTGAGGGAGAAAAGATGAAAAACTCGAGAAAATCGCGACAAAACGTGAAAACTCCAAAAATCCCCAGAACACATCGCGAAGCGGGAGGAAAATTAGAAGCAGCGGGCTAAATCAAGAAAACCGGCTCGTTACGTGGATAAAACGAAACTCGACTCGAAAAAACGACCAAGTCTTGCATTCAGTCATACAACGCCGCTCGTTCGCCCATTGCTCTCGGTCAGGCTTCCCAGACTTGCCGACCGCGTCGGCAGAGATGGCGGAACCGCTTCTCGTATGAATTATTGGAACTTCACTTTCCGACCTTTCGCTCGGCTCTGAGGGCACCTCCGGGCCCGAAACTTACTTAAATGGTACCTCAGAGTGAATTGCATCTTCCAATGAGGCCCGCCGAAGGATTCGGAAGCACCGATGCGGCCCTCCATGTAGAAAAGGTTTGGGCACCACTGCTATAAGTAAAGGAAATGGTGTACGAGAGGACAGGGAGGGAGCAAAAAGTTGGAGGAATGGGAAGGCGGGAGAAAAGGGAGGGGAAAAAGGGGTAGGAGAGGGAGGTAGAAAAGGGAGGGGAAAAAGCGGAGGGGAGGGAGAAAGGAGTGTGTGGGAGGGAGAAAGGGGGGAGGATAGGAGACGGAGAGAGAAAAGAGTGGGAGGTGGAGAGAGAGGGTGAAAAGGGAGGGGAAAAAGTGGAGGAGGGGAGGGAGGGAGGAGAGGGAGAAAGGGGGGAGGATGGGAGGGGGAGACGGAGAGAGGAAAGAGAGAGAAAAGAGTGGGAGGTGGAGAGAGAGGGTGAAAAGGGAGGGAAAAGTGGAGGAGGGGAGGGAGGGAGGAGAGGGAGAAAGGGGGGAGGATGGGAGGGGGGAGACGGAGAGAGGAAAGAGAGAGAAAAGAGTGGGAGGTGGAGAGAGAGGGTGAAAAGGGAGGGGAAAAGTGGAGGAGGGGAGGGAGGAGAGGGAGAAAGGGGGGAGGATGGGATGGGGGAGACGGAGAGAGGAAAGAGAGAGAAAGAGTGGGAGGTGGAGAGAGAGGGTGAAAAGGGAGGGGAAAAGTGGAAGAGGGAGGGAGGGAGGAGAGGGAGAAAGGGGGGAGGATGGGAGGGGGGAGACGGAGAGAGGAAAGAGAGAGAAAGAGTGGGAGGTGGAGAGAGAGGGTGAAAAGGGAGGGGAAAAGTGGAAGAGGGGAGGGAGGGAGGAGAGGGAGAAAGGGGGGAGGATGGGATGGGGGAGACGGAGAGAGGAAAGAGAGAGAAAAGAGTGGGAGGGGAGAGAGAGGGTGAAAAGGGAGGGGAAAAGTGGAAGAGGGGAGGGAGGAGAGGGAGAAAGGGGGGAGAGAGTGAGGGAGAGAGTGAGAGAGGAGGAGGAGGTGGGATGGGAGAAAAATGGGAGGTGTGAGTGTAGGGTGTGTTGTTGTGGGTGTGAGTAAGGGGAATAGTGAAAGAGGGGGAGTGTGTGTGGTTGGTTAGTGTGTTGTTATTTGTGTTTGTGGAGGGTGTTGGTTGTGTGTGTGTGTGGAGAGAGAAGAGAAAAAGGAGAAAGAGAAGAAGAAAGAGAATAGGGAAGAGAGGGAAGAGAGAAAATAAATAAGAAAAAGGGAGAAGAGAGAAGGAAAGAAAAGAGGAATAGGGGGGAAAAGAAAGGGGATAAAGAGAGAGAAAAAGGGGGGGGGATAGGAGGTAGAGGGGGGGGGTAGGCCCGAGGAG